>OZ007595.1:74803372-77303372 GCA_963931845.1 Maratus michaelseni | reverse complement strand
TGAATGTCATTAGGTTCAATACGCATAAAACCTTCAAAAACACTGTCCAACTTCATTAGAGTAAAAAAAAAGGGAGTCCGATCCGCCTTTTTATCAATTTTCCAATTTCTGAATCTGGGTCTTTATAGACCTTATAAGTCGATTATTTTGAATGTTCCAAAAACATGATTGCACGAGATGAAATCTGCATCCAACAATGTTAACCCTACAGTGCGCAGTGTAGCCAATTGGCAACACTTTCTATTTAACTTTTAATAAATAAATCAAGTTCTTTGCAGCCACTACATTTATATAGAAATATTAATCCTCTAAAAGTAAAATAAATATGCTACTACAGTAGCACTCCAATTATCCGAATCAATTGGGACCGGACCCCATTCAGATAATCAAAAATTCGGTTAATTAGTTTTTTTTTTCCGAAAACAGGATCTATTTTTATTAATTACTGTATGTTTGTTGAAAATGGGAGAAAAAAAACTATTTTTTAAAGAAAAGTAACTTTTAATTAGTTAAATGAAAAGGCAACACTTTTACATGTTAAGCGTGCTTACAAGTGCTGTACATTAGTACAGTATATACGTTCCGTACTGTAAATGAAAGTCATTGCTTGCTGAACATCTCGGTCAAAGTAAGCTGTTTGACAGTCTTCACCCGTTTTCGGGCAGCCAAGTCGCGCATCCGCTTGACAGTGAGAAGTTGCATGTGGTCACACTCGGTCTGACGCTCCATTCAATTCAACTCAGTTTCAAGGCCCACAAATGCTTCAGTAGCTGATTGTCTCATGTTTGCTTCAAATTCGACATTAAGGTTATTTTCTTCCTCGACACTTTCTTCTCTCACATTTTTAATAAGTTCATCATCATTTAGAATTTGAAACCCAGGATCTGACGAATCACACACCATCCACTCTCCTGAATCTTCTATATCTTCGCGCGTAGACAGAATCATTATTTTGCGAATCGCAGTACGTTTCCGTCTTAATTTTTTTTTCTGAAATTCTGAAAGTGATTCGGATAATCAGCGATTCGGATGGTTGGAGTTCGGATAATTGGAGTTCTACTGTATATAAATTTAAAAATCTATCTTAAAATTTCTGGTGTCGAATTCTTAATATAAGTATAAAAAAACATAATTATAATAGAAAAATTCATGCACTGTAGGGTTAATAGAAGTCTAAATTTGTCTTATTCCGTCGTGTATTGCAGTTTTGAAAGCCACAACAATTTCTTCAGGATAAAAATCCGGATTTTCGCTAATGCACAATTCTTTCAACAATTGAAACATATTTTCACATGTAGAAATTGTCTTGTTCGGAAGGAGAAAAAAAACAATTGAACATAATTACCATTCTCAAGAATATGAATAGTAAATCATTGATGGAAATATTTTACGCAATAAATAAATGTTCCATCTACAAACAGCCAACTTTTTTTAACTTAAATATGCCAAGTTTGTGCCATTTTAAAGTATATCATATTTTTTTCATTATCCTTCATACTGTTATCTAAGTACTAGACTTTCGCAGGGAATTTATTCCGGATAGAGTATTCCCTTGTAAGATGGTTGGTTGATTTATGACGGCCGATTATCTACACATGGGATATAGGCCCTAGGGGAGGAGTGCCCTCCGTGGGTGTCTTTATATGGGATCCTAATCCATATTTACGGCAATGTTCAAAGAAAACCACGGAAAACTCCGAACGGTTAGGTCGACGGGCGCTACAGGGGTTTGAACTCAGCACCTCCCGTCTACCAGCTTTGAGAGCAGAACCTCTCAGCCACTGGTGGGGAATTCCCTTCTAGGATTTCATACGCTTTGTGAAACTCATATATCAATTATAATAAATTTTTCCCCTCTTCAACTGTGTATATTTTCCACTTTACTTGCTTCTTTCATTGTCAACGGACATACGTTTTAAACGAAATAAGAATAATGATTTTGTTCTCTTAACGCCCTTCCTTCTAACCTCTGAAGTAATATAACCCCGTCAAAGGTTTAGCCTACATTTCATGTTTCAAAACTCTTCCTCTTTTTTTTCCATTTGTGAATAAATAACAGTTTTACTTTGAGCTGGAGCGCGAGGACTAGTATAAATATACAGCTCGAACCCGTTTCGGTAAATGGTTTGGATCAACCAGTCTGATCTATAAATAGTACAATTTAAATGGCACGCAAAGAAGAAAAACCGTTGCACCCCCCCCCCCCCCCCTGATTTAGATAGTTTTTGAATGTTGGGATTCGTATAGTTTAATAATGCAAATCTCTAATTTAATAGTAGATACTGATATAGTAGGTACTGATTAATGTGTTTAAGATATACGTACAATATAAGATAACATATATTAGGTCCATGCATAGATATCATACTTATTCAGGATTCATACGCCTCAGGGGTTTCAAGGGAATCGAATTTCATATATTTTTTCGTAAAGTATTTCTCGCCATATTTAAATGCGGAACTTTTCCATTAAATGAGGCAAATATGTTTTTACGAAAAATCTGGCATTCAAATTTCCAGCAACGTACGAACCCTGTTATTATATTTATATAGAGGCATATTTGTCACATGATATAACTCTCAATAAACGAGTATGATCAATTCTTTATCCATGAGACATCTAAAAATTAAATAAGTATTGATACTTTAGGGACATTTCAGGATGTGTGAATTTGTGTGATGTCCGATTTCAATTCTGGCTTTAAAATCATGTCACCTTTATTTCTTCAGATATTTATTTAAGAAAATTAGTAGGGAACTTTAAGACACATCTCACTTTCATGCATACATATTATACATATCATGTCATCTATTTAGCATGTTTTTAATATAATTATCAGTAAAAATGTGCATTAGATGTATTACTGAACCTTGTACGTGATGTTCTTAAGATATTCAAATCTTAAGGTCAGAAAATTCATAGATCTCTCGATCTATGACAGACCGGTAATTTCGCTAATCAATTTTATCATTTTCAATAAGTTAATATTTAACACTAGAACTACCACGAGTCGTCATTTTGACGGTTACCAAATGAATATATTTCGATTCGAACAACAAATTTCTTCTTACAATAAATTAAATTTAAACTCACAGAAACACGTTAAATGAATAAGTTAAGTAGTTTTAAATAAAATTTCTGGTGTAAAATAGTTTTAAAAAACTTGAGTAAAATTTCCGGTAGTTCTAGTGTTAAAGGAAAGGGTGGGGTTTTAAAAGGCCATAAACTTTTTGCCGGCTTTGAATAGTATTAACTACTATATGCACAGATACATTTAAGTATATTAAGTTTTAAGCACTGTTTTCTTGACGAGTGCTCGAAATGAAGAACCATGCAGTCATGAAGAAATTATGGTGTTCATATGTTACTTGGTCACAATAAATCATAGAAAATATTTCCAGTGTTGCTCTTAGATGTCGATATCTCGATATGGTGAAATAAAATAATTATAATTTCTAATATTCTGTCATACGTACTCTCTCGAATTAACATATAAGATTTTAAGGGCTACTGTCCGATCAACATGTGGAAAATTCGCAGCAAATCGCGAAAAAGTGGTAAGATTTTAAAAATCGCAGAGGACAAAATTCACTACATTAAGCTAAAGGATTAAAACACAATTTATTTTATTAATGACGAAAAATTACTGCTTTCAATCACAATTTTGATTAAATCGGTACAGATGTCGCAGACGCAATGGTGTTTATTTTGGCACCAAACTGGCGATTTTTGCTTTGTATGGCAACCTGATGTTTTATAATAAAATTAAATGTGTGTGTAAATAAATAAAATGAAATAATATAAAACTAATTATTTAATACAATTAAATGCGTGTATTTAATAAAAATAATCTGTGAAAATTGGGTTTTCTCGTCAAAATGACCAAAAAAAGAAAAAAATCCCGCTAATCCCGCTGTGTCTGTGATATCCGTTCCATTAAATCCTGTAAAGGTATTTTTTATTTAATAAAAAGAATTTATTAATGTTTACAAACAATTTTATGCATAATTTAATAGATTTTAATCTTTTTGTATTAGTTTTATTGTTTCAGCATATAAATTGATGATTGATATTTTTAGAACGTAATCGATCTTTATTTACATTTGTACCTGTCCCAGGTAGCTTGAAGTTACGGTCAGAGTTAGTCTTCAATTTTGGGCAGGGTTGCAGTGTCCTCTGGCGATTGACTTCATACATTAAAGACAAATGGGTCGGCTTTTTAATATAGTTTACCATGGTTAAAACATTGTAAGCGGAGCTCGTTCACGAATATAAAAAAAATTGCACGAAACACAAAAGAACGAAAAAAATCGTATTGAAAATCACGGATAAAGAAATTTACTATACTAGGCTAAAAGTCTGAAAAATGATTATTTTTTCGAATGTCGAAACATAGCAGCGGGGCGCGAAGAAACGCTAGAAGTGCATTAATCATAGCTAAAATATTGAAGAAAGCGCAAATATTGAAGAATTCCTTTAATAAAATATTGAATAAAATATTGAAGAATTCCTTTTCTTGAATGTCAAAAAATAGCAGCGGAGCGCGAAGAATAGCTAAAATTGCATTGTAAATAGCTAAAATAAAATAAAAAATAAAAACGCGTTGGTCAAAACTTACTATCTAAAACTAAAAGTTTGATACCAAATTCCTGTACGAATGTCAAGAAATGACAGCATAACACAAAACAATGCAAAATATCGCGATGAAAAATCAAGAAATTAAAAATCGCAAAGGACAAAATTTACTATTTTAGACCAAAAATATGAAACCTAATTCCTTTTATATATGTTAAAAAATCACATCGTAACGCGAAAAGAAGCTAACAATCGCTAAAAAAACTCAATAATCACACAGGACAAAATTTAGTATTTAATGCTAAAAGTTTGAAACCAAATTGCTTTTCTGAATGTCGAAAAATCACCGCAAAACGCGAAATAACGCTAAAAATCACAAAAAAATAAGAAATCGCAGAGAACAAAATTTTCTAAATTAGGTTATAATACTAAAAGTTTAAAACAAAATTTCTTTATGAATGTCAAAAAGTTGTTGCGAAAGCGAAAATCCGCTAAAAATCGCATTAAAATCTCTGAAAATTCAATAATCGCAAGCAAAATTTAGTATAGTGTGCTAAAATATTGTAACCAGAACTATTTCATGAATGTTAAAAAAAAAGGGCCACAGAACTAGAAAAATTGCTAAAAATAGCATTAAAAACCTCTAAAATTGAAATATCGCTGATGACAAAATTTGCTTTTTTAGCTAAAAGTTTGAAACCGAATCCCCTTTTTCCAATGTCAAATAATCTCAACGGAACGCAAAAGTTAATTCACGAAAAATTCAAAAATCGCTGTACGAATTCCGAATTAACTTTATTGAAAAAAAGTACAAAATTCATTATTTTGGTCTAAAAGATTGAAACCGGATTCTTTTTACTAATGTACAAAAATCGCCTCAAAACGTGAAAGTTCGCTAAAATTCACATAAAAAATTAAATAAAAAAAAATCTAAAAAAAAATCCAAAATCGGCCTTCGAGGAGCATTACTTTATATTGAGAGGCATCTTCCTCCCAAATTTTGTAGCTTTGCGTGCAGCAGTATCGTCAAAACACTGCACACAATCACACATACACACAAACATCTTCCTTAATCAGGGGTGCAAAAATCTAGGCCCCAATGGGCTAAAGTACAAAGAGTACGACAATACAAAGAGTACCCAATACAAAGAGTACCCAATCTAAAATACAAAGAGTACGACAAAAACAAACAGTGTGAGGATTCATCTCACAGCATTCTTCACAAGGGAAGGAGTATTCATCACACACGCCCATTTCAGGGCGGTGGAGAACCAGATGCTACCCGGCGTCGTACAGCGCAGATTCGGTTTTAGTTTAATGCTTGGGCCGGCATTGTACGGGATCACTTCATCGGACCTTACCTGTTGCCTTTTCCTCTAACCGTTAGTAAATACTCGGTTTGTTTGCAGCAAGTGTTGACACAGCTTTTGGTTGACGTACAGATTTCTACATCGATGAGACAAAAATTGTGGTTTTAACACGATGGGACTCCTTCCCATGTCACCCGTAACTCTCGTATCCACCTACACTTCAGATTTGGCCAACAGTGAATCGGACGTGGTGGTCTAGTGCCTTGGCCTGCTCGATCACCGGACCTATGATGTCTTGATTTCTTTTTATGGGAGCATATGAAATCATTGGTTTATGACACCCCCGTTGACAGCGGCGAGGGGCTGGTTTCACGAATCGCAGTGGCTTCCGGACAAATTCGAGACATGCCTAAAAAATTAAAGAATATTCGGAATTACATGTGCCGAAAAACTAAGACCTGCATTGAAGTCGGTGGACGAAACTTCGAACACTGTCTCATGTTATTTTGTTTCTGTACATTTATTATTTTTCATGCAAATTTTTTGTTAAAACGAATGACACCTTTGTATTTATTTTTTTTATTTCTGATGTTTCAGTGTACCGTAATTTCCGCCGTATAATCCGCGGATTAAACAATTCGGTTTCAACCCAGAAATTTGATTCAATAATTGAAGCCAAATATTTACAGCGATCTGGGAAATAACACTTCATAAAATAAAAATTCTGGGTCCAAACATGATTGTTTCATCTGCGGATTATATTTCTGAAATTACGGTACACCACCACGTCAGAAACGCATTTTCGAACTTGCAATGCTATATGATTCCAGTCGACGTCGTGCACCCTACCCCTCTTAGAAGTTCTGAAACTTTTTACTGAGACACCCTTAGAACGTACGCTCCGTGAACCTATGCTGAATAACTGAAATGATGTTGCTTTATGTAAGTAATGGAGTTGAAATAAAAATTCAGTTTTGAAACATACGTCATGCTTTGGGATGGATAACAGCATACTATGGGATTAGTGTTGAATTCAGACGTGTTTTTCTTGGAGGGACTTTTTCAGCTCCGAGGTTGGGGAGGCATTCTGGAGTTTCCACGGAGAAATTGCACATTTTGGCAGTTATTAATAGAAACTCTCAAAATTCATCTCTGCATGGGATTCACTAAGTCATGCTTTGGGATTCACGCTATTACATATGTAAGGTTGTCTTTCAGTTAAACCTTTGACAACTAACAAGATATATATTACCCATAGCAGCGATAAAATTTTTAAAAGGCTAAAAATGAGAATTTTCACCCAGTAAAAATGTGTTAGCAAAAAGGAATTGTAAAACAAACAAAAAACAAATATGTAAGAAGATAATATACATTAGGGAAGACATATAAATAGCGAGTGCGCGCATATACGTTTAATATCAATGTAACTTACTGATCAATGTTTTTTAATTAATTGGTGATCTTGAATATTGGACATATCCATACTCTCATTCACCTATATTGAAAAGGAGAGACGCTTTCTTATTGTTTAATCACTGTCGATTCAATATCGTCAGACATGTCATTAATTCTTCAAGAAATTGCGTTGTTTGTGAAAGCAAATTTTTAATTTTTCATATGGTCTCCACCAAATATACATGGAAAAATATCTTTGATACAAAGACATTTCAGATTTTTGACGATTGTATAACTTTACCTCTTTTAGCAACATACCTTATTCTGTATGAGTAATCTGATTTTCGTCGCTTATAGAAAAACACATAAGATACTACAATAACGTCGCTGAAAGAAAATCATATACTTTCATTTATAATTTGGTTGTTTTGTCTCTAAATGACGCATAAATAAAGATGGTTTCAATAACGAAACACTTCTGAATATAAAGATGAAGATAAATGGATTCGTTTTGTTTATAAAATTGAGTTAAAAATATATTTCAGACAAGAACTTAACCTGTTTGATAAGTTACAAAGAGTTGCCAAGTGACGTGTAATTTTCAGTGCCCTCATAGTCTTTCTGAATGTCAATAAGAATTCCTTTTTTAAATTCTCACGAGAATTATAGTTGCAGAGGTACGGAATAGCATAATTATTTTACAGATGTTTTGGATAGGCGTGGCCAATAACAGTAAGACATTAGGAACAACTGACTTTTGCAGAGATCCCCTTTTTTAACCGATCCATTATTGAAAATTTCTCCCTAACACCGCGGATGAGATTAATACATCATTTATCAGTTCCTCTATATTTCTTCTGGTGTAAGTTTTCGAAATTAAGACTCTTATCTTTGCTTTTATTATATAGAGTTAACCAAAAGTCTTGCTCTGATTATAAATATTTATTCTGCTCAAACTATTATAATTAGACATATGTTTGTTTGGATACATTGTAAAATCTGTTATAATTTTTTATAAGACCACGTGTCTCAGTAAATTTCAACGTGTGTCCTCATGGTAGCTCGGACAATGTTTAAGCGGTATTCTAGTTCCCGCCAAGTGTTCTTTAACATGTCTTCTGTTACAGTACACACACCAGCTTGTATCTCAGAAATTGTATTCTCAGAATTTGCTTGTATGTAAGAAATTGCGTTGTTTGTGAAAGCTTATTTGTAATTTTTGATAAGGTCTCCACCAAACGTTCATTGAGCAGTTTCTTTGATACAAAGATATATCAGAAGTTTGACGATTGTATGAATTTATCTCTTTTAGCAATATAACATATTCTGTATGAGTAATATGATTTTCTTCGCTTGTAGAAAACACATAAGATACTACAATAACGTCGCTTGATAGTCGCTGAAAGAAACTGACATACTTTCGTTTATAAATTCGATGTTTTGTCTTTAAATGACGCATAAAAATGGTTTGAATAACGAAACCCTTCGGAATATAAAGACGAAGATAAATAGATCCATTTCGTTTATAAAAGTGTGTTAAAAATATATTTCAGACTTTACCTGTTTGAAAAAAGTTGTGAAGTGACTGGTCATTTTCCATTCCCTTTTAGGTTTTCTGAATGTGAATAAGAATTCCTATTTTAAATTCTCACAAAAATTATAGTTGCAGAGGTACGGGATAGCATAATTATTTTATAGTAGATGTTTCGGAAAGGTGTGGCCACGAAGAGTATGACGTTGGGAACCATTGGCTTTGGTAGCGGTTGCTCATTTTTTGGTAACTGCGAAGAGAACTTATTAACAAAGGGGGCGCTCTATCGCTCTTTTAATTTATCAATTACTGAGATTTCTTCCCTACTCCACGTTTAAAATTAATACCGTTTTATCAGTTTCTCTATATTTCTTCTGGTGTGAGGTTTTGAAATTAAAACTTGTATCTTTGCTTTTATTATATAGGGTGAAGCAAAAGTCTTGCCCTGATCATAAATATTTATTGTGCTCAAACTATTATAATTAGACATGTGTTTGTTTGGATGCATTGTAAGTGCTATTATAATTTTTTTATAAGACCACGTACCTCAGTAAATTTCAACGTGTGCCCACTTGGTAGCTCGGAGAATGTCGAAGCGGTATTCTAGTTCCCGCCAAGTGTTCTTTAACATGTCTTCTGTTACAGTAAACACAGCAGCTTGTATCCCAGTCTTCAGTTCTTCGACGTCCACAATTGATGAACTCACACTAGACACTCACACTAGGCACTCACACTTCTGGGCAGATCAGTAACGCTTCCTGTTTCTTTAAACCTGTCATACCAACCCTTTATTGATTTTTCATCAGGAGGGTTGCGTCCATAATAACGTCGAAATGTTCGTTGAACATTAGTGGGCAAATTCGTTTCGTGAAACCAAAGCACCAAGGCTTTCTCTTGAATCGACGCCATTTTGACTGAAAATCATGTCTTCCTTACTAATGTCCCTCTGAATCACTCTTGAAGGAGCAATCGCGCCATCTATTGTACAAAAAAACTACTAAAACTGACCTATCCAATTATACAAGTTACATTATTATACAAACGGTTATTTTGTAATGAATTATTATAAGCAGGGCAAGACTTTTGGTTCACCCTGCACTTTTCCTTTATTTATTGCGAGTAAGAAATGTTTGTAATTTATTCCTTTTAACTTTTAAATTAATTTTTTTTATATGGTTTCGTGCGCATCCCGGAAATAATTCCAAAGAAATAATCTACTCATTAGCCTACAAGACATTGTTATATAAAAATCAGTCTACTAAACAACTTTGAGAATGTTTGTTGAAAACGAAACATTTAGTTTTACAATTTCTAAAAATTAATCTTCCACATGTATTGGAATAGTTTTCAAAGGTAGTTGACTATTGATTTCATGCAGAAATTACTTTGTATTTGCATTATTAACGCATATATGCGTCCTTTCAAAGATTACTTTTTTATTCAGCAATTCAAAAGTCATACCAGAATTTCTGAATAAGAATTTTTGCTGTATTTAATGACACACGTTTCATGATTACATAAAGTAAAAATAATTTTTTGGGGAATTTCCGGTATGGATTCAGAATTTCTGAATAAAACAGAAATCCTGAAATGTACGAAAGGGTTTCAAATGTGTTAAGGGAGCATTGAGTTTTCTGTTTCAAAAATTGCATGTTTCTAGCATTTTCTAAATATCCGACAATTTAAAAGTGTTATCTCGAAGCCATTTAAAAAAAATGAAACATATATAAAAGATACAGCCATACTTGTCGCACAGTGTACGAACGAGTGGTTTGTACTTGTGGCAAAACTTTAAAAGCGATTTCCTCAAGAGAAGGTTTTTTTATGTCTGCACCAGAATCTACCGTTACTGCATGAATAGATTTCTTTTTTGTATTTCTTTCTTTTTTTAAATAAAATCATTTATATTTCCCAAGTTCGTGACCAACGCTTTAAAAAAAATCACTTATTCGTTATTTTATTTTTAAAAATTAACAGATTTTTGCTCAAAACTGATGCATTATGTTTGATTGCCTGCCATTTTGTTAAGAATGCAAAATTAATAAAAACGTCGGTTAAGTACTAGACAATTGCGCATATTTTAACCTACTTTTTAAGTGCTGGATTCAGAAGAAAGCATCGAAAAAAAACTGACGCAGCGGAACGCTACATACCGCGCAACATCGAAAAGAAACACGACCAAAAGGCGCAAAACTAAAAACGCATTTCTTAAGGTAAGATTCACATAAAATTGACTTCAGTGCGAATGCTTCAACTTTTTTTGAAAGCAGGAATAGAAGTTGAAATGGGAGTTATTCCTTTTAAACATTGAGAGCGTGCTGGGGCTGCACAAATCGAACGCGTAACGGCTCAATTCCACGGATTGAGAAACCCATTCGTCAATCTCCCCTCCTTCGGATTGGGAGAAAAACTTTCTCTTACTTTGAAATGGCCTCTTTTCCTGCAGATGATTTTTACAAGCAGTTATTTTGTTGCCTGGATCAATTTTCGTTGAATAGAAACGCTTCACCCTTCGGATAAAAAATAAATCAACAATCACAGTTTTTAAAAGTACTTTCATGCAGTTTCTGCAGGATTCTAAATGGAATTTTCTTACTAAATGGAAATAAATGAAAATATCCAAGAAATGGTTTTGTTTTACATTTAAATCTGAGATTGCCAGATCCAAAGACAGTGGGACGCCCAAACATAAGTTTGTTTAATTCGAAGTCCGTTTGGAATAAACCGACCAGCGTAGCGGACGAAGCTCCGCTAGTATATATATAATAACAATGAAAATTTTGTTCCGGCTGCTTATAACTCGAGTTCTGATGAATGGATTTTGATGGGACTTGCACTATTAGTTAGATATTTTTTAAGGAAAGATTTTAGTATATAACGTAGTTCTACGTTGCTTAGTTAAAGAGATATGAGGAAAAGTTTCATAATCAGGTGAATCCGATTATGAAAGCTTAGCCTTTGTAAAAAGTTCTACTGGGTGTATTTGGAAGCGACTTGAATTGTTAGTTAGATAAAACTTAGGCATGGTTTTAGCATATTGCATATCGTTCTAGAATGCTTAGTTTTAGAATTATGAGCAAAAGGTCTATGATCAGGTGAACTCTATTATAAATGATTAGCCTTTTTAAAATGTTATACTGGGCGGATTTGGGTGCGACTTGCAGTGTTAGATAGATAAAGTTTAGGTATTATTTTAGTCAGTGTTAAATTCAGACACTTTCTGCGGGGCGATTTTTGTGGCTCCGGGGGGGACATTGTAGAGTTTCGGGAAGAAGTTGTATTTTTTAACCATTAAAAGCATAAAATCTCAAATCTTCCGGGTGATATGTCCCCTCCGGGTCACCCCCTAAATTTAACACTGGTTGTAGTATATTGCATATATCGTTCTACATTGCTTAATTATAGTAGTATGAGGAAATGTTCTTTAAACAGTAGATCCCCATTATGAAGAATTAGACTTTTTTTTTAAGTTCTGCTGGATGTATTTTTTTAATTAATCTGTTTGTATCGTTGGTGATATAATGTTTCAAGGATGGCTTTAGTACATTGCATATCGTTCTATCGTTCTTTATCCTACTATAAATGATTAACTAAAAGAGTTCGTCCTTAAAAGCTAAAATTTTGTGTTCACATTATAAAATATAATAGCGTAATGGCGTTCGCATCTATTTCATAATTGTGGAAGGATATTCCGTGTAAAGGTCCTACAAAGTTGAACTATAAAGTGTAAAAGTAAAAAAAAAGTATTTGAATGTATTCATAGAGAAATTCCTTGTCAAGTACAGCTATACATTGAAATATTAAAACCATTACCATACCTATATGATATTGACGGTAATATTTAAATTGGATTATGACTGGCCACGTGAAAGGCCTACTGACACGCCTTCTAGCATAACACACGGATACTGTGCTTTTTACAGATTGTGTCACAGTTTTGTTCCCTGATATCTTGTTACCTTACTTTGAGTGGTTACCTTACTTTATCAATAACTTTAGTGAACGTCAATGAAAGAATTATTTTACAGTGATTGAAAAATAAGTATGTAACAAAATAGATTAAAGAAAATTGGGTGGGCTGAAATTAGCTAATTATTGGGTGGGCTCAGGCTCCACGGGCTCCTATGAGTTGGCGCCATTGGTCTGGTCCGTCCGTCTAATCGCATATAACAGCGCAAAAACTACCCAACCGATTGGTTTGAAATATTATATACATACTCGTGGCAAAATTTTGTCGAATCATTTCAAATTTTATGAAAATCGAGTCAAAACTTAAAAATATATCAATAAAAGTTTTCTTCATTCTATTAAATCCTACCATACGTAATGAATTCAATGATATCCCATGATAGGTAATGATAATATGTTGCCATGGTAATTACGTCATACTTATGGTGGAGTCATGTTATTTCTGTATTACTGAATTTAAAAACCGAATTTGTATACTAAATTGTTTAATTATAGCAATCCTCTAATCTACCGACAGATATTTGTACAGATGATTCAGGAGAAATAGAAATTAAATGGAAGAAGAGTCTGAATATGGATTTCACGTTCTGAGATTTTCAAAGCTAGGCTTAAGTTTCACATTCGAATTTTCAGTAAATGTGAACAAAAGCCAACTAAAAATGTACTTATTTCATTACGGAAATTAATCATATCATAATAACAGACGATATAATTCTTTTCACTGAAATAATAACGATGATTTTTTTTAAATTGTCTTGTATTATATATTTGCGCGTTATATAATTTTAATGTAACAGAATTGTAATTAATTGTTTGTAAAAGTGTATTGAAATTTAATTTCATAAAATTAAACTAATATCTGTAATATGAAAATCTGCATATAAAATAAATTTTGTATTCATGAATTTTTGCATAAGAGTGCAACAGCTATTTCAACAAGATCTGAATATTTATTAAACTAGTTATAGTATGGACGCACCTCATTTGTCACATTTCACGTACAATATCCAACTTGTTTCGACTGTGTTTTTTCCTGATCTGTAGCCACCATATGCACGAATCGGGCAAGAAGAGTTTTCTTGTTTTGTTACTAAAAGCTTTTGGTCACCACTAATTTTTAATTGCAATCTTCGGTTTATTATTTGACCGATATTTTTCGATTACATAAAACAAATATTTTAATGCGGAAAAAGTGGTATATCGCTCCTAATTTTAGTTTCTGGTAACGAAAAAGGCCCAACAGTTAACGGGTTAAATTCCAATCTAATTATACTTGCAAAGATAGAATATAATAGAAGAAAAGCATAATTACTAATAAAGCATAATTACTATTATGATATTATATATGATAAGCATAATTACTATTTTAAGGATGCTTTGGAAAGGCGTGGTCAATAAGTATAAGACGTTGGGAACCACTAGCTCAATGTATTTTCTAGAGCAGGGGTTCCCAAACTTTTAGACCGACGCACCACTAAATCGAAGTTCATATTTTCGCGTACCACCAGGTAACAAACGTAAAGCTAATATAGAAAATCCTGTAATAATGAACCTATGTAAAACGAAATATATATCCGGATTTTTATGTTTTCCGTCTTAGTAGGTTTTATTGTATGTAAAAATGAATTATTGCATGACTAAATTGGTACTTAGATTAACTTCTTTATACAGGGTTCGTACGGATCAGGCAATTTTCCAGGAGTTTCACCGGTATTTTCTTTATAGAAAAAGAAATCTAGGTTTAACTCGCGAAACTTCGCTTTCTTTTAAGGAGAGATTTTCTGTAAGAAAATACTGGTACCGAAGAATTTCCTGGTCAAAATTCCAGGAGCCGTACGAACCCTGTTATAATAACATTCAAGTCAAAAGTAGTATCGTAATTTAATGTTAATAATGCATAAAATATCAAAATACATTGTTTTGGTATAGGAAAAAGCTACAATACTTGATGATATATTGGCGCACACTGATTCATATACTGTTACAGTAAGCTGACTGCACTAATTTGCTTCTGTCGCTAATTAAAAGTGTGGGCTGATTTTATGAAGCACACCATCCTCATGTTTGGCTCAATTTTAGGTAGTTTTACTCATAAGTCAGGTCCGAAGTTTAGTTTATTTCGATATTTGTTTTTGATAAATCGAAGCGGGGGGGGGGAGAAAGCACATTCACAGAAATATGTTGTGCTACACACCAGCAGACTTTGACGATATCAGATGGTACGCTGATATTCTTTCCAACAAAAATTCTGTTGCATTCATCCTTTTGAATGTGCACTCCAGTTATCCATCACTGTCGAAAATGCGATTGATATTGTGAAATAAAAACTAGGATTCATACTCCTCGCTGGTGAAATGAAGTGATATGACTTCAGAGTTGTCACAGAACCACTAATGAAGTGAGTGATGTATTTGTGTAAGCTTTCAAAACAAAAGCTGAAATTATAGTGTACAAATGGTGCATTTTATTGAATGATCATTTTTTTTAAATATCACGTAGATGTATAAATAAATATCTTGTTCAGTACAATAAGAAATAATTATTTATTGTTTCGCATTGCCTTTGATTTGTATGATTCCTGGGAAAAACTTGGAATTACGCGAGGGTTTCTAAAATCGCAGGATAGCTGAATAAGTTAACTTCTTTCCTCTCTTGTGAGATACAGTGGTAGGGTGTCTCAAACGAGAAACGAATTTCTTATACAAAGCTTAGTTAGCGCATAACATTGGCTCAATACAACTGTATTTATAATTTGCATACATACTTTTAAATTCGACAATGTCGTGCAGTAAGCAAACACTTGTAAGTTTCTTTTTACATTTATGTATATACCACCTCAATACTACAATGCTTTATCTCAAATCCTCATTGCATATGACCATGGGTGCAAAAATCTAGTTACCAATGGGCTGATTCCCACCACTAAATTTTATTAGTACTTTTCGTCTAAATTTTATCAGTGTTCTTATTAGGCAAAGAATACTAAAAATTTAGTTGTGGGAATCGGCCCTCTGTCGCCTAGATTTTTGCACCCCTGCATATGACCACTGTTTTTGTTTCATTTCAGATTACCGTTTGAAGTAACCCTACTCTGTTAAAAACTGATATCCATTAAATAAAAATATATTATGACACATTTTGTACAAGGAAAGAACAATATTTCAATCAACAGACTTAGTTAATTTATGAATTATGTTTGAAATAAAACTTTTATTTCAACATCTCCTTCTTCTAGTACAGAGAACAATGTGTTATAAATTGCACTTGGGATTTTGTTTAGTTTTAACTCCTCCTACTTCCAAGCATCGAGACTTTACCTTCAGATAATTCAATTTATAAAGCATGTTTAAAAACAGTTCTACCGCTAATTAACAATACTTCGTTCATTAAAATAAGATATTCATTAAAAAATTCAATTTTTATCCATATAAATCTAATACTTAGGTTTTTTTATTCTGAAAAACTGATTGTATCATAAGCGGAGTGTCCGAATTTCAGCGAGTCTACTATAACAAACATTTCTCGTTACAAAAAAAAATTGAAAAAGCGTTCACAGATCCTAAATTACATTCAAATTTTTTTTTCCAAGTTAATAAAGACAATCCTTTTTTGATTACATAATAATATGCTTCATTCTGTATTTTATTCCACGTACCAGTAGCAAAAGCTTCGCGTACCATAGTTAGGGAACCCCTGTGCTAGAGCTTGTTTATTTTCTTGTTACTGCGAAAAGAACTTATTACCCAAGAGGGCGCTCTCGCTCTTTTAATCGTTCAACCACGAAAATTTTTTTCGCATAAAACTTTCAGGTTAATACTTTCGTCATGAGTTACGTCATATTTTTTCCGGTGTAAGATTTCAATAAGACTTGTATTGCCTTTACTTTTATTACACAGGGTGTTTTTTTTTTTAAACTGACGCTATTCAGATCATACAAAATTTTGTGAATGGACTAAGAAAACCATGGAAAAAAAGATTCCAAAAAAAAAAAAAAATTAGTTCCAATCACCGCCGATAGGGGGAAATGTTAGGGGGGGGGGAAATTATTTATTATTTATATACAGGGTCTCACAAAATAATTTTGTTACACAATGTTTTACGGGAAAAATTTTTAGAGGTGTGATTGAATGATGTTTCACTATTTCAAACATAATGAAATAAACATGTTTTACTGAGGTGCACTAGAAACTGATCACTGAAAAGTATAGTGTGCATTGCTTTTATCATTCATTTACAGGGACACACAAAAGGGTTTGGTTACAGTTTTAGTACGATTACACTTTATGTGTGACAAGGGCGTTTTCAAATTTGGTTTGCGTTTTTAAGTTTAACCAATTTTTTACATACTACGTGATGTGCATAAATTATGTTGATCATAAACAGGGCTACACAAAGGATATTGCATTATTGCTGCATATGGGAGTGAATTTCTTAATGGTATTTTTAATTGTGTTACACATTTTCTTGCTGAACTATATTTAGTAAACTAATAGAAGTTCGTGGAATATAAAAAAAATCATTTAAAGGGCTACGCAAAGAACAAGACACACATTGTCGTTTATGACTGGTAACTGCTGTAAGAGAGTTTTAAGTTGCCTTAAGGGGTTTTTACCTGAATTAAATTTTAGCTTAATATGTTGTGTGTACAAAAGTCTTTAGATAATATACAGGGCTGCACAAAAGGTTTCGAATGCATTTCCATTGACTAGCGAAAATTGCTACATTCTAATTTTCTAACTGATATAAATTTTATTATGGTATGTAGTATATATCCAAATCTATAGATCATATATAGGGCTGCAAAATATAATTCGACTACTTATTTGGCTATGGAAGGTAATTGCTAAAAGTGGATTTTTAAATGTGTTCTCTGTTTTCTTACAAATCTCCTTTCATCTTATTTAAGAGTGAAGTTTCGTTCCGTTTTCTGAATGCGTTGGAAAGTGTTTCATAATCAATGCTTAACGCATGTTTTTTCGCTTTTTTGTGTTTAAAAAATAACTAAAATTTGACATTTTTGATTAAAAAAAACATAAAATTAAAACTTATTAAAAATACATAACAACGCCTATTAAAACATAAGTTTGGGCTTTCGTATATAATATGCGGTCAACGTTTACAAAAAAAAAAAAAAAAAAAAGCCACTTTATAGCAATGTTCACCGCTCAGCATAGAAAAAAAGCTATACCAAAGGCGCCTTTTTCGATAAAAATTAATACAAACATGATTTTTAAAAGCAGATTTTCAAAATATGCGTTTTAATATGCAAAATTCAAGCATACTTAACTTTGCTCTCTATATAAGAAGTTCTTCATAACATATACGTATTTTTCAAGCCCAAAAATTCCCATGGTTCCTTAAAAACGTTTATTAACTAATCTTTAAAGGAGGCAATATCCCGTTTAACTTCGCGCAGTTATTATATTATCGGTCTCTGTTTTTCAACAAATGTCGTGAAATACATGCGTGTATGCGAAGATAACCAAACGTATGATGTGAAACTGTTAATTGTTCTCAAGCTTTACATAAACGAATCATTGAAGGATTTTTGATGTGTTAAACATTTAAATTACGAGTGTGATGTCTGAGTGACGTCACAAAAAATGTCAACGAAAGATAAAATGTTGCCAAGTTAAAATGTACTTATTTTATTATGGAAATTAATCATGTCATAATAGCAGACGATATAATTAATTTTACTGCAATAATAACAGTAAGAACACACCTCATTTGTCACGTTTGACGTACAGTTTCCAACTTGTTTCTCTTTGGAAGAATAGTGTTATAGAATAAAAATAAAAGTTATATATTCAAGCTTGAAACGTTAATGAAAAATGTCATTTTTTCATTCATTTTTCAAAAGGTTCACATTCAAAAGTTCAAAATACAAAAAATACCGGAACAATTCATTTGAAAAAAGTTAGAGATATTTAGACATTTTTCATAAATTTTGAAACTCTTTTATAAATTTTCTGTTTTTTGTTTGTCAATTTCATACAAATTTTACAACTATTTTTTCAACCTCTCATGTTTCTTTTCGCTCTGCAACATGCCACTTTAGGAAACTTTTACATATTAGACTACTCAAGAGTATATGTGAAATTGATTCTTAAAAGTCTTAAAAGTACTGATCTTCAAAATCATCGGAAGCTTTTAAACAAGTTATTAGTACCCAACCTTAAATAATTAATAAATTCCCACATGGGCAGCACAGAAGGAAATTGTTTTATGTAAATTTCTTATGACTCTGCTGCATAATTCATATACAATATATAAACATAAATTATGAACATACATTTTTAAAATTTTAAATCACATTATACTCTGCGGTCAACTGGCGAAAGAGGTTAAAGAGAAAGACCACTAACAGAGAAATATCTTATAACAAGAAAACAATAGCTACGTTTGATACAGATGAGAAACGATAAATGGTTCTTGCGTATTAAATTATTCAGAGCTTAGTACCCGATGCATTTCTCCTTTTATTAATGAGGTACTGAAACCAATAATAAAATGTATCAATGCTATAATAATTCACGCCGAAACTGAGATTCTCTTCAATAATTATTTTTAATATAAAAACATAGTCTATAAAATACGTTTGTTTCGCACACAAGGAATTTGACAAGGAAAAACAAAACTTATAAAGGCGAACTTAAATGGCTTTGTTTCATTCATAAAGGTATGTTAAAAATATACCGTAATTTCCGGCGTATAATCCGCAGCTCAAAGAGTCGTTTTTCAACCCAGAAATATTATTTTATAAAATGTAACTTAAAAAATCGCTGTAAATATTTAACTACAGTTATTGAATAAAATTTCTGGGTCGAAAAACGACTCTTTGAGCTGCGGATTATACGCCGGAAATTACGGTATTTGTGAAAAAAAAATTACCTTTTTAATAAATCCAGAAACAATTGCAAAGTGAGCTTTTTGGTTCAAGGTGCTCGTTTTTTTTTTCATTTTTCCAGCAACAATGTTTGCTAACCAAGTGTGCCATTTGCTACCCAAGTCTTTTAATCTTTCTAATTATTGAAGTATTTACCTTAACAAACAGATATTTCAGATTAATTTTATCAGCCTTCTGCACATTTCATACGGTGTGAGGTTTCAAAATTCGGATTTCTATTACTTCAGCTTCTATCACACTTTTCCATTATTTATTTCGAGTAAGAAATGTGAGTCATTTATTTACTTTATCTTTTAAACATAGGAAATCTTTATGAAAATTATTTCGTGCGCATTTCTTACATTCTTGATTAAAATGTGTGGAGTGTTCTTATTTTTTACGGACGATTATACATTTTTTTATGCAAAAATAAATAAATATTAAAGACAGAAAATTCACGAAGCTACACTGTTAAAAATTTGCAGCAAACTTTTCGAGTCATTTGACAGTTTTTATAGAAAATGGTAACATAATAGTAATTCAACTCTATTATGACCCTAATATGGGCAATAATATTGTCAGAAAAGAGTTAAATTACGGTTGTGTAAGCGTATTGTATAAAAACGGTCAAATGACTGGACAGTTTGCTGCAAATTTTTAACAGTGTATGCATCTGTAACAGACAGATAATCTCGCTAATTGATAATATAGAACACATTTTCGAAATTCCAAATGAGACAGTTTAGTGTTATTACTGATCCATCCAGATAAAAATATCTATCTTTAACTGCAAACAAAATAAACATAAAAGCAAATAGTTTTAATCTATATGCCTAATGTAATCTATGTTGGATATAACTGTTTCTGAAAAGAACTCAGAATAAATGTTGGAATTCATGATTGTCTGAAAACTATATATAGCGCGAAATATTTATATCGTGAAGAATTATTTCATCTGCACGAATTGCGCCAAATTACATTCCAATTCTTAATTACTCAGAGAGGTATCTCGCATGAGATTGCACAGTTGTGCAGGGGAGTGTTGTCCCTCCCCTTTTAGTTTTTGAAAAATGAAGATTTTTGGAAATGTAGTCAAAGTTCCCGTTTGTCCTCTCCACCCTTAACAGCAATTCCGCGTACGCACATGTGCCTGGCTTCAAAACACAAATATCCATACAGTTACGTTGAAAACAAAGCATTCCCTTTTCATAAATAAATGTATACTTATTTTTATTAATTAATTCCATATCACTTTATACAAGAACTTACTATATTAACTTGATGTATTATCATATGATATCCACGCAGTCTGGAATGAATTAATGCATCATTGATTACCTTTCCCATCCCACCTTATTTCCAAACCCTTGAAGTGAAATAGTTTATTCCGGGCAAGCAAGAAAACGCAAAGAGGTAACAACTCAACTCAACAGAATTAGTTTTTCCACTGATGATGACCGGGTTTCGGTTGAAAACGTTTTGGAATTTTTTAAAAGGACTTTAATGTACTTTTAAATGTTTTTATGTATGTTTTTACGCACCTTCAAGCAATATATTTACATTTAGTTGTATCTTAATGAATTTTAGTGTATTAACTTGTACTTATTATACACATTTACAAACCGCATTACTGAATTTATAAATCATCAGTTTATCTTTACTTCATACGGTTTTGAATTGATAATACATTTTAAAATTCGAATTTGCATTCGAATCGACATCATTCTGTCTAAATTTTTAAAATACAATTTATGCTAGATAGGCGAGACGTTTGCTTCGAAAAAGTAAAATTCTTTTAAATGTAATTGTAACTGTTTAAAATAAAAAATTGTTTATGTTCAAAAATAATTCTAATAATTCATCGCATCTAATCATTCTATTCTTTCATATATATATAATTTAATTATTTGCATATATGATCTAATTTGGAAATAATATTAACGTAAACATAAAATAATACAATATTATCTGCAAGAAATTAATTTTACGTAAGCGGATTAAAATTATCTTTTATATTTTTTATTACTATTTTGTTAATTCAAACTGCCTATGACAGTTTGCGTACATGATTAAAGCTGTTCCCTATTTATCACACAGCATATCAAAAATAAATTTTTATATATAAAATGTCACTACAAAATATTTCCGGTGTTAATATAAAATTCTCAAAAAATAGTAATATTAAAAAGTTTGATGGATGAAACTATTTTATAGGAAAATATTATTACAAATTGTCACACACAAACACACACACACACACACACATACATAACCGCCCTTTAAAAATAATTTTTCGGAGATGACACAGATTTGGACGTATCTTTTAAAAATTCTTATTCCAAGTAAGTAACTGAGCACCGTATTTATTGTGGCACTTTGTTTTCAACATTTTTCACAAATTCCTATACATAATTAACAAATCGAAGATATTCTCTTAAATTGACATTGCAATTTGTCTATTAATACGAAATGAATTAAAAAAAAGAGTTAAAAAAAACTCATATTGTAATTTAGTACATTAGGCCTTTTACTTCTAAATATTATGCAGTTTACTAAATATTTCCGGAGGCGTTATCAGTTTTTTTATGAAAGAACTCACGCGCATAGAATGTTTTTTTTTTTTAAATTAATTTAAATGTAAACATCCCTGTTGCTAATGTTGATTACTCAAATTCATCTCTGCATAACTTCTATACGAAAATGGTTTGTTAAATAAGTTTTTTTAACTTATTCGAAACATGCTAAGCCTTAATAATCGGACATAAAGAATGTCCACTTAGAAGTCCTCTTTCAGAATAAAATTAAAAAGAATAACGCCATGAAATTAATTTATGGAAATAATTTTTATAAAATTGAAAAGTAACCGCTACCTACAAAAGTGAAAAAATGGTGGAAGTAGTTAAAGAATTTGGCAAATATTCTGGAAAGATGGGTAAATGAAAAATGTTGGGGGATATGAAAAATGTGCCAAAAGAGCAAGATTTCATACGCAGAATACGTTGATTCGATGGTATTCAAACAATCGATTTCTTAATTAGAAAGCAACTAACAAAAATCTATAAATCGCAACACATAAAATGGCCCTGAAATTAATCAGATATTTCGCACTTTTCATCGGCACAGCCTCCATCTGATGCGGCTTTATATTTATATCTATCTTTCAGTTAAATAAACCAATGTCCTTTGAGATTAACAGTACACTGAATATAATTACGTAATTTCCGGCGTATAAGCCGCAGCTCAAAGAGTCGTTTTTCGACCCAGAAATATTATTTTATAAAATGTAACTTAAAAGATCGCTGTAAATGTTTAACTACAATTATTGAATAAAATTTCTGGGTCGAAAAACGACTCTTTGAGCTGCGGCTTATACGCCGGAAATTACGGTAGGTTCCAATCAAAAATTTGTTAAATATAAATTTATTTTTTTCAGATTTCCCTGATCAGTAAATACCGTATTTGATCCTCAAATTTGGCGGATATACCTGTCTAATATACTTCCGGTTTGTTATGCTTAATCGAGCAAGATGGGCAGTTCATATAACTAATGCTTATAACATAAATAAAGACGGTTTTTTAATATAATTGTTTGATGTTAAATATCTCTTAAAATATAAGGTTTCTACCACAATATAGATTATGAATGCGACCGAGGTCATGCGTAATTTTGTAATCATTTCTTACGATTTTAACACCTGTATTTACACCAAATACAGGGTTCGTACGGATCAGCGATTTTTCCAGGAGTGTCACCAGTATTTTCTTTATAGAATAAGAAATCTAGTTTAAACTCGCAAAACTTCCCTTTCTATTAAATAGAAATTTTCTGTAAGAAAATACTGGTACCGAAGAATTTCCTGTTCGCAAAATTCCAGGAGGCGTACGAACCCTGCCAAATACTCCCGACGTGGCTTTAACAGTATAAAATATATTTGTATGTTTTCATCGTTCTCAATTCTTAATTCTCTAATCTTAAACTCTATAAAAGGAGGGAAAAGATTACAATAATAATAATAATAATAATAACAAAAAAATAAATTGCAGTAATGAAAACTAACTTTATTGTTGACCATGATGTAAAGCATTTTATTTATAGCAACTGGAATAAAAAATTTCATATAAGGAAATTAGGAACATTTAATTTCAAATTCACTCTAATGAAGTTATAAAACGTAGAATCATAAAGAGTTGAAATAAATTTTAAAGAATGCGAAATAAAAAAAATATATATTTAACCGCCAAAATACAAAAACAACATTAATTAACATTAATTTTACTGCAATAAAATTAGAGATATAATTTTGCAATACTCCATTCATTACGTATTCCAATCAAATAATGTTAAAGAGCATTCATAAAGTAATTTATCTCACGAGAAAATCGTAAATTTGCTCTTTTAATTATACTTAAAACAATGAATATTTATGATCAATAAGATTAACTGGATGAATTAGATCCGCCAGATTTGTCTGGGATTGCTTAGCTGGTAGAGCATTGGCAGCTTTGACCAAGAGATTCCCGGTTTGAATCCTGGACCGGCATTTTTCGCCCAGGTGGTAAAATTACAACTTAAATGGAGATTTAGTTACTATAATACTTTTTTTTGCTTTTTTGAAAATTTATTAAATGCGAGGAGAAATGAAAACAGTTTTTAATGTAATTTCTATAAATACATTTCAGGATTAAAAAAAAAAAAAAACAGATTAAAATGAACACACGTTTCATCATTATTTTATTTAGGGAAAATTGCATTAAAGATATTTATATCGTTAAATAAATTAAATGTAATACTTCTGAGTTTGAGTATTAAATTGTTTTAAGGAATAGTAAACAGTAATATCAAAGTTAAACTTATTTATAAATTTTATTGTAATATTTTTTTAATTAACTGCGTCCAAATTGCAATAAAAACTTTTCATTTACTACCTATATGCTTATATAGGTAGCTATATAAGCATAGTATATATGCATAGTAGTATATATAGGTATAGTATATATGCAACCGGAATCGAGTAGGATATTTTTAAAAAATAATAAAATTTGATTGTAAATCTACAAGTTTTATAAATTGTTTCGGTGAAGAATTTTAAAATTCTAATTATCTTGAAACATGAAAAGTCTATTAGAGAAGCTATCGAATGTGGTTAAATATTTTCATAATATTGTTAATGTTTATTTTCCTATAGATCTTATAATTAGGCCTTTTCCTTTTTACAATCATTATATTTGTTCCTATGGTTAAAGGGACAGCTACTAATTCGCCATCTTCCAAACCTGCAATAAATTTATTCAACCATTCATTCAATTTATAATGCATTTTTTTTAAACAAAATAAACCATTATTTTATTTACACATTAATATGATTATAAATACACTAAAACATATTTCTAACTCTCACTCTTTCCGCGTATTTCTCTCTCTCTCTGTATATATATATATATATATATATATATATATATATATATATATTATATATCATCATCATCATCATCATCATCAACCGTTTTCAATCCACTGCTGGATTGGATACAGTATCTCTTGACGAAGGCAGCGACTAGTTAAATGCAACCGCAATAAAAACGGATATTTAAAATTATTTTATGGAGTAAATATTCCTCTACTATTTTTTTGTCAACCTATAGTTTATATGAATTTCTTTCATTAGAATAATTAACTAACTGTTTCTATTTAATTATTTTACATAAAAGCACAATTTGTAGAATAAAATGTTCTAGCGTTATACGTCATTAAAATTTCTTTACACCATTAACTTTCCTTGTACACAATTAAAAAAAGGTATATAAATGAATAAGAATATCACAAACACAATCATTTTTTAGTGTAAATAAATATGAAAATTGACAGTATAACACCAAAATTAAGTATTTACACGCATTAAAAAGTGAAAGTGAAATAGAAAAAATATTTGACACATTAAATTGGTTTTGAATTTTTTTGTATCTGTACAAATGAAGATTCTGTAATGATAAAAATGTTTACCGTGCTAGAAATTCTATGGACGATAGAATAGAACGTGACCTAGTCCGGCAAGTAGCTGAATCATTATTACTATAAAATTCCTTATTTAAGAAACATATCAAATTCATTATAAAATTTCATTACTAAATGTCACGTTATCTAAATTAATAGTCATTATTTTATCTGAATCGTCAATTTAAAAAATAAAAGGCCCCTTGTCTGCACCGTGAGAAAAAGGGAGATTTTCTATTCCATATTTTTTAAGAATTCCGCTAATTTTATTCAAACACATGATGGTAAAATATGTGGAAGGTGGAACCCGATTATACTAAATTCCTTGTTTTCGTATACCGAATTTGAATGCAAACTTCGAAAAATGAATCAACTATCACTAAGTTGGCTTCATTTATGGCGACCTATTTTTAGCGCCAAGTTTGGCGATATTTTGCCAAGTATCGCCAAGCTTGGCGAGAATTTGACGCTTGCATATATGACTATGCAGCGTTTAGCTTATGAGAGTTGCAAGAAAGGTTAAAACAATTACAGTAAATTTGTGAGAAACCACCATTTCTAAATCTCGTAAATGAAACCTGATTGTGGAAAAATGAACTACCCTAGAATTTGAAACTGCTATTACAAAAAATTGTTTTCCGTAAACCTAAGGGTAAAATATTTTGTATTTCTAATTTTTTTGTACATCTTTTGAATTTGAAATCTTTTAGTGGTCGCCATATTGAAACAAGATGGCGGAAGAAGCAGGCCAAAGAATTCGTTCGAGACCTTGGTACACATGATCAGTCAGATTAAATTGGTTTGTAAATAGAAGTGCATGACAAACACAAGAATGAAAAATCATACTTCAATCATAGATTATGTAACATTTTCCAACACTTCCAACATACTTTTACAAATCTTTAAAATTAAAAAATGTGAAATATGATGGCTAAGTAAACAAGGTCAAGGTCAAATCGGGCGTGGAGACCTACCTTTCGGCTGAAGCTCAACTAGCCCCGCACATGAGGGTTGTTTACCTAATTATACTGAGCATTACTAAATTATACTTTTTAATATTGAGCAATAATTATATTACGTAATGCTGAAATACAAATTGTGAAAATACAAGATTCCAAAAATACAAATTCTGAAAGTACAATTTACCAATCGTACTGAGCAATGCTAAACACTACTATGTGATACTGAGCAATAGTACTGCCATTTAATAATACTGTAAGATGCTGAAGTAGATAATAATAATGGATAAAAGTAAGTACTAAATGAACAATAATGAATGAATACTAATACTAGAGTAAACTAATATAAAATATAAGCAAATTAAAATGTACAAGAAATTTCAATCCAGTTGGGACCAGACTTAATACATAAAAGACAATTAATATGAATACGCGAACAAAGTTAAAACAAATTGGAGAACTCTTTTTTAACTCATCTTTTATTTCTGAGGACAATTTTATCATTAATGTCGATTTTTTTAACACATTGACGGACAGTAGGAACAAGTGAAGTTCGAAAATTGACACTATATGTTTTAGTAATTTTTAGAATATTAGAAGTATAGTTTTATTCTCGCTGCTTAAATAAACTTAATTTTGATTAATTCAGCACCTTTAATTAGGTTGCACTACTCCCTTCACAACCACGTCAGGGGGGGCTAGTGCTCAGGAAAAAATACAGTCAAAAAAATGGATAAACACCAGTATATTCTTATAGAAAAATTTAAGTTGATTATTTGATTAAATAATCAATTTGAATTTTTCTATAAGAATATACTGGTAAATGTCATTTTATTTTACTGTATTTTTCCCTGACCATTAGCCACCCTGCATGTGCATACTGAAGCTGCAACTCGTATAACAGGTGGACAACGAACTTCAACCTAAAAAATTGTTTCCAAAACATGACACTGGGCTTCTACTTGTACGCCGGTAAATGTACATTTGTGCTGCTATAGCTTTTGTGTCTAAAAACGACCGTTTCGTTTTGGATGGCTATTGCCGTCATGACACATAGTGAACTTCGCTTTGACGGCTATAGCCGCAAGTGTCCGTCAACGTGTTAATATCTGGATAGATTTGATTATATTATTTCCAATCTTTGACCATTTTGGAAAGTAGAATTAAATATTCAGTAATTCCCAGGATTCTTTCCTCAAATCGATACTTTTTCATTGAAATTCCGCATTTGTATATATAAATAACTTTGTTTATCAGCCATAAAGTCATGCCATTACACTCGTCTTTCACTACGACGAAAAACATGAGTTCCATACCATTAGCCAATAACAGCGCAGGATTCTTTACTATGTCTCTATCCATGTAAAGATTGCTTATATGCTGCTGGGTGCTCCATAAATTCGTTAAAATCTGAAAATTCCTTAAAAATGATCAAATGACATTAGAGGGAAATAGGATTTTTTATAACAAGAAGTTGTGGTTAAAAGAATTACCGATAGATGGCGCTGACGTGCATAATATGAAGCAGATTTATGTAAATCAGGCTGTTAATTAAACACCTCGATATACATAGATTTTTCATTCGATGCCAGGAGTATGCTATCGTTACCAGATCAACAGTTGTTGGGTAAGCTCTTTTATAAGAACGGGGAAGCAGCAACCTGCGCATTGTGAAAAATTCGCACGTCAAAAGAAGTGAAGACGAGAAAAGGGCCTGTTTCATGTGCTGGAATACTAAAACCTGTCAGACGCTTCGAAGAAACTGCTCTTTTATTATATGCTTAATTTGCATACATCTTGCTATTATGCATGCCAACGCCATCTATCGGTATTTGTTTTAATCGCAAAATTTTTCTTTATGAAAAAAATTCGGATCACTCCCTAATTCCATTCGTGCAAACCGCATTTTTTAGATCCTTTTTTTTGTGAATTTTTAATTTTTTAACGAATTTATGACGCACCGTTTACATGGAAGACAAATTATAATTCATTATAGTTTGAAAATTAAATGTCTTAAACCGCTAAAAAGGGAATATTTTTTTTTCTCTCTAAAATTTTGACCCAGGTCGAAATTGCATTCTTTAACAATTATTTCCGAATAGTATTTTTCGTCTTATTTCATCGAAGAATTTCTTTCATTAAATAAAGCAAATACTTCCAAAACAGAACACTCCATAACTTCCAAAATAGAACACTCAAAATTAAACACTGAAAAAAGTGCGGATTGTGAGTTATGCTGTGACAATATAACGCTAGTGTTTAATAAATTATAAATGGCCGGAGTGATTACCACATGTGATTTAAATAGGCCAAAACAGAAATTGTTTGCTGCTTCACGTACATTTAAGTTACAGTTTATTTTTATTAGTTATTTTTAACTATAAACTCATAATGTGAACAACAACAAAACAATGAAGATGTTTAATAATATTTGCTTGCAAATTTAGATCCAGCATTATTACTTATATTTTACAGATTAAATAAATTTATTCGCAAACTCTGTTTTGAAGCAAATATGGCTAACTTTACGTTAATGGATTTTCTTTAATCGAGATCCAAAAATCTTAAATCTGTAATTCTCGAAATATAACCACAGGTATATTATATTCAGATACGAATTTAATCCCCAAAAAATTTTATGGCAATTAAATTATAAAATTATTTTTACATTAATAAATTTTCGGTTTCCGTGAAAGCTTTAAAACATGTAGCAGTTTTACTTGCGACGAAATCGTTTATTTATATCATCATTTATGGATTTTCATTTCGAATATAACCCAAATCTTCGTCAATCTTAATTAAATGTTATAAATATATCGTCAATATATTTATTACATTTTTAAGCCCCACTTAAAAAAAGATAAATAGTTGAAGTACAGAATTCTTTAATAAAAAATATCCGATTACGAAAACACACTTTTTAAAATTATTTTTATAAAAGTAAAATGCAGGAAGTAGTAATCATTGAGTTAAATTTTGATTATTAAAATATGAAGAAAACATATATTATTTGTTGCAGATACCAATTAGGTATCTTAAAAAATCATTATATATGTCTTTTGGATGTTTAATTTAAATGAGAATTTATTTGATATCGCTAGTAAAATAAATTATCTTCAAAAATGATAAATCGTTTTACAAATTATAAAAAAAAAAAAAAAAAAAAAAAAAGTTAAAAATATAATGTTAGCAGGAAATGATTCCTATTTGCAGAATAATTTCTTCATAAAAAAAAATAATAACTGAAATGAGAAAAAAGTAATCATACGCTACAATTACGGTTTGTTTTAAAAGAACGATTGATTTTTTTCTGTTACATAATTTCTTTTTTTGATTAGATTCATCTTACTTTAAAAAATCAATGAAGAAAAGAACCTATACTTTTTCACTAATTTCATAAAAAATAAAAGATTAGCAGAAAATTCAGCCTCTTGTTTAAGAGATATTATTATCACAAATTAGGAATATTTTAAAACTGATAACATTGGATACTTCATCGTAATATAATGTATTTTTAGAACTACTAATATAAATTATCGTCAATGATGTCTAGTTTTTATTAACTGCAAGACTTTAAAATTATAATAATGGGATTTTTATGACAAAGGCATGTGGAATAAATTCTTCCTCGTAACATTAATAACAAAATTGAGCAGTGAGAACAGAAGATTCACAAGCAGCAGTTATAGAATAGTTTTATTTTATTTATTTTTCTTATACAATTTATTATTAATGATATATCATTTAATTGTTACTCTCTTCTATATTAATAAAAATGGTGTACGTAAAAAAAAAAAAAAAATTGAAATTTTCCTAACAATTTCTGGATTTTTTCGGGCTGTTTGTATGTAACAAAAATTTTGTAACTCAAGCACGGGTTTCATGAATTCGTAATTTAAGTTACCGTAATTTCCGGCGCATAATCCGCAGCTCAAAGAGTCGTTTTTCGACCCAGAAATTTTATTCAATAATTGCAGTTAAATAGTTACAGCGATCTTTTAAGTTACATTTTATAAAATAATATTTCTGGGTCGAAAAACGACTCTTTGAGCTGCGGATTATACGCCGGAAATTACGGTATATTTGTATATCGGCATCTATAGGGTGGAATTTCAAAAACTTTGATATGTAAGATTCTTATTATTAAAAACTATGCTTGTTCATTCAGTTTGATTTTTACACTCTCTCATTACTTTCCGCCGTGTTTTTTTTTAATGTAAAAATAGAATTTCGTAATCGATTTTTGATCCACTCTCGATATGCTAGAATTATAAAAATTATGTTTATAGGTGTATTTCCGATGACCATACAGCAGTTTAATTTTTTTTTAATTATAAAGGAATAGAGTTTTTTTCCCGTTAGCCCACAATAGGTGATAGATTTCCAAATATTCTCTGTAAGTCATACATTTCCATAGGAGTTGAAACAACAATGGATTTATTTATGCGCCAATAAACGTTAGCCAAAACATATCAAATGGTTGGGAAACTGCAACAATGGAACATTTTAAAGGCTAAAAAGTGGAAAATAAATTATAAATTTCCAATTAAATTTTCAGCAGGACTGAAACTGCGTTGTAAATTTTATGACAAAGGATGTGAATAAATTTTCACTTTGCTGAACAAGGCATAACCAACATAGTGAAAAATGTGTCCAGACAGGGAATCGAACCCAGATACCCTGGTATAGCTCACAAAGTGCTTTACAATTTAAGCCATCTAGACGACATTCAGTCTGGCACTAAAAATTTAATTGGAAATTTAGATATTACTAGCTGTTACCCGTGACATCGTTCGCCCAACATTAACAGAAGAGTAAATACAATAATTAAGCAAAATATTTCACACCCGATAGTTGTAAACGTAAATAACTAACTAACTCTTTATCACATTTCATAGGAGACATTACGGTACTTTTGTTATAGTATTTTGACAAAACTCAGTCTTAAAAAAGTGAAATTTTGTGCCAAATAATCGCGAAAATGAAACTGCAACCAATGCAAAAAGGAGGGCCAAATAAAATCGTGGAAATATACGAATTGGGCGAAAACAAATGTCAATTTTTCCTGATAAACAATTTTACTTTTAACGCCATTGTGAAACGCTTTAAAAGCCAACCTTTAAAAATAATTTATTGGAAATAGCATATGCTTTTTCTTTAAATTCAATTCTACCTGTTCAATTCTGACAGTTTGTGTGACATCCTCGGATGAATGATTACGGATGTTAATTAAATCGCGTTGCGTTCGATAGTCTACGAATAGTTGCGAAATACAAACACACGGTCAGATTTTAATATAATATAGATTCGTGTTCATTTTCGTTTTCTTACAACTGTGATGTGATTTATAACAAAAAACTCTCATCTGTATATAACGGATACTCATGTGGATACTCATAAAGAATCAGTATAGATAAAAAAAAATATTGAAATTTTTCATTTTAAATATGGCGTGAAACTCGTCTACTTTCTATTTTTACTGATCCTTGTATTATTAATGTACGGAATTGGTTCACACGCCTTTTAAAACATATTGGAAAATTCCCGTTGTGTTTCAAATATCACGTCACTTCCCCCCTCCCCCCCAGAGAAATCCCTATTTAATGACATAATTCTTATTAATTTTCTTTTCCAGGCAATCAGGATGTAGCAGACAGCTCACATTTGTATATAAATGATATTCAAGCTTATTATTAATCAGTATCGATAAGAAAAAATATTTCAGGTTTTCATCTTAAATATGACGTCCATTATATATCTACTTTCATTATATACTGATATTGATACTCCTTGTATTATTACGAATATTTGAAAATACATGTTTTATTTATGACGTAATATTTGTCCAAGCCAAGGACGGTCCTTTTTATAGTTCCATGGTCCAAGCAAAATCTTTTCTTAATAAAATAATTATTGTTCATTTTTCCTTCTAATTATAACACAGTCTTTGACAGAAGATGTCTTCTCAACCTAACCGATATTCATACTTCATGTATAATAACAAACACTCCATATTTCCGTTTCAAATATCACGGAAATTCATCTTCTTTTGAATTCTTTTGAATATTCATTTTTTACGTGGAAATCATTCAATTGAAAAATAATTGTTGAGGAAAAATTATTATTCCATGTTTCGTATTTGTTGGCAACAATAATGCTTAGCAATGTAAAATGTTTAATTAAATTTTACAGAAAAAATATTCATTGATTCTCAATGAAAATTATAAAATTTTTAATTATTAAGAAAATTATTTGAAAAATAAAATGAAATCAAGCCTATATTCAATTCTGGGTTCAGTTCCATCTATATGCAAAGATACAGGGTCATTAAATCCCCCGTTTTGACGTTTACATTCACACGCACAATCATATTTATAATATTGTAATTAGGATGAGCTTTTAAGAAAGTTATCTTTTAAAATGACAATAAATGTTTACTCTTTTAAAACCAAAAGAAATGTGAAAATAAAATCCAGTTGCCTAACCACGATTTACAATGCTTCTTGCTTGTAACAATATACTTCACGCTCTGGAGCTTTAATTTCAATACTGGCATAGGGGAAATTATGTTACTTTAACGAAATAATATTAAATCTTTAGGTTTTATCAACAAAAATGAAACTATTAACATTCGCCTTTTTGTTTTCAAGTAATCGAGTTACTTTTTTAGTTTTAAGAATGAAAAAACTATTTCCCGCTATTCATGACGTCATTTTCGACATGAATAATTTTGCGGAGCATATTATTGACATTTGCTATCCATTTTCTTTTCAAACTTCTTTTTACTTTTTAAAAATTTAAATTAAAAATACGGTATAGTTATATTAGCCGTGCGCAGACGGTAAAACGCCAAGTATTGTTTCCATACAAAAGAAAAACAAAAAGAAAAAAAGTAAAGAAAAAACCCAAGATCATTTTATTTCAACATCAAAGCATATCCGCTTTATTTTCGATGCATGACGTCATATTTCCATGTTTCCCATAGTTACGCATATTGAAACCTTGTATTATTATCAAAATCTAAAAAAAGTAAGTTTTATTTCTATTAATGTTATTTAATCTGCTTTTTAATTCTTAATTTTTTTTTTAATTTCATTTTCATTTCTCACGTGAAAAATTTTCAATTGAAACTAAACTGTTGAGTAAAAATTATTATTCCGGGTTTTGATTTAGTGTTGGCAACGATAAAATGTTAGCAACGGTAAAGTAAATTTAACCATTTTAAAATTTTATAAGGGAAAAATGTCCATTTATTCTCTATAAAAATAATGAAATTTTGAATTATTAGGAAAAATATTAGAATAAAATAAACAAAAACCAGCCTATGTTCATTCCCGGGTTATAATCAACCTATACGCAAAGATACAGGGTAATTAAATTCTCCATTTTGACGCTGGCTTCAGCCAAACATTTGCATACAATCGGATTTATAATATTATTAAGATTAAGATTAAGATAAGATCCTATGCTGGGAATTTATTCGTCTCATGTACGTCACTAGGTAGTGTGCTCATATATAGCATTCCATCTTGCGCTGCGAAGTTGAAGCCTTACCAGCGTATAAGTGAAAAATGTCAGACCTGATGTCGTCCAGATGGCTTAAATGGTAAAGCACGTGGTGTGCTATACCAAGGTATCTGGCTTCGATCCTTGGTCTGGACACATTTTTCACTACGTTGGTTATACGTTGTTTAGCAAAGTGAAAATTTATTCCCATCCTCTGTCACAAATAAATTATAAATAAAAAAGTGAAGCGAGTAACATTTAGAAAAAATACGCTTTTATCAATTAATTGCTTACTATAATTCAATTTACGAATATACGTTGTAAAATCAATTTAGAAATCCCAGAAAGATAATTTATACAATGTTTCATTGCTTATTTCCTGTTGCTCTGTCTTAAAACAGAAACAGAGCAAAAATGATACATATTTTAATACATTCACTTACTTGCGCTTTCTACAATGCGTTAAAAAGCCAGCTTGGCGGCGCCCATGCCGAATTAAAGTATTATAACGGAAATTTTTGGAAAAAACATTTTCAGAAAAAATTGACATGATTTTCAAGATGAACCTTGAATGATCATAAAATATAAAAAAAAAGGGAAACTATTTTTATTTTTATACTTACGAGGGGATCGAACACGGACTGATTATCATTATTTGTTTACATTGAAATTTGTAATAGATTTGTTTAATTTAATATATTTTTTTAGATTGAACAATAACAACACCTACAACCATTTTTACATGAAAAATATGAATTACGTATGAAAAAATGTTTTAAAATTTATTAAAAGCGACACTTTTATATTCGCCTCGTGTCAAGAGTTAATATCCGAAGAAATCGGTAAAGATTTTACTTCCTACAGCAGCCTTTTTCATTCTGATGATATCCTTATCCCATACAATTTCCGCCAATCTGTCGATTCGACGTCCTTTTCGCTCTCTTACCAAAGTGCGTTGTTTTTCATATCGATCACGATTCAGTACTAAATTTAAGTTATTCATTTTTAATACAGTTATTTAATTAAATCGGAATAGTATTAATAAATAGAAAAATTAATCGATCCAATAGAGCATCAATCACAATAATTTATATTCAGGAGATAATTTAAATAGTTCATTAAATCCCGACTAGTGTGCAAATAGACATTATATATATTATAATGTCTCGGGATTAAAGAAATTACTTTTAAAAAATCAACCCCAGAAATAATATTAAAATAAAGTGTAAAAACAATATGTTTCGCACTTCAAAAATATTACCGTAATTTCCGGCGTATAATCCGCAGCTCAAAGAGTCGTTTTTTGACCCAGAAATATTATTTTATAAAATGTAATTTAAAAGATCGCTGTAAATATTTAAGTACAATTATTGAATAAAATTTCTGGGTCGAAAAACGACTCTTTGAGCTGCGGATTATACGCCGGAAATTACGGTACACTCATGGCAAAATAGAAAAGTAAACAAAGGCAGCACGTGCATTTTTTTCAAAGAAAGTTTGTTCCAGAATTAACTCCATGCCAAATGTAACACGAAAATGTAACACGAGATTTTTTTTTCTTCCGTAATCCTTATCTTTATTTCTTTCTTCATTTATTCCAAGAAAAAATGTCAATTTTCTTCTATTTTGATTTGAGTTGTAGCTTTTTTACGCCCAATTAAAATGTATTAAGCTTTCTAATCAGTAAAATGAGACACAGTCTGCACGCAATGGAAATAAATTAAAAGTCATTTTAAAAGTCATTATAAATCAGTCAATTACGATATAGTTTTTAAACAATTTGCATTTAAAAGTAGTTTTTTCTATATAACGGTGTAAAAATCAAACATGTGGGATGCTTAGAAATTTGAAAAAATTTGAATAGCAAAAATCGCAAAAACGAAATTTCGTCGTAAATTGTTGCAATTTACAAAACGACATCAGCGATACGCACGGACATGTTTGTCTTTTAAAAAAAAGATTATAACTCAAGAGGGCGATATATTTTTTATGAACATTGTAGCTGTATATCATTTTCTATTGGACAGAAAATGAATAAATTGTTTTATTTGAGATTATCACCTATAAAATATACAAATGCTCATCCAAATTTGGATTTTAATATCCAGCAGTGGGTGGTGTTGTGCTGCTATTATTTTATTCACTGCATTGTATCTCAATGTTAAATTTAAATAAATGCATTATAACTCAACGTTAAATTGAAATAAATGCATTTACTTCTTATCCGTAATTATTGGTGCGTATTTGCATAGCAGCTAAACAAACTGTTCCTTTTTGAGCATCAGTACTTCCAAATAGTAATCTTTGTCGTATTTAATCGCCGTGTTTTGGTCATTAAATAAGGTGAACAATATTCTGATATAGTGGGACTCGAAAAAAATCCACATAAGCATGTCAGCTATGTAATTGCGTTATTTAATTTTATAGATCAGGATGATATAGAAGAAAGTATTGTGGTGGCAACAGCATTCTACTTTTATTAACCCATTAAAGGCATTGGAAAAATAGTGGCTATCTTGTGATTTTTCGGAATATAGCGTACATTGGTGACCGAAGGTCACAATGCGGCAATTGTCTGTACAACTGCGATATGTAAATAACAATGATGTTTGCATGTTACAGAGATGATAATTCTCAGTCTTTTTGTATACCAGTATAATCTTAGAGAACGTGTTGTTCAGATAAATCGATTTTTTTATTAAAAAAAAAAAAAAAAACGTGTATGGCAGATATTACATCTCAAATAGTGGTGCAAATAGAAAAAAGACAAAGTATTTGCAACGACATACGTCCCAATCTCGTAATGAAAAGTTTAATTTCAGATTTCGGAATTAAATAAGGCAAAAATCACTCGTAAACTTTAGTAGTAAAAAAAAAAAAATCGTAAAAGTTGACAGCTATGTATAAGCAATATTCCGAAAAATAATAAAATATAAAAACATTATTTATTTTTACTTCAGAAAATAGATCTAGAAGAGAAATGATAGTAATATCTTTGACAAAACAAAATGAAAACTATAATTTTAGCAAAACTTATATTAATATTGATTCAGAATTAAAAATAAAAGAAAGTTAGATATATCTTAGTTTCTGTTCATTTACATTTTACACCGCAAGCAAAAGCAATTATTCATTAATTTGCGTAGTTTTTAGTCAAATTATTAAAAGGAGTAGAATACTTTTTTTATTTGACAAATGCAATTGCTTTTCTGAAGATATATTTTAAATAATTCAATTATTATTATTTTTTATTATAATAAGAATTTCATTCTACATGACTAAAGTTTTAAAAAACAAGGGAATGTACTTCAATTAATTTAGAAAATTATAAAAATATTTACACATTTTAAATAACTGATATTTTTTTCAAAGAGCTGTTTGAATTCTAAATTTAATTGAAGTATCAGAAAGCCAACAGATTAAATGTAATTATTTTTTTCTCTTTTTAATAATTAAAAATAAATTCATCATACAGTTTGTTGTTAGATTTTGTGCAGAATTAAAAAATAGAAATATAATAAATAATATAAATAAAAACTATAACACTTTAAAAGTTAAAACGCGGGAAAGTGTTTCATATTAGGTACATACATATTCAAAAACACACATATATATAGATAGGTATACATATTCAAATTCATATTACATACCCATGTTAATATATATATATAGCTAAACCTAGCCGACGCATTAATAACCTAAAACATACCTAAAATCAGTGTTGAATTCAGACATTGTATTATAAGTGTATGGCAGAGATTTTTTTTCAAAAAATGATGTGAATAGAATAAAGAAATAGCAGCTGAGACGACATATGTCCCAACCCCGTAATCAATAGTAATACAACTAAAAATAAACAATTCAAATTTTCATCTAGGTCCGAAATTTTACGGTGTACGTTCCAATGAGTGCCTTTCTGATGATATTATGCTTCCAAATGTTAAAAATCATTTCAATATTATGAATTAATTCTTATGTATTATTTTGATAATAAAATAATTTTATTAGAACATTTTATATGATTTTTACTTATTTTTATATTCACAGGAAAGCAATATTGGTTTCATGTAAATTTTCAACATCCGATGGATTTACATAGTTGGATTTGTCTTGAATATGATTTGATTATTTTACACGATATGTCTGTCTGCCAAGATATTACAAATCTGACGGGAGTAGTTACTCAGGAACTAATCTACGCAACTCTATGAAATCTCATATTCAATTGGGGCTTAACCCTTTCCGGCACAGTGGTCCCACTCCGGGCACACCTAATTTTAATTCCAAACTTGCATTCGGCACCACGAATATTTTAATAAAATTTTGTTTCTATAAATGAAAGCATAAAATAAGGAGTTCTTATTTTCTAAAAAAGTCGTTTGTAAATTCCGGTGTCAGTCAGTTATTTCTCATTTTACGAACAGAATTTGTCTGTGCCGGAAAGTGTTAAAATGTTGATGTTGGGTGTATTTTTATGTATATAGACGAACAGGTGGCGCTGTTATACTACATTTTTAAGAATCGCTTGGTCCATTTCAAATGGAACTGCACTCAACCTTATTACTAAATAAACCCACAAACAGCCGTATCAGATTAAATTAGTTTGATTCGAACCAGAAATTTACTTATCAAATAAATAAATTAAAATAACGAAGAAATAAGTTACCGTAATTTCCGGCGTATAATCCGCAGCTCAAAGAGTCGTTTTTCGACCCAGAAATATTATTTTATAAAATGTAACTTAAAAGATCGCTGTAAATATTTAACTGCAATTATTGAATAAAATTTCTGGGTCGAAAAACGACTCTTTGAGCTGCGGATTATACGCCGGAAATTACGGTACATAGTTTTAAATAAGATTTCTGATAAGAAATATTTTTATAAAACTTGAGTAAAATTCCCAATGTGTTTAATTTTATAAGGATGTCTGAAAAATTTCAAACGCACTTTATCTTTTTACCTGTTGGAGATATGCAGTCAACATAAATACAAAATACAGTGGAACTCCAGATATACGTTACCTGAGTTGTACGTTTCACTCACTTACACGTTTCAACTCAGCGGTCCCGACCACTTGCCATTAAAAATTAGCTGAGTTATACGTTTTGAATTACACATTTCTCTCAGTTATACGTTACGTTTTTTGCATCCCTGGACGAATTTATTTTTCATTTATCCATTTTGAAACCGGAAATAGTGACGACGTGCCCGAGGAGTCTGATTTGAAAGATCCCACTCAAACTTCAGAGCTGATGTGAAAGCTTTTGACATAGTACAGCGATTCGTCAGTAGTAAAAGCAGTAACCATAAGGCAGCTACATTATTAACAGAAATGCAAAATTTGCTGTTCGGTGTCGGCTCTGCCAAAAAAAAAACAACCGAAGATTAGTGGTTATTTCAACAAGATTCAGTAAACTACTAAATTTATTTTGATAAATGATTTATATATTCCAAGGCGATTCCAACGATTTATTTTAAGTACTCTATGTGTATTAAAAATAATTTTAATAAAGGTTTTATAATAAAATAAGTTCATGTGTACTTCTCTTATGTACTTTTTTTCTTCTCATTTCCATTTCCAACAATTTATGTCATGGGTGCAGTACTACTTAGGAAACTTCTGTTTTCAATATAAAAGGTAGCAACTCCTCAGCGGATCAAAGTTTTCACGATATATTTTAAAAATTGTTCCGGTAAACCATTAATTGAGTTGGTTGTACATTTTCATGAGTTATACGTTTCGTTTGTCCGGTCCCGGGCAAAACGTATTACTGGAGTTCCACTGTATGTGCAATTAGGGTAGAGATTAAGATTATGTTGATGAAACTGACCTACCATTGACATTCAAAAAGTTACAAATTTAAATTTTTATACGATCATCGAACCATTGGATATAAAGTTTTTTTAGAAATATTTTCTCCATGGTCTGGCAAATATTAAAATTCAATTCTTCTACGAACAAAACTCACCGCGTAAGTTGCATTTTGTGAAATTTCGGAGCTTTTCGGTAATAAAAAATTTTTAGTGCCGGAAAGTTCAGAAAATTGAAATTATCACAACTCGGTCTGTTTTGGTCGTAGAAAAATGGGATTTTTACTGTTATATTTGTCAAAGCATGACGATTTTTTCCTAAATGTAACTTTTAGGAAATAGGGAGCGTATAAAAATTTAAAACGTGTAACTTTTTGAAAATAAATGACAGGGCAATTTTATCAATATAATGTTAATTCTTCCTGATATTCAACACTTTTGTAATTTACTTACTTAAGTATCTCCAACAGATAAGAAAATAAATCGCGTTTAAATCTGTTTTGGGACAACCTGTAAAAAATGGTTATTATGAAAATTATAGATATTCAATTTCAGTTTTTAACACTTAACAGTGGATGTGTTACGCAAATCCTTTTATGATGAGTATCATAGATGTATCTCAGTTTCCATTGTGCAGAAATGCACAATGTTTTAAGTTTGCGATTATTTATTAATTATATATATATAAGTATTGTTTCAATTATGCCTTTTTTAAAAATACCAAACAGGGCGTAATCTTACACTATGCTTTTTTAACACTTGACAATAATATTGTAAAGTGCTAAAAAGCATAGTGCAAGATCTTTGACTTCGGTTTGTTTAATCGTACTCTAACTCTCGTAAATATACTCGGATTGCCCTGTCATGTTTAGGTGCGTTCATAATTATATAAATACGTAGCACCTATAGTCGCCGAATGGTCCGTCTGTCAGTCCGCCTGACCGTATATAACATCTCAAAAACTGCCCAGACGAATTGTTTGAAAATTAATATATATATAATCATTGTAGAATTTTATCAAGTCGTTTCAAATTTTATGAAAGTCAAGTCAACACTTAAAAAGATTTTTATAACAATATTTATTAAGTAATTTGATTTTTTTAAAAATCGGTTAAATACCAAGGAAGTCCTTCTTATAGCAGCTTCTGAGGATTAATCGTCAAGCGACCGAGATGTATTGAAAATTTATCTGACATGCATGACGTTATAGTCATATATTTTGTATATGACATTTATAACCCCTATGACCAAGTTATAGTCACATTCTTCATTCTATTAAATCCTATCATACGTAATTAATTCAATGATATTCCATGGTAGGTAATGATTCTAAGTTACCATGGTAACTACGCCATGCGTCAGATGGAGTCATATTATTTCCGTAATACTGAATTTAAAAAACAAATTTGTGTACTAATATTGCTTAATTAAGACAATCACATCTTTGTTTTGGATAGATGTTTCCGCAGAAATAAATATTAAATGGAAAAAGAATCTAAATGTGGATTTCAATTTCTGAAATTTTCAAAGCTCGTCTTAAGTTTCCCATTGGAATGTTCAATAAAAGTCAAAATAAAATAAAATATTGCCAAGTTAAAATTTACTTATTTTATTACGGAAATTAATCATATCATAACAGCAGACGATATAATTCATTTCACTGAAATAATAACACTACGAATGCACTATATTTGTCACGTTTGACGTACAATTTCCAACTTGTTATATGCTGTTATCGTTTGCTATAGCACGATCGTTATTGAAAATGTGTAGAAATATGTTTTTTTTTTATTATTTATTTAGCATATTCTAAATTCGTCTATGACATTTCTCAAGGTCATACAAAATAATGATGCGTACACTCGTGCGACATTCTAGATAGAGACCACGACATTCTAGAATTCCGGGAAAAATTTACACTTTTTGTCCATTACTAAATAGAAAATCTGAAAACTTCCGGGCGAGATATTTTGATGCTTCGGGGGGGGAGTTTCCCGCACGAGGCACGTTCTGAATTCATCACTCTGTGACATTCACTACGTCATGCTTTGAGATTCATGGTATTATATAAATAAGGATGGCTTTCAGTTAGCTTTTTGAAAATACTAACGAGACAATTGTTATCGATAGCACCGATAAATATTTTGAAGAGCTAAAATTGATGAATTTTACTCAGCAAAAATGTGCCAACGAAAAGAACTGTAAAACAAACAAAAAACAAATGTGCAAGAAGATAATCTACATTACACGAACAATGAAAATGATGAATGTGTGCATATTTGATCTGTAAAATATCTGTATACCTTTATAGATTAATATGTATTTGTTGACTTGTCCACCATTAATATAAGCGCATTCTTAAAATAAATATATGTATTTGAATAAAAATACACATGCATAAAATTCAAAACTCACACCGGAAATTTTAATAAGATTTTTCTTAAATAGAAATGAAACTGCTTAATGGCTGTATTTAGAAGAGTAAGTTGAATAATATATTCAAGATACGTGCTGAATTTCATGTTCCGCACAGTATTGTTTAATAAGAACAACACGTCCAGCAATCGCAGATCTACGAAAGATATATGGATTTATTTGTAGGGAAAAGTTCCTTACATTTGGGGATTTTTTAGAAAAATGAATAAGAGAATTTTTCTTTTAATTTTTTTCTGTTGAATGACTTCATATTCGCATAAACCGATCAAAGATTTGATCACACTAAACATTTATCGATGTAGAGAAAACCTAAAATATTTGAAGTCAAATTTTTGTCTGCCTGACTCATTTTCACGCTTATCTATTAGTATTGACAGTATACACTGTGTATAAGTGTTGTTTCTTGTTTTGAGGTCGTTCTACCATGTTCGCGTTCCTTGCAATGGACGGAAGAAACTTATTTTGAAGGAATTCCCTGTTAAATATATATATATATATATATATATATTTTCTTATTATATACTTAGATTCTTAGCATAAATACTTTTAGAGGGCATTTACAGGAGTCAAGGACTCTCGTTGAGAATAATAAAATTGCATTGTTTGATATATTTGGGTAAACGTTTTTTAAATAAGCTTTAAATTTATTTTTATTTATTGGAATTAAATAATCAGCAAAAACGTTTCTTTTATATATAAAAATAAACTTTTGGAAATTTCTGATGTCAGTTTTCCATTTTGTGCAAACATAGCTTTATTTGATTGTTATATTTAGATAGTTTTAAATGTTCAGATATGCATGGTTTATAATACAAGTCTATAATTTAAAAATACCTATATGTAAAATATATCGATAATAAATACGTGCATATATATCATACTTATCATACATATATACCGGAATATCTTTTACACGATATAATTCTGAATTTGAAACGAATTATTTTTCCATTAAACGGTTGAAACTTGAATAAGTATTTGATATTTTACATATGTTTAAAAATGTAGAAGTTATGACCTCCAATTATCTCCGATTTCAATTATTTGTGTAATATAATATAGTCTTTATACATTAATTTATTTCTTTAAGAAAAGTAATATTAAATTTGTATACCACTTTCATGCATACATATTTTACTAATAAAATTTTAGATGCCGACAGTTTTTTTAAATCATTAATGTAATAATTTTATAGGATGCAAATATACGATGCGCTTTACATAAATTAGGTTACTTTCGTCATTAATAAATTATTTCCACAATGATCATTTAAAAGCATGTTACTTTCACTAGTGCGGGAAAATTGCGGTTACTGTTGGCTTACCTTTGATCATATTTAAAAATTATGACTGAACAAAAATCCTACGACATTTTTATATACGTAATAGGGATTTCTTATGCGTATGAGTTCAACTTTCAATTGCAACGTATACATGCCAACTTCCGGCTTCTTAAAAAAAAAAAAAAAAAAAAAAAAAAAAAAAAAAAAAACTTAATTTGAACCAGAAATTTTTTTATTAAATGAATTTAAATGTATTTCAATTTACCACTGTTCAAAACTGCATACATATATTAAGCAATCAAAGATGTATGGCAGAGGTGTCGGCCAGATCAAAAGCGAGGTCATGTCAATGAAGGTCGTGTTCCACGTAGCGGAAGCGGTTGAACTACTGGTTATTAAACACACAGATTGTGATCGAATACGTTTGCTTCTAATATAAATATGGAAATGTAGTGAAAGTTTGTGGTAAATGTTGGAATAAATATGTGTAATAAAATTGAAGTATCCATCTATCAAAATATGTTGGTTTCTCAAGCCACCAAAGTTACCACACTTTATAAAATAATTTTCACGCCGTTTGTTGAAAGTAATGCTGAAATATTTTTATATCGTCTGCAATTAAATTATTTTACGCTATAGTTGTTGAAAGAAGATTGTAAATTTTATAGTGAATGACAACGGAACTGTTTGTTGTCATGAGAATGAAATGTTGTTTGGTTTGATGCGTGGAATAAAGTTTTAGTTTTGAAATGACGATGTTTAATTGGAGTCAGATAAATTAAAATAAAATTAATAAATAAGTTACCGGGTATCCCAAAAATGACTGATGGATTTTAAAATTCAATAACTTGCAAAGCTGACAGATATTTAAAAAATTCTTGCTGGAGGGTTATGTATGATGTCAGGAGTTTTCTTACTGTGATTCTTGATTTTAGTTCGAATTTCAAACAATAGATGGCGCTCACAGCGATTGGCGCTCAGTCGAGGCCTAAACTGACGCCCCTCAGCATTAATGCACCGCCCCCTGATTACTAGGCCTGCGCGCTGGAAAAAATAGTGGTTGTCGCTGGGGGATTTTTTTTTCAGCGTTTGTACTGTCCTTCGAACTTCACCACCAATAATATCTAAAAGTTTTCTTTGACTTACTTGATCTTAGAAAAACTAGGCGAAGAAAAGTTTTAGAAATTATTGATTTTGAAGTTCGAGGGACCGTTCAAACCGTGATCCTAAAATCGCACCCCCGTGCGATATTAGGAACACTTTTTAAAAGTTGGTACTAAGGCGTTTTCCATATTTATTTGCAAAAACAAAATGTTTCTTTTATTGGAAACCATTATAAGCGAAAAATGTTTTATTAGAATGTTTTATGAACCCATAGTGTCAATGAATTTCAAATTGTTGTGCAGTCAAGCCGAATAAGAACAAAATTTCAAAATGGGTACATATTAGGCACACATCCCTTACTGTCATTCTAGAGGTGCGAATAAAATCCAATTAAAACCGTTGTATATTAAATCTGATCATATCAATGGAAGAAATTTTGCAATTTAAAATTAGCGACCCCTTACAGCCCTTTGCCTCTTTGCATCCTGGAAAAAAGTGTTTAAAACAGAAAAATCATTAAGTGAAATTTTAAAATAAATGGGACGAAATTATATTAGTATTCTTTTTTTTTTGTTGTTGAGCGCGTCATCAGGTCCCAGCTCCATGACATTTTACACAAAAAGAACATTCTTATACCTGAACAATTTGGCTTTAGGTCTAAGTACTCTACACAACATCAACTCCTTCGTGTTGTTGAATTCCTTAGTGAAAACCTCAATATGAAAATTCCAGCTGCTTCTATTTTACTTGATGTCGCTAAGGCCAGAGCCTCGGGTATACTTAAGCCAACGGGGTAAACTTATACCAGTAAATTTTAATAGAAATTTTCGTCTTATTTAAACGTCGGATTCATCTAAAATTAGCGTCATGAATAAGACAGAAAGTTCTATTCCTTTTTACTGGTGGAAGCTTGCCCCGTTGGTAATCAGGCCCTGGTTAAGGCTGTTGATAAAGTCTGGCATGAGGGCCTTATTTTGAAATTAATTAAGCTAGGTATTCATGCCCGACTTATTCATCTCATACATTCATACCTTAGCGACCGCTTTTTTTTGTGTGTGTGTGTGTCCGCATAAATAATATACTCTGTAAGCTCTACCATATACTCGCAAACCTTCTCCAAGTCACCATCCTGGGCCCTACTCTTTTAAATATATTTTTTAACGATATCCCTCGATCTTTGCGTACTTTACTTGCCCTGTCCGCGGACGACACGGCAATTTACGCTTCTGCACGTCACTCATACGCTCTTTATAAAATTCTTCAAAAACACATAGATGACTTCACAAGCTGTACTCAAAGGCGCGTTAGACTTAATGAACAAAAAACTGTTGCTATATATTTTTCTAAAAAATTCACTTCCCCTAATCTTATTAACATCAATAATATTACTATTCCCTGCACTAACAATACTAAATATCTGGGGTTTACCCTTGATAGAAGACTTACCTGCAATAAACATTTTACAAATATTAGAGGCAAAGTCGCTGGTATCTCTAAATCACTGTCACCTTTCCTTCAAAGTAATACTATTTCTATTAAAAATAAAGTTATTTTATATAATGCATGCATTCGATCTATCCTCACTTATGCTTGTCCAATCTGGGGCTTTCCTAGTAACACCAAGTATTTATGTAGAGCCCATAATACAAATCTTAAAATTATCCGGAATGGCCAGCACTACCTAAGAAACACTACTGTCCGCAGAGATCTCTGCACCACATCTTTAAAAAAACGCATATGTCAACTTTCCAAAATATTTTATAAAACTATTTACAACATCCCTAACGAAATTATAGCAGAATTTCCAGACTATGAAGTCTCCGACCCCAATAACCGTAAACGCTCTAAATATGTCTTATTAATTGATGTTGAATATTGAGTTTTCCTCTCTGTCCAATTAAACTTAATTTTTCTTGTCTTTTGTGTTTGTATAATAATGAGAAAAACTATTTTTAGTCTGCCCATTAGCTTTTCATTAATAAAGTTTAATACTTTGTAACTTTTAAATTAAATGTATGGTCTCTGGAAGGACTCTTTTTTTTTTCTTTTTGGAGATGGGTTTGACCCTTAGAAGGTTTCGTCTGTCATCTTCTTGGATCTAATAGGAAATGTTTTATTTCATTTACTTTTTTACTTTTTTATTGTTAAACTTCAATTTCATTATTATAATTTTAAATACTTTTATTTATTTTTTAACTTTTTAAATTTCTTACGACTCCCTGTTTGCCTCGCAATTCGATTACCTATATCACGGAAGTTCAGTTGGTACGCAACTAGGTATTCCATCCTGCCAACTACATTGCTAACTACATTGTTTTCAAACTTTGTTCCGCGTATTGGGTCGTACGGAAAGTTGGATCGTACACATAGGTGCCAACCTCTCATTAACCCGGGAGAAATCGCGCATATCTAGGGTATGAACAGTTTTTACTTTGTCACCAATAAATACAAACAATAATTCTCAACTTATTTAGTCAGTGACAACTGTTGCAAATTGTAGGATAAAATACGCTAAAGATTACTTTTCGACAAGTATCGGTGGTAATTGTAAAATCCGTACGCACTTGGGGTATGTCATACCCCATGCGACTTCTCCCGGGTTAATATTCCGTAATATGCGGGTTAATTTGACCCAGTTTAACAACGCTTCAAACCAGAAAAATTATTGGATGAATCTTTATTTATTCAATTTCAGGTTTCTACGTGGAATTTATTTAATTTTATTTCTTTAAAAACATTCTGGTGCGAAACGTGTTAAACCTGGATCAGATTAACCCGCATATTACGGAATATTAATGAGATGTTGGCACCTATGCGTACATGAAAATTCTATCATTTAATTATTATACCTTACTTCCGATATCTGATCTATAATAACTGATGGGCAGAATTTTCCGGTACGAATTGGTCTTCCGAAACGGAAGGAACTTTCCGAACAACCGAATAGATGCAAGACAGTCAATTAAACAAACTTTCTGGTTTAGAAGGTGTTTGTTCTTTTTATTTAAAAAACGGATGTTGGCAACAGAGTTGCCAGTTTCGGTTACTGTATTAAAAAATTCCGAATTCACACCGGAAATTTCGAAACAAGATTTTTTTACTTTAGGTAATTGCGGTATGTTTATCATTAAATGAACCAAAAATTACTATTGAGAATTTCTGGAATAAACACGTAATTTCTGAGTGAAAAAGTCGGCCGAATTGGTAACGGCTGGTAAATATGCAGACGTTATCGATTTTTTTTGTCATTCTAATCTAGTAATGAAAAATGTTATTATGTTTAAAATTTCTCGACACTAAAATATTATGGTGCATTCGTGATTTATGATACCCTACTAAAATTTATCCTTCACGAGTTTTCATTATAAATACAAACGGAAAGCTGTATTCTATGAAAATGTAATTTTTCATTTATATTTTACAGTTACACTCAATTAAAATTTAAAAACTGAATATAAAAATTCATTAACTATGAAATATCCGATAAAAACATCTAAATGATGAACGCTCTGTATTTATTTATTATATATTTTTTTTATATAAATGAAACACTGGCGCGAAATACGTTAACTTTTTATTAAGAGATATGAAAAAAAAAATACTTCTGTGACAGTTTTAATTAGGTGCATTTCAAAAAACTGATTATTTTCGAGTTTAGATGTTTCATTATAATTTGATTTCGTTTGATAAATTTAATAAAGTAAATTATCTCCAGAGATATTTCCTGTATTTTATTAGCCACAGCAAATAAAAAAAGTGGGTAAGTGTGATCGAAGATCGCTCAAAGGATTTCGTTTAATATTCCTTTCAAAACACTTTATCCTTTGTTTAATAAATCCAAAAAAAAAAAAAAAAAAAAAAAAAAAGTCATGTTTTTTATAAAATAAAAATTTACCGGTCTACTTTTTCGTTTTTTCGATTATCTAAACCAGCTCACTATTATATTCTGTCATAATAATATCTGTCATGCGGACTAAATGCGATATTTAAAAAAATAATTTCAAAATTAAACATGCTGTACACCTTCAAAATGTTAAAATATGCGAATATTTCCATAATCAGGTTTTTATCACGATTCAATATGTTTCTCAAACCCATATATTTATTATTCTCTGTTACTCATATTGATACTCGCTTTGTATTATTCTCAAACATTTGAAAAATTTGTTAAACTTCCAATATGACGTCAGAATTTCTTTTTAATTTTCTAATGACGTGATATTAATCTGCTTTGTGTACATACACATACTCATACTCCTTGTATTATTGAGAAATCTTAGAAATTTTCCATTTTATTACCACTATGACGTCAATCAATTTTATTTCATATTTATCTTTTTTTCAATTGGTAAAACTCTTTATTTCATTTTCATTTTTCATGTGAAAAGCGGTCAATAGAAAATTAATTATTGTAGAAAGAACTTCATTGTAATTTTTAATTTTTGGCAACTGCTATAACGAAATATGTTTAAATTTAATAGGAAAAGGCTGTTAGAATTTTGTTTTTTCATCTCTATTTATTAAAATGGATTTTTTCAAATATTAATATTTTGAGCTTCATAGCTGGTATTCAGCTATATATACTCAAAGTTCCAACTGTGTAAGTTACATAGTTTCTGAGAATGGCTCTGTGACGGACAGACAGCGGAGCGGGAGTAATCTCACGAAACCCTAAAAAGCAATAGTTATGATATTTTTTATTAGGTATGATACAATTTGGAAGAAATTCTTGTTCGTGAAAAATTAATTAACAAATAAAACAAGAAAGAAAAACACTAAAATTTATATAGTTTCTAAAAGAACGGTTATCGTTTTGTACATAATTTCTTTTTAATGTGATATATATATTTTTTTTTCAGTAAGGCCAAGTTTGAAAAATTAATATTATGAATTAAATTAATATTTTAATATTATAATTGGATTTGCTCAATAAATCTATATTATGAAGTAAACGCATGTCCCTTATTAACAACGACATCCTAAAAATAGTGGCAACAACTTGTACTATCGCTGTCACTTTTATCGTGCATACATTTATGTCTAATTATTGCAAAAAGTCACCTTTTTATATCTTTGCATAGTACAAAAAAGGGTACTTCTCTATTATCCCGTCGACCACTTTTCACAACAAAGAACTATCGCCAAAATGTAAGATTAAACGCCATAAATGCAGTCCCACTTACTTGATGTAAGAAGCATTATACGTGTTTGTTATGTCATCAAGTGGATTTTAATTCGACATTTGCGTGTATTTTTCATTATGTTTTACTGATTTATTAGTTATTTCATTAATTAAAATAACAACTGTGTCCTTAAATTCTTATATTTTATTTATTTATTTATTTTGATATTCCAATGGCAACGTTCTCCCGTTTATTTGGCGTTACAATTTGGCGATAGTTTTTTGTTATAAAAAGTGGTTGACGGGATAATAGAGAAGTACCCAAAAAAGTAACTTAACCCCTTAATCTTCGCACCTAAAAAGTGTAGGCTACTTTTTTTTTTTTTAAATTCAGATTGCTAGATTACCACCAGTTTTCTTAAGTAGAAAAATTCGCCTTATTTAATGGGCTGATAAAATAATGCGAGAATAAAGCCAATTACACTATTTAAAAAAAAAAAAAAAAAAAAAAAAAACTGGTGGGAATCAAACAATTTAAATAAAACAGATGTATGGTACGCTGCCCGTGTCTGTCTCGGGCACGACAATTAAGGGGTTAATTTTTGGAGTTTTAAAGATTTTTAATTAATTTTCGAGTATGATTTTTTTTTTAAATTTATCTCAACAGTAAGCATTTGTTTGCAACAACAAATAAAAAATGCAATACTGTAAATGTAAAGCAACATTTACAGTAATATAAATAAATGGTTCGCTAGAGCGCCTTCTTCTTCCTCACATAACCAAATAAAGGTATTTTCTTTGTTAAAATTGAAAAATGGCTGACGAAATTCCTTTGATATTTTGTGTATAGCAGAGTAGATAAACTAGTCGTTGGGGGGGGGGGGGGCACCGTAATACTTACCCATCATGGATATGCATAATTTCAAATATGAAAATAAAACATGCGTAAACTATTTATAAAATGCATTGCAATTCGAATAAAATCGTGGCTTGATGACGTCATAAATTTTAAATGCTCTATAACTCCAAAATTGATAATCATATTAAATAACGGTTTACTGCGTCGGATGAAGCGTCTCATTTCCAATTAAAATATATCGTTGAATTGAAATTTGAAAGAAATACAGGGTCATGAAAAATCGAAGAATGTGGAAAAATGTAATTACAAATATCTCGGCAACTAATTATCTGCTAGACTTCATTCTTGGTGCAAAATTTATGTTTTTTTATTGTCTCTTATATTTAGCCTTATTGCCTTGAAAATTTTTATATGCCTTTAATCAGAACGAATATTTCGAGAGTCCAAAAAAAAGTAGTTCCGGATAATCGAGGTGACTGAAATTCAATAAGCTACTTCTCATTATTATACATACTAAGTACATACCAAATTCCACGTCTCTATCTCAATTTGTTCGGGAGATAGCGCGTTTACAGACACATACACAGACACACACACAGACAGACAGACGGACGAAAAATTCGCTTTTCTAAAAATATGTTTTTTCGGAATCTCCAGTGTCTGAAATGTGTATATCTGTCAAAATTATTTTTTCGATTTTCGAAACGATTACAAGACTTACCCTATACTAGGTATGATGGTAAGTAATTATAAAAAAAGATGCAAAATCAGGACACAAGCTGCTCTTTTACATGTATAGTTTTTGTACTTCATTAATTGCTGAAGAGGTGTGAAAGGTTTTAATAAATTGTTTACATGTTTTAATTCCACCGGAGCTATTATCAAATCATATAAGAATGTTCCATAGCTGTGCTATCTATAATGTAAAGGTATGGAGTAACTCAACCTGTTGTAATTGGGAATTCATTTCCTCTTGCATCATCCAAAACCCCCTTTCTACTTAAAGTTTTGAAATATCAAAAGACAATTATTTACACCTACGCAGTGTAGATGTAGAAGTGTACTTTGATTCGCTGTTAAAGAGACAATGAATCTGTGGCGCATGCGCGCAACTTTATGTTTATTCAATAACTGTTAAGAACATTTTTATTAGAACTTTAGTTTGAACTCTAACTTTTAGTTTAGTTTTAGTTTTTGTGATTATGTTTTTTTGAGAGCGTTTTTCGCTCAGTTGAAAAGCTGTAAATAATGATTTGTGTTCGTCGTGATGTGATTTGTTAATTAAATCGTGATGTCTTCTAATAACTTGAATTTATTTGAGTCAGTAGTGTATTCATGCGGAAAAAGGTTTTAGTTTTTTGAAATACAATGAGCGTTGAAGAACCGGAGCACCGATGTCCCGTTTTGGAACTTAGAGGTAAGAAAATTTGTTTCTTACTAATTTTATTAGAAATCAATTACATTAAAATTGATTATTTATATGTCGGCAGATTAGACTGAATTAATAATATAGGCAGTCGGAGTTGTCACACAACTCATAATTTTGGTAAGTTAAATGCTGCTGCATCCGTTACACATTGAATATTAACTGTTACAATCTTTATGGTTTCCCTTATAATGGATGGATAGTATAGATTAGAGGGAAACTTTATCTTACTTTCATTGAAATTTATTTGGATGGTTTCTTCTTGATATAATCCTGCCAGGGCTGTTGTTTTTCTATTATACTTTATATCAGTATGTGCTCATTTTTTAGGGTTTTGTTCATCTCACGAAACTCTATTCGTCCTGCTACGTTGTCTGTCCGTCGCAGAGACGGTTTTCAGAAACTATATAAGTTACAGACTTGAAATTTTGTGTACTCATAGCTGAATACCTACTATGAAACTGAAAATCATAAAATTTTGAAAAACTCGTATTAATCTACTATAGAGAGATGAAAAACCAAAAATCTAACAGCCTTTTCCTATTAAATTTAAACATTTTTCGTTATAGCAGTTGCCAACAATTAAAAATCCACAATAAAATTCTTTCGACAATAATTAATTTTCTATTGAAATATTTCCACGTGAAAAATGAAAAAGAACTAAAAAGTTTCACCAATTGAAAGAAAGAGTAATATGACGTCATATCGGTAATAAAATGGAAAATTTCAAACATTTCTCAATAATACAAGGAGTATAGGTATGTGTAAGTACAGGAAGCAGATTAATATGATGTCATTAGAGAAGTAAAAAGATAATTAATCTGACGTCATATTGGAAGTTTAACGGACTTTTTCAAATGTTTGAGAAAAATACAAAGAGAGTATCAATATGATAGAGAAAGCAAATAGACATGACCTCAGCAAGTGATTATAACGTCCTATGAGTTTGAGGAACGTATTGAATCATGATAAAAACCCAATTAATGAAATATTGGCATATTTTAACATTTTGAAGGTTTCTATATAACATGTTTAATTTTGAAATTATTATTTTTTTTAAGATCGCATTTAGTCCACATGGCAGATATTATTATGACAGAATATAATAGCGGGCTTCGCTCGCTATCGGACCAGTTTAGATTTTCGAAAAAACGTGAAAAATAGACCGGTAAATATTTTCTTAATGAAAAGCGTGACTTTTTTTTTTTTTTTTTTTTGAAAATGAAATTTATTTGGATTTATTAAAGAAAGGATAAAGTGTTTTGAAAGGAATATTAAACGAAACCCTTTGTGCGATCTTCGATCACACGTACCCACTTGACTATAATTAACTTTTCTGATAGCCAAGCCAATATACAGGGTGGTTCAGAATTATATGTCAAAAATGTACAGTCAGGTAGAGCGGACCTAATTAAGCAAATTTCATATAGGAATGTGGGTGCGGAAATGCAATGTTGAGGCAGTAGACGGCGCTGTCGAGTTCGGCATATGAAAGCGCTTCGCTGCCTTGAATCGCCATTCCTCGCTCGAATTTTGAGCTACATGCATCGTTATACCAATTCAGAGCTTGCCGATATGCATTTTATGTATGGGGCAGCGCAAGGAAATGGAGCGACTGCTTAACCCCTTCAGGGGCAAAGGATAGCTAAAATATTGTAGCTAAAATATTGAAATGATTGATTGACACCAGGATTCACGAACGAATTTATTCTAAAATAAGTGAAAGCATTTTCTCATGTACCTTATAAATTCAAAATTTGATTATAAAATTCTGGTGTCATTGTGGCATTTTGGGATTAAAATTAAGTGGTATATATAATATACCGGTGCCCTTCAAGGGGTTAAAGGATGTATATTGTACATGAAACGATTTCCAGGTAGGAATCTGCCGGATCGCGAACATTTAAACGTCTTCATCGGGGCGCTAGTGGATCGTTTTATGCTTCCAGGCGTGATACGGGTACTGGAAGGTATCGCAGAATTCCTGCAGTAGAACAAGAAGTATTACACACAGTAGACAATAGTCCTTCGACAAGCTCGAGAGTTGTTGGACGTGCGCATCCTTTCAACAGCCGCTCCATTTCGTTGCATAGCCTCATACATGAAATGCCTGTCGGCAAGCCCCGTTTCTCAAAATCCGTGCGGAGAATGACGATTTAAGCCAGCGAACCGCTTTTATCCGCCTAACTCGACAGCGCTCCTCTACTGCCTCAGCGCTGGATTTCCGCACCGACATTCCTGTACGAAATCTGCTTATTTATCACCCCTCTACCTACCTTTACATTTTTGACATATAGTTCTGAACCACCATGTAGTAACTCTTTGATTCGTCGGCTTTAATAAATGGCATTTCATATAATCCTGAATAACCTTTAAAATGAATTGGGTAAATTATAGTGCAAATGATTATATCATCTGCAAGATTATAAATAGAATACGTCAGCATTACTGAAGCAGTGGTTTCCAATATTCGTGACTTCAGAAACGAAATATCGTCTTCGAAGCTTTAATGTTTTTGCTATTAAAGTTTGCAATATTTTGCTTGCATATTGAGACATTACTTCCTCAGACATATTGAGCATACTGAGCATTGAGTCTCTGCAACTCTTGATGTTATATTTATTATATTACTTCATTTTCGTCAATATTGTCACACTAATTTTAGGTGCATCAAGTTAGTCAAATATTCGTTAAATAAAACGCATTACATTGCACGAACGCATTTAAGTGGAAATCTAAATGTTTATTTATAAATCTTCTTTTGCATAACAAACGATAAAAATTTCGTATCAATATCTTTGCAATATTAGAAGATATTTTAGAATCAATTTACGAGAAGTATGTCTCCCCATTTAATTTCTTTTTTTTTTCTACTTCATTTTTAGGGTTTCGTTCATCTCACGAAACCCTATTACTCCCGCTCCGTTGTCTGTCCGTCACAGAGCCACTCTCAAAACTATATAACTTACAGAGTTGAAACTTCGTGTATATAGATAAATACCAGCTGTGAAGAGCTCAAAATATTAAAATTTGAAAAATTCGTATTATTTTAATAAATAGAGATAAAAAAACCAAAATTCTAACAGCCTTTTCCTATTAAATTTAAACATTTTTCGTTATAACAGATGCCAAAGATTTAAAGTCCACAATGAAATTCTTTCTAAAATAATTAATTTTCTATCAGACGATTTCCACGTGAAAAATGAAAATGGTATAAAAAGTTTCAACAATTGAAAAAAAAGATAAATATGAAATATAATTGATTGACGTCATAGTCGTAATAAAACGGAAAATGTCTAAGATTTCTCAATAATACAAGGAGTATGAGTATGTGTAAGTACACAAAGCAGGTTGATATCACGTCATTAGAGAATTAAAAAGAAAATTTGACGTCATATCGGAAGTTTAACGAATTTTTCAAATGTTTAAGAATATAACAAAACGAGTATCAGAGTAACAGAGAATAGTAAATATAGAGTTTGAGGAACGTATTGAATCGTAATAAAAACCCGATTATTGAAATATTCGCATATTTTAACATTTTGAAGGTGTACAATTTGTTTAATTTTGAAATTATTTTTATAAATATTGCATTTAGTCCGTATGACGGATATTATTATGACAGGATATAATAACGGGCTTGGCCCGCTATCCGGCTGGTTTAGACATTCGAGCAAATGAAAAAATAGACCGGTAAATTTTTACTTTATAAAAAACATGAGTATTTCTGTTGCTGTTGTTGCTAAATGAAATTTATTTGAATTTATTAAAGAAAGGATAAAGTGTTTTGAAAGGAATATTAAACGAAGCCCTTTGAGCGATCTTCGATCACACTTACCCACTTGTTTTTCTGTTATTTTCTGATTTTCATTATTAAAGAGGAATCGAGATTCTAATAATAAGTTTTTTTTCCCAGTTAATATATTACACACGATTACTTCAGGGTGTGAATTATGTAGATATGAACATGCAGTTTCAGTATTTAATTTGAAATAATAAACTTTGAAGCAGTGTAGGTTATATTTCAATACATGTTTAATTATGAAGGCATAAAATATTTTCGGCTCAAAAGTTTACATCAAAGTCTTTTATAGTTAACAAGCGATGAATAGTATAAGGAATAATGCGATGAATAGTAGTAGGATTTAACAAGTGTTAATGTCTATAGTTATAGAATCTCATGAAAAAATTAGATTTAATCAGCAATGTTTAATTTAGATAAATAATATATAAAAAAAATTCCAAACATGAGAGTGTATTTCTGAATATGCCAGCATAATGTATTTTTTTATACTCTGAGTAAGTAACTTATATTTAAAATAATGACTGTTACTCTACAGATGCAGATAATTCGTTTCTGACCTGAAAGTTTGCCCCTTGTAAGTTTCGACTCAATTTGAACAGTCCTTTAGCGATAATGGTTGATGTTAAGAAAATGAAGTGGCCATTATGGTATATCCGTAATGTTGTTTGTGTAGTTTCTGTATTGAAAAGTTTATTTTATAAATTTTGTTTTTTTTGCTAGTTTTCAAACATTTTAAATGCATTTGAAGTTACGCCCCACCAGTGGCTGAGAGGTTGTGCTCTCGAAGCTGGTAGACGGGAGGTGCTGGGTTCGATTCCAATCGCGCCCGTCGGCCTAATCGTTCGGAGTTTTCGTGGTTTTCTTCGAGCCGTGGATTTGTCCATGCGTAAATACGGATTAGGTTCCCTTAGAAAGACCCCCACGAAGGGCACTCCCCCCCGGGCCTATATCCCTAGTGTAGATAATTGGCCGTCAATAATCAACCCAACCCAACCCAACGCATTTGAAGTTACTGAACTTTTTATATTACTATGTGCAGCATAATTTATAAGGATTTATTTTTCACAATGGAACTTTTTCCAGCAATTATAGGATTGCTTTTACGGCTTGCTTTCCGATTCTCATTATTTTGGGGGTAAGACCATATATCCTACGTGGGTTAAAAACGGATTGGAAAACAAAGCTTGAAGAGCTAGTAAACGATGTTTGAAGAAAAGACTGTCAAAACTACATGGACGGGAGTGGAAGAGATGTTCTAAAACTAATAAATAGATGAGTTTTCTTTTTCAATTTCTACTTTTTTCAATTTCTCAAATTGTAATAAAACAAATTATGCTTTTGTCTTTAAATATCAAATCACTACATTTAAAATTGAAGTATTGTTAGTTTAGCACCATAGTGAAGGTTAAAACATATATATATATATATATATATATATATATTATTTTTGCAGACCTATACAGAACAATTAACTTACTGGATTTAAAGGAAAAGGTTATAGATTTTTATAATAAAAACAGCAATATAGATAGTGATAAAGATTGGTTTATTAACTTGTTTCAGTTGGTAGTGCAAGAGAATTACTTGTATGAGGGGAGTAGAGTATTTAAACAAATCCCTGGAATCCCAGTGGGGGGGAGTTGCAGTTCAATTTTAGCTGACATTTACTTACATATATATGAGAATAACAATAATTTAAATAGAGAAATATTGAGTTATAGGTATATTGACGATGTTATAATAGTTGGATTAAATAATGAAAATGTAAAGCTAGATTTTAAATATTATCCAAATACATTAAAACTTGAACTCCTCCCGGAATATTAAAAACATCAATTATTTGGATGTGAATTTAGAATTGAAGAATGACAATTTAATAACAAGGGTTTATGACAAGAGAAATGATTTCGATTTTAAGACTTTAAAGATCTTAAATTTTGAATCGAACGTGCATATTTCAGTATTTAGAAATGTTTTTACAAACAGTTTAGTTCGTATTGAAAGATTATGTTCAAGATTTGGCGATGCAGTTGGCGAATTCATAAAGTGGATTAACATGGCATTGATGCAGGGTTACCCTTTGAACTTTGTACGGAGAAACATGATTAATTTTATAGGTATAAGTAAATATAGAAATCAAATGAATTCATTTTTGAATGCTAAGGGTGGTCTAGATCAGTTGTTTGATGAGTTCAGATAGAGTTGGTTACTGCTGCGTGTAGCTTGGTATTTTGGTTGATAGTTTGAATTGATTTGGTCTCGACGGGAGAACTCAATCTGATCTATTAATCTTAGCAATTTTTTTAATTTAAAACTTTTAATTTCCTTTTATAAAACAAGTGTATTAATTCCCTTTTATTTCACGATTATGAAATTTAATATTACTTATGTAATCACAAATTATAAAAGCGGAAATGCTCTTTTTATTACATCTTTCTGCTGCGATACATTGACCAAAGTGGATCAGTATTGTGACGTCACTAATACTTGTAGTATGCCCGGTTCAGAAAACACACAGCGTCATCTCGGAGGCCCCGGTTTAACCCTGCAGTGCATGTTGTTAGCTAAGCCCTCCTGCCTTCAGATTTAATTTTCCTGGTATTGATTTTTCGTTAATATTTTGTGTTTGGTTATATTCGTATTATAGTTTTAATTGGTTATATTTTAGTGTTCATTTGATATATTGTTATTTTGTTTTGGCTATATAGTGTGGTTAGTGTAAATGTACAATTGTGTTTTAGTATATGTATATATATATATATATATATATATATATATATTGAAAATAAAGCCTAAATTCTTTTATTTCCTGTAAGATTAACATACCCCATCATCTTACCCCACTGGTGAGATAAGATCGTATTAGTTGATTTATTGTAGAAAATCTATTAGTATTAATATAATTGTGATAAAAAAATCATATATTTACAATGATATTTCTCTACAAGATAGAAATTTTTAAAAAAGTTTCATTAAATTGTGTTGAAAGTTTCGAACTTCAAGAAGCAACTAATAATAAGATGTCCAATTCTACTTTCCTCTCCTTTGATCCACATAAATGTCCGATATAGCTGTTTTAGTAATCTTTTACATATTTCTACCTACAAATTTTTTAATTTATTTAAAAAAAAAACAATCCCAATATCAAATACTATCAAATTGTTTAATAATGCTCTGAAAAAGGACACAAATAATTCTTCCCTTTAAATTACCACTCTTTAAAAAGCATTTATTATCTGTGAAATACTATAATTAAAACGCATGGTACTGTAAATTATTTTCTATTAACTGCTTTTCAATTTTCAGAACTGTCGACTTCGAATATCTTTGAAAAAGTAAATCAAAAAATTTATGAAGATAACATTTAAAAGTTGGTGGTATCATAAAATATTAAATTGTTACAAAATAGTATAATAAATTAAAATACATTTATTTTTTAATTAAAGCACGATACATACGAAATGTTGATGGATCGCTGCCTACATCTTTCATTTTTCGTATTTTGGAGCTTTATACTTATCATACTTCTATGTAGTTGAATTACTTTAGCTGAATTGCTTATATTCCTGCTGAAATTTATCAGTATGTATAACGTAATTATTGCATTCAAAAAAAAAAAAAGACTAATGTCCGATAAACTGCAATTAATAGATAAACTCGGAGGAATTCATCCATTTCCCACTATTAATTTATGTGCGCTTATCGCGCGTTTCTTAATTGGATAATTTAATGAATGCATCGCAGCCAACGAAAGAGATATGAAGCGGCACTCCAACGATTTCGGCAGATTTTCACCTTACTTCGATCATACATATCGTCGCTACCAGGTCAAACTATCGAATGTGAAAAAATGCATGTTTCATTATTTTTAAAAATTAGCCGATTATCACCACTAAATTTTATTAGAATTCTTCTACTAGTAAGAATACTAATAAAATTTCTGCGAAAAACAAGGTTGCCAGATGGGGCTTCTTATTTATTTAGAGTTGACGTATTTGTACCGGAAATTCTGAGCAAAGAATTTTTACATCAGAGTAATCGCAAAATGTCTGTCATTAAATAAAGCAAAAATTTCTGGTATGAATTCGGATTTTCTGAATTCAAAAGGAAGCCAAACTGGCAACCCTGGTGACGAATACTATTAAAATTTAGTGGTGACAATCGGCCCATTTTTAAAAGTAAGGAAAAATGCCTTTTTTCACATTCGATAGTTTGACATGGTAGAGACGATAAGATAGTTCTTCAATTCGTGGAAACTAGACTATCTTTATCCCGGACAGTACGTTAAAGTGATACATATAATATATTTTTAAGCTTAATTCACCATAGAAATACTTTACTCGTACCGTAAAGCATGAAATTGGTACAAATGTAGTAAAATTACTGTACCATAAACTGAAATTTTACAAAATATTTTTACGGTGTGTTAGTTAGCTTTATGTATGCCATATATTTACCAGAAATTTCTTTTTATGGTATAAATACTTTTTACAACTAAAGTGGTACATATACTTTATTTTTTAAATAAATGTACCGTAGAAATATAGTACTCATACAGGAAAGAATGAAAATGGTACATATACAGTAAAATTCAATGTAAATATATTGCAATTTTACGATATCTTTTTATAGTCTATTTGAATTGGTTATTTTGTTACTATGCCATGAACGTTATTCATTGTCGTTGCAGTCAATGGCCTTAAAACTGAAGTTCTCTGACAACATAATGATTATCTACACCATCCCATGAATACTAGGCCTGCGCGCTAGCAAAAAAATGGTGGCTGTCGTAATCGGATTTTTTTCAACGTTTATACGGTTCCTCGAATTTGAACAACAATAATTTCTAAAAGTTTCTTAGTCTTATTTTTCTGAGATCACATAAATCAAACAAAACTTTCAGACATTACTGGTGTGTAAATTCAGGGGACTGTACAAACGTCTAAAAAAATACGACAGCCGCCATTTTTGTGTCAGCGCTCAGGCCTAGTATTCAGGGTACGGTGTTATCTAAGTATATTTCTCAATCAGATACCAGGTATCATCTTCAGTGGTAATGTAATAATTACTCAGCAATGTGCGCCCATTTCTAACTCAAAAATATTTCGTTCACATTCTGCAACTGGCATAGAATTTTTTTGAAGTTATGTAATTTCTGATCAATGAATGGAGTTACGGCACGAAACTCGAATTTGGACGAAACATTTATCGTGGATTAAAAGAAACTAAAGTTATAGCTATGCAATGAATACTCTGATACACTTTGAAGACAAAAGTTTTATAAATGTTTTCATCAAGTTTAATTGAAATAGGCTCTATAAACATGAAATAGTTGTCAGTTACAACTAACTTTTTGTATCACTCCATAGTTACTAAACATATTAAAAATTTACAGAAGGGAAAAACTAAATTGATGAAAATTATTAAGTCTTAAAAATTCCATATGCTATATGCATTTCAAACGTAAACGGTTCAAAAAGTAGCACATTTACTTTTAAGTGGCAACATATTTAATTAACATGGCTATTCTAACAGTTTTACAAAAATTAGAACGGAATCGGACAGACAGACAAATAAATAGAGATCAAGGTGACTTTTCTGTTTGTTGAATTTTTCTCTGAACTCGAAAACACTAAATCTATTATAAAGAAACACATGTTCGTGATTAATGTCATGACATTACGTCATCAAATCATGACGTTATGACTGTTAAAACTTCAGGAATGACTTCATTTAACGAAATTTAAATTTTGAATACCAGTAATTCAGCATAATACATTTTGTCTAAGTTAATCCAAGAATTTTACGATTAGCCAAACGAAAGATTACGACTAAAATATTCTAGTATTTATTCTAGTATTAAAAAGTGAAAATCCTACGCACCCTATGTGAACCGTGTCCTGTAGAAGTTAAACCCTAAAAATGAAGAAAATTTAACAGTGTGTAGTTATGTGCAGTAAAACTTTCGTATGTTAAACACACACCTACGCACACAAATACACACACGATCTCTTACGTAAGTACCTATTTTTGGCAAATTATCGCCAGACTTGGCAATATTTCGCAACATCGCCAAAAATAAATCGCTGAAAACAAGATGAATTTCTCCTTCACTGTAATATATGTATGAAGTAATATTTGAGTAATATGTACCCAAGGTTAACGAGGGCACATTCGTTTGATTTCATGAAAATGTATTTAGTACAAATATCACTGTAATATTATAATGAAATCCAAACTTAATTTGGATTACACATAAATACGACGTTAAGTTTTACTCACTACATTAAATATTTAGTCCTGAAATAGTCCCTGAAAAGTTGATTAGATTAAAACTGCATTATCGTATTTGATTAATAATCTCTAAATTTAAGTTAAAAATTAAGCACAGCATTATTGAAGGAGATTATTTAGTCCAGAAATTATAATTATTGCATAGTCAACAATATGCATTCTACAGTCAGTAAACAATGCATGTAAAACAATGAAAAAATTCATTTGATTCACGAGAAAAATATATTGAGATTAATTCATTCACTGAAAATGTTAAATAATCTAATGAAAGGAACATATTCATTCAAAAATAAACTATTCCAACTATTACATTCTTCATTAAATGTAACATAAATGTTAAGAGATTTTGAAGGGTACTTAAACATACGTGATTCAGCAAATAAATGATTATGAAGACCCTCATTCTCTAGGAGATTTGCAGCCACAGTATACAGTAATATGTTTACATCTCCATTTTCATAAGCACTTGATAATGGGGATTTAATTTAGAGCAAATACATTAATATTCACTAATATAGTTTGAATATTTTGACGGAAATAATTATTTGAAGGTATAGTATAGTAGAGAATGAACTGGAACGCAGATTTTGTTAGAAAGTAAAGCATAAATAGTAGCGAAAATGCCTTATTACACAGTTGTCATTTACGCGCCCGAATGATTAAGATTTATATCGCTCACCCCCCCCCCCCACCCTCACAAGAAAGCTAACACAACTCAAAATTGCTAAATTTCGCAGAAGAGGCAAAAGATTATTTGCATTTTGTGTTTACTGTGCGGTAACAGTTCGGAAAAGTCTTTGAGTTTTTTTTTGGGTTGGGGGAATTCACAGCTTTTTTCCCCCGCATTCCCTGAATTATTGATACATAAAGATAGATAGCAGGGCAAATCCACCCCTGTCACAAAAGTTTTCATTTCAATTTTTTTTTTTTTAATGATGTAATGTATCATTTATGAGAGAATTTAAATAAACACAAGAATTGCCTATTTACTCCATGGGATTGCAATTTCGCTCTTTTTTCGCTTATATATTTATCTATCTATCTATATATATATATAAATTAATAAATATTTGTTTTAAAAAAACTTGTTGATAAATATTTTATTTTTTAAATTTAGCTAAGTTTTAATGCAAAGCAAAGCTTTTTCAAATATCATGGCTTGGCTATTTGATTGTACCCAAAGCATTAGAAAAGCTACCAATTTGCACGTGATTTTAATTACTTGTTTCTTCTCTTACTTTTTGAATAGACTTAGCTTGAAAGATTATAAAGTCTAGAAGGCGTTCATAGAAGTTGCTAGGGCGTAGTTTGTTTTTATTGATGTAGAAGAGATAGTAAGGATTGAGTAAATTTATTCCTCTTTTTAGAAACCTTCTGTGATGTGAGAAAGTGACACATAGCGTAATGTAGCGGTCCTCCGGAAAACAACTCCACCCAACCTACACCTGTCTGGTTAGGGCTCTGTTCTTTACTACAACATAAAACTACATATGTGTATATAGGTTTAAAAACATACATAAATGAATAAATCCCTAAAGAATCAAGGCGTCGAAAAAATAGGGGTATTCAGTAAATTTATTTCCTACATTTTACTCCCCTTTTGTGGTGAGAAATCGACACATAGCGTAATCTAGCGGTCTTCCGGTTAATATTGGAATGATCGGAAAGTTCCTTCCGTTTTGGATAACCAATTCGTACCGGATAATTCTGCACGTCAATTATCAGACGTTAGATATCGGAATGAATGTGTAATAAATAAATGATAGAATTTTCCGGTACGAACCAACTTTCCCAAACGGAAATAACTTTCCGAACACCCCAATAATTATGCATAAAATACTTTTAATGTAGATAGACACACATAAGTACGACTTATTAGTGGAATAAAACGCAAAATCAATTTTTTGGATTAATGTCACTTTTCTTGAGAGTAAGCAATACATAATTTTTTATTTTTTAACTACACTCATATTGAATACTTCATACTTAATGCATCTCATCTATACCTGCGCACATTTTCGCCTTATATACATGTTAACATATGTACATGTTGCATACTTACATAAAATTTACTTCCCTGTTATGAACATACATCCATCTTTTAACAGATATACATACTTATTTATAACTTTCAATACATACACATAGGTGCCAACCTCTCATTAATATTCCGTAATATGCGGGTTAATTTGAGCAGGTTTAACACGTTTCGCACCAGAAATTTTTTTAAGAAATGAAATTAAATAAATCCACGTAGAACCCTGAAATGGAATAAATAAAGATTCATCCAATAATTTTTCTGGTTTGAAACGTTGTTAAACTGGGTCAAATTAACCCGCATATTACGGAATATTAATGAGAGGTTGGCACCTATGCATACAACATATATAACAACCATTTTCCAACAAATGAAAGTGATAGTAACTAATGTAGAATGTTCGATATTGCTGATTCAACTAAAAGTTAATAAAGCTCCTACGTTTATGTAAAATTTGGTCACAATTTTTTCTGACAAAAGTTTTCTTTTGATGATTTTGTATATTATGCATACTTGCAAACTTTCACCTAAACTTCCGTACAATGCGAATTAATTTGATCCAGGTTTAAGACGTTCCTAACCAGAAAATAGATTTGAAAAAATAATATATATTCAGCTTGTGAATATTTATCCTAAAAACAAACTTTTGTTACTTTAAATTCTGGTGTAAGAAACATAATGTTGTTTTTAATGGGTTAAGAATGGCATTAACAATTAATCGAATTCTAGAGCTCACTATTTGTTATTTTTAATTTCTCACACGCTGCAATACACTAGACAGTGGACATGTGGCGCCATCTCTTGCATCTTCTACGCACTATTTGTTATTTTTAAGTTCTAATACCCTGCAAAGCACTAGACAGTAATATATCACACTTTTTTGCATCTTTAAAAAAAAAAAAATTGTTACTTTAAATTATTATAAACTTTCCCTCATTGAAATAGACTAATTTATCGCATTTTATGCTTTCTTTTACATTGTTACTTTAAAGTATTTTAAACTTTATTCACAGGGCTCTCTTAAGATGTGTTATACAACTATTCATACACAGGGAGTATTTTAACTGGGAATCCCATTGAACAAAATCAACTGTTTCACTGCTTCACGTGGAAACCATTTGACTGCAATTAAAAAAAAAAAAAAAATCCGGTTTGAAACGTGTTTAACTTCGGTTAAATTAACCTACATTGTACGGAAGTTTAGTGCGATGTTGGCTGGTATGTATTATGTAACACTGATTTTTACAAGATGTAACGTAATAAAAATATGTAGAATTTATTCCTGCTGTAACGAATCACTTATGAAAAAATTTCGTAAACTCGTAGTTATCCACGATTCTCAAAACGTTTCTCATAACTTTAACAACTATACAGAAACCAAACGCAAACCCGGAAAATCATAGTTCCCAAGGTTCCTGGAAGCGTTTTAGCTAGATTTCGTAAGAAATACTACCTATTACATTCGTAAGTTGGAATTTTTGAAAAATTTTTGCAGATCTACGTCGATTATGACTCCCAGAACCCAAAACCACCCACAGTTCAAAACTTTATATATCTATCTATTTATCTATCTATCTATCTATGTCACTTTTTTATGGACACGATAACTCGCATAATTCTACACAAATCTCTTCCAAACTGATACATAAAATCAAGGGGCATAAAATCTCGGTCAAGTTCGTTAATGAGCAAAATCGAACCAAGGGAGCGGAAATGGAGGGGCTTTTTGTGAAAACACAAAAAAACCCATAATTTCTTAATTATGATACGTATCGAATCTGTTTAAAGTTATTATTACTTCTAGAAAAAGGGCAGAAAATTTATGTATGACAGATTTTTGATATTATTAAAAATGGCCCCAAGAAGAGGGAGGGGGGGAGGGGGTTTTAGAAGAAAAAATTCATAACTTCGTCAATTCAGAAGATATCAAATCCGCTTAAATTTATTATAAATCCTCTTAATATTATATAAAACTTTTATATTGACAAGTTTTTTATAGGACCAACCCTTATATATATATAAAATAAAAACAAAAATAATCCTTGCCGGCTCCGCCCGGTTAGATTAGTTAGATTTCGAAGTGGGCGTTTCCAAAATGCCGCATCATGACAAAAAGGTCTTTTCTTCCGCAATTCCCAACAAACAGGCGCCCCACGGTCTGCGTCTTCCAAATCTACCTATGGCTGTAGGCCGAGCCGTTAGGGATTTTTTGAAATAAATGTGTCTCGTGTTCAGTGTTGGCGATTTAGTGCGTTATTTTTATTCAAGATGTGTACCACTAATATCAAATAGAAATCTTTGCTTCGTTTATTCAAGGAAGTGTGCCATTGGATAAATCGAAGATTACTATTCGAAATTAGTGGTAGACAATTTGAATAAATAAAAACGTGCTAAATTGGCAACACTGCTCATGATGCCCGTAAATTTCGGAGAAGAAGTTTCGATTAACCCTACAGTGCATTGTGTAGCCAATTGGCAACACTTTCTATTTAACTGTTAATAAATGTATCAAGTTCTTTGCAACCACTATATTTATATAGAAATATTAATGCTATAAAAATAACATAAATATGCTACTAAATAAAGTTAAAAATCTATCTTAAAATTACTGGTGTCGAATTCTTAATAAAAGTATAAAAAGCACAATTCTAAAAGTAAAAATTATGTACTGTAGGCTTAATACGGAACATTTAATGGCTTTTGAGGGTTTTCTTCGCCTAAATATTTCTTAAGATAAAGTAAAGGTTTCCAGAATTATAGATGACATAGAATTTCGCAGATTTAATCAGCTTACACTGAATTTTCATAAAGTCGTCTTCTTCATCAGAAAGCATTTTTGCAATAATTTTTTAGTGTACTATGAATTAAGTTTTATATGCAGTCATTAGTTAAATTATTTATTTAATAAGTTCAATAACACTTATTGTAAAAAAAAAAAAAAAATCTAAATATGATATATTATTTCCTACATAATTCTAGAAAAATGTCACGAGTTGTGTACAATGAATTAAGTTTTATATGCAGTGATTAGTTAAATTATTTATTTCATAAGTTCAATAACACTTCTTGTAAAAAAAAAAAAAAAAAAAAAAAAAAAATCTAAATATGATATATTAATTCCTACATAACTCTAGAAAAATGTCACAAGTTGTGTACAATGAATTAAGTTTTATATGCAGTGATTAGTTAAATTATTTATTTAATAAGTTCAATAACACTTATTGGAAAAAAAAAACATCTGTGAGTTACGAGTCAAAATATTCAAGTAAAAATCTAACTATGATATATTAATTCCTACATATTTCTAGAAAAATGTAATAAGTTGTGTGCAGCGCATTTTTTCTATTTATTATCCTGATAACTCTCAATTATTGGTGAGATTTATTCATGTACAAATAAAACCAAAACTGCTGATTGAAAATAAATCAGATAGAAATATATTGTATTTCCCTTTTTACAGAAATTCAATTAAAACGAAGTATTGTACTCATCAATGTAAATTCTTTTGCATGATGAAATCAATTCACATTCGCATAAATTTGTTTTATCTTGGAAATTAAAGGTATACAGGCTTTAAGTAATATTTTTTTTTTTAATGTTCTGTGTTTTTAAGATAAATAAATAATTTATTCTGAAACTGAGGCATCTTCTCGGAAAGCTAGATAAATTTATTTATTTTGACTCCAGCACTGTTAATCAGAAAGAAAATTAATACTAGCTTGGGGTAATTCTGCTATAACATTAACTGAAAGAGCAGGCATTAATCTCGTAGCATGCTCTTTTTTTTTCCGCAAGCTGATTATATTACTGGTATCAATAAGAGTTGATTAATAAACATTTATTTTACTCTAGAGAACCTGATGAGCAAAGGTGCTCCGTCTTCATGAAAACAAAATATTTTTCGGTCTTTTAAAAACACTTTTACAGTTTTGACTAATCATTTACCTGATAGTTATAAAGACATGTCTTAATTAAGAAGGTTTTGTTTAGACTGTATTTTCATTTTATGTGAAAATCTTCATTTAAAACAGTATTTTCATTTTATTTTAAAATCTCCTTGGTAATTAGCATGAGAACTGTTTAATTTTAGGTAGATTTCGTAAGAAATACTACCTATTACATTCTCCCCTAGGTTGGAATTTCTGGAAAATTTTTGCAGCTCTACACCGATCATGATTTCCAGAACCCCAAAACACCCCAAGTTCAAAACTTTATCTATCTATGTATGTCACTTTGGACACGAAAATTCTGCACAAATCTCTTCCAAACTGATACATAAAATCAAGGGGCATAACATCTCAATCAAGTTCGTTAATGAGAAAATCGAACCAAGGGGGATTGGGAATGGGGTTTTTTTGTGAAAACAGAAAAATCCCCATAACTTCTTATTTATGATACGTATCGAATCCGTTTAAATTTATTATTACTTCTAGGAAAAGTGCCGAAAATATATGTATGACAGATTTTTGATATCATTAAAAATGGCTTCAAAGGGGGGAAAATAGGGGTTTCAGAAGAAAAAAATTCATAACTTTGATAATTCATAATATATCAACCCCGCTTAAATTTATCGCAAATCCTCTTAATATTATCTACAAATTTTATATTGACAAGTTTTTTATAGGACCAGCCCTTACAGCAAAAAAAAATTAAAAACAATAAAATTCTGCCGGCTCCAACTACTTGACACATTTACATTTCGAAGTGGTCGGTTCCAACTGTCGCATCATGGCAAAAAGGTCATTTTTTCTGCAATTCCCAATAAACAAGCGCCCCACGGTCCGCGTCTTCGAAATCTACCTGTGGCTGTAGGCCGAGCCATCAGGGATTTTTATGTATGAAGACTCTTTTGAATCGCAGTAAAGAAGGTTTTTTATCTCAAAGCTGCTGCAGCTAGGACTATTAGGGCCAGTGGGGCACCGCCCCACCAGTATTTGCCATACATATGAGAATAATCAATACATATTTTATAATCAACTTAATTAAAAATTAATTATTGACTGATAAAACATAGTGCAATGAAAATGCCCTTTAAATTTTCTGTCTCGATTTTTCGACTGTGAGCATCTGTGTTTGTGTTAGATGCGATAAATTAACTTATCGACTGACCTCTACTTTCTGCCGAGCACTGACAGGAAGTGTACAATTTGTCGCGGTAATTATAATATTTCATCTCTTCACATATCAAGTGGATATGAAATTATACAATTTATGGTTTTCTCGGTGCTAAAACTTCCATTTATTGCAAAATTTTGCAATAAATATAACAGAGCCTCTTTTGGGATGAGTTAACCCTATATTCTCAAGAAAAACTAGCGATTTTTGTATTAGTACTTTTTAAATAATTGCTGTATATTAGAGCTTTTAATCCTTTTAGTACTTTCTTTAAACGTAAGCTTATGGTAGTTTAAAAATTTGAACTAAAAAATTGACTTTAGTTGATTATCTGTTACGAATGTCCCTTTCAGCAATAAACAAGTACTACACCTTTCTATTAAATTAATAGATAATTATTTTTCTGTATGATTTATATGGTGTTTCTTTTTTTTTCTTTTAATTACAGCATTATTACTCACAAGAAAATGTATTCTAGCTTGGGGTAATTCAGTTGTAAAATTAACCGAAAGCGTATTCTTTAATTTTGTGACACGCTTTTTTTCTTTTATTTCCGCAAACTGAATATATTACTAATATTAAGGAGAGTTTATTAATAAATATTTTAGTTTTTAAATCAAATAATGTTTGAATAAAGCAAGTTATATAGTAATAATCGTAAAGAATATTTGTAATTAATTAGATAAATGTATAAGTCATATTGATTGCTTGAAAAAATAATTAATTTTAAATATCTTACTATAGGATTATTTTTTTATTTTGGTGTTAATTTTTTCTTTGCATATTTGAATAATATATATTATTATACCAAAAATGTAAATTTTTTATGGCGGACTGGGCTCCCTCAAATGAAAATCGGTACGAGCCGCCGCTATCTCAAAATAATGATTACTTTCAGACATTGGCGGCTCATGACTTTACTAATATCATTAAATGATATAGATATTAATAACTACGTAGACATAACTAATAAGAAAATAAGGTATATATTATCAATATCATTTTCGATCTTTGGTGTTTCATATTAGCTTTGTTCTTTTTGTTCTTTTTATAATAAAAGAATCTATATCTAAAATGATATTAGATAAATATAAAAGTCATATTGATTGCTTGAAAAAAAAATTAAATATATACAAAGTTCATACGGCCCCTGAAATTTTGCGATCAGGTCTTCGGTACCAGTATTTTATTGCAGAAAATCTCTCCTTAAAAGAAGGCGAGGTTTCGCGAGTATAACCCAGATTTCTTTTTCTATAAAGAAAATACTGGTGAAACTCCTGGAACATTCGCTGATCCGTACGAACCCTGTATATACGTATATGTCATTGTTGGATCCCAGTTTCCAAGTCTCCGGCGTTTTACACACCAGTAATTTTTTAGAGAAAATATTGTTTTTTTTAATTGCAGAATGCTCCGAACAAATAAAACACTTTCTGTACTAAAATACTGGTATCCAAAAATACGGACACTTGGCAGGTCTGTTTTGGATTATTTTTTCATTTTGATTTAAATTACAGGGTTCGTACGCATCAGGGGATTCAGGTGTTTTAGTACCAGAAATGTCATAGAGTCTGGTCGCTGTATGTGAAGATAGAATTTCTTTTCCTTAAATAAGCCAAATGTTACTTTACGAAAATTCTGGTAAAAGGTGCTTGAAAGTCCTTGAAGCGTACGAACCCTGAATTATTTGTTTGCATATTTGAATAATAAATATTAATATACGAAAAATTTAATTTTTTTTATGGCAGACAGTGCTGCGCAAAATTAAATCGGCACTAGCCGACACTGTCTCAAAGTAACCATGACTTTACTAATATTATAAAACAATGTTGAGTTTAAAACTATTCAGACATAAATCATAAGAAAACATATTATCATGAGTATATATTATCAATACCAATTTCGAATATTTGTGTTTGATATATCTTTGTTCCTTTTATAATAAAAGAATCTTTGTTACATTAAAAATAAAAGTTTTTTTTCTACTATATAGTATATTTTTCTTAATATGTTGAGCTATGTTAGCATAATTTTATTTTTTTATGAATTTGTGAAACATTTCTGAAATTTAAATTTATATCATAATATTTTATATGCTTTACTCTAAGACCTTCCATGCTTAGAAAACATAGTTTTCTTTGTGCTTTTATAATATTTAAATATTTTACAAGAATGAAAATTTGTATGCATCTATGATCAGGTATATGGATATAAACGGATATAGAGAAAAATACATAAAATATACAGTACATAGAAAAGAAAGAGAAACAAAATACGAAGAAAAACACTGTAATAAACATGCAAATACTCTTTACATAAGAAAATCATAATAGCAAAATTTTTTATTACTTGTGAATATATATGCAGCATTATTTACTGAAACTTATGTTTATTATGTCTTATTAAATTAGAGTAGAAAATTCCTGTTATTGTTTTTAAATATATGCAAACAATTAAAAAAAAGGCATCCTCTTTAATAAAGAGCTATGCGTTGCTGACGACTGGGCTTTTTGATAATCGTTGCCACAGATTAATCTCGGAAAATGAAACATTTGAAGTTACTGAAAAAATTAATAGCTCGAAAAGTATTTGTCAGAAAATTGTTAATCAAACTTCGTTAGAAAGGTAAAAAATTGTATTTTTCTTGATATAAATTTCAAATATAATGATTATGCTTATTTTCAAATGTTGAATTTCAAAAATTACCAAATTTCACAATGGAGTACCATACCTAAATCTTCATGCGTAAAAAGATATTGATAATGGCCATGTGTCCTGACGTATACTGACTATTGCACAAGACACAAATTATAGTAGCCTTATTATTCTGTTAAAATATAAAAGTGAAATATGATGCCACGAGTGCATGATTTTTATTTAATTTTAATACAATAATCTTAGAAACAAGGTTTTGGAATTTTTTTTAGTATGGGACTAATAAATTGCTCAATACTGTATGTTATTTTGAGTTTAAAAGAGGAAAGGTGGGAGAGCGCTTTGTATTATTTAGGTTTCCTCAGGAACTTTTGGTCAGAATTGAAAGTTTCATGTATCAAAACGTTAGAAATTAAATCGACATTAAATCGGCAATAACTATAACGACTGTCCTTCAGTTCGTTTGGATAGATTCTCATTTAAAAATATAAAATCATTCAACATTGATTTTAGGTATATTTAAGGTTATTATCACGGGTCCGGTCATGTCAGCTAGTTTTAAATATAATTCTAGAAAATTCTAATTCATAATCTAAGAAATATTATTTGGAGTTCTTGAACAATGAAGTTGTGTTTAGCGCATTTTTCTATTTATCTTACTTATAAGAATGCTGATAACAGCTCATTTTTGATGCGTTTGATTTGATTCATATATACATAAAGCCAAAACTCTTGAATAAAAATAAATCAGTCGGAAACGTACTGCAATTCCTTTTTTTTACAAAACTGCAATTAAAATGAAATATTGTACTTTTAGATATGAATTGTTATGATTGATAAAAGCAATTCTCATTTCCATAAATTTGTTTTTGAAGGAGAAACCTTTTATATGCAGTTAATTAATCTCCACGTGCAGCGAACGATTGAAAAACATGTTAAAAACCAGACCCCAATTACCAATAAGTACTTCAAGTGCCGCAGCTGAAAAACAGTGAATAAAACCAGAGACTGTCGAAACTAACTAATTGGAGAAATACTGCAGATGTCCCTCCTTCAAAGTACAGCTGTTTGTCCCGCGCGTGTGCACAGAACTCAAATAACAATCTCCCTTCAGTTTCCAAAATGTTTCCGAGCAGTTAAGACGCTCTTGTATATATATGATGTAAATATATTTAATATAATGTAAAATTGGAGCACTTATACGCAGCCTCCAAAATGCGATTTTAAACATGTACATCTAGCCAAGAATTATATTATATTCAAAGGAAAATGAATCTTCTGTTTATTTCACACAATTGTTATTTTCTACTAATATTTATTATTCTTCCAATATAAGTGAATCAATGGATCAGATAAATATCGCTACAACACTTTGGATTACTACTGTGGGTATATTCAGCGCATAAGGAAAATCTCAGGTAAGCTGAACAAACTTCTTTAACATATCAAAAGATGAAAATGTATATTAAATTTGAAGACTGATTTAACTATTTATAAAAATAAGAAAATTCATTACGCTACCGACGGTTCCCCAACAAAGATTATGAAAGACTGATTCTGAAAAAAGAATATTATCCTAGTATCAAAAACGATAATTTAACAAATTTCTAAAATATAATAATAAATAAAAGAACGCTAAAGAAAAAAAAAAAGAAAAAAATGAATGCGATAAAAGAAAATACTCAATTTATTGAAAAACTCAATTCTACGAATTATAGTACATGGAAGTTCAAGATGCAGATGTTCCTGATTAAAGAGGAACTCGACGATATTATAGTACAAGATCCACCAGCTCCACCCGACCCCGCATGGCACAAAAGAGACCGCAAGACTAGAGCTTTAATTAACTTAAGTATTGATGATTCTCAAATCGTAAATGTAAAAAACTTAGAAACTGCAAAATTAACATAGGAAGCTCTGAAAAATATACATGAGAGAAGCAATTTATCTAGTAAGCTTTACCTGTTACGAAAATTATACAGTACTAAATTAGCGGAGGGCGGAAACATGATCTCACATATCACTAATATCTTGCAAATTATAGATAAACTTAATGCCATTGGAGAAAATATTAGCGATTCACATATTTCCGCGCTATTTCTGTGTTCTCTTCCCCCCAGTTACAATACTTTGATAACTGCGTTGGAGGCGAGACCGGAAAATGAGCTCACCCCTGATTTTATCAAAAATAAATTAACAGATGAATATAATCGTAGACATGAAATGTCAGAACAATCACATAGCGGATATAACAACAATGAGAGAGCATTTAAAACAAATTGGAGATACACACACACTGAAAATAGAAGAGAACAAAAATATTGCAACAACTGCAAAATGAAAAATCATTCCACTTACGAATGCTGGCACTACAAGAGCAGAAACACGGTACAATCCGGAAATCCTCGTAACAATCAATTCAAAAATAAAAAGAATTTCTCCTCTTCATTATGTTATGAAAAAAACGAAACTCATAGAGAAAATAAAATTCCAAACGAAAGAAAATACGCAAATGATCAAACGCAAAATAAAGCATTAATCACTCAAAAAGTAGGCAAAAATAACTGGATTCTCGATTCAGGATCTACCTCGCACATTTGTAATGATAAAAGCCTATTTAGTAAATTTATTGATTATAATAAAACTTCAGTAACGATCGCGAATGGTAATAAACTGACAGCGTTAGGTTCAGGAGAAGTTTTTATAAAAACATTAACCCCCGAAGGAAAAGAAAAACTAACGAAATTACGCGAAGTGCTTTATGTCCCAGACTTAGAGTCGAACCTAATTTCGGTTAGTAAAGCCGCTAAAAACGGGTGTAAACTAATCTTCGACGATAATAAATGCGATTTGATCTTTGATGAAGAAATATATATTAGGGCGAAAAATGAGAAAAACTTATACATTATTGAGGAAATGGACGATGTGGAAGAACCACAAAATTATGTAAACATAACGTATAACTGTGACAGCAAACAATGCATAGATCTCTGGCATCGCAGACTAGGTCACAGAGATTATGACGCGATTAAATCTATAATAACAAATCAACTTGCGGACGGAATAAAGATAGGAAAATGTAAACATCAAAATAAAACAAGCGTAACTTGTATCGAAACTAAATTAACTAACATGCCGTATCCTAAATCAGCAACAAATCGAGCTACTAATATTGCGGATTTGATCTACAGTGACGTGTGTGGACATCTAGATACACCGACCTTAGGCGGAAAAATATATTTTATGACTCTTATTGATGACTATTCCCGATATACTACGATATATTTATTATCTAAAAAGAGCGAAGTTGCTGAAAAGATAAAAGAGTATATAACGATGATATACAATCAGTTCGGTAAAAAACCTAAGGAAATTAGATCGGATAACGGTCGTGAATATGTAAATCAAGAGATAGATGAATACTTAAAACAGAACGGAATTTTACACCAATTGACTGTCCCGCATAATCCGAGCCAGAATGGAGTTGCGGAGAGAAAAAATAAAAGTTTATTAGATATGACTAGAAGCATGCTATCACAAGCAAAATTAAGCAAACATTTTTGGGGTGAAGCCATAAACACCGCAACATATTTACAAAACCGACTCCCAACTAAAGCAAACAACAACAGAACACCTTACGAATTATGGAAAGGAATTAAACCGAATTTAAAACACTTAAGAACATTCGGTTGTAAAGCGCTATTTTACGTCGATAAAGTAAACAGAGGAAAACTCGATAACAGGGCTCAAACCGGAACGTTTGTAGGTTATGATACACGATCGACTGGTTATAGAATTCACACACAAGGAAAACAAATTATAATAGCGAGAACGGTGAAATTTCTTGAGAATGAAAATGTACACTCAGATAACATTGAGGAGATACAAATCACCACAAAAACATCCGATGACAATACACAATTACCGGATAGACATGAAAATCACTTAGAAATAAAACTTGACAGCGAAGAGACACCATCCGTGCCCAAACAGCAACCAATTGAACCAAGAAGGTCTAATAGGACAAATAGAGGCGTTCCTCCTGACAGATATGTTTGTCTCATAAATAGTTCATCTGAAAACATTCCCGAAAATTGGGAAGATATCGAAAAAATGAAAAATACTAATGATAAACAAAATTGGATAAAAGCAACACAAAATGAAATACAATGCCTAAGAAAAAATAACACTTGGACTTTAACAGATCCACCACCCGGAACAAAAATTATCGGTTCAAAATGGACCTTTAAACTAAAAAAGGACAATTTAGGAAATATTCAAAGCTATAAAGCGCGTCTAGTAGCACAAGGATATAGTCAAAGATTCGGGATTGACTATGATCAAACTTTCGCACCTGTAGTTTCGCACGCTACAATACGTGCATTTCTCATCTCTGCATTGCACAAAAATTTGAACGTGAAACATGTTGACGTAACCACAGCATTCTTGCATGGTGAATTAACTGAAACTGTTTATATGAGTCAACCAGACGGGTATATTAAACTCGGCGATGAAAGAAAAGTTTGTAAACTTCAAAAAGCCATCTACGGTCTTAAGCAAGCCGCAAAGGCCTGGTACACCAAAATATCGGAAACACTCAAAAACAATAATTTCATACAGAGCAAAAATGATCCATGTCTGTACTTTAAATCAAATCAAGAAAATCCGATATACATCATCATTTATGTAGATGATATCCTGATAGCAGGAAAGGACAGTGATATCGAAGAAACAATAAACCAACTTGAGAAAGAATATGAACTGAAAAACTTAGGAGAAGTGAATAATTACCTAGGAATAAACATTAATAAAATCAACGATACATATTACCTAAATCAAAACAATAAAATACAGGAACTAGTGAAAAAACTGAATTTAAACGACATGAAACCTCATTACACACCAATGATTTCAGGATTCAACAGACTTGAAGACGATGATAATCTTTTACCTAATAACACGAAATATCGACAAGCCACAGGCACATTACTTTACATATCAACAATCACGCGTCCTGACATGTCCGCAGCAGTCAACATATTATGTCGTAGAAATGAAACACCACGCCAAAAGGACTGGACAGCAGTGAAAAGAATCATTTCATACCTTAAAACTACAGAAAATTTGAATTTAACTCTTAGCGCAAACAGCAAGCCCATCCTAACAGCATACGCCGATGCAGACTGGGCAGGTGACTTGAAAATACGTAAATCAACGTCAGGAAATCTATTCATGCTAGGAAAATCGCCGATTTACTAGATTACAAAAAGGCAAAATTGCATTGCACTTTCGTCAGCCGAAGCTGAATACGTTTCAGCTAGCAACGCAGCACAAGAATTAAGTTGGATAACATACTTGCTAAGCGACCTCAACATTCCACAAAAACTACCCATCATGATTTTTGAGGATAATATGTCCTGTATAAAAATGACTGAAAACGATAAAGATACTAAGCGATCCAAGCATATCGACATACGTTTCCACAACATCAAACTTATGAAAGAAGAAGGAAAAATCGATCTACAATACTGCCCCACTGAAGAAATGACAGCCGACACTCTCACGAAGCCCACTCCCAAACCTGTGTACGAGAAACACCGTAAGAAACTGAATCTTCAACCATTCCCCACACAGGAGATTACGGGGGAGTGACGGAGAAACCTTTTTTATGCAGTGAATAATCTCCACGTGCAGCGAACGATTGAAAAACATGTTAAAAACCAGACCCCAATTACCAATAAGTACTTCAAGTACCGCAGCTGAAAAACAGTGAATAAAACCAGAGACTGTCGAAACTAACTAATTGGAGAAATACTGCAGATGTCCCTCCTTCAAAGTACAGCTGTTTGTCCCGCGCGTGTGCACAGAACTCAAATAACAATCTCCCTTCAGTTTCCAAAATGTTTCCGAGCAGTAAAGACGCTCTTGTATATATATGATGTAAATATATTTAATATAATGTAAAATTGGAGCACTTATACGCAGCCTCCAAAATGCGATTTTAAACATGTACATCTAGCCAAGAATTATATTATATTCAAAGGAAAATGAATCTTCTGTTTATTTCACACAATTGTTATTTTCTACTAATATTTATTATTCTTCCAATATAAGTGAATCAATGGATCAGATAAATATCGCTACAACACTTTGGATTACTACTGTGGGTATATTCAGCGCATAAGGAAAATCTCAGGTAAGCTGAACAAACTTCTTTAACATATCAAAAGATGAAAATGTATATTAAATTTGAAGACTGATTTAACTATTTATAAAAATAAGAAAATTCATTACGCTACCGACGGTTCCCCAACAGTTTTATCTTGGAAATTAAAGTTATACAGGCGTTAAATAATATTTTTTAAAGTAATGGTTAGTGTTATTTAGATAAATAAATAACGGATTCAGAAATTGAGGTATCTTCACGGAAAGTTAGATATACTTTTTTAATTTGATTACAAAGCTGGTGCTCACAAGCAAAATGTATTCTAGCTTGCGGTAATTTAGTTATAAAATTAACCGAAAGCGTCATATTTAATTTTGTAACACGCTCTTTTTTCTTTTATTTCCGCAAACTTAATATATTACTAATATGAAGGAGAGTTTATTAATAAACATTTCTTTTACTCGGGCGAACCTAATGAGTAAAGATGAATGACCATGCATGTTCCTGAAAAGAATATTTTTTTTTTTACTTTTTTAAAATATTATTTACAATTTTTAGTCATAATGTATTTGATGATTATAATGTTAGCATTACTTAAAAAATGTTTCATTTACACAATATTTACATTATTATCTTACAATTTCAATCTTCCCGACAGTTAACGAGATAATTCTTGCATTAGTATGCATGAAGTCTCTTTAGAATCGCGATATAAAAGATTTTATATCTCAAAGTAGTGATGACTTTACTAATATCATTAAATAATATAAAGTTTAATAACTACATAGGCATAAGGCATAACTCATGAGATAATGAGTTACATATTATCAATATTATTTAGATCATTCTAGTTTCTTATATATTTGTTCTATTTATAATAAAAATATCTCTGTCATATTAAAAATAAAAATTTTCTTCTATTACAAAATATATTTTACTTAATATATTGTGCTATGTTTACATTAATATTATTTTCAATGAATTTCAGCAACATTTCTGAATTCTAAATTTACATCATAATATTTCCTAACAGCTTGCAGGTGTTTAGAAAACATGGTTTTCCTTGGGATTTTACAATATTTGAATATTTTACTAGGACGAAAATTTATGTGCATCAATAAACAAGTATGTGAAAATAATAGGAAATAGAGAAAAATACATAAACGATACAGTACATAGAAAAACAAAGGTAGACAGAATATGAAGAAAGACGTAATTATGCAAGGAAATAGTCTTTACACCGCTGAATATTAGTAGCAAATATTTTTATGTCGTGTGACTATATAAGCAGCATTGTGTATTGAAAGTTATGTTTATTATCTGCTATTAGAATGTTGAAAATTTTTGCAATAAGTAAGTGGGACTTTGAAATATTGCACATATATATAATACACATAATACCATAATGTAGGCTGGCATTATACACTTAAGATGGAAAACAGTTTTCTCAGAAACAGCACATATAGCAAAGAGAAAAGGTTTATAGAAATTTTTAAATATTTCGGATTGAGTGATTTGTTTTCATTTACTCATATAATATACCAGAGGCGGTCTCAGCCTCTTAATTGTATGGCAGGAAGGAATTAGAGCAACTCAGCCTCTCAGGAGTTTTGATTTTTGGAGGGGGCGATGCTAGCAAAGTTATAGTCTATATATACATTTTATGAAATAAAAGAATTTGTACAAGTATAGTAAAATTAATAACTAATGGTCTTAAGATACTAGTCTAAAGTTTAAAGATAAATTTAGAGGTGGCTAAGATAGTGTAACTAATATAACTTATTTAATAACCACTAGTGTAACTAATAGACTTATGGATCAATATTAAGATTACTTGATAGAAAATTAAAACGCTTTTAATATTTGAAAATGCAGCAATTTGGTCAGTGCCGTTTATAAAAAAAATTGAAAGAAATTAAAAAGTATTTATGTAAAGCTATTATAAATATATATAAGTTCCCAAGATGAAAAATTAGTTAACCTTGCGTAAAAGCATAGTGGTTTCGCTTTACCAATACAGATGGCTTTAAAGAGAAGCCATGTGTTCAACTGCTTGTGGACTGGTACTCTATGGTCATAGCAGTGATATGGAGTGAGTAGGCGGTTGTTAACTCTACAGTGCATGAATTTTTCTTTGAGAATTGCGTTTTTTTATACGTATAATACGAATTCGACACCAGAAATTTTAAGATAGATTTTTAACTTTATTTAGTAGCATATTTATGTTATTTTTACACTATTACTATTTCTTTATAAATACAGTGGTTGCAAATAACTTGATTTATTTATTAAAAGTTAAATAGAAATTGTTGCAAATTGGCTACACTATGCACTGTAGGGTTAATTACAGGAATACTATTTTAAAGTATAATAGTTCGCAAATTCAAAGATGTGTTCGAGTGAAAAAAATGGGCTATCTAAATAAACACATGGTGTCTGCGTATCATGAATATACAGTGTGTGAAAATGCTCAATTTACTGATTTTTTGAAGCGGACTGCCCAACGTGTCTACAAGGAATTGTGTGCCTCTGGTTGCCATAATACTAGACGTCAGAGCAGTTGTTGAAAAAAGCTTCTAACACACAGATACCGGAGAAGAATGCCAAGACTTGTCAACGGAAATTGATTTAAAATCCGACAGGGATTAATGTAGTCTGTTAATGAAGTATATCCTAACTGGTTTCCGAGCGAACATTGTGAAGGCAGCCGAATGCAATGATAATTTCGAGCCAGATGGCTTGGAAGAGGCAATTGCTCACAGCAGTCTATAAAGATGTACTTCTGCAGTGGGAAAAAATCAAACATTGGAAGTGGTTAATATTTTACTGGTGTCTTGTAGCATGGGCCGAATAATTGAAGTTTTGCCTTATTTTTTGGCATGATGCAAGGCGTAGAATGCATCGACGACACGGTCAAATTTGACATTCATACCATAATGTGTGGAAGATGTAATTCAGGCGGGAAGTGGTTCTGTAATTTTTTGAAGGTGTTTTACGTACTATTATTTCGAAGGGACTTTCGTGCCGCTGATCTAGGTAACTAGGAACAGGGAACAGGCTGTTTATTTCAATATTATCGGTTATTAGTTGTTATCTGTCATACAACATCTTCATAAGAGCTTACTATAGAAAATCACGTTTTCCAAGATAACAGCCGAGTCGTTCAAAACACAGCATGCATTCGTGACTGGTGATGAATATTTAGGCATCACCGTAATTGGCCCACTAAATCACCTGAATTTAAATCATAGAAAATATGTTGGACTATTTGGAACAATGAATTAAAACACCTAAAACAGCATCCTTTCAATTTGGTTGTCTTATGTGAGCTACTCATGCCTGAATTCAACTGTGTTTGTTAAACCCAAAGAATGTTTTGCAATGCCTGTTGTACCGGATCTAGGTGGTTATCAAGAGCTGAGGCGGTGTTACATGGTATTGGAAAGATGGCTTCTGACGGAGTGACTAATGTTTTCGGGTTAGCTTATTTTGTAAATTTCGTAGAATACAAGTAATTTTAAATCATATAGTTATTTTATATAAAGAATAATATTTAATAAGGAATCAGTTTTTAAAAAATTATACATGCAGTTTTTAAGTAAATTTCAAAACTTTATTTTTTGTCTCCTTCTCTGCTCCCTTCGTATAACTTTTTTCTTTGGTGTGGTTGTTGTACACACTAAAAATATATTAAATGTCAGAAGTATTTTACATCTTTCAATTTAAAACAGTGTTTACCTTTGTTCTGTACATCAGGTGGTATGTGTTATAACCCAAGTACTTCGCTTTACAGAATATACCCATAGGTGCCAACCTCTCATTAATATTCCGTAATATGCGGGTTAATTTGACCCAGGCTTAACACGTTTCGCACCAGAAATTTTTTTAAGAAATGAAATTAAATAAATTCCACGGAGAAACCTGAAATTGAATAAATAAAGATTCATCCAATAATTTTTCTTGTTTGAAGCGTTGTTAAACTGGGTCAAATTAACCCGCATATTACGGAATATTAATGAGAGGTTGGCACCTATGTATACCCGTGGCCAAGACTCCCTTATTATAGATCAGACTTGACAATCCGGAGAAAGTCTATGGGAGAAAATGTCCGCGGTAATTGCCAACTTATTAATTGACTTTCTCCGGAAAGTATCGCCGCCTGGTGGATACTACCGCACAGTTGCCATGTTTCCGGCTTTTTGAACAGCAGTATATTTTTAGAGAAAATGTTGTTCTTTTAAATCCCAGAATTTTCCGATCAAACAAAACAAAATTGTCTCTACTAAAAAACTGGTATCCAAAAATATAATAGAAAAATCTATAGAAAAATCTAGCTGTTCTGCTACCGCATAGCTGCCAACTCTTACGCTTTTTTCTTACCACTAAAATTTAATAGAATTTTTTTCGTCATGTAATCACACGATCTTGTCAATTTAATAAGATAAAATTTACTATAAAATTTTAGTGGTAGGAAAACTACTAGTTCATAAGCAAATGCATAGAACAAATGGAGCTGTGAAAAAATTTCGTGTGATTTCGTGTCGTAAATACTATTACTGACGATTGATGGCGCTAGTAGCAGGACAAGTATAGCGGTCAAAGGCAACTTGCTGATTGAGAGGCCTGATACTATGATAAGGAGGTCTTGCCCGTGGCATTCCTCTGCCTGTAAGGCATGGTGACGTCACGGCGACGTCACTGTGAAGTCACTCTGTGACTTTGTGACCGTCGTCGTGACGTCACGTGACGTCGATGTGAAGTCATTGTGACGTAAATGCGAGGTCGTTATGGCCGTTTTCAAGGCTTTCTGTGACCTCACAATGTGACTATTTTGTGAAGTCACCGTGCGACTTAAATGTGAAAAATGTGACGAATCTGCATCGGATAGGGTGACCAGATTTTACCCGAGTCCTATACGGATTGTTCGGATCAAAATTTTTTTATGGTTCAAGTTTGTGATGTTTGTGACGACACTGCACCGGGTCGGGTGACCAGATTTTACCCCAATCCAATCCAGAAACTTCGGATCGATCTTTTTGGATTTGTTTGGTTACAGAATAGATTTGGATTAGTTGTCGTGTGACCTGATTTTCGCGAACCCGATCTGACCCGATTCGGGTATAATGTTTTTACTGTAAGTCTTGTTTGGAATAGAATCTTGCATACGACCGAGTAACCAGATTTTATCAGAAATTGTGTTACGATACAATTTCTGATGTCGGCTCGGATCTAGAGTCATACACGAATCCGGTTATATACTTCTTGAACATGATTGAATGTCAACTTGAACATGAATGATGGTTGACTGAAACTATATTTTGATTCAACCCGTATTCTTACCCTAACCCAGCAACAACAACAACAAAAAATCTGTAAGCCCACAACCCGACCGAACCTGATAAATGATTTCGCATGGATTCGGATAACAAGATTTCACCAAATACGGATAAGATCGACGATAAGGATTGCATCGGCAATCATTTTTATTGATGCAACTCGTATTCAAATTAAAACTTTGCATCTGATTGAGAAACCGGTTAACACGAAACTTTCTGACACATTTATGAATAAACTTGGCACTTGCATGCCTGATTATTAAAGCTATTTGGAATGAATAGCGTTTTCCATTTTTAGATAAATGTAATACTTAAGATCAATGTCGGTCACGTTTTACCCGTTTCTGACGCTGCGCGTCGGAAATTTGGTTCAAAACACCGACTTTGATAGTGTTTTCTGAAACATCATCTGCCGTTACCAAAAAATGGATAACGCCATTCGATTATATATTATTCTGAATAAGAACACCTGCCAGTTTCATGTATTTCCGAATAAAAATGAATTCAGAAATATGCCAGAAATTAGCTATTTTGTATTTGAGAACAACTTTAAAGAAAATATAAGTACACATTTTCAAATAAGCATTCTGAAAAATTTATATTAGGAATCAATTTAAATAATAGATATACCTATTGTGCGATATTATTAAATAATAAACATTGTATCAAGCAGTAAAACAGTTTTCGTTGTAAATGAAATATAGAACTTAAGATCATAAATGCCAAAAAAAAAATTATATATTTTTTTTCTTTACAAATTATTTTATTTATAGTTTTTGATAGAATACTAAATGCAGAACTTAAATATAAATTTTTACAGTAAAAACATTCGATAACACAGCTGGAAAAATTACCTTAACTAAACAGTTATTTTATTGTTTCATCAATATTTATTATTTTTGTGCATCTAACATTGACATATCTCGACAAATAAATTATTCAATGCATTAAATTGTCACTTTTTTTTTTCAAATATACCAGAAAATTATTTCTGGAAACCTACACTAGCAACGAAATTATTAAATTGCAAATCAAATATTAATAGTTTTAAAAATTGCAATGTCTTTAATTATAATGAATAACTATGAAAATTGAACTAAGAAACGCAAAATATTAAATAAATTCCTCATTTTATATAACACTTTACATTTAGAATACATATTCTTAGTAAATACAGTTTTTCCAAACAATCTATTTAAAAAAATGTAAAACATTAAAGATAAAATTTAATAGAAGTGATTTTTTAAAAGAAAATTTAAATATCTTAACTTTTAAATAATGCAATATTAAATGTACTAGTACTAAACATGCACTATTAACAAAACTGCGAAGACATTAAAAGTTACCTGCTGATCTATAGATAAAGGGGTTATGATGGAATGCTCCTTATCTGCTTCCCTTTCATCGAAAAATTAGAATGTAAATCCACTACAATAATTTTCAAATTATTCCAGCAGAAGCGATGTGTTCATAGATCTGAGAAATCAAATATCACCCAGGCCTTATGAACACACCCTGCTAGACACAGTGAGATATTAAAATGGATGGTTTACTTTAAAATGGAGATTGTTCACTTTAAAACGTTAATTTACTTACACAGTATAAATCTACAAACTTCAAAGAACCCAACACACGCTAATCCTAGCTTCGAATGAGAAAAAGTCGTCTGCCTTCAATATGCGCGAGCAGTATTGTTTAAACACAACAAAATAACAGCTAGCAGATGTTTCCTACTTTTACCGCAAATGATATAGGAAGAAAATAATTTAAATAAAGACATTTCAAAACCTTTATAATTTATATGGCTGAAAAATGAACTTCTAATGATGCTATAATATTCTTTTTTTATATGAGAGAGTTTTGTATTCTTAAAAATAAGCTGTGAAAATTTAGATTTTTATATATTTTTTAATCCATTGCATTTGCTTTAGTCGTCAAAAGTAAAGATAAATTTTAAATAATAATTGATTTAATAGGCTTTATAAAGTAATTTCGATATAAATTTAAATTGCAATCAAATTTCCTAAGTACAAATTTTTCATTTTTTACACTCTATCGAAAAGAGCAATATATTTAATATAGGTGACATCTTACTAAGAACTGGCCAGTTTTGGATAAATTGCTATAGGAATGACATATACTTTATAACATGTTTTTAATTCATTTTTGCTCGGAAATACACGAAATTGGCTCGTGTTTTGTTCAGAAACTATGTTATTGAAAAACCTTTTCCATTTTTTGTTAAAAGCAGAAGATCTTTCAGAAAAGAATGTCAAAGTCGGCGTTTTGATTTGAATATCCGACGTGACAGTGAAAGACAGGAGAAAAACTGGTCGTCACGTGACACGAATTGCTTATAACTCGATAAATAACTAAATTTCTATTTAAGGATTTTTACCTTTGTATTATATAGTATATTTTGTTAAATTTCATGAAAATGGTAATGAAAATTGTAAAAAATTATCTGCCTCTTATATGTAGACAGATATTTATTTATTATTTTATTTTGGAAATACTCAATATATTTAAATAGTGTGTGGCAATATTTTTATTTATGATTTAGGTACATGACATAATTTAAATCTATATTTTATGAGTTTTTTTTTTCAAATTCACTCTCCGATCACACCGTGAAGTCACAGAGTGTTGGCATTTTGGTCATAGGTTTTACGTGACTTATGTGACTTGCAGTGACGTCATTGCAACGTCACAAAATTTTTTAAAACTGTCAAAAAGTAATTTTCTTTATGTTATAAGATGTTCTGAAGTTTATTTTAAGTTTTCTTTAGATCTCCAAGAAGTTCACATTTTGGTCACAGTGTGACGTTACAAAGTGGTGGCATTTTGGTCACAGATGTGACGTGACGTACGTGACTCACATTGACGTCACAATGACGTCACTGTGACTGTGCATGCTATGCGGGTGGTAATACTTAGACAAATCTATACTTTTTCATCTGATACAGACATAACTCATCCTCTAAGCTTGTATTATATATTTTTAAACGTAATAATTAAAAAACTAATCGGAGAGAAACAATTGAAATTCGATAAACATGAATAAGAAAAATTGAAGAATCAGATGCAATGAAAATTTTTCTGGATAATAATTCGTGTACTTTATAGAATGTTAATTTCATATAAAAAATTATAATAATTACAAAATCAACGTTTATATATTTAGGTTTTTAAATTGCTTGTTTATATGAATAAATAGGATGACAAGAGTGTAATTTCAGTAAAAATAAATAAAAAAAAAATAAATATTTCTTTTCTCAAAGAGTTAAAATTTTGAATAATGTTATTTAAAAATAATTTAAATTGTGCGTTTATATGAATAAATAGGATGACAAGAGTGTAATTTCAGTAAAAATAAATAATAAATATTTTTTTTTTCTCAAAGATTCAAAATTTAGAATAATGTTATTTAAAAATAATTGGACCAAATCAACTTAAAATATGATATATTTTACCTCATATTTAAATGTAGAATGTTAATTGCATATTTCATATAGTAAAATTATAATAATTACAAAATCAAGATTTATATGCTTATGATTTTAAATTGTGTGTTTATATGAACAAATAGGATGAGAAGATTATAATTTCAGTAAAATAAATAATAAATAAATAAAATTATTTTTTTCTCAAAGAGCCAAAATTTTAGATAATGCTAAATAGAAATAATTGAACCAAATTAAGTTAAAATATGATATCTGGGCTTATATTTAAATATAGAATTAAAGTATTTCTTTGTGATTGGGTGTTACTGTTGAAAACTTAAAAGCCAGTTTCCATTTTAATATGTGAACGACCTTCAAATCTTAAACGATTCATATCATTTCAAAGTGTTAGTGTTTTATAATATTCTATTCTGTATTATTTTTTCTAATAATTTATAGAAAAAGATTAGAAAAACAAAAATTTGGTATGTTCAATTTATTTTTCTTTTCGGTATTTCTGAAAAATAATTTTAAAAAACCATTAGAAATAAAATCTGATCCTAGACCAACTCCTATTAAGTGTGAACTTCATACACAACTCAGAATGTCCTACTTTTGAGACAAACGAGTAATTTATCACACTCCATTTTCCGGATCATCCTAAGACTTCATCTATCACAGCTGTCATAAGTATGTCATAACGAGTATCACATTGGACATTGTTTACGATCAGAAACATAGAAGACAATATCGATCTTTGTTATTAGTATTATTATACAAAACCTACTTTATCAAAATGTAGGATGATAATATAAAAGATATTGTATGACATAAGAACCAGAACTCATTGATTTTTCAGACAATTTTGTGAAATATTCAAATAAAAAATCAATTAAACGTTATTTAAATATACAGGATATCTCAAAATTACTTGTACAAATATTTAGGGGAGATAATTCTCGCAAAGACAAATAATTTTTGAATTGCAATTCACTTATGCAGTCAAACATACATAGTATCCTATTTGAAGCCGAACCGAGATTCTGACTCATAACTTTAACAATAATGAATATAATATAGAAAAGTTGTCTACTTCAGACTACATTTGCTGAGGGTCAAACGTGTTAAAATCTCAAAACATACAGGTAGTGCACAGCATTTTGATCCAACAAAATCACATGTACTCTCAGCTACACATTCCGAAATATAAAGCGGATACTTCTATGCTATTTGAATGCAAATGATGGCTATTTTCAATAATGTTCATGGTGTTACCATATTGCACAGAAAGCAAAATAAACCTGCTTAAATATTATTACAATACCTTCATTATTGATAAAGATATGTACAAAAATCCTGGCTTCGATTTGGATTTGGCAAAATAAATGCATTACGATTTTGGCCTCCTATAACAAAAACGTTCGTCAATAATATACTGATAAATTTATGTATGAAAATCTGACTTGGTTTTGGAAAAGAAAGGGGATAATGAGAGGAAATGAAAGGTTAATGTATTGAGATGGCTAATGAATAATAAGTGTTGATAAGGGATAATAGGGGCCCTTTTATTTTGCTGAAAGATTTTATTAATATCATTGCTTAAGTTTGGGTATGTTTTGGCATTTTCTCTGAGATTTGATATGTACTGATTTGGTTCGTCTTAGTGCAACACAAGAAAAATGGTGTATATATATTTTATTTTTGAAAAATCACAAACAAATTTATTGATTGCTAGAAGATTGCCATTGATACTGTTTGCAACGGAATCTTATTTTGCTTGCATTATTTCTTGAAATTCAATCTTATTCTAGAAGTTATGCTCCAAATTTTTGCGGGTAACATCGAGACACACAAGACCACAATCAAATGTATCGATTTCTCTCCTTCTGAAATCTAATTAGTATTCCTGCACAAATACTTAATGTTTGGGCCAATGCCAATTTGGGTATGCGAAGTTATGGGTGAAAATATGACCATCGACTAAGTTGTTGTCTGGAATGGTCGAGAATTCTAAGTCATACAATACGTAGGTTGGTTGGTTGGTTGATTGTATGACGGTTGATTATCTATACAAAGGATATACGCTCTAGGGGTAGTGCCCCCCGTGGGGGTCTTTCTAAGGTATTCTAAACCGTATTTACGACAACTTTCGAAAAAAACCACGGGAAACTCCGAATGGTTACGTCGACGAGCGCGACAGGGGTTTGAACCCAAATCCTCCCGTCTACCAGCTTTGATAGCAGAACCTTTCAGCCACTGGTGGGGCCTTACGATACATGGGACCCATTTTCTCTAAACTTCTATTTAACATGGGTTAGCGTCGTCAAAGAATTTTTCCAAGCTCTAAACCATGGGTATAAAGAAGAACCCCATTTTACAGCACAGTGTGTGCATGTTCTGTGCAGGGATGAGATTTCTCCGCTTTTTTGCATACCAGTATAATCTTAGAGAAAACGTTGTTCTCTTAAATCGTAGAATTTTATGATTTAATAAAAGAACATTTCCTGTAAGATTATACTGGTATGAAAAAAAGCGGAGAAATCTCATCCCTGGTTCTGTGATAAGCGTTGCCAGTAAAATGAGTAATTCACTTTTGGAGACTGAGGGATATTTATATTCTGCTCATTGTATGATGCTGTTTTCGTGATTTTCGTAATATAAATTTTAATTCGTTTTTCTCGATGATTTGTTGCATAAAGCGAGAACATAATTCACTTCTATAAAGTACATCGAAACGATACTATGTCGAGACTCAAAAGATCAGAATTGTATATTTAACAATTTCTTCCTTTCAAAATATAAAAATAATTGTATTGTAGATATAACCAATCCACATTTGCATACAATTTACTGCTGAATAAATCCCAGTCACCCTCCCCCCAATTATCTGGTTATTGTCACTTTAGAAATTTAGAAAGGTTATAGGAGAAAATAAATAAAAGTAAAGAGAAGTGGAAATAATTGAATTAAAAAAAAATGTTTTATTTATGCTCGACAGCAGTTTTGTTAATATTTTCTATTTTTTAAATTATCTTATAAATACCTGAATACATTATAATACATTATCAACATTCTTGAAGAGGTCTTTCTTTATTATATGCATACGTATAATTTACATTCATGCAGACATCTTATAATATACATAATTGCATACAGCAATTTATGCACATGCAATAGATATAATAAATCTTTTTTCAACAACTGAAGAGACAGTAACTAATGAGGAATTTTCCATAATTAATTACATTTTAATAAATATATTAATAACTGCAAAAGTTAGCATCATGTAATTTTTGTTCAATCTAAAATGTTCTAATTGTTCTTCAAGGTATGATACATGATTTTTCAATATTGAACATTAATCATATTAATAATGTTTTATCTTTCATAATTTAATGTTAATAAATTATGACAGAGTTTAGTTCCAATTGTTACTATTTTCAACATATCCCACCAAGAAGAAAATAAATTTAAAAAGTATACAACAAAAAGTTATTACATCAATTTTCTTGAAATTAATTTTAGTTCCAATACACTCGCATTTTTATTTATTCGTGCGATAGTTGAAAGATTTGTATAAATAATATTTCACCGATGATTGACTGTTTAGACTGATATATACAGGGTGTAACTGAAATGCTTCAACAAACTTTGAGGGATGATAGTACTCATGAAAACGAACAAAAAATGCAATGGAACATGGGGTCGCAAATGAAGTTTAACCCCTTCAGGGGCAGTGGTATGTTTATGAAAGCGCTTAATTTTAATTCCAAAACGCCATAATGGCACCAGAATTTTGCTAAAATCTCTTCCATTTAATATGTATGTGAAATATGGCCATTTTCTTATTTACAAACAAATTTTTTTATAAATTCCGGTGCCAGTCATTTATTTCAACATTTTAGTACTAAAAGTAGTTTGCCCCTAAAAGGCTTAAAGGATAAAAATAGAGAAAATGCGTCTGAAAATGGACTGGCACCGGAATTTACAAAAAAAATTGTTTGTAAATAAGAAAAAGGCTATATTTCACATAAATATTAAATGGAAAAGATTTTAGCAAAATTCTGGTGCCATTGTGGCGTTTTGGAATTAAAATTAAGTGGTTTTTTAGACATACCACTGTCCCTGAAAGGGTTAAATGTCATTTGCGACCCCGTGTTCTATTGCATTTTTGTTCATCTTCATGAGTACTATCATCCCTCAAAGTTTGTTGAAGCATTTCAGTTACACCCTGTATATTTTTTTCTACCAGACTATAAAAACTAATCCTATCCATATTCTCTTCCCAAAATTATTCCACTATGCTGGCGTTTATCTTGAACACTTTCAGCCGAAGTTTATTATCATCTTATACAAAGCTTCTGGAGAGAATGAGGAGCCGTTCTTGCGTTGAAAAGCTTGCCAGAAGAAAAGCCATTTTTAATGATTCGTAAACCGATTTTTGCAGATCCAGCTATGAAGGAAATTTATTTTAGAAAATGAAAATGAAATATTTAGTAATTCAGTGTTCTAATTACAGATAGTGTATTTTCTCTACCTCTTTGTTTTCGACGGAAATTTGGTAAAACGACCTAACTTCATTTAGTGTTTGATTTTCTTATACTATTTGAAGATAGGATTGGAGGAAGGTGTTGTGTTGCAGTTTTCTCAAGCATTGTTTTATTTTTAGCTGAAAGTGTTAAGAGGTTTGGTATCATATGGTAAAGCTAAAATACTTAGTTTCAAATTACTAATAAATGCTCTAAATACTAATTCAAATTTTCAATGATTGTCCCATTTTTGAAGTTATCAATATGAACACTATTTTGATTGCTTTATTATTATAATCCAAATGATTAGAATTATTTTGATGAATTGAAACTTTAATAACTAAAATTATCGCGATGAGCTTTGTTTATTCGATATAATAATAGTATTACAAAATCATCAGATCTATCAAAACAGTTATCATCGTGATGAATGATTGTTAAGTGTTTGTCTGAAATATGAAATATGATCGTAAAAAATAATTTAAGAAAAATCAGAAATTGAAAAAATTTCAAAATTCTTTCACATTTAATTCTAATAAAATTCTATGTTATTTTGTAATATGCTGAAAAACACATTTCTGCGAAACATATTTAAAACATTAGTTTGCGCATAAATTAAAGTTAACTTGTGAAAAATTACAAAAACGTTTTCCTATATAGAAGAAACGTTTATGAAAATTCAGTGCAGCTTAGTACTTACACATATTTTTGTAAACATTTTTCTTATATTCTGAAACTTTTAAGAATAAGAACGGGTCAAAACTATTATAATTAAGTAGTTTCTAAATTTAAAAATGGCACCTTTTTAAATTTTTACTGGCAGCAAAGTGGATACTTTTAATTTAGAAACGCTTTCAAAATCCTCTTAATTCAAGAGTTTCTTTGGTGGTCTTATTAGTCCTTTGTCAGAACTAGTTCATTAGATGCTAAATAGTTTTTGAAAATAAAGGAAAAGTTGCTGTAATCGTTTCTAATAGCGAAGGTACATTGGTTATACACACCGTAAAATACCGAATGTAAGATCCCTCGCACTTTTAATTAATTTTGATTGTCTTTTCCATTTCCAAATATACGCCCCCACCCCTCCCCCTCACACACACACACACACGCACATACACACAAATAGTTTTGCACAAAAAATTGATTTTAAAAATCCAAAGGAGAAAATTTTAAATATTTTGATTTTTTTGGCACTTTTCAACTTATGTTTTTATATAATGTTAATAAATCCACCCCCCCCCCTTCCACAAACACACATTCCCTCCACTCCAGTGTCCAATTCCCTTCTCTGCCCTCCGCAACACAAAAAAAATTAAAATCTTGATAATCTTAAATTTTTGTGTCCTTCTTGTAATGTAAAAATAAGTAAAAAATCAATCCTGTAAATTACATTCCCCTCTCCATTCAAAATTTATTTTTCCCCCTTCCCTGCCTTAGGATACAAAGTTTAAAATCTTTGAAACTCTTTATAAAAAATTATGTTCTGTTTGTTGCTCCGTAGTAATAAATAAATAATCAGCCATTTAAATTATATATCTACACCCAAGACGTCAGCTACCCCCATCTACAACCATCCCCCCCCCCCCAGCAAAAGAATTCTTTAAAACTCTATTTTTTAAAAATCTTCTGTTCTATTTGTCGCTCTCTAGTAACAATAAGAAAATAATCAATCATCTAAATTATGATATAAATTAAATATCATATATTAATTTAAATTCATCTTTCATTTATTCTAATTCCTAAATTTCGTTCTAGAAATAACAAAGTTTAACAAGCGCATCTGTATTTAACACATATTTAATATTTATAAGCTTCTCTAATACAGTAGATGCTGCTTAATGTGATCGCGGTTAATGTTATCAAAATCACGATATTCCGACCCACTCAATTCCGTTCAATACTCAGTTTAATGTTATCGCTTTATAACAGACCAGTTCCTGAAATGTTTGCAAAAAAAAACCCTTTTTTTCTGGAAACTTTGCATTTTCTGGTAATTCCATGGAATCGAGTATAATCTGCTACTATTAAAAATTGTTTTGTTACTGCTATATTCTGTAAAATTGAAAACATTAGAAACTAGGGAAGACTTCCCTGATGATATGACGAATGTGAAAATGTGTGGTTGTGCATGAAAATGAAGCTTAAAGGAAAACTAGTGTACCGGTAGATAATCTGATATTTCAAATCAAGAAGATATGGCGATCTTTGCCAAGTGAATACGCGGAAAGTATTGGGCGGGAAAAGATATCAACTTATAGTAAGTAACGGAGGTGACTAAACGTAACGTTAGATAAATGCGTAATAGCTAATACAGTCTACATCAATTAAAAAATAAAAATAAAGAATAATAATAATAATAATAATAATAATTCACAGTTATTTTTTTCCAATTTGTAGAAGTCACTTTCTTCTTGAACTATATATATATATACAAGGTGTCCGAAAAGTCTGGAAACGGTCAAATAACTCGCGAAATATACATCGGATCGAAAAACGGCAAAATGCATGTTTAATATTTTTGAAAAATCTATTTAGGGATATGAAACTTGCCGCCCCCCCAATTTTGAACCCCCGGGGGGGAAAGGGAGGCAGCTTTGAAATCTTAAACGATGACCCCCATTTTTTATTGCAGATTCGGATTTTACGGGAAAAATACGTAACTTTTGTATTGAACATTTTCTTCGAAACATTGTAGATAGCGCTGTAATCGAGTGCAATGCTGTGAGAATCGTTATCATTGCAATGTCTGGAAACGCTACAATAACTCGAGAAATATACATCAGTACAAAGTAACATGTTTAATATTTTAGAAAAATGGCAACTTTGATATCCCTAAAAAAATTTTTAAAACTATTGAACATGCATTTTTCCGTTTTCAATACGATGTATATTTCTCGAGTTATTTGAATAGATACATACATACATACATATCTATCTATCTATCTATCTATCTATCTATCTATCTATCTATCTATATATATATATATATATATATATATATATATATATTATGTATATATATATATACACATATATATATACATAAATATAGTTAATTGTTTTTATACAGTAAGGAAACTTTTTTATTCCTCCCCAATTACTCAAGTAACATTTCAAGTCATTCTAACAAGATGTTTTCACAAAAAATTACCCCTTAGAACAAGTCTATGCTGTAGTACTAGAAGTAACTATTTAGTGTATGAAGTAGTTTTGTGCAGTTTTAGTAAATAAATATTATTTTCTATTTAGTGAAGCAATTGGGAAATCAAGAAATACTAAAAGTATTCCTTAAAAGAATAAGAAGTTTAATTTTCATCAATTATTGTAACCATTGGCATATGTAATGCATTTTTAACCTACAATAATTCTATTTCAGTGTTTTTTTATAGATGTGAAAGCAATAATTTCAGTTAAAAAAATCCCATACTGTAAAATGTAAGTTATTAAATACTCTTGAAATAATTTTAATTATTGTTAATGTAGTTGCGTTATCGCTAGATTTATTCTGAAGTTTTTACAAGAATATAAATTGTGGTTCAGAAATTCTGTATAAGCTTAACTTCATTCATCTTACGTATGAATTTACACAAAAAGAAATGTATTTTATAACTAACATCTTGGGAACCACTAAGTGACATTTTTTCTTAAAATAATTATTTTAATTCACGACGAAGCTATTCTTTATATTTATTGACATGTACACTGAAAAAAAGTTAGAAATACTTTTTGAAAAAAGCAAATACCTTTATTATCGGATTTTAAAAGTTATGTGCTAGAATTGTTTTCTGACAGATGAAAATCCTTTTTAAAGATTTTTTTCAAACAAAAACTTCTGAAACTTAAAATTTGACCTAAAAATAGTTGACTTAATTATCTTTGATAAAAACTTACTTAATTCATTTTATCAATATTATTTTTATAGTTTTATGTAAGCGGTCGATTACAATATTTCCGACTATATCAATAAGTCCAATTCAGATTTTAATACGTATCTATCATTTTAGCAAAAAACCGTAAGAATTCAAAAAATAAAAAATTTCAAAATACAGAATCAATAAAGAACGGAATTTTGATTAATTTTTATTTTCCAATTTTGTCCCCTAATAAAGAGAATTTTAATATCTATAGTATATACCGGGTGTCCCAAAAAGGACTGATGGATTTTAAAATTCAATAACTTGCAAACGGTGAGAGATATTTAAAAAAAAAATTCTTGAAGGAGGTTTATGTATGATGTCAGGAGTTTTTGTGCTGTGATTCTAGATTTTATTTCGAATTTCAAACAATAGATGGCTCTGACAGTGATTGGCGTTCAGTCGAGGCCGAAACTGACGCCACTCAGCATTGATGCACCGCCCCATGAATACTAGATGGCGGCTGTCGCAGGCGGATTTTTCTTTCAACGTTTAAACGGTCCCTCGAACTTCAACACCAATAATATCTAAAAGTTTTCTTTGACTTATTTGATCTCCGAAAAGCTAGGCGAAGAAATCTTTTAGAATTTTTTGCGTTTTTGGCGTTTCTTGGGCTGCCGCGTCAGAAACTCGATTCAAAAAGCCAGCTTTGACAATCCTTTCTATAAAATCTTCTACCTTTACCAAAAAATTTAAAACATGTTTCCATTACATAGTTTCTAAATGAAAACACCGGCCAATTTAATGCATTTGCGAACAAAAATGATTTTAAAAATGTGTCAGAAAGTAGCCTGTTTGGATTTGAGAAGAGCCTTAAAATATTTTACCACCCACTTAAATCCAATTAAAACAAATTCATGCATAACTTCGTAACATGTGGCGCCATATATTATTAGGGCTTCAACGAGAGACAAGGCAATGAAATGGGTAGTATAAATCGTTATTATGAACTAATTTATTTATAGTATATGAAGTATGAAAACAATTATTATTCCGAAAAATATAAAGTTCTTCAATAATCACTTGCACTTATAGGCGTACGTAGGGAAATGCACAACATTTCTATTTCATTTATTTGGTAAATGCAAATAAATTGTATATCCACGCCGGTAACGGCGACTGAATTCAAAACTGTCTTGAAACACCAGTTTGAAATAAATTTTTAACTCATAAACATATGGGGAAAAAACAAAACTAAAAAAAAATAATTGAATTATGGATTTTTGCTGTTTATTTTTTTTAATCGGTCAAAAAGAAAATTTAGTCAATTAAATTTCATTATTCAGGGAGCGCTTTTTCTTTTAAGTATTGTATGGATAACAATCGAAATGAAAATATGTAAAATTATATGTCTTCCACCCAGGGCCGGTGCACTGTCGTGCAGGGTCCTGGCATATCACTTAGCGGGATCAAAATTCTCTGATTTCAGTACTCGACTAATAAAAATCATTTTAAAGAATTGTATACATCGTTGAAAATTTATTAGAGTGTAAAATGTATGAAAAATAACATGCAAATTCTTTCACATGTAAAATATATAATTATTTTTACTTTTTAAAAATCTACTGTCCCTTAGAATATTTTAAATGTCCATTTTTTGCGTTTACGGTTGCTTTCAGGATCCTGACATCAATACATTCAGTTGTGGGGTATAATTGGGACAATTATATCAACTTTCGCTGTAAGAAATAAAGTTAATACTAAATTTTTTTCGCGAAAAAATATTTTACGTGAAATTTAGAGCAATAATATACTTATTTTGCAAAGGATAACGCTAATTCCAATAGCACAAATTCGCTCGGGACCCCTAACAAGACTCCAACTGGTGCGGGGCCCCGTTTGCCCAATGGTTGTGCCGACCCTACCTCCACCCACATAAATAATAAAATTTTACAATCTTAACCACCATTTCAAATTTACCATATCTCCCAAAAATCCTCCTCAAAATTTCCAATTTTTTCAGCAGCAAATGAATTAAACCATATTCTAAGAATTTGTTAAGCATAGAAAATTTCTCTAGTAAATTATATTAACCAAATGACATTCTAAATGTTTATTAACCATAGAAAAACTCTAGTAATATATTAACCTCAATAATTAAAATTACCGTAATTTCGGGTGTATAACCCGCAGCTCAAAGAGTCGTTTTTCGACCCAGAAATTTTATTCAATAATTGTAGATAAATATTTACAGCGATCTTTTAAGTTACATTTTATAAAATAATATTTCTGGGTCGAAAAACGACTCTTTGAGCTGCGGACTATACACCCGAAATTACGGTAGTAAGTAATATGACAACGACGATAAATTATAATCTTTACTATAAGACTATCAACACGCAGCCTAATCATTACATTACTTGCATTTAAAATGAATTCTTCACGTGGTACAGATGGCGCAATGGATAAAGGTGTTAAGTTTCTAACCCTCAGGTCTCGGGTTCGATGCTCACTTAGAGGAAAAGTATTTCTCCCGTATCATAAAATCAAAATGTTTCCACAGCACTGGCGTAAAACTTTTTTTGCAACTTTTTACAAGCTGTTTGTCCGGTTAAAGACATTGCGATATTTCAGACATTTCATGTGTCTGAAATTCAGACGCAAATTAGCGTCTGAAATGTTAAGATTAAATTGTCTCTTTTTTGAACCATCCGTTTCATACACTTAAGTATCTGAATTTCAGACATTTCAGTTTACAGGGCATATCAATCGTGTAGATAATTGGCCGTCATACAACCAACCAACCAACCAACCAATCCCCTTTTCTGAAAAAGCGATTTGGGTCACTTAAAGAATAAGTAAATGATTTATAAATGATATATATCTAAATATATTTTTTAAATGCACAATTAAAGAACTTTTGATTAAATTTCACTTTATAATTATGACGTAATTAAGAAATTGCCTTTCCAAATGTTACTCAACTAAGTATTAAATAATAATAATAGTAGCATAAGAGACTGAAATTAAACGAAATAAATAGATTTGAACTAAATATCTTCAAAAATAGTGCTTACTCAATAAATTTATACATTTTAAAAAACCTATAACCAATTTATTCATTTCATTCTCAGATGATTATGCTCAAATGAGTTAACACAAAATTTCTATATAAATTTTAATAAATTCCATTTTGCAGTTTTCTTATCTCTGTTTTTATTATTATGAATGAGGAAATTTAATTATAGCATTAATACGTCAGAATGATTTTAATTAAAGGGCATCTGATAATGTCTGACGAAAAATGTATAACACTTACGTTGGCTTATTATTTTTTGTCAATGACTAAACTTTGTTCTGCGCAAATGAAAGAAATTATAATTAATTTCTAAGAATTTTTTAGAATAACCTTTCAAAATTTTAATTAAAAGTTATACAGATTCTTTGTGAAGAAGTGAGGTTTTTTTAATTATTATTATTAAATGCAATTAGGATAGCAGAAAATTTTGTGAACCATTTCACAAATAAGTGACAGACATTCTAAAATAATGAAAATACAAAGATAGGTGATTTTTATTGAATTTCAAAATTATTTTGAGGCAGTTTATTACCTTATCTATTACATCGTTTCATTTACATACATATGTACACCAATGTGATAATCTCTGACGTTGATGGCTTATTTATATGAAATGTAGAAATTAGAGAGCAGAGAAGTTGACTTATAGCCCAGTCAAATAAGGTGAAAAAAGGGGTAAACCTCGGAATGAAAGATAACAAGCTGAAAATAGGGGTAAACCTCAGGATGAAAGATAACAAGCTGAAAATTTGCAAAAATCTTTGTTTTGACATTCTAAAAGTAAGCTAAAAAGTCTCATATAATCTCGTGTCCGCGTCTCGAGATATTCAAGGTCAAAGGTCAAGAAAATCGGTTTTTTGCTTATACCTCGAAAACTGTGCATTTTATTAAAAAAATCCAATTACAAAATTAAAGTAGACAAAATTTCCTTTAAAATACATACATTACCTTTAATTTTCTGACAAAGGATTTAGGCACTAGAGCGCGCTGAAGAAAGACAACTTTTTGACCTTCAGACCAAAACGAGAGAAACTTCATCTTTCATCTTCGATTTCTCAAAAACTATGCATTTTATCGAGAAAACATCTGTTACAAAATTAAAATAGGCAATATTTTCTACAAAATTCATAAATTGACTTTAATTTCTGACGGATAGTTTAGGCCATAAATAGCGCTGAAAAAAAAGGCGACGTTTTGACCTTCGAGCCAATACAAGAATAACGTCCCTTTCCTATCTTCGATTACTCGAAAACTGTTCGTTTTATCAAAGAACATTATTACAAAATTAAAGTCCACAACATTATCTAAATATTGCAAAAGTAACTTTAATTTTCTGATAAAAGGTTCAGGCGCTAAAGCGCGCTGAAAAAGGGCTAGTTTAAAGCCCTCTGCCAAAACAAGAGAAACATCCTTCAAGATTTTTTCCTACGCTTCAAATGGTGTTTGAAATATAACAAAATTAAGAAATTTAAATTGATTACTTATTTATAAATGACATTTGTATGATAATATTTAATTAATTTTATATAAATAATAAGATATTGAAATTAGATAGTTTAAATACATTGTAATTAATTTTTTGTTTATAATAATTATATTTTAAGTAGGAAAGGGATTAAGTATTTATTTTTCGAACAATGTAAGTGCTTGGATCCTATACCTATGTATATTATTTTTTGAAACACGGTCTCCTAATAAGACCATTTTCTATTTTATATTTATATTAATCACAAGATAAAAGAGATAATACGGATGTAAGTAAATTTGTTGAATGGTTCACTTTTCATAATCCTTTCCCAAATACGAAACAAGGAGTATCTATAGCTACTGGAATTGTAGGAAATGACCAGATAAACTGCTACAGAGCCCATAATATTGGTTTTGAATCAATGGTCAAAATAACTGGTTTGAAATTTAATGAAATAAAATTAAAGAAAGCAGACAAAGTTCTGCCAATTCCTGCAGTTAACAAATCCATCAAGGTAAATAACTCCAAAGTTGCAGTCGATCCATTGCTGCTCTTCCGGAGAATAACAGTAAATAAAAAGTTTGAACATAATCTCAAAGAATACCTGCAGTATAAATTAAGTCCATACCCAACATCGCTTCTTGATAATGCTGGCATGCGAAAAACTACAAAAGCAAAATTGTATAACAATATGGAACCTCTTAATATTGAGTTGGATGAAGATAATGTGACTTACATTATCGATGGTGGATTTCTTCTGCATCGCGTTTTATAGAGCAAAGACGATACTTTCTCAATTATTCTTCAGAAATACGTCAAATATTTGCAAATACATTTTGCTTGAAATATTGTTGTGGTATTCGACGGTTATTCAGATAACAGTAAAAATAAAAAAAGCAATGGAACAACTCAGAATAACTGTTGCTGTTTCAACATCTTACGAAGTTCGTTTTGATGAGACAATGATTGTGCCAATCAGCCAGGAGAAGTTTTTATCGAAGCGGTGCAATAAAAAAACTTTATTGAAATGCTTACTGAGCAGTTAAAAACTGTTAACATCACTACAAAAAAGCCAGAGATGATGCTGATACCCTCATCATCGAAACAGCCATTGAAGAATCGAAACATCAAAAGACCGCCGTCATAGTTGGAGAAGATGTTGATCTGTTAGTTATTTTAATAGGATGAACGCAGTCACATCAGCGAGAATTTTTAAAAAAAAATGTGTAAAGGCAATGTGGAGACACGAATGTATTCGTCTAAAAGCTTCGACAAATATCCTCGTTCTAAAGAACATATTTTATTTTTGCACGCTATCAGTGGATGTGACACAACACATGCGCTGTTTAAAAAAGGAAAACTGGCAATTGTAAAAATGTTCTAGAAACGATTTGCACGAATCAGCTCAATTGTTTCAGGAAGACAACTGTCCTCCAAACACATTATTTGAAAATGGAATACGTGTTCTTTTAGAAATGTATAATGCTCTAAAATCAGAACATAGTGTTGACAATTTTAGGTACACACAATTCATTAAATGAACAAGACTCAATAATCCGGTGCAATTATCATCTCTTCCACCAACAAGTGCAGCAGCTCGACAGCATATTTATCGTGTCTACTATCAGATCCAAACCTGGTAAGGGAGAGATTTAGAACCCAGAAAATGGGGGTGGGTAATACAAAACGAGATCCTGGAACCCAGAACAACATTATTATTTTCAGCCCCAGAAGAACTACTCAGTACGATCTTCTGCAATTGCAAGAAAGGCTGTGGTGCGAACTGTGGATGTAGAAAAGTAGAGTTGCAATGCTCCTCAGTTTGTGGCCAGTATAACGGACAAGCATGTCACAACGCTTCATCATATCCAAATGATCTTGATGAAGAAAGTGAATATGTACCTGAGATTCTTGAGGTTTTAGAGCCAAGTATTACGGACAACGAGGATGATGATAACGATCTGGAAATTTTATATGGGCGACCAGAAGAAGGAAACGACGACGAACAAGAGGAAACGTAAGCTGTGTGTCTGCTATTGATAATCAGAGGTAATAATCGCCTTATAATTTAACTTAAACAAAATATAATAGATTTGATAATCTTATGATAAATAAAAATGTAATTACAATACACAAAAACTCATTTCAATATGTTATTATTTATGCATAATTTAACAAAATGTTATCAAATTTATTTATAATTAATTCTTATTTGTAATTAATATTTATTAATAAGTAAATAAAGTAAATAATTAAGACTAAATTTGAAGATAATTATATTTTCTACAAGTTTAGCTTCAAATATCATTTGAAACATAAGAAAAAATCTTTAGTGGGTTTTTCTTCGTTTTAGGCCAGAGGGCCAAATACAAATTAAAGTTAATGTAGGCATTTTGCAGTAAATGTTATCTACATTAATTTTGTAGCTGGTGTTATTCAATAAAATGCCTAGTTTTTGGGTAATTGAGGATAGGAAAGGAGGTTTCTCTAGTTTTTTGTCTCAAAGGTCAAAAAGTCGCTTTTTTTTACAACGCTATTTAGCGCCTAAAAATTTCGTCAGAAAATTAAAGTTAATTTATTAATTTTGTAGAAAATGTTGCCTGCTTCAATTTTTAACATGTTTTCTCGATAAAATACATAATTTTTGAGAAATCGAGGCTGAAAGATGAAGTTTCTCTCGTTTTGGTCTGAAGGTCAAAAAGTTGTCTTTCTTCAGCGTGCTCTAGCGCCTAAACTCTTTGTCAGAAAATTAAAGATAATATATGTATTTGATAGGAAATTTTGTCTACTTTAATTTTTAAACTGGAATTTTTAATAAAATGCACAGTTTTCGAGGTATAAGCAAAAAACCGATTTTCCTGACATTTGACCTTGAATATCTCGAGACGCGGACACGAGATTATATAAGACTTTTTATCTTACTTTTAGAATGTCAAAACAGAGATTTTTGCAAATTTTCAGCTTCTTATCTTTCATTCCGAGGTTGTATCCTTATTTGACTGGCCTATTACGCCCACATACACAATGTAGTGCTTCGGTACTATTAAATTTCACCTACAGTACCGGCCGTTATTAAAATCACTGGTTAATCAAATCAACAGCTTACGAAAATAAAATTTAACTTAACAGATTCAAATCAATCTGAACTCATTGTAAAATCACCGCTTAATAAAATCAATATCGTCGCTTTTAAAAATCAAAGTTGCAGATACTTTAATATATTATTACCACAGTAAATAAGACAAGGTCATAAGGAGTATTTGTGAGTGACAATAGTTACCATTTTCTTTTCTGAACAAGATAGCACCTTTTATTTCATACTCAGCAACATTCCTTATCTGCTTCCCTGGAAAATAAATGGGGAAAATAACAAAGGGAAAAAAAGATAAGCAAACGCAGACTAGGATTCCCAGAAGAAGACAGTTTATAAAGGTAAGAACTGGTTCTCACGGCTTTAAAAAATTTCTTCATCAAATGGGCATTTAAAATTCAGTCAGAGGTGGGTGCACATGCTTAAGCGCAATGTTTTAAGTGTTACAAAAAAGCCAGAAATGTTGAAAAGACAGGGTCAACAGCCAACAGGTCATGCAGTCAACGAGAAGCTTCGTCAAACTTGGGGATTTCTCAAACTGCCTCATTCAACTTATTAAAGCAGAGAGAAGCCATTTCTGATTAAATAAAAGAAAATAACGGAAACTTACCTCAGCAACAGAAAACGCAATGAAAAAGCAAGTAACATATAATCCGCACTTTTAAACTGGTTTAATAGCACTAGGGTAAAAAAAATGCCTATTTTTCACTCAATTCTATGTGAAAAGTACAGCAATTGCCTACTCTGTTTGGAGAGTAAAACGTCCCTCCTACGGATAGATGGTTAACAGATGGAGGGATCACAACATTGTTTAGATAAAACTAGCAAAGTACGCCCACTACGCTGGTCAATTTCTCTTAACGCACCTTTAATCAAACGAAATAGTCACCTTGAATTTGAACTTGTGTTTTAAAACCAAAATATGGACCTTTACTTGGAATGTCCTTCTTCATTTCTGAAATCGATACGAATGCCATTGCGTTTTACATTCTTAATGTGTCAGACAAAATGTGGGCTGTTAAGGGCAAACTCTTTTCGTTGATCATTTACAGTAGAATTTGGTAAAGAACGATAAAACGATATGCTATAACCACCCTTGAAAAGTTATCTAACAGTGAAGGTTCCGTAAAAATCCATTCTGCAGAATATTTTTAAAAGGCTAGGCTTTCATAATCGGGTTCATCTGATTATAAACATTTCCCCCATAAATCTATAACTAAGCAAAGTAGAACAATGTGCGAGATACTAAAACCATCTCTGATAAATTATATAACTAACAATCCAAGTCCATAATCCATTCCTCAAGGTTAATAAACATTTCCTTTTTGAATCAGCGAAAAATGTAAATTATAACTTAATAAAAAGTATTTACGATTCAAAAAATAGTAAATTAAAATGTTTTGCATGCTTAGAATTAAATAATAATTTTCAAAAAAAGAGATTCGCTTTAAATAAATAGCGAGTCACAGTGCTTGGCACGGTTTGAAATAAAAATTATTTGCACATTCAGGGTTGAATTAAATGGCGCATTAGCATACATTTTGGCATGATGTTGGTATAACAGAAAAGTACCAAAAGGTATCCAGAAAACTTTATTGCAAATTAGGCCAATTCTCTGTAAATTCTGTTATGGAATAGGACAGCTTTAAAAAAATGAATAATTGTGTTACATTATGGTGTCTATGTGTTAAAATCATTTCTGTTGGATTTTAATGAAGTTACAAATATCAGAAAACACAATTTTCTTTTAATTACTTTCTAAAATGCAACAACTTATGTTACCTATATTCTTTTTAATTCTATAAATAAAATTGGCATGCAGATCCGAAAAGGTTCGCCATCTTTGACTTATAACATGCTAAAATTATTTTGCATTTGCAAAATTTTTAAAGAAGTTTGTTATATACAAAATAATAATAATAATAATAATAAAGAAATAAATCCATATTTTTACTATCCGTAAATGTATTTATCGTTTATAGAACCTAAAGAAGTGCATCATCATTTATTACAGTTTTGGAAAGAGATAGTTGTTTATTGCTATTCAATTTTCTATAAGTAACCACATAAACTAAATCGAAGAGGAAAGCCGCATTAAATAAATGTACTGCTAAACCCTGAAAAGTAGCAAAGATTTATAAGTAGCGTTGAATATTTATTGTAAAATGAGTGCGATGGTATTGCAGTAGCATATCAACTGAACATTTATAAAACCTAACTATCATAATTTTGAAAACTGGAATAGAGCCAGTTTATCTAACAAGAAAAGCTGAAATTTAAGAGTAGAAGTATAGACTGGATAAGATAATGTAAGTGGTACTTTTAAAAAGTAAAAAATAGAAGTTTGTTTTAAATTATTTTATTACAATATTTTTTAATGTTTGTTATATCTAGTCATTATTATGTAACATACAATTTCACTGCAATTGTTATATAGATCGTTTTTGTGCACAAACATAATTATTGCTTTTACACATTTTATCTATTTTTTTAATCTATTTATATTTTATTTCTACAGAGCGTTTGAAGGTACAGTATTGATTTTGATGTATGTTTATGTTAAAGGTATAAGGATTTATAAAAACTAAAATAAAATTGATACCTCAATGCGCTCATACAGAAAAAACAATGTTTAAAAAATAAATTAAATTTATTATATTATATCTTTATGTCCTTATATATATATATATATATATATATATATAATACATTTAAATAAATTATCATTAATTAAAGAGTATTTTAGTAATGGCAGAAACAACAGTTTTTCAGAGTAGTATCAATTAAGCCAATTTTTAATACATATTATATATTATTTAATAAACGATTTTTAAATATTATTTTATTGCGTATTTTTAGTCAATAATTGTTCTTTGATAAACTTTAATATTTACATGAATTTTGCAGGGGACGGTTTGAAAGCCTTCTCGACCCTAGAATTTTTCAAGTTTGAAATAAACTAATATTATGAATAAGAAACGTTTGTTTCTATGGATAATCTCTGGAACTACGAAAGAAATGATGCCAAAATGATTGTGACAGCTCTGCTCCAACAAAGGCTATATTTTATATTGATACCATTATCTCCAAGGGCGTGTAGGAGCAATAAACGTTCGATAGTAAAGGTGTTAGGGGTGTTCCATTTCATATATGTTTCTTAACTTAAATTAACTTAAATTATGTCTATGTAGCATAATTGTATTTTGTCATTTGTTTTAACGAAATCACACAAACACTTATGTTTCGATATAACTTAGTTTCTTCATTTGGGTCCGCTGTTAAATACATTGCTTTGTAAAAACTGTTTGAGGTAACTACTTTCCGTGTTTCAGAAATACCAGTATAAATCATCACGCTTTAAAAAACAACAATTAGAAAATAACACTGCTAAAAACAGGTACTTAACTGCTATTAATGTTTGTAATATCTATATTTAAGAACATATGTTGTATACAAAAACAGCAATTAAGATATTATATTATTAACATCATAAGGTAAATTTAATGTGCCTTATTCGAAATTGCCATTTCACGAAATTAAAATTGTGAGTAGCATATTGTGTCAATTTTTCTCATAATATGCAGCATATAATATAGAATATTTTCAAAACAGGTGTTCATTTGTTAATGTCTGTAAATTTACTATTTATTGTCCATTTTACCAATTTTCATTCAGACATTATTTTAAAAAAAACATGGTCAAAAATTTTCACTAAAAACGTCCCCCATTTAAAAAATGTAAAAACAGTTTCGAATAAAAAATTTTCATCACTCCACAAAAGCGCTTTCGCCCTAGCCAGAGCATCATCAGTTGTGATCTTCAATTCTCTTCCTCTCCGCTACATATACGACTGCTGGTTGAAGAGCTCCCCCTATGGGGATATATATATAGCAGTCGTATATATAACATATTTTAGTGAAAATTTTTGACCATGTTTTTTTAAATAATGTCTGAACGAAAACTGGTAAAACGGACAATAAGTTTAACGGACAATACTTTCTTTTGTAAATTTTGCAAATTGGGAAATACACGGGAAAATAATGGCATAAATTCTTATTTAATTATTGTCTACTATTATACCTCAGATTTGAGGACTAATGGTTCATTTATAAAATTAATCACTATTTAAGCTATGACTAGGAGTTTTTATCCATTAATAAAAAAACTGTTTAAAACCATTGTTTGTAAAAGAAAAAGGCGACGAATTTTATAAATTACACTTTCTTCACTATTAAATGTAATTGTCCCATTAGCCCCCAGTCTTTTCTATCGAATCATAACTACGTTTTAGAAGTTTAGATGAAACACATCCCACATAGTTCTGTTTTGATAGTACTGTCGATAACTGTGACACGTGATAATTTTGTTTTTATGTGGAGTGCTTGCATATTGTTATTTGCAGGCTGTAACTGATATAGAGTATTTTAACCCCTTCAGGGCCAAAGTACTCTTGTAGCTAAAATCTTGAAATGATTGATTGACACCAGGATTCACGAGCTAATTTATTTTAAACTAAGTAAAAGCTTTTCCTCATGTACCTTATAAATTGAAAATTTGGTTATAAAATTCTGGTGTCAGTGTGGCATTTTGGGATTAAAATTAAGTGGTATATATAATATACCGGTGCCCTTCAAGGGGTTAAATCGTAATCTAGTTCGGCAAAAGCCACGCACAACTCTTTTATTTTAATTATACGGCAATGCTACGTGACTATTGAAATACGCCTTACGTCTATGAACCTCAGCTGGAACAAGGCTCCCAAATTGTCCGTTTTTTGAATACCAGTATTTTATAAGAAAAATTTTCTACAACATTTGCTATAGAAATAACCTTTTCTACAAAATTTGCGAAAACTAAATCTAAAAACAAAGGTTTTAGTTTAGAAAACACTGCTATACATTATGCAAATGCTGGGACAAATACTCATACAAATAACTGGTACACCGAACCATTTGGAAGCCTTGGTCGGAGCGGACTTCAGTTTCAGAGTCAGGGCCTGATTACCACCAAGGCAAACTTCCACCAATAAATTTTAACATAAATTTTCGGTTTATTTAGATTCTTTATCCCCTTGGAGACGAGCGACACGTATATGTGACGCATTAGATGCTCAGCATTCTGGATTATTCTCACCAGTTACTTTTTATTGTAAGCTTTGCCTTGTTTAATGACACCCTTTCTGCAATTCAATTAGCCTAAAATTTCTATTTTGAAAAACCGGTGTTAAAAGATTAAAAATTCTGTAAAGGACCCTTGTCGCGAAGGGGTTATTCATGCAGATTATTCGTCATAAATAAGTTAACCATTGTTATAAGTTTCTATTGCAGGAAGTTTGTCCTAGCGCGGCGTTATCAATTCCTATTCGAACTGAAATGTATGCTTACTTTCTAGGATCGAAGTCTGATATCGGAACTCCTCTTAGACTTACTTATCCCCTGTCATTAAATTCAACACTTGCCTTTAATCTACTATTTAAATAACTTAAATTTCTTTGAATACACAATTGGAAGTACTTTTACTTATCTATTTTGCAATATCAACATAAATCATACAATACGTTTTCTAAATGAAAAAAAAAAAAATATATATATATAAATATCATTAAACGAACTATCTTTCATTATTTCAAAAACGTTTTATGCTAGATTGTTTGATATACTTTTAGATGTTAGCATTTTAATTATAACCACTTGGGAAATTCTTTTGAACAATACCTAGTTAATTAAATATTCTCCTGTTTAATTAAGCTCAATCGATAATATTTATCAAATTGTGAAAAATCCTTATCTTAAGAACTAATTTAATTGGAAAATAAATAGCATTTTCATTTAAAACTTGTATTGAAAAGCACTATAATAAATATAGGCATTTAAACCAGGGAAATATCAAAGAAATATTTCAACGATTTCTTTAAAGAAACTAAATAATGAATAATTCAAACTTTATCAGTTTTCTAAAGGTAGTTTATTATAAAAATAGGGAAAAATTCTGGTTTTCGGGATGTTATTTATTTTAGTATTATTTCTGTAATAAATTACATTTTAAAATGTATAGAAAATGGATCCTTTTCGAATGTGATTTACATGCATAGATACCGGTGTTTTAAAAGTTCGATCAACAGTAAAATGTGGTGAAAAATATGTGAAAGTCGGAGAGATTAATATGCACACTCATATGAGATTTTGTACGTATGAAAATAAAGTTGAAAACCTCGATAGTAGAGGGCGTTGCTGTATAGAAATGTAGTATACATATAGCTTCCAAAATTAGAATCAAACCAAAGACTTCTCAAAATTCAATTTTGAATTCAGGGGTGGCCGGTGGCCTGTGAGTGACATTCCCTTCTGCATTATCGAAATGTCCCTGCCAGGAAGATTTGAGATTTTGTGCTTAATTATGGTCCAGACATACATTCCCCCGCCTCTGGAACTCAACAGTATCCCCGGAGCTGCAAAACCATTCCTCTAAAAAGAGTTTGAGTTCAACATTACGATTGCTGCTCATCGATCTACTTCTATTGTATACATAAAATGGGAAATGGAAATTTCGTTCCGGCAGCTTATAACTTGAGTTCAGCTGAATGGATTTCAAAGGGACTTGCACTGTTAGATAATTTTTCTGGAATGGTTTTAGCATATTGAATATCGTTCTACGTTGCTTAGTTATAGAATTATGGTGAAAAGTCCTATAATCAGATGGACCCGATTATGGAAGATTAGAATTTTTAAAAGTTCTACTGGACATATTTTTATGGGACATGTATTGTTGTTTAGAAAACTTTTCAGGGATTGTTTTAGTATATTGCATATCGTTTTTTACCAAGTCCTACTGTAAATGATCTACAAAAAGAATTGGTCCTAACAGTTCAAATGTTGACTGACACATAAGAAAATATATTATATAAATGGCGTTCATATCGTTTTCAGAAATGCGGATGAACATTACAAATTAAGATCCATATTTCTTTAAAACACGAGTGTCGGATTCCACTTCTCCGTCCACACTACTTAGAAATAGATCCGGTCTCTTGATATGCTGCCACCACCGATATGAAATCGTGATATCGGGCACGATACTTGATGTATATTCAAGAAAAACCTAACTCTTTCAATTAAAGTTAAAGTAACAATTTATTAACAATATTTACACTTAAACTCGGATGTAAATTATCCGGTTTAACACTAAATCAAAACAATTACAGAAAACGCTCTACGTGTACCGTTAGACTACGTCAATTCATTCCGCACTCAGATTTCTATTCATCTCACACCCGCTCTCAGCGCTCATTCCCCGAGCAACCTTCACACTTCGCTGCTCCGTCCGAACTAACTTTCTCTCTCTCGTAAACTGCAGAGCACCCTCCTTTCTACGGGGTTTCTCCTCTGTTTCCCAGGGTCCTTGACAACCCTTCCTCCCTCTTGACGGATCTGTCTTCCTAAACAAAAGAGTGCAATAGCTTTCTTATCTATGAAAGACCATATTGCAATGGAAATACTTCTTTCATTCTGTTCCACCTTCCTTCCACTCATATTCTGAGTCGCTCCCCTTCGGATTAAGATTCTTCTTAAACCAGACTCTAACGGTACACAATAGATACAGATACAATACGCTAATCCCTTAAGAATAGCTTTCCACTCTTGCAGCTGTAAGAGGAGCCTGACACCCCCCCACCTTAGCGGAAAATATGCCTTTTAGGGGCTAATTTTCCTCAAACTATGTAATGTCTGAGAAGAGTTCAACAGTTCCTTGATAGGTTTCTTCATTACTACAATTACATAAATATTTCAAGGTGTCTGAAAATTTAACTACGGACATCTCTAATGAACCATATATTAAGGGGATAACTACAGAAAAAAATTACACAATATGCTAATACACTGTTATAAACACAAGATGTACATACAATTATAGATACACAAAAAAAAATAAAGTTACACTAGTATTATGTTATTTCCATGTCAGTCCTTAGGCTGAGATTGCTGGAGGCGGAACTTTTTCCTTCCAGTGCTTCCTCGTTAACTTAATTGGTACATCCCTTTTCGTAATGCACCCGCTTGAATGGCTAACTTCTGTCTCTGATGTCCCAATTAAATCTTCCTCTAACCAATCAGGAACTTGCCTTTCCAGGTCCTCTTTGTACGTGATGATAACATTGTACAATTTCTGCTTTATCTTACCCCTCTCCGGTTTACGACGAATCCGATTTTTTTCCATTTCTACCAGTTCGATAGGACCCATAAATAATTCCTTATTTTTCCTTAAGATTGATTTTATGTCCCCAACTTGAATATTTGTTAACCCTTTTATCTCAAATCCCTTCCTGTCTTTATTTTCCGGTTGTTCTCGGTCTAACAACAGATCTTTCCTACGGTTTTCAAACTCTCCGTCACTATCAAAGACAATATCCACTACTTTGTTTTTAGCCATAAATTCTCTCATTTCATCTTGATACACCAGTTTCTTACTCCCGTCCCCTAACTCAACTATAACTGCAGGTCGACATATTTCCTCTTTCTCCTTATTACTCACATGCATTTCCCTCGTTAACCGACATTCTACACATGATTCGCAAAACGTTTTGGCTTCCTCTGCCATATTTTCCCAATAAAATGAATGCTTGATTCTGTCTAAAATTTTCATGACCGCGTGATGTTCTCCATATAAAGAAATATGCGCTAATTTTAGAATTTCCTCCCTTCTAATTTTAGGTAATACTAATTGAGCTACATTTTCATTTACTAATTCATTTATTAATTAATCCTCTTTATGATATAATAACCCATTAACAATATAGTAAGACCCTCTTTCATTTTCAGCTAATTTCCAATCTCTCTCTAAATCCTTACAACTCATTTGGGATTCCTGAAATACATTTAAACTACTTTCCGTGACTTGATTAATCTTACTTTTCTCTACCTCGGCTTTTTCCTTCTCCTGACTTTGTAAATTTTCCGATCTCGCGTCTACGACATAACGATTATTATTACCATTTCTAATCCCTTCCCCTTCTTTCACTTTATCCCTACTACCTTCCTTACATTCCCTTTCTACATATTCTCTTAATGATTTCTCGTTGTTTAACCCTGACAATTCATTAGCCACGTCAGGATGTAAAATTACCTGTTCCTTACTATTATCAATTATCGCGCAAAGTACATCCTGATGAATTACCTTAGTTTGACCGCGTTTTGGAATAGCTAAAGGTAATTGAATTAACGGCGATTTAACTGCCTTACCAAATATCCCTTGTAAATAGATGCTACCAGCCACTCTTAGTTTCTCTGCTGGTACTAAATCTTTATGAACGTCACTAATTTCGCAACCAGAATCCACTAATCCTTTTGCTATTTTCCCATTTACACTAACTTCTACTTTCTCGAGTTTATTTAACTTCTCTCCAATAACTTTGGTTCTCCAATTCCCTTTTGCTCCGATTCTTGCCATACTCGCTCCCCTTGGTAATTCTTTAATTCCTCGCACTGAGACATTATTGATACTAGCCCTTGGTTCTTGTCGGTTATTAATTTGATTACTTACATCATTATTTCTTTTTGTACAAAATCGCTGAACATGTCCTCGTTGAGAACACTTGAAACAGATAGGCGTCGTATCATTAGGTTTCTTATATTCCGGTTTTCTACCCAAAAATGGACTAACTTCATTATTCCCATTTTGTCTCCAATTACTACTAAATCTCTCATCTTTTGCCCTTCTAGAATCTTCATTATTCACATACCTTTCTTTACCTTTATAACCCTTATAAGTTACCGCATAAGATTTTTGTTTAGCATCAAAGAAATTATCACATTCCTTAGCAATTTTAGAAACTTCTAACCAATTACTGTGCTGAGTTAATCCAATATGCGTCGCTGTTTCCTAATCTAAAGTATTTAACAACTTATCCGTGACAATTAACGGATTAACCTTCTCATACGTATCTGCACCTCTAATCTTACAATAATTTTCCCACGTTGCTATTAAACGCGATACAAATAATACATGAGTTTCATTTTGATTCCTTCTAGCCTTCTTAAAGTTTTCCAAACACGCCTTCGGTGTCGGCTCGTGTTCCCTTAGAACTAATTCCTTTAATTTCTCATAACTCTCAATTTGTTCCCTAGTAGTGTATATTAGCAAGTTATCGGCCTTATCCCCTAACATATTTAGCAGAATTTCGGCCTGCTGGGTTTCCGGTATATTTTTTGTTTGGAATGCCCGTTCTAAACTGCTAAAAAAGAGATTCCATCCCTCAGTCCCTTCCGGAACTTTGATAGACAAAGTTTTAACACTTTTAATCAATTTCTCTAGGCTACTCTCATGATTAGATTCTCTAGTCCCATTAGAGTTATTTGCCGAACTCTGAATTTTTATCCTTTCCAACTCTAACTCATGTTCCAATCTCAATTTTTCAGACCTTTCTTCTCTATCTAACTTTTCTCGTTGTAACTTTAAATTTTCCTCACTTTCTAACGTTTCTCGTTGTAACTTTTCCTCCCTTTCTACCTTTTCTAACCGCTCCGAAACAATAGTGTTAGATAATTCCATAACGGCCCCCTCTTCATATTCGTCACTCTCCACTATCTTTTTCTTAAGCTTAAACCTGGTATCATCTTCCGAGACCTCAATTCCTAACTCTTCACATATCGCATGAAGATCCACCCTCTTTAATTTTAGTAAGAAAGCCATATTTTCTACTGATAATTATTACCACCCTACAATAATACTTAAGCACAATATCAAATTAATACTTCCTCAAATCCTACCCTCATAAATTACCTCCACACATTATACTATTTAACATATTTCAAATAAGTAATAATAAAATGATAAATTTCCTTTAACAATGGTACCCCACTACTTGCTTCCAATAACACAGTAACAATAATTTCAATTTGATTATTATGTAATACAGATTTTAAATTTATCATAAATAATAAAATACAATTTACGCAATAATACTGATACGTTGCAATTTGAATAAAACACTGATGCCAATCACTACATAAAAATATCCACCTAACAAAAATTTGCATGAAATACACATAAATTCCTAAATTTATTCTCAATAAAATATTTCAATTTTCAAAATTTGTTCTCACATTAAAAAGTAAATCACAGCACTTTTTTTTTTCCTGGGCATCCAGTTCTTCCTTGAAGGTTATTTCAATTTAATTTAAATTCTACACAAATTTGCTTTCCTCATTTACTATCAATATTTCAAACTTAAAGCAAACAATATCACTTAATTTAAATATTACTTTAATAATAATTTAAATTTAAGAAATTTCAATTATTCCTTCCAACTACACTGCTCAAAACAATTAAAGGATATTTGAAGTTTTATATAAAATAAAGATATAAACGAAATTTTTTTTGCCGAAAATAGAAGAAGAGAATCACAAATGCAAATTTTTCTGGTTTTCAAACTGTGAAGTATGCAAATTTTGAGTTCGACGTCAAAAACGTCGCTTCAGCGGCAGCGAATGAAATTTGACTTTCAACTGGATAAAAGAGAATGAAGACAAGGATGATCGGCATTCAGTGATTGCTTTGTTTCGATGAGTACGATGTCTCAGCGTAGTCATTTGACAGATTCAGAAGCTTGGAGAATTGGTGGTAGATTAGAAGGGGGCCAAACTCAAGCCGAAGTAGCGCAAGCCATTGGAGTGTCACAAAGTGTCATTTCCAGGATCTGGAACCGTTTTTTGGAGAGTGGATGTGCAGGCCGAAGACCAGGGCAAGGTCGTAGACGAGCAACAACGCCCAATGAAGATCGGTATTTAGCGTTAACAGCTCGGAGACACCGAAACATGAACGCTACTCTTCTCCAACAACACCTTCGCTCGGCTACAGGCACCACGATTTCAACTCAGACTGTCCGAAACCGGCTCCATGCTGTAGGTCTGTATGCTCGCCGACCGATGGTATGTGTTAGATTAACATCAAGGCATCGTCGCGACCGCAGGGAGTGGGCAACCGAGCATGTCAACTGGAGGAGAAATGAATGGAGCAATATTCTGTTTTCTGACGAGTCCCGTTTTTCTGTGCATCCGGATAATAGGCGTATTTTCATCTGGAGGGACCGTGGCAGTAGGAATAATCCTGCGTTCGTGCACGAAAGTGTCAGATTTGGCGGTGGAGGAGTGTTGGTGTGTGGTGGCATCTCCATTGACGGGCGCACTGACCTCTACATCATTCGAGATGGAGCTCTGACTGGTCGCCGATATAGGGATGAGATCCTCAGACCTATTGTAGTCCCTTACGCTGCAGCAATCGGAGATAACTTCATTTTAATGGACGATAACTGCAGGCCACATCGTGCAAACCTGGTGGAGGATTTCCTTTTCGAGGAAGGAATCGTTCGAATGGAATGGTCAGCGTGTTCTCCAGACATGAATCCAATCGAGCACGTTTGGGACGCTCTAGGAAGACGAGTTTCTGGCCGCCAACAACCCCCACAAACTCTCCAAGAACTGGAAAGAGCTCTTCTGGAAGAGTGGGGCAGAATACCCCAACTCGTCATTAATAGCCTCATTGAGTCCATGCCTCAAAGGTGTTCAACGTTGCTGGCCGCCCGTGGAAACCATACCCCCTACTGAAAATGATTTTCTTTGAAAAAAAACACCTTTTCTTATTCTTTTTTTCTCATATGCACAAATTGTGTTTTTTTCCTTTTGTACACAAATGCGCAATAAAATGCATTTTTTTCTGCCAAACATGTGTAATTTATTCTCATATAACCTACTATGTCTGTCGACACTGTATCAATCAGCTAAAAAGTTTCCCAGATACAAAATCCACCTAAAACTGCAATAGCCTTTAATGTTTTGAGCAGTGTATTAACACAATGCATTAATTTTAATCATTAATCTTATCCGTTTAAAACAATTATAAAATCACTTCTAGTAATTAATATAAGATCCTTTTCTTAAAACAATAGTATAAAATGGTTGTTAATATCTCATTTGATTTAGACCAATTATTATATTGCGCATAAATTATCCTAAATTAACCACAGCATTAACTTAAATTACCATCAATTATACACAATAAAAAACAGTAGGTTCGAGAATGTCAGTAGAGTAAAATGATCAAAACACCTTACCTCGTACTTTATTTGCTGAGGCAATTCTTTGCTAACTTTTCCACAGGGTAAATCTTGCACTCTCGGGCCACAATCACTGCACCTTGCTTCACAATGCACAAAAAACACTACGCACAACACTACACTAACACAGCACCACAACTAATTCACTTCACTGTAATGACGATAGGCTAGCTGGCACTGGTCTACGACGATAGAGCACAAACACTTCCGCTAGACGATCCTGCACAAACTCTCAGTAACACGGCTAACTGGCGCTGGTCTTCGACGATAGAGCACAAACACTTCCGCTAGACGATCCGGCACAAACTCTCAGTAACACGGCTAACTGGCACTGGTCTTCGGTGATTCAATCCCGTCGCTGCCAACATTGTCGGATTCCACTTCTCCGTCCACATAACTTCGAAATAGATCCGGTCTCTTGATATGCTGCCAGCACCGATATGAAATCGTGATATCGGGCACGATACTTGATGTATATTCAAGAAAAACCTAACTCTTTCAATTAAAGTTAAAGTAACAATTTATTAACAATATTTACACTTAAACTCGGATGTAAATTATCCGGTTTTACACTAAATCAAAACAATTACAGAAAACGCTCTACGTGTACCGTTAGACTACGTCAATTCATTCCGCACTCAGATTTCTATTCCTCTCACACCCGCTCTCAGCGCTCATTCCCCGAGCAACCTTCACACTTCGCTGCTCCGTCCGAACTAACTTTCTCTCTCTCGTAAACTGCAGAGCACCCTCCTTTCTACGGGGTTTCTCCTCTGTTTCCCAGGGTCCTTGACAACCCTTCCTCCCTCTTGACGGATCTGTCTTCCTAAACAAAAGAGTGCAATAGCTTTCTTATCTATCAAAGACCACATTGCAATGGAAATACTTCTTTCATTCTGTTCCACCTTCCTTCCACTCATATTCTGAGTCGCTCCCCTTCGGATTAAGATTCTTCTTAAACCAGACTCTAACGGTACACAATAGATACAGATACAATACGCTAATCCCTTAAGAATAGCTTTCCACTCTTGCAGCTGTAAGAGGATCCTGACAACGAGGTCAAATTCACGGATATATTTCATTCGATTCAAGGCTCGTATGAAGAAATTGAACAGCGTAGCATGCTAGTATACATGTAATGAAGCTAACGAAAAAGACAGGCTACCGCGGTGCATTCCACTTATCTTTTTTTACAGACCGCTAGAGTGACGTGATGCTCTTTACGTACACTTGCATTGGTGCATTCGAGTATCACGTGACTCCCGCGGTCTGTAAAAAAAGATACGCGTAAAGCACCGCAGTAGCCTTTCTTTTTCGTTAGCCTCGACATGTAAATAAGTGATCGTATTACTTACCCATCATACGTAGTATAGGGTAAGTCTTGTAATCGTTTTGAAAATCGAAAAATTTTTTTTGATGGATTTACACGTTTCAGACACTGGAGATTCCGAAAAACATATTTTTAGAAAAAAAAATTTTGCCGTCCGTCTGTGTGTCTGTGTGTGTGTCTGTGTGTCTGTAAACGCTCTATCTCCCGAAAAAATTGAGATAGAGACTTGCAATTTGGTATGTACTTAGTATGTAATAATGGGAAGAAGCCTATTTCATTTCAATAACCTCGATTAACCGGAACAATTTTTTTCGGACTCTCGAAATATTCGTTCTGATAAAAGATATATAAAAAATTTCGAAATTGTTTATTTTAAGAAATGAATATAAAAGACAATAAAAAAACATAACTTTTGCATAAAGCATGAAGTTGATCGAATAATTAGTTGCCGAGATATTTGGAATCCTATTTCCCACACTCTTCGATTTTTCATGACCCTGTATTTCATCCAAATTTCACTTCAAATATATATTTTAATTGGAAATTTGACGCTTAATCAGATGCAATAAACTGCTAGTTAATAGGATTATTATTTTTGGAGTTATAAGGATGTTTCTTTCAAGCAATTCAGTAATCGAGACTTTAAAGTTTGTGACGTCATCAAGCCACGATTTTATTTGAATTGCAATGCACTTTATAAGTAGTTTACACATTTTTATTTTAATATTTTACATTATGCATATCCATGATGGGTAAGTATTACGGTGGCACCCAACGACTAGTTTATTCTCACAATCATATTGCGAATTTTTTTATCAGCACTGTAAAAAGCCATACATACAGCAGGTTTTGTTCTGTATTAAGCGTTATTCTGTGATTAGTACTAAAACTTGGTGATGGCCATATTGCGTGCTAGCATCAGGGTTGCATGTTTGGCCATTTTTGATTCCTAAATTTTGCATTTATACAAGAAATTTCTTATAATATTCTTTTGTTAATTAAATGTCAGACATTTCGTGATTGCCCAAATTAAATATTCTTCTTTTAGAATTTCCGGTATGAATCCGAAATTTTTGAATTAAAAAAAAGGCCAAACTGGCAACCCTGGTTAGCATGTGTCAATCACGCTGAAAAATGTCTGTCTTTTCAAAATCTTTCATTTTTTTCTTTGCTGTAGAACCGTCCACTTTCAGGAATTTTGAACTCATTTTTAATATTTTCCTAAATACATTATAAGTGATAAATTATAAATAAATTATAAGCTAAAAATACCGGAATTTTCATTTTATTTAGAAAGTTCAAATTCACACCCGAAAATACTAATAGCAATATTTACTTTGTTTTATTACAGATATTTCGTGATTACGTAAAATAAAAATTCTTCTTTTGAAATTTCCGGTGCGAATAATTAATTTTAGATTGAAGAAACATAGATAGCACTACGAGTATATTCGTAGTTGGCAGCGAACGTGTTAAGAATGTTTGTTTGACCATGAAAAATCAATTTCAAAATTTAACATAAACAGGGGTGCAAAAATATAGGCGCCAATGGGTTGATCCCCAGCACTAGATTTTATCATTATTCTTCGTCAAATTTTATTAGTATACTTCGCCTAAATTTTATCAGTATTCTTATTAGGCGAAGAATACTAAAAATTTAGTGGTGGTAATCGGCCCATTGGCGCATAGATTTTTGCACCCCGGAACATGCAGTAAAAAAATCGTAATGAAAGAAAACAGTCGATACATGAATGTAATGAAAATTCACACTAAAAACATATTAATTTATTAATTTATTAATAAACGCATCAGAATTCGGATATAAATCAGCTTGTTTCCCTTCAACATTGGAGCAATAAAAGCTAAAAAGGAAAAATGTTAAACTGTCTTTGAAATGTACGTGATGAAACGAATTGAAAAACAATTACTTCAAAGCTCATTTTCCTCAATAGCGTTATCTATTGATTTTTACAACACAGCTTCTCCAGGTAACTCTTCCTGAATCTTCAAGTTGATGTTTTTTACACTATCATTTTTTGGTGCAAGATTAGCTCGTTCGCAAAGCTATTTACAGTCTGTAAAATGTTCTTAAATATTTCAAATACTTTTGTTTCTTCAACAGACAGAACTGTATTACAAAATGCTTCTCTGATTTTGATCAAACTGAATGAAGCGGTATTCCATTTCCAATATTTAACAAATAGTCAACAAATTGACAATACAATATGTTTTAATGCAGATTAACTGTCATATTTGTAGTTAGTCGCAAACTACAAACATGCCTCTAAACATGTGATGATTTAAGACATGCGTCAATTTTATCCGCATTGTTCTTTTTAGAATGAACAGCAATGTTTGTCGGAAATCTCCAGACAATACAGCATTGACTCCATCTATTAGTAAATCATTGCCTCTTAAAAATTTAAGTGCTTGATTGAGGGTCTACAAAGCATTCTTGTGTGACATGATACATTTATTCCATACAATGACCTGACATTTTATCTAAAAAACAATCTGTAATTTTTATTTCAGTTCTTCATTCTAGGAACCTAAAAATTTATGGAAATTCTAATATACACGCATACACACACATACACATGTGAAATAGTTTTAAAAATAGCGAAAACGAATTCGGAGAACCTCAAAATGACGAAATATGCTAATATTTCGATAATCGGGATTTCACCCTGTTTCCATACATTTCTCAAACTCATATGACGTCATGTTAACCTACACCACCGCCCCCTGAATACTAGGCCTGAGCGCGGACAACAATGGCGGCTGTCGCAGGCCGATTTTTTTTTTCAGCATTTGAACGGTCCCTCGAAATTCCACACCAATAATTTCTAAAAGTTTTCTTCACCTTGTTTTTCGGAGATCTTATAAGTCAAAGACAACTTTTAGATATTATTGGTGTTAAAGTTCAAGGGACCGTACAAACAATTCTGCCTGCGGCAGCCGCCATTTTTTTCAGCGCGCAGGCCTAGTAATCACGGGGCGGTGCCTGCACTTGCTATCTGTACTTATTCATATTTATACTCTCCTTGTATGATTGTAAAATATTTGAAAAAGTCCGTTAAACTCCCAATATCACGCCATATTCATCTTCTGCAATTCTTTTTATGACGTCATATTCACCTACTTTCTGTACTTACTGATATTTATGCTCCTTGTATTATATTGTCTTGTCTAGAAAATTCATACTGGTTGGGAAAATCAAATCGTACCGGAAAATTCTATCATTTAATTATTAAAAACTGATTCCGATATCTAATAAATAACGGGCAGAATTTTCCGGCACGAATTGATTTTCTCAACCGGCGTGAACTTTCCGTACAACCGAATAGATAAATGCTTGAATGTGTGCGTTATACTTCCAATATGACGTCATATCCATCTACTCGAGGCTAACCAAAAAGACAGGCTACCGCGGTGCATTCCACTTATCTTTTTTTACAGACCGGTAGAGTGACGTGTTGCGCTTTTCGTACACCTTCATTGGTGCATTCGAGCATCACGTGACTCTCATGGTCTATAAAAAAAGATATGCGTGAAGCACCGCGGTAGCCTTTCTTTTTCGTTAGCCTCGCATCTACTACGAGGCTAACGAAAAGACAAGCTACCGCGGTTCTTTACGCGTATCTTTTTTTACAGACCGCCGGAGTCACGTGATGCTCGAATGCACCAATGCAGGTGTACGAAAAGAGCATCACGTCACTCTAGCGGTCTCTGAAAAAAGATAAGTGGAATGCACCGCGGTAGCCTGTCTTTTTCGTTAGCCTCGCATCTGCTAATGATCATACTATTTTTTGTATATAGATTGGTGTGTATATATTCTATAATCATGTATAGGGCTGCACAAAAGATGTTGAATACATATCCATTTATTGACGAAAATTACTGAATCTTAATTGAACTAAAATTTGCATACTATGTAGTATACATACAAATTTATAGAGCATGGTACAGGGCTGCATAAAAGAATTCGGATATTTTTAAATAAAATTCTGTTAAAAATAATTTTGTCTGCAGCCGATTTAAGTTGTTTTTCGGTAACGGAAAAATACGGGCGAAAGGCTTAGAGGGTTAAAATATACAACGCAACATTGCTGTTACACAATTTTGTTTTTTTTAGAAGCATTCTACTCATATTCTCTGGTTTGTCTCAATTTTTTTGTATGTGTTTGAACTTTAAAAAAATTACCCTTTAGATATTTTTGCCTGAAAATCGTTTAACAACACAAATTCTGAAATATAATTTTATCTAATGTAAACGAAAGAGATTTTGTCATTATTGAAGTAATTTTTTTTCTGTAATAAAATAGTGGTATTTCAGTGACTCGCGGGCGATATATTGAAGACTTCTACTTAAGATTTTTGAAAAGTAAAATTGTGCTATATCTCGAAATATAATGATTGGAATGAACACACCAGTGATGAACTTACACACCTATGTTTTCTCCAATGTCCATAATTTTATGGAAAAATCGATGTAGATGATAATTCATATTTTTAATATGACTTTTTAAATGATTTTTATAATAAAATATTTTGCTTTTGAGTAAACAATATGGCCTAGAATATATTTGGGCCCATTCCATGTATCTCACTGAAAACAAAAAATTTAATTTGAATGACTTTTTGAGAATATATAAATTAAAGCCGATCACATAATTTTAAAATTAGCATCATCAAATTTATTATTCATATTTACCTCAAATTTACTACTATGTGTTACAATATGAAAAATCGAAGTTGATGCAAATTTTAATATATAGACAACCTCTACTTCAAAAATTGAATTCATATTCTGAAAGAAGACCATATTCATAATTATTTAAAAGAAAATAATATCTCTAGAATTATTTTCTTTAAAGTGAAAGAATTTAATATGATTTCTTCACATTCTTCTTTCAAAGCACACAATGTTATTCAGACTATGTAAAAAATAGTATGTTTATCGTACGTCATTTGATGCTTTCACGAATTTCTTTATTATTTTCGCCTAGTGAAACTGAGTTATCATAGAGATTTAGTTATATTTATTCTTCGTCTGACGTACTTACTTTGTCTAGATTTAAAGAAAATTTATATCCCAGTTCAATAAGACATTTTCAGAAGAAAGATAAAGGGCTCTAAATAAATTTATCTTTGAAAACAGAATCTTGTTAAGGTCTATGGCGTCACTGAAAAGTAATTCCATTAGAGAAAAAATAGAAATTCATTTTAAGATCTATAAATTGAAAATTGTGACGATTTAAAAATATGGTTAGATATCCTTTTAAAAAATAACTTTCAGTAGTTGAAGTTATTAATAAAATGGGATTATATACATGCATATATTGTAAAATGATAACTTTAAAATAGAGTTTTTTCTACAGCATTATAGAGAAGCTGTATTTAGATATTTTGTGTATTTAATCTTGTATGTAAACAATTAAACATATTACAAAAAGGCTTAAATTTGAATTACAAAAACAGAAAAAACAATTACAATCATTCTATTACAGGGCTGCCACTGGTGACTATTTTTATATTCTATTCGCACCACTTTTAAAAAAAAATATATTTTGTTCTATATTTCTCTTGCAGACGTTGTTAACGTACATGAGAAAAAAAATTGTTTTGAGAAAGTGGTGCGAGATAGAATTAAAAAATAGTGGCCGCCAGTGGCAGCCTTGCATTAGTTGCTAAGCTAGAAAAATAAGCTGGCAGCTAACAGCCACCGAAGCCTTGCCCAGATTAAAAAAAAACTAGTGGGATGTTCCAATCCCAAAACTTTCTGCTATCACATACATGTTAATATTTCAAAAAGCGTAATTTTTTTAATTATGTATTTTATAACCCATAAGGCAGCTTAGCATTGCCACCTGTTATAGGATTTAGACCAGAACATAATCAGCACCAACTTATGTCAAGGTCTAAAACAGGGGTGCAAAAATCTAGGCGTCAATCGGTCGATTCCCACCACTAAATTATTAGTATTCTTCGCCTAATAAGAATATTGATAAAATTTAGGCAACATATACTAATAAAATTTGACGAAGAATACTAATAATGCACCCCTGGTCTAAAAGAATATGAAGTTTGATGAAATTCTTTGCATCAATACTTGAGATAATGCCATCGCTAACATCGTGTAAAGCCTGATAAAATGAAGCGAAACAGCGCCACCTGTTGGGGGTATTTACATCAAACCTTATCGCAACATATATTTGAATCTGAAGTTTGATGAACATCCATGAATTAATTCATGAGATAGAGCTATTGCGGAAATCGTGAAAAATGCAGCATAGCAGCGCCACATATTCGGAGATTAACACCAAAAATGATCCAGCACCAATTTATATCAAGGTCTAACTGAATCTAAAATTTTAATAAATTCCATACATTAGACCTTGAAACAGAGCATCCACAAAATTTTTGTTACATACAGACAGACAAACAGACATTTATTTTCGAGAAACAGTGGAAACGTGATAAAGACCTTCTAGAACGAATAAATTCGTCGAAAGCCGAAAGTCGAAAATTTTTAAGAAACCAACACTTTCGTAAAGATCGCAGACATGACACACAGGACTTAGCCTTTCACAATCTATACAAATAACTAGCAGTATTATATTTCCGGTGTCAATTATTAATTTAAAAAAAATTACTTTCAGAAAAGCATGAATTGCGAAAACCTTGATTTTATAACGCTGTGTAGAATGAAAAATATACAAGTATAATAGTAGAATATTCAAACGTTACATCTTTAAAAAGTACTAGTCTAAGAGCTAGCAACGTCAGAAAACGCGTGATTTTAGCAAGGCTCATTTTTCTATATATTCTCCGTCTTTATTGTGTAGCACGAATGCGGCCGGTCTGGCTGGTGGAAGTGGTTGCGTTTACCAGTCTGGGGAGGGGCAATGCAGGTAAAAAAGTGTCAAAATTACGTCATTTTAGCATGAATTTTGATTGTAGAACTTGTTTCTGCTCACTATTTGTGATATTAAGTTATTAGTCTGGCACCGTTTTAACGTTGCCAACACCGTGCCAGACCCTCATTTATAGGCAAAATAAGGTGTCAAATTCACGTCATTTTAGCAAAGCTGAAATTTTAGTATGTTATACTTTGGCTATCAGATAAGCTATAATTAATTTGCCAGACCGAAATTCCGTTGCTAAATTATTGCCAGACGCCGATTTAAATCTGGCAGAGAAAGCCCCAATTAGAAGAGTTGGCAACTTTTGTAGTGCTTTGTCTATTGTCTGTACACTGCCAAGCCGTGATTAATGCCAAAGCAATGATTGTTACTTTCTATAGAAGTATATATATATACAGGGTGTTCCGTTAAAGGGGTCCAATATTAATAGGGGTAATAGAGGAGATCACATGGAGCATAAATCAGTATATAAAGCCTGGTCGGATCTCAATAGTTTTCAAGTTACAGCAAATAGAATGAAAATTCGGAAAATTGTAAAAGAACCCTCATTGCTAAACTATCGATAATGCTACATAAAAACGAAGCACATATTTAGAAAGAGCAGAAAAAAACCTACAAAATGACATCAATTGTATTAAAATAGCAATATTTATTGACGAGTTACAAGCCCTGAAACAGTGAAAAAAGTACGAAATCCAATATACATCAAAATAGTTAATCGTTAATTCCAAAAAGACAACTCTAGCTACAACAAGGAAAATGTAGTAAAATTTGGTCCATTCCGAAAACTTTCGAAAAAGCTTACAATGAACCATATCGGTTTAATCGTGTGAGAGAAATTAATCAGTTTCTTAGTTACAACTCCGCTTTCTTTGACACTAGCAAAGGTTAAACTCCGCCCATCACGATTGGAAACACCGCCTTTTTAATTACTCTCAACTATACATTTTCGATCATGCTTCTTCTGAGATGCAACATTTTTAATTATTCAAGAGTTGAATGAACCAAAATAACTTTACAATAATAGTCTACATTTTAAAGTGGTCTTTTATTGATATAAAGCTTAAGTTAAATTCCTTAAAATTAAACTGGTGGTGAAAATTCGGAAATAATTAAAAATATTGCGATTTGTAACTATGCAAGAAGTTTCAGTACATGTTTTACATGGACAATTATTGTATGTATATGTGCATCATAATTTATGATAGGAAATAATAATAACAAATAGCATAATAATTTTATTAATTATAAATTTAAAAAAGACACTAAATTTTAAATTAATTCATACAAACTTTGTAATTTACAATTTGAGTACACCACAGTCTGTGACTTACAAAATACTGTGCCAAAAAGTGTTGAAAATAAAAGAAAAATGACAAATAAAGAATTACATTCCACGTACTTTATGACATATGTGAAGCATAGTCTTCTGGCCTGCGCTGCACAGTTCAATGTCGGAAGGCAGACGAACGGACATTATTATAATAGGTGTTCGAAGTTGCGCCCATTAACAGAATCGCACAGCCGACAGCGACGTCGTAAAGATTGGCGAACACGCCGAAAAACTCCGACGGAGTTGGGAATGTCTCCTGCAGCGACAACGATTCGCGCTAGTAAATCCTCCGGTGTATCCACAGGCGTTTCATACACCAGCGATTTAAGGTGTCCCCAAACAAAAAAGGTCTAACGGATTGAGGTCTGGAGAGCGTGCAGGCCAAGCAACAGGTCCACTGCGTCCAATCCATTTCCCAGGATATGTTGAATTGAGGTGATTGCGAACACCTATGAAAAAATGTGCCGGTGCGCCATCGTGCATAAACCACATATTGTGGCGCAATGTTGCTGGCACATTTTGCAGTAACTGCGGTAAGATATCCCGTAGGAAAACCAAGTACGTACTGCCATTGAGTACATCTGGGAGTAAATATGGTCCTATGAGATAATCGCCGAGGACACCTGCCCATATGTTCACACTGAACTTTTGTTGTGCGTTCGACGGGAAAACAGTGTGCGGATTTGTATATGACCATATGTGCATATTGTGCGTGTTTACCACGCCCTCTCTCGTAAATGTTGCTTCATCAGTAAATAAAATATTTTCCAGAAATTGTGGATTATTTTCTGTTACATTAAGCAACCAGCGTACGAATTCTGTCCGCTGAGCACAATCTGTTACTGATAACAGTTGTACCCGCTGCACATGAAAGGGGTGCATGTTTTCTGAACGCAGAACACGCCACACACTTTGGTGAGAAACACCGACTTCAGACGCAGCAGCTCGTGTACTCGTGGAGGGGTTATCTTTGAAAATATTCAGTACATCTTCTTCCATTGCAAGTGTTCGTACATGTCGAGGTTTCCCTGCATCAATGCTTGCTGTATTAAACGATCCAGTCTCCCGTAATCGTCTATCGATTTTTATGAAGAGTTTCGAACTTGGGCAACGTCTCCTTGGAAATTGCTCACGGTACATTCGCTGTGCTAGACATGCATTTCCATGAGCTTGCCCGTACATCAGATGCATGTCCGCATATTCTTCGTTAGAGTATTCCGGCATAATTATTATACATCAACTTACTACAATCCCACTTACAACAGCCTCCCTTTAACATAACGCCCACTGATGACTGCTGTTTTATTACACTTTTCTTCCTATACACATAGAAAATTTGCATAAAAAGTACTTCTTCTTCATCATCCTGAAAGTTCATGGAGGAAACGCAGCAGTCACGGAGTTTGCTTTAAGACAAGGCGAGAGCTGCACAATATGTCATTCACTTGACCAGACTGAATAATGAAAGGGTATTGATAGAGGTTGATCAGAAATGTATAATTGAAAGATATTAAAACGGGGTGTTTACAATCGTCATGGGTGGAGTTTCGCTCTTTCCGAGCGTGCAACAGTACAGAGTTGTAACTAGGGAACTGCTTGATTTCTCCCATACAATTAAACTGATATGGTTTATTGTCAGCTTCTTCGAAAGCTTTCGGAATGGACCAAATTTTATAACATTTTCCTTGATGTAGGTAGAGTTGCATTTTTGGAATTAACGATTAACTATTTTGCTAAATATTTGATTTTGTATTTTTTCACTGTTTCAGAGCTTGTAACTCGCCATTAATTCTCAATATTCTAAAACAACTTATGTCATTTCGTAGGATTTTTTCTGCTCTTTCTAAATATGTGCTTCGTTTCTATGTAGCATTATCGATAGTTTAGCAATGAGGGTTTTTTTACAAATTTCCGATTTTTCATTCTATTTGCTGTAACTTGAAAATTATTGAGATCCGGCCAGGCATTATATACTGATTTATGCTCCGTGTGATCTCCTCTATTACCCCTATTAATATTGGACCCCTTTAACGGAACACCCTGTATATATATATATATATATATATATATATATATATATATATATATATATGATTTGTCAAAAAAAGGCTTAATTTATGTAATTAATGTATCAATTAATTGTAATTCTTATTTTGCTTAGTTAAATTTTGAGAATAAAATATTTATCCACAATTTTTTCTATTTTTTTTTAAAGAAACATTTATTAACAAGCCGGTCATTGCCCGTCTAGCCAGTCACTTACGTGTGGGGCCAAGTTTCCTTCTGCAGCGTTTAGCCCGGACTTCGCTGTGGAACCAGAAAGTGCATTTTACATGCAAACAAAAAACTATAAATAAAATACTTTATTTTAAACTATACGAAAATAACTAATAAGTATATCAATAAAGTACGTAAATAAAGTTTTCGCGACATAAATAATACGTTTTTCTCCATTAGCCCCTGACAAAGACACGCTCGGCACTGTCCATGGCAATGGAAGAGCTTTCAGATAAAATATACAAAAATGAGATAGCATAAGATACATGGCGATCGTTGTAAATGGGCACTGTGATATTACTCCCATAAATTGTTAATACGGTGTTCAAAATAACGGGGTCTTGTGTGCTTCTCAGCCATATATCGTTAGCTAGCCGGTCGCTTCCGAGTGGGGCCCAGATACCTTTTGCAGCTGCCTTTGTTTGGGGCCTAGAAAGTGCATTTTACATGCAAAAAGAAAAATGTAAATAAAATACTTTATTTTAAAGTATATGAAAATAACTAATAAGAATATATAAAAAAATCACGCAAGTAAAAATTTCGTGACAAAAATAATATGTTTTTTTTTTCCCTAAGAAAGTACTGCTCGGCCCTGCCGGTGATTATCTGAGGGGAAGGGAGAGCTTTCAGATTAAAAAAATGAGATTGGCTAAGATACATGGCAGTGTGGTTTCACGCCAATAAATTGTTAATGTCGTGGTAAAAAATACAATGACCTGTGTTTTTCTCACCCATATATCGTTAATATAGCGATCATTATAAAGAGGTTCAGTCATTATGCGTACATAAATCCTTAAAATTAAATTATTTGTACAAAGCCCTTTGGGTTGCACGCCTGTCAACTGATTATACGACAATCACTATAACGCAGCCTTGTGCATACCCGAGCACATAAATAGGGCGACTAGTACTTAAATCGCAAATCTTTAAATCCAAAAATGTATTTTGAACAGAGAAGGAAATGTATTCTATTCTATATAAAAATTTTAATCTTATTCTTAGTTAAATTTTAATTTTACGAAAGAAAGCGTAAAAACAATTTATAAAATATGAAAATTAAAAAAAACTTTTCCTTGGAAAAATTCCCGCAAAATATCTAATAAAAAATCAGCTATAGTTGTCTTATTCGTCTAATCTTCCATGATCGGGTTCATAGCTGATGTTGGCGACAAACTCGCTTCAGCTTAAATAGCTGAATTACCTGTTTAACTATTTTTCAGTACCGTAATTTCCGGCGTATAATCCGCAGCTCAAAGAGTCGTTTTTCGACCCAGAAATTTTATTCAATAATTGTAATTAAATATTTATAGCGATCTTTTAAGTTACATTTTATAAAATAATATTTCTGGGTCGAAAAACGACTCTTTGAGCTGCGGATTATACGCCGGAAATTACGGTAGATTTGTAATGCTAGAATTTCTTGCTCGTACTTAAAACTGCAGTTTAGAATGCCGAAATGATCTAAAACGTTCGACCCCCGTTTAACCCCCTTGGTTGATGAATATTTAAAATCGCTGAAATATCTATTTAAATATTTTTAGTACATTTATTATCCTTAATTTCACGCTCCTACCTATAACTTCTACTGAGTTATGGCAAAATGACTTAAAACATTCGACTCTCATTTTACGCCTTTTAGTGGCTGAATTTCTGAAATCGCTAAAATACGTGTTTAACTATTTTTTTAGTACATTTTTTATCCTGAATTTCAAGCTCCAACCTAAAACTGCTGCTGAGATATGGTGAAAAGACCAAATGACCAAAAACGTTCGCCCCCCCCCCCAATTTAACCCCCTTAGTGGTTGAACTTCTAAAATATAGCTGAAATACGTGTTTAACTATTTTTTTAGTAGATTGGGTAACCTGAATTTCACGCCTCTACCCAAAACTCCTGCTGAGATATGGCGTAATCACCTAAAACATTCGAGCACTCATTTAACCTCCTTAGTATTTGAATTATTAAAATTGCTGAAATACATGTTAAACTCCCTTTAGTGGTTGAACTTCTAAAATATAGCTGAAATACGTGTTTAACTATTTTTTTAGTAGATTGGGTAACCTGAATTTCACGCCTCTACCCAAAACTCCTGCTGAGATATGGCGTAATCACCTAAAACATTCGAGCACTCATTTAACCTCCTTAGTATTTGAATTATTAAAATTGCTGAAATACATGTTAAACTCCCTTTAGTGGTTGAACTTCTAAAATATAGCTGAAATACGTGTTTAACTATTTTTTTAGTAGATTTGTTATCTTGAATTTCTTGCTTCTACTTAAAACTCCTGCTAACATATGGCGAAAAGACAAAATGACCTAAAAATTTCGACCCCCTATTTAACTTTCTTAGGGGTGAATTTTCAAAAATCCTTTCTTAGTGAGTGCCTATATTGTGTAAGGGAACATATCTTCCAAATTTCATAATCTTAGGAGCAGCGGTTGAATCTCGGCATTGATTCTGAGTCATCAGGATATGTTCTTTTATAAGTATAGAGATTTATGAAATCGCCAAAGAAGCGAAAAAAGAGCAAAACAAGAACTTCATGGCGTAAATTGTCAACCGTTATGTTTATTTAATTTCTCCCTTAATTTTTAAGTAATATTATAATTAGGGTTTATTAATATTCGCTTTTAATTTTAAATAATACAATATATAATATTTTCCCTGAATTTTCTGAATAAACTTATAGTGGCTAGCAAGAAATAGGCAATGTCAACTGCTACCTTTCAAGGTCAATAGGTAAATTTGTGGTTTGAAATAATATGTTCATAGCATGTTCTCTGTGTTATTGAAAGGAAATTTAATGCGTAGGCCAGTAATGGAAAAACGTGTGTTTTTTGTAGCGATAATCAAGGAAAAAACATTTTTCAGCGAAGACACGTTAAATAAGTGTAACAAATATTTTTATTTAAGCATTTATTTCGACAAATCATATCTACCCTATATATATAAAATCCTAATGAAACGAATTTGTGAAACGATTTTATGAAACGAATTTATGAAACGATTTTATGAAACGACTGATTAAACGACTGATTATGTTTCAGGGCTATTTTTAATAAAATATTAAACGCTTGATGGTAAAATTAATACCAATTGTCCATAAAAATCCGCGGATGTCAAAACTGGTAATAGAATTTTGAAATTGGAATTAGTTTTCGAGATGTTAATTTTTTTCTAATTTTAATGACATTTCTGTAATGATGGCAACAAATTACTCAATTTTTTTGTGACAAAAAAGGGACAAAAATCGAAAAGGATCCCAATAGTGATTATTGATTTCTTTTTATTCGTCATTTTCAAATTGAAATTGAAATTATCTTTTATTTCAATCGATAATGAAGACAAGATTGTGATTAAATTATGCTTTTCATGAAATTTTTTTTAAAAAAATCACATTTCTATCGTTAGGATTCAATTGTCTGTCAGCATTTAATTTAATTTATAAACTGAAAATATTTTGAATAAATTCGTCCAAATGACGTCATTTATGTAAACGCAAAAGAAAGGAGCAAAAAAATATTTATACAATTTGTTTAGCGTAAAATGTCATTTATCCTATTTTATATATAATCAGAAGTAATTTGTATAGAAAAACAATAATAATATACGTATAATGAAAATACGCATATAAACAAAAAAATCGTCGAATTTGTTTCCATGGCTGTTTATGTCATTTGGCACCAAATCTTACTTTCTGATGCCCGAATTGCGCCAAGCTTTTTAAAAAAGCGTCAAGACCCCTATAATAGAAAAGCACCAAAAGCTCATTGGGTTTGTTTTCATAACTTTTGGCAACAAATCTATGTATATTAACGAATCTATCCCTTTTCGAAGCTCGAATTACGCCAAACCTAAAAGCAAAGGATCCTATACTGGAAAAGTACCCGATTTTCTTATGGACAATATTCAAGTGACATAACAAGGTGTAAAATTATCGCGGATAGCAAATTTGTTTAAATATGTCATCAATTGATGCCGAATAAATGCATGCATGCATGCACAAAATATTTAGGTAATTTTGTATGATAAATAATTATTAGAAAATTTGTATATACATATTAATTAAAATAAATAATTTACATATTTAAAATAACATGAAAATGTGTATGATGGTGCACTAAAATAGAGAGAAAATTAAAACCTGTTACTGAAAATGTCTTTAACAGTACTTTTAAATACCGTAGTTCTTAATGTTATTCACAAGCAGATGGAATTTTTCTCATCCTTAAACACAAAGGAAGAATAGAATACAGATCGTTGTTATAAAAGTCCGAGTGGTAGCCACAATTTAAACCTAACCAATTTATACAAGCTGGTTTTCAAGTTGTAATTGATTTTACTTATCAATCCCGAAAACAGTCGTCAGTTGTCGCAACAGCTGTGTATGAGGCCATGGTAATCAAAAAATGCCCCATTAAAACGTTAAAAGCATGGCAACCCAATTACAGATTTACCAATATTTTTAAAACAAAGCACGCTGTCATGTTTTTTGAGGCTTCGAAGTCTGAGCGGGGGTTGGAGAGCGTAGCTCGCAGGGGGTAGGCCCCCTAGTATATATATACTTTTATAGAAAGTAAGGATCGTTGCTTTAGCAACAATCATGGCTTGGATGTGTATTGAAAGTAGCCAAAGCACTACAAAAGCTGCCAACCCTTCTAATAGGTGCTTTCTCTGCCAGATTTAAATCAGCGTCAGGCAGTAGTTTAGCAACGGAATTTCGGTCTGGCAAATTAATTATAGCTTATCTGATAGCCAAAGTATAACATAATAAAATTTCAGCTTTGCTAAAATGACGTGAATTTGACACCTTATTTTGCCTATAAATGAGGGTCTGGCACGGTGTTGGCAACGTTAAAACGGTGCCAGACTAATAACTTAATATCACAAATAGTGAGCAGAAACAAGTTTTATAATCAAAATTCATGCTAAAATGTCGTAATTTTGTCACTTTTTTACCTGCATTGCCCCTCCCCGCACAGGTAAACGCCACCACTTCCACCAGCCAGACCGGCCGCATTCGTACTACACAATAGAGAGGGAGACTATATAGAAAAATGAGCCTTGCAAAAATCAGGGGACGAAAACGTTGCTAGCTCTTAGACTATACAGTAGACACTCAACTGAATCTGAAGGCCGGAAACAAAAACGTCGTATATGGCAAGTTCTATAAATACACATATTCTACCACCCTCATACCATAAAACACAAAACATAAAAATACACTGAAACCCGCTCTTATTCATATTCTGTGGCTTCTTGTCTTAGTACAGGTAGGTACTTTATAAATGTTTATTATGTTCTGTACTGTACGTTTAACACTTTATATCCTGAATTAATTTTCGAGTTACTTTTTAGATGTTCAGAATCCTCGATTATTCCCACCAGTTATTTTTTTTGTAAAGTTTTCCTTATCTAATCATAGCATTTTTGCGATTCAATTAGGTGAAAATTTCTCATTTTAAAAACCGGTGGTAACAGATTAAAAATCCTGTAAAAGACGCTCGTCGCGAAGGGGTTAAAATGGTACTTATAAGTACCGTCAGGATAAAAAGGGTTAAAAAATTTATTACAGAGAAAGGAAATCAAAGAATAAAGATATTGTACACGATTTAAGATAGATTTTATGTCTAACTTAAATGCTCTCATAATAAATCCATATACACTATCCAGTAACACTACAGTATATAAGTATTTCTCAAAAAAAGGCAATTTCGTGTCACAGGGTTCTTCTGGAATGTAATAATAATAGCAGAAATTTCAAACGTTACAACATTAAAAAATACAGTAGACACGAAACTGAATCTGAAGGCCGGATAACGAAAACACCGGATATGGCAAAGTTCTATAAATACCCATAACGTATTTTTAAATTACAAAAAGAAAAGGTTATTTAATCTATCAATATAAGTTAATTATACAAGTAAACTGTGATTATTTGCTTATAGAAATTGAAATATAATATTAAAAAAATATTTTTAATGCAAATATCGTTTTGTCATAATTTCTTCATTCACACATGGAGGAAAGAAAAATGGTTTGTCTGTCTTTATGGTGTGTATGTTTATAATGTTGTTGTTCTTGTTTTTTTTGTTTTTTTGTTTTTTTATAAGATCCATTAAAATACTTAAATACATATTTAACTACTTATTTATATTATTATTTTATGTAATGAAATAAATTGGGTCATTTTTAACACTTTCCAACCTAGTTGAAAAGTGTTTATGACTTCGGTTTGTCTGGCCGTATGGCCGTCTGCCGTCTGCCGTCTGCCGTCTGTCCGTGCTCTAACTCCCGTAAATATGCTCGGATTGCCCTGCAATTTTTATATGTTATTGTCGTTATCTATAGCATGTTCCCTATTTCAACGGAAGTGTGTAGCACTTATAGTTTTTTTACAGGGACACTCAAAAGAATTCCGTTACATTGCGGTCTATGGGGAAAAATCATTTGCGGTTTATTTAAATAATGTTTCACTATTTTAAACGCATTGAAATTTATATATATCACTAAGGTGCATTAGAAGAAGCTTAATATGGAATAGGGTGTGCATAGTACTTATACTTACTTTACAGGGACAGTCAAAAGAATTCCGTTACATTACGTCTATGGAGAAAAATCGTCTGCGGTTTATTTAAATAATGTTTCACTATTTTAAACGCATTGAAATTTATATAAGGTTCATTACAAGAGACTTACTACAGAATATTGTGTGTATAGCAGTCATCGTTCATTTACAGGGACACACAAAAGAATTCTCTACTGTATGTTAACAATAATTCCTGGAAGTGCGTTTTAAGTTACTGAATGCGATTTTAATTTTAAATCGCTTTTTGTATATTACGTGGTGTGTATAAATTCTGTAGATCCTATACAGGGAAGCACAAAAGTTCGGGAACACATTTCCGTATTATTTAACTCCAGACGGAGAATTTTAATCTGTGCTACGTGTTTCCTAACTGAACTAAAATTTAGCATCCTATGTAGTATATATACAAATCTATAGATCCTATACAGGGCTGAATAAAAGTATTCGGATTACTTAGATGTTATCTTTTAGCTTATTAAAGAGTATGATTCGTAAAATTATTTTGGAAGCGTTGGAAAGTGTTACATAATCTATGCTTGACGCATGATTTTTCGTTCTTGTTTATTGTTGTCCGAAGTAATTAACATCATTCCCCCACATTACTATACATTTGTCCATATTTACTCAGTAAAAGCAGGACATGCATTATAAATATCTAGGATAGTTTGTATAGGAGTAAACTAATAAAGCCATCTTGTTTTTTTCTCAATAATATTCTTCGAAATCCACCACATGGCTTTTAAGTATTACTAGGCCAGTAAAAATAGGATTTTACTAACCAAAAATTCGCAGAAATCTGGAAATTATTTTAATCACTTTGTTTTACATCCAAATGAAGGAATTTGAAGTTTGTCCCATTTTTTCTGGTGAGCTTTAGACATAGTACCACAAAAACCTCAAAATTTTCAGTATTTCGCAAATAACTCAAAAACCGTCCACTCTACAGAAAACAACCTTATTCACAAATTGTAAAGCATAAAATTCTGCGTCGATTGAGTACTACAGACTAAAAATTTCACCAATAATAAGTGAGAAATAATAAGTCAAAAAGGTACATTTTTTCAAATTTTTCTAAAAAAACTCATAAAATTGGTGTTTTTAGTACCAATTGTCGGTTAAATGAATCATTTAGCTTACAAAACAGTATACCTGCATACTGTACCAAATGGTACTGTTTAATTAACAACTTCGAAATTTAATTACATCAATATGGGATTTTCACCACCTTTTGAACTTGAAATGCAACCGATATCTCCAAATTAATTTTAATTCTGTCGTTTGTAAGCAAATTATTTTTTGAAGTGCATAAATGATTATAGTTTGAAAATCCAATGAAATGATGAATATAACGGATAGATAATTGAAAAATGAAAGAAATGTATGGGTACTTAAAATTATAAGAATAATTTATTTAAAAAAAATAGTGTAAAAGCAACCGTAATAAAATCAACTCAAGTTACTTGAGGGACATACAGGAAAATCGAGCTTAGAACGTTTTTTTGCTGGACCTTGAGTTGTCCATTCTTCTACCTCTTCCCCTATCTCGTCCATATCTACTTTTTCGTCGTATCCGGTTTGTGGGTCTTCTTCCCCCGCGGTATTTGTGCACGACACACCTTTACAGTGGTAACATATAGTTGAGCATTTAACCACGTTCTTTCTATAAGAACATAAACTACCTTTGCCCCCCTTTGCACATTTGCATGACAGAGTGTTTAGGAGCTCTGGTGGGGCAGCTACAACGCTCGTGATGACTGGAAGTATACCATACATGAATGACTTGCAACGACAATAAGTGGGATTCATGTCTTCCATTCCAAATATTGATCTGAAGAAAAGCTCTGAATGGATATTGTTTGGCTGCATCTTCAGTTGGTGTCAGAGAAGCGAGGTTAAAGTGGGTCTTCATAAGGTATTTTGCAAATATGTTGTATCGCATTGTGTGCAGTGTTGTGGCTTCGTCGTACTGGGGATTGTATAAGGTGGCAATTTCTGCCCCGCAGCACTTACTTCCTCAGGCGCAGCATATTGGTTATTAAAGACTGTTGGAACATCCTGTATGTGAGCATGTTTTTCCAAAAGCTTGTCAAATTTCAGTTTGCCCTGCCTGAAGAAGGCCGATGCAGAATCACAGCCACGAAAAGCATGCAGGAATAGGATATTATTCTTCATAATCAGCGAGTACTTGAAACTTAATGGTGAATATAAAACATTGCCTGACTGTCCTTTCCCAGGTTTCAAGAAGTATATCGTGGATGAGTTTGGAACAAATGCAGTCAAAAGCACAAACAGATCCATATCTTCCCCAACTATAATGACACGTTCTGATTGTTGATCAAGTTGCATCACGATGGTAGTATCTACATCCTCGGCTGCTTGCTTCACAGTAAAAGTGTTTTGCTCCAGTTTTTCAATGAGCATTTTTATTAAACGGAGTTTATTGCCTCCATTTGCAAGGAAGTGCTCTTTTTGCATTGTGTTCGACATAGTTTCGTCAAAGTCAACACTTGCTGCAATGTATTTATTTTTTCAACGGAAACGCTCAGCAAACTTGGTGCTAAGTACTGACGATTCTTCTGGATAACAAAATACAATGGTTGCAGTTTAACCGTAGTTGTTTTGCAAATATTCAACGTACTTGGAAATAATTGTGAACTTTTCTCTTGGCTCCCAACTTACTGGATGAAGCAGGAAGCCACCATAAATCATATGGACAGTTTATATGGTTTGTTCTAAATCATCAAGGGGAGTGAATAAATCGTAAAATACCGAATTTTGCGTTTTCCTCATCCCAACGTTATCAAACATCGAAGTCGGATATGGAGCCAATTCATATTTAAACAATTTTCTAAGTTCTTCCTCTGATTTCTTGCGGAAAGAAATTCGGCTAAAAATCGTCTCTGGATCGACGGATATCTCCACAATATGTATTTTTACAGAACACACGAAGCTTTTCAATGGAGCTACTCGATTAGATCTCTTGAATTTAACATGGCCAAAATGACCACCAATGACACTTTTAATACTTGCAACTCCAATCTCTTTGGCTATATGACAAATAATTTTATAGTCAACAATCACTCCTATACTCAGACACATCACGTAGTCACATGAGAGATGGGTTGTGCGACAGGAACCATGAAACAAACTTATCCACATCGACGTTGTCCCTTGTGATTCTAGATGATCTCGAATCAACATGCTGTTCTGTTGTACAAAATGACACCCCACAGAACTTCTGCACTTGTTGGGAAATATCCATGATTATGGGCATTGTAGCAATCCATTTAGCCAGGCTGCTGTCGGTCAGTCCTCTACCACGAGAGAGACCCCCAGTACTCTTCATTGTAATTAAATTTCTGGAACTGAATTTCACTGAATTCGCAAATTGCCTTCTAAAAAGCGAAATTGCCCCCTGTGGTGCGTGCGCACCCTGTCGGGGACCACGGCTCTATATACTTGTTAACATAACATACATTCTCCGAAACATACATTGTTTAAAATGAATATAGTGTACATTTAAATATTTATAATGATAATATTTCTACAATTTTATACTTGGTCTCTAAGGTTTTAAAATTGTAATCATAAACGCAAATATATGTGTGAGTATTTGTTGGTTACATGAGCACTTTTTGAGTTATTCAGAGTCAAAAGAGCGATTTTATGATGATTTTTTTTGGAAAAATGTACTTTTTTGATTTTTATATCTCACTTATTATTGGTGGAATTTTTAGTCTGTAGTACTCAATCGATGCAGAATTTTATGCTTTACAATTTGTGAATAAGGTTGTTTCCTGTAGAGTGAGCGGTTTTTGAGTTATTTGCGAAATACTGAAAAAGTCCGAAAATTTTGAGGTTTTTGTGGTACTATGTCTAAAGCTCAACAGGAAAAATGGGACAAACTTCAAATTCCTTCATTTGGAAGTAAAACAAAGTGATTAAAACAATTTCCAGCTTTCCGCGAATTCTTGGTTAGCACGGCTTCTTTTTTAACTAATTTTATTGGCCTATATATGAAGAGAATTTTAATATTTTTAAATGATTTTTTTTTTTGCATAGGACAGCTGAGGGCGATCTCTAACGTTGTTATATTTCACTTTTTCTATTTTGTTTCCAGTTTTTTTATATAAGGGTTCTTTCATTTTCAGAACCGGTTCAAGTCCGTTCCAAAATTTAAAATGTCCGCTTATAAAAAAACTGTGACCAAAATCCGAAAAGTAAAAACTAACAACATTAGAGATCGCCCTCGGCTGTGCTATGCAAAAAAATCATTTAAAAATATTAAAATGCGTGCGAGAAATAGCGCAAGAACCTTCCCATAGACTTAACATTAGCTTGAGCGCTTCTTCCCGTGACTAGTGTAAGCTCTTAACCCTTTGAGGGGCGGTGGGATATATTACATCCCATCCAATTTTAATCCGTTTCAAACCAGAAACTTTTAATTAAATTTTACTTTTTTAACTTTGACGGCAAAAAGTTGAAAAATTGCTTTTCATTATTTTGAACTATATTCTTTCTTAAATAACGGTGAGAATTCAAAGTTACTGGAACACAATTGCCTGCCCCTGAAAGGGTTAAAAAACCCATAAGCTTTTTAATTAAAGTAAATGAGGTGAATCTATTTTTTCAGAAATTTCATTTGGGCTCCATTAAAGACATTTTTCAAAGAATGACCTACATACACTTTTAAAATAAATAAACAGATAAGGTAAAACGTAAACCTAATTTAAAAAGGTGGTTTAAACTTATTTTACAGTTGACTGATAAATGATTAGGCAATTGTGAAAAGTTGGGTGACAGAAAAGAGTCAAAAGTTGCATATTTCAGTTTCTAAAAAAGTCTTCGATAGCTTTTTGCTTTTTCCTTTTCGTCCTTTTCAGCGACTGAACATGGCACTTAGGTGGATCGCAGATCTTAGCAGACACCGGCTTTCTACTCCTTGCCAAAATAATTCTTAATTTTATTTCGAAGAATTTTTTTTAACTAGGTCGGATGGTACGGATGCCAGATAGTCGAGAGTCTTCTATATAGTTAATTCCAAAAAACCTCTTTAATCGAAAGAGCTTTCTTCCTACATAACTAAAAAACTTATAGAAAAATCTAAAATTCGCCATATATTCTATTCTAGACGCGGCACTTTATTTATTTATTCATTTCAATTACAAAGTACTTCAATTTGTAAAACATAGTAATGATTGATATGATTGATCAACACCCGAATTCACAAACTTTACTTGAAAATAAGTAGAAGCTTTTCTTCACATCAGTTGTTGCCAGTTGGACTAACTTTTCTTTTAAATTCAGATTGCTTGATTGGCACTACTTCTTTGAAATGGTACAGGAACTTCAGGTATTATGAAGTACTGTTTACACTTGGGGCAATACAACATCCCGATATTATTTAAAACCTGAAAACCAAATACAATTAGAAACGTCAGAAATGTAGGGATAGTTTTTATACACAAAAATTATTTTACGAGATTTCATCACCTGCAAACAAATAATAATATTAATAAACGTATTTGGAGGGTACTGTGAGACAGACAGGAAATATGGAATAGAGTGGATTAATACAGGGGTGTCAAGCTCTTACTAATCTTCCGTAATATGTGGGTTAATTTAACCCAAGTTTAATAAGTTTCGCACCAGAAATTTTTTTAAGAAATGAAATTAAATAGATTCCATGTAGAAAGCTGAAGTAATTAAAACATGGCTCTCTTAACCCCTTGAAAGGCACCGGTATATTATATATACCACTTTATTTTAATCCCGAAATATCACAATGACACCAGAATTTTATAGTCAAATTTTGAATTTATGAGGTACATGAGGTACAGCTTTTACTTATTTTAAAAATAAATTCGTTCGTGAATCCTGGTGTCAATCAATTATTTCAATATTTTAGGTACAAGAGTACTTTGCCCCTGAAGGGGTTAAGATGTGTTATACAATTACTCATATACAGGGAGTGGAGTTATTTTTAATTGGGAATCCCGTTGAAATAAATCAACTGTTTCACTGATGTAATTAAATAAAAATTCTTCAAATAATTTTTCTGGTTCGAAATGTTGTTAAACTCAGTGGGTCAAATATTTAAACATATTACGGACGATTAGTGAGAGCTTAGCACATCCGTTAAAATGAAGAAAATGAAAAGATGTAATGGTATCAAGAGAGCATGGTCAAAATATAGTGTCTAGTAGTCAGCCAATATACTTCAGATTTGCACAATTCACAAATATAAGGATCTGTCACTGCGCCCCCAAATCATGCAGTATTATAACATATTGGTATACAATACCACCCGACACCGTGTATTTGGGGAAAAAATACTGTATGTTTATTGGTGTGAATAGCGAGCTAAAGAACGAATATTATATAATAAACTGGTTGTGTTTCGGTATACATTATGCTTAATTTCAAAATAAAAATATTACTTTTAACCCTTTCCGACACAGTGTAACCCTTTCCGACCACTCCGGGCACACCTAATTTTAATTCCAAACTTGCATTCTACACCAAGAATATTTAATAAAATTTTGTTTCTGCAATGAAAGATTAAAATAAGGAGTTAGAAAATAACTATAAAAGTCGTTTGTAAATTCCGGTGTCAGTCAGTAATTTCTCATTTAACGAAAAGACCTTGTTTGTACCGGAAAGGGTTAATAATGAATAAAATACCGGGTGATTATAATTAAAGTTACGATTTCAAAAATCGATAATTTTAAAACTACTGGTCAGAATGACTTGATATTTTAGCAGAACAATCGTGAGGCAATGGAATTTTGTTTGGCGAAGGAAAAAAATAGTTCCAAATTGTGCCGATAGATGGCGTTGTCAGGGTAATGTCAGGGGAAAGACCAAAAATGTATTCTTGAACCCTTTCCGGCGCGGTGTAAATTTATTTGCAAAATGATGAAATAATATACTGACACCGGAATTTACAAACGAATCCATTAGTAAAAAGAAACTTGCTTATTTTCTGGTTCTTAATGAAAGGAAAATTTTAATTAAATATTCTTGGTGCCGTTTGTCAGTTTTAGAATTAAAATTGGATGTCCCTTTTTGTGACCACCGTCCGTTAAAGGGTTAAACATAGGAATGATGTTGCCAAAAGGAAAAAAATAGAGTTCAGAGATTTACTAAAAATTTATTAGCAAAAAGACAAGACTACGTGTTTACAGCGACGACAGCGATAATGACAAAAAAAGAAAAAAAAAAGAGCTTCATGGAACAAACACCTTACTGATTATTAAGGCATAAGTTGCTCAATATGCCCTCCGCCTTGTTCCGCTACTAATTGGAAGCGCAAAACGGCATGCTCCACAACAGATCGGAGGGTATCTGTACTAATGCAATGGGTGTGTTGTGTGATGCTTGCCGTCAAGTCGGCTAGATTCTGAATCCGCCCGCTATAAACAACATTCTTCAGGTACACCCAAAGCCAGAAATCACACGGGTTTAAGTCGGGGGAACGTGGCGGCCACGTTGTTGGAAAATGGCGGCTTATGATCCTATCATCTCCGAAATTATCACTCAGTAGCTGCTTCACAGTAGTAGCAATGTGCGGAGGAGTGCCATCTTGCATGAATATTATGCGATCCACACACTGACGCTGTTGAAGTGCCGGAAGAACATGGTTACGCAAAAGTGCTTCATACCGCTTGCCAGTAACTGTGCAGGTAACGGGACCCGCAGGTGTGATCTCCTCGAAGAAAAATGGACCGACGATAAACGCTGCCGTTATTCCGCACCACGCAGTGACCTTTTCAGACTGAAGAGGTAATGGCTGTAGCTGGGACGGATTCTCGGTCGCCCATATCCTGCAATTTTGCGTATTTACAGAACCTTGCAAATGAAAGTGGGCTTCGTCAGACCACAGAATGTTCCATGGCCATCCGTTGTCCACTTCCATCCGGGCAAGAAATTGTAGTGCAAAAGATTGACGTGCTTCCAGGTCAGCAGGTAGCAACTCCTGCACATGAGTTATCTTGTACGGATAACAGCGTAAGACGTTCCGTAGGACTTTACGCACCATGCTGTTCGGCATATCCAGCATTCGGCCAATCCCCCTTGCACTGCTGATTCCAGCATCATTGTCAGTATGTTCCTGTAATGCTGTAGCCACATCTTCCACTGCCGCAGCTGAAACTGGTTTCCTTCCTCTACCCCGTTTAACGTCAAATGAACCGGTCTCTTCGAATTTAGCAATCATTTTTTGCAGACCATTTGTTGTTATTGGACCTTTTTTATGGATTTTAATGTCCGAAACTTCCTAATAGCTGTAAGTGCACAGTCATCGTTCTTATAAAAAAGCTTCAAGAGCAGAGCGCGATCCTTCATAGTCAGAGTCATGATGAAGCATTCAGGCAAAGAGCTGCTGCTCTGCATTTTTATGGTTGCTATGTCTGCGGTGCGCATGTCACGTATTAGAAATTTGCATATCTTCAGACAATGTGAACCCAGACAGCGCCATCTATGGGCACATTTTGAAACTTTTTTTTTTCCTTCGCCAAACAAAATTCCATTGCCTCACGATTGTTCTGCTAAAATATCAAGTCAATCTGACCAGTAGTTTTAATTAAAATTATCGATTTTTGAAATCGTAACTTTAATTATAATCCCCGGTATTTAATTAAAATTTTCCTTTCATTAAGAACCAGAAAAATAAGCAAGTTTCTTTTTACTAATGGATTCGTTTGTAAATTCCGGTGTCAGTCTATTATTTCATCATTTGGCAAACAAATTTACTCCGCCCCGGAAAGGGTTCAAGAATACATTTTTGGTTTTTCCCCTGACATTACCCTGACAACGCCATCTATCGGCGCAATTTGGAACTATTTTTTTTCCTTCGCCAAACAAAATTCCATTGCCTCACGATTGTTCTGCTAAAATATCAAGTCATTCTGACCAGTAGTTTTAAAATTATCGATTTTTGAAATCGTAACTTTAATTATAATCACCCGGTATATTGAAAAATTATCTCCTGAAACTTTTCGAAGTCGAAAAACAAATATTTATTCACAAAACGCGCCCTATGTCCGAACGACGAACTGCCCGATCTAAGGGACATTCCGGAAACGTTCTTAAGTTAAAAATATACAGAAAATTCCATATAGTAAAAACGTCAAATTCACCTTCTTAAACTTTGAAAAACACAATGCAAACACATTGATAAAAATTTATTCGTTACTATAATAGATGCAAATACTAAAAACATAGTTTTAAAGCATTAAAACTATATTATGATGGAAAATCAGATGTCAAAATACCTAATCGCTTTCGGCTAAACATTAGCCATCATCAGAGGATAAAAACCAGTCGAAAAAGACATTTCTGAAGAAGTGCCCTGGACAGGTGGAAAAACAGGTGGTGTTTTTCCACCTGTGCAGTGCACTTCTTCAGAAATGTGTTTTTTGACTAGTTTTTTGTCCTCTGATGAAGGCTAATGTTTAGCCGAAAGCGCTTAGGTACTTTGACATCTGATTTTACATCATAAAATAATTTTAATGCTTTAAAACTATGTTTATAGTATTTGCACCTATTATAGTAAAAATAAATTTTTATCAATGTGTTTGCATTGTGTTTTTCAAAATTCTTAAGTTGTTTATGATAATTCCGCTTGGTGGGAGTATTTTTGGTATTCCATATTATTGCACTATAATACCCGAAGTTCCCCTTTAATTCGCATTTATCTAATCTGTCATTAAATAAGGCGAATTTTGCTTTCTGAAAAAACTGCTGGAAATCAAGAAAACTGAATTTAACGAAAAGTAACCTACGTGCAACAATGGAACAATAGAACAATGTAATGAGTTTTATGGATCACCTAGTTGCGGAGCAACTTAATATCCAGTATAAAGGTAATCGACTTTCAAGGGAAATGGGCAGCCGTAAGAAAATATATAATTGTAGTAAAGAACTACATAAAAATACAAAGAAAAAAATTAAGATAGAAGTATGCAGTATAGACAAAAGAAAGTTTAACAATTAAAAAAAAGAAAGAAAATTCCATTAAATCCACATGACAGACAAAAACCTACCGATAGACGAGCCCATACCAATCTCATTAAAAAAGGCTCCTTTCAGAGATCATATATTAGTTTAAGATATACATTATTATGAAAGCACTCTAGAAAAATACATAATTATAATTAATTATAGTTATAGTTATAATTATAATTATTAATTAACCAAAAAGACAGAACAAAAAAGAAAAGAGAGTTTACGTTGCGAGAGTGGATATCCCAGCATACAAAAAGTTAAAACGCAAAAATAAAAGGCTGAAGAAAAAATGGGAGGTTTGGTAACTCTGCAAAGATGACATTAGTCAATATTGGGACAGTTAATTTCCTTGGAAAAGGAGTCGAATTCATTGATAATAATAATCATTTTTTCCATGGGATTCTTAAACGTTTTAATCTGTGTAGCAATATTTTTTATATATTTAAGAAGTTTAGAGATTTTGAGAATTTCTTTTAAATCCGTAAAAATTTGGAAATTTTCCTGGATTTCATTAGTATAACTAGATGATATTTGATTAACACTTTATATCCTGTATTAATTTTCCAGCTACTGTTTAATTGTATTTTTGCATCATTGAATAAGTTTTGGTGCAGAATAAACATAGGAAAGAGGAAAATAATTTTTATAGTGTTTTAGTGGTTAATTATGCAACTCTAACCACCATAAATTTTTTACCCTATGATACAAAATAAAATAGTAAATTTCAAATAATAAACTTCAAATAAAATATAGAAAATGTTCACCTGTAGAGTATAGAAAACAATAGAAAATAATAGTACTAAATAACCGGTAATAAACCACTAAAATTACTCAAATGAAGAACAACATGCATGTCAATTCTGTTGCAAAATGGATTTCGAATGTAGCATGGCAAATGTAAAATCCCTACAATGCAAAGAAAGAGGATATGTGATTGGATTTGCCATCTCCTGCCTGCTGTCAGAAGTACACGCTTTGTGCCATTGTGAAAACCGTTAGGAAAAACGGTCATATTACGAATATATAGGTGTTTTATTAACCCCTTGGGGACGAGCGACACGAATACGTTACGCATAAGGTGCTCAGAATCCTCGATTATTCCCACCAGTTATTTTTTTTTGTAAAGTTTTCCTTATCTAATCATAGCATTTTTGCGATTCAATTAGGTGAAAATTTCTTATTTGAAAAACCGGTTATAACAGATTAGGGGTTAAAGTGGTACTTATAAGTACCGTCAGGCTAAAAAGGGTTAAAGAAGTAGAATTTGGAATAATTTTAGTGTTATCATTAGTAGATGAGAAAGGGGAGTTCTCCACAGGAGTAGTAGAGCCTTCAGGGCTAGAATCAGAAGAACAAGTGCAGGTACAGTATTGGTTTTCTTTGTAGTATTCTTTAACAATATCAGTCAGCATTTGGGTTTCTTTAATAGTATTACTGTTTTCTTTAGAGTAATTTGTTTTTGCCTCTAAATCGGTAGGACAGCCACGGTAGTTAGCAGGATGACCAGTTTGACCGCAATTGGCACATTTAGGTGTAATTCTGTACTTATGTGGGTACTCTGGGGTGAGATGTTTTTCGGCACATTTTAAACATTGCAGCATAAAGTTGCAGACTTCGGAAGCGTAACGTCATAAATGCCAACCTCTCATTCCCTTTAGAAGGCGGTGGTAATATATTTACCACCTTAATTTCAGGTGGTGGTAATATATTTACCACTTAATTTTAATTACCAATTGCTAAATTAATACTAGATTTTTTTTTAAATAATATTCTGATTTATAATAAACGTGGAAAAAACAATGTGTTATTTTAAAATCAATTTCTCCGTAGATTCTGGTCGCTGTGCATTATTTAAATCTTTCAGCAACAGAATTGTTTGGCCCGTTAGAAGGTTAATAATCAGTAATATGCGGATTAATTTGACCCAGGTTTAACACGTTTCGCACCAGAAATTTTTTTAAGAAATGAAATTTAATAAATTGCCAGCAGAAACTTGAAATTGAGCAAATAAAGATTTATTCAATAATTTTTCTGGTTTGAAGCGTTGTTAAACTGGGTCAAATTAACCCGCATATTACGGAGTATTAATGAGAGGTTGGCACCTGTGCGTAACGGTTTCACGTATTTAATAAAAGACAAATTTTCGTTCCAAAATTCTGGTGCCAATATAGCATTTAGGAATTAAAATTAAGTGGTCCAAAAATTAACCACCGCCGTGTAAGGGTTTAAAATTGTGTTTGTACAATATACTATCCTCAAAATATTACGTTAAAACCCATGTGTTTGACGCTCATGATTTAGATGGTAAAACACCCTATATTATTTAATATCTAAGACAGAACTAAAATTTACCACGCGATTATGGACAGCGCTTTCAAAAATAATTAAAAATATTTAAGAGAGCTGTTTCTCGACCGACTTCAGTTCCGGCCGAAAAATCTCTTCTTTATTTAGACCGCCTTAGCACAGAGTTTATGACCTCCGATTACGTGATCTTCATCCGACCCAACTGGCTGAGAAAGCTGTTGTTTATTTCCTCCTCCCTAGGACGGCTCTCTTTGCCGATTGAGTCAAAAGCGATCATGTGATCACACGTCATGAACGCTGTCCTAAGTCGCAATCCGAACAAGCAAGAGCTTCCTTAATCTGTATTAATGTCGGCTGAGACCGTCTCCGGATAATAATTAAATTACGAAATTTCCAATAGCACTAATTTAATAGAAAAAAATTTCATCGCATATTTTACACCACATTTTAAATCTACAGCAAAAACTAATAAAAACTAATTTAGACATAAAATTGCAAGTCATTTGGAAAATACGTTTTGAATTAATAGAGTGAGGAGATAAAATTTTCAGCTGCTGAAATTAGACGAATTTTGTAAGTTTTTATATCTCTTTTTTTTATATGTATTTTAAGCGCCATATTAACTGTTCCAAACTTAACTATATGGTTTCCATATAATCTGATATTTTTTTATGTATGTAAATTATGATATTAATAATAAAAAATTTATGAATTATTCCCACTGAAAAATTAGGTTTCTAGGAGTTTCTCACATTTATCTACAAAATGTAAGCCCATTCTTCTAATTATATTTAGATTTACATACGAATTTATTTATATAATAAATCTTATTTTAACATGAACATTATTGCAGAAATTTACATAAAAAGTTAGAAATCCAATTTTATATATTTATATTTTCAAAGGTACTTTTAAATCAATATGAAACAGTTCATTCGAAAAATAAAATATTATACTTAAAAATCGATTAATTCTTCATAAAACATATCGATGTTGCAAAGACATTAACTCCATGGTTTAGAAATTTTACTTCGAGATTTTTTCTTTCCCCCTTTTTTTTTATTGAAAAGCAAAGTATTTTTTTTTCTTTTCACTTGCTTTCGTGACTCTATATTTCAGAACCAGAAAGTAAACATTGAAATAACTGATAAACTTCATCGATCTTTAAATGAAATATCTAATATTTCACTATAACAGTTAAAATCTACAAACTAACAAAATAAACCAAATTAAAAAGAGCTTTTAAAATGATTACATATTTTGTTATTTGTACGAAAGAATCGATTGAAAATTTTTTAGATAATGGCTTTAACACCTTGAGGAGCTGTGGTATATTATATATCCTACCTAATTTTAATCCCCAAATGCCACACACCAGCATTTTGGAATTTTTTTTTCTTTATAATGTAGGTGAAAAAATAATCTTTTACTTTTTTTCAAATAAATTTGTTTTGTAATTCCTTTTATCAATCAATCGTTTGAACATTTTAGCAATTGGTGTACTTCTCCTCTGAAAAGATTAGTATTTTATATTGTTGTTTGATAATTTCAATTCAAGAAATATGGTAATAATTTTTTATATGTCCTATAATACAAATCTTGATTAGCAATTAGAGGAGCTTTCTGGTTATACTGTTCGTTTGGATGTAACGTTTAATGCTAAGATCTGTTTTGACAATGTATATAACTAAAGCGCAGAGCATTTAACTGTAATCAACGGATCAACAGTTCAGGGATGCCCGCTTCACTTTTTCATATGGCCAAGCGTTGATATGCCTACTTTTTTGTACCATTGTTGTGTCCATTGTGATTCATAATTTTGTTTTGTTTCACCCTACAGACAAATATTGTTACATAATAATTACAAAAAAATTTAATGTTTCCGAAGATTTTCTAAACAGAAAAGATTCATTCATCGTGAACGTTTGAAATATTAAACCATGGAGGTAATCGTTTATGACGTAGCCTGGTGTAAAAAAAAATGCAAATGAAATTGGCAGGGAAGAGTGCCGTGCGTGACGTCAAACGGTCACGTCTTCTTCCCAGTCACGCGGGAATGGCAAACTGCTCCAATATGGTTATCCGGAAAGTTGAAAAAAACGGTCGCATGATAATTAAAACCTTTTTTTAAAAAAAAATCGTCCGAAAGTAAAGAAAAATGGGAAAGGAATGACTGATTTTGATGGGAAAGGTATCGAAATAAAGGTAGTAGCAATAACTTTTAAATAAGAATATTATTTAATTAAATATAAAAAACGTGATAAGGAGATGTCATCTAATATGATACTAATCAGCACCAGAAATATTTTCATAGAAAATCCAAATTTGCAGCGCAGCGTCATTGGTCATAATGAAGTATTAGAACAGTTTTTTAGTGTGTGTGTGTGTGAGAGTAATTCCGACGTGAACCCTCCCCCTCCCCAGCATTGTTTTGATTGATTCCTCAAAATAATACGTAAGATTGTTCTAGATATGTACAGCAAAGATGTACACGAAAATTATAATAATATTTTTTGGCGTTTTTGAACATTTTGAAATACCAAAAATACAACTTTTAAAAACGCTAGACATTTAACGCTAGAACTACCGGAAATTTTACTCAAGTTTTTTAAAACTATTTCACACCAGAAATTTTATTTAAAACTACTTAACTTATTCTTTAACGTATTTGGATTAGTTTTATATTTAATTCATTTTAAAAAGAAATTTCTGGCTCGAATCTTAATATATTCACTAGGTAACCTTCAAAATGACGGCTCATGGTAGTTCTAGTGTTAATAGATAAATTTCACCGTTGAAGGAAGGGAATATAAAAAAAATTAATCTCTTTTTTTAATGTCAAATCTATGGATGCGTTTCTCACACTCTTACGTATAAATCAGTTTTGCATTTAACCCTTTGAAGGGTTGATGGATACTTTTTATATCAGTTTATTTTAATCAAGATTTTTCCCAGAATTTTTGGTATAAAACTTTAATTTTATAATTTTGGAAAAAAAGAAAAAAGAAAGAAAGTTGTACAATTCTAAAATTTTGTTGTGAATTCTAATTCGAAAATTCTGGTGTGAATTCAAATTATTTGCTCCTGAAGCGGTTACAATGTATACAGCCTAAACTTTTAAATTAAGTATTTTTATGTTTACCTAACAGTTATCTATCGTAATATAGCAGCATCGATTTTCTAAAACATTAGCTTTATCTCTAAAACAAAGAATTTTCATATGTTGCGGGTGAGATATGGCTGTCAAACACGCAACAGAAAATTAATATTTATTTTATGCATGAAAAGGACGTTTTACAAAATCGAAGCTGCTATATTACGATAGATAAATGTCAGGTAACCATAAAAATATTTCGTTTAACCCCTTGAAGGGCCACGGTATATTATATGCCACTTAATTTTAATCCCAAAATGCCACAATGACACCAGAATTTTATAATCAAATTTTGATTTTATAAGGTACATGAGAAAAAGCTTTTACTTATTTTAAAATAAATTCGTTCGTGAATCCTGGTGTCAATCAATCATTTCAATAATTTAGCTGCAAGAGTACTTTGCTCCTGAAGGGGTTAAAGGTAAGCGCTTTCAGCAATTTATGTACAAAGTTAATTTATGGGTAAAAGTTCCAGATACGCCCAGACCAGTAGATACGCCCACACCAGTAGGGCATCAAAATGGTTCGTTTTTTGAATACAAGTATTTTCAAAAAAAAATTCCTGGTAAATATCTACAACATTTGCAATAAACAGAACTTTTGTGTGGGTTCCTACAAAATTTGCAAGAAAAATCCAAACAGAAGAAAGTGTTTAAAACAAAATGACGGACCGTTTGGAAGCGCTGGTTAACCCTTTCAGGGGCACGCAATTTTGTTCCTGTAACGTTGAATTCACACTGGTATTTACCAAAGAATTTAGTTCAAAATAATGAAAAACAATTTCTCAACTTTTTTTTTCGTCAAAGTTTAAAAAATAAAATTCGGTTAAAAGTTTCTGGTTTGAATCAGATTAAATTTAGGTGGTATATATTATATACCACCCTTTGAGGGGCGGTGGTATATATTATATACCACCGCCCCTCAAAGGGTTAAGGACATATTAAAAAAAAATTCTAATATTTTTGATTTCTTAAAACAGTTATGAAATTAAAAACAATATTGCAAAAAATGGATATGAAACTTCAAATAGCCGCCATTTTGTGAAATTTGAATTTCTTTAATCAGTTTTAGGTGTGTCCTCCGACTAATTTAATGTGTTGTAACAATGCAAGTGATTTTTTTTTGTTTTAGATAATTACTAAGAACACAATCAAGTACACCGATTGGCTGTGATTGAAGCGCCTAATGAAATTTCGAAAACTTAAGATTGATTAAAATATCGACTTTTTTATACAAATTTATTCAATTTAAAAAATTGATACCGAAAACCTTCTTTTTTATCTATGTGTACCATTTAAAAAAAAAAAAAAAAAAAAAAAAAAAAATCCAGAAAATACCCGAAAAGACAAGCCGTATCGGATAAACTTTCCCTTAATTAAACAAATTGATTACAATCAAGTATTTTTCGGGTTTTTTTTAGATTTTTTTTAAGAAAAGAAAACGAGTAAAAAAACAGCTATAATATTTGGTATTTAAAAGCGAGAAATTTTAAATAATGTCAGAAACAAAGCTTCGAAACAAAATTAGCAAATTAAACTTTTGTAACCAATTACTAAAATTCAAATATCAATAGAATTTTCTGAACAACTAAAGAGATTTTTATTAGATGCATTTTAATAATATCATGATACTTCAAACATAATAAAATAAAAGAATCACTGAAGTGCACTACAACATGTTTCCTATAGATTAAGGGGCACGTAGTGTTTATCGTTCATTTACAAAGACGCACAAAATAATTCGGTTACAGAACGTACTATGATCGATAACATTGTATGAAAAATTAAAGTTCTTAATAATATCCGCTAGTGGTAGAATTTGTTTCATAATCTATGCCTTATGCAAACTTTTTCGTTCTTGTTAATTTCTATTCTTGAGGGCTACTTCATGTGCTATCTGTTTCGTTGGTAAGATTTTCCTATTTGACATTTGGGATGCTTGTGGTAGAAATTCTACAATGTTGGTAAACAATGTTATCGTCATGTAAATCATGCTCATAAAGTGTTAAACGCATTAAATTATACTATGTATATATATATATATGTGTGTGTGTGTGTTTGTGTTTGTGTGTGTGTTACAAAATTGCAAATAGAAATATTGTTATGTTTGTTTCAATCGCAATAGCATATTTTAAAAAAATTCATAAATTGAATGCATCACGGAAAAATTCGCTTGAAGAAAATATTCGAGATTTATTGAACTTTTATCTATGACAGATTTAAAAATGAAATGTTTTCAGTTCAATTTTTTTTTTCAAATTTGAATATATACGATATAAACTGACATTTAAATTACGCATTCTGCTTGTGCGTTTCATCTCATGGAATTTTCTAGTCTATTTATAAGAAATCTCTTTGAAAGCAAGTATACGTATGCAAAAATGATTGTATATATATTGTATATCTTTATATTCAAATAAAATACTTTGTTGGGATCTAAAATACATCTGTCGGAAAGCATTATAGATATTTCTTAATAATAGATATTTGAAATATTGTATGTAGTCATTGATTTACGATATCAACCACTGTGAATAAGGAGTTCTTAATAATTATATTAACAATAAACTGTTATTTTAAAATAAAGGTGTTAAATAATAATAAAAAAAAACTGGCTAAACATGAAGAAGTGACACCAAATAAATATTATTTGCATGAAACTTAGTATCGCAAATGGTCCGCTTTCTGAATACCAGTATTTTCTTAGAAAATACTTATTTTTAGTTTTTTTTTTACAAAAATTCCAGAACCCACCTTTGGAGTTATATTTTTGCGGAAATCTTCTAGATACCTACTATGAAATTTTCTGTTAAAAATATTGGTATTCAGTTGGCGGACCATTTGGGTGCCCTACAATCCATTTATTCAGTCAATCGAGCAAAGTTGTTACTTGAAGAAAAAAACGAATTTCCGTTCATATAATAATGAATATAGTGTAACGATATTTTCAACAGATAATTATTTCCTTTCTCTGAAGTATAATAACATTAGGAGAAAGGTTTAAAATTGCGCACCATTTGCATTCAAACATCACTGAGTTAAGCTGCCCGGAATTACAAATGTAGCGTCAGAAATAGTACGGTTTTTCATTCACTGTCTTAAATTGCATTTCCTAAACCACCGCACCCTGAATACTAGGCATGCGCACTGACACTAAAATGGGCTGATTTTTTTAAGCGTTTGTACGGCCCCCTGAATTTCGAGACCAGTATTTTTCAAAAGTTTTCTTTGACCTTTTTTAATCTCCGAAAATAAGATGAAGAAAACATTTAAAAATTATTGGTATTCCATAGCTGCCAACTTTTACGCTTTTTTGATACCACTAAAAATTAATGGAAAATTTTGCCTTATTGAATCACATGATTTCGTTGATTTAATAAATTTCAATTTACTATACAATTTTAGTGGTAGGAAAAAAGCGTAAAAGTTGGCAGCTATGGTATTCAATTTCAAGGGACCGTGCAAACTTTTTAAAAAATCCACCTACAAAAGCCTCCAATAATTTTGTGTCAGCGCGAAGGCCTATGAATTCAGGGGAGGTGACTGAACAGTCAATGATGTCATTGCTTTTACTTTCACAGCCTTCTGAATAATAGACCTAAGTGCTGACAGAAAAATGGAGGCTGGCGACGAAAAATTTTTCTCAATGTTTTTTTTTTGTCCCTTTAATTTGAACACTTGTACTTTCTTATAGTATTCGTGTCTTTTAATTAATCGCAAAAAACTAAAGCAAAGAATAATTTTACAGGGTGTCTATTATTTCAAAATGTAAAATATCGAAAACAAAGATCGACAGAAGAATGCAACAAAAATTATTTTTATTGTGAAAAATGTAAGAATTTCATACACAAATTTCTAAAAAAGTTGCAAAAGCTGTTAACATATGGCGCGGTAATTGCAATAAATACCTGTCTGTAAATAGTGCTTTGAAGCCAAAAGCGATCAGTTCCACCGTTGAAGCAGCAATTAGCCTACCGAACTAAGAAGTTTAAATCATGTATTTCATTGAACAACGTGTGTTTCTGGTACAGGAATATCATAGAAGAAAACACAGTCTAACAGCAACAAGGCACAGTTTTCAAAAACGATTTAATCTTCCAAAAGGACACGATGCGAAAACCATTCACAAGCTCTTTTTCAAATTACAACGGACATTCAGCGTGGCTGATTATCTAGTGAGGAATTTTAGCCGTAATAAAACTGCATTTACTCCTGAAAATGTCGCCACAGATTCTGGAATGATTCAACAACATCCAAGGAAATCTGTCCAAAAACTTTCAGCAGAGACTGGTTTGAAGCGTTCTACTACTCAGAAAAAACTGCGAAAAAGCCTACACATGTTTTCATTCAAAATCCAAGCTCACAACGCCATATCCGTAAGAGCTTTGAGACAAATGGCTGATTTTGCGGACAAAAAGCACACAATTATTGATAATGAAGGATTTGATGTTAACTGCATCTGGTTCACAAATGAAGCACATTTCCACCGGAATGAATTTGTCAATAAATAAAGCTGGCGATTTGGGAGTTCAGGAAATCCACATTGGAGTGAAGCGACAAAAACTGCATTCTCCCAAACTTAATGTTTCGAGTGCGGTAGGCAGCAGATGCATCATTGGCTTTTTTCATGCGAGAAACGATCGCTAATAAACGTTACGTTGCATATTTGGAACAATTTTTCACCAAACAGTTTGCGTTGGAGAATCGAAAAGCCACCGAGTGGTTCATGCAAGATGTGGCCCGATCACATCGCACCGAACAAGTGTTTCGATTTCTTAATGAATTCTTCAGGAATAGTGTCATTGAATTGAATTATCCCAAATTTAGTGGCGCAGGCATGGATTGGCCTGCATATTCACCGGATCTGATGCCTTGTGACTACTTTTTATAGGGAACATTGAAAGACACTGTCTACCGAAACCGTTCAACCACACTGGAAGAAATTGAATCATTGATCTGTTTGGCTTCTGAATCCATGCCCGTTTTAGACATTGCAGCATCTAATGGCAAATTTCATTCAGCGTGTGCACATATGTGCACATACATGCACCAGAAAAATGTAAAAAGATAAATTGTTATTTTTATTTAAAGATGAATAGGCTATTTCTAAAACATTCATAAATTCAATGCATCGGGGAAAATCCTCTTTCCAAAAACATTTGAAAATTATGCAATTCCTATCAATAATAGATTTAAATATGAAATTCTATTAGTTATAAATTCTGTTTCAAATATGGATATACTTAAACTGACATTTAAATTTCAGATTTAACATGTGCGTTTCAATTCATTGCATTTTCTATAGTCTATTTATAATAAATCCCTTTAAAAGTAAGCTTGCGTATTGAAAAATGATTTCATATCTTTATATATACATAATTTATTTCGTGGGGATTTAGAATGTATCTATAGGGATGCTTTGTAAATATTTTTAAGTGATAGATGTTTGAAACATTGTACCTAAATATTGATTTAATATGTTAGTCATACTGAATAACGAGATCTATAAAATAGTTAATTTATTATATCATAAAAGTATTTTAGCAGATATGCTAGAAATAAAGTACCATATTTATTACCAATATTATATTTCAATTTATTTAACGACTTTTTTTCTAATGTAAAAAGAATGATGTATCTCTATAATAAAACTGTAAGTCATGTGACTGTCCTCAACAGTTCCGGGATGCCGCATCGCTTTTTCATATGCCAAGCGGCCATTTTTATTCAAAATTATTTTTTCGATAAACTGCATAAATGTTACATTTTAAGAAAGATCGTTCAAAATAAATTAATATTTGAGAGATGACTTGCGTTCAATTATGTATATATTCTGCAATAACTTCAGTCGAAAGGTTCGCAGTTCAAATTCTCTATTCATAAAAGTAAACAAAAAAAAGATTGATTCGTCGTGAATATTTAAAATATTAAATCATGGAGGTAATCATTCGCAAAGCAAGTTCTCCGCGAATGAATTTTTGGACCGCTGCCTCGCGTCAAAAAAATAATTCGCACCAGTGAGACAATCAAAGTTTACCATAATTATGTGCTATACAACTCAACTTTCGGACCTTTTCTTGACGTAAATTGAACGCATGTAATAATATTTAATGAATCAGATTTTTAGCATTTTTAAAATCGCTAATACAGCTTTTATTTATCGCGTGTACAAATTAGAAATGATACTTTGATTTTGAAATCAAATGTTTTGATTTATGATATTATTTCTTATTTATTTATTTATTTTCTCTTTTAAATGAAAAGTGTGAAGTATTTTAAATTTATGTAATATAAGCATTTTAGATTAAAGTTAAGTATTTTAAATGAAATGAGTGACAGGTTTATAATTTAAAATTAAATTAATTGTAGTATGAATGACGGTGATGGGAACGATATTTGGCGAATTATCATCTGCTCCCGGCTAACAAAAATACTCATAATTAAAAAAAAGAATAAAAATAAATAAATGATAGTTTGTTGTAAATAAATATTGATATACATATCAAAAATAATTTATAGAATTAAAATAAAAAATAAAAGTAAATAAACAACAATTTCCATAACAAATGGACATAATATATGGACATAAAGAATTAATGCAGAGTAAATTAATGCAAGATTTATGATATTATTTCTTATTTATTTATTTATTTTCTCTTTTAAATGAAAAGTGTGAAGTATTTTAAATTTATGTAATATAAGCATTTTAGATGAAAGTTAAGTATTTTAAATGAAATGAGTGACAGGTTTATAATTTAAAATTAAATTAATTGTAGTATGAATGACGGTGATGGGAACGATATTTGGCGAATTATCATCTGCTCCCGGCTAACAAAAATACTCGAATTAATATTTGAATATATACGATATAAACTGACATTCAAATTACGCATTCTGCTTGTGCGTATCATCTCATGGAATTTTCTAGTCTATTTATACGAAATCTCTTTGAAAGCAAGTCTACGTATGCAAAAATGATTGTATATCTTTATATTCAAATAAAATACTTTGTTGGGATCTAAAATACATCTGTCGGAAAGCATTATAGATATTTCTTAATAATAGATATTTGAAACATTGTATGTTGTCATTGATTTACGATATCAACCACTGTGAATAAGGAGTTCTTAATAATTATATTAACAATAAACTGTTATTTTAAAATAAAGGTGTTAAATAATAATAAAAAAAACTGGCTAAACATGAAGAAGTGACACCAAATAAATATTATTTGCATGAAACTTAGTATCGCAATCCCAGGGCTCCCAAATGGTCCGCTTTCTGAATACCAGTATTTTCTTAGAAAATACTTATTTTTAGTTTTTTTTTACAAAAATTCCAGAACCCACCTTTGGAGATATATTTTTGCGGAAATCTTCTAGATACCTACTATGAAATTTTCTGTTAAAAATATTGGTATTCAGTTGGCGGACCATTTGGGTGCCCTACAATCCATTTATTCAGTCAATCGAGCAAAGTTGTTACTTGAAGAAAAAAACGAATTTCCGTTCATATAATAATGAATACAGTGTAACGATATTTTCAACAGATAATTATTTCCTTTCTCTGAAGTATAATAACATTAGGAGAAAGGTTTAAAATTGCGCACCATTTGCATTCAAACATCACTGAGTTAAGCTGCCCGGAATTACAAATGTAGCGTCAGTAATAGTACGGTTTTTCATTCACTGTCTTAAATTGCATTTCCTAAACCACCGCACCCTGAATACTAGGCATGCGCACTGACACTAAAATGGGCTGTTTTTTTAAGCGTTTGTACGGCCCCCTGAATTTCGAGACCAGTATTTTTCAAAAGTTTTCTTTGACCTTTTTTAATCTCCGAAAATAAGATGAAGAAAACATTTAAAAATTATTGGTATTCAATTTGCAAACTTTTTAAAAAATCCGCCTACAAAAGCCTCCAATAATTTTGTGTCAGCGCGAAGGCCTATGAATTCAGGGGAGGTGACTGAACAGTCAATGATGTCATTGCTTTTACTTTCACAGCCTTCTGAATAATAGACCTAAGTGCTGACAGAAAAATGGAGGCTGGCGACGAAATATTTTTCTCAATGTTTTTTTTTTGTCCCTTTAATTTGAATACTTGTACTTTCTTATAGTATTCGTGTCTTTTAATTAATCGCAAAAAACTAAAGCAAAGAATAATTTTACAGGGTGTTTCTTATTTCAAAATGTAAAATATCGAAAACAAAGATCGACAGAAGAATGCAACAAAAATTATTTTTATTGTGAAAAATGTAAGAATTTCATACACAAATTTCTAAAAAAGTTGCAAAAGCTGTTAACATATGGCGCGGTAATTGCAATAAATACCTGTCTGTAAATAGTGCTTTGAAGCCAAAAGCGATCAGTTCCACCGTTGAAGCAGCAATTAGCCTACCGAACTAAGAAGTTTAAATCATGTATTTCATTGAACAACGTGTGTTTCTGGTACTGGAATATCATAGAAGAAAACACAGTCTAACAGCAACAAGGCACAGTTTTCAAAAACGATTTAATCTTCCAAAAGGACACGATGCGAAAACCATTCACAAGCTCTTTTTCAAATTACAACGGACATTCAGCGTGGCTGATTATCTAGTGAGGAATTTTAGCCGTAATAAAACTGCATTTACTCCTGAAAATGTCGCCACAGTTTCTGGAATGATTCAACAACATCCAAGGAAATCTGTCCAAAAACTTTCAGCAGAGACTGGTTTGAAGCGTTCTACTACTCAGAAAAAACTGCGAAAAAGCCTACACATGTTTTCATTCAAAATCCAAGCTCACAACGCCATATCCGTAAGAGCTTTGAGACAAATGGCTGATTTTGCGGACAAAAAGCACACAATTATTGATAATGAAGGATTTGATGTTAACTGCATCTGGTTCACAAATGAAGCACATTTCCACCGGAATGAATTTGTTAATAAATAAAGCTGGTGATTTGGGAGTTCAGGAAATCCACATTGGAGTGAAGCGACAAAAACTGCATTCTCCCAAACTTAATGTTTCGAGTGCGGTAGGCAGCAGATGCATCATTGGCTTTTTTCATGCGAGAAACGATCGCTAATAAACGTTACGTTGCATATTTGGAACAATTTTTCACCAAACAGTTTGCGTTGGAGAATCGAAAAGCCACCGAGTGGTTCATGCAAGATGTGGCCCGATCACATCGCACCGAACAGGTGTTTCGATTTCTTAATGAATTCTTCAGTAATAGTGTGATTGAATTGAATTATCCCAAAGTTAGTGGCGCAGGCATGAATTGGCCTGCATATTCAGCGGATCTGATGCCTTGTGACTACTTTTTATAGGGAACATTGAAAGACACTGTCTACCGAAACCGTTCAACCACACTGGAAGAAATTCAATCATTGATCTGTTTGGCTACTGAATCCATGCCCGTTTTAGACATTGCAGCATCTAATGGCAAATTTCATTCAGCGTGTGCACATATGTGCACGTACATGCACCAGAAAAATGTAAAAAGATAAATTGTTATTTTTATTTAAAGATGAATAGGCTATTTCTAAAACATTCATAAATTCAATGCATCGGGGAAAATCCTCTTTCCAAAAACATTTGATAATTATGCAATTCCTATCAATAATAGATTTAAATATGAAATTCTATTAGTTATAAATTCTGTTTCAAATATGGACATACTTAAACTGACATTTAAATTACAGATTTAACATGTGCGTTTCAATTCATTGCATTTTCTATAGTCTATTTATAATAAATCCCTTTAAAAAGTAAGCTTGCGTATTGAAAAATGATTTCATATCTTTATATATACATAATTTATTTCGTGGGGATTTAGAATGTATCTATAGGGATGCTTTGTAAATATTTTTAAGTGATAGATGTTTGAAACATTGTACCTAAATTTTGATTTAATATGTTAGTCATACTGAATAACGAGATCTATAAAATAGTTAATTTATTATATCATAAAAGTATTTTAGCAGATATGCTAGAAATAAAGTACCATATTTATTACCAATATTATATTTCAATTTATTTAACGACTTTTTTTCTAATGTAAAAAGAATGATGTATCTCTATAATAAAACTGTAAGTCATGTGACTGTCCTCAACAGTTCCGGGATGCCGCATCGCTTTTTCATATGCCAAGCGGCCATTTTTATTCAAAATTATTTTTTCGAATAAACTGCATAAATGTTACATTTTAAGAAAGATCGTTCAAAATAAATTAATATTTGGGAGATGACTTGCGTTCAATTATGTATATATTCTGCAATAACTTCAGTCGAAAGATTCGCAGTTCAAATTCTCTATTCATAAAAGTAAACAAAAAAAAGATTGATTCGTCGTGAACATTTAAAATATTAAATCATGGAGGTAATCATTCGCAAAGCAAGTTCTCCGCGAATGAATTTTTGGACCGCTGCCTCGCGTCAAAAAAATAATTCGCACCAGTGAGACAATCAAAGTTTACCATAATTATGTGCTATACAACTCAACTTTCGGACCTTTTCTTGACGTAAATTGAACTCATGTAATAATATTTAATGAATCAGATTTTTAGCATTTTTAAAATCGCTAATACAGCTTTTATTTATCGCGTGTACAAATTAGAAATGATACTTTGATTTTGAAATCAAATGTTTTGATTTATGATATTATTTCTTATTTATTTATTTATTTTCTCTTTTAAATGAAAAGTGTGAAGTATTTTAAATTTATGTAATATAAGCATTTTAGATTAAAGTTAAGTATTTTAAATGAAATGAGTGACAGGTTTATAATTTAAAATTAAATTAATTGTAGTATGAATGACGGTGATGGGAACGATATTTGGCGAATTATCATCTGCTCCCGGCTAACAAAAATACTCATAATTAAAAAAAAGAATAAAAATAAATAAATGATAGTTTGTTGTAAATAAATATTGATATACATATCAAAAATAATTTATAGAATTAAATAAAAAATAAAAGTAAATAAACAGCAATTTCCATAACAAATGGACATAATATATGGACATAAAGAATTAATGCAGAGTAAATTAATGCAAGATTTATGATATTATTTCTTATTTATTTATTTATTTTCTCTTTTAAATGAAAAGTGTGAAGTATTTTAAATTTATGTAATATAAGCATTTTAGATGAAAGTTAAGTATTTTAAATGAAATGAGTGACAGGTTTATAATTTAAAATTAAATTAATTGTAGTATGAATGACGGTGATGGGAACGATATTTGGCGAATTATCATCTGCTCCCGGCTAACAAAAATACTCGAATTAATATTTGAATATATACGATATAAACTGACATTTAAATTACGCATTCTGCTTGTGCGTATCATCTCATGGAATTTTCTAGTCTATTTATACGAAATCTCTTTGAAAGCAAGTCTACGTATGCAAAAATGATTGTATATCTTTATATTCAAATAAAATACTTTGTTGGGATTATTTATTTATAAACGATTTAATCTTCCAAAAGGACACGATGCGAAAACCATTCACAAGCTCTTTTTCAAATTACAACGGACATTCAGCGTGGCTGATTATCTAGTGAGGAATTTTAGCCGTAATAAAACTGCATTTACTCCTGAAAATGTCGCCACAGTTTCTGGAATGATTCAACAACATCCAAGGAAATCTGTCCAAAAACTTTCAGCAGAGACTGGTTTGAAGCGTTCTACTACTCAGAAAAAACTGCGAAACAGCCTACACATGTTTTCATTCAAAATCCAAGCTCACAACGCCATATCCGTAAGAGCTTTGAGACAAATGGCTGATTTTGCGGACAAAAAGCACACAATTATTGATAATGAAGGATTTGATGTTAACTGCATCTGGTTCACAAATGAAGCACATTTCCACATCTGTCGGAAAGCATTATAGATATTTCTTAATAATAGATATTTGAAACATTGTATGTTGTCATTGATTTACGATATCAACCACTGTGAATAAGGAGTTCTTAATAATTATATTAACAATAAACTGTTATTTTAAAATAAAGGTGTTAAATAATAATAAAAAAAACTGGCTAAACATGAAGAAGTGACACCAAATAAATATTATTTGCATGAAACTTAGTATCGCAATCCCAGGGCTCCCAAATGGTCCGCTTTCTGAATACCAGTATTTTCTTAGAAAATACTTATTTTTAGTTTTTTTTTACAAAAATTCCAGAACCCACCTTTGGAGATATATTTTTGCGGAAATCTTCTAGATACCTACTATGAAATTTTCTGTTAAAAATATTGGTATTCAGTTGGCGGACCATTTGGGTGCCCTACAATCCATTTATTCAGTCAATCGAGCAAAGTTGTTACTTGAAGAAAAAAACGAATTTCCGTTCATATAATAATGAATACAGTGTAACGATATTTTCAACAGATAATTATTTCCTTTCTCTGAAGTATAATAACATTAGGAGAAAGGTTTAAAATTCCGCACCATTTGCATTCAAACATCACTGAGTTAAGCTGCCCGGAATTACAAATGTAGCGTCAGTAATAGTACGGTTTTTCATTCACTGTCTTAAATTGCATTTCCTAAACCACCGCACCCTGAATACTAGGCATGCGCACTGACACTAAAATGGGCTGATTTTTTTAAGCGTTTGTACGGCCCCCTGAATTTCGAGACCAGTATTTTTCAAAAGTTTTCTTTGACCTTTTTTAATCTCCGAAAATAAGATGAAGAAAACATTTAAAAATTATTGGTATTCAATTTCAAGGGACCGTGCAAACTTTTTAAAAAATCCGCCTACAAAAGCCTCCAATAATTTTGTGTCAGCGCGAAGGCCTATGAATTCAGGGGAGGTGACTGAACAGTCAATGATGTCATTGCTTTTACTTTCACAGCCTTCTGAATAATAGACCTAAGTGCTGACAGAAAAATGGAGGCTGGCGACGAAAAATTTTTCTCAATGTTTTTTTTTGTCCCTTTAATTTGAACACTTGTACTTTCTTATAGTATTCGTGTCTTTTAATTAATCGCAAAAAACTAAAGCAAAGAATAATTTTACAGGGTGTTTCTTATTTCAAAATATAAAATATCGAAAACAAAGATCGACAGAAGAATGCAACAAAAATTATTTTTATTGTGAAAAATGTAAGAATTTCATACACAAATTTCTAAAAAAGTTGCAAAAGCTGTTAACATATGGCGCGGTAATTGCAATAAATACCTGTCTGTAAATAGTGCTTTGAAGCCAAAAGCGATCAGTTCCACCGTTGAAGCAGCAATTAGCCTACTGAACTAAGAAGTTTAAATCATGTATTTCATTGAACAACGTGTGTTTCTGGTACTGGAATATCATAGAAGAAAACACAGTCTAACAGCAACAAGGCACAGTTTTCAAAAACGATTTAATCTTCCAAAAGGACACGATGCGAAAACCATTCACAAGCTCTTTTTCAAATTACAACGGACATTCAGCGTGGCTGATTATCTAGTGAGGAATTTTAGCCGTAATAAAACTGCATTTACTCCTGAAAATATCGCCACAGTTTCTGGAATGATTCAACAACATCCAAGGAAATCTGTCCAAAAACTTTCAGCAGAGACTGGTTTGAAGCGTTCTACTACTCAGAAAAAACTGCGAAACAGCCTACACATGTTTTCATTCAAAATCCAAGCTCACAACGCCATATCCGTAAGAGCTTTGAGACAAATGGCTGATTTTGCGGACAAAAAGCACACAATTATTGATAATGAAGGATTTGATGTTAACTGCATCTGGTTCACAAATGAAGCACATTTCCACCGGAATGAATTTGTCAATAAATAAAGCTGGCGATTTGGGAGTTCAGGAAATCCACATTGGAGTGAAGCGACAAAAACTGCATTCTCCCAAACTTAATGTTTCGAGTGCGGTAGGCAGCAGATGCATCATTGGCTTTTTTCATGCGAGAAACGATCGCTAATAAACGTTACGTTGCATATTTGGAACAATTTTTCACCAAACAGTTTGCGTTGGAGAATCGAAAAGCCACCGAGTGGTTCATGCAAGATGTGGCCCGATCACATCGCACCGAACAGGTGTTTCGATTTCTTAATGAATTCTTCAGGAATAGTGTCATTGAATTGAATTATCCCAAATTTAGTGGCGCAGGCATGGATTGGCCTGCATATTCACCGGATCTGATGCCTTGTGACTACTTTTTATAGGGAACATTGAAAGACACTGTCTACCGAAACCGTTCAACCACACTGGAAGAAATTGAATCATTGATCTGTTTGGCTACTGAATCCATGCCCGTTTTAGACATTGCAGCATCTAATGGCAAATTTCATTCAGCGTGTGCACATATGTGCACATACATGCACCAGAAAAATGTAAAAAGATAAATTGTTATTTTTATTTAAAGATGAATAGGCTATTTCTAAAACATTCATAAATTCAATGCATCGGGGAAAATCCTCTTTCCAAAAACATTTGAAAATTATGCAATTCCTATCAATAATAGATTTAAATATGAAATTCTATTAGTTATAAATTCTGTTTCAAATATGGACATACTTAAACTGACATTTAAATTACAGATTTAACATGTGCGTTTCAATTCATTGCATTTTCTATAGTCTATTTATAATAAATCCCTTTAAAAAGTAAGCTTGCGTATTGAAAAATGATTTCATATCTTTATATATACATAATTTATTTCGTGGGGATTTAGAATGTATCTATAGGGATGCTTTGTAAATATTTTTAAGTGATAGATGTTTGAAACATTGTACCTAAATATTGATTTAATATGTTAGTCATACTGAATAACGAGATCTATAAAATAGTTAATTTATTATATCATAAAAGTATTTTAGCAGATATGCTAGAAATAAAGTACCATATTTATTACCAATATTATATTTCAATTTATTTAACGACTTTTTTTCTAATGTAAAAAGAATGATGTATCTCTATAATAAAACTGTAAGTCATGTGACTGTCCTCAACAGTTCCGGGATGCCGCATCGCTTTTTCATATGCCAAGCGGCCATTTTTATTCAAAATTATTTTTTTGAATAAACTGCATAAATGTTACATTTTAAGAAAGATCGTTCAAAATAAATTAATATTTGGGAGATGACTTGCGTTCAATTATGTATATATTCTGCAATAACTTCAGTCGAAAGATTCGCAGTTCAAATTCTCTATTCATAAAAGTAAACAAAAAAAAAGATTGATTCGTCGTGAACATTTAAAATATTAAATCATGGAGGTAATCATTCGCAAAGCAAGTTCTCCGCGAATGAATTTTTGGACCGCTGCCTCGCGTCAAAAAAATAATTCGCACCAGTGAGACAATCAAAGTTTACCATAATTATGTGCTATACAACTCAACTTTCGGACCTTTTCTTGACGTAAATTGAACTCATGTAACAATATTTAATGAATCAGATTTTTAGCATTTTTAAAATCGCTAATACAGCTTTTATTTATCGCGTGTACAAATTAGAAATGATACTTTGATTTTGAAATCAAATGTTTTGATTTATGATATTATTTCTTATTTATTTATTTATTTTCTCTTTTAAATGAAAAGTGTGAAGTATTTTAAATTTATGTAATATAAGCATTTTAGATTAAAGTTAAGTATTTTAAATGAAATGAGTGACAGGTTTATAATTTAAAATTAAATTAATTGTAGTATGAATGACGGTGATGGGAACGATATTTGGCGAATTATCATCTGCTCCCGGCTAACAAAAATACTCATAAATAAAAAAAAGAATAAAAATAAATAAATGATAGTTTGTTGTAAATAAATATTGATATACATATCAAAAATAATTTATAGAATTAAAATAAAAAATAAAAGTAAATAAACAACAATTTCCATAACAAATGGACATAATATATGGACATAAAGAATTAATGCAGAGTAAATTAATGCAAGATTTATGATATTATTTCTTATTTATTTATTTATTTTCTCTTTTAAATGAAAAGTGTGAAGTATTTTAAATTTATGTAATATAAGCATTTTAGATGAAAGTTAAGTATTTTAAATGAAATGAGTGACAGGTTTATAATTTAAAATTAAATTAATTGTAGTATGAATGACGGTGATGGGAACGATATTTGGCGAATTATCATCTGCTCCCGGCTAACAAAAATACTCGAATTAATATTTGAATATATACAATATAAACTGACATTTAAATTACGCATTCTGCTTGTGCGTATCATCTCATGGAATTTTCTAGTCTATTTATACGAAATCTCTTTGAAAGCAAGTCTACGTATGCAAAAATGATTGTATATCTTTATATTCAAATAAAATACTTTGTTGGGATCTAAAATACATCTGTCGGAAAGCATTATAGATATTTCTTAATAATAGATATTTGAAACATTGTATGTTGTCATTGATTTACGATATCAACCACTGTGAATAAGGAGTTCTTAATAATTATATTAACAATAAACTGTTATTTTAAAATAAAGGTGTTAAATAATAATAAAAAAACTGGCTAAACATGAAGAAGTGACACCAAATAAATATTATTTGCATGAAACTTAGTATCGCAATCCCAGGGCTCCCAAATGGTCCGCTTTCTGAATACCAGTATTTTCTTAGAAAATACTTATTTTTAGTTTTTTTTTTACAAAAATTCCAGAACCCACCTTTGGAGATATATTTTTGCGGAAATCTTATAGATACCTACTATGAAATTTTCTGTTAAAAATATTGGTATTCAGTTGGCGGACCATTTGGGTGTGCTACAATCCATTTATTCAGTCAATCGAGCAAAGTTGTTACTTGAAAAAAAAAACGAATTTCCGTTCATATAATAATGAATATAGTGTAACGATATTTTCAACAGATAATTATTTCCTTTCTCTGAAGTATAATAACATTAGGAGAAAGGTTTAAAATTGCGCACCATTTGCATTCAAACATCACTGAGTTAAGCTGCCCGGAATTACAAATGTAGCGTCAGTAATAGTACGGTTTTTCATTCACTGTCTTAAATTGCATTTCCTAAACCACCGCACCCTGAATACTAGGCATGCGCACTGACACTAAAATGGGATGATTTTTTTAAGCGTTTGTACGGCCCCCTGAATTTCGAGACCAGTATTTTTCAAAAGTTTTCTTTGACCTTTTTTAATCTCCGAAAATAAGATGAAGAAAACATTTAAAAATTATTGGTATTCAATTTCAAGGGACCGTGCAAACTTTTTAAAAAATCCGCCTACAAAAGCCTCCAATAATTTTGTGTCAGCGCGAAGGCCTATGAATTCAGGGGAGGTGACTGAACAGTCAATGATGTCATTGCTTTTACTTTCACAGCCTTCTGAATAATAGACCTAAGTGCTGACAGAAAAATGGAGGCTGGCGACGAAAAATTTTTCTCAATGTTTTTTTTTTGTCCCTTTAATTTGAACACTTGTACTCTCTTATAGTATTCGTGTCTTTTAATTAATCGCAAAAAACTAAAGCAAAGAATAATTTTACAGGGTGTCTCTTATTTCAAAATGTAAAATATCGAAAGAAAGATCGACAGAAGAATGCAACAAAAATTATTTTTATTGTGAAAAATGTAAGAATTTCATACACAAATTTCTAAAAAAGTTGCAAAAGCTGTTAACATATGGCGCGGTAATTGCAATAAATACCTGTCTGTAAATAGTGCTTTGAAGCCAAAAGCAATCAGTTCCACCGTTGAAGCAGCAATTAGCCTACCGAACTAAGAAGTTTAAATCATGTATTTCATTGAACAACGTGTGTTTCTGGTACTGGAATATCATAGAAGAAAACACAGTCTAACAGCAACAAGGCACAGTTTTCAAAAACGATTTAATCTTCCAAAAGGACACGATGCGAAAACCATTCACAAGCTCTTTTTCAAATTACAACGGACATTCAGCGTGGCTGATTATCTAGTGAGGAATTTTAGCCGTAATAAAACTGCATTTACTCCTGAAAATGTCGCCACAGTTTCTGGAATGATTCAACAACATCCAAGGAAATCTGTCCAAAAACTTTCAGCAGAGACTGGTTTGAAGCGTTCTACTACTCAGAAAAAACTGCGAAACAGCCTACACATGTTTTCATTCAAAATCCAAGCTCACAACGCCATATCCGTAAGAGCTTTGAGACAAATGGCTGATTTTGCGGACAAAAAGCACACAATTATTGATAATGAAGGATTTGATGTTAACTGCATCTGGTTCACAAATGAAGCACATTTCCACCGGAATGAATTTGTCAATAAATAAAGCTGGCGATTTGGGAGTTCAGGAAATCCACATTGGAGTGAAGCGACAAAAACTGCATTCTCCCAAACTTAATGTTTCGAGTGCGGTAGGCAGCAGATGCATCATTGGCTTTTTTCATGCGAGAAACGATCGCTAATAAACGTTACGTTGCATATTTGGAACAATTTTTCACCAAACAGTTTGCGTTGGAGAATCGAAAAGCCACCGAGTGGTTCATGCAAGATGTGGCCCGATCACATCGCACCGAACAGGTGTTTCGATTTCTTAATGAATTCTTCAGGAATAGTGTCATTGAATTGAATTATCCCAAATTTAGTGGCGCAGGCATGGATTGGCCTGCATATTCACCGGATCTGATGCCTTGTGACTACTTTTTATAGGGAACATTGAAAGACACTGTCTACCGAAACCGTTCAACCACACTGGAAGAAATTGAATCATTGATCTGTTTGGCTACTGAATCCATGCCCGTTTTAGACATTGCAGCATCTAATGGCAAATTTCATTCAGCGTGTGCACATATGTGCACATACATGCACCAGAAAAATGTAAAAAGATAAATTGTTATTTTTATTTAAAGATGAATAGGCTATTTCTAAAACATTCATAAATTCAATGCATCGGGGAAAATCCTCTTTCCAAAAACATTTGAAAATTATGCAATTCCTATCAATAATAGATTTAAATATGAAATTCTATTAGTTATAAATTCTGTTTCAAATATGGACATACTTAAACTGACATTTAAATTACAGATTTAACATGTGCGTTTCAATTCATTGCATTTTCTATAGTCTATTTATAATAAATCCCTTTAAAAAGTAAGCTTGCGTATTGAAAAATGATTTCATATCTTTATATATACATAATTTATTTCGTGGGGATTTAGAATGTATCTATAGGGATGCTTTGTAAATATTTTTAAGTGATAGATGTTTGAAACATTGTACCTAAATATTGATTTAATATGTTAGTCATACTGAATAACGAGATCTATAAAATAGTTAATTTATTATATCATAAAAGTATTTTAGCAGATATGCTAGAAATAAAGTACCATATTTATTACCAATATTATATTTCAATTTATTTAACGACTTTTTTTCTAATGTAAAAAGAATGATGTATTTGTAATATTTATTCTGGTTAATCGAGCCTTGAATGAATATATACATAAATATTCATAAATAGAACGCATCAAGGAAACTTATATTGCCAGAAACATTTGAGAGTTATGCAATTCTTATCTATAATAGGATTAAATATGAAATACTTTCCGTTAAAGTTTATTTCAAATATGGACATATCTAAACAGACATTTAAATTACCGCTTCGACTTTAGCGTTTCAATTCACTGAATTTTCTATAGTCCATTTATACTAAATCTCTTTGAAAAGTCTGTGTATTGAAAAATTATTTTATATCTTTATATACCGATAATTTATTTCGTTGGGATTTAAAATGAATCTATAGGGACACTTTGTAAATATTTTTAAATAGACGTTTGAAACATTGTACTTAATTATTGATTTAAGATGTTAGTCACACTGTATAACCCTATCTATTAGTTTATGAATAAAACAGTTATTTTAATATATCATAAAAGTATTTTAGCAGATGTACTACGAATAACGTACCATGGGTGATTCGAAATTCCCGGAGGAAATGTTTAAGAGGTGATAGAACACGCCTTGACAAGCTCAAAAAACCATGGTCATAACCCAAACAGTGAAGTGCTACACTGTAAAAAATGGGTATTCAAAATTGAGTAAAAAGTACTCAATTTTGAATACGTCACATACTCAAAATAGCTCCGATCCAAATGTACTCAAAATTGAGAAACACATGTACTCATTTTTGATCTCATGGATGTATTCAAATATGAACTGCTATGTACTCATTTTTGATCCCATGGATGTATTCAAATTTAAAAATTTTTATGTCGTTAAAATAAAATTTATAGGATAAAAACGAAACTTCCGAGTACAACCTTATAAGGGACAAATACATTTCGGCATCTTTTTTTCATTTCTGAGTGAGTTTATAGAATTTTACCAACCTTTCCAGCGAGCGGATTCGAACCCATGATGTCCCGTGTACTAGCCCGATGACCCAGACCCCAGCGCCATGACCGCTCGCGGTTTTTGCTCATATACTGTAACTTATTTGAATCGCGATAGATTTTTCCAATGTTTTTAATATTTTCTTTTCATAACTTTCAATAATTCGCTATACTATTTGGTGCCTTATAACAGACAAATTTTAATTTATTATGTATTATATGCATTAAAAAATTGTATTAAGAGTAATAATTGCTGCTTTTTGTAACAGTACTAACCAGTGTTGATTTCAGACATTTTTCTCCTGGAGGGATTTCTGTGGCTCAGGGGGGGGGGGGACATTGCACTTTTTGCTCATTAAAAGTATAAAATATCAAATCTTCCGGGGGGACATTTCAATTTTCCCGGGGATAATGCCCCTTCCGGGCCACTCCCTTAATTCAATAGTGGTACCAACATTTTCTTTTTCGAACATATAATTTTTTTAAATTATTTGCCTCATTATCTATTTATCAATTCTAATAAAAACAACAATTATATTAATCAGACGTGTTTATTACATGCTATTAAAATATATTTTTTAATGTCTTATTTAATAGAAATTATGTAAATAAATTTTTTTATAATAAATTAAATTATTATATTTCAGCTATGCTGAGAGCTTTTGCGTACGGTTCGGTTAAACTAAATAGTTTAAAAAAAGATTTTTAAACACAAATTTAAAACTAATGACCTTGGGATAGGTAGGTTTAAATCTGGACTTATTGATTTTATTTAAATTAAATTAGTTTAATTTATAAAAATATAAGCTAAAGAAATAAATTAAAAACGTTATAAAGTTAAAAACATTATTTTTATAGAAGTAAAGAAAAAATATTAACTAATTTTATAAATTTAAGGGAAAAAAATTATAAACTTTGTAAAATTATAATTTATAAAATAATAAATTTTAGCGTAATTCATAAATTTGTAAGCCAAATCAGCTTAGTTTAATACAAATTTGCATAGCTATAATTTGCAAAGATATTATGTTATGAAACTTTTAAATAACACAATATTGCATCACGTTAAAAAATTTAAAATAAATTTTAAAAAAATTAGTGGGAAAAAAAATCATAATTTTGAAGTACTATCAAGGGAAAAAAAAGTAGATGTGTAAAATGTGAGGGAAAAAAAAGAGTAAATATGTTGTAGTGAATCCACTTTGATGAAAATCCAGAACAACCAGATCCACTTTTCATTTCTCTTATTCTTCTTTTTTCCTTCAAATAATAGCTTTTTAGGCTCCGAAATTTCTGAAATATACAAGTATGTTAGGTTTGATCATATGTTCATTTTTGATCCAAAAATACTCATTTCGAAATGAGTACATAAACTTACTCATTTTTGAGAATACATATGTTAATTTTTTATCCAAAAATACTCATTTCGATATGAGTACATGAACTTACTCATTTTTGAGAATACACATGTTCATTTTTGATCCAAAAATACTCATTTCGAAATGAGTACATGGACTTACTCATTTTTGAGTACTTCATTTTTTACAGTGTACAAGGCGCTTTCTGATTGTGCAGAGAAACATGTTTTTTACGTCTACCGAATATTTAACAAATGATTCGTGACATTTATTTGAAATAGTGTTGCCAACTAGGTTGCTAATGTGGATAAAAATTAGAAGAAGAAATAAAGAAATTTCAAAAGTAACTCAAGAGAATTGACCAAATTTCCTTCAGAGAAGATGAGGGTGAAACAGAACTTTTTAGGCAAAATTTAAAGAGGATATATAACATATCTAAACAAGCTATTTTTACCATACAGTGCACAGCAAAAGTTTAGACAATGGTCGATTACGCTTCAGTACTGAGAAGTATGTAACGAATTGTTGCAAGTCAACTGCCATATATTGCTTGTGACTTATCCTTTATTCACAGACAATAAATTTTAAATTCTACACTTTACATAATATATAATGACAAGAAAACAAAATTAACATTGTTGCAAAAATATAGACAATCCATATATTTACATTAAAATAATGATAAATTAAAATCGAATTGCAACTCCATTCTTTGCAATTAGTTCAAAAATGTGACTTTCCATCGAATAAATTACATCCTGCGTCACTTGGGGATCTATTTCGTACCAAGCACGTTCAACAGCAGCTCGAAGTTCATTAAAAGAGGTGTATTATCGAAAATTTGCATAAACCTTACGAGACATGGTGCCCCAAAGGTTTTCGATTGGGTTCAAGTCAGGGCTACATGCGGGCCAATCGAGAACAGTAATATTTTGAGAGTTGAACCAAGTTTTTGTTCTGTATGAACATGAATGGATGCATTATCTTGCTGAAATACATACTTTGAACCAGCTAAATGTTTCCCAAATGGCTGTAAATTGTTCTCCAATGTATGTTTGTAGTCTTGCGCTGTTTGTCGACCACTGAGGAACTCTAGAGCTACTTGACCATTAAAGAAAAATGAGGCCCAAATCATTAAAGAACCACCACCTTATTGTCGACTAAAAAAAGTCCTAGGCTCTTTACGCAAATCGTGCCAATAATAGGCCCACCCATCTGGGCCATCCAAATTCCACTTTTTTCGTCTCTGAATATCACAATACGCCACTGGGGTCCATATGACATATGTTTCCGAGCTCACTGCATTCTCGTCAATTTGTGGTGAGATTTCAATGCTGGCTGTTTTTTCATTTTCCTCTAAACTAATTTACCTCTTTCCTTAATTCGCCTACGAATCGTATCTGTTGATACAGAAAGTCCTGACTCACTTTTAATCTGACTAGCGCTCATCATTTGTGTAGATGCCAGTTTCTGGATCCTTCTATCATCTCGTTTTCTGGTCACACGAGGCCTTCCAGATCTACGTTTTGCTTTGTAGGAGTCACCCTTAGACAATACTTGATAGGCAGACTCCTTTGAACGATTCAAAGTAGCTGAAATTTATGCAACAGTCTTCTTTTTCCATTTCAACTTCCATATCACAATTACTTCATCTGGCTGAATCTGCCTAGCTCGCAGCATCTTCAGTAACCGATGCTAATATAAGGTGCACTTAAATACTTCATGCATGTGACGTCATAGGTTTAACCTTTGCATTTTTCCGTGAACAGTTGCCAAAAAGCAAGAAAGTGTCTAAACTTTTGCAATATGCAAATTTCACTTTTTTCAATTAAATTAAATATTATCCTACATTAAAATAATTATTTCCGTCCTAAAATGTTTAAAATATATTTTAAAATAAGTATACCGATTTGTGTAATACAAGAGTTCGTATGTTTTATTTAAAGGTTAAATATCACCAGTGTCTAAACTTTTGCTGAGGACTCTACAATGCATGGCATGTCCCAAGCGGCGAACCGCTAGATGGAGCTGTCGTTATCCCTTTCTTGACGAGCGTCCTTTACATAATTTTTAATCTGTTACCACCAGTTTTTTAAAAGAGAAATTTTCACCTAATTGAATCGTAAAAATGCTACGATTAGATAAGAAAAACCTTACAATAAAAAATAACTGGTGGGAATAATCGAGGATTCTGAGCATCTTATGCGTCACGTATTCATGTCGCTCGTCCCCAAGGGGTTAAACACACAAAGCACTGGTTTTTCACATGCATCGTCATTCCTACCGTGGATTAAAAAATAGATTGTTGGTTTTACTAATCGAAAAAAGGCGGACATGCATTTCATGCATGGTGCTACAGTTGTGAAGGCTCTGGAAGTCCTAACCCTTAAATGCATGAATTTTTCTTTTAGAACTGTGCTTTTTTATAGTTATATTAAGGGTTATACACCAGAAATTTTAAGATAGATTTTCAACTTTGTTTAGTAGCATATTTTATGCGATTTTTTATAGGATTGATATTTCTATATAAATATAGTGGTGTCGAAGAAATTGATTTTTTTTTATTAAAAGTTAAATAAAAAGGTGATGCAAATTTGCATCACTATGCATTTAACGGTTAATTGTGTAGTAAACGAGGTTCTCTATATAATCAGAAAGTGCTCTGTTGCGCTTTATTGCTTGAGCTATGACCGTGCATTTTATTCTGTTTTAATCTTTCTTAGGTGTGTTCTTTTAACTTAGGAGTGTCCCTTTAAAGTTTTGCCTAGGACATCCGAATCACCTATATTACCAATATATATTTCAGTTTACTTTACGACTTTTCTTCTAATGTAAAAAGAATGATATAATTGTAATACTTGCGATTTATTCTTATTAATTAACCCTTCACAGAATATAATTTCCAATTATGATAATAAATGGTATTAATGGAGTAATTTAAGAAACATAAGTTGAAAGAAATATGAATATTTAAAAAGAAGTTCTTGTTTAAACACACCTTCATAATTGATGTCTTATAATCTAAATTAAAGACGTATAATGATTCGACAGTCAGACCACTAACATCCGTTGGTAAAATAGCTCTAATGGGCATTTACTCGTACTCCATAATATGTAAATGTTGTACGTAACGGTCAGTGAAATGATGCACCGCGGTAGAATCACTCAAATTAACACTGCAGCATTGTACAGATTTTCTTGATCACGTGGAAAACCAAAATTGATATTCATCCAACTGTTGAATATTTATCTCTGAAAAGGTAGAAAATATTTGTTTATGGCTGGATATAATTTGTAACTCGATGCTTTATAATTTATGAGTAATCTTTTGGAATCCGATAAATATTCCAAAATTATTTTTTCTTTATATAGAACTCATTCTAAACTATTAGGAGGAAGCATAGTTTTCGTTCTTTTTTCTGTTTTCAGTATCGAAATGTGAATATTGAAAAACATTTCACTTACACATACTCTAATACACAAGTCACCCGGTCTACAGCCAGTTTCGTTAGGTAGAATGCTGGTTTACTAATGGAGTTTCTAGGTTCAGTCCCGAGCGAGAGTACATTGGTCAGAAAAAGTCATTTCCTTGATGTCTGTTTCATTTATTGCAGTTTATTAAAAATGACGAAACTATTATCTGCTATGTGCAAATATACAATAGTATTTGTAATTCTTTTTTATTCTTATTTCTAAAAATGTTTAATTAAAGTATTATTAAATGATGATATTTTAATATACCAATAAATACTAAATAATATATATATATATACTAGCATGTTACGAGCGCTGCGCTGGGCCATTTTTCCAAATGTACCTTAAATCAAACGAAATGGCTTTGTATTTTAAAGGAATGTGGATCTTCACTTACAGATGCTACCTTAGTAAATATTTTCAAACAAACCTTGAATCAAACGAATTATATCAATGGATTTGAGCATGTATTATAAAGCAATAGGGACGTTCACCTGGATTTCCCTTCAATAATGCTGTAAACGATGTGAACGACATTGCGTTATATTATATCATACATTGGACAAAATTTGGGCTAAAAGAATACAACTCATTTAGTTGAACATTATAGTAGAGTTTGGTAGGGAAATGAGTCCATTATGAGATTATGACAACAGGAACTAAAAAGGTTCTCTAGTCAACATACTACTAAAAGTGAAATCATTACAAAGATTGCATAGACTGACCATTGAACTTAAATAATGTTCGGATGATACATTTTCGTCTGTAAGTTCTTGAACTCCGTCCCTCTTTCTTGTCTCCATGCGAGATTCTGGTAACGTAAGAACAATCTCACTCTATGTTACGTTATATTTCGCAGTATACGTCCTCTTCTGGCAAGTCTACTACGGTTTTTCATCTTTCGATTCCAGCAGAGTAAATACAGTGAAAATTGTAATAAATTGTTTGCATATAAAGAACAGTGTTTAACTTTCATATTTAAAAAAATGGTGAAATATAAAAAAGTGAATTTTTAAAGCTGAATATGAATAAAATTAAAATGACGCCATTTTCACTGTCTTTCCATTTTTTTTAAGTTAGTTGCATTCGTGTAACCGTTAATCTGGAAAAAAATCCAATGATTAACTCTGGTCGAAGAATATACCTCTAGTTTGTATCCAATAAAATCTTCCATAATCTTGCCGATATTCAAGTTTGGAGTCAAACATTAGAAGTGCTTGAAACGATATGGTTACTAATGTACCAGAGTTAGTTACAAAACGAAGTTATTTACACGCCAAGCTATGTTCCGTTAAATAATGTCAAATTACTGTTAATTCAATTATAGATCTTTCATTAACAAAATTCCATACCTTAAATAAAACTGACCATGATAAAGTTAGTTATGCAAAATGTTTAGTAATATTATTTTTGGTGAATACTTAAACCGAAGATTTTTTTTTGCATTTCTCTAAAGAGCATAATAACACGCAGAAATAAACTCATTTCGCACTATGCTTAGCTGCTAGGGCTGTGTGTAGGTCGAAAAGGCTTTATAATGATCGAAAAATTATCTAATCAGAATTTCAGGTACTCGTTTTTTCTTATCCAGCCTGAAATGATAAATCGGCAAATATTATTCATTCCATTCGCAACCATTGACATTACAAACTTTTTTCATACATTGAAAGCGCCAAAACAGTGGCTGAGATGTTTTGCTCTCAAAGCTGGCATACGGGAAGTACTGGGTTCAAACTCCTGTCACGCTCGTTGACCTAACCGTTCGGAGTTTTCCGTGGTTTTCTTCGAACCTTGCCGTAAATACGGGTTAGGATCCCTTAGAAAGACCCCCATGGAGGGCACTCCCCCCAGGGTCTATATCCCTCGTGTAGATAATCGGCCGTCATAAAAGCAACCAACCGTACATTGGAAGCATTGCTTTTTTGGTAACACTTTGCTTCCTAATGAAAAAAACCCATAAATTTAGCAATCGCTAATTTCAAAAGTCTGTAATCTTCTGTAATCTGAATAGTCATCCAGAGTAACCTTCAAACATAAACGAAACATCCAACAATATAGTAAAAATGCCAACTGGCAAGTGACCGGAATACGGACAATCAGTCCAATGTATTTTAAAAACCTTCCTGAAAGAAGGGAAGATATGCAGAAAAAAATAAAAATAAATGACGAATCAAAAAGAGAATCGAAAATTTATTTCAGCAAACAGTTTTTATTGAAAAATGTAGCCTTTTGTGATGGTAATAACGCATAAATGCACATATCTCCTTAAGAATATTCTTTGGTTCCTAACTTTTGAAACAGTGAATATTTCTATTAGTAAAATTGGTGATATATTAAAAAATAATAAAATAAAAATAAAAGAATAGACAATATTCGCTGGTCTGAGTTCGAGGCTATAACAATAATATGTTTGGTGAAAACAAACCGGCATGTTTCCGTAGTAAATTTTCAAATGTCTAAAATTTAATTGTTTTACAATGTGTGTTTGAGTGGCAGACATTCACTAAAATTTAAATATCGGATCCCATATTCATAACAATAACTGCTATTTATATAATTTGCATTTGAATATAAAAATTTACTCCAAAAAGGATCTTGTATACACGAAAAAACGCAATTATTGCTAATACCGCTCAAGCTGATGTCACGCTTATGCATTTTTGGCTTAAAATCACATTGCTTGGCGACAAAAGTAAAATCAAAACCGTCAATAAACAAATAACATGGTAACTTATAAATGCAGTCATTTTTACAATTATATCTGCTAGTTCCTCTGTAAGACTCATGATAGGTGAGTTATATAAAAAAAAATAACAGAAAGAAAAAAAGGAAAAAAATACTCATATTTTATTAAATCAAATTATCAGATGCATCTTTGTTAACCTGACGCAAACGATAAATCGCCAAATATTGACTTAATCTGAATTGCAATCTCATGCATTGCAAATATTTTTAAGCATTACAAACATTCCTTTGGGGTTTAAATTAAATATTATGCCTCATTAAAACAGTTTTTTCCTTTCTTTTTCTTTCTTTTGCGGGGAGGGGGGGGGGATTTTAAATAAAAATTATAAAAATAATAAATTTTTCTTTTATTTTTCTATGTGTTTGCATTATTTTCTGATATAGCCGTTTCAATTCTTTCGCCAACAATAATGGTCGCCAAAAAAATGACCTACGGTAACCTTATCGTCCAAAATAACAGAACTTTCCATCATAATTCTATAACTCATATACGTAGAACTATGTTTTATATACTAAAATCTTCCCTGAAAAATTATCTATCCAACAGTGCAAGTTCCATCAAATTCCATTCAGCAGAACTCGAGTTATAAAGGAACGGAACGAAATTTCCGTTTGTGTTTTATATATATAGTAGATATATACTAGGGGGCTCCCCCTTTCTCACTAACTCTCGCCAACCCCCGAGAATTAAGACGCAATTCACATTTTAGCAACTCTAGACAGAATGAGTACTGTCATAAATCATTTTAACATATGAAATTAATGTTTTTTAATAAAAAAAAGGAATTGAAAAGTTGTTATTGAAAACATAATTAGTCTAAATGACGTAAATTTCTAAAGTGGTTTGTTTGTACATATCAAAACATGATCTTTAAATTAATTGTACGGAGTTCAGTCTTTTTACGTGTAGAAATAAAGCCAAGAAAATATGACGTCATTCTGACAAAACTGTACTAAAATATCTCAAATTTATATAGACTCTAAATGACATAGCGTCATTGGGAGTTCTTAACAAACCGTTGCTATGCATTTCTTGGCTGTTGTACACTTTTCCTGGATGTAACTTCTTTACACAATGGAAAATCTACCCAGATATCGGTTGTTTATTTGAAACAATTCCACAGTGTACCATCACACTTTTGGGGTTTATATGAGAAACCATTCTTTCTTAGAAATATGACATCATTTTCACTGTCAGATCCATTCATCCCTTCCGAGATTAGAGCGTCATTTAAGCAACTGTTTCAAAATCCCTGAGCTTCTTTATATATTTATTAGAATTAATTGGAAATTATGTAATTTTCAGAAATATATTATTATAAAAAGGATCTTTAAATAAATAGCAAGAGTTCAATATATTTAGGTTCAGGAATGGACTCCATCAGTAGTGACGTCACAGGCAATTCAACTCCGCATATCAACCGAAAATTGGTTCCATACAAACCGTTGAGAAGTAAGGATGATAGAAAAGAGAGGAGTATATATATCAATCTCCTCTGTGGAAAGTATTGAATCATATATGACTACTCTATCGATTGGATCCTCCTTGGATTGTATGGAACCAATTTGCGGTTGATACGCGGAGTTGAGTTGCATTTGACGTCATACTGATGAGGTCGAGGCTAACGAAAAAGACAGGCTACCGCGGTGCATTCCACTTATCTTTTTTACAGACCGCTAAAGTGACGTGATACTCTTTTCGTACATCTGCATTGGTGGATTCGAGCATCACGTGACTCCCGCGGTCTGTAAAAAAAGATACGCGTAAAGCACCGCGGTAGCCTTTATTTTTCGTTAGCCTCGGATGAGGTCCATAAGGGTCAGTTAATATGACGTTATCACTGATACAGTTATAGTAAGTATTTTATATTTATGAATGAAAATGCATCTTTTATTTGCCGAATGACGTCATTTTCTACATCCGAAACGTTTCGCTTGACATATTACTTACTACTAGCCGCCACTGGCGACCAGTTTGGTCTCCCTTAAATGTATGTTAAACATTGCAACACGTTACATTTATTCATAATTTAATTTTCCCTTAATCCTTCGCCAAATTGGAAGATTCTAATAGACAAATCATGAACTTTTGCGATCATGGTAGCATTTCGCATATTTTTTGGGCACAAATGTCACATACGCACGTTGGCGCGATTCCCCCCCCCCCCTCCCCCGCCAATTTGGCGAAAACTTTGTTATGGAAATTGTTGTTTATTTACTTTTATTTTTTATTTTAATTCTATAAATTATTTTTGATATGTATATCAATATTTATTTACAACAAACTATCATTTATTTATTTTTATTCTTTTTTTTAATTATGAGTATTTTTGTTAGCCGGGAGCAGATGATAATTCGCCAAATATCGTTCCCATCACCGTCATTCATACTACAATTAATTTAATTTTAAATTATAAACCTGTCACTCATTTCATTTAAAATACTTAACTTTAATCTAAAATGCTTATATTACATAAATTTAAAATACTTCACACTTTTCATTTAAAAGAGAAAATAAATAAATAAATAAGAAATAATATCATAAATCAAAACATTTGATTTCAAAATCAAACTATCATTTCTAATTTGTACACGCGATAAATAAAAGCTGTATTAGCGATTTTAAAAATGCTAAAAATCTGATTCATTAAATATTATTACATGAGTTCAATTTACGTCAAGAAAAGGTCCGAAAGTTGAGTTGTATAGCACATAATTATGGTAAACTTTGATTGTCTCACTGGTGCGAATTATTTTTTTGACGCGAGGCAGCGGTCCAAAAATTCATTCGCGGAGAACTTGCTTTGCGAATGATTACCTCCATGATTTAATATTTTAAATGTTCACGACGAATCAATCTTTTTTTTGTTTACTTTTATGAATAGAGAATTTGAACTGCGAATCTTTCGACTGAAGTTATTGCAGAATATATACATAATTGAACGCAAGTCATCTCTCAAATATTAATTTATTTTGAACGATCTTTCTTAAAATGTAACTTTTATGCAGTTTATTCGAAAAAATAATTTTGAATAAAAATGGCCGCTTGGCATATGAAAAAGCGATGCGGCATCCCGGAACTGTTGAGGACAGTCACATGACTTACAGTTTTATTATAGAGATGATGATAGATTATTCACCGTTATTTTATATAAACAGATTACTTAATATTATTTCTCAATAAATAATCTGCTGCGTTATGCTCTTTCGCGGTTAGCGCATAATTAAACGCAACGCTTTTAATATATTCACATTTTATAAAAACCATTATATTTTTTTCTGTTAAATGTGACATAAATTTCAGTGATGAAGTCACACTTCTGATTGGTGGAATGTAATAAAGCAAATTAATTTTATGTTATTATGATTGTTGTCAAACGTCAAACTACACATTCAGCCTTATTTTCGCGCAACGTAAGAGAAATATATACAGGGTGCAAAATGTTATCTATCGCCGACCTGTAATTTCTCAACCGTTGGCTGTAGACATATAGTACCAAGTACAAAAGCGTTTAAAATGAGATAAATATTCATGTTGTGGCGTTAATTAAAGTAAAAAATCAATTTTATAAAAATTAAGAAATATAACTTTTTAAACGGTCCCCCGGTCCTTATAGTTATATTTAGTAAATGTTTGCACATATTATAACAAATACAGCACAAGAAGTTTGACTTCTGTACGACAAAAATTGACACAGTTACTAAATTTCAAAGTTTGAGATTTTTTCACATGATTTTGTTTTTCATTCAGGGATCAGATAGAAAATGAATTAGAGTAATTCGAGATCGAAATCAGGGTGCAATATCCTTTTTTCGGCAATACTACCTTTAGCCGGTACCGCTAAATCGGTGTATCACCAAAGAGAGTTATTTCATCTAAAAGTTTGAGCTGACTTTGAGGGGTCGTATACAAAACGAAGAATGAAATGTTGTAATTAAACAGAAAAATAAATATCAATTTATTATCATATTAGAAAACGGTCTAATATATGGGGGACTCAGATTGTTGGACCCATCTTCTACGATGGAACCCTAACGGGAGAACTGTACCTGCAACTACTACAAAACATGGTACGTGACTGGTATGAAGTGCTGCCTTTCCGAAATATATGCCGGGTGTGGTTTCAACATGGTGGGGCCCCTCTGCATAAAACATCAAACGTCCGTGAGTATCTGGCCAACGAATTCGGTCAACAGATCATTGGATATGGTGGGCCGGTAGAGTGGCCACCGCGCTCACCGGAAGTGACTCGCATGGACATCTACCTGTGGGGATACATCAAGACACAGGTGTATGTGACTGAGATTACTTCTCTGGTTGATCTGAAGCAGCGCATCATCCTTGCTTGTCGCACAGTTTACACCTGCTATGCCCCAACTTTTCCAGGACTCAGTACTATCACGCATTCAATTGTCCATTGACACCAATGGAGAACACTTTGAGCAGTATCTCTAGTAGATTCCGGTATTTGATGTATTCATTTTTATAGTAGACCGTTTTCTAATATGATAATAAATTGATATTTATTTTTCTGCTTAATTTCAATATTTCATTCTTCGCTTTGTATACGACCCCTCAAAGTCAGCTCAAATGTTTAGATGAAATAACCATCTTTGGTGATACACCGATTTAGCGATACCGGCTAAAGGTAGTTTTGTCGTAAAAAGGGCATTGCACGCTGATTTCGATCTCGAATCACACTAATTCTTTTTTTTAACTGATCCCTAATTGAAAGACAAAATCATGTGGAAAAATCTCAAACTTTGAAATTTAATAACTGTCAATTTTTGTCGTACAGAAGTCAAACTTTTTGTGTTCTATTTGTTATGATATGTGCAAACATTTACTAAATATAACTATAGGGACCGGGGGACCGTATAAAAAGTTAGATTTCGTAATTTTTATAAAATTAATTTTTTACTTTAATTAACGTTACAACTTGAATATTTACCTCATTTTAAACGCTTTTGTAATTGGAACTATATGTCTACAACCAACGGTTGAGAAATTAAAGGTCGGCGATAGATAACATTTTGCACCCTGTATATAGATAAATTAATTTTCATGTTAATAGTTCCCTCTACTCTTTCTACTTTTTCGAATAATTATAGACCGGGAGACGGCAGCACAGACAATCATCTCATCGAGTTCACGACTGAAATTCCAGAATTAGTTAAAACTTGATTCGCATATTAAAACGAAATTGGTCTGCCAAGTCATATCTTGGTGGAAAACACCTTAAAACCCGATTTTAGCGGTTGACTCGTAGGTTTACCATTGTGCTTTCCTGCACCCAAAGGTATGAAAACATGGAGGACTGGGAGCAGGAACACACAATGGTAAACCTACGAGCCAACCGCTAAAATCGGGTTTTCGTGTGTTTTCCACCAAGATATGACTCGGCAGACCGATTGCGTTTTAATATGCGAATCAAGTTTTAACTAATTCTGGAATTTCAGGCGTGAACTCGATGCGGTGATTGTCTGTGCTGCCGCCTCCCAGTCTCTTATAATTACCAGCGAACATTTAAGTACAATTCGTGAACTTGAAGTTTCTCAAATACCTGGAATCCCCTGAGAAGGAATCACAAGATCATCCTAGGAATCTTTACAACATGATAAAAAGTGGACTTTTTTTTCTGTTCTTAGGGACATCTTAGTGAGAGTAGACTGCATACTTCAGGTTGCCTGGGGTTTTAATGGCGTTTCAAGTGATTATCTTATTATGCTCAGTCATAGTTCTATAAACTTCAATTTAGTTGACTAATAACCAAATGGTGATCCTTTATGAAAAGCAATATTCTATAATTAAAATGTAAAATAAAAGTTTGTACTTCCTACTCTGAAAACAAAGTTACTTTTTGACAATATTTAAAACGAAAGTTTTTCTTGGGAAGAGACATTTTGTTAGCCATCATTTGAAGGGGTCGGGGCAAGAAAATGCCAAACCACATTTTTGGTGAAATAAATCTAACACTGTAATCTGTGGCTTAATATTATAAATTATAAAATCTTAATGTAATTTGTTTTTAACGTCACAGGTTTTTCGTCAGACAGCGCACGTCACAGGTTTCGTTTTTGCCACAGATGTTTATTTCCCCAATAGATTTAGCTAATTTACAAAGAACGTAATAGTAATATCATTAAAGTAACGCTATATTGTGACTCCGAATATCTCAGATGTTACTAAGACATAGGCGAAACACTTTATGTTTACCTTGATTTGAGCATTTGATCAAATTTTCAAATTGAAATATCTCAGAAGTACTAAAATGTGGCTTAGTACTCTCTTGCCCCGACCCCCTCAAATGTTTTTTGGTACAACAACAAACAAATTATTCGTCTACGACTGTAACATTACACTGTGAGAACTGATTTATATCAATTTGAAAAAGTAAATATTTGAATTAATTCAGGACTTTACAAAATTATCTTTTGAGCTTTTAAAAAGTTTAATACGCAATATTTCTTTTAAACTACAAATTTATTAAATGAAGCAACCACAAATAAAGTTAAATTATCTTCAAATAAATTTTCCAATATTTCTTCGCCACACTTGAAAGCTACAAACGTGAGTGCTATTTAAGCATCATTTATTTCACAACCTTCAGAAATATATTGGTTGTAATAATGGCTTCAAAGTCATTAGTGTTGCGTCATGATTTATATTTAAGTATACCCAATGAACATTTTAGAAGTTATTTGTTTGCTTATTTTTCAGATGAATGAAATGTTTAAGGAACATTCTAAGAGTTTTGAAAATTCAGACTTGGAAGAGACAGCAGTTATTTATATATCAAATATAAGAGAGACGGAGATCAATGGTTATTTTTATGATGGGTTTTTATTTTCAGCTCTTTAACCCGAGAGTAGTGGCCTGTTTTTCAACACTTTCCAACATAGTTGAAAAGTTTTTATAAATTCGGTTTTTCTATCTGCCGCCTGTCTGTCCGTACTCTAACTCTCGTAAATATACTCGGGTTGCCATGAAATTTTAATACGTGATTGCGATTCAATATAGAATGTTCGGTATTAAAAATGAATTGTGTAGCAACTATAGTTTGTTTACAGGGACACACAAAAGAATTCCGTTGCATTACATCTACGGGGAAAAGTCGTTTGCGACGACTTTTATTGATGTTATGATATTTAAAACATAATGTGATTTATCTACATCACTGATTTGGCCTACAACATGCTTTCAAAGGAGTATAGAATGAGTACATTTTTTTGTTAATTTACAGGGACACACAAGAGTATTCCATTACACTAGGTGTGTCAATATGTGGCCCGCAAAATACCACTAATCTTTATAAGAAATAGTCGACTTCTTGAATCGCAGAAATTCGAGGATTACTATAAAAATTTAGTAGTATCCGGTGGGCCAAAATTTGACACTACTGAATTACACTAGCATTTATGAGAAAAAAAATATACTTCAAACATAATAAAATAACTGAATTGCACTGCATGCTTTCCATAGATTATAGCGTGCGTAGCATTTCTCGTTCCCAGAGACGAACCAAAGAATTTAGACAAATGACTTATTAAGATCGATAATTGCTCCAAGTGCGTTATACTATGTGGTTATGCATTTTTAAACTGATCTAATTTTGAGTGTATTAGGTGGTGTGTATAAATTATATAGATTACATACGGGGCTACACGTATGACTTAACACACATTACGAGATATGGACAGCAACTACTGAAAGTGGATTTTTACTGAGTAATGTATTTCTTTAAGTTACTTATTTTAGATATCTTATTTTGTTCTAGAGAAAAGAGAATTTTTTTAATAATGTTAGTGTTGAAAAGTTTTTTATTATCTACGTCGGATGCATGATTTTTCGTTCTTGTTTTAGACCGCTATTCGTCCCTTCATGTCTCTTCGCCGCCGGTTCTTGCTGGCGAAGAAAGGAAAGTAACAAACAGTATCTACGAAACATTTTCTATATTCATTTAGTATTAATAAAGCTGCATTCAGAATAACTTGTATTAAATAGATTTTCTTTCTTAACAACTTGTTTCTTACAGTTTTGAATATACTAATTCGTAAAATAATTCAAAGTAGATAACAAACTATACTGAATATATACATATGCATTGTAGATTTTTTCATTATTATTTATTAATAATGTAACTTGTGTAGCTCGTCTAATATTTCCTTGTCGCTGTAGTGTTTATCGCCTTTTTTAGGGGGCTGATTTCACTTTTCGTTTTTATTTGTCTCTGACAGGGTTGTTTGCCGTTTTTATGGGCTCCCCCCCCCCCCTGTTGTGGGTTGTTTCTGTCTGTTATCATTCGTTGGAATTTGTCTCTTTCTTGATATATTGTTACCTCTAGCTTGTGCTAGAGCTGGTTGTCAAGCCTATGAACTCATTACGGCCGTACAAGGAAAATCCTGAAAATCTTTAACAGTCATGTCCCCCAAACGAAACTGGCAACTACCCTGCTATCATGGGTCCAAGTTCCTCATTTTGAGGCCAGCATGCCAATCACTTGGCTGTATGAATCCAGGAAACATTGAATACAACAATATAAGAATAAATTAAAGAAAATGTTGTCTATCATTCAACATCAGTCTCAAAGCTACATTCCAGTCATCCATACAGAAAACACGCATTTTTGACTCTCCATAAAAAGTAAATACTTACTGCTGAATTAAAAAGTAATGAAATTTTTTATTCAATACTCAACAACATATTTGCGGCGAAAACACATTTTCATATGTTACAGGAATTAAAACCTGGTACCAGTCTCTGTTAGAAATAAACGTGGCTCTCCGTCTTACAATAATGTCACTAGAGCCAAAAATCTACGAATTTATTCCAAACAAGCATGAACAAATCTCGCCCTAAAATATTTTGATATTTAAATAAGTGTCAGCTGTTTAATAATAGTAAAACAAATTTGAATAATTTTGTTAAAAATAAAGAAAATTTTACAAATATTGTTATGCCTAAATAAGCATATCCAATTATCGTAAAATTAAATGGGTTATTTTCATAGTAAGGGCAAAATTAGCTAAAAATGTTTTACAATATTATATAAAAAATCTAAAAAAATTCATGGATGTTTTCATATAATGTAGGTGAACCAAAGGTGGCCATAGTTAACTACAAACTACACATTCAGCCTTATTTTCGCGCAACGTAAGAGAAATATATATAGGGTGCAAAATGTTATCTATCGCCGACCTGTAATTTCTCAACCGTTGGCTGTAGACATATAGTACCAAGTACAAAAGCGTTTAAAATGAGATAAATATTCATGTTGTGGCGTTAATTAAAGTAAAAAATCAATTTTATAAAAATTAAGAAATATAACTTTTTAAACGGTCCCCCGGTCCTTATAGTTATATTTAGTAAATGTTTGCACATATTATAACAAATACAGCACAAGAAGTTTGACTTCTGTACGACAAAAATTGACACAGTTACTAAATTTCAAAGTTTGAGATTTTTTCACATGATTTTGTTTTTCATTCAGGGATCAGATAGAAAATGAATTAGAGTAATTCGAGATCGAAATCAGGGTGCAATATCCTTTTTTCGGCAATACTACCTTTAGCCGGTACCGCTAAATCGGTGTATCACCAAAGAGAGTTATTTCATCTAAAAGTTTGAGCTGACTTTGAGGGGTCGTATACAAAACGAAGAATGAAATGTTGTAATTAAACAGAAAAATAAATATCAATTTATTATCATATTAGAAAACGGTCTAATATATGGGGGACTCAGATTGTTGGACCCATCTTCTACGATGGAACCCTAACGGGAGAACTGTACCTGCAACTACTACAAAACATGGTACGTGACTGGTATGAAGTGCTGCCTTTCCGAAATATATGCCGGGTGTGGTTTCAACATGGTGGGGCCCCTCTGCATAAAACATCAAACGTCCGTGAGTATCTGGCCAACGAATTCGGTCAACAGATCATTGGATATGGTGGGCCGGTAGAGTGGCCACCGCGCTCACCGGAAGTGACTCGCATGGACATCTACCTGTGGGGATACATCAAGGCACAGGTGTATGTGACTGAGATTACTTCTCTGGTTGATCTGAAGCAGCGCATCATCCTTGCTTGTCGCACAGTTTACACCTGCTATGCCCCAACTTTTCCAGGACTCAGTACTGTCACGCATTCAATTGTCCATTGACACCAATGGAGAACACTTTGAGCAGTATCTCTAGTAGATTCCGGTATTTGATGTATTCATTTTTATAGTAGACCGTTTTCTAATATGATAATAAATTGATATTTATTTTTCTGCTTAATTTCAATATTTCATTCTTCGCTTTGTATACTACCCCTCAAAGTCAGCTCAAATTTTTAGATGAAATAACCATCTTTGGTGATACACCGATTTAGCGATACCGGCTAAAGGTAGTTTTGTCGTAAAAAGGGCATTGCACGCTGATTTCGATCTCGAATCACACTAATTCTTTTTTTTAACTGATCCCTAATTGAAAGACAAAATCATGTGGAAAAATCTCAAACTTTGAAATTTAATAACTGTCAATTTTTGTCGTACAGAAGTCAAACTTTTTGTGTTCTATTTGTTATGATATGTGCAAACATTTACTAAATATAACTATAGGGACCGGGGGACCGTATAAAAAGTTAGATTTCGTAATTTTTATAAAATTAATTTTTTACTTTAATTAACGTTACAACTTGAATATTTACCTCATTTTAAACGCTTTTGTAATTGGAACTATATGTCTACAACCAACGGTTGAGAAATTAAAGGTCGGCGATAGATAACATTTTGCACCCTGTATATAGATAAATTAATTTTCATGTTAATAGTTCCCTCTACTCTTTCTACTTTTTCGAATAATTATAGACCGGGAGACGGCAGCACAGACAATCATCTCATCGAGTTCACGACTGAAATTCCAGAATTAGTTAAAACTTGATTCGCATATTAAAACGAAATTGGCCTGCCAAGTCATATCTTGGTGGAAAACACCTTAAAACCCGATTTTAGCGGTTGACTCGTAGATTTACCATTGTGCTTTCCTGCACCCAAAGGTATGAAAACATGGAGGACTGGGAGCAGGAACACACAATGGTAAACCTACGAGCCAACCGCTAAAATCGGGTTTTCGTGTGTTTTCCACCAAGATATGACTCGGCAGACCGATTGCGTTTTAATATGCGAATCAAGTTTTAACTAATTCTGGAATTTCAGGCGTGAACTCGATGCGGTGATTGTCTGTGCTGCCGCCTCCCAGTCTCTTATAATTACCAGCGAACATTTAAGTACAATTCGTGAACTTGAAGTTTCTCAAATACCTGGAATCCCCTGAGAAGGAATCACAAGATCATACTAGGAATCTTTACAACATGATAAAAAGTGGACTTTTTTTTCTGTTCTTAGGGACATCTTAGTGAGAGTAGACTGCATACTTCAGGTTGCCTGGGGTTTTAATGGCGTTTCAAGTGATTATCTTCCTATGCTCAGTCATAGTTCTATAAACTTCAATTTAGTTGACTAATAACCAAATGGTGATCCTTTATGAAAAGCAATATTCTATAATTAAAATGTAAAATAAAAGTTTGTACTTCCTACTCTGAAAACAAAGTTACTTTTTGACAATATTTAAAACGAAAGTTTTTCTTGGGAAGAGACATTTTGTTAGCCATCATTTGAAGGGGTCGGGGCAAGAAAATGCCAAACCACATTTTTGGTGAAATAAATCTAACACTGTAATCTGTGGCTTAATATTATAAATTATAAAATCTTAATGTAATTTGTTTTTAACGTCACAGGTTTTTCGTCAGACAGCGCACGTCACAGGTTTCGTTTTTGCCACAGATGTTTATTTCCCCAATAGATTTAGCTAATTTACAAAGAACGTAATAGTAATATCATTAAAGTAACGCTATATTGTGACTCCGAATATCTCAGATGTTACTAAGACATTGGCGAAAAACTTTATGTTTACCTTGATTTGAGCATTTGATCAAATTTTCAAATTGAAATATCTCAGAAGTACTAAAATGTGGCTTAGTACTCTCTTGCCCCGACCCCCTCAAATGTTTTTTGGTACAACAACAAACAAATTATTCGTCTACGACTGTAACATTACACTGTGAGAACTGATTTATATCAATTTGAAAAAGTAAATATTTGAATTAATTCAGGACTTTACAAAATTATCTTTTGAGCTTTTAAAAAGTTTAATACGCAATATTTCTTTTAAACTACAAATTTATTAAATGAAGCAACCACAAATAAAGTTAAATTATCTTCAAATAAATTTTCCAATATTTCTTCGCCACACTTGAAAGCTACAAACGTGAGTGCTATTTAAGCATCATTTATTTCACAACCTTCAGAAATATATTGGTTGTAATAATGGCTTCAAAGTCATTAGTGTTGCGTCATGATTTATATTTAAGTATACCCAATGAACATTTTAGAAGTTATTTGTTTGCTTATTTTTCAGATGAATGAAATGTTTAAGGAACATTCTAAGAGTTTTGAAAATTCAGACTTGGAAGAGACAGCAGTTATTTATATATCAAATATAAGAGAGACGGAGATCAATGGTTATTTTTATGATTGGTTTTTATTTTCAGCTCTTTAACCCGAGAGTAGTGGCCTGTTTTTCAACACTTTCCAACATAGTTGAAAAGTTTTTATAAATTCGGTTTTTCTATCTGCCGCCTGTCTGTCCGTACTCTAACTCTCGTAAATATACTCGGGTTGCCATGAAATTTTAATACGTGATTGCGATTCAATATAGAATGTTCGGTATTAAAAATGAATTGTGTAGCAACTATAGTTTGTTTACAGGGACACACAAAAGAATTCCGTTGCATTACATCTACGGGGAAAAGTCGTTTGCGACGACTTTTATTGATGTTATGATATTTAAAACATAATGTGATTTATCTACATCACTGATTTGGCCTACAACATGCTTTCAAAGGAGTATAGAATGAGTACATTTTTTTGTTAATTTACAGGGACACACAAGAGTATTCCATTACACTAGGTGTGTCAATATGTGGCCCGCAAAATACCACTAATCTTTATAAGAAATAGTCGACTTCTTGAATCGCAGAAATTCGAGGATTACTATAAAAATTTAGTAGTATCCGGTGGGCCAAAATTTGACACTACTGAATTACACTAGCATTTATGAGAAAAAAAATATACTTCAAACATAATAAAATAACTGAATTGCACTGCATGCTTTCCATAGATTATAGCGTGCGTAGCATTTCTCGTTCCCAGAGACGAACCAAAGAATTTAGACAAATGACTTATTAAGATCGATAATTGCTCCAAGTGCGTTATACTATGTGGTTATGCATTTTTAAACTGATCTAATTTTGAGTGTATTAGGTGGTGTGTATAAATTATATAGATTACATACGGGGCTACACGTATGACTTAACACACATTACGAGATATGGACAGCAACTGCTGAAAGTGGATTTTTACTGAGTAATGTATTTCTTTAAGTTACTTATTTTAGATATCTTATTTTGTTCTAGAGAAAAGAGAATTTTTTTAATAATGTTAGTGTTGAAAAGTTTTTTATTATCTACGTCGGATGCATGATTTTTCGTTCTTGTTTTAGACCGCTATTCGTCCCTTCATGTCTCTTCGCCGCCGGTTCTTGCTGGCGAAGAAAGGAAAGTAACAAACAGTATTCATTAATTATTCAACTTTTCTCAGATCAAGGTGGCATCAAAAATTTTTATTATTGTGTTTTGCCATGTAACTAACAGACAATATGTATTACTTGAAATTAAAAAAGGTGACGTTCGTTCGGACGTGTGTCTATCCCTCCACAAATCAAATAATAGGCTGAGGTCAAGTAATCGTTGCCTCAAAAAACATCCTATTTGAAATGTAAATGAGTAACCAAAAGCACTCGTATTTGGGAAGTTTTCCCTCATGCATTTATTTAATGTAGTTTCGAGTGCCAAGCACTAAATGAACTTATATAAGTGGGTCACGCTATGCCTATGAACTCATTTTTTATACCGTTAACCAGGCCCCTACCTACCGGCATGAATGCCTAGCTTGACGGGTTAGTACCTGGGTGCGAGGCGGAAATCGCCTGATCACAGCATGGCTGTGATCCACCTGACCATAGATATGTTGACATCACTGCTGTGCTTGCTCTCTTGTGGTTTGCTACAGTTATCTTTGTTTGCCTGTTCAAGGTTTCTATTTAACTTTGTTGAATTGACTGATTTAACAGGTCTCGTAATTTAGAACCTTGATCAGGTGACGAGACCCTCACCTGACTAGGCACCCCAGAGGTATAATTCACAGGTAACTTGGAGGGCTTTGCACCCACGACGAATTTTACATGCACCAGGCGCCTTTAGCGTACATAGATTTTCATATTTGTCGTCTCTGTTGACTTGTCACGCTCATGGTGGATTGTCGCTGTAGTGTTTATCGCCTTTTTTAGGGGGCTGATTTCACTTTTCGTTTTTATTTGTCTCTGACAGGGTTGTTTGCCATTTTTATGGGCTCCCCCCCCCCCTGTTGTGGGTTGTTTCTGTCTGTTATCATTCGTTGGAATTTGTCTCTTTCTTGATATATTGTTACCTCTAGCTTGTGCTAGAGCTGGTTGTCAAGCCTATGAACTCATTACGGCCGTACAAGGAAAATCCTGAAAATCTTTAACAGTCATGTCCCCCAAACGAAACTGGCAACTACCCTGCTATCATGGGTCCAAGTTCCTCATTTTGAGGCCAGCATGCCAATCACTTGGCTGTATGAATCGAGGAAACATTGAATACAACAATATAAGAATAAATTAAAGAAAATGTTGTCTATCATTCAACATCAGTCTCAAAGCTACATTCCAGTCATCCATACAGAAAACACGCATTTTTGACTCTCATAAAAAGTAAATACTTACTGCTGAATTAAAAAGTAATGAAATTTTTTATTCAATACTCAACAACATATTTGCGGCGAAAACACATTTTCATATGTTACAGGAATTAAAACCTGGTACCAGTCTCTGTTAGAAATAAACGTGGCTCTCCGTCTTACAATAATGTCACTAGAGCCAAAAATCTACGAATTTATTCCAAACAAGCATGAACAAATCTCGCCCTAAAATATTTTGATATTTAAATAAGTGTCAGCTGTTTAATAATAGTAAAACGAATTTGAATAATTTTGTTAAAAATAAAGAAAATTTTACAAATATTGTTATGCCTAAATAAGCATATCCAATTATCGTAAAATTAAATGGGTTATTTTCATAGTAAGGGCAAAATTAGCTAAAAATGTTTTACAATATTATATAAAAAATCTAAAAAAATTCATGGATGTTTTCATATAATGTAGGTGAACCAAAGGTGGCCATAGTTAAGATTTAAGGATTTTAAAAAAAATTTCTGGTTGTGTGTGTGTGGCTGAATTTTTGTTTGTCAAATTTTACATTTATCCCTAACACATATGAAGTATACATTTCTTTGCAAAATAAAATTTAATTACTTTTAAAATACAATTTCAAAATTGTACCTTTGGCGTAGTGTACCAAAGTTGGGTCATGTATACACAAATGTAAACTGAATCTACTATATTTCACTTATATTTAATTTATAAATCTAACGTTTTTACATATTTCGTTTCGGAAAAACTGTTTTGACAGTCAATCCATAATATTTAGATGTAAGATCTTATCTAAATACATCCTGATCTACTAGATAGCAATAGCAACCTAAAATCACTTCGAAATAGGCATATTTGGAAAGTTTTAACGTACTTTTAAGATTCCTATTTAGAGTGGCAGTCAGAGATGATTTTAGGTAATGATTTCCTGATGTAAGACTTGGTTAGTCGCGAGATTGTTGCTGAATTAGTACCGTTTACCATCCTTATATATTATTCTCCACTGCTTTACACGACTGTATATGGTCTTTATGAAGTGGACTGTATTGAGTTGAGATTGTCTTTTTAACTTTTTATTATTAACATATAACAGGACAGTAGACGTTCACACACACACAAATTATTAAATTGAACTGTATTTTTATGATTACTATCGCCGCGTGAACTGGGCGATGTTTAGAATACGTGCGAGTGCATCATTGACCCACAGCTTTAGTGAATTGTTTTATAAAGTGCTCCTAGGGGGAGCTGTGATACAACGCTCACTAGATGGAGCCAAAACCGTACTTCCGCGACGGAACATGCCGCCCGGGGATGAAATATGAAATATTTCAGCAATTAATTTAAACTTAGAATATAATTAATATACATTACAGATAATATTACAATACAAAATGAACAATATACAGTGAATTGGTTATATAATTGATTAAGAATAATATTCAAATACAATACAACATAAATGCTATTTACATTAAATTTTCACCAATTGGCAATAGACAATTTTTTGAAATGCCCCGAAAAAATTCACTCGTGGCAGTTTTTACTTTAACTGCACGCACCTTATTGTCTTTGCCGGGAACTATTTCTACAATCCGGGCCAGTGCCCATTTACATGGTGGCAGATTTTCTTCCTTTAATAACACTAGGGATCCTACTTTAACGTTATTTTTTGTGAACTGCCATTTACCGCGCTGCTGCAAATGATTTAGGTAATCAATAGACCAACGTTTCCAAATGCATTGAACATATTTAGTAATGCGTTGCCAATGATTTAATCTATTATCGGAGATATTCATAACAGTAGGCTCGGGAATACTGGTGATGGGTCGGCCAATTAAAAAATGGCCTGGGGTAAGCACTTCAAACTCATTTATGTCATCTGAAAGTGGAAATAAAGGCCGGGAATTTAGAATGCCTTCGATTTGTATGATAAGAGTTTCGAAGTCCTCAAGAGTAATCTTATTATTACCTACGGACCTGAGCAAGTGGTGTTTGAAGGACTTAACGCCTGCTTCCCAGAGTCCGCCAAAGTTAGGGGAACGCGGGGGAATAAATTTCCATGTTATGAATTCCTGGGCTAAAAAATTCGATAATTCCTCGCTGGGAGTTTTCAGCGATTTCTTAAACTTATCTAATTCTGTTGATGCACCTTTAAAGTTAGTGGCATTATCTGAGGTTAGTGTACTTATCTTGCCTCTCCTAGCGCAGAATCTTTTAAGCGCCGCGATGAATGCAGCAGCAGATAAATCGCTTACTATTTCTAAGTGTATTGCTTTAGTAGACATGCATATAAATATGGCCACATAAATTTTTGATTTAACTCCTTTTCTTTGATTCTTATATTTGATGTGGAATGGGCCACAAAAATCGACGCCTGAATTTAAAAAACTTGAATTTGGTGTTACACGTTGTTGTGGGATGTCTCCCATTAATTGATCTAGTGTCTTGGGATTGTGCCTGAAGCACGGGACACAGGAATGAATAATTTTTCTAGCTATGCTTTTAGCCTTTATGGGCCAATATTGCATGCGTACTTGATGGACTAATCCCTGTGCACCTATATGCAAGTACTTTTTATGGAAGAATTCAAAGACTAATTTAGTGAGTACGTGATCATTTGGTAAAATCAATTGATGTTTGGCTTCAAAGGGCAAATTGGAGTTGATTAATCTGCCATCTACACGAAGTAAGCCACCTTCGTCCAAAAAGGGATTTAATGATTTTAAGCTACTGGATGAAGGAACAGTGTGTCCTTTCCTCAACGCAGCTATTTCCGCTGCGAACTTACCCTCCTGGGCCTTTTTCACCAAAAAATGAGTACTTCGTTGAAGCTCGTTCGCCGTCAGGTGATTGCACGTCCTTTCTAATTTACAAGCATTGCCTAGAAACCTGAAAATGAAACTACATATTCTAATTAGTTTAAAAAACTTATGAGAACATTTATACAGACGATCACAAAAAGTGTCATTTTCTTTAGAAATTGTGATCAAAGTATGCCAACCAGGCCTAGTGGATCATAAATTTTGGCGATTTCAGCCAGTGCTGCTCTCTTGGAGTAATTATCTTTAGGGATGACCGTAATTTTAAAGGAAAAATGATCCGATTGGGGCTTCCATAACATTCCTAATGTTTTTACAGAAATCTGCTGCGAGGGATCTTCAAATGCGTATTCTGAAATAGCGGTGTCTTGTGAACTCAGGGTGATTAGATACCCATTTGTGTAGTTCCATACCACCCTTTTCTAAAATCAGAATCAATTGAGATTGTAACTCTTGTGCATCTTGCAAGGAACCCGCACCTGACAAGCAATCGTCAACATACATATCATTATATATCACCTTTGCAGCTTTGGGAAAATACTTTCTTTCTTCGTCAGCAAGCGCTTATAATGCACGCGTAGCTAAGAACGCGGCAGTAACTGTGCCATATGTTACCGTATTTAATTGAAATATTTTAATTGGTGCATCCTTATGAGACTTCCAAACAATTTTTTGTAAATTTCTCTGCAATGGATCGATCAGTATTTGTCTGTACATTTTTTTAATATCTGCACAAAATGCATATTTGTTTGTGCGGAATCTAGTTATAATGGAAAACAAATCTTGCTGGACTGTTCCACCATTTAATAAGATAGAGTTAAGTGAACATCCGCTAGATGTATTTGAGCTAACATTAAAAACCACGCGTAGGGGAGTGGAGTTTTTTTTTGGTTTATAGACAGCATGGTGTGGAATGAAGTACGATACCCGATTGGTGTTTTCACCTTTAATTACAGTCATATGCCCCAAAAATTCATATTCTTCCATGAAATCTCTATATAAATTAGCCATTGTTTTATTTGTATCTAATTTAGCCCATGAATTATTTAATCTTCTAACTGCAATTTCTTTAGATGACCCTAAAACTGATTCAGCATTTTCTTTCATTGGTAGCTGCACTATGAATCTACCGGTATGATCGCGTTTATATGTGCTTCTAAAATGCTCCTCACAAAATGTTTCTTCTTTACCCTTCACAAATTCGTCATTGTCTCCAGGTAAGGATTCAATTTCAAAGAATTTCTTAAGTGTATTGTCCAAACTATCTTCAGTTAAGAGACAACAAAAGGATTGATTACTAATGGGTGGAAGTGTGCCTGTCACTAAATATCCGAATTCTGTATTTTGTAAAATACACTTTCCATCTAAGAGCCGAATTTTATCCCCCCTTTAAAATATCAAAAAATAATTCGCTACCAATTAGAACATCAACTTGATCTGGAACATTAAAATTGCTGTCAGCTAATTCTATGTACTTAGGGATGCATAAATTTGAAATGTCTAATTCCGTGATCGGAATATGATTTGTTATTTTTTGCAACACAACCAGGTCTATATTTGTTGAAAATGTTTCATTTTGATTGATTATATCCGTATTTACGATTCGTTTCACTTGTTGATATGAACCGTTAATACCGGAAACGCTACCTTTAAAAGATTTTGGTTTTAAATTCAATTTCCTACAAGCACTATCCGATAAGCTGTTTATCGTTGAACCGCTATCGAAGACACTTCGTAATTTAATTTTATTTCCACGCGAATCCTTTAGTAAAATAATTGCAGTGTTTAATAACGTACAATTCTTTGAGTCATTAGTTAAAAGATTACTGCATAATAAAGAAGACACCTTATCCTTACTTTGGGAATCTGACATAATTAATTGTTTATCTTTTATCGATTCTAAGGGTTTATTCATCTGTGTTTCTGGAAATTCATTCACATTTTCGCAAAGTAGGCTATTATGTCGAGAGGAACACTTTTTACATGAGAATTTATAATTGCATTCGCTATTATGTAATCTCAAGCAGTTTATACATAATTTATTTTTGCTTACAAAGTTTTTTCTATTAGGAACACTCATATTTTGAAATGCGATGCATTTAAATAACGAATGGTTATTATTTTTACATAAAATGCAAGGCTTTACTTTATTTTTATTGTCACTAATGAAAAATGACCTTGATTTATTTACTGCGTAATTACTTTTGATTTTTTCGAATTCACTTGGCTGGCGCCATGAGACCGAGAAATATTCTCTAACATAATACATCTTTTTTCCAGAAATGACATTAAATAATCAAAATTTGGAACCTGCGTATTTTCGAGAGAAAGTTCAAATTGTTTTTGACTTTCTTTATCTATTTTTTGTAAAATTATATTCATGAATACACTTTCTGATAAGCTATTTTGCTCATATTCCATTACTTTCAAGGCTCTGATGTTTTTATTAATACAATCTAAGAAATTTCGTAATTCTTTGGGAGATTCATACTGGATTTTTTCATAATTTAAAATTGAAAAAATATGAGAGTCAACTAAAAGTCGTTTATTTTCATATCTATGAATGAGGGCTTGAAAAAAAGAATTGAAATCATCATCGGGAGATTCTAATTGTTTACCATCATTTTTTCAAGAGGCTTTTAAATAAAATAGCCTTTGATTATCATCTAAATGATCATTATTAATGATCAAATTCGTAAATTGATTTTTGAAATTTACGAAATCACTGTATGCACCTCCAAATGAAGGCAATGGAATTTCTGGTAAGCGTACTTTTGTTTTGTTTTCATTAATATGAATATTATTAGATTTATCATCAAAGGAGGTTAATAAAAGTTTTACACTCACCTCCAAATGCTCTAATCGGTCACTTGCATCATCTAAATCCTGCTCAATTTCCTTTAATTGAGGTTGAGTTATTTCAGGTAACTCATAATATTGTTCTCTAATATCTTCTAATTTATTTAGCAGGTTTTCAATTTTTTTTAATTTTACTTGGAGTTGGCTCACATTAGTGGCCTTAGGATCTACATTATCTTGAATAAATTGTTCTAGTTTGGTTATTGCGGCCTTGATGGCGCCTTTCGAACGATTCAGTTTATCCATAGTAGCACAGCGGCTCCTCGGACTACAATTTGGTCGTTATGAAGTGGACTGTATGAGATGAGATTGTCTTTTTAACTTTTTATTATTAACATATAACAGGACAGTAGACGTTCACACACAAAAAAAATAATAAATTGAACTGTATTTTATGATTACTATTGCCGCGTGAACTGGGCGATGTTTAGAATACGTGCGAGTGTATCATTGACCCACAGCTTTAGTGAATTGTTTTACAAAATGCTCCTAGGTGGAGCTGTGATACAACGCTCACTAGATGGAGCCAAAACCGTACTTCCGCGACGGAGCAGTATAATTAGTTAAATATAATGCATTTTATTAATAATTTATTTTAAAATTGCTCAAAAGATATAGTTTTTCTCTTGGAAATATTTTAGGTAACTTTTAAGAAAATGTGCAATCTACAGCAGCGTTTTTATTAATGAAATCGTCATCATTTTTCTCAGTTATATTTCTTATTTTTTAATATCTTTTTGGTTATTGATTTAAATAATTTATGGTACGACGGGGAATGTCTATAAGAAAATATAATAAACTTTATTCATGTCCATGGTGATATGCTTATTAGTTGAGTACAATGAATTATGAAAGTAATTAATGAATTTCCGGGAGAAATAGTCTTTTTCTTATTAATCATTTATGTAAACTTTAAGTAAATGTAAAATGCATAGAAGCGAAATCGTTTTGAAGTGAAATCGTTATAATTTATTTCTGATACAATTCTTGTTTTTAAAAATATTTATTTTAGGTTATTGATTTAAATAATTTAACACATGGCGGTAAATATGAAAAAAGAAAATACAATCGTTTTCATTTCTCGAATTTATGCACTTATTGTATGAGATGACGCTATTCTACAGGGTGGTTATTAATTAACGTGAGGTGTTCAGAGCCGTCTAGCGAGTAAAGTATTGGACGAAACATAATCAAATTTGATAAGCATGCATAGTAGACCATGGGATTTCGAATTCTAAAAAAAAATCGCCACTAGGGGCAATTTTGGCGCTATTTACCGTCTAAAATGCATTAATTTGCATAAAATCCGTTCTGTGTAGCGATCATGAGTGTAAAAGGAAAGGCTGGGAGACTTCTCATCATTCTGAGACTAACTGCGTTGCGATGGCTCTTACCTTACGGGACCGTGCTTTGCTAGTCAAGCTGTATTATCAACGGAGCGAGAATTGCAATGTTGCTCTTCACGAATTTCGCCTATTAAAGAAGTTGCGAAAAGGACCGATGAGCATAACAAATTTACGAAAAATGATTCAACGATTTGAAACTACAAAGACTCTAGCACGGCAACCAGGCCAAGGACGCAAAGTGGCTAGTCAGCCACAAGTTGACGAAGTTGCAACTGCTATTGTCGAACAGGAGATGGAAAATGTGCAGGGTACCAGCAGCGCTCGGACAGTATCTCGGCACACGCAGATCCCATACTCAACGGTGAGGAAGATCCTGCATCAGATGTTACACTTTTATCCGTACAAAATCTCTTCTGTTCAAGAATTGCTCCCAGGCGATGCGGCCAACCGATTGGATTTTTCATTGATATTTTTAGCACGCATGCAAGTTGATGCTACATGGCCGTGGCAGATTTTATGGAGTGATGAAGCGCACTTTCATTTGAACGGTGGCATTAACACCCGCAACTGCCGCATTTGGGCTGCGAATGATCCGCACGCTTGTGTGCAAGAGGCTCTCCACTCGCCAAAAGTCACAGTGTGGTGTGGCTTTACAGCATCCTTTATCATCGGTCCTTACTTTTATGAGGAAAATGGAGTAAGTGGACTAGTGACCTGTACCGTTACTGCTGCCAAGTATGCAGATATGCTACAGAACTTCACGATTCCACAACTACAGCAGCGAGAATGTCTCAATTCGACCATATTCATTCAGGATGGTGCACCACCCCACATTGGACTTAGGGTACAGCGTGTGTTGCGGCAACATTTTTCTGACAGCAGAAGGATTAGTCGGGCATATCTTACGGCATGGCCACCGAGGTCGCCCAATCTCAATCCTTGGGATTTTTGGTTGTGGGGATTTCTTAAAGGTGTTGTTTATCAAGGACATGTCTCCGATATCGCAACGTTGAAAGATCGAATAACGTTACAAGTGAGGCAAATCAACTCTGACATGCTGCGAGCGGCAGTAGAAAACGTCGTGCATCGTATGCAGTTCTTGGAATATACCAATGGTGCTCATATTGAACATAATTTGTAAGTAAAAAACATTTGTTGTAAATAAAATTGATGTTTACTGTATTATTTGGCATTTATTCATTCAATATTTACACTAATACACTTTTGCAGCGCCAAAATTGCCCCTAGTAGCGAATTTTGGAACTACTTTTTTTAAGAATTTGAAATCCAATGGTCTACTATGCATGCTCATCAAATTTGGTTATGTTTCGTCCAATACTTTACTCGCTAGAGGGCTCTGAACACTGTTAAAAATAGCCGTTGCTTTACGGTGCTTTACTGCATAATTTACGGTACATTACCGTATTACTGTAAATATTGCTCTTACCCGTTAAAAATCAGTTATTGGCTGTAAAATTCTGTCATTGACCGTAACTGATCATTTTTACAGGATTATCCCTGGTCCAACAGTCATTTACGGCCAAGAGAGAAAGAAATACAGGTTGTTACAGTCTTTTACGGCAGATCACGGGCAATTTTAGTAAATCACCGTTATTCGCTTCCGCAAACCGTAATCTAACAGTGGATTACAGCCTACAGCCATCTCATCTCAGAAGTTTGATTTTGGAAAATGGCAACGAACGCACCGCGCCATGTTTGTTTGTTTTCGCACGAGGAAGAGGAAAACGCCATGAGGAAGCATGCCTGGCCTGGCTGTACCAATACCGGATTTATTCAGGTATTTATTTATCTGGTTATCTAACCTTATTAATTTAAAAATGAATTTTAATATCAAAGTTTATGTAGGGTAGACAGTGTTCGAAATTTGCAGTCGTTAGTCGTCAAATGCAACTAACTACATTATAGCATTTGACGACTCAAAATTATTCCTGGATGTGAAATTTGACGCCTAGCTTTTTTAACACTTAGTTTTTGCCAATCACCCGCTTTTGAAAATTTGGTCTCACACCAAACATAAACTCTAATGTGAGACAGTTAGACAGTGAATTTTAGCAGAGTGTACAAATTCAAATGAATTTATTAATTTATGCAAACTTCTAAACTTTATAGTGAACCTGCCATTTAGCACTGCTGAATGTGAAAAGGGATTTAGTCAGTTTAATTTAATAAAAAACTAGCTGACCCCCGCCCGGCGTTGCCCGGGCCCGTGATAATAAATAAATAAATAATAATAATAATAATAATAATAAAATCAAGTTTTTATTATTTTACATCTTTAACCCGATTTTGTATGAAATTATATTTTAAGAAGAAAAATTCGCGAAAAAATATTGATATTTAGTGATAAAAGCACTCATTTTCTTGGTTTTTTTTTTTGTTTGTTTTTTTACGCAGTATCGTTTCATAGTTTTAAAATAAAAAGTTATTTTTGTCCTAACTCTTTAAAATCTTTATGGGTGATAATTAAAACGGTTTTACAGCTCGTGTACAAATTTCAGGAAAAAATATTGTTATCCAGTTGTAAAAGAGATGCTTTCTTCTCGCTTTTTTGTTTGTTTGTTTTCTTGTCGGCTCCTTTAACATAGCAATAAAAAATAGTCCTCATCTTCCGAACTCTTTGACATTTCAATCGGTTATAAATACAACCATCTCCAAGCTCTCTTTAAAATTTTGTGAAAAATATGCATATTTAGTAGTGAAAACATGAGTTCTTAAAAAAAAAAAAAAAAAAGCTTTAGCTTTTAACCTCAGAGCAAAAATATATTTCCATCCGTTTTCAATCAACCCTTTTCCACCCCCCTAGGCTAAACAGGTTAATCAATCAGTCTTATCGTTTTTGAGGGGAGAATCCTTCAAAAAAAGTTGACGCATGCGTAAAAAGACAATATTCATGTGAAATTTTGACAAATTGCACTTTCTGTTTTAAATATATAGATGATACACGTAACCATTTATCCGCTGATACTGTTAATGATTTATTAATGGCAAAACTGTATGTAGTACCCAATTTAATAGATTTTTATCCAGATAAAGCTATAAATCCCTGTGAAATGATGCAGCTGAAGGACGGTTAGACGTCCTGATTTTAGTATCTAACTTATTAAAATTAGTGGGTATTGTTTGAGATTCGGCCAAACAATACCATGATGTAGAAAAATTATTCTCCAGTCAAACAACACACGAAGTTACGAATCATAGTAAAGGCGAATTCGTGTCAAAAACCAATAAAGCGAACACCATTAATGATCTAGAAAATGAAAATCATTGGTTTAAAAATTCTCTAAAATGTCGCAGGAACGATAAAATGTTGTCACAATATATGGCTCTTCATTTTTATCGCTGACTCAAGCTAGATCATTTAGAAACGACGGGCCAGAAAATGCAAGTCCTCATAAATGACATTATTCAAGTCTACCCAGGGTACGGAAATGGGGAGCTAAAGCTTTTGGGTTTTCAAAGACCAACGGCAAAGTCTGAAAACATCGAGGGTGCCAAAAGTCTCTCAAAATTTAAATTCTTTTCATTTAGAAAGTGAAGTGCCTTACATTGACGATGTTTCAGACCCGGACTGGGATCCCTTTTGGTAAACTTTAAATCATTTTTAATTAATTATTATTATTATTTTTTTTTGTAAATATTAACTTTTTTTTATGTGTAATTATTTATATATTTTTTGTATGCAATTTCCCTTTTTTCTGAATCGCCGTCTCCTTTATTGGCATTTATTATATTTATCCTTTTACTTTTACTCTTTTTTTTTTTTTTTTTTTTTTTTTTTTTTTTTTTTTTTTGGGCAGTTGTGAGCGAGATTATAAGATAACATTGTTTTGAATTTGGTGTAATCAAGATTGACAAAATATTTCTGGTAAGTTTTTTTTCTTTTTGTTATTGTCCAAAATGTTTTTAAAACGGGGGGGTGGGGGGGTGTTGACAATAACAAATATTCATCTGAAAAATCACATTTCTTTAGCTTTTTAATCGTTAGTTTATTTAGAATGTTGCTAAAATTTGCATAATTGGATCGTGATAAATTTTTCAAGATCGCGGAAAAACTTCGTTTTTAAATTTGTTATTTATAAATCCATGTTTTTGCACAATTTTCTACTTTTAAAAATGTTGTAAAATCATTGATTTATAAATAATATACAGATTTAAAAATGATGTTTTTCTGCAATCTTTGAAAATTTAAACAATAAAATAAGAAATAAAGAAAAATATTTAAAAAATGATTTTTAATTTTTATTTATTTATCTATTTTTATTTTATTTTTTTTGGGGGGGGGGGGGCAGCAGGATTTTAGGGTTGGGAATTTATTTTTATTTTATTTTATTATTATTATTATTTTTAATCTGCCGAAATATAGAAGATTCTCGCCCCTTTTTTACTTCTAAATTAATGATAAAAACAGGTTTTTAAATGATTTTTAGAAAAAATCCCGATTACAAGCCCCCCTCCCAAATTTAACCTTTTTTGATTTTGAAAAAGGGGGGCTTACAATCGGGATTTTACGGTAATTGCAGAAAAATGAAAATTTACTTAATGTAACATCTGTGCTTCATTCATCCTTCAGAAACTCTAAAAATGATTTTTGTTTAGTATTAATAGCTTTACTATAAATAATTGCTATGTACAGCAATGTTAGGCCCTTTTGAGGTAAATATTTAATGTTTTTTGACCTGACGTAACACCTCACGTTAATTTATAACCACCCTGTATTTGTAATAGAAATATATATACTGTACCACCCAAAAGCAATGGAAATTAGATTATAACTTTTATACACGTCTGAGTAGCAGAAATGTATTAGTTTTCATTTCCTCTTCTTTCTTCATTTTTTTAAACATACAGCATTAGCAAAAATATTTTTTATTATATATTTGGAATATTTATCATTTTCTAGTTGTCTCAATAATTAAAATACATTGCGTGATCACTTTCATGACACTGTACTTATAATTGTATGAGAACAAATTCAAACTTTTACGTAAAATTATAACATATACATAAAATTTATGTTTCAGTAAGGATATAAATTACCTAGTGAAAGAAAAAGGATGGGTGCTTATTTCTGTTCTGCAATTGTATCTAATTCATTTATTATAAAAAGCAGCTAAAATTATTTTATTAAATGTTAATTATAAAATACTAGTAAGTATTTGACTCTCAGTGTAAATTATACATTATGCAATTATTCCATATTGCGAAAACAAATATTCATTATTTGAAAAATTCCAATTTTATTGACTATATTATGGAAAAGTTTAAATTGACCTGTCGTTGTTTCAAAAGTTTTGAATGTCAAGAATACTAACAACTAAATAAATTAGTTACTATGCAGAAAGCAACGGGCCTGGTTCGAGATACAAATTTCATTCAATGTACGTGGCCACTCAGGATGGAAATTTGAAGCAATGTAACTGGAATACCCACACGAGAAACTGCAAAAGAGTGACAATAACAGAATTTATATTTTTTCCATCTATCAAAAATAAATGTTGGTACTTCATACCAGAAAAAATTATAAAGGAAAATTTAAAATTAAAATAACAAAATTTTGTGTCGTAAATAAGGTTAATATGAACTGTGTTAATCAATCTACCTAATTATGCCTTTTGAGCAAGTTAGATATGACTAAATATTTCAACATAATATCATTTTATTTTATAAATCTATAAAAATTAAATTGAAAAAGATATGTAGACTATACTTTTACCAGGCTGTCTTGTTCCAAGAAACTCAAGTATGGTGTAAAAAGAGTGCCATTTAAGAAAACAATGTTGGTGCAATTTTTAATATGTAGAGAGTAGACTAGTTCAAAAATTTAATTTTTTAAAGGCACCTTTGTTTTGATTTTATCGTAAACGGTTAGCGAATAAAGGATGGTGTATCTTTTTATTTGTACTGACTGTACGTTCAAATACAAACTATTCACTCCTGCAATATACATAATAACAAAAACATCTTAAGATGAAAATTTCGACTGGGATTTCCGTTACACATAAATATAAAACTAAGGAGAAATAATACAAAGAAATGTATACTAAAAACTCATTATTATTGTCTCCTCGTTTCTGATAGGGATTTTTTTTTTTGGTAAAATGTATGTATGTTCCAAAATAATTTTTGGAACTTATAAGTTAAGAAAAAAAAAACATGTTATAGCAATAATAACTGGTTTTACATGAAAACCCTATATCTGAAAATAGCTCTTCTATCATCATTTGAATCGCGAATCTAAATGACTATAAGATCGCTTAGGAAATGCACCGTTTTTATTTATTTAGTAAATACAAAGTTGTTCCATGCAGTGACGCAGCAGAAAAATATTTTGAGTCAACTGTGGCATTCATACAGTTTCTTTTTTAAATAAAATGACACAAATGGCATTTCATTTATTTGTTGCAGATGCAAAACTAACTACAAGTATAAAGTTAACAACTAGCTCATGTGCGTAAAATGTAACTTGCGTAATGCTGAATAAAACTATAAATTTAAGGTATCCACACACCTTCGGAGGGGATTTTTTGAATTTTTTGTAATTTTCTCTTTATACTATTTTTTTTCTAATGACATTTAAGTAAAACTTTGAAAAATATGTAAACATTTTAGAAATTACACAAAAATAATTTTTTAAGTGAAAAATGGTCGAAATTCTGTGGAAAATATTCTCCGCAAAACATGATTACTCAAAATCCAATCAATGCATGCACATTTTGTAAATTACGTAATAAAGCAGGGATGAGATTGCTCCACATTTTGCATACCAGTATAATCTTAGAGAAAACGTTGCTCTCTTAAATCGCAGAATATTCCGATTAAATGTAAAGACATTTTCTGTAAGATTATACTGGTATGCAAAAAAGCGGAGAAATCTCATCCCTATAATAAAGAGAATAACTGTCTCTAGGACATAGACTAGCCGTATTATAACAGCATCTCTATCGCAGACGCTGTGGTGCTTAAAGTACTAATGTAATGAAAAATTCGTAAAATTCCTTGCAACTTTTTATCTTATACCAGTGTAAATATAAAACTAATTAATATATTATCATGATTGTAGTATATTCCTTCAATAAACATTTGTAAAATAAGTAAAAAAAATTAAGGTATTTCATGCTTAATTGTTTGCTATATGATGTTTTGCGTACAATAAAAATCTGAAAAACTTCATTTTGAGAAAAAGCTAAAAATAACATTTAAAGGTGGTTCTTGCTATAAAAATAATATTTATTATTTAAAAGTTTAATTATATACTCCGTGTATTTACTTGAACATATAATCCAATTTAAATGCTAAATCTCGAAAAAGAAGAATGTAAACATACATTTCAGCTTACTTCCGGTTTGCAGAACGATGTTTCCGGTTGTAAAATTCTTCGGTAAGCTCCAACAGATGTAACTTTAAATGGCTGTAACTCGGGTTCTAATTCAGATACAGACACAATCAAAGCAGAATTCGATAGATAAAAGATCAGATTTTAATACTATTGCAAAAATGAAAAATCGATATTTTCATTGAAAATGACGTTTCAAAGGTGTGCGGATATCTTAACGTAAATTCTTTTCTCCGGAATTACAAATATGTTAATGTGAAACACCTCCCTATGTGAAATATTCAAAATGATTAAAATGCAATTATTCCTCTTCGTAAGAACTTCGTACATTTCAAATGAGCAGTATTTTTTTTTTCGATTGTATTCACTGAAATAACTGCATATGCTAAACGTCTAGTTTCTACACAAGATGCATGTGTTTTCCTTCTGGTAAAGAGCAAATCCCATTTAATTTTGCTGTCTCCATAATTCGCCATCACGCTTCTCAATATGCTCTTTACAATAGAATTGTATAGAGCTTTCTTTTCCTGGAGATCTCCTCACTCCACCAAATAGAATTTAATAGTTTTACAGCCTTTCTTCCATGACAGATTCTATATTTAATTTCCTGCGGGTCTCTCTCTCTGCTTTGTCTATTAATGACCAAGGTTTATGTTATTATTTAGATTTAGGTTCGATTAAATAACATATCGTTTTCACTATAAATTGTACTTGTGAAGCTCCTTGTATGATTCCATAACACATTCTTAGATTTTTATCATTGTGATTTTAATCTTCCTTGTTAAATTTGATCTTGCAATTTCTAATATAGATTTTTTTTTTTTACCTCTTCAATTTTCAAGAGCTGTGGTATTTACGTTACCCATTTTTTTAAAATATATAATTGACAAAATTATATTTATAATTTTCAAGTTTCTCATTTTTTTATTTATTTTCAAAATAAAATATCTCATATTTCCCATATTTGCCTATTTTGGCTTATATTATAATATCATAAACGTCTTTATCATATATATTTTTTCATTCGGCACATGCAGTTTCATTATGTATATACACACACATATATATATATATTGCTAAAACGTTTCACTATAAAGCACTGCAAAATAAATTTGAAATTCTGCTTATTCTATCTTCTTTTTTCAGAAATGTGTACCAGTTTATGCTAAATATTTCCAAAGAACACATATGTTGTTACTTTTAAATATAGTTCCTTATATTTAAAATTAAATTCCTGGATGTACATACTGCATAAACATCGCCGGGAAAATTCATACAAGATATTTGAAAAGTAATATGGAATTTCTTTTCTCATATACTTTAAGACTTCAAATATTCCAGAACAATAAGAAAATATGCACTCATAAGAATATAATGGAATATTAATAATTTTCTTCAGCAATATTGCATATATATAATCAGAATTCCTTAAAAGTTGAGTTTTGGAACTTGAAATCCGTTTCAGTTTTTTCTAAATATAGTACAAAACAACTGTTTTAAAATTCTAAACTAGCTCCTATAAAACAACGCTAAAATGTTTTAATGGTAACTCTCGAAAACTTTAAATCATGTTAAAAAGAAAAATTTAGTGGTGTTTCTTAATTATTTACAAAACTTGTTACTAACATATTTTTATGATAATTAAATAAATAAAAATTATATAATATTTGCCTAATTGTTATTATGTTTTTTTATTTTCAAACTTTGGCTCAAAGCTTTTAAAAATAATAGTTTAACTATCAAAATAAAACAAATTATTATAAATTAATTATAAAATTATTAAAATAAATTTGAATTTAACTAAATCTTAATAACAAGTAATGTATCGGTTATATAAAAAAAAAATACATCTTTGAGTTTGAAAATCAAACTTATATGAGCTGATAAACTAAAGGAATGAGTAAAATATATTATATTCAAGTAAATTATGTCCAGTATTTTACCGAAAAGGGGATAATGTCTTACTTATCAGTAGCATGTTCATTCAAGCAGAAAATTTCCTGTCTAACTTTAGAAAATGTTCAAAAATATAGCGAAATTTTAAATCATTGTTTTCTCTTTTATAGTGAAAATTTTAAATCGATTAAAGAATTATAATAGGAATAAATATTCAGGAATTTTATTAAAATGTTTAACGAAATGTCACCGTACAAAATTAATCTAAAAAACTTCATCGAAGTGTTCAATGGTAAATCTAACATGTTTTTTGTAAAAAATACTAAGAAAAGATTTATTAAAATTAAATCTATACGATAGCAATTATGTCTTATATGATGGATTTGCCGTACACTGCACAGTGATGCAGATATGAATCCCTTAAAATTTAACATTTAATAAATCAGTTTTAGATGCCGCTATATCTAAATAAAAATCATCAATTTATTAATCATCGAAATCTGCTATTAAATGAGGTAAATAATTTCTCTTTTAAATGTGGGGTATCTAATCCTAAAATTGTGCATATTTTCGAAAAATCAAGAACAAGAAATGATGCAAACGGCATAGATTATGAAACACTTTCCAACACTGACAGATTATCATTAAGAAATTTAATTTTTTCATTACAATGAAACGCGATATCTAAATAAACAATTTTAAAAATACATAAAGTAAATATAAAAATTTAAATTTGCAATTGCTGCCCATATTCGAAGTCTTTCGTGCAGCCATGTATATTATCTACAGATAATGTTAACAACACGTTATACATTAATAATTACATAAAATTACATACCATAGTACAAAGAGCACTTCTAGAAATTACGTATCATAGTCAGTCCTTTAACCGAATTTCCTTGTCCGTCTCTATACATGAAAGATAAATCATACGCAGTCCATAATTTATAGAAAATATGCTGTATTAAACCTGAGTAATCCTTTTGCAGTTCATTACGTTTCAAGTATCATAAAGTGTACAAAATACACCGCAAACGAAATTTCCCCATAGAACATAGTGTAAATGAATTATTTTGTATGTCCCTGAAATTGAACTATAAATGCTACTAATTGTATACTCTGGTGAAATAATCCTATAGTACAAAATACACCGCAAGCGAATTTTCCCCATAGAACATAGTGTAAATGAATTATTTTGTATGTCCCTGTAATCTAACTATAAATGCTACTAATTGTATACTCCGGATAAATAATCCTATAGTCCATCTCAGTAATGCATATTAATTTCATTATGTTTGAAATATCGTAACATCAATAAAATGCACCACAAACGAATTTTCCCCATAGAACGTAGTGTAAATGAATTATTTTGTGTGTATCTGTAATTGAACTATAAATGCTACTAATTGTACACTCCGGTGAAAGAATCTTTTAGTCCATCTCAGTAATGCATACTAATTTCATTATGTTTGAAATATCGTAACATCAATAAAATGCACCGCAAACGATTTTTTCCAAAATACCATAATGTATTGAAATTATTTTGTGTGTCCCTGTAAATGAACTAATTATGCTGCTACACGCTTCATTTTCAATACCGAACATCCTATACTAAAATTTACTAATGTATAAACATTTCAAGACAATCTGATTACATTTACGAGAGTTAGAGCACGGACAGACAAACCGAATTCATAAACAATTTTAAACTATGTTGGAAAGTGTTAAAAATTATGCAGTGTAAGATTAATGTATTCTAAATATAAAGTGAAGCAACCATATTCATGGCGATGCAAACGTAATTGAAGAAGAGTTGACTGACTAGATTTAGGAAAAGCAAAGTAGAGACTTACGCTACTGCTAAGTCTATCTGCTTGAATTCGCACATAGTGCTTCGAATCGTACTCTGGTTCATTCAAATAATCAAGTCTTCTTCTCTTATTCATTAATATATAAATCTCAATTCTTATGCTTAATTTTTACACGTTAATTTTCATACCCGGCGTGTAAGGCGCACATGTAAACAGAGTTTCTCGTTCTTACCAGAATTTTTCTATTTAATATTTAAGTAGCAGAAATCGTAGACACCTCGTTCAATTGCTGGATTTACAATACTTTTCTGCAGTTACATAAGACGAGAAATTATATTAAAAAATTATGGTAAAAACAAACGAACCCTGGTAAAATTTGACCAATTTTTATTTTATCAAAAGAGCGCTTTATACGCAGGAATATATTGGAAATTTTAAAAATATTTGTAAAAAATATATTTGTAAATTGTAAGAATATTTGTGTCGATAAGGAAATATTAGACGAGCTTCACAAGTTACATTATTAATAAATAATAATGAAAAAATCTACAATGCATATGTATATATTCAGTATAGTTTGTTATCTACTTTGAATTATTTTACGAATTAGTATATTCAAAACTGTAAGAAACAAGTTGTTATGAAAGAAAATCTATTTAATACAAGTTATTCTGAATGCAGCTTTATTAATTATAAATGAATATAGAAAATGTTTCGAAGAAAACAAGAATGTATATATTTCAAATACTAAATCAACTTTATCAAATATTCAATCAAACAGGGAAAATATAAGGAATATTCCTTATGCATACATGACAAAGAAATTTTATTTTAAAGCACAAGTTTGTAATTGAATTTATGCAAATGAAGTCTTCTAGTTTTCATCACTCAAACATTGCTTGTCTAAAATCAAAAAAGCTAATAAATAACTAATGAATAGAAACAAGATATGGGATTACAATGGGATTATAATTTAAATGAGAAGTATTTTCATTAGGAAATAAAACATTCTTACTAGGAATAATAAAAAAATATATAAACAAAAAAAAACTTTTTTTTTAAATTCGCGTTTTAGTTTACTATGACAAATATTATACTTTAAACATTTTATATATTTTCAAAATGAACACTATAAATAATATCAAAAAGTTATATTCTAGATTTTCTTTTAAACGATTGTTTCAGTTATTTATGTTTTTCACTGGTGGGAGGAGTTAAGTGAATAGAATATTACAAACCAAATAAATAATAAGAATAATAATTTAAAAAAAAGGGCTTAATTTTGGTTAGAGCGAAAGTTATGCGAGTATGACCAGAGATGGCATAAAGTTAGCAAGTACTTTTAGGGCGAGGTAGAACTAAGATTAAGTAATATGGCTACGGTAAATGTTCCAGACGCAGAATTTATCAAAAAGTGTAGTACGAGTCAGTATGGCTGTGCCAATACAGTCCTGCCCTGTACTGAATGAGTCAATCGAGTTTAACAGCAGTTCACACGAGTTTGAAAATTTAAGCACAATTAATTTGTAGATCGTAGAAAATTACTAGTCTCAAGTTTCTTTAAATACGTTTTTAAACACTTTTTCATGAAATTCTTGTTGTAATACGCATTTATTTTTGTACTTTATCTTTCCTGATACATTTATGTTATTTCTGGAATCTTAACGAAATAACTGTTTTTTTTTTTTTTTGTTTTTTTTTTTTGTAAGACTTTTCTTAGAGACATTCAACTACACTCTTTAGTCGGAATGATATTTTTATGAAGTTGATAAAGCGTAAAATTTTAAAATAATTGTAAACAATTATGAGAAACTTTTTAGATAAAAAAAATTAGTAGTATGAAAAATTTGGCCTATAAGGCTCGAAAGCTATATATATATATATATATTATTTTGCTGTATAGTGATAACAGTGTATCGGAAAAGTAGGTGGTTAAGTGTATGAGCAATATTTTGTAATTATTATTTATACACTTTTCATTACGATGTATTATTACACAGATCCATTACGACAAAGATCATAGCTACAATGAATCTCGTTAATTGGACTTATAATTAGCCTTAAACTTAGAGGATAATTAATTTTGTTTATTAATGCTGGCTTGCAAAATTAATGCATAAATACAATTAGCATATATATAGATATGAAAAGGCTGCATCCTTCTGCTACATCCTTCATTTAAAGTTTGTGATGTTCTGACTAATTTGTGAAAATCAGAGATATGATGTATTGTCATGGGAAATAAAAAGAATATTCCCCGGCCCTCCTATTAACTCTGCCGTAAGTCATCATGTAATGATCTGTAATTTTTTATTTACATATTTATAGATTCTAGGAATCGATTTCTGTTAAAAAATTTTAAAGGTGAGAATACACACATTTGTTCTTATAATAATGTCATAATATGTGTATATTATAATTAATGTTCCAAAATGGTATATTTCAATTCTTGAATTTTATGTACTTTATTTCAGTTCTAACTGAACAGTTTTTGTCTCTACTATATAGGTATTTCCCGATGCGACAAGCTACGGTTTTAACCATTTTCAATAAAATACAGTTTAGTAGCGAACAGCGAACAGAATACAGCTGCAATGGGATACCTGTTTTGTAAGAAAACTCAACTCCCTGTAGATGAGTAAATGTATATCTTATCTTAAGGAGCCATGTGAAAAAAGTATATTTAATTTTAAGTAACAAAAAAAATGTAAAAAGATCGCATAAAAATACGTTTTGCGACAGTCTAAAGAGGCGTAGAGTAGAATATCATGGACAAATTAAGATACTTTTTGCTATTAAAATATAGTGGTAGCAAATCCTTAATATTTGGCTGCTATTTTTATGTGAAATATTTAAAAATACAATATATGCTTCTTTAAACCAGTTTCTTTTCCATTTCTTATTTATTTGAATATTTTGTTGCGTTATGTTTGAAGCTTTTTGGAGTCATTGGGCAATAGTTAAAAGTTTTGAAGTTTTGACATTTTTTATGGTAATTTAACTGGAATGTTATGGTGTCTTTTTTTTAACTTTTGTGAATCAACAACTCCGAAAAAAAAATTGTCAGATGTTAGAATACATCATTTTAAGCATGTAAAGTAAAATTTGAAAAATTGAGAACATAAAAAAATATATATTGACTGAAAGGTATTTTTTTTTTTCACATCTGTTATAAACATAGTTACGTACTTCTCCTAATTATCGTCGAATTTCTAATGTAAAATTGTAAAATATACGAACTTATACTTATAAAAAAATCTATTTTTGGACATCTCCAGTTTATTTCGTTTGATAAAATTTACTAAGTTTATTTTAGCTTTAACGATAGGAAACTTGTCAAATGATAAAAAAAAATTTGGCATGAATTATAAATTCGGTATCGCCATCTGTTGATAATTCTATAAACAATTTATATTAACTACTATATTGGAAGATAGCACTAATAAATAAAATCTTCTTTTAAAGCCCCTCCCCCCCCCCCCCCCACTGTATAAGTAACATGGACTTTTTGGGTATGTTGCAGATACGCAACGCGGGGATACAAAGGTGGTGATAAAAAGAGAAAGTTGTTTCAGCCTTTAATATTTCTTTTAAAAAAATAAGATAAATAACTTTTTGCGTATTTCGAAGCTTTTTCTCTTATTCATTACTTTAAGATGGAGTTTCAAAAAATTTTAAATTTCAACCAAATCTGTAAAAGTTGTCTAAAACCTATAAATTAATATAATATTAATTTATAATAATTAATTAAACGTATAGTAGCAAGTAGTAGTATTCATAAAAACGTGTATTATTCATAATTTGTAGTTATAATAGTTATTTATGATGCATAACTTATGGTAATTAATTAATTTATAGGAATTAATTTAATTAACGTTTATTTAATAATAAAATTTATTTTAATAATATTATTATATTTATAATCGCTTATAAATTCCGAAATTCAGACTAATATTACAATATTACATGGAGGCATTTTGATTATTTCAAAAGACTAGATTAAGGGAAAGATTTCATTTATCTACTAATTCATAAAATATATTTTATAAACGTTGTAACCCCGTTTATTTAACAGGGAAAAACATTTTCAATCGAGAAGATTTTTTTTAATGTAATGTTTTCACCAATATAATGAAATCTCATTTACTTGTTGATCTAAGAATGATTGTTAACTTATATAATATCAGTTCTATTCCGGAAAATTTTGATGGAAACATTAATATTCTAACATTAACTATTATTTCATTCAACCATTAAGATAGTAAATGATAAAATATTTTTAATTTTGAATGGAAGAACGTCTGTTTTTATAGTGAAAAGTTTTGAATGACTGTAGTGAAATCACAGAAGAAATTGTTAGGGTTGTCGAAAAATGACAAGTAAATTAGAAGAAATCAAAAGAACCGCACTTTAAAGCGAAAGAAAAAAAATATATTGTGAATCAATTTCGCATAGGTAACAATATTTCTTTCCATTTTACTAACGGAATATGAACCAGGGAATATTCTAAAGATATTAAAATCAGACTGATAAACTGTGTGAAATAAAATTTATAAACATGAAGTGCTTTTATAGATATTTACTGTTTGATCAGCAGAGCGATGACGGCGACGTTAGGTTTGTCTGGAATTTACACGGGAGATTTATAATAGCTAAAATAGCTCAGATCATACATGTATATAGGGATAAGTACTATAAAATAAAATAATTTATCCTTTTTTTCTTTTCTTTTCTTTCCTTTCCTTCTTTTTTTTTTTTTTTTTTTTTTTTTTTTTTTTTTTAAATTCCAATTTAAATATATATACAGGGTTCGTACGGATAGGAGGATTTTCCAGGAATTTCACCAGTACTTTCTTTATAGAAAAATAAATCTAGGTTAAACTCGTGAAACTTTACCTTCTTTTAACAGAAATTTTCAGTAAGAAAATACTGGTACCGAAGAATTTCCTGGTCGCAAAATTCCAGGAGCCGTATGAACCATATATATATATTAATAAAATATTATTATGTTTAAAAATTGTTCATTTGAATTATTGATTTATCTTTTAAACACGAAAACCTCTGAGAATAGTATATAGATAGTGTCTGACTCTACAAATGTTGTATTCGTTGTCTGAAATAAACAGCCTATTAAGATTTTTAAAAATACATTTTTATAAAACTAAGAATTGGTTTTCAGTTATATCTATATTATAAAGTAAACCTATGACTGTGGGTAAAGCTGGGGATTGTTAGATCTGACCAATAAATTTAGCTTTCATTGCAATTCTCTTAACCCCTAAACATCAGTTTTTATACCGTCGAATACGAAACAAATTATGCTTTCAAATGCAACTTGTTTGAAAACTGCATCTCAATGTAATGATTCGTATAGTTTTTAAAATAATTTCAAGCATAAATATTTTTAAGTTTTTGTCTATCGCGTACATCCCGATTGCGAAAGATAAATGTATTTGCACTTAAAACAATATAAATATTCCAACATTTGATTCCGGCTAATATTCCATAAACAAAGTGAAACTTTATCATAAATAAATAAACAAATAAATAATATAATGTAAATATAATCATCTATATATAATCGAAAAAATATATATAATCGAATATATATATAATCGAACTACGCGCTTGAACCTCTGAAATTTTTATAACCAAAAAGATAAGTTGTAATCTTTGATGATGTTTTTCGGCTATTAACTCCTGGAATGTCGCAAATACAAAAGTATCTGATTTAATACCTTTCCAAACTGTATTTAAATACATTATTGATATTTTTCATTTAAAAATGCTTTTTGGTATCCTTAACGGGTAATCTAAAACTATATTAACACTATACATACCAACAACTGTTCATTAGGATAGGTATCAAGTGAAAATGTTATGATTCGAACCTGAAATGTCTTCATATTCAAATAATAAATAAATTATGATCAATAAACCAGCACCAAAATTATTTAAATTTGAACTTAAATAATTCAATATAAATAAACTGGTGTGAAATATTTTTATAAAAATTGAGTAAGATTCTTGTATATTTAATGTTAAATGTAAAAAACTCTATTACAGTTTTCATTTAAAAAAAATGGTTTTAACTTAATTAATTTTTAATGGTTTTTACCTATGTTGTGTAACGCTGTAAACCCGGGTTAAATCGCCTAGTATGGATAATGCCTGATATTCTCCAAAAATACAGGGTGTTTCTAAATGAATATCGGGGTTTTAACGATTGGTAATATTTATTACATACAACTTAAACTTATAATTAATACATAAAATGAAAGAGCAACTCAAACAGTTTTACCTACAAGCTTACAAGTGTTCAATGTGAACAACTTTCGTCACACAGCACACATGAAGTCGATAGCTCAGTTCTTCCCAAACGTTTAATAGTGTATGTGGGGTAATTGTTGCAACAGCTGCCTCAATCCTGTTTCTTAGGTTGGGTAGGTCAGCTGGTAGTGGAGGCACATACACTCGATCTTTTATGAACCGCAACAGGTAGAAATCACAAGGCGTCGCAAGATCGGGTGAGCGTAGAGTGGCGTTTGGGAAGAACTGAGCTATCGACTTGATGTGTGCCGTGTGACGAAAGGTGTTCACATTGAACACTTGTAAGCTTGTAGGTAAAACTGTTTGAGTTGCTCTTTCATTTTATGTATTAAGTATAATTTTAAGTTTTTTATAATAGATACTACAAAGCGTTAAAACCCCGATTTTCATTTAGAAACACCCTGTATGTTTATTGCCTTTCTGAAATAAATAGACTCTTAATATTTTTAAAAATACATTTTCGTAAAACTAAGCATTGATTTCCCGTTACATTTCTTTAAACGTTTTTGTTTTAGCAATTTGAACTTTCAAAATATTTGTCATTCCATTTAAACATTTATTTCACCCGGAAACAAGTAAGTCAGATATTTATAAAATGTTTATTGGATTTTCTTTGGTAAATGTAAATCATCACGCAACAATGGTTACTTTGAAATCATTATCTCAAAACAATTCAGCCAAAACAATCGTAAGTGCTATAAAATAAATTATTCTTTGAAAGAACTTAACTATATGCGCTGAAAATCTTGCGAGAAGATAAAGAATGATTTTATTTCAAGGTAATTTCACACTTACTGCCTTTAACGTAACGTAACAATTGCCTTGCGGTTTTAATAAAAAATATTTAGACAACCGTTTTTATAATTTCAAGATTTTGTTTTAACTATAAAATTACTTGAATTTGAAACATCTGCAAATAATTTTTTTAATAGTTATGTGTCACTTTTGTAAAAAGTACCGTAGTGTAACGTTTTTGAAAATTTTCAAAAAGGTTAGTTGCAATTTGTTTCAAAAGTATAAAAAATATAAATTTTGTAATTATGTGACACGGTTTCCGAACAGGGCACTACGTACGTTTTTAACACAAATTTTTAATAGATGTTTTCTATTTAATATTTAAATAGCATAAATTGCAGGCACCTCACTTAATTGCAGGATTTTTAATACTTTTCTGCATTTGAATAATGCGAAAATTCTATAAAAAATGTGTTACAGCGTACAAACCCTGTGTTAGTAAGACTAAAATACTCTCCTTTATTTTTAAAAACAAACAATTTTATATATTTTTAATACTAAACTTATTTGGGTCACAAAGTTTGTTTGGTGGATTAATATATTATTCTTTAATAGTTAAATAAATCCTTCAACACATTTGTTATTATAATACATTATTCTTAATATTCTTAAATTTTATTTGGCAGCATATTTCCACAGACATGTCGATAAATTTCTATGTTACTTGATTATGAGCATCAAGAACTTTCTCTAACTGAAAAAAGCAGATATCATTCACTCATTCACTCTTAGATAGCATTTAACAAAAGCAATATTTATTGGACATTAATTTAAAAGCAATATTGTTCCAATATTATTTGTATTGACTCCATTTTGGCCGCTATCGGCAGGACATATTGTCCCAACATTTTGAATTTTTATTTTGCCAATATTGGTACACTATTGACAAGAAATATTTCGTTTCCCAAATTTCCAAGTCGTAGCCAATATTTTCTTTTATTATATCTATTATATATGTTGGAAGTATTTTCGATAAATGCAATATTGATACAATATTGTCTCCAACATAATCAAAATAGCCAGTATCGTATGCAATAGTTGGAGCATAAAAATTGGAGTTTAGTCCAACAGAGCGAAAAATTTCCGGGTCAGGACTCAAACCTGGATACCTTGGCTTGCCGTGACAATGCTGTTTCTACTGAGCACCCGAACAATATCCTGGCATAATTCACTGGATTCTGCATCACACCGCTCGGGTCACCCCTAACAATAGAACCCCATTCTTAATTTACCCCAATAATATAATGTAAATTTCCTCCTGACTTGACCTTTGGGGAGGAAAAAGCAATTAAAGCGATCGTCGTGAAACGACCCCAATTCACTGTTATTTGTTGGACATGGTTGTGAACTGCAGCGCTAATTTTTGTTCATCCGAACTATAACTATAGCATTTACTTATCCATAATTTACTTAGGATAATGTGCGGGTGCTCAATAGAAAGTGCATTGGTTCGTGAAACCAAGGTACCCAGGTTTGAGTCCTGGCTCGGACATTTTTAGCTCTGTTGGAATAAACCTCATTTATGATACTCAAACTATTGAATATGATTTACCTAGTTGAAAAAAACTTTCCTCTCTTCATTATAGCCAGTATTGGTTTGCTACTAAGATTATTTTCTATACTTTGTTCTGGAGCTTCACTTTCTTCTTAAAATCAACTATTTATCATCTCTTTTTGTTCTCTCTTCTCTTCAAGTTTTGATTAGTCATTATGCAACTTTTTTTGGCATTTTTATTACATTATTATTTAATGCAATAAAAAATTAAAATTTCAGTGCAAATTCACCTTGTTTAATAATTGAAATTCATAAAGATACAAATAAATGTAAATATATTGCTTGAAGGTGAGTAAAAACATACATAAAAATATTTTGAAATGTTGAATGAACTTTCCCATCCCACCTTATATTCCACACCCTTGAAGTAAAATGGTTTGTTCCGGGCAAGCTAGAAGACGCTAAGAGACAACAACTCAACTTAACTATTAGTTTTTCACTATTGATGACCGATTAAGTTCGGTTGAAAATGTTTTGATTTTAAAAGGAATTTAATGTTCTTTAAAATGTTTGTATGTATGTTTTTACGCACCTTCAAGCAATATATTTACATTTATTTGTATCTGTATGAATTTTAATTATTATTTAATAGTTAAGTTAATCATCGAGCATATCCCTTTGTAATACATTCTTTTTTTTATATGGATAGAGGATCTTTAGTAATAAATTTCTAGAGATTTGTCATTAATTGTATACTTAGCTGAATTATGAGCATTTAAATTTTTTATTTTAATTAATAATGATAAGCATTTCTTGAAGAAAATTTTTCAATTAATCACTGTGTCAGTTTATTTGACAAGTTAACTACATTTATATTTAAACGTTAAGTAAATAATAAAGCGCATTTCTGTCTTACATTACATTTTTAACAGTCAAAGTTATTAGCCACAAACATGCCTTCAATACCTTATACAAAAGTATTCTAAAAAACATCACACAATATGTAACGGTTATCTTTTAAAATTATGCTACTTTAAATTTACAAATATTAGTCTTTTAACTGATATAAAAATCATGTAACAAAATGTTGCATTTAATGCCAAGATTTTATTGAAAGTAGCAGTTTAATAGCAAATTTTATTTTCTGAATAATGGAATCATATCTTTAACAGACATTATGAATGTTTCTGAATATATATGAAAAGGTGAAATTAGAGTGTGTAAGAAGTTATTGTGATTAAGCACTCAGTAGTAGTTATGTTCGGAAGATATAAAGCATTATAGAATGGCAAAATAATTGCTGTATTTGTTTGAAACTGGCACATTTTATTTGCTATGATGATTATTGATTTATTATTTAAAATTGTCCAAAATAACTAAATCTTTCAGTCATGTTCCCTTTCAGCTTATTATCTCAGTTTCTTCTAAAATTTAAAGCAGGTATTGAATGCGTGATTACGGTATGTTTGTAGAACAGCAAATTTTTAACCGTCAAATTTTCAATGCCGAATCTCGTATGCGCGTCTCTTTTTGTGCCGTTTATTCTTGAAAAAAAAAATCGTAACAGGGACACGATAAAAAAGATAAATGTTTCTTTATTTGGGAAAATATAATCTAAACACTATTGAAAGTATAATAATATAACCTCTATTGAGTTACAACGATTCCTAATGTTATGTTGTTTATAAATAAAAAATTCCAATCATTTATTAAGGTAATTCAAAAACTTTGAAATATCATGTCTCATGCATTTATTGCATGAATAAATATGTAATTTCAACTATTTTTGGGTTTTATAGAACGCAAGCAGTACTACATAGCTTCAATTATTATTTGGAAATACATAAGAAAGTTTAAGTAAAATGATTTCATAAGATTCATATAAAAACTTTAAATTTATAAGATGCAGTGTTGCCAAGTCTCCGGATTTTTTCACACCAGTAATTTTTTAGAGAAAATGTTGTTCTTTTAAATCGCAAAATGCACCGATTAAATAAAACAACATTTCTGTAATAAATTACTGGTATCCAGTGTTGGGCAGAATCTGATTACGAAGTAATCAAATTACAGATTAAAATACATTATAATCTCATCACTATGCAATCGATTATCATGTAATGCATTACAAAGTAATTTGAATATAACCTGATTACGCATAATCTGATTACCGTGTAATGGATTACAAGACAATTCTCATTTTCCCTTTTAAAATATAATTAGATTAATCTGTAATTAGATTAATTTGTAATTAGATTACAAGACAGTTCCGATTAAGTCTTCAATTGTATAATCCAATTAACAAGTAATGGATTACAAGATCATTCCGATTACGTTTTTAGTTGTATAATCCAATTAACCTGTAATGGATTATAGGTGGATTCCGATTACGTTTTTAATTGTATAATCCAATTAACCTGTAATGCATTATAGGAGGATTCCGATTATGTTTTTAATTGTGTAATCCAATTAATCTGTAATGGATTATAGGTGGAATCTAATTACATTTTTAAGAATATAATTTAGATTAAATTGCAATGTGTTACAAGTTAATGTCAGTTATGTTTGTTCAGAACACAATTTGGTTAACGTGTAATGTAATGCAACTAAATCTTAATTAAATTCTATAAAATGTATTTAAATTAAACTGCTATCTATTACGAGCTAATTCTAATTGCATTTTTAACACTTTCCAACAAAGTTGAAAAGTGTTTATGAATTTAGTTTGTCTGTCTATCAGTACTCTAATGCGCGTAAATATACTCGGATTTCCATGCAATTGATATATGTTATTGAGGTTTACTGTGGTATGATTGGTATAGAAAATGAAGTATGTAGCATGTAATTTACAGAGCCACTCAAAATAATTATTTTACATTACAGCCTATTAGGAAAAATCGTTTGCGGTTTATTTTAATTATGTTACTGTATTTCAAACATATTGAATTTCATATATATCGCTGAGGTGCATTACAAGATATTTACTACAGATTATGGAGTACATAGCATTCACCGTTCATTTACAGAGACACACAAAAATTTCGGTTACAGTACTGACTATGAACAATAATTGCTAGAAATACGTTTTTTTTTCAGTTGTTGCACGCGTTTTTGAATGTAACTATTTTTTTTATATTGCTTGGTTTGTATAAATTCTATAAATCATATACAGGACTGCACAAAAGTTTTCCAGTACACTGACGTTTATAGACGGAAATTCCCAAATGGGAATTTTCAACCGTGTTAATAACCGAATTAAATTTTAGCATACTGCTATGTAGTATATACAGTCCCCGGTCAAATTATTAGACGCAGTTGTTTTTATTATAATTTGTTAAATATCTGGAAAGATACATGACGAATTATCTTGAAACTTTAGGAGTGTAAACAACATGATAAACGTCATATATTTCCGAGAAGATTTTTTTCTTGAAACCCCATAAGGGGCCGTCAACAAATTGAAGAAAAACGAATACGTTTTTGATAACCCTGTAAAAACCAATATCACAAAAGCGTTGAAACGGCATCACACGCTTAGGAGGCTTATTGTAACAATTTGGGTTCATTTTTATGAGATAGCATGTATACTCGATGAGAAATTCAGGTTTTTATAAAAACGGTCCCAAATTTTACGAAGTTTTTTGCTTATAATTTGCAGAGTTTTTAATATAAAAACAAGTTATTTTCAGAAAATATGACAAACAAAATTATACACAATACTCTGTAATCAGAATTAAAAAATAATAAAAATTGCATGAAAAATGAGCAGGTTTACTAAATATTTTTTCACTGCGCATGCGCGAATTCAATCAAAATGTACTGTGCATAATATATTAGCTAAATATATAGACCAACTTTTATGAAAGGCTCAAAAACATAGCTTGAAAATTCTGATAATGATCGTCGATAGAATAAGCTCGAAATTCGCTGTTCCCAAAAGGAAGCAAAAAGATGAGGGGTTGTATCCAAATATACTAGCTTTTGAAAGTTGACATAATAAGAATGAAGCGTCTCTCATTCTATATTTGACACAATCCCTCATCTTTTTGCTTCCTTTTGGAAACAGCGAATTTCGAGCTTATTCTATCGACGATCGCTATCAGAATTTTCAAGCTATGTTTTTGAGCCTTTCATAAAAGTTGGTCTATATATTTAGCTAATATATTATGCACAGTATATTTTGATTGAATTCGCGCATGCGCAGTGAAAAAATATTTAGTAAACCTGCTCAATTTCCATGCAATATTTATTATTGTTTAATTCTGATTGCAGGGTATTGTGTATAATTTTGTTTGTCATATTTTCTGAAAATAACTTGTTTTTATATTAAAAGCTCTGCAAATTATGAGCAAAAAACTAAGTAAAATTTGGGACTGTTTTTATAAAAACCTGAATTTCTCTTCGAGTATACATGCTATCTTCATAAAAGTGAACCCAAATTATTACAATAAACCTCCTAAGCGTGTAATATCGTTTCAACGCTTTTGTGATATCAAGCAGGACGGTCGCTCTGCCAAGCCAAGCTTAAAAAAAAGCGCCACACAAACAACGCCAAGAACTGGAATAAAGACCGCTAATGCTTATATACAGAAAGCAACTTCGCAATGTTAAATCGACAAAACATGCCAGATTAAAATATCAGATATCAAACAAACCAAGCGCCGTAGAAAAAAAAAACGAAAACTAGAAGAATCTAAGGAAGAATTTCTTCAATTTAAGACCAAACTCATCTTCATAAGTGATTTATAAACAGAGATATAGCTTTTTTTTAAAAACGTTGAGTTACTTAAAATGATCACTTTTTTCTTTGTCAAACTTTTTTTTTCAAACAAGCTACAGGCCTTAATATTGGGCAGAATAAAAAAAGGATTGCATTTTTGGACAAGTGATTACGTAATCTATGTGCTTTTTTAAAATTCAGTGTAAAAAAGAATTATTTTCTATTCTTAATTAGCAAAAAACTGTTAATTAACTTGGCGATTAAAAAATTATGCCAAAACAGAGATAAAACCCGCCAACGACCATGTACCATCTGTATTAAAATAGCACAAATCAGTTACAGGTTATAATATAACCACATCAAATTTCATCTGAAAGTCAGCCATTTTCTTCTGAAGATATTTAAAAAAAAAAAAAACTTCATAATTATAAGAACACATATTTTATCAGACAATTAAATATGACTGCAAACTGTGCCAGATGACTGTTTCCAACATGAATAAGTATGAGAAATTGCCGTTCAAGGATATCAGTCTGGGTGGTTCAGTCGCAGCGCGTCAGCTCGGCATGCCTAGGTTCGAGTCCTGCCCCAGGTCAACTTTTCACTCATGTTTGTTTAGTATATTTAATTGTCTGATAAAATGCGTGTTCTTATAATATTGTAAAATAAAGTAATCAGACGTAGTGTTTATGCTTTAAAAAATAATTTAAATATATAATTTGCGTTTTTAGAAAGATCTTTAAAAATAAATTAGTTTTTGAGGGAAGATGTACCTTCTAAAATGTATACATTAAGACTTATCGGCATTTAAAATTTCTTTCCAAACGTAAACAAAATTTTGGAAATGAATTAAATGGGATTCATTTATTTCTTAAAAAAGAAAAAAAGAAAAAAAAAAAAAACGGTAAAGGACAGGCATTTTGTTCGCAGGAATACCTTTCACGTCATTTTCCTATAAATTAATGAAATCCAGGTGTTAAATTATTTTTGTTTTAGAAGTGAAGTTTCCATTTACATTTATTGAATAAAATAATGCAAATCTAAGAAATTGCTAAGAAATTCCAAACATGCACAGGGCAACGCAAAAATAAATAAATAAATAAATAAACAATAAATAAATAAATAGATAAATAAATAAATAAAAATCAGCTTTCAGAAATTCTAAAAATTGTTCGTATATCTTAATTACAAGCTAAAGGAGGGTTTATTTCTATATTATTCTATATATAATAGTAATTTCAGAAAATATATTAAATTCCAATGCGATCTGATTTAAATTTTAAGATAGTTTATAAGACATGATAAAAAAAATTATAAAAAAGAGTGGCGCGTCACATTTCGGGGAGGAGATGGGTAGGGGCGTGAACAAAATTAGGAAGTATAATAAGGCTATCTGTTTGAAACTTTACGATATTTTATAACACATAACATAAATTTTAAAAATAAAGCCGCGTCAAAAATTATAGGGAGGGGCGGAGCGTGTTTTGCCTGCATAAGGGGGGGGGCACTTTTCTAAATTTTAACGATATCCGTCATGTCACATATCGTTACAAAGGGCTGCGACCCCTTATTCTTGTTATGCATCAAAGGTGTCACCCCCACATTTTGCGCACCCCCCGACACTACTCATGTGATATATCGTTGGAAAGGTCTCTGAACGCTTAATCATACTATGCAGGGAGGGGGGGGGATTTCTAAATTTTGCACATACCCCTCATGTGATACATCGTTGGAAAGGTCTGTGACCTATTATGCATCTCCGGTGTTCATCCCCCCACTTTGCCCCTAAACGTGATTAGCTTTCACCATCAGGGGGCGCTTTCCTATCTCTGTTTCTATGGGTCGGATCACGACGGGGTATGACTCATTCGACTCGACATCGACAGAGCTTTCTGATTTTAGTTCGTTTTTTCACCACCAGGGGGCACTTTCCTATCTCTGGTTCTATGGGCTGGATCTCGACGGGGTATAGCTCATTCGACTCGACATCTATAGCCTTAACGATTTCAGTGCCCGAGGTTCATATAGAAGAGATTGCGCTACCTGGTGGTGGAAGATGGAACTTGAGCATGCGCAGCACGACTGCTATACGGTGCCGAAGGCAGTGGGGACCCGTGTCGGAGGTTCGTTTGGTTAGAGGTTTATACTATTCGATGTGCAAATTAAGGGATTACCCGGTGCCGAAGGCAGCCCGGAACCTGGTCGGAGGTTCGTTCGGTTCGAGGTTTATCTTATTCGAGGTTTTACAAGATTCGAGGCCCCGATGTAAATTAAGGGCCCGCTAGTGCTAATAATAAAAGAGCGTGATATCACGTTTCATACCAAATGCAGCACTGACAAGCTATGTACGTATTCCATTTTTATTCATTTCAGGGATAAGTCAGTGATATTTTTTAACGGAGGATAACAAGTATTATAACAAGCCACATTTAGTATGTTGTTTTTAAGAGTGTATTTAGTTTAATTGAAAAATCTACTGGTATTTCTATTTAACCCTTTAAACAATGACTGAAAGTAAAATGTAATTTTAAATTATTTCTCATGTTTAGATTATTTAAATTATGTTTAATCTATTTAAAAAAAAATGATATCTACAAAAACAACTTTTCAAAAGTAGAAAAAGCCAAGCGTAAAAAAAAAAAAAAAAAAAAAAAAAAAAGTTGTGGCTAAAAAATGGTGTGATATCAAATTTCCAAGCTATTATATTACTTATTAAACTTTTTTTTCCATTAAATAAGTTATCATATATATAAGTCGAGTGCCTACGTATATGTTAATAGAAATCGTTTTCTCCTGTACTAAATACATCCTAACGAGTTTCTGAAAATGCAATTTTTTTCAAATTATGCATGATGGGCTTGGCGGCCATCTTTCCATATTTCTAAGCATCCAAATTTCTAAAGTAAAAGCTTAATATGTTTGCACTGTCATATGTTTATAACATTTTCGAACTTCAGATTTTAACTACGGACAGATAAATTTGATAAGACTGATATTTTGAGAAATTGATTTTGACTAGTTTGAAATTATTAATTACTCTAACAAATAAATCATAAGATGAATCTTTAAGATAAGTCATCATTATCTTAAGACACAATTTTCAGAGCATACAAGTCTATAAATGAAACGCTTAAAACATTTGCTTAAATAACAATTTTGAACTTCGGATTTTAACTACGGATTTGAGTGTTTAGAATTTTGTGTATAATATGCAAAGATGGCCGCCAAGCCCATCATGCATAATTTGAAAAAAATTGAATTTTCAGAAACTCGTTAGGTTGTATTTAATACAGGAGAAAACGATTTCTATTAACATATACGTAGGCACTCGACTTATATATATGATAACTTATTTAATGGAAAAAAGTTTAATAAGTAATATAATAGCTTGGAAATTTGATATCACACCATTTTTTAGCCACAACTTTTTTTTTTTACGCTTGGCTTTTTCTACTTTTGAAAAGTTGTTTTTGTAGATATTATTCACAGTATTCTGTTTGTTGTTGTTGTTTAATCTACCCTTACGTTAATCCGAATGTTCTATATTCCCAGAAATATTTAAATAAATTATTCAATAAAATTTCTGGGTTGAAACAAAATAGTTTGATCTACGAATTATAGGCCGGAAATTACGGTACTTTGTTCATACTTCACAGGCTTATGAATAAAAGTGTACAGAAAATTATGGAACTGCTGGTGTTTAAATTATTTTTCAAATAACAACTATTGTAAGGACGCTTTTGTAATAAAAAATTTCCCGTGCATGCCGTACATACTCGCGTATAAGCCGACGCCTAAATTTGAGATAAAAACAGGTTTAATACCAATATTTTACAATACATTTTTTCGCCTTGGATAATTTAGAATTAAATGAGATTAAGTAAGGCAACGAAAGCCATTCTTAATTACTGGTATTAAACCTGTTTTCATCTCGAATTTAGTGTTCGGCTTATACGCGATTATATACGGTATTATAAATTCGTAGCTGCAATTTTTTAGGGGTGTGTTTGTAAAAATTCCATATTTTATAGTCCCGAATAAGATATGATTACTATAGAAAATATTATTATTATACATTTCATTGAAGATAAATTTTAATATTAATATTAAAGCTAAAAAAAATTTGATAAATTTTTTGTACTTATGTATGCCATGAAGCGCATTTTCAGTTTTGTAATGTAAATTTTTTCTATTACAAATAACTAACTACTGACGTAATACTTATATTCTAATTACACACGAGTACAGTAAATCTTATAATAAACCGTAATTTATAAATTACCGTATACATTTAATTTCATTAGATTTTGACTTTAATTTCCTTTTATCTTCTTTTACAGTAGAAACAAATTTATCCTTCTTTATAAAAAAAAAACCTCTCTAAAATTTCAATGAAATTTATTTTACAAACTTTAATCAATTGCGTATACGCATCAGTTAATCAAACAGTGTATTTTAATAATATATTTTACAAATGCAGACAATTAGTTACACAACTCTCTTTCAAAGCAATCAAATAATATATCTAACAACTGTTATAAATATTAGTGAAATTATTTGAATAGTGAAATCAGAATAGTCACCAAAACCCGCAGAATGATTTAGTTTCTGAACAAAAGAAAGTATCTGTTTGATATGAACAAGATACGCCACCTTTCTCTCTGTTATGATTTATCCTTTATTGTTCAGTATTTTCGTACACAATTATAACATTTCAGTCCTTTATTCAGTACTACGGTTGTCGTTTATAATTCTCTCTATGAATTAAAAAAAATACGCATGTGATACCTAGAACGTAATTTTCAATGTTTCTGTATATTTTGCTATTGTTCAAACTGCTGTTGTATGCTGTAAATATTAAGAATATATATATTTATTTAATTAACCCTCAAATGCCTAGTGTATCAAATTTGTAACACTTTTAATTTACTTTAAAAAATAAATCAAGTTCTTTGCAACCACTATATTTATATAGAAATATTAATCCTGTAAAAATCGCATAATACACTGAAATATGTTACTAAATAAAGATACAAATTTATCTTATATTCTCTGGGGTGTGATCCTTAATATCAGTATTAAAAACACAAAATTCTGAAAGAAAAATTCAGTTATTTAAGGGCTAAGCGAGGATAAGAAGAACTTCTTCTCTGTTGGTCATGCAGTAAACTGTTTTGGTTTGCTAATAATTTCAGTATTGCATGGAAACATTGAAAAAATATAAGTACTACATACAGAGGCGGTTCATGACTCGCTCTTTTTGGGACACTAAATGCAGGGCTGAAAATTTTATTCTTCTCTTATCATTATTGTTTTTAAGAAAACTTTTTCTTGTTTTAATGGCAGAATTTTCTACCAACAAACAAGGCAAATATTTATTTTACAAAATAGTGGTAAGAAAGTAATAAATTTTGCAACCATGCATTTAGTGCCACAATTAAAGGCAGTTACGATCCGCCACTGAGTATATATATATATATATATATATATATATAAATGTGTGTGTGTGTGTGTGTATTGTTTTTTGTACATGAAAATGGAAACTGAAAGTTTAAGAGTGCATATTCAGACAATGAATATTATTTCAACTTTCAGAAAAAATTGCTGTTAATGAATGGACTACAATAATAAATTGGTCGGATGTGCCAATCCAATAACTTTCTTCCATCTCATACATGTTAATACTTCAAAAAACGTAACTTGTTTTAATTATGCGTTTCAGAATCCAAAAATGCTGCGTAGCAGCTCCACCTGTTATATGATTTACACGTAAACCTAATCAGCACCATCTTATATCAAGGTCTAACAGAATATGAAGTTTGATGAAATTATGTGCATTAGTTCTTGAAATATGATTGTCGCTAAAATCGTGTAAATCCTGCAAAATGCAGCATAACAGCGCCGCTTGTTGTGATATTTACACCAAAACCGAATCAGGAACAACTGATGTCAACGTTTAACTGTACCTAAAATTCGATGAAAATCTGCCCATTATTTCTTGAGATAGAGCTATTGCAGACATCGTTAAAAATCCAGCATAGCAGGGTCACTTGTGGGGCAATTTACACCCACAACGAATAAACACCAATATATATCAAGAACTTTCTTAATCTAAAGTTTAATTGAATATTCTCTGCGGTATGACTATCGCTAGAATCGTGTAAATCTTGAAAAATCCAGAATAGCTGCGACACCCGTTTGACGTAAACCAAAACAACGTATGTCAACGTCTAACTGAATCGGAATTTTGATGAAACTCTGTACATTAGTTCTTGAGATATAGCTATCGTGAAAATCATGGAAAATGCAGCATAGCAGCGCCAGCTGATCGGTGATTTTCCCCAAAAACTAATAAGGACCAATTTATACCAATGTCTAACTACGAATCTAAAATTTTATTAAATTCCGTACAGTAGTTCTTTCGATAGAGCGTACACAAAAATTTTGTCACATAGAAACAGACAGACAGACTCACAGACAGACATTTATTTTCTAAAAACAGTCAAATCGTGTTCAGAACCTTCTAAAACGTAAAAATCCGTCGAAAACCGGAAGTCGAAATTTTTCATGAATCCAATACTTTATTCTTGTAAAGATAGAAGAAAGTAAAAAAATCTTGCAAAACGCGCAATTGAGTAACAGTTGTTGTTTAAGAAATATTTTAAATTTTAATTTATTAAAATTCCTAATCAATATTTAGCTACAATAAGTTTACAGAGCAAATCTTCAGAAAACGAATTAAAATAATAATCATTGTCATAAAACTTGGAAGAACTCTTCAAAAAATAATATGTATTAATTTTAATATAATTCCCAATATAATTTAATAAATTTGTAAATTGACTTTCATTAATGTAAAAGTCACAAAAAGCATAGTGATATATGTAATATTACGTAAAACAAACTGTTGTTTTTCATTACTTTTAAAAATATAAAATCTTATTTAAAACCCATTCGCTGCCAACCACGTGTATGCTCGTCGTTGTCAACATTCAAAATAAAAGTGTATGATTAAAAAAAAAAAAAAAAAAAAAACCTGCCTTGCCACCACTATTTTAATATGTTAAAAAATACTTTATTTAATGACAAAATCTTTGCTATTAAAGGTAAATTATCTTGCAGAATTTTTAATGGGAAACGAAATTCAGTAAAAATATCGAAGACTCCGCCAGCATAGTTTCGGCAGCGAATGGGTTCAAATATTTAAAAACGAATAAAGGGTTTCTTAGAAATGACACAAATGTTAGTGCAAACGTTTAAGGTGCAAACGTTTAAGTTGCAAACATTTAGTTAGTGAAAACTTTTAGTGCAATAAACAATGGTCGGAAGTAGCGTGCTCCAAGCAAATTGGAGCAGTCTATATTTTTTCTAGAAATTTGTGGTATAACACGCTCATTTTAAAAATCTAATGCAGCGAGGACCGCGATACAAAAAAAATCTATAGTTTAGTGGGTTGCCATTCATTTCACATTGCAATAGAATGCGCAATATTGCATTTCTTGGAAAACTTTATTTGCAAGCATTTTTCCATAAAATAACACAGAAAGTGTCATTAGATTCAGGATAACATCTGCTTTCAGAATATAAATGCAATTTTTGAAATAGGAGTCGTCTACATCTACATCTTAAACAAATTCACAGACTACGCTTTTTTAAATCATTGACATTCTATTTGAGTGTCTTGGATCAAATCAGACAGTAAAAGTATACAGTATATGTATTTTTGTTAAGCCTTCATGGAGTTAGAATTGGTTAAAATTTGAGGATGCTAATGAAAAATTCAAGCGACAAACTTTATGTAGAATTTTTGTTTAGATATATTTAATGGACCCAAACATATTCTTGGCATTTTTTTACTCAAAACCTGAAAGCAAAAATTGTTAATAAATTAATTTAAAATATATATATATATGAATTATGACACATAACATTTTTCGAGATATAGCGAAATTTTACTTTTCGAAAATTTACAGAGTATTATATTACTTTTGAATCACACATAAGTAAATCAAAAGTTAGCAACCAGAACATTTATGAGAAATATACTTTTAAATAAATAGTCAGTTCTGAATAGTTGTCGTAAGTTTACTGTAAATGTAAACTAACTGTGAATAAATGCAGGAGTATTTTTTTTTATTTTTACATTGACTGTACTACAACAATATCTGTGATTTTTTACAACTGTTGTCGCAAACAATTATGCAACAATAGACCTTTTTTATAATCGGGATATTTCTATCATAAGTAAAGAATAAATTTTTCGCTGATTGAGAAGCAATAAGAAACTTTGTCGGTTAAAAATAATCAGTAAGATAAAAAATGAAATGTGTGAAAAATAACTGAAAATTAGGAGGATTTTTTTCAGCGTTTGCACGGCCCATGCTATTACGTAGTACTAGTATTTTCTAAAAGTAATCCTCGCCTTCATTTTCTGAGATTAAATATGGCGAGTAATACTTTTAGAAAATACTGACATTAAAATTCAAGAGATAGTACAAATCGTGAAAAAAAAAATCCGCCTACGATATCCGACATTTTTGTATTAGTGCGTAACTCTACAATTTAAGGGGTAGTGCTGAAAAACATAGCGACGTGGAATACTAAAGTTCAGTGCAAGGGTAAAAAAAAAAATAAAAAAAAAAAACATTCCGTTGTGTTACGCATACCAAATAAAATGTTATGATAGGTGTGATTTGATAGCGAAACTAAAGACTTTCGAAAGGACCTTTTAATGTTTATTAATATTTAAAACTTAAATATAGCTTTATTTGTCTATGGTTAAAAAAAAAACTTCTTAGGATTTTTAAAACAAAGTAATAGTATAATACAGTGACCTCTCACTTATACGGGATACACGGTAATTAATTTTCAGCACCAGTTTCTTTATAAAGTCATTTTCTCCTTATTTAATCGCAGAATTTATAAATCGAATTTTACAGATTTAAAATAGTGGCACGAAAAAATAATTAATGAACATTATCATTAGACATCGAGACATTAGTCATCGGAATTAATGTCTAATAATTAAATGATAGAATTTTCCGGTGCGAACAAACATTCTCAAACAAAAAGAACTTCTGAATAACCTAATATATATTAATATTTAAATCACTGATTTTCAATTATTGCTTTAAAAGCGTTTAAAATATTAATATAAACATTTAAAGTCTGATTAAACATATAATTGAAGTTTATAAATCAAATATATATGTCAATGCATAGGACATATTTCTCATATTGGAAATTAATAAATCAAAAATTTCAATAGTATGCCGTACGTTTGTGTTCACATTACATCTTTATCTTTTTTGCATAAAATTTGTTATATTTAATTAGGATATTACAAAATATTATGTATAATATCTATATATATAAAATCCTTTCTTGGTATGTATGTATCTTCCTTATACAAATCTACAGTATTTGTCCGATTTGAACGAAACTTGATGTACATGTGCTTTAGAATACGAGTAAAATTAATGTCAACTTTAAAAATTTCTCCGACCATTATTTACCACTGTTTTCAAACATCTCCCATAGGTTATCATTACAAAAAGCTAATTTTCTTTTCAATTTCTAATGCAATTTCTTTCCCGTTGCCATTCAAAGAAACTGCATATGGACAATATTTTTATAAACCAATTTCAGATTCACTCACTATAATTTGAAATCCGAAACTGACGTCAATTTTGGCAGATGTGATTTTTTTTCGCATGTTACAAAGATTACTATAAGTGATTTAAACGGCACAGTACGTTTATTTAAATGTGTTTGTAGATAAAAATAAATAACTTATCTCCTAATTTTACAAGGGCAAATTATTACCGCTGGTTTGTCAATATTAAAGTAAATTTTCTAAGAAATAAAAACATATTTTTGCGCATTCAAACTTCATGATTCAATTTATTCTACATAACAAAAATCGTCTGTCAAATATTGACATTTAGCAATCATTACATCGTAACTTTTTTCAGCTTGAGCCTCAACCAAGGAGGCATATTTAAGTTCCTTGGATGCAGATGGACAATAGATGCCCACTATTAATATATAAAAATTGGATTTAAAGAAAACAATACTGTACTTTCCATTATTTTTTTCGTCAAAAATGGGTGTTAAAACAAATGGGATTAAAAGTAAAATGGTTTATTGAAAAAAAAATCCATTTTTTTTTAAAATGTAAACCATTTATTTTAAATTAAAAAATTAATATATTTTTTATAAGTTCGATAACGTGGCGACATTTTCATTTTAACAGCTTCGAAATTATTATCCAATTCTTAAAAGAACACAACATATTCAACAATATCACAAAATATTAGTATTTTATATTTTTGAAAAATAATGTTTTGCATCAAAAGTCACATATTTTCAAAACGCAATTTTAGCAAATTCTGTTTAAATTATATTGTAAATATAATTTCGGAGTTAAATTTAGTATGTAATAATATTGTTTAAAAAATTTCTAAGAGTGCAGTAGTATTGGATTTCTTTAATCGCTTTCATGTTTTAAATACAAATGTGCATGTGACGTCACGCACTCAAGTAAAGTCTTTTTTCTCAATTAACTGTAGGCGAAAAGTAACAATTCTTGCGGAGTTAGTAATTCATAATGTATTATTTCCTGCGCGTAATATAATGTATTTTAACTATTTGGAAATTACGAGAAACTTGGCGAAACTTCAAGCAATTTAGCTCAAGGTTTTCCTTACGTTAAGTTGACAAACATGCACATTATCTATAAATATAAATGCATATATGTACATGATTCATGAAGTGAAAAAATTTGTTTTAACTAGATACGTATCGGTTCAGAGGAAAATCTACCCCTTTGAAAGTGTCGTCATATTTTAAATCATATGCCGGTTTTCATTCACAAAATATTAGTATTTTATAGCAATTACACAAAGTAGCGTAATTTCCACAGAATGTACCCGCATAGCATGCACACTCACAGTGACGTCATTGTGACGTCACTGTGAGTCACGTACGTCACGTCACATCTGTGACCAAAATGCTACCACTTTGTAACGTCACACTGTGACCAAAATGTGAACGTCTTGGAGATCTAAAGAAAACTTAAAATAAACTTTAGAACATCTTATGACATAAAGAAAATTACTTTTTGACAGCTTTAAAAATTTTTGTGACGTTGCAATGACGTCACTGCAAGTCACATAAGTCACGTAAAACCTATGACCAAAATGCCAACACTCTGTGACTTCACGGTGTGATCGGAGAGTGAATTTGGAAAAAAAAACACATAAAATATAAATTTGAATTATGTCATGTACCTAAATCATTAATAAAAATATTGTCACACACTATTTAAAGATATTGAGTATTTCCAAAATAAAATAATAAATAAATATCTGTCTACATATATGAGGCAGATAATTTTTTACAATTTACATTACCATTTTCATGAAATTTAACAAAATATACTATATAATACACAGGTAAAAATCCTTAAATAGAAATTTAGTTACTTATCGAGTTATAAGCAATTCGTGTCAGGTGACGACCAGTTTTTCTCCTGTCTTTCACTGTCACGTCGGATATTCAAATCAAAACGCCGACTTTGACATTCTTTTCTGTAAGATCTTCTGCTTTTAACGAAAAATGGAAAAGGTTTTTCAATAACGTAGTTTCTGAATAAAAACACGAGCCAATTTCGTGTATTTCCGAGCAAAAATGAATTAAAAACATGTTATAAAGTATATGTCATTCCTATAGCAATTTATCCAAAACTGGCCAGTGCTTAGATATCACCTCTATTAAATATATTGCTCTTTTCGATAGAGTGTAAAAAATGAAAAATTTGTACTTAGGAAATTTGATTGCAATTTAAATTTATATCGAAATTACTTTATAAGGCCTATTAAATCAATTTTTATTTAAAATTTATCTTTACTTTTGACGTCTAAAGCAAATGCAATGGATTAAAAAATATATAAAAATGTAAATTTTCACAGCTTATTTCTAAGAATACAAAACTCTCTCATATAAAAAAAGAATATTATAGCATCATTAGAAGTTCATTTTTCAGCCATATAAATTATAAAGGTTTTGAAATGTCTTTATTTAAATTATTTTCTTCCTATATCATTTGCGGTAAAGTTGAAAACGTCTGCGAGTTGTTATTTTGTTGTGTTTAAACAATACTGCTCGCGCATATTGAAGGCAGACGATTTTTTCTCATTCGAAGTTCGTATTAGCGTGTGTTGCGTTCTTTTAAGTTTGTAGATTTATACTGTGTAAGTAAATTAACGTTTTAAAGTGCTAATCTCCATTTTAACGTAAACCATCCATTTTAACGTCTCCCTGTGTCTAGCCGAGTGCGTTCATAAGGCCTGGGTGATATTTTATTTCTCAGATCTATGAACACACCTCTTCTGCTGGAATAATTTGAAAATTATTGTAGTGGATTTACAGTCTAATTTTTCAATGAAAGGGAAGCAGATAAGGAGCATTCAATCGTTCCCCTTTACCTATAGATCAGCAGGTAACTTTCAATGTCTTCGCAGTTTTGTTAATAGTGCATGTCTAGTACTAGTACATTTAATAGTGCATTATTTAAAAGTTAAGATGTTTAAATTTTCTTTTAAAAAATCACTTGTATTAAATTTTATCTTTAATGTTTTTAATTTTTTTAAATAGACTGTTTGGAAAAAAGCTTAAAGTATTTACTAACAATATGTATTCTAAATGTAAAGTTTTATTTAAAATGAGGAATTTATTTAATATTTTGCGTTTCTTAGTTCAATTTTCATACTTATTCATTACAATTAAAAACATTGCAATTTTTAAAACTATTAATATTTGATTTGCAATTTGATAATTTCGTTGCTAGTGTAGGTTTCCAGAAATAATTTTCCGGTATATTTGAAAAAAATGTGACAATTTAATGCATTGAATAATTTATTTGTCAAGATATGTCAATGTTAGGTGCACAAAAATAATAAATATTGATGAAACAATAAAATAATTGTTTAGTTAAGGTAATTTTTCCAGTTGTGTTATCGAATGTTTTTACTGCAAAAATTGATATTTAAATTCTGCTGTTAGTATTCTATCAAAAACTATAAATAAAATAATTTGTAAAGAAAAAAATATATAATTTCTTTTGGCATTTATGATCTTAAGTTCTATATTTCATTTACATGCGTTTTTTACATTTATAATTTTCTTGCTTAACGGCTACATTAGCCGGTTTCCCAATCAGATGTAAAGTTTTAATTTGAATACGAGTTGCATCAATAAAAATGATTTCCGATCCAATCCTTATCGTCGATCTTATCCGTATTTGGTGAAATCTTGTTATCCGAATCTATGCGAAATCATTTATCAGGTTCGGCCGGGTTGTGGGCTTACAGATATTTTTGTTGTTGTTGTTGTTGGGTTAGGGTAAGAATACGGGTTGAATCGAAATATAGTTTCAGTCAACCATCATTTATGTTCAAGTAGACATTCAATCATGTTCAAGAAGTACATAACCGGATTCGTGTATGACTCTAGATCCGAGCAGACATCAGAAATTCTATCGTACACAATTTATCGTAACAATATAAAATCTGGTTACTCGGTCGATTCCATTCCAAACAAGACTTACAGTAAAAACATTATACCCGACTCGGGTCAGATCGGGTTCACGAAAATCAGGTCACACGACAACTAATCCAAATCTATTCTGTAACCAAACAAATCCAAAAAGATCGATCCGAAGTTTCTGAAATGGATACGGGTAAAATCTGGTCACCCGACCCGGTGCAGTGTCGTCACAAACGTCACAAACTTGAACAGTAAAAAATTTTTGATCCGAACAATCCGTATAGGATTCGGGTAAAATCTGGTCACCCTATCCGATGCAGATTCATCACATTTTTCACATTGAAGTCGCACGGTGACTTCACAAAGTAGTCACATTGTGAGGTCACAGAAAGCCTTGAAAACGGCCATAACGACCTCGCATTTAGGTCACAATGACTTCACATCGACGTCACTTGACGTGACGACGATGGTCACAAAGTCACAGAGTGACTTCACAGTGACGTCGCCGTGACGTCACCATGCCTTACGGGTAATGGTCGCCAAAGTATAAGTTTAACATCCTTTTACCGTACAATTTTCCAGAATATTAAATTACTTTAAAATTACTTTGAAATCCATAAAACATCAGTAAATTAAGATACGCTTTTCAAACGAATAACACATTGAGAGTACATTTATTTTCTTCGACCGCATAAAAATTGAATGTGCTATGTTTAGAAATAAATGTCTTTACTTTATAAAGATCAAATAAGTTAATCTTTCGTAATTGGATTGGACACAGATTAAAAAATATGCATTCTGTAAAATTACTTTCAAATCCATAAAAAGTCAGTTAATTGAGATAAACTTTTCAAACTACATTTGAAAGAGCATTTTTTTTTTCTAATTGATAGTTTAAAAAATGAAATTATGCGGTATTTAGTAGTTACAAATATGCAGTACAAGCAAAATTTAATGGTTACGTCGTTGCTACCATCCATATAATGTCGACATTACTCACGGATGTGTATTTGTTTTATAATATAGATTGAGGCTATATGAAAGCGAATTTCGCAAAATGTTACGACATTTGGTATTTTGTTTTTCATTGTCAGGAAAATCGTATATTTTTATATTGTATGCGCAAAGAAAACGCTCATTCTCATCTATAAAGCTGAGAAATTTTACTATGGTTGAGTTAAAGTAACGCTTTTTTTTCGATTTATGGTTGAGTATGCACAAATCACATTTTCATCATTGTTATTGTTCTATTATTGTATTTTAATTTATGTTAACCCGGGCAAAGCCGGGTGGTTTTGCTAGTTTAATATATTTATAAATATCTAAGAAAAATATCAAAAGGTTTTAACCTCCGTATACCGATAAAATACTCTCTTATCATTTTTAGCTTAAATATAAATAATAGGTATATATTTCAATAGACTTTTTAAACAATTATGGAAAGAAAAAAAAGAAAGTTGTGCCGATGACTCTCATAAGTCAGTAAGGAGCTATTTTCAGAAATAACGATCCAATAGCTATTTGTAATATGAAGCATTATCTTGTCATTGACGTTGCTTTAAATAGAAAATCCGCATTTATTAATTAATGGAGTTACTTAATGGGTTTCAAATGCATACTAAACTCATGATAGCAGATCATTTATAAAATAAATTGTAGTCTTCTGTATAATGTAATAAACATTTTTTCTTTTAACGGATTTATAATGCTATGTAAATCGTAGATTTTTTTTTCTTTCTGACTTGAATCAGTAAGGTAATGCTGCTTCTGATGATTGTCAATGCAACACATAGAATAACGTCCCACTCCACTATTCAATAAATCTGATAGTTCTGATATAATCAGAGATTTGGGGTTGTCTATGGACTCTGCTAAAATTTTAAACTCCGGACAAAAAGAAAAATATTGTTAGTTTTTAAAACATTTACTACACTGTATATAGCCAAAGAAGCGGAGTTTATATTTTAATTTCTAGAGGATAGTTACTACGCTTTTGGCAATGATATTAATAGACTGATGCGAAAGTTTGGCATAAAACATAAATCCGAGAAATCTAGACTTTTTATTGACTATATACTAAAATAATTCTTAATACTATTCTTTTACATAATGGGAACACACATGTATGAAACAACTACTGTATCAGGATCAGTAGAATATATATATATATATTTGACAATTGATGTTGAATATATTTAATCTTTACATTAATTTAATCATTAATCTTTATACTATTTGAATCATTACATAACAGTAAAATAAAAAAACGAAGCTTTACTAACAAACGAGGAAGACAGTAAAATGAAATATAAATTATTTTAAATTTATTTTTATGCATTCTATATGTATACATATCCCTATGTATAAATTTTCAAACAGATATGTTCTATTTCATTTATTTGTCATTATTAGGTTTAACAAGCAATATACTTCAATGTAACACATGACGATCCAGATTGTGAACAGTTATACGCGATATGAAAAAAAATATATTTTTTGGAATAAGCATCCCAAAACTAAGTAGAATCAGAATAAAGTTTTCAAAACTTTTCAAAAACGTTAATTTTGTAAACCTGTGTAATTAATCTTTGCTAACCCGTCCATTTTTCTTAATGTTTAAAATATTGATGATTCTTATAAGTTAATTAAATAATCATTTTCAGAGAGCACAATAGAATAGCTATTTATATTATAAACCATTCACATGATTTTGACGTTGCTTTAAATAGAAAATACGTATTGATTAATTAATGGACTTATGTCATGGGGTTTCAAATGCATGCTGTGCTAAAATGAAAACAGATAATCATTTATCCTTTACATAATAAATGGTTCTTTTTTTAATCGAGTCATAATACTAAATAAATTCAAGTGATTTTTTAATAGAAAGTACATTTAAATGCAGAAAAATAAGATTAAATTTTATCATAAATACATATATTTTCAGGTAATAGGTATTTGAATGGATTTTATTTATTTAGATTAATAAACCTAAAAAATTAAGACTGCTATCAGTGAAAATTCTTATGTTTTTAACTGAGACTTTTTTCAGATCCTATGTTACATAAATGTATGCATTTGGATTTGTTTCCGCAGAGATGTACGGATTTCAATGCATGTTTTTACTGATGTTGTCGCCTTATGAAACTTTCATTTATCCATTCATTCTGATAATTTAGTACACAGAAATAGAATTACAATTAATAACAAGTTCTGTTTAACGGAAAATCTAACATAATATTGGCTTCATTATAATTGTGAAAGAGTAGATCATAATAAATCACAATTATAGAAGAAAAAGCTAGTTCAGATCTCAATTCATGTGAGAAAGAAAGCTACATTAGATTCCATAACTGATACATATTAGAAGGCGATTTTGTCTCATTTAAAGACATAATAAAAAAAAAGTTCTAAAATAATAATAAAAAAAGTTTTAATAATGCATTTTGTGATTTTACAACATACGTAAAAACATCACATATGAAAAAAGAAAAATAAATTATGCTTCGAAGATATTTTAACACGTTGGCGGACAGTAGGAAATAGTGAAGTTCGAAAATTGACACTATATGTTTTTGTAATTTTTAGAATATTAGAATTATAGTTTTACTCTTTCTGCTTAAACTTAATTTTGATTAATTCAGCACCTTTAATTAGGTTGCACTACTCCCTTCACAACCACGTCAGGGTGGCTAGTGGTCAGGGAAAAATACAGTCAAAAAAAGTGGTAAACACCAGTATATTCTTATAGGAAAATTTATGTTGATTATTCGATCAAATAATCAATTTGAATTTTTCTATAAGAATATACTGGTTATTACAATTTTTTTACTGTATTTTTCCCTGATCACTAGCCACCCTGCACGTGCATACTGAAGTTGCAACTCGTATAACAGGTGGAAAACAAACTTCAACCTAAACAATTGTCTCCAAAACATGACACTGGGCTACTTGTACGCCGGTAAATGCACATTTGTGCTGCTATAGCCGTATTGTCTAAAAACGACCGTTTCGTTTTGGGCGGCTATAACCGTCATGCCACACTGTGAACTTCGCTTTGACGGCTATAGCCGTAAGTGTCCGTCAACGTGTTAAAACACTTTCCAACGATACGTGAATATTTAAAAGAAATCTTCATCTTTCGATGCGCTGAAAAGCGATTAGTCAAAAAACAATTTGTTCACACTCAAAGAAAGCACGCATGAGGTCGCGAACGCAAAGGCGCTTAACTGCTATCGTGGTGGTAGATGGTCCAATTTCTGAAGTCCCGATTGTGAAGTTTCTCCTTGTTGTAGAACCTTACTGCTTTTATTTTATTATATGCTATCGGTTCTGAAAATCAATATTAACAAGATTTATGTAATGTATGTAATTAGTAAACATCTATGTAAGATCATAAGAGACAACAGCCTTGGTATCCATAAGTAACTACCCAGCAACATAGCACATTTTTCACCAAATATTGAGCACTCGTACTCTAATTATAATTCTTATGACTACGTTCATGAAAACAGCGGAATACAATAAACATAACAAAGTATTGTACAGGCTCAAATACTTTGTACGTGCAAGCAATTTTCTAGCAACAAGCTCTACAACGAATGCATGGTTTAAATCAAATCTCTAATCGTATAAGGAAATGGCTTAATACTTCATATTAAATCCCATCGTTAAACCCATTAATAATAAATCTCATTAACTAAACTATCCCCTCTAATAAATCCCATTAACTAAATTTAGTCAATTTTAAATAATTCTATTTAACACTAGAACTACCATGAGCCGTCATTTTGACGGTTATCAAATGAATATATTCCGATTCGAACCAGAAATTCGTTTTAAAATAAATTAAATGTAAAACTCACAGAAATACGTTAAATGATTAATTTTAGTAGTTTTAAATAAAATTTCTGGTGTGAAATAGTTTTAAGAAATTTAAGTGAAATTTCCGGAAGTTGTAGTGTTATGACTCAACTGATGTTCTATATAATGACCACTTTCGAACAGTTTAAAAGTTAGAAAAATTCAAAGTCATTTTTAAACTTAAATGGATTGAATTACAAATACGTGTATTTAAAAACATGTAATCGAAGAGTTTTTTTCAATTTTTGATAAAAACAAAGAATGTTTATAAAATGCTGCTGAAATTGACCTTCTGAGCAACATTTTCAGATGCGAAGAAAGGTCTTCATGAAAGATTATTTTCGCGCAACTCATGATGTAATAAATTCCTTTACCAATTCTGTAATACATTTACTGAAAAAAAATATTATTCGAATAAAAATCACTTTCCTAGTCATACCTGCTAATTTAACGCTTCCATGTTCAATAATGAGAACGTGAATATGTGAAAAGTTTTAATGGTAGAAATTTTATACGAATGAAGAAAATGTTTCTTTTATTTGCCTCTGTAAGATACATTTAAATTTTATTGTCAAAAGAGAATGGATTTCTAATAAAAATTTCAGATTTAATTCGTAAGGAAAAAGAAGTATGAGATCTAATATATTCAAAATCATTAGCTGTTTAAGAGCCTACATCAGTCATGCGAGAAAACGCGCAAGCTAATGTTAAGTCTATGGGAACGTTCTTGCGCGATTTCTCGCTCGCATTTTAATATTTTTAAATGATTTTTTTTTTTTAATAGGATAGCTGAGGTCGATCTCTAACGTTGTTAGTTTTACTTTTTCGATTTTGGTTCCAGTTTTTTTATATAAGGTTACTTTAACTTTCAGAACCGGTTCCAACCGGTTCCAAAATTGAAAATGTCCGCTTATAAAAAAACTGTGACCAAAATCAAAAAAGTAAAAACTAACAACGTTAGAGATCGACCTCAGCTATCCTATGCAGAAAAAATCATTTTAAAATATTAAAATGTGAGTGAGAAATCGCACAAGAACCTTCCCATAGACATAACATTAGCTTGAGCGTTTCTTCACGTGACTAGCGTAGGCTCTTAACCCATTAAAGCCTATCGGTACCATATGGTACCGAGATAGCTGTCCATTTTGTTGTTTGTATACCAGTATATTTTAAGAGAAATATCCTCTTTATCTGATGACAGAAACTCCGTAATAGAAGGAGACTAAAGTTGATACTTTGAAAAATTGGTATGAAATGCAATTTTTGAATTTTAAAGAGACAAATAATTCCTGCTTTAATGGGTTAAGTAGCTGTTGGAAAACAGTAAAGAAACAAGTAATTTGTGTGATTTTTTCACTTATTCAATGACAGCTCTTATTTAAATTATTATGCATAAGTGTCTGTTTTTTAATTGTAATTTTTAAGCTACATAATTTGTATTTAGATTTCTACATTTCTTTGTGTATTGCTATTTACATTCGATCAGTTGAGTCAATATATTTTTACAATTTTCAAGGAAAAGGAATAAAAAACTAAAAATTTATTTTGTAAAAAATAAAGAAATTAAGTTATTTTCTGAACACAAGAGTATTTTCGTTATAATCTTATAACAATGTGAGTGATATTATCCTTCACAATATTCTGTATCTGGCATTTTTCATGTCAATGTCCACTCTAAAAACGCTTGGTCAATATTTATTTTTAACCGTATTAGCCAAATTCAGAAATGGGTGGACAATATCAAATACTTCACATATGCATTGCATACACATATGTTTTATATCAGAATTGAAATAAATAGTCAGCATTAATTTATTTTTAACTTACCGAGTTAGCTTTTTAAAAACAAACAAAAAAGTTACTTTTTATATTGTACTATATTTAATTCGATAATGTATTCGTAATTAACTGCATACAATAATTTTCTGTACACAGGCTTACAAACACATTTTGACAAATTATTGCCTATAGGTGATGCAAGTCTAAAGCAAATTTTTAAATGTTACACTGTTTGAAATGCAGCCAAAGTACAGTGTGTTTCTAAATGAATATCGGGGATGTAACGCTTTGTAGTATCTATTATATAAAACTTAAAATCATACTTAATGAAAGAGCAACTCAAACAGTTTGTGGGTACCTGGGCATGCGCATTCGCGCGCAATGTCTCTTCCGTCATCCGTTAGAAAGCCCTAGTAGCAAAAATGGCGACTAGTGCACAGAAAGCATTTTGGGTTCTGCAGTTTGCAAAGACCGAATCTGTAGTTACTGTGCAAAGTGCGTTCAGGTTAAAGTTCAGATGAAACAGGATTGAGGCAGCTGTTGTAACAATTACGCCACAAACACTAATAAACGTTTGGGAAGAACTGAGCTATCGACTTGATGTGTGCCGTGTGAAGAAAGGTGTTCACATTGAACACTTGTAAGCTTGTAGGTAAAACTGTTTGAGTTGCTCTTTCATTTTATGTATTAATTATAATTTTAAGTTTTATATAATAAATACTACCAAGCATTAAAACCCCGATATTCATTTAGAAACACCCTGTGTATTGTAAAATATATAAAAATTATTTAGTTATATTATATTTTCTGATAAAAATCGAGTCTGGATTTCTTTCAAAGTTCCACTCAAAAGAATTCATGTAGACGAAGGATGTCTTTAACATGCATTTACATAAAGTTATATTATTTTAATTTCGATGAAAAAAGATGCAGTTTTAAAAGTGATTCAGATTCGATTTTTTTAGTCTCTCAGCTTGCTAGGAAGTCTGTTTTGTGATTGCTCGTCTGCACCGTAACATTTATTAAATTTTCCAATAGTCACGTCACTTATATATTATTTAAGGAAGATCAGAAATAGTCACCGTAATACTTCCTAAAGGCTTTAAAATCTAAATCCACTAGAGGATGTGAAAAACAAACATCCTTTGACGGTGATTATTGACGGTCACATTTGCCTTAGATAAAAACCGTACTTAGCAAAACAACTCCCAAAACTAAGTTATTTTTTTACGATAGGCATGTTTTTCTGACAATCATCATATAAGCGATTTCCATTTTCTGTTTCGTCAACTCCCGAACAAACCTCTGAATATAAAACACTTGACGAAAGTTAGCTATATATATAAGCATAGATCCAACACTTTGTGCGAATTTTAATTCATAAACCAAAAACACTTACAACGTTGTAACGCACAAAAATTAAGAAATGGCACAAAAACCGCATACGGCCGTTTCAAGGATTCCTCGATACCTGGGGCATTTACAGAATTTTTTGTGAATGCGGCCTCCCTTACATTGGGCAGACGAAGCGTGCTCTTAGAATTAGGTTGAAAGAACACCAAAATTATGTTAAAAAGCAGAAGTGTGAGAAATCTACAATAGCTAAACATTGTTGGGATTCCAACCACAGGTTTAATTATTCAGAAGCTAAAATTATCCAAAAATGTAATACAGTTACAGATCTGGACTTTTACGAAGCTTACTTAATTCACAATCATAGTTCATCCTTGGTAAATGGTATGACCAGCACCTCTTTTCTCTCGCACGTGTGGAGGGATCCTGCGCAGTGACTCCTTTTTTCAGTTATTTCCTGTTAACTACGTCATTTCTTTGGGTATATAAACTCTTGCTTTATCATTTTCATTCAAGCCAGTACTCGGGGCTATAACCGAGGGATTCTTAGAGTCCATTTTATCTTTTTTTTCCACTGAGGTAGGGGATCAAGGAATCCTTGAAACGGCCGTATGCGGTTTTTGTGCCATTTCTTAATATTTGTGCGTTACAACGTTGTAAGTGTTTTTGGTTTATGAATAGCTATATATATATGTCACCGCAACGTTTCTCTGCTTAGCAGTACTGCAGAGTCAATTTGCGCATTCCAAATGATAAATTTAATTTCGAAGAAAATATATGACGCTAAGTAGACTGCGCAATTTAAAGTCGTTCAGGTTTATTATGTGCACTTATTTTACTTAAATAAAAGTCCTACATCTTCTTCAGTGAGAAAAAAAAGAAGATAAGGACTTCTTGATAAGAAGATAACAAAGCTTTTTTGTGGTCTTCTGTGTAGTCTACAATATCTGAAGCAACTATCAGAGACAAGTCATGTTCTAATCTCGAAAGTAAAGAAAAGGGCTGTTTTGTCCACTCTTCATAAACTTTTAGATGTGATTAATTTCCCGCCAACAGATTTTGAAAAAATCCTTCAAAGCATTTAATGTAAGCGCGGAAAATTTTGCACTCAATATCTGCCATGTACTGGAATGCTGAAAATTTGTATTTGTTTGCATTTTTACTTCGTCTCTTGAAATTGACGTTTGAAATACAGTTGTTCAACAACATTTTTTACCTGCTTTATTTTAACTTACAATTATGTATGCATGTGGCAGTCAAATCTTATTATTCATTTTTCATCCACTTCCAGTTGACATGGAGCTTTGAAATTTGGAATATATATTTATTACTGAGGGCTATACATGAATTGGACATTGATTTTTTTTAATTCGATCCCTAGGGGGGGGGTGGCAACATCGGCCCAAAACTTTCATTTTCCCCATAGAAATAACATTGTGATTGTTATGTATTAATTAAAATAAAATAGCTCCATTGTTGCCATTTAATCCATTTTAATCACATTGTTGCCCGCATGATTACGACGTCAGCATTTATATGGAATGTATATGAATGAGTATATATTAATGAAAACATATGAATACGATGTGGAAAAGTACTAATGACAGGGTTACCACAATAGCGCCAAATGTTGGCCAACTTGGCGAAATTACGCCAAATTTGGTGATGAAAATAAGTTGCCATATATAAAGCTAACTTGGCGATAGCTGGCTAATTCTGTGAAATTCCCATTTAAATCCATTATTCTTCCATAATCTTCTTTCATTGGCATAGCCTACTATTTTCTATAAAGTACCATAAAACAAAAAACAAAAATAAGAAATCATGTTTTTTTTTTTTTTTTTTTTTTTTTTTTTTTGTTTTTTTTTAAAGGCTATTATACTTATTGACATTGACGTTGAATTTTTAGAAATAAAAAAAAAAGCCACATTGTTTTTTGCTGAATTTTACATTACACTAAATTTAACCCTCTTTATAAAACATCGAAAAATTAGGCAGTTTTCTATTTCTTTTGGATATCTCAGCCTGAATAAGAAATTTTATGTTATCAGCACGTTTGTAATGTAAGAAGATATCATGTGTACTTAACATGTTCATCTACTAACGAAATAGCCCGAAGATGTCTATATAGCATTTTATTCCACTGAAAATCGCTTTATTTGCAGAGGTGCCAAGCCCTCATTGATATTCCGTAATATGTGGGTTAATTTAACCCTGGTTTAACACGTTTCGCACCAGAAATTTTTTTGAGAAATGAAATTAAATAAATTCTATGAAGAAACCTGAAATTAAATCAATAAAGATTTATCCAATAATTTTTCTGGTTTAAAGCCTTGTTAAACTCGGTCAGATTAAACCACATGTTACGGAAGATTAGTGGGAACTTGGCACCTCTGTATTTGAATACTTCATGAAATAAAAATGAATGTTATACATTTTTAATTTAGATGAAAATACATTATTCCATCCGGAAGTATTAACTTTTTCAAAAGTCTAGTTTAACGTGTTCATCTACAGAAAGCTCTTCATTTATTAGCGTGAAAAAGACAACGAGTGTGAAAAATACGCTATACTTTGTGTTTATAATTTTCAGTCGAAAAATAATTTTCATCAGTTTGGATCTCTCATCATAGTATAAAAGATTAACCAAATAAGCGCTTCATACATAAGTAATAAAGTATAAAACGCTATAATTATGTATGACAAATAAATTTTATAAAATTTAGTGTATCATGAAATTATTATTAAAACGATAACGATAAAAACAACAGGACAAATAAATTTGTTTACGAAAGTAAGAACCCAATTCATTTATTTCGTCAAAAATACGGGATGCTATACCGAAGACGGAACCTTGGTTTCGCAATAGAATTCGGAAAGGTACTGCTGTTACACATAATTACTATATATATTAAATTACTATTTATATTAAATTTCAGTAGCCTTGGGTCAGTCTATCTAAAGATGGCTACATTAAAAGCATGGATATTCAAAAAATTTTAAGCAAAACCATACTAAACAATAAATTTCATTTGTTTACGAAATAGTTTCTGAAACAAAAGAACAGATTTGTTGCCCGAAAATTTTATAAAAAAAAAGATTTTTGTTAGTTTCGAAAACTAAAATATAACGTGATAAAAGGGCACAACTTTTCGGCGAAAACGTTTCCTACGTAATTTTAATAGTTTTCATCCATGTGTATTGTAACGCGTAATAGGTTATTAATAAATATATTTCCAGCAAAAATTAACGTGATTTTTATCAGCAAAAACTATCCACATGAACTGATATTTGCCCTCCATGAGCACGTCCTGAACTAATCTCAGTCCTCGCACAGTAAAAATCGAGAAATTTTCGTCCTTTAGATACATATTTCAATTTTATCTATGCAATTGTTCGCTTCATATATGAGTTAAAATTCTCTCATAAAGCAGTATTTTTAACCCTTCTTTGCATGAGTTTTTCTTTTCTTACTTTGAAACTTTTACTTTTCAGATTTTTAACTTTGTTCAGCAACATAGTTCACGGGAAATTTACTGGATTAATATTTCTATATAAATATAGTAGTGGCGAGGAAGTTGATTTATTTATTAAAAGTTAAATAAATAGTGATGGAAATTTACATCACTATGCAATTAAGGGTTAATCTGGTAATAGTAAATTTAAAAATGTTAAAATAATTCTTAAAATGAACCCCATTTTTAATAATGTATTTTTAAAAAATGAAATTAATTTCCGTTACTTCACTGCAAGAAAGATATATATGCTCAATTTGCCAGCTTCAAAAACTATTTAGTATGAAAATTTTTCACATAAATTTTTAAGACCGCTTTGCGATGTTAATTTCTGAAGGTAAATATTTCTAAAATAAAGTACCTACGTACTGATTTTATTAAGACGTTTATCGTAATTACTTCAACTGTAATAATACTGGAACTTTTAACGGTCAATTAACTTTTAAATTGAGCTCATTACATTAAATTATATTCAAAATGTCTAATATTATGACCTTCCTCTTTAAAAAAGTCATTAACTATTTCTGATATGCCATGCTTCTAAAAAGGTAATTTCATGGTGAATATTTAATTTTTAACTTGCAAATTATAATAAAGAGTTACAGTAATTAAATGCATTGACATTTATGTAAATATTAAAAATGTTCAAAAAGGAAAATTTTCAAATTTCTTATACTATTATTTTTTTTGTTGTTGTTGTTTAAATTAAATGTTGGTGTTTATTTTATTTATTCATGTTAACTTGTTGACGTATTCATTCTAATAAAACATTATGTGTATCATTTTGATCAATGCCTTTACTCGAAAATATTTTTTTTATTTGATTAAGTAAAATTGATATTATATATTTTTTACCAAATACGGAATGAAATTATGTTTCGTGTTTTCCTAATCGAAAGAATTCATGTAGAATTAATCTTTCGATTAGGCACTTGGCTAATGTTTACAATTTGCTTACAAAAGAAACATTGAAATTAATAATTATACATAACGAACATGTTTCAGAGTATCATATAGTGTAGTGTTCAAGAGTAAAAGGGTTTATTTATGCTTCCGTAAATTTACAGTAATTGTTAATTATTTCGCATATTTACAATTAGCGTAAAGTAATATTACGTTGATCTAATAATAGTTGTAATTTCATTGTGACTAGCTCTAAAGTAAAATTGCAATATGCATTACTTTATGCAATATATACCTTTGAGTTATACAAATACGATATGAATATCTGACATTCAAAATTTTAAGTCATTACTTTTTTTAATTTCAAGAAGTAAAATTACCATTCGATTTTTATAAAACTTTATTCAACTATGTAAAATATTTTTCTACTTCTGCTCTGAAATTTTCAAATTGATATCTAATTTTATGAATCTAGATTTATGAATTTTCACAAATTAGTAAATATTCTCTATTTATTTGTTTCTTTTTGAAAATGAGGTTATAGGGTCGGCCGATCTGCAAAAACTGATCAGTAGGTAGAAAAGGTCGCGCCACTGGTGTAGAAGCGGCTTTCTCTACCTACTCAAATCTCTTTTAGTTCAGTTTTGAATGAATGTCACGCCCCTGTCGGATTCTTTCTTTGATTTTTGTATCAAAATACATCTGTCTCCAACTAGTTTTTCGCTACTAATAAGAAAAATTGCAAACCAATTTTTACAAAAATTTAGAGAATACTGTAAAATATTTTTCTACTTACACTCTGAAATTTTCAAATCGATATCTTAATTAGTTTTCTTAATTTTCGCTGATTAGTGAGAATTGAACTTATTTCATTTTCGCTGTGTCCAGATATGAGCACGCGTTTGCCAATTTGTGGAAAAATAGCTTTATTGATGAGTTTTTAATTAATATTTCGGCTAATTATTAAAAAATAAAAATCTAAGCCTCAGGTTCATCAAGAACTGTCCTGGACTATCGTCATACAAATTTTTAGACCTCTGCGCATGGTAGATTTTCCTAGCCATCGCCAACAAACAGAGAGACCGACACACAGATTGAAACTTTATTTTATTAATAAAGGTTTATTATTTAAAATTTAAGTTTGGTTGGGGTACTTAAAACATTTTATACAATTACTAATTCTCAACAGTGTTAAAAATATGTTATTGTATTTCATTAGTGACAATCTACTGTATATTCGTCTTAATTAATAACTGTGGCGAAAACGAATAATAATAAAAAACTATATTGTGCAAACCTATGTGCATTACCTTGTAAAGCTAGATAATTATTTAGTTTTTAATCTGTGGAGCCGTTTACTATATGATACATTCTCTAATATGCATCTGGAAATCTATATCAAATCAAATAAAAAAATTCTTTCAAACAAAAATCTAATTTTCCCCCAAGATAAAGGCATGTTGAAATCATAGCCTTGATGATGGAAACTGTTACATCAGAGAAAAGTTATAAAGTAGAAAAGAAAAAAAACACAAAAATTAGTGTAAACACCTACTGAGGAAAGATTAAAACACAAAAAACTGACACCAGAATTATCTTAAAATAAAGTTCTATATTTAAATAAAACATAATGTAAAATTAAATTATATAATTTTCATATTTTAATTCCCGTTAACACAGCAACTACTGATGCTGTTGTATCTAAACACATTCTTACGTATTCTTACGTATGACAGTCATTGTCCATTGAGGTGTGATGGTTAAGGATCTTATGCACAAGAGCCAAAATTGACTAGTTGTGGGACGATGAAATATTTGTGCTCCATTAAGTATATTAAAATCCTGATTACTTAAAGAATATTTTAGGTGGAAAACTGTAGTGGGTTAATTTGAGGAAATATTTGTATAGAATAGTTTTTAAATAAATGTCTGACCGAATTATTAAAGAATTTTACATCGAATTATTTGAATAATTATGAAATCGTCCATTTAAAAATCGAAATTTATTATTATTTGCGTAATGGGATATTAGTTATTTGGGGAGAAATTGATATATGTTATTGGGATTTACTATGGCATGTTTAGAATTGAAATGGAAATTTGTAACACTTATGGTTCATTTACAGGGACACTCAAAATAATTCCGTTACATTGCGGTCTATGGGGAATAATCGTTTCAAGTGCGTTTTAATGATGCTACCTTAATGGAGATATATTGAAATTAAAATATATCTCTGAGGTACACTGCAAGGTGATTAATGTAGAATGTTGTGAGCATAGCCTTCATCGTTCATTTACGCACGCAATCAAAATAATTTTGTTACAGTACTTTCTATGAACAATTATTGCTGATAGCCCAGTTTCAGTTGTGTTACGCGTTTTTAAATTTAAGTAATTTTTGGCATATTAATTGGCGTATATAACTTCTATAGATCATGTGCTGCTCAAAAGATCTCACGTACATACAGGGCTTGATTACCAACGGGGCAAACTTTCACTAGTAAAAAAGAATAAAATTTTTATCTTATTCTTGACAGTAATTTTGCATGAATGCGGCGTTTAAATAAGACGAACATTTCTATTAAAATTTACTGGTAGAAGTTTGCACGTAGTGGAAGTTTGCCCTCAAATGGAAATAATGCGGATTGAAGGTTCCTTTCTTTTGTAAAATTTGCCTCTTCAGTGTACAACAGAAGCAGAGAATAAAGGATCTTCCACACTTTTCTATGGGCGCGCACATGTGCCATTTTACAGAGGATGTTTCATTTCTGTCATTTTCTATTCAAATGTCTTACTAACGGTACAAACTATTTTACTGCATAGATTTTAAAATAAGAAGTGATTTTAAAGTTTACTTTTAATTTACGGAAAGTACAATTTTTGTAATCTTTTTAATATCTACGTACCGTAATTTCGCGCGTATGCGCCGCACCTTAGTTAAGTCTATTTCAAACCGGAAATGTTATTGAAAATAAGAAGTCAAATAAGTGCTAAGCAGAAGTAAGTCACATTTTATTTAAAATAAATTCTGGTAGGAAATCCAATTGTTTGAGGTGCGGCGTATACGCGCGAAATTACAGTAATCTTTGTAACTTTTTTGTTACCTTTGTAATATCTTTTCTCTCATTTTGATTGTGACAATCATATTTATAAGGGGATTCTATTTGAAAAAACTAGTTTAATTTAGCCCTCAGGATTAATACGAAAGCATTTTTGGAATAATGTAGTTTAACTTTACCCTTATATTCTGAAACCATTCACTTATTATAATTTGAAAAATTTAAAAATCAACAAGTTTCACTACGAAAAAAAACGTTTAATATGTTAAACGAGCAGGGAAGACCGAGCTGCTATGCTCGGTCAAAATTAGCTTTGAGTTCAAATATCCTGACGCAAGACCAAAATGACCCACTAAACAAATTTTCTCAAACATGTGACCTAGCCCAACATTCTTCTCGCGCCCAAAAACAATAGGAGGCAAAATTTAGTCTAAATATTCCGAGCCATTTTTAAGCTAAAATAGATTGACCCATAATGACCCATGACCAAAATGACCCGCAAATTGAATTCTCCTGAAAATGAAACCTAGCCCAGCAGTCTTTTCGTGCTCAAAAATCATAGGAGGCAAGATTTAATCTAAATAGTCTGAGCCATTTTTAAGATAAAATTGCTTGACCCATAATGACCCATGACCAAAATGACCCACTAATTGAATTTTCTCGAACATGTGACCTAGCTCAACAGTTTTCTCGTGCCTGAAAACCATAAGATACAAAATTTAGTGTAAACAGTCTGAGCCGTTTTTAAGATAAAATAGCTTGACCCATAATGAACCATGAGCAAAATGAACCACTTATCAAATTTTCTCGAACACATGACCTAGCCCAACAGTCTTCTCGTGCCTGAAAACCATAGGATGCAAAATTTAGTGTAATTAATCTGAGGCATTTTTAAGATAAAATACCTTGACCCATAATGACCTATGACCAAAATGACCCACTAATCGAATTTTCTCGAACACGTGACCTAGCCCAACAGTCTTCACGTGTCCGAAAACCATAGGATGCAAAATTTAGTGTAAATAGTCTGGGCCGTTTTTTATATAAAATTAGCTTGACCCGGGTTGACCCCAAAATGACCCACTAATCGAAAGTTCTCGAACATGTGGCCCAGTCCAATAGTCTTCTCGTGCCCGAAAATGGTAAGATACAAAATTTAGTCAAAATCGTTTGAACCGTGTTTGAGATAGAATTAGCTTGACCCTGACCCTTGATGACCCAAATTGACCCACCAATCGAATTTTCTCGAACACGTGACCTACTCCAATGGTTTTCTGGTGCCCCAAAACGGTAGGATACAAAATTTAGTCAAAATCGTTAGAGCCGTTTTTGAGATAAAATTTGCATGTATATATATATATATATATATATATATATATATAACCACACACAAGATTTGCTCGTATTGGAATATATGATAAGAAATTATGTTTCATAGTGGTTTTGCCAATAAAAGAAACTTCTAAAATAAAGAATTTACACCAGTTATCCCAGTAAATTTTAATTTGAAATATTAACACAAGAAAGTTGTGTTGTATAGCAACCTTTTCCATAGCTGTATTATTCTAGAAATCGCCAATCCTATGAAGATTCGTGATGTATATCTGTCGTGGTTATAGTTAGCGAATTGTATGTCTGAACTGCCCATTTTTTATACACTATATGGGAATAACTATTTTACTCCAGAGATTTTAATATAAAAAGTGACTTTATAATTTACGGAAAATACAATTTTTATAATATTTTTATTATTTATGTAACTTTTGTAATTTTTTGTAACCTTTGTAATCTTTTTTCTCTCATTTTGATTGTCACAATCATACTTATAAGGAGATTTTAATTGAAGAAAAACTAGTTTATTTTAGCCCTAAGGATTAATATGAAAGCATTTTCTGAATAACGTAGTTTAACTTTACCCTTATATTCTGAAACCATTCACTCATTATAATTAAAAAAATCATGAACGAAAATTATTATAAAAATCATAAAAGCTCAGTAAATTGAGATACAGTTTTGAAAGAAACTGCATATTGAAATACATATTTTTTTTCTATTCGATAATGTAAAAATTGAAAATGTACAATGTTTAGAAGTTACTAATTATGCAAAAAAAAAGAAAATTGATTGCCTAATTCCTTGTCCCCGGCAAAATTAAATCAAATCACGGAATTAAAAAATCCTCACGGATGTGTTTTTGCTTCATAATATAGATTCATGTCTGTCGGACTCTTTTCTTATTTGTTCATTATATGGTAGTTTTCATTTGAAAATATCCCGTTGTTTCGAAATCTAACCTTTTTTTTTAACGTAGGCATCACTATTTTCTATATTGAAATAGCAAGTTATTCCAGAATAGCTTTTTTAAAGACATTAAAAAATTAAAAGAAAAATAATTTTATATAACAACTACGGAGTTTTAATATGTTGTTAAGGTAAGGCAGAAAATTTTAACATTTGACATTAGTTGCCCAATCCACAATATAGAGGTGACTGGGAATATTTAAGTCATTCTTTACTAAAGTGTTGGTAATTTGTGTCTGGATATTGAAATAGCAAGTTATTCCAGAATAGATTTTTTAAGGACATTAAAAAATTAAAAGAAAAATAATTTTATATAACAACTACGGAGTTTTAATATGTTGTTAAGGTAAGGCAGAAAATTTTAACATTTGACATTAGTTGCCCAATCCACAATATAGAGGTGACTGGGAATATTTAAGTCATTCTTTACTAAAGTGTTGGTAATTTGTGTCTGGTATACAGTAACATCTCAGCTTCTTGCCATATATAAATAGCTCATTATATATTCTCAGCGTTTAAATTTTAACAGACATTAAATGATTTTTTTAAATATTATTTCTCATAATTCTATACAGTGGTACTTCTGTAAACTCCTCCCCACCTCAAGAAAGTTTGTCCCAATTAAAGAGACCACTTAATCAAAAAAATTGCACCAGAAAATTTATTTTATAAAAAGTAATTATTAAAATTAAATTTTTATTGCATGTGTGAACTTTTAGTATGAAAAATAATTATTTAACCCTTTAACGGGTGGTGTCCACAAAAAGGACACCTAATTTTAATTCCAAAACTGACAAACGGCACCAAGAATATTTAATTAAAATTTTCCTTTTATTCAGTACCGTTAAATTAGCAAGTTTTTATTTTCTAATAAATTCGTTAGTAAATTCCGGTGTGTCCATTATTTCATCATTCTGCAAACAGACTTACTCCGCGCCAGAAAGGGTTAATTTATCTACTAGGTAAAGCCGATTCTCAAATTTACAATTTTATAAGTTAATAAATACAGGGTGTTTTTTTTTTAAACTGACACTATTCAGAGCCGTCAGTAGCTCGTTCTAATAACTGGATTGACACAAAATTTTGTGAATGGACTAAGAAAACCATGGGAAATAAGATTCAAACAACAAAAAAATTAGTTCCAATCACCGCCGATAGGGGGAAATGTGGCGCTGTACATTGAAAAAAACCCATCAGAAACAGACAAAATTAATAATTTGGATAAAATGCCACGTTTTATTCATCATTTATACTTTCCCTTTCGTTGATCTCAGTTGAAACATCCATTATCACTTTTTCTGCCACCGGTTTACGTCCTCTGCATGACCGAACTGCTAGCGAGCCTGTTTCTTCGAATTTCAGAATCATTGCTTTCAATACATTAACGGATAAAGGTCCTTTGCGCAGTTTATGGCGTGTTCTAAGTAAACGAAGAGCGGCTTGTGCATTGTACTGGTTACAATATAAGAACTTCACAAGTAACGCGCGCTGCGGTAACGTGAGATTCATTTTCAACCTGAGCTGAAATTGTTTCTCGGTGTTTTTCGCATGCATTTATAACTTAAACTATTGGCGCTACTGTCGCTTGCGTAAGTAAAAATTTGCATTTTCATTTTTTGCCCGTATTTTATGCTAATTCCCAGTTGCATAAATGACCACAGCGCCACATTTCCCCCTATCGTTAGTGATTGGAACTAATTTTTTTTGTTGGTATCTTTTTTTCCCATGGTTTTCTTAGTCCATTCACAAAATTTTGTGTCAATCCAGTTAGTAGAACGAGCTACAGACGGCTCTGAATAGTGTCAGTTAAAAAAAAAAACACCCTGTATTAGTTATAACCAGGGTAGCCAAATATCATTTTTAAAGCTACCGTTTTTTCTCGTATATAATACAAACTTGTGTATAATGTGAACTCTTGTGTTCGATTAGGAAAAGCGAAAAAAATAATATATCGCATATAACGCGCACCCTACTATTTTATCGGCTGAAAATATGAGAAGTTGAACATTCTCTAGAAATCCAGTCTCACTAAAAGAAATGTTTTCTCGAACCTACACTTCTGCATTTTCTCTTAGTATGTTTGATATCAGTTATCATAAACTTAATATTAGTACAATACAGGGTCTGATTACCAACAGAGCAAACTTCCACCACTACATTTTAAAGGAAATGTTCGTCTTATTTACAGTACAATACAGTACAATACATAGGACAATACAGTCTCATTCATGTAAAATTACTGTCATGAATAAGGCAAACATTTCTATTCTTTTTTACTACTGAAAGTTTACCCCGTTGGTAATCAGGTCCTGGTACAATATACACTTTTCTCATGTGGTAAACGAGGGAAAATTACATTACCACTTCAAAACGATAATATATTCATAAAATGACAACAGAACAAATAGATGCTAGCAAATCTTACTAAAATAATGAACAAAGGAAAACGATATTTAAACAAAAAAAGCCCTATTCCGAAAGCGGAATTTTAGTGGAATTGACAGGCGTACAGCGTCGCAAGATTATGTAACACATATGCGGTATACGGGAAATGCTTTTACATGAATTCTTAATTTCGAAACTTGAAATTAAGCATGAAAACAGCCCGCCTAGTAGCTTTTAGGTTAGTTACAGCCGGGGTGATTATTTTTAAAAAAGATTGGCTATCATAAGGAGGACAATACAGTCTCAGAAGATGCCTCGGAAATAGGAAGAGCACCGGAGAAAAATCTTCCAGTATAACGTGAAGAAGAAGAATTACATGTTGTTGTAAATTGGTAATGCGAACCAAACTGCATTATGGTCCTATATGCCAAAATCAACAATTATTCATAGTATTGGAGATAGGTCTGTTAAAGTGTGAAAAATATGAGCAGAAAACCTTACACCGTTGTGGTACAGCGCCTAGAATACATAGTGTGGAAAATGGCTACAAAATAGTACTAAAAAATTGAATCCGATAAATGTAGAACGATGTTGAAAAGATAACGGGTCGATCGTAATAACTGCATTCCTTCACATTAGCATTAGTTACGTTCATGTTAGCACATTTAAACACGTTGCTGCATACTAAAGTCTTTTAATGACGTGAGGGAATGCAGTTACTTAACTCTCTATTTTTAATATTACACTATGAGCGCAGCTTTGCAACAGTTTTATTTTTATATACATTGTACATTTTGATGTATTTTATAATATATGTAAAGAAGAAAGTGTTGCACGATTGCGCTCATATAAACAATTGAGGTAAAATAAGGAGAAATTGCGTATTTTTCATCAAAAGCTACGAATAATACGAACTTTGAGCTTGTGTAAGTCATATAAATCCGAACAAAATGCAAAAACTATTGTTGAAATCATAAAGTCGTCATAATCACTCAATACGTCAATAATCAATACGTCATAATCATTGTACAAATCATACCTTCCAATATTAAAAAGTGAAATAATTAAGTCAGTGTAACAAAATCGAATTTTAGTCTTATTTCATGGGCCAAAAACACGGCTTATGGATTCCGATCCTTTAACGTTTCAACTCAAATATAGACTCTGTCGTTCGTACAAAACAATGTCATAAATTAACATTTATCTCGTATTTTCTACGATTTTCTACATTAATAAGAGTATTTTTTCATGCTTAGTAAATTTAGACGATTTTTTTTTTATTTATTCCATTTTCACATCAGGATTACTAATTGGTGTATTCGTACGCATGCTTTGTACGGAAGGGGGTAATTTTTATAGCATAGATTATACAAAAGGCTTTATACTCCTTATAAGGTGGATTGCGAAGGCTTTTGATCTCTACGGTGCTTCGCCGCCTAACATTAAAGTTTGGGAACCGTCGATCTAAAACATTCTTCTGTGATAACTGAATAGAATAGCTGCTTGACAAGCTCACAGATTTTTATTATGCAAATTATTAAACATATGATTTCATGACTTCTGCATAAAATGACTCATTTATCATTCACGAAAACACCGGGATTTTCCAGGCTAGAAAATATTCTATTTCCTTTTTGGTGTTTTTTTTTTATTCAGATTGCTTGTGTGCTGCCACTTTTTTGATATAGTAATATTCGCCCTATTTAATATATCTTTAAATAATGCAAATATTTATATTTGAAAAGTGGTAGCAATTAAGCAATCTCAATAATATAAAAAAAAAGGCAACAATGATTTTATAAGCAGTGTTCCAGTTTCATCACTATTTTCATTCAGAAACTCGAAATTCGTACCTAAAATTCCGAAGGAAGAATTTTTATTTCATGTAATACCGAAATATCTGTCATCAAATAAAGCAAAAATTACTATCCGAAATTTATGGTATGAATTCATAAATTCTGAATAAAATGAAGACCAAGAGAAGGGAATATTATGTATCTTCCACGTTAGCCAGTTTCTCCTCTATTTTCTTTACGAAATTTAAAGGAAATTATTTTTTACTATATGTAATCACGAAATGTTTGTCATTAAGTCAATAAAATAATACAATTCTTAATTTTTGAAAAATAAATGGAGGCCAAACTAAAGAAAAACATTCCCCACAATGGAACTTGATTCTTTTCACAAAGTTATCCGTTCGGATAACTCAAGTCCTTGATTATAAAACAAATGATAACCCATAATAATATCAATTCCATGGAAAATTATCTTTAACATTTTCCTGTAATATTTGTAGGGTGGGAGTTGCATTTTAGACGTGAAAATGATTACAGGAGGTATTAGACTACAACAATTAATTTAACCCTTAATTCCATAGTGATGTAAATTTCCATCACTGTTTATTTAGCTTTTAATAAATAAATCAACTTCTTCGCCACCACTACATTTATATAGAAATATTAATCCAGTAAATTTCACGTGAACTAGGTAGCTGAACAAAGTTAAAAATTTATCTTAAAATTTCTGGTGTCTAATATTTAATATATATGTATAAAAAAACACAATTGTAAAAGAAAAACTCATGCAAAGAAGGGTTAAACTTAAAAATAATTATTACTTATTCTTGAAAAAATCATTATAATTTTAAGAATATATTCTGTCAGTAAAATGTTATTCTTACAATAAAGTAACAGTGTTGACCGCGGTACTGAAGATTGCCAAATCACAGTCATTATTGTAAATTACAATTATGATGATTATATTTAGTTATGGCATGGCGTTAAGAAATAAATTTGTTTATTGCAATATCAGTAGGCTATTTTTATTTGACATACATTTTACGTATTTTTAAACATAAGGAAAAGGAAGACTAATAATGTCTTATTTTTATCAATGATGTATTGATTTGTTTTAGGAAAACGTCAAATCAAATATATATTTATGTTCATAGTGATGATAAATAAAATCATTAATAGAAAATTTAAACATAATAAAGGAAGTTTTCTTCCATAAACATACGTTTGTTTCCGCTCGAAAAAATGATTTATTTACGAATGAACGACAATTACAACGGTTTGATCACATTTTATATGAACGGAAACAGCGTTTTACTATAAGCTGAACACTTATAATCGAAAGGAATTTGAAGTTGACATTTAATTTTACAACCAATACCTAGAAGCAAACCGGACGCTACCGACAATGCAAGATCTCTGAATTCTATAATATCTTGTTAATACACTGTAAAAATGTAAAATGCTGCTTGATCTGTCAAGAATGTTTACGAGAATATAGCATAAGATCTTCCGTGTTACTCACGGTTCTGAAAAAAGTTCGTTTATCTTTAGAAACCTCATAACGTCATAAACCAATAAATTTCTGCGAATCAAAGCAGCATGTTTGAACACGATTTTTCTTTGCTGCTCGTAATTTTCATAAACTTTTCCAAGTATCATTTACAGTGTATTAATACGTTTTCTCATACCGGTTACGACACAAATTGTTGCTTTTTCAGTACTATACTTTTCCAAATAAACATTTTCAGCTACGTAAAATAATCTATAAATTCAAGATTGACAACAAATAATGTTCTGTTAGTGTAGCATGTTGCTCTGTTTAATATAATTGTTGAACATGGAAATGTTTACTTGAGAAATGATAGCATCATTAAAACATACATTTCGTATACATACGGGATTAAGAGAACTAAATAATACACTGTAGAATCGACTTGAAATAGTTTCGAAGATTTACGGGAAGCAAAAGAGACGTTTGTTTTACAAATGCTTCTTTAAATCTCTGAAACCAAAAAGTTTCTGAAGTTTCTGAAGATAAAGGAATTGCTTTTTGGAATAGTGCGTAACCCGGAAGACGTATTATATAAGAAGTTATTTTAATTTTAAATTATGCTTAATTTGTACAATTCAAAAACAGAATGCAGTAAAGATAGAACGAATTTTATGAGCAATGAAAAAAATAACATAAACAGTGCATGATCCGTAGATAGCTCGGTTACTCTCGCTGGACTGTATTTATGTAAGAAAACTAAGATGATCATTTCTACTCAATAAAAAGTTGAGTTAAAACTTAACAAATTACATTTATTTACAAGGAGAACAAAAATGACTGGCAGCGGTAGGTACACTGCGCTTACGTCTCAAGCAAAACATCTCTACTGGCAGGAATCCGCTCCGCGCATCATCCCGTCTTGAGCGCTCGGCAGCGCCCCCTGGATAACAAAATGTTCTACGGAGGAAACACTCCCCCGGGGATTGAAATACAATTTCAATATACATTCACATATAAATTTGCAAAAATTATCATATAAGAAAAAATTATAAGATATAACAACTTACATACACAATAATAATACAATCATAAATGCACTATAATTCTACATTACATACATAAATAATATATACCTTAAAAATTGCTTAAAGAAAGAAAAGAAATCTGTTACTGAACTGGTAATATACAGACATCTCTGACATATCTCTTATAAATTCGCCCGTCTGGTAACCGTAAGTTTACGGTTCGTATTATATTGTCCCTTCCCTTAAAAATTTCAACTATACTTCCAACCTGCCATTTGGTGGAAGGTAAATTTTCCTGCTTTATTAGTACTAAAGTTCCTTTCTGTACATCCTCCTTTTTAAATTTCCATTTCCCCCTCTGCTGCAAATTATTTAAATAATCCCGCTTCCAAGCTTTCCAAATTTGCTGACTAAATTTGGTGATTCTCTGCCATTTTGCTAATCTATTTTCATTAATGTTATCTAATGGGGGTTCGGAGATCGAAGTAATCGGCCTACCGATTAAAAAATGAGAGGGTGTCAAGGTTTCAAAATTTTCGAAATCTGGGGACATCGGGGTAAGGGGACGGGAGTTCAAAACTCCCTCAATTTCCGCTAGTATAGTAAGAAACTCTTCTAAGGTTAATTTTTGATCACCTATTACCCGTTTTAAATGAAACTTGAATGATTTTACAGCAGCCTCCCAGAGGCCACCAAAATTCGAGGATTTGGGGGGAATAAATTCCCATTTGATACCTTCATGGGTTAAAAAATTACACAATTCCTCATCTGGGAAACTAATCAGTTTATGCAATTTTTTCAACTCGATGTCAGCTCCGATGAACGTTTTCGCATTATCAGATAGGATTTTTGCACATTTCCCCCTTCTGCCAAAGAAACGTTTTAGACTAGCTATAAAAGCCTGAGTTGTGAGATCTGAAACAAAGTCCAGGTGTATTGCCTTGGTCATAAGCACACATACACAACGACATAAATTTTATTCAATACACCCTTCCTTTGATTTTTAAATTTAATAGAAAATGGGCCACAGTAATCCAGACCTGTCACCGAAAATACAAAATTTGGTGTCACACGTTCTCCCGGCAGATCAGCCATTAATTGGGCGCTGACAACAGGTTTATTCTTGAAGCATGTCACACATTTGTGAACAATGCTTCGGCAATTATTCCTGCCATTAAGTGGCCAACATTTTTGTCTTACATGGAAAAGCAACGCTTGTGGGCCTAAATGAAAGTATTTGAGATGGAAGTAATTTAAAATAATATCCGTTAACTTATGAATTGCAGGCAACACAATTGGAAACTTTGAGTTAAGCGACAAATCTGCATGTGCTAAACGGCCGCCAACTCTAATTAATCCATTCTCTCCTACAAATACGTTTAAGGAAGATAATCTACTTTTATTGTGAACAGGCTTACCTTTTTCGAGACATTTTAATTCTTCCCTAAATTCCCCCCTTTGTGCTAACCGAATTAGAAACGATTCGGCCTCTCTCACCTCGTCGAGGGATAGTGGTCCACTTCTTCAATTTATTACGACAGTTGAAGGTGAATCTAAAAATAAAACTCATTATACGAATTAATTTTACAAAATTATTAGTACATGCAAAAATATGCCGAATTAACGGTTTTTCGTGAGAGATAGTTAATGTAACAAAGTCATCGTTACTAATGTTCACGGAGTCTCTTTTTAGTTCGTTTATATATATGTCCTTGTTAGGAATCACTAAAGTCTGGTCGTTGTTACACAGATCTAAGTCTTTCAAAAACTCTGGTCCAGTCCACCATTTGGAACTCTGAACGAGAAGGTCACACTTGACACCTCTTGTTAGTAAATCTGCAGGATTCTCGGACCCTGCACAGTGAAACCACCTGGATGGGTCTGCCAGAGCTTGGATTTCCTTTACACGGTTCGACACAAATGACTTCCACCTGTTTGCAGAGCCTTTGATCCAGTACAAAACAATCTGCGAATCTGTCCACAAATACATAGATGATGGTCCCTTGCGGTCTAGTACCGTTTTTACTTCACAAGTTAAGCGTGCAGCAAGTAATGCTGCTACAAGTTCAAGTCTAGGAAGTGACACTTTTTCAATAGTGCCACTCTGGATTTTGATGTAATCAAATTTAAGGAAGATTCCCTTAGTGAATCAATTTGTAGATACACGGAAGCACCGTATGCTTTTGGGCTGGCATCGGCAAAGGTATGCCAAGTTAGGGTGTAATTGGAGTCATCGGGAAACTGAAAAATGTTCCTTTGAATTTTTAGATTTCTCAACTGGGGAAGTTCGGAACACCATTGTTCCCATGTCGTTGTAATATCGGAGGGCAGTTCTTCATCCCACGTTAAATTCCTACTCCACAGTTCTTGAAATAAACATTTAATTCGTATTGTATACGGAGAAATTAGACCCAGAGGGTCAAATATTCTACCTGCAACTTGTAATACATAACGTTTTGTATTTTTTGCGTTACGCAAAATTCGAGCAAATTATCAATATCTATCAAAAGTATATCTTGCTTGGGTTGCCACGATATCCCCAAAACTTTATGTATTGTACTATCCTCAAAAGGTTGTGGCATAGTACTAAATCCACGATTATCCCATATTTCCATTAACATTTGGTTATTCGAAATCCACTTCCGTAAATTCATGCTAGCTTTCTTCATTATTTTATGAGATTGTTCCGAAATATTCACCGCATCTTCGACTGTGTCTGTCCCGGCTATTAAGTCGCCCACATAAATACAATTGTGGAGTACTTCTGTTGTTATCGGATATTCCGTTTCAAATTTGTTAAGATGATGCTTAATTGTAGCAGATAGCAAAAATGGGCTTGAGTTCAAGCCAAATGTTAGGCGTAAATATCTGTAGACAATAACATTAAATGCGTCATTGTCGACAGGATTCTTATCTATAAACAAGAATCTCAGAACATCCCTGTCCTTTTCGTTTATGGCAATTTGTAGAAAAGCCTTCTCTATATCTGCTAGAAAAGCAATTTTGTTTAGTCTGAAAAAAAAATCAATAAATGAAAAATATTAGGGTTTAAATTAGTTCCTGCGTCAAGACAATCATTCAAAGACAATTGTCCTGCTTCATGGGAACTTGCGTCAAAAACTATTCGACATTTAGTATAAACACTATCTTCTCTAAATACTGTATGGTGCGGTAAGTAAAAAACTGGTTTATCTGAAGGGTTTTCTAAATTAGGTACACTTTCAATTATGTTCATCTCTAAATACTCATTCAAAATATTGCAATATTGTTCGTATAACTTTGTATCACGTTTCATTCTTTTTATAAGACCTGAGAGTCGCGCTTCGGCGTTTTTATAATTATTTTCTAAATGGTTCCAATCCCTTGTCCAAGGGAGACTGATTTCATATCTGTTATTTTCAAAACGCACAGTTTCATGAAATTTTTCTACAATTTTCTCGTTTTTAACACTGTTTGGGTCATCTTTAATTCCCAACGTCTCTAAGTCCCAAAAGGTTTTCAAATCTAATTCATCTTGATTTTCTATTAAATGACACGTAAATTTACTTTCATTTCTATCTTGTATTGTTCCACCCGCGATCCATCCTAAATGAGAATTTTGTAAAATTATAGAAGTTTTAGGAATTTTTATTTGACCAGCTAATAACAATTCGTAATATACATCTGCTCCTAATAACACTTGAATTCGCTGAGGTTCAAAAAATCTTGGGTTCGCGTAGGTTAAATTCTGTGGTAAGTGCAGATTAGAAATGTGTACGGCGCTTGAAGGGGTTAAATCAGTGATTTTAGGAATCAAAAACATGTTAGATAATTTTTTAAAACTTCTATCCTTGTTGGAAATTTCTACGTTTATTCTGTTTTTAATTTTACAGACAGAATCATTTAATCCAGTAATTAATGACTTAACTTTATATTTTTGCAACCCTAACATATCTGCTACAGAAAACGTGGCCAATGAGACATTACTCGCAGTATCAAGAATCGCAATACAAGGAAAAAAAGAATCATTACTTCCCCTTAAATAAATCACAGCTGTCGAAATCAAACCATTATAACTGGTGCCAGACAAATTTTGATCATAATTGTTTTGACAGCTCAAGGTAAACGCATTTGCGGTAGATTCTACTGAATTAGAATTTACATTGTCTTCCGTTTTCAACTGCGGTTCATTTGCAATACAATTAACTTGCCTATTTTCATAAGCAGGTTTCGAAAAATTAGCTCCATGAAGAGAACTATCATGGTTGGAGTAACAAATCCTACACTTATTATTTAATTTGTTACATCGATTAACAGCGTGAGATAACGATAAACAGTTATAACATAACTTCAACTTCCTTACTTGGTTCAATTTCTCTTGAACCGATAAATCTAAGTACCTTTGACATGGAAATATCATATGAGGTTGTATACATAATGCGCAATTAAATTTGTCATTCTGTAATACTAAACTTTTTTGTTTCTGAGTAATTTCATACCTAGGTTTCGTAACGTTGTTGCTTTTTTGTAGGTTTTCGAGAGCTTGAGCCCTTTTTAGTAAAAAATCAACAAAAATATTCCATTCAGGCAAGTCGTTACAGTTAAGACTCATTTCAAATGCCTTTCTTGACTCATCATCAATTTTTTGTAACACAAAATACATTAAAATTGATTCTGATAAGTTATTATTTTCTAGTCCTAATTGTTTCAGAGCCCTCAAATGACTCAATAAATTATCTACTAGATTGCGTATTTCTTTCGCATTTTCAATTTTTATTTTGTTGTTACTCAATAACTCAGAAATATGAGAATTTACAATTAACCGTTTGTTTTCAAATCGTTTTTTCAAAGCTTCGAATAAGGAAGAATAAGAATCATCAATATTTTGTAATTGTTTCACAGGGCCTGTTAAAGCCGATTGTAAGTAATATAATTTTTGAGCATCATTTAATTCATCGTTGCTATCAATCAAGGTGGTGAATTGTAATTTAAAATTAAACCACTCTGTGTAGCGTCCCGAAAATTGGGATAAATTAATTGACGGCAATTTAATTTTTGACTCATTAGCATTAATTCTATCATTATTATTTTGACATTCAACATTAGAAACACTAGGCTTTATTAAATCAAGAAGACTTACTTCGAGAGCTCCTAACTGTTCTTCTATCTCCGTCAAGGACTTTTCAAATTCCGGTAAATCATCATCAGAAATTACCGAATACGACTCATTACGTAATTCATCTGTCTTCTTTTTTAATGTCTGAAGAGCATTGAACTTTAGTTCCAATTCTTTCTGGCCAAGTTTTGATTTTATAACATTAGATATTCGTGTAACTTGGCTGCGTATGTTTCCGCGTTTCCGATTGAGAATCACAGTACCTTTAATAGTAGCCATTATAATTATATCTATAACTACATACAAAAATCCAAGGGCGATGATTCTTCACAGTGTTCTAAATGAGCGCTGGGGCTCGGAGGACCAAAACATGATCCGTAGATAGCTCGGTTACTCTCGTTGGACAGTAGATATGTAAGAAAACTAAGATGATCATTTCGTACTCAATAAAAGTTGAGTTAAAACTTAACTAATTACATTTATTTACAAGGAGAACAAAATTGACTGGCAGCGGTTGGTACACTGCGCTTACGTCTCAAGCAAAACATCTCTACTGGCGGGAATGGGAATCCGCTCCGCGCATCATGCCGTCTTGAGCGCTCGGCAGCGCCCCCTGGATAACAAAATGTTCTACGGAGGAAACAGTGCAGAATGGAACAAATAAATATTCCATGACTGTAAGACGAATGGGAATATTTATAATATCACAGAATAATCTGTTATAACATGTAGGAACATTTCCTTGGAATAATTAATGCTTTAGTTCTATGAAATGAAAACTTGTCATAATTTTGTTCTCGCATACTAATTTATATAATAAATGAATTGCAGATAAGACGTATAATCATGACCTTTAAAACTTTTCCGTGACAATTAATTGTTTTCCCGTAATGTTGCATTCAGACCAAAATTCTTAAACAGTTTCAATTATAAATAAGTAAATGGAAATTTAAACTCTAATTCACGCAAACAGTATAAAAAATATATTTGCAAAATTTCTGATGGAACTTTCCATAAAAAATTAGACATATAAATGATAGACCATTGCCCGCCAAAGGGTATTTTTAAAGTATAAAGCACATATTGGTTGAATAAAATTTTTAAGCAATTTGAATATTAATAAAAATAGGAACATGCTGCGATAAATGTGGTTTTCATCCTAAGTATTGTTAGAAGGAACATATTTTGCTTTAGAATTCAATTTTTCAAATTCATAATAATTGGTGTTATCAAACAATATATTTGAAAAATCAATTTGATCAATTTGACTATTGATTCAGCAATCATCAATTTCTATGACACCATATTACATTTAACATCTAAAAAAAAGAAACAAAAAAATTAAAGAGAAAAAGAGAAAAGAAAAACGTATGGAGAGTCACTTGCACTGTCGACACTTTTGCCATACTTATTTAAAGTAACTTAAAACAATATTTTTAAATAATATGGAATATGTGTAATTTTTTAAGTGAAACAATAACGGTCATAACCTTTTGCAAAGTTACCTTATTAAAATTAATAATTTAACGCTACGAAATAAAATCGTGTTCTAATTTTGTTTTCGAGAATTGACTAATTCGATTATTTAGAAAATGACAGAATAATTTAAAGAAATATTTAGGATTTCTGATGTTTATTCAGAGCTCCCAAAATAATAAGTTTTGATTCACGAAGAATAAGTTTTATGGTAGATTTCTGCAACATTTGTGCTCTCAAATCACTTCATTTACAAATATAATTTTCCTGATTTCAAAATTAATATTTATCTTAAAAATAAAGGTAAACAGAATAAATAAATGGAATTAATGAAATTCAATTCTACATATCTATGTATCTCTACAGTTTAACTTAAAAGTATATATATTACTTACTTTCCTTCAATGTAGCCTTAAATTTTCTACTTTAAGGATGTTCCCAAAGTAATATTTTTCTCCTCCCATCAACGAAAAATTTGCTGATACGTTTGATGGCCTCATTTTTAAAATGTATATGTCGTAAATGTATCAAACATAGCATGAAAATCGCAGGTACGACTAAACAGTGGTTTGGCAGCGAATAGCGCTTTTTTCAATTTTCGATAAATGTTTTACATCTTGAGATTTAAGGTAATGCTATCCCATGACCAAATTTCTCGCGTGTTACATCCGAAAATTCAGTTCAAAAATATCATCTTTAACAGCATTTTCTGAAATATCCTTTAAATCTATCGGAAAGGGAAAACTTTATTCTGTTTCATAGCTTCTGAATAAGAACACTTGTCACTTTCGTGTATTTAACCTTCCTACCCTGAATGGGTCGAATCGACCCGTTTCTATAATTTATTTCATTTGATTCGAACCAGAAATTTCTTCATAAAGTAAGTTGAATAAAAGCCACAGAGGGCTTAGTTAAATGAACATGTTAAATAGTTTTAAATAATAATTCTGGTGTAAAATGTTTTTATCAAGGATGAGTAAAATTTCAACAGGGTGGGAAGGTTAAGATTAATAATATCTCTGTTGTGTTAGTGTATCAGAAAATATCCACTTTGGATTTGAGAACAGCCTTAAACCCTTCAAGAACAGTGTCATTGTATATTTTATGCCAGTTAATTTTAATAAAATATTGCATCAAAATTTAGAATATTTTTTAAAACTTTTATAACTTAGATGAATAATAATTATTATTTATTCGTTTATTATTTCATTTTTCTTATTGGTTGGGTAGGAGTGGATAGGAGTTGGAGCTCCAACTGCTAGATATTCCATGAAATTCGATGTGCGTTGAGGTCGGTAAGAAGGAAAGCCATTTTTTTTTATTTCGCAAGTTACAGATGGAAATTTCCGAATCATGCCGACTATGCACGAGGACTTGTAGATGAGACTGCGCGTGATGTTCCTATTACGTGTTCTGTGGATATGCAAAGCCATTGAACTTGTTGAGCTGGGAAACTTTTCTCGAGCACAGAGAACGCATGCAGTTGATAGACCGAGTATTTAGAGATGTCGGTCCTCGCATCGAACTCCTAGGTCAGAGCGGCATAGGTCTTTGGCTGGCACTTCTTTATTTCGTTATTGAACCAGGGTCAGTCTCAGACGTAGCAAGGGCATCCGATTTCGTTCTCGGGGAAACATAAGCGGAATTTCTGGTCGGCACAAGCATAGCGAAACTGCGCGTCGGGAGAAACCCGCCCGTTAAGCAGCGACATTGAGGAACATCAGTTGACCACAGTCTCAACTCTGGGTACCAAGGATGAGTTTTCTACGACTTTTCTCATACCAGTATAATCTTAGTAAAAATGTTGTTCTGTTAAATCGCAGAATGTTCCGATTAAATAAAAAACATTTTCTCTAAGATTATACTGGTATGCAAAAAGTCGGAGAAATCTCATCCTTGGAGTTCTTAGCGTGTTGTGTCGTTGGACTCATCCCTTCTCCGAATACACGATAGAATCTTCGTTTGCCTCTTGAGATAAATCTGTGTGGTATTAGGCGCGGGATTTGCCTGAAGCTTCGGTCAGCCACTCGTTCTGGACCCACTCAGGTCAAGCAGGTCTTATCTCTAGACCTTGGACAGCTGTTTTTCCTGCCTAAATCGATGCAAGCAAAATTTTCTTTGTTCTCTTGAGTGGTTGGAACCGTTCTCGTTCGGCTTTTCTTGAAGGAAAATCGCATTTTGGTTTCTACCTGGTGACAAGTTTTGTATTCTTGCTGCTGATGATTTATTTTTTCTGAAACAATTAAGATTAATCAAGTATTCAAAGATAGAGAATTTATCACGCTATCTGATAGTATAATTGTTTTCCCCAAATTCGTAGAAATACTGGATTTATTCAAAATTTTATTCAGATGGTCCGACACAGGTTTTCATCAGTAACTTCCTTCAGTCCCCATAAGAAGTCTTATTTATAGATCCGAATGTGTTACGAAACTTTAAGCTATAAAAACTCACGATCGAATGCTGGAGACAGACTGAGCTATGGACGTCCCCACGGAACGTGTCCTCACCCCCACATAGCAACCCCCCCCAAAACACACACACACACACATCGTCCGCCTATCGACCGAGAAAGGCGTTTTGGGGAATTTCATGTAGAAACATATTTAATATTAAAAACTAACAATATTTAATTGGAAATTGAAATAACAGAATCAAAAAAGAAAAAATTAACAAGTGTAATAAACCAAAAAATGCAATAAAACAATAATTGCGTCAAAAATAAATAGGCAACTAATTGTTATCGTGTTCTTATTTACTGAATTTAGCAGTTTTAGGTATTTTGCTCTTTTTCCTTACATGTTATTGCAGAAATAGCGCAATTATCGTAAGTAAAGAAATAAATGAGAAATTCCAAGTTATTTAGTAATAGCTCAACTTCGTATATATATATATTTAATAAGAAATCAATATATAATTTTTTTAATACAAATTAACCCTTTAAAGTCTACCGGTACCATATGGTACCAGATAAGTTTCAACCATTTTTTTGTTTACACACCAGTATTTTTTTAAGGAAACGTTATCTTTTTCTAATGACTCAAATTTCGTGATATAATGAAACAAAAATTGCTAATTTAAAAAAACTGGTGTGAAATGTAAGTTTTGCATTTTAAAGACGAAAATAATTACGGCTGTCATTGGTTAATAGATTTGATAAATATAATTTCAAATTAATGATCTAATTTCAATACTGACTCTAATGCAAATTTTTGGAATTTTATGATTCGTTCGAAATAACTATAGTCGAATTATCGCGACAGCGCTCTATTATGGAGGGTTCTTCCAAAATGATCAAAACGAATTTAACATTTTTAACTGTTGCAGATAAACAGGTGATATACATTTCATAAGTGCTCAAAATACTGAATGAAATAAGATTATGCTAATGAAATAGTCCTGAATTTTTTTTTCTATTTTCATACGATCCCCGCAGACAAAATTATTCAACTAGAAACTTTTCCTCTTGTCACAACAAAATCATTACAAAACATTGCATGCTCGTATGTTTAAAGTTGAATAAGTTATACTCAAAAGGGAAATGACTGTTATGAATGAGGACCATATATTAAATTAGAAATGTAACTCTTTGAAATAGTGTAAGAAAGAGGAAATACGAACAATAATACATATGAAGTTTACTTTTAAAAAGTAATCGATGCTTGGAACCATATTAGAGGCGAAATATTTACAGAAGCAGATCAGAAGAACTGAGTTATGTATTGGGATTGAGAGAAAAAACTCTGCGCAAATTCCTTATGAATATTTTTTATTATTATTTTGTTTCTGAAAACTAAAAGTACATTTGAAGTAATTTTGTAAAAGTACATTGTCTCTTTGCATGATCTCTTTATGAGTAATGCTATATTTAAATGTATTTGTGATACAATATTTCCTCACTTGTTAACATATTTTTCATTTAAAGACCACCATCGTCAATTTGTACATGATCTCTTTTTGGAAAATGGAGGAAAATGATTTTAAAGGATGCAGAAAAATGATCAAAGTTATATCTTTCCTTCTTTGTAATTCAGTTAATTTTAAAGATAAAAGTATGCAACTTGTTGAAATAGTCTTTTGGAAAAAAATGAGACTGACAAATGTTGTCTGGAGGGACGCTATAGAAATTTAAATATTGTAACTTTTGAAAAATAATGGCAGAACTACAGCGCCTAGAATACATAGTGTGGAATTAAAAATTTTCGAATTAAAACCGGAAATTCTGAAACAAAAATTTTTACTTTAAGACGTCAAGAAATATCTGTTATTATGTAACAAAAAGAACATTGTTTCTAAATGATTTAAAGCTCTCGAACTGTTAGACGAATTCTTCAATGAGCCCCGAACGTAAAATGGAAGAAAATGAAAATTAAGCCAAAACTGGATCCTCATCACATGAAAGCCAGACTTCACTTTGCACAGCAGCACATGTCATGGACAACGGAGTGGAGCACAGTTACAGCGCCTAGAATACATAGTGGGGAAAACGGTTTTACAGATTTTTAATTCAAAATTTTCGAATTCAAAACGTAAATTCTGAAACAACAATTTTTACTTTAACCCTTTAGCGGGCGGCACAAAAAAGGACACCTAATTTTATTTCCAAAACTGACAAACGGCACCAAGAATATTTAATTACATTTTTCCTTTTATAAACTTCGGGAATATAAGCAAGTTTTTATTTTCTAATAAATTCTTTTGTAAATTCTGGTATCAGTCGATAATTTCAACATTTTAAAAAGACTTACTCCGCGCCGAAAGGGTTAAGAAGTCATGAAATATCTGCCATTAAGTAACAAAAAGAACATTATAGGGAATTTCTGGTATGAATGCGAAATTTCGGAAATTAAATAGAGCCAAACTTGTAATGCTTTAAAAAGTGCTAAAAAATGTAGCCGATAAATGTGCAACGGTGCGGTACACTAATAAGGCGATCGCAGCGACATCTGCTTTAAAAATAGCTTTACCTCTAGCAAAGGTAACCGTTTCACTATTGACAACATGAACATAATTTCTGTTAATAAAATCTTGTAAGTGTATATTTCAGATGTAACTGATTTTGAAGTTAGTTTTTTATCATATCAGGGAATTAATCTTTTCTACTCTTCTAGCAGAGATTCATCCTTTGGTATGCTAAATAGAGATAGATTCTAGTTTGTTGTCTTGTATCGAGTACTGCAACCAGGCACAAAATAATGCGTATCACGTTTTTTGCCCATGATCAATATCATTCATATTTTCCAAGATTATGAAAATCACTATCCAAGTCAGAGGAAATAGGGTATAATTTAATTATTTAAAATATTTACCACCAGATGAAAAGTTTTCTCAGTTCGATTTTTGTACAACGTTTGCGTTGAAAAGAGCTAGCAGACAGTGGCGAAGCCAGAGAGGGGGGGGGGGTGTTCCAAATGCAATGGAAACCAGTAATGTTATAAAGTTTTCTTCGTCTTCAATATCACAGAAAATTCTCCGATTAGATAACACAAAAATATTTTTATAAAATTAGTGGTATCCAAACCATTTGGCCCTCCACGCTGTCTACGCCACTGCTAGAAGATGTCGCTGTGATCGATCCATTATCTTTTCAGCATCGTTCAATTTTTTAGTACTATTTTGTAGCCGTTTTACCACACTATGTATTCTAGGTGCTGTAGCAGAACTATTTCTTACATGTAATATTATTTAATATATTATATTCCGTACTTTGCAATTTACATTGTCTATTTATCTGCAAGAGCTAAATCTTTAAAGCACATTCGAACCTTTTGAGACATCCCGTATAATATAGATAAGTGTAAATATAAAACTTGATTCTTTTTCTATTAATATTTTTTACGGTATTAGCACATTTTCTATTGAATTAAAATTTTATATCATTCAAAAATTATCCGAAAACAAATTTCGTCTTGTAAATTTTTATCCTACTGCAAGAAAATAAAAATAAAAATTGTTTTTCATAAAGTCTTAATGTTTAGCTTAAAATTAACGCCAAATTTCATGATTGCATTTCATGTAATTCCGAAACATTATAGCATAGTTTTTCTGAGATCAAATAAGTCAAAGAAAACTTTTAGAAAGTATTGGTGTTGAAGTTCGAGGGCCGTTCAAACGCTGAAAAAAAAATCCGCCTGCGACAGCCGCCATCTAGTATTCAAGGGGCGGTGTATCAATGCTGAGTGGCGTCAGTTTCGGCCTCGACTGAACGCCAATTACTGTCAGCGCCATCTATTGTTTGAAATTCGAACTAAAATCAAGAATCACAGTACAAAAATTCTTGACATCATACATAATCCTCTGCAAGACTTTTTTTAATATATATCACCGTTTGCAAGTTCTTGAATTTTAAAATTCATCAGTTATTTTTGGGACACCCGGTATAAAAAGTATTCTGCAGACAAATGTATTACACAGTTATCAAATATAATGCAATTTTTCATCAATATCTAACTTTATTGCATGTGAAAATGAAAGGTTGGAAGTTGGAAAGAGCTTCACAACCTGTGTCTGATGCTTTTTTTCTCTTTCTTCTTTATTTATTTATATTAATTTTTTTTAATCAATAATTTTAATGTTTTTTCTATTTCTTTCGAGTAATACGCGAGAGTTGCACTGTTTTAAATTTTAAATATTTGATGTGAAGCAATGTAGAAAATACTGAAACTTTAGTTTCGGGTGATCATTATCGAAACTTCAGTCCTTTATGTATTCCAAATGCGTACAGATTTAAAAACATCATTTCCTTCTCTAATGCTTCAGAACAACCACACGTCACGTTTCGGAAATCTGCATTCTGCGTGACATGAATTTAGAATCTTAAATAAAACTTCTTCCTTCTCTCTCAGATTACTATAAAATTCTGTTCAACATTTTCTTCGTGTTTTAACAAGAGTGATAACATGAAAGTATTAAACCAAGGCGTTGTGAATGGTGTAGATTTTATTCAGTTTTATGCGTGGTAACTTAACCTATTACATGCCGCTTTTTAATACGAATCTGAGGCAATGCCTATATTATGTTATTAAATTTTCTGTATTTATAATTGCATTATAAATGATTGCATATTTTCATGGTGAAGGGTAGCGTAGAGGTTAAAAAAATATAACGACAGCTAAGCACAGATTAAGACATACGTAATATAATAATTTCTTCGGTGTAAAATATGTTAACAATTCTTTTACAGGTGATTAATCCCTTGTACGACCGCGGTACATAATATATACTACTTAATTCTAATCTTGAATGCCACAATGGCACCAGAATATTGGAACGAAATTTATTTTTTATAATGTACATGAATAAAACCTTTTACCAATTTTCAAATATATTTGTTCGTAAATACTGGTGTCACTCAATCATTTAAACAGTTGAGCAACACGAGTATTTTGCCCCTGAAAGGGTTAAAGCTGTTAATAATATATTAACACATTTTCATCCATAGCATATATATGCTTTCATTTCAGGAATTGCTTTTTATTTCAGAAATCATGAAACAACACCGAAAATTACGTAAAGTATTTTAACTTGGAATTTCTGAATAAAACAGAAATTTCTGGAATCCACACTTCTAATGCAAATGGGTTAAGGGGGCCACAACAGTTGGGAATCCACGTAAAACGACTGACATTGATACACCTTTCTTTGAAAATATTGAAGCACTTTTCTTAACACTGCTTTGACAGGCAATTTAATATGGAATCACTTTTTTATAATGTCTTTTTGCTTCCTGATAAATATGCTTAGCTTTATTTAGTCGCAGATATTTACGATTAAATAAGGCAAAGACCTTTTTTAATATATTTCTGGTAACAACAAACAATAACGTTCAACTGTGGAAAGACGGGTTATATTAATTTAAAATTAAGGTCTTAAAATTGAAAAATGATGTATTGTCGTTGAAAACGCATATGAGTACATAAGTTGTAAAAGTTTGAAGATTTAATATTAAAACCACGTGCAAAGTTTAATTTATATCTTCTCAAAAAATCACTAGAGTGAGTGATTTTTTTTTCTAAATGAGATACAATGAATAGACACAAACACATTTCAAGCATTTTGGATTTAAAAAAATATTTTTTATCAGAAATATAATCAATAATTCCATATAAAAGAAATATGAATCGGTACTTACATCAATTGTTACATAAACAAGATAAGCGTTGTCATAAAGATGGGTGTGTACGTTTGCAGTTACTTCCTATCATTATTTTTCGAGATAGAGAAATTTTACTACTGGACGGTTTAAAGCATAACTGCCATATTTTGCAGATTTTTGTAACAGCTAAAATTCAATAAAATACTTGCCTTATTTAATCTCAGAAGTTGAAATTTACTATTAAATTTTAGTGGTAAAAAGCGTAAAAGTTAACAGCTATGTTTAAAAGGACCGTATCCTTTTATAATTCTACCACATATCAAAATTCGTAAACAGTAAAAATAAAATGTATGCGATCTGTTTTAAAATAAAGTTAAATTATTATATTCGGTTTCGAATAACTTTTCCCGAGGAGCCTGCAGTCATCTACCACACATCCCCAGCACTCAGCATATAGTGGAATAATTGTTAGGGTGAAACATAACTGGTAGTACTTAGGGGGGGGGGGGGTACTATTTCTATCCAATTTTTTGGTATAAATTTTGAAGTCTTTCCTGCGAGATCTTAATTTATTTTTTCAACGCTTATCGATAAACTCTTAATAATATTTTAAATAAACGTCTATAAATATTTAAGAAAAAAATGTAAACTGACATCATACTACATGAACTACATCATTTTACTACATCAACTACCTCATTTTACAACAACTAAACATTGCTATTATGAATTCTCGTGTTTAGTTTATACGAGCATAAGACACGTTACAAGTCGCAACTATGTGACCTATAGGCTGCGAACGGATGAAAATTTTATCATGGAAATGTGCAATAAGAAATAAAATAAAATAAAAAATAAACCAGTCAGATGTGCCAATCCCAAAACTTCCTTCTATCTCACAGAGGTTTCGTATGCACTAAAAACAAATTTCAGCACCAATTTATATCAAGGTCTAACTGAATCTAAAGTTTTCTTAAAATCCGTGTATTAGTTCTTGAGATGCAGTTATCGTAAAATTCATGATAAAATAGAATAGCAGCGCCACATGTGGGGCACCAAAACGTAATCAGCATCTATTTATGTCAAAGTCTTACAGAATCTGAAGTTTAATGAAAATCCATCCATTAGTTCTTGAGATATTTTTATCGTGAAAATCATGAAAAAAATAGTATAGCAGCGCCACCTGTTAGCGATTTACACCAAAAGGTAATCGGCATCTATTTATGTCAAGGTGTAACAGAGACTAAACTTTGATAAAATTCTGTGCATTAGTTCTTGAGATATAGCTATTGCGGAAATCGCGAAAAATGCGGCATTGCAGCGCCAGCTGTAGGACGATTTATACCAAAAACTAATCAGTACCAATTTATATCAGGGACTAACTGAAGTTAAAGCTTTATTAAATTATCTGCATTAGTTCTTGAAATAGAGCTTCCAAAATATTTTTGTCACATACAGACAGACAGAGTCACAGACAAACATTTTCTAAAAACAGTCAAATCGTGTTCAGAACCTTCTAAAGAGTATAAATCTTTCGAAAACCGGAAGTATAAAATTTTCATGATTTCAATACTAATCAATTATTTGTAAAGATAGAATAAACTAATAAAATAAAAATAAAATAAATTACCAAGAGATTAATCGAAAATAGAATAACCATAGGTGCCAGCATAAAAGCCTACGACGCCACAGCGTTAGGGGAGGTAGGCTTCACAAAAGGTTTATAGATTTATACAGATGCGTACACTCCTTGGAATTTCCAACGAGTTTGGCAACCCTATATAAGAAAAAAACATTTCTATTTAAACCATTTGCATCCGAAACGTGCATTTCAGGAATTTATTTTTATTCAAAAATTCTGGATTGATATCAGAAATTCTTAATCGTACTTTTTTATTTGTTTAATGGCAGGCGTTTCATGATTACCTAAAGTAACAAAATTTCTTTAGGATTTTCCCATACAAATTCGGAATTTCTGAATAAAAAAGAAGTTCCGAAAATTAACGCATATATTCGCTAACGATGCAAATGGGTTAATATTTAACCCTCCTTGTACCATTGGGGGTCTTTATTGACCCCATTAACTTTTGTTTTGGAGATTTTTATTATTCGAATCGGGAAAAAAAGCATAATTTAAACTTAATACATTAAATCAAATAGACACTTCATAAGAAGAAGCTGAATTTAATAAATAAAATAAAATTTCTGGTTTAAATTATGCAAAACTATGAACGCTCGTGGAAATTTAAAACATGGTACCAAAAAGGTTAATTCGTAGCATTCGTAATCACTTTCTTCATTCACGGTTTTTCGATTATTTTCCTGTGGTAAAATAAGGAAAAATATTCTGTTAAAAATTGTGGTAGAACTGCACGCACCCAGCTTATAATTTTCAAGACGTCTCTATTTTTCAAAAGTTAAATGCTAGATTAGCCAGTGCTGTGCACTATTTTTATATTCAGTCGTATCAGAATTTACAACAAAATTCCTTTGTGGAGACATCTCTTTAAAATATTTTTGTATAAGTGTGTGACAGAGACTATTTTTCAAAAAGTGGTAAGAATAGAATAAGAAATAGTCGCTGAGACGTACAGCGTCTCAATCCCGTATTCACAAGGTTAAGCATTTATTCTGTGTAAACATTTTCCTACAGCAATCTATCTTTAAGTATTTTCTCAAAATATATTACAGATTGCGATTTAGCGCATAAACTTTAAAAAGTTCACAAGTATCATATCTCGGTAAGTTTGTTTTCGTACGAAAATAGACTTTTTACTGTTTTACTTTTTAGAGCATGGAGAACAGTTTTCTAAATGCAACTTAGTGGATTCAAGGGCCGTATAAATGAAATTTTAATTTTAATTCCGTAACTTTTTTAAACAAACTAAAATAGTTTGTTGGCGTAAATGAATTTTTATATTATGGAAAAGATTTGAAAAATTCGTCGCAATTGAAACCACTTGTTTATGGAAAATATCCAAATTCATACCAGAAATTCCGAATAGAAAATTTTACTTTATTCAATGCCAGGCATTTTGTGATTATTTAAAGTAAAAATTCTGCGTTTGAAATGTCCGGTATGAACTCAGAAATTCTGAATAAAATAGAGGAGACCAACCCGGCAATCCTGATTGGAATCAATGTGTGTATATTACTTGGAATTTCCATAAATCAGGGTCGGATTTGTTTCCGAAAGCAGGACCTGATTAATGCATATGCAAATTGTCCCAGTGCTCTGACCCAGTCCCCCTGATTTTAGGTACCTCCCAAATTTGGTATGCAATTTTCGTTAAGCTGATATTTTAAATCTCTTTCGACGTTGTACTGATTATTTTCAATAATTTGAACTTTTAGAGTAGGATAAGATTCAAAACAAAAAATATATTTATCCAAATACTATTAAATAAATATATTTTATTCTTAATCTTACCCTTTAAAAGTTCGAGTTGAGTTGATTATTGACGGCCAATTATCTACACATGGGATATAGGCCCGGGGGGAGTGCCCTTCGTGGGGGTCTTTATAAAGGAATCTAACCCGTATTTACGCATGGATAAATCCACGGCTCGAAGAAAACCACGAAAAATCCGAACGATTAGACCGACGGGCGCGATTGGGATCGAACCCAGCACCTCCCGTCTACCAGCTTTGAGAGCACAACCTCTCAGCCACTGGTGGGGCTTTTAAAAGTTCGAAATACTGAATATAATCAGTACATTGTCGAAAGAAATTTAAAATATCAGCTTTACGGAAATTACACACCAAATTTGGAGCCTCCTAAAATCATGGGAGTCGGAGGTTAGAGTCATGACCCAATTTGCCCATGCTTTAATCGGCTTCTGCTTCTGGAACAATCCCCAGCCCGGTTTTATGGTCAAATAACTTCTCCTTTATTGAGATATCATACCTTATGTAATAAAGATTTACTATAATGATTTATAAAATAGTTCAATTTATATACAACAAAATATATATTGATTGCAAAACAAATTATTTTCGCAAATAATACGCAATCCAAAAACACAAAGTGATAATTAAAATATATAAAATAATAATAAAATAAAAAAAAGTAAAGATTTATTGATTGATCTGAAGAAATCTTGGACATCTTTCTTTTATATCTTTAGAATCTTGGATAAAGTGAAAAGTATCTATTGAGTTTGTCCAAAATTTAAATTCTTTTATAAATCCAAATCTTTTCTTCAGAAAAAGAAAAAAAATAGATTTACAAAAGTTGCAATCCTGATCGATCTTTGTTGAACTGTTTATAGTCTGAGAAATGTTATATACTTTTTCAATTGAATGTTTCTAGTAGGAAATAAGAATGATTGCTTTGGCAAAAGACATAAAAATATCTTCAGAATTAATTAACTTTGAAGAGTCAACCTCTATATAAATTTATGATTAATGTTCAGTTATGCACGTTTAGAAAAGTATTTCCCTAATCTCCAAAGATAAATACTGAATTTCTACAAACTATGAGTTTGTAATGTACCAAAAAGTTAATGTATGTAGTTGAAAAAGGCGACGATAGTAAGTTCACAAGTCATAAAAAAATATGAGCAATTGGCTTCAAGATATATATTGACGTTCTAACCAATATATATTTTTTTATGAAAAGATTTAAGATTTCATCTTGGAAATAAATAATTTTCAAGAATATTTTTATACATATATATATATATATATATATATGTGTGTAAATTAGATAGTTTTTATTCTATTAACTTTATTTTGAAATTTATCTTGAATAATCTATATATATATATATATTAAATAGCTTTTATTCAAATTTGACATATGTGAATAAGTAAACTATATTTTACTTTGAAACAAAAAAAAATTAATGTATGTATCATGAGAAATTTAAAGTGAGATGAGGTATCATTAATATTCTAAGGAATTGCTCTATGAAACAGGATAAATTTTGAAATTATAACCAATCTTTTCTTTTTTCTAAGACATTTCTAATAAATTCAAATATGTTTATAATTTTGGCTTCTTTGTCTGTATTTCCGTTTGCAATCTAACATGTGAAATCTGAAAATCATGACTAAAGTTTGATATGTTGTGGAGAACTGTCGAACGTTTCTTGAAAAAGTGTTTTATGATTTATTTGAGACGATAAATAAAATAGAAATATCCTTGTTTTATAATAGAAGGTGCGTACATTCCTAGAAATTTCCAAGGAGTTTGGTTCCACAGTATAACACAATTTTATAAGAAAATAACGTATTATCATTAAAGGAAAGGTGTGTTTAATTAAAGTAATAACAATACACATAAAGGCTTATAAATACATTTTAATAAATAGATTAACCCTTCCGTGCATAGTGTAGCCAATTGGCAACACTTTCTATTTAACTTTTAATAAATATATAAAGTTCTTTGCAACCACTATATTTATATAGAAATATTAATCATAAAAGAGTAACATAAATATGCTACTAAATAAAGTTAAAAATCTATCTTAAAATTCCTGGTGTCGAATTCTTAATATAAGTATAAAAAAAATTCATGCATTGTAGTGTTAACAAGTTTCGTACGCTCAATCGGCGACATTTTTTAGAAAAATATTAATAATAAACTATTTTTGCAAACATTTTAAAAATGAACTTTAAAAAAAAAAAGCGGTAACATAAAATAATTTTCACGTTTACAGTTGACCATTTGTAACCCTCTAATACCCACTGTAGAATACGGTCTAGAAATTCCGTAATTCAGAAAATCTGAATTCATACCAGAAAATTTCAGTAATTAATTTAGCTTTGGTTAATGACGGAATATTACGAACGAGTTCCGAACCCTATTTTTCACATTTTCAACTTCCTAACTAGTAGTTAGTTATCACTACAACTGTACCATTTCACTTTCTTCCAATATTTAATATTCTATCCTTAATCTCCTTCGCTTTACTTTTTAGTCCAAATTTGTAATCATCTCTTAACCCTTTCCGGCACAGTGGTCCCACCCCGGGCACACCTAATTTTAATTCCAAGCTTGCATACGACACAAAGAATATTTTAATAAAATTTTGTTTCTATAATGAAAGCTTAAAATAAGAACTTCATATTTTCTGAAAATGTCGTTTGTAAATTCCGGTGTCAGTCAGCAATTTCCCATTTTACGAATAGACTATGTCTGTGCCGGAAAGGGCTAACTTTGCATCTATCCTTTTCATTGTAAATGTTCTTTTGTCTTGTAGTTAACACAACATCTTAACTTTTCCCAACGGCTCAAGACTTTCTACTCACTAATAAACTGGGTGTAAAGTTATCACAACTCGGAATCCCCTTAATCGACATCATCTGCTCGGCACTGTTATTAAATGAAGCAAATATTGCTATTTTAAATTTCTGGAATGAATATGGTATATCTCAATTAAAAAATCTACTTAATTGGAAACAGTGTGGTAGCATTACTATCATGGGCAGGGGTGCAAAAATCTAGGTGCCAGTGGGCCGATTCCCACCACTAAATTTTTAATATTTTTCATCTAACAAGAATACTGATAAAATTTAGGCAAAGCATACTAATAAATTTTTACGAAGAATACTAATAAATTTTAGTGGTGAGAATCAACCCATTGGCGGCTAGATTTTTGCACCCCTGATCATGGGCATTAGAGCGTTAAGCACCTGCTTTCATTAAACATGTGATCGCGTGGTTTTATAGATTTTGTTTATAAAGTTCATTTCAAAACATTTTGCGAAAAAATTTCATTTATTAATATTGATCTTGAGAATATCGCCGATTGAACGTTCTAAACTTGTTGATCTGTTTATTAAAAGGTAAGTATAAGGTTTTATGTGTACTGTTAAAACTTTAACACGTTGAGTGCTACGTGTACCGCTGACGGTCATATGTAAATATATATTTAAAGCATTTAATTTTAATGGCATTCAAGTAACATACATTACTGTTGTTCTATGGCAAAAAGAATAAAGCATTTTTTTTTAATTAATTTCTAATCTTATATTTTGGATGAGTTACAGAAGAAATAAAAAACATAGTTTGGTTACAACTCAAAATTTTATTTCGCCACTTTCACTTTCGTCAGTGTTTTTACGTTTTCTATTAAAAAAAAAAAAAAAAAAAAAAAAAAAAAAACTTGGATCCATTTTTATTGCTATGTCTGGTTATTACTAAAATAAAAACAATATTGTTACCGTTATTAATTGAAAAAAACCTAAAAAAAAGACAAATTACTTGCGTGACAGCTAGCAGTGCATAAAACACATTTTTTTTATAAATTTTACTTACACATGTAATAAATATCGCTAATGTTATTAGTTTAGTGCTAAATGTAATATGTAATACAGTTATGGAACAGTGGCACAGCAGAAAATCAATTGACACCGTTAAATTTAAATTGTACTCTTTATCTTATTTAAATACAGTGCCGAGCACTTGATGTCGGTTTAGGCACAGAGTAAGACAGAGATCCAACTTCGCCTGAAAAGAGCGACTGCGGCGGATGACTTATAAACTAAATCATCGCTTTGGCGATTTTTTTCGTGATTTCGGTTTAACACGTTCGCTGCCAACTACGAGTATACTCGTAGTGCTATCTACGTTTCTTTAATCTAAAATTAGTTACTCGCACCGAAAATTTCAAAAGAAGAATTTTTATTTTATGTAATCATGAAATGTCTGTAATAAAACAAAGTAAATATTGCTATTAGTTTTTTCTGGTATGAATTTGAACTTTCTAAATAAAATGAAAATTCCGGCATTTTTAGCTTGGCAGCGAACGTGTTAATTGTAACCCTATTCAGCTTGACAGCTTTTGCTGTTGTCATTTGCACAAGTGCAAATTTTCGGCGTTCGCTATTTGATTTTTGAATCTTGATTAATATTTGTTATTAAAATTACTCTTTGAAGATTAAATAGGTCATTATAATTCTTCAAAATGTAAGTTATGATTTATTTTCATATGTTATGTTTGTTCTTGTTTTTCAAGTTCCGTAATGTTTGAAATGTTTTATATATATTCAGTGTTGACAGATTTTTGCCGAAACGTCATGTTAAGGCTCACTGTGGAGACGCGAAAAGTTTTTGGTTTCCATCTGTCTGTTTTCCGTACAAATGGTCCGATTAGGTTGATTTTTAGTTGGTATGTTGGACAGGTATCCGGAATTAGCTGTATAGCCTTTGGTTAAATTTGGTTCATTCATTTGGAAAATATAGAACATATTTTTTAGGCCATAATGCTTTCCTATGGGGATGCAGACGATTTTTCAAATTTCATTTTTATCTGAAATGAAAGTAGAATGTTTACATAATGGATTTAGACGTAAAATTATGAATGCTAAATTTTCGATATGGATTTCCAATACTTTTAAAATTTTGCCGATAAATTTAATAGAATTTAGAAATTAATTGCTTAAAATATTTGAAAATGTTTTTGCATCTGTTCGGGAAATATAAACATCTTATTTTCATATTTTTTACAAATTTTAAAAGCGTTTATTTTTACTTTCCACTTTAATTTATTCGTTGCTGATGAATACCTGTTTATTTTTAAAAATAAAAGAATAAGCAATTCATCAGAATTTAACACTATCATTGTATAACACCGTGTTTAGCCTTCCTACCCTGAATGGGTTGAATAGACCCACTTCTATAATTTATTTAATTCGATTGGAACCAGTTTTTTAGTAAGTTAAATAAATGTAAGTTAAAGTAATAGTAAAAGTAGTAGTGTAAGTAAAAAAAAAGTAAGTTAAATAAATGCTACACAAAACTACGTTAAGTAAATATGTTATATAATTTTCAAAAACAAATACTGGTGTGAAATGTTTTTATCAACGTTGAGTAAAATTTTAGCAGGGTACGAAGGTTAATTTAATTATTCTAATTTCTTGAACATTCGAAGAATTTTATAAGCTTATAAATATGCATGTAATTGAAAAAATAATAATTGCGGATTGTACGATGTTAAATAACATCAAAAATAAGATTTAAATAACAAGCAGCAACAAGCAGTCGCCGTTTTTTCCCCCCTTCCCTCATTTGTCGCCATGAAAGCGATATATAGCCGTTATTAGAAACCTCGCTTCTGTTATGGGCGTAGTTTCTGCGTCATCCGCAGATATCGCCACTGTCTATGTGTAATCCCATGTTAAAGAAGTTACCATTGAAGTCTATGAGAGTTGATTCTCTGTTTAAATCTCCTTACAATGTGGGTTTAGGGACTCCGAGTTGCAGGCAACATTACGCCCAGTCTATTTGTGAGTAGAGTATCTTGTATTTAATTGAGCCGCTGGGAAAAGTTAAGATGTCGTATTAACTACAAGATAAAAGAACAATTACAATAAGAAGGATAGATGTAAAGTTAAGAAAAGGAACTAATTTGGAATAAAAAAGTAAAGCGAAGGAGATTAAGGATAGAGCCTAAATAATTGGAAGAAAGTGAAATAGTATAGCTGTAGTTATAACTAACTACTAGTATATTTAAATACAGAGTTTCAGAGATTTTTTATGTCGAAGAATACTATTAAAATTTAGTGGTGAGAATCGTCCAATTGTACATATCACTGAACAATGGCATCTTAATGAAAGTTTAATTCATATATGGTGGCACTCAACGTGTTGAGCAAATGTATCTTTACTTCCACAATATAGGTTTAGAAATTTTCTATTTAATATCTAAAGCGAAGAATTCGTAATCGTCTAGTTTAATGTCGGAATTTGTAATGTTTTCTACGGTAAAATAACACAAAATATACTGTTAAAAATTTGTGGGGAAATTGTGCATATCCTGCGACATATGTTTAGTAAAATATATTTTTACCTTTTTCGATGAATCAAGTTTACTGTTCTCGATTTATAAATCATAATGTGTTTAAAATAGATGGATTTCATTTTGCAGATAATTTTGGCATAAAAATATATGTTTAAAGTTAAGATATCTTTATTTTGAAATTCATGTTGAATAAAATACCTATGAAAAACTTTCTTTTCTCTTTTTACATATATGAATAATTAAAATATATTTTATTTCGACACAAAAAATTAAATTTACTCTCATATATATCTATATCATGAAAAATTTAAAAAGGAATAGATGTAACATTAATATTCTAAATAATGACTTTATGAAACAGGATAAATTTTTTAATTGCAATAATTCTTTTTCGTTTTCTAACTTATTTTTCTTGTCTATATTTCCCTTTGCAATCTAACTTATATGAAATCTTAAAATCATAACTAAAGTTTTATATGTTGTGATGAACAGCCAAATGTTTCTTGAAAAAGTGTTTTGTGATTTATTTGAGACGAAAAATAAAATAGAATATTTCTTGTCTCATAATAAAAGGTGCATACATTCCTTGTAATTTCCAAGGAATTTGGTTCCACAATTTACAAGATTAGACATTTTCCATTTAATATTTAAATCGAAGGATTCGTAATCGTCTTGTTTAATTCCAGAATTTGTGATAATTTTCTGCTGTTTAAATAAGTTGAAAAATACCGTTAGAAAATTTTGATAAAACAGTATGAACCCTGTGATAAATGTTTAGTAAAATAAATATAAGGTGGTCCTAAAGTCTTTCCCTGATTATAAAAAATTATTACAAAATGACCATTGAATGTAATAATACCATTATAAAAATTTTATTATGGAAAAGTCATGTTCTCAAGTTTTTTTAGTCCAGTCTCTACCATCGTTCGTGAGTTCCTTGAAGACAAATTTCCTGGAAGATGGATCAGACGGGATAGACCAACTCCTCTAGATTTTTTTCTTTTGGGGGTACATAAAGGACATAGTGTTTACAACACCAGTAAAAGATATTGAAACACTCAAGGTCAGGATCACAGATGCTATGTCTAGTGGGACAGCCCAATTGTTGGGCAATACATAGCGAGAAATAAAATACATCCTTGACATTCTTGGAGTTACCCAGTGTGCACACACCGAAATTTACTGACGTAAGTACTTGTATTAAAAACTTCATAAATGTCTTTACAATACATTGGAACAAGCATTTGCCTAATTATATTAGTTTTTCTACAATAAATTATTGTAATCATGGAAATACTTTCTGACCATCCTGTATATATATATATATATATATATATATATATATATATATATATATACATTTATTTATTTATTTACGTTGAATCGAGTTCTCTATTTATGCTTCATAACAAGTTTAAAATACATAGATTGCGTTTTGCAAGTAATTTTGTTGTAAGAATATTTTAAACATTAAGCTAACTTTATTTTGATATTTATCATGAATAAAATACATAAAAATAAGGAAGAAATAAAGGAAAAAGAAGGAATTGAAAAAAGATTAGACAGTTTTTTTTTTCTTTTGACATATGTTAATAGTTAAAATACATTTTATTTTGACACACAAAAAAAGTATTTCAACCTTATATATTTATATATCATAAGATATTGAAAAATGTAATCATAATAATAATATGCAATAAAATATCTATAATAATAATATGTAACATAACATGTATAATAATGAGATATAATAAAGTTTACTAATAATAATTAATATTCTAAATAACTAGCGGTCGTTTTCGACGCCCTTAGAAAACAGTTAATTGCAAGTAATTTCGTTTGCATTACTCTCTAAATGCCAACAACAATACAAACTCGGAGTTTCAGCGTATCATTTTAAAGAACTAAAGCCTAATCTTTTTAGCGTCATTTGATGAGAAACTAAGTTAATTTGAAGAAGCACTTTTAAACTGTTCCAAATAACATTTCTTAAAATCACACCTAGTTTCATGAATGTTTTTCCTGTTGTTCCAAAAAAAAGTTTGTTACGATTTGCTAATTTGAAACAGATCCCGATTATTAAAAATATTATCACTAAATGTATTAAAAACATTTTTTGCTGTTTTTTATATAACATATAGCAACAGGAAAGAAAAATAGCATTAAAAGTACTTAATCAAAATTTCTAAACGAAATTTCAACGTAATTCGTATTTTTTTTTTTACACCAGGCCATATCGTGAACGATTACCTCCATAGTTTAAATCCGTTTGGAATCTAACCTATGTGAAATCTCAAAATCATGACTAAAGTTTGATATGTTGCGATAAACTGCCATACGTTTCTTGAAAAGTGTCATATAATTTATTTGAGACTAAAAATAAAATAGAATATTTCTTGCCTTATGTGCGTGATTTCCTTGGAATTTCCAAGGAATTAGGTTCCACAATATAAGATTAGAAAATTTCTATTTAATATTTAAAACGAAGAATTCATAAGCCTCTTGTTTAATTTCAGAATTTGTAAGGATATTTTGCTGTTAAATAAGTTGAAGAATCCTGTTAGAAAACTGTGGTAAAACGGTACGCATCCTTTGATAACTGTTTAGTAAAATATATATGTTTTTTCTTTCTTTACGATGAATCAAGTTCTACATTTATACGTCATAACGTTTAAAATAGATATATTTCGTTTTTCAAGTAATTCTGTTGTAAGAATTTTTAAAACATAATGATAACTTTATTTTGAGATTTATCTTGAATAAAATGCATGTGAAAAAAAAAATTAGACAGTTTTTCCTCTTTTGATATATGTGTATAATTAAACTAAATTTTATTTTAACACTAAAAAAAAAACATCACCCGTATATATTAATATATCATGATATATTTAAAAATGAATAGATGTATCATTAATATTCTAAATATTTGTTTTATTAAAGAAGATAAACTTAAAAAAAATTAAATTGTAATCATTCTTTCCGTTTTTCTGAACCATTTCGAATAAATTCAAATATATTTATAATTTTGGCTTCTTTGTCCGTATTTTCGTTTGCAATCTACCTTACGTACAGCCTCAAAATCATAACTAAAGTTTGATATGTTGTAGTGAACTGCCGAATGTTTCTTGAAAAAGTATTTTCTGATTTATTTCAGGAAAAAGCTAAAATAGAATATTTTTTGCCATAAATGTCGTATTGGAGTGAGAATGCTCAGTATTTTAAAGTGAAAAATGGATTTCAACCCTGGTTTGCTGCATTATTGATACAGGTATCATACAACATGATACATTATTTAATGTAAATATTTATACACTAGAATTTGTGTCCCTTAATCTTTCTTGGATAACCTTGTTCTTTATTCAGATCAAGTTATTTCATTATTTATCATATCTGTCAGTATTAGGTATCAAAATGTACATAATCTAGATTGCTTTATAAGGACGTTTTCTTACATTTTGATAAGTAGAATTATTTAGGTTGGTTCCTCAGAGGATCGACACTCATATTTGAAAGCTGTATAAATGCTGAATAATGCTTAGATTAGTAGTAATTTTTATTATTAATGTTATTAAAAAAATAGAAATTTATTCATTGAAGTACGGAGTAATAGCTGGAATTTGAAATTAAATATGTAAAATTTGTTTCTAAGACAAATAAATTAGTTTGGCAAATTATTTTTGAATTGCTCCGTATACAAGAAAACCCCAATAGCAGTGAAGAATTTTTCAATAATTCTTTGCCGTCGTACAATACGTACAATTTTTCGGAATGTAAATAAATGCAGTGGGTGGTTGTTGGCACTTGTGGGTAATGTCTATTACAGTTCAACATTGCATGATTTTGAATTAAAATGTACGATTTTTTAAAGGTGGCATCATTTGTAAAAGTACATTCCGTCCTTTGATGATCATCAGGTTTCTACTTTCGGAGCTGGTGTATTGTAAATAGTGCCATTTTGACGTATAGGCAAATATTTTAGTTTTATGAATTAAAATAGATAATTTTTTATTTAAAAAATGTCGCTTTCTTCCACTAAATCACTTAAGAATTGTCTAAAACACCATATATTCAAATTAAAAATATATTTTTTTTATTTTCAATATTAATGAAAATGTTGCATGAATAGAGAAAGATATTCCTATTTTTCACAACAACGGAATAATTGAATTGCCACTAGTAATAGAGAAAGAACCTTAAAAGTAATAATAATGTTGTTATTAATAATCAAATTATCTCGGAAATTAATTAGATTTCCGAAATTAAGAGATTTATTATTGCATACTCGGATTTTTAAGGAAAATTGATATTTGTTTGAACTCGCAATTCGTCATATTCTTGAAGGTGTAATTGTAAAAAACTAACATACAGTCAGATTTTAAAGCATTTTGCTGACCGACAGTATTGCTGCCAATTTGACGTGTGTTTAAATAAAATTTATACCAGAATAACTTAAAACCTCTTATAGATAGGTTGAATAATAATAGTAATAACAGAGGTGCCAACCTCTCATTAATATTCCGTAATATGCGGGTTAATTTAACCCAGGTTTTACACGTTTAGCACCAGAATTTTTTTTAAAGAAATGAAATAAATAAATTCCTCGTGCCGAACCAAAGGCATTAAATAATAAGCCCAGTCAGATAAATGGGAAACTTTTCGCAAGTTGAAAATAGCGCCATCTAGCGGTTGGGAGCGCTGCATTCGGCACCAAGAATATTTTAATAAAATTTTGCTTCTAAAATTAAAGCTTAAAATAAGGAGTTCATATTTTTTAAGAAAGTCGTTTGTAAATTCCGGTGTCACTCAGTATTTTCACATTTTACGAACATAATTTGTCTGTGCCGGAAAGGGTTAATTGCATAGTGATATAAATTTCCATCACTTTTTATTTAACTTTTAATAAATAACTCAACTTCTTCGCCACCACTATATTTATATAGAGATATTAATCCAGTAAATTTCCACATTTTTTTTTCATTATAGTTTTAGCTTTAATGTAAAAGATCCCAATAATTAGCAAGCTTTTAAAGGAAGTGCAAAAACAAAACATCGATAAAAATCGTATAAAATATCGATATAAATAAATCGTATCGTTTCTCTGCGACCCACTTCTGTTTTGTCCTCCTTCCGCAGCAGAGGTTTGGCGCTAGTGTGTCGCTAACAAATTTAACACTATCTGACTGGGCTTATTATTTAATGGCTTTGTGCCGAACATTGCCGATCAGTTGATGTCGGAGCCTAAGCTAGTCACGCGAAGAAACGCGCAAGCTAATGTTAAGTCTATGGGAAGGTTCTTGGCGATTTCTCGCTCGCATTTTAATATTTTTGAATGACTTTTTTTGCATAGGATAGATGAGGCCGATTTCTAACGTTGTTGGTTTTTACTTTTTCGATTTTAGTTACAGTTTTTTTATAAGCGGACATTTCTAATTTCGGAAACGGTTGGAACCGGTTCTGAAAGTGAAAGTACCCTTATATAAAAAAAAAACTGAAACCAGAATTGAAAAAGTAATAACTAACAACGCTAGTGATCGACCTCAGCTATCCTATGCAAAAAAAAAAAAAAAAAAAAAAAAAAAAAAAATGCGAACGAAAAATCGCGCACAAACCTTCCCATAGACTTAACATTAGCTTGCGCGTTTTTACGCGTGACTGATGTAGGCTCTTAAGGGGCTTCCGAGTTGCTATCAACTTTACGCCCAGTCTATTGTGAGTAGAATGTCTTGTAAAAATGAGCCGTTGAGAAAAGTTAAAATACTTCAATGAGCAATTAAGAAAGAAAAGAAGAAAATTTTGAATTATGGTAAAAAATTAATATGGAATTCAAAATAAAACAAAAGAGATTAAGGATAGAGTCTAAAAATAAGAAAGTAAAATGGTATAGCTGTTGTAAGTTTACTACTGATCAAAGAAATTCCACGTGGAAACCTGAAATTAAACAAATAAAGATTCATTCAATAATTTTTCTGGTTTGAAGCGTTGTTAAACTGAATCAGATTAAACCACATATTACGGAAGATTAGTGGGAACTTGGCACCTCTGTAATAATAATAATAAAACGCACTAAAAGTTAATGACGATTATACTTATCACTGGTCAACAAAATTTTAATAGATAAACGAAATATTATATTTATGCATTTTGAATTTTATTCCACAGCAGACAGAATCCTTTATTGTAACTAGGGAATTGCGATCTAGAAAGCTGTGGCATCCTGAAGCCATTTTTTTTAATTAAAAAACCTACCAGAATTTTCAACGAATAATAATCGTTTTAGTTAATTTAGCATTACCTGATTTAACAAAATGAAGGTTATTCTGTGAAAAATCTGGTATATATTTCTAATTTTAAAAATACTGGTTCCGTGATTCCGTAGCTTGCGAGATTGCAATCCCTAATTGTAATAAACTTTATAACAAATATAATTTGCCTTTCTGTCATTATAAATCTCTTTCTGAATATTGCAAAAGTTTAATCTGGCTACCAATCTGTTACGTCTGAGCATTCCTGCCATTCTCATAATCTTTCTTGTGCATCTTTGTGCTTTATTCAGATCAAGTTATTCCCTCATTTATCAAATATGTCAGAACACACCATTCCAGAAATCAGAATGTACATAATCTAGATTGCTTATTTAAGAACGTTGTCTTACATTTTGATGAGTGTAATTATATAGATAGATCCATCAGAGGATCTATACTCATATTAGATATCTTTATAAAGGCTGAGTAATGCTTACATCATTGGTAATTTTGTTCATTAATGTACAGTTCATAAATTGAAATTTATTCATGGAAGTAGGGAGCTTCGACTTGAAATTGAAAATGTAATTTGTTTTCAATAAATTACAAAATGAAAATTTGTTTCTAACTAAGCTAAAAAAAGTTGCTGTATGATATGTAAGATCTGTGGCGTAGCTAGAAATATTTTTATTTTATTTTATTTCATTTATTTTTATGCATAGTGGGAGGTATTTAGAAAAATTTTCTTCCAATGATTATTTGATTGGATTGTTCGGAATGTTCTTTTCGTGTGGGAAAGTTGGTTCGTAGCGGAAAATTCTATCACTAATCAGACATTAATTCCGATATCTAATGTTTAAAAATTGACGAGCAGAATTTTCCGGTACGAATTCGTTTTCCCAAACGGAAGGAACAACCCAATATTTTTGGTGCTTGATAAATTAGTATATGATCCATGATACGTTATTTAATGTAAATATTTGTACACTAGAATTTGTATACCAAAATCTTTCATGGATAACCTTGTGCTTTATTCAGGTCAAGTTATTCCATTATTTACCATATCTGTTAGTATTATGTATCAAAATTTACATAATATAGATTGCTTATAAGGACGTTGTCTTACATTTTGATGAGTAGAATTATTTAGAGATTCCTCAAAGGATCTACTTCTACACTCATGTTAGATATCTTTATACATGCTGATTAATGCTAACATTAGAAGTAATTTTTATCATTAATGTTATTTCAAAAATAGAAATTTATTCATTGGAATAGGGAGTAATAGCTTGAACTTGGAATAAATTATGTAAAATTTGTTTCTAAGTAAGATAAATAAGTTCTTGAACGATATGTAGGATCAGTGGCGTATAAAAATAGCAAATAAAACATTTGTGCAAGAATATTAAAAGGCAGAAAAACAACGTTAAAAATGCACAAAAATATATAAAAAAGCAGCTAACAGCTGTTTCGAATCCACAAGCAAGATTGTTCTTCAGTGTGACAAAGAGCAAAGCACAGCGTGCTAGAAAAAGCAAGTGTTGGTTTTTGACCAGGTACAGTATTTCTGTCATACCATTTGCTCCAGGGTGGTGTGGGGGGGGATAGACATTCCGGAATGATAGTCCTGTTCTCACCGTTGAAATATATCGTATAATTTTTTTAAAGCACCTACTTTCATGATACCTGTGGTCTCGAGATGTATGCTTATCAAAGTCATATTTAACCACTTAAGTAGCAGATTCAATTTACTAATAGTATGCTAAATACCAACTATGTTAAATTTCGGCAAAAATACAAAAATATTCAAAAATACAAAATTCATACCGGAAACGCGAAACTAGTATTTTATCATTGTAAAGAATTGAGTTTCTTCATCCAGGTGTTCTTGTGTGTGGTCTGAGAGTTTTCCGTGAGAATGCTTGGAAAGAACTATTTCCGGCGTACATTCTTGCGTCGGTGTTGATTTGAAGTAAAGTGAAATACCGAACGTCTTTGTGCAGCGAGAGTGGCTCTCGGACATTGATGGGTCGTAAAGATCACCCAAGTAGAAGCTCTGTGCTTTGATCATTGCCGGAGCCGTGAGAAAAATAGCATCTGCCTGGGATAACGAATTTTGCACACGATTTTATGTCCGTTGTTATGGAGAAACCAATAACAGACTTGTTCTAAAGGGGAATGTCGTTTCCCAGAGTTGCTCAGATGCTGAGTGGCTTCAATATGCCCCGCCTTGACAAAATCCCCTCCCCTAGTGAAAATCCTGTGTGAGAGATTTGGAGAGTTAGGATTTCAGTTTGGAGAAAGATCACGAACAGGGAAGTTACTCTTTGGAGAGAGTATTAGAAACACCTATTTTCTGAGTTATCGTAACTTAGACGCTAGAGAGGTATCTTACCTCTGATCAACTGATACTCAGTGTATCTGACAAAGCCCCGTCGAGGGAAAGGTACGACAAGTGCCAGTGAATTAGGACTCAGTTCCAATTACTTATAGAAACCAGGAAAATCCCAGTGCGGGAACGGGTTCGTCAAGAGCCCGAACAATTGAACATTGAACCAGCAGCAAGCCGTGTTTTGTAGAACTTTTGAATCAGGAGTTTAACTCGATGTTATTAGAAAGTAAATCGATAAGCTGATAACCCTTATATATTTTTAAATGCTGTAAATAGCATTTTTATGTTTACTTATAGAACCTATATCGTTCATTCAATAAAAATTCTATTAAAGATATAGAAGAATTCTCTGTGTATCTGTTCCGATACGCTACCACTTAACATCCTAATCGGATCTGCATAGAGGAGGTACTACAACTGGTGGCAGCGGTAGGATGAATCAGCAAGGATTAGCGACAATCTCTAAAGACAAAGAGTGGACTCTGGATTCTGGCCGTCAAAGTGCTTAAAGAAGAAGACTCCCCGTGGATCAACAAAGTTTAGCTGAGAAAGTTCCCCATCTGAAAGAGGAACCTGACAAAAGATCTGAAAATTCCCCCATCTGAAAGAGTAACCCGACAAAAGTGGTGTCTAATATTTAATATATGTATAAAAAAACAAAATTGTGAAAGAAAAACTCATGCAAAGAAGGGTTAAATGTCTTTACTTGTATATTGTAACCACTTTTAGCATATATATTTTTATTTTAATGATAATAAGGGATTTTTCTTATCTAATTTTGATTCAAAACTTCATAAAACAAGGACACAAAATCATTCCTCAGGCATGCATTATTAAAAATTTTCCAAAACTAAACGAATATTGTTAAAAAATTTCATTTTTCCTAGAGTGAAATGAGAATGAAGATGTAAAGAAGCAACTGAAAGGCAAAAAAATAATTAACTCAGTAAAAATACATGTTCAGCAAATGCTGTAAAGCATTTCCGGTAATGTGCGCGAAATTTTTTGTGTAGTTCCTGTATGCGATCTATAAAATTTATACACACCACCTAATACAGTGAAACCTCCCTGTGCGACTACCTCCATTAAGCGACCACCTCCCTAAACTACCATTTTTTCATGAACGAAATTTGGCTATGATCATAGCCAAATTTGGCTTGCACTCACGGGCTTTTTTTTTTTTTTAATCGGTTATAAAAAGGAAAAAGTCGTCAAATTTTAGGGATTCTTTCCTTTAATGGTAACTAGGTATTGTATTAAGTTATTCGTTTGGCGCGAGCTTTTAAATCGCACCAATCAAAAAGTCGCCAAACGTCGGTGCGTGAGTGTAACACATCTGTTCCCTAAGTTTAATCCAATAGGCTCAATGCTAATTTCCCCTCCATTCAGAGACCATTCTCCGTAGAACTCCCTCCATGAGCGACCAATTTGTTCGAAGAAACGGAAATAAATTCCGTTCTTTCCTATTCGTTTGACCTTAATTATATCTTTTTTTAAAAAAAGAAATTCCATTAACTTTTCATTGTTTAAACCCCTTTTGTGCCTTTTCAGGCAATGGATCCAATTCTGATGACGAATCAATAGTGCCGGACAGTAAAATTCCTGTCCTATCCTCTCAAAGTAGTATAGATAGATTAACCCTTTCAGGGGCAAAGCACTCACATTGCTAACATGTTGAAATGAATGAGTGACATCGGGATTTAAGAACAAATTAATTTGGAAATAAGAAAAAAGTGCATTTCACATGCATAATAAACGAAAATTTTTATACCAAAATTCTGGTGTCATTGTTGCATTTGGGAATTAAAATTAAATGGTTTCATAAACATGTCACCGCCCTTGAAAGGGTTAAAGAATTCTTCATTATCGGTTCAAAACGAATTTTCTTTTTTTTCTTTTTTTTTTTTACTGAATTTCGAAAACGTTTAGAAATAAAAGTTGTAAAAGATAAAATTAAAAAGAAAAAGACAAAATTGTAAAACGAAAAAAAGCGTCAATTCATACTTTTTTAGAACCTTTTTAGTAATTAACTTACCAATTTAAATGAAAATTTTTCTTTTGGTATTTAATTTTTTTTTATTTATTTCTTAATGTGGAAGATAAATTTTCATAAATATACTTGTAATCTTATTTTCAACAATCAAAAACTAGATTTAAACGTGACCTCCATTAAGAGACCACCTCTCGGAGCGACCAATTTGTAAAGGAACGTGGAGTGGGTAGGGAGGTTTTACTCCCAGCTAAGAATGAACTGTTGTTTTTCTACAGAAGTGAAGTAATTTTGAAATTTTTCTACAGTCAACTGTAGATTTTCTGTAGTGCAATCTCAACTGTAAAAATACTTCAGTTATTTTGCAGTTAATGTGCAGTAATTTTGTAGTAATTTATTTCAAAAAGACTGTGAGCTATTATCTGTAAAAATACTGTAGTTTATGTGAAGTCATTTTAGAATCATAAATTTAAAAAATAATGAGAGTTTACATTTCTAGAATTACTGCAGTAAATGTGAACTAATTTTACAGTCATATCCAGATGTATATTTTCTGACCTATCTGCAGTATAACTGTAATTAGTGTGAGGTAATTTTACATAATTTATAGAAAGCTTGTGTTATATTTTCTGTAGTTTATCTGCTGTTTTTAATGAGGTATTAAAGTTTTTCGGTTTTTGATATTGTTGCATGACTTATTATTTACTTTATAATTAATAACGTTTTCAAGACTTTTATTTTAAAGACCTAATTTTAACACCTGAGTTAGTCCCCGCCAGAGGCGTAGCGTCTGGGGGCCACGGGTGACTTTACTACTAGTATTTTTATATTCTATATTTGGCCTTATTTATTTCATACCGTTCAAAGATTAAATAAGGCTAAATGTAGTATAATTTTACTGGTAGTAAAATGATCGTGCCCCCCCCCTGACGCTACGCCACTGGTCCCCGCACCCTTCTTTAAGTGAAACAAAACAAATATTAATAGAAATTCAACTTTTAAATAAAAAAAATTATATATACAAATAAAAATTAATCAATGTTGTTTATCGTTAAAAACTCAGACCTAATCTGGGAATGACTTACAGATTTGGGTGTCCTGAGCATAAACATAACAAGGGCCTTCTGTAACGTTTTAAGTGCAAAACTGTACACTTAAAAGTAGATAAAAAATGCAGACCACAGAGGAAAACACACTTCCAGCAAATACCGATCTTAGTCTCCTTTTGTGTGTCTCTGTAAATGAATGAATTATCTATAGAATAATTCCTAATAGCATAATCTATAAAAAACATGTTATATTGTACTCTTCACTCATTGCGTTCTGTTTGAAGCAACACAGCATCATTAAAATGCACAGCAAACGATTTTTTTTCGCCTTAGATCATAACATAATGGGATAATTTTGTGCGACCTTCCCTTTAAACGAACTATAAATGCTACTTATTCTATAGTCCTGGGAAAACATGCTGTTGTCCATCTCAGTAAAGTATATCAATCTCATTATATACGAAATATTGTAACATAAATAAAATGAACCGCAAATCATTTTTCGCAATAGACCATAATACAATTGAATTCTTTTGTGTGTCCCTGTAAAAGAACTATAAATTCTCCGCACTTCATTTTCAGTACTAAACATTCTATACTAAACCTCAATAATACATAAAAAAATTCATATCAATCCGAATATATTTACAAGAGCTAGAGCACAGACAGACAGATGACAAACGGGCGGAAGAGATACAAACCGAATTCATAAACATTTTTCAACTATGTTGGAAAGTGTTAAACAAGTTGGAAATTTTACGTCAAACGTGACAAACGAGGTGCGTTCGTACTATAGCTAGTTATATAAATATTCAGATCTTGATGATTTTTTATTCTGCGAAATGAATTATATCGCCTGCAGATTAATTTCTGTCATAAAATAAGTATCGCGGTCGCTTGACCATTCAACCTCGGAAGCTCCTATAACAAGAAAGCACCGATTTTTTTTTTTTTAAATCAGATTTCTTAATAAATGTTTGTATTAATATCTCCTAAAGTTTTGATTCGATTTTTATAAAATTTGAAATGTCTCGACAAAATTTTGCAAAGATAATATATCTTAAATTTCAAACCATTCGGTTGGGTAGTTTTTGCGTTGTTATATGCGGACGGACAGACAGACGGACGGACGGACGGACGGACGGACCAAGCGACGACAATAGGTGCTACGTATTTATATAATTACGAACGCACCTAAAAATGGATATTGCTTTGGTCTGAATTACAGTTTGTGTCGTAAATATTGTCAGCACGAAAGATTTTATTGAAGAAAAAAAAATATTTTCCCTAATCATCAATACAACGGATATTTATAAATATATGAGCAGGGTGGTTAGTGGTCAGGGAAAAATACAGTAAAAAAAAGTGATAAACACCAGTATATTCTTATAGAAAAATTTATGTTGATTATTCGATGAAATAATCAATTTGAATTTTTTTTTATAAGAATATACTGGTAAATATCATTTTTTTACTGTATTTTTCCCTGACCACTAGCCACCCTGATGAGATAGAAATTTGCGAATTTAACTAGCATAAAATATTTAATTTAATGGTCAAGAATTTCCTAGTGTAATCGAGTTTCAGTAGAATAACCATATTGTGACTCGTATGCAATGTCGTCTTTAAGCATTTTCGCTACTTTTGAATGTCAATCTATTGACTACGATGGGACGTATACATCCCACGAGCCGATAACATGACTGCCATTGGCGACTATTTATCAATTTTATTCGAACGAATTATTTACAAAAAAATTTCCTTTCTGGTACATTTCTCTTGAAATTCTCGTAGAATAAGTATATGGAAAACATTATTGTTTTTTTAAAACCACTTGTACTATTTCTAATAAAAGTAAGCTAGGTACTAAAGGATTAACACAATCAAAAGATGTTTTTTGATTTTTTTTATATGAATAGATTATCTCTGTTCTGATAGTACTTACCGCGCAAAACAAATTTCAGATGAATAATAATACGTTTAAAACTCAATGATATGTTTTAATATAAGTTTATAAAATTTTATTTAATAAAAATTGTAACTGCTACGAATCATACAATTGTATAATTAAAAAATAAAAAATATATATCCCTAGTAAATTGCATTTTCCTTTTTTGGTGAGAACTATAAGTTGCATTTAAAATATTCGTTTAATAAAGTTTCTCCCCACCATGTAAGTTTTTAAGGTCATGCTTCACTAATTTGCAAATTTAGATCACAAAGCAATTCTAATTCTGTGGTAAGAAAAATGTGTAAAATTTAGCAACTAAGATTTGTAATCACATTAAAATTGTGTTATCTTTTCTAATCGTGTAGAAATAAATACATATCTTAACAACTGACTTTTACATATTTGTGTAATTTCTTATAATTACCTTTTAACCCTTTATATCCTGAATTAATTTCCCAGATACTTTTTAATTGTATTTTTGCATCATTGGATACGTTTTGGTGCAGAATAAACATAGGAAAGAGGAAAATAATTTTTATAGTGTTTTAGTAGTTAATTATATACAACTGTAACCACCATAATTTTTTTTACCCTATGACATAAAATAAAATAGTAAATTTCAAATAGTAAACTTCAAATAAAATATAGGAAATGTTCACCTGTAGAGTATAGAGAACAATAGAAAATACTAAATAACCGGTAATAAACCACTAAAATTACTCAAATGAAGAACAACATGCATGTCAATTCTATTGCAAAATGCATTTCGAATGTAGCGTGGCAAATGTAAAATCCCTACAATGCAAAGAAAGAGGATATGTGCTTGAATTTGCCATCTCCTGGCTGCTGTCAGAAATACACTCTTTGTGCCATTGTGAATACCGTTAGGAAAAACGGTCATATTTCGAATGTATAGGTGTTTTATTAAAGTGATACTTATAAGTACCGTCAGGATAAAAAGGGTTAAAAAAAATACTGCTTTCATAATTTTGGCCAGACGTGTATTTCTAATTTCAGAGTTTTGCTGTAAAATGTGCTTCAAACCTGTTTTACCACACAAAGCAATGTTTTAATTTAAAATGATATTTTCAATTGAATATCCTTATATAAAATACACATAGTAAATATATTTATTTTCACAAATCCTCTTGTCAAAATCAGCTTGTTTCCATAAATCCACTCTCAGCAACTCTCATGTGAATTAAAAAATATACCTTAACATAAACATTGAAGATCATTTGCTTTGAATATTCATTTATCTGCATTAAAATGCTTCTATTGCTCTTTAGGGCAAATAAAAAAGAGTTGTATTTTCCAAATGTGAATATAATTCCCAAAAGGAGAATATTTTATCATTATTTTCGTTTTGAAATATACTGTTAAAATATTCCTAGACAGACGTCAGTTCATTGAAAATAATCATTCAGCGTTTAAAAGATCTTCAGTAATGATGACCTTACTTTCTTAGAATATATTATTCTTAATAAATTGAAAGTATGAAGTTGTATTTTGACTAAAATTGAATTTTCTGTATAAATATTTTGGAAATGACATTAATGATAATAATCTCGCTAAAAGAGATGTATGTGACTTTCTTGCTAAAAACCTACTGGGGTTTGTGTAAAGAAATTAAGTACATAAAGTGTATGTAAGTAACCTTTAAATAAATGTATATTAAACATAAGACGAGATACATACGCACAAAGCATGAAAATTTGTAGTGAATTCCTTAGTGCCAAATATCAATAATGATATTATATATTCTAAAAATATCTCTAGACAGACTTCAGTTCAGATAAAACAGATAACATACTTATTAAAAATAGGCTTAAAAGGGTGCTGAAATAGGACAGACATAATCGTCGCTACCATGTCAAACAATCGAATGCGAAAAAATGCAGTTTTCATTACTTTTAAAATTGGACCGATTTTCACCACTAACTTTTAATAGTATTCTTCCCCAGTGTTTCTAGTTTGACATCCTTTTACATTCAGAAATTTCGAATCCATACCAGAAAATTAAAATATGAAATTTTGCTTTGTTCTAATGACAGACATTTCGCCATTGCTTCAGGTAAAACTTTTTTCACAAAATTTCCGGTGTGAATTCGGCATCTCTGAGTAAAAAAAGAAAGCAAAACTGACAATCCGGTTCTTCGTATAAATTTCAATAATATTCTTCGCCTAGTAAAAATACTAATAAAACTTCTGTGAAGAACAGGGCTGCCAGTTTGGCCTCCTTTTTTATTTAGAGATGCCGAATTCATACGGGAAATTTTCAGAGAAAAAATTTACTCTAAATAATTACGAAATAGTCCGTCATTATACAAAGAAAAAAAGTATATTTTAAATTTCTGGTATGGACTCAAAAATTCTGAATAGAAATGGAGGCCAAACTGGAAACCCTGGTGATGTTGCAACCGTAAAATCCTCTTAAAATTTAGTGGTGACAATCGGCCAATTTTTAAAAGTAATGAAAATTGCATTTTTTCACATTCGATAGTTTGACATGGTAGAGACGATATGTCTGTCTCTTTTCAGTACCCTTTTAAGCATATTTTTAATAAGTATTTTATCTATTTTATCCAAAAGGTGAATTTATCATTCCATGTTAAATTATTTTTTAATTTTTTTCTGTTATTTTATAATCGACATCAGTTCATTAAAAATAATCATTCAGAGTATAACAGGTCTTTAGTAATGATGGCTTGGTACTCTTGGAAAATGTTATTCTTAAGAAAGTGAAAGTATCATGTTATATTTTAACTAAAAATTGTTTTTCTGTATAAATATTTTTGAACTGATATTAATGATTATCTGGCTAAAAGAAATGTATGTATCTTTCTTACTCAAAACCTAGTGGGGTAAAATATATGTAAGTAAACATTAAATAAATGTATATGGAACATAAGCCGAGATCCAGCGGCACAAAGAATAAAAACATGTAGTGAATTGTTTAATGTCAAATATCAATTATGATAGTATATGCTCTAAAAATATCTCTAGACAGACTTCAGTTAATTAAATTAATCTTTCAGAGTTCAAATGATCTTCAGTAATGATGGCCTCATTTTCTTGGAAGATATTATTCTTAAGACAGTGAAAGTATCAAATTGAATTTTAACTAAAAATGAATTTTCTGTATAAATATTTTGACCTGATATTAATGATAATTTGGTTAAACCATCGAACTAGGAAACTACTAGAAGTAGCATAAGAAGTTACTTTCGTTCTCATTTCGGCCGGGAATTCTGGGATTGGGATTCTAGTAAACCTAAAGTGATTGGCTAAGTTTTGGTGTGTTTTTTCCTTGTTATATTTTCTTTTCAACCACGATTAGTTCTGTAAGCTTTCTTTTAAGCACGAACTCCATAGCTGTCTTTTAAGCCGTTCTGCTTTCACGCTTTTTTTATCTATCTTATTTTAATTTAAAATTTCTATTTATAAAAATGTAAAAATTGATGTATTTGAAGAGAAAAAGAGTGAAAATGCAAGTAAAGAGGCTCTAAATTATCCTTCACTTCGCCACTGCTTATCATAAAAACATAGCATAAAGCTTAATTTTCATTTTTTTAATGAATACACGTTTATGTGAGTATTAAAAAAAATTATCAATAATGGGCATAAAATCATTTATAATTTAACTGAAAATCTAAGTAAACAAATTTAATTTTTTTATTGCACTTTCCAGAATGTATTATGAATCAAATTTTTATACATACCTGGTTTTAAATAATTTCCAAAAATTGAACCAGATTAATTTGTTTTCATAACACTGCTTTACATATTTTCAAATAAACAAACAAATTCACCACATATGTATAAATTGGTTATATATTTCTACTACAACAATAAGGTAAGCCACAAACGGGTGAGGCATGTGTCCAATGTGAGTAAAAATATTTTAGATAACTACTATTAAAAAGGTTTGTGTTGGGGCCTTGCACCTAACGAGATGTATATGCCCCTTTTTTAACTTTGTAAAAATGTTTAGTAGACAGCTGTAAATAATTCTTTACAGTTATTGAAAAATACTTACAGTTGAATTTTATAATAAAGTTAGATACTAAAATAGAAATTTCCATATAACCAAATCCTGCCTATATTTTTATGGTTCCGATGAAAAAATTGCAGTTTAATACCTGCTATGATAAATAAACCGGTTTCAAACGGAATTTTCTTCAATCTAAGGGATTTATTCCCTTGAAATTCCATCTTAGCAATTTTTACTCTATCTCGCAGTCCCCGCCCCCCGATATAATATTTCTAAAAATGCACCCCTGATAGATTAATATACTATTAAAAACTGAAATATATTTGCAGCTATTATTATTTTTTTTTTCATTAAAGAAATTTCTAAAACGTATCCTTCTTAGAGAGCAGAGTTGAATTCAGGGTGTGGCCCGGGGAGTGTATATTCCACAGGTGCATTGAAACTCCTCTCCCAGTTGTGATTTTATGCGTTTAATGGTTAAAAGGTGCAATCCACCCCCCTGGAGCCACAGAAATACCTTCCGGAGAAAAGTGTCTAATTTCAACACTGTTAGTAAGTGACTCTCTATATAATTTGGATTTGAATTAGAATTTCTGAAACTCTTATGCACAAATTATCAAAATATTTTTTAATGTGTTTGGAATTTTTTAAAACAAGCCTTTTTAAAATAAATATTTTTTGAGCAATTTAGAGAAATGTAAAGTTTCCGAGAATTCCATACTTTTTTTCTTTTCTTTGCTGATATATATATATATATATATATATATATATATATATATATATATATATATATATATATATATATATATATATTTATATATATATATATATATATATGGTTGTTATAATTAAAGTTCGCAGATTCAGAAGGCTCTAGAGCCGGTTCTATGGCTCCAAACGAAACAAAATTTCACTAGTACGTAGTTGAAGAGATGCGCTCTGCGAAAATCGAAAAAAAAAATATTTACATTTTTCCTCAGTAGGTGGCGCTGCGCCAATATTTAAGGCGATGTTTGCAGATTCATTATATCAATTTCAGTCAATCCAGATGAAGCACACAAATTTAAAAGTTTCGACGAACTGCGAATTGTTATAATTAAAGTTCACCTAATCAGACAGCTCTAGAGCCTGACCTATGACTCCAAACAATACAAAAAAATGAATATAATTTTATGTGATGTAATCTGAATCAACAAAAATAAAACATGTCGCTCGGCAGTCAGGAAATAACGAAGAATAACATTACGCATGCTCAATGAATCCTCCACCATTTTCAATAACGCATTCCATTCTCAGAATTGTGCTTTCTACAGCATTGCGTAAATTGTCCTGTGAGATTGGGCGAATATGAAGTCTAATACTGTCTTTGAGATCAGAGATTGTCTGACATCTGTCTTTAGATAAAGAAACTTCAAAAATCCCCACAACCAAAAATCGCATGGTGTTAGATCAGGCGATCGTGGTGGCCAGACTGTTTGAAAATAACGACTTATGATGCGGTCTTCTGTAAAATGGCTTCTTAAGAAAGTCCGAACTGCTCTAGTAATGTGCAGTGGTGCACCGTCTGGCATAAACACGATATTTTGAAGGCAGCCTCGCTGTTGCAGCTCGGTAATCAGAAAATTTGACTACATATTGAAATACCTTCTCCCATTTACGGAACATGTAATGAGTCCTGTGGATGTTAGTTCCTCAAAACAAAATGGCCGTATCATAAACGTAGCTGTGAAACCGTCACTTTAGCTGCATGCAATGGAAATTCTTGGACAACATTATTAGGATACTCTTTCGCCCGAATTCGACAGTTGTGTGTGTTCACTTGTCCGTTTAATTAAAAATGCGCTTCATCACTCCATAGAATATTCCAGGGCCAATAATTGTCCACATTCATTCGTGCAAGAAACTGTAGTGAAAATGATAGCCGACTTTCGGTATCACCCTGTATTAGTTGTTGAACCCTCTAAATCTTGTATGGATAGTAGCGCAAAATTTGACGCATCACTTTTCTCATAGTGGAAATCGCCATATCGACTTCATTTGCAACAGCTGGCACACTTGCATTACCAAATAATGACTGGCTTGCTAAATCCACGGCAGCAGTAGCAATATCTTCAATGCTAGAAATGTCTACCTTTTTTCGTCCTCTGTCAGGAAGAATGTCGAGTTTTCCTGTTTCCTCGAACTTTTTAATCATTTTGTGAACTCCACGATCCGACATTGGTTCACGTCTAACATCTTTTAGTTTCCGGAATTCTCGAAGAGAATTCTGCGTTGCTGTTATTTTGATAAAATAACTTTACAAGAAGTGCCTTTTCTTTCAAAGTTACCATTCTCCAGAAAGCGTAGATTCAAATGTTTTTCAGGAACAATCAACTGTTCCAGCGTCAAAGAAATCACAGACGCACTTTATCAGCAAGTTTTAAATCGTCAGGTGGTCAGAAGGGCATTTCAAGTTTTTGAAGTTGCGACGTCACTTTGACGTCGTTCGTCGAAAATTTGAATAAAATGTGATCTTTTTCAAGCGTTGAGTAAAATTTTTTGATTCTGTGTGTTTCATCTGGATTGACCGAAATTGATATAACGAATCTGAAAAAGTTTACTTTTACCAACTCTGAAATAAAATTTCCTATATTTTGTTTTTTACAAAATAAAGGAATCTACAAATATCAGCTTAAATATTGGCGCAGCGCCACCTATTGACAAACATTTTAACTATTTTTATTTCGATTTTCGCAGAGCGCATCTTTTCAACTACGTACTAGTGAAATTTTGTTTCGTTTGGAGCCATAGAACCGGCTCTAGAGCCTTCTGAATAGGCGAACTTTAATTATAACAACCCTGTATATTAAAAAATGCTTATTTGTTTAATACTGGCATTTCGAAAATGTATTTTTGATCAAACATTATCTAATAAAGTTATAATAATTGTTTAATTTGAAATGAAGCTTGAACGGACCAATACATGATTAACAAATAAAAAAAGGTAAAAATATGATTAGAATTAAAAACAAATGCATCATTTTAACAGAATAATAAATACATATCTTGATCAACTTAAATAACAATTATAAAAAAATCTTTAACACTTTACTATGCGTTTTAAAAATTTATAATTTTCAGTATCAAAATGTTAAAGTTTAGAATGATTCGCTAAGAAACATTAAATATCTGAATTAACAATTCGCCGAAAGAAAAAGAGAAATGAGTTATCGATGAACTTGGAGTTATTTTTCTACATTTTATCTGTGTACGAACTAACACTCAAATAAAAAGTAGTAAATGTAAATCGAGAAAGGAGCCAAACAGCGATAAACGCGCCATACTCTCCCCCTCTCCGCAATTAATTCTGGGATTAATACTCCACAGGCTCAAACATAGTAGCAACGTTCAGGTAAAAAGCGGCTTATGTTATAGTATTGACGTTATCCTTCCAGTTAGAGTTTTCTACTTTCCTGGGTTAGACGAAATGTATGTACTGGGTTATTCGGAAAGTTCTTTTCGTTTGGGAAAGTTGGTAGATACCGCAAAATTCTATCATTTAATTATTAGACATTGATTCCAATATATAATGTCTAATAATTGATGGGCAGAATTTTCCGGTAAGAATTGGTTTTTCCAAACATAAGGAACTTTTCGAACAACCCAATATTTGTCTTACTAAAAACTTAGTGGGGTCTGTGTAAAAATTAAAGTATATAAAATATTAAGTAACTTTTCAAGAAATACTTATGAAACATAATCCGAGGTACAGCGCACAAGGAAAAACAATATCTGGTAAATTGCTTAATCTCCAAATAGTAATGATGGTTTTAAAGAAACCTTCATTGTCTCTCATTAGTTGTGTATTATTTGAGGAATTTAAAAATGCATATATTAAAAGTTACCATTCGTGTTAGAGTAAAACATTTTATACTTATAAAATTTTTCAGAGCTGTATATGATGATGAAATACTTGTCCTTTAAAATTTAAATAATATTCTAATAGTTTCATTTATCTACAATTAGAAGCGTTCATCTGTAAAATATATGCTGGTTATTTACTAAAATGGTCCCACAGAAAGGTATCGTCTATCAGTGGATATTTTTTGTTTTTAACATTTTCCAACATAGTTGAAACGTGTGTAGGAATACGGTTTGTCTGTCTGTCGTATACCTGCCGTCTATCTTCCATGTGCCCTCTAAACGTACTCATATTCTTGTAAATATATTCCATTCGAATTACCATTTATTTAATATACATAATTGACGTTTACTACCGCATATTAAAAATGGAGTGTGTAGCTTTTACAATTCGTTTACAGGGACACTCAAAAGAATCCCAAAATCGTTTGCGGTGTATTTTAATAATGTTACACTATTTCAAATCTAATTGAATTAATATACATTACTAAGGTGCATCAAAACAAACAATATGGGATGCAAAGCATTTATCATTCATTTACAGGGACACGTAAACAAAATCGATTCAATAATGGTCTACGGGGGGAAAATATTTACAGCATATTTAGTGTTACGCTCTTTCAAACGTAATGAAATTTATAGACATTATTGAGGTGCATTGCAAGATGCTTAGTATATAATAAGGCGTGCATAAGAATTACGTTTTATTTACCGGGGCATACAAAAATTTCCGCCTACAGTACTGTCTATAAGTGATATCTGCTGGATGTAGAGATACGTTCAGGCTCTGGTTTCGGAGCCCGAGCTCGATACCGAATGTACGCAGCAGAAAATTTTAATGACATTTTAATATAGTTTCAAGATTAATTTTCTCATTTAAGACTGTATTTTTACGTAGAAATAATTAAAAATCCGAAATTAATAATCCGAAATAATAATCCGAAATTAATAATCCTATTAATACCTAAACATGACAACACTTCGTGATTTTTATGTGTCTGATAATCTGTTTAAAATAGCAAATTCGTGATTTACACCCAACCACAAGCAGAAATCTGCTAAAGACACAATTCATATATATTTTTAAATATCAATGTACAACTATATCAGAAAATAATGAATTTTGCTTACCAGTTTATACCTCAAACAGAAAGAGAGGACAGTTAAAGCACATCCCACGGCTTCTTTATGCTACCAACACTGACTGTACAAAGGAAGAATAGAATATATATCTTATTATCTTACCAATAACAATTCAGTTCTCTTTAAATTTTTTAAGGACTGTAAAACACTTTAAGAAATATACAGGGTGCAATATGTTATATATCGCCGACCATTAATTTCTCAACCGTTGGTCGTAGACATATAGTTCCAATTACAAAAACATTTCAAATGAAGTAAATATTCATGTTGTGGCATTGTTTAAAGTAAAAAATCAATTTTATAAAAATTACGAAATCTAACTTTTTAGACGGTTCCCCAATCCCTATAGTTATATTTAGTAAAAGTTTACAAATATCATAACAGATACTTTTGTGTTATATCTAGATATAACACAAAAAAGTTGGACTTCTATACTACACAAATCGACACAGTTATTAAATTTCAAAATTTGAGATTTTTGCACATGATTTTTTCTTTCATTGAGGGATTATTTAAAAAAGTAATTAAAATAATTTGAGATCGAAATCAGGGTGCAGTGTCCTTTTTACGGCGAAACCAACTTTAGCCTGTATCGCCAAATTGGTGTATCCCCAATGAGGGTTATTTCATCTAAAAATTTGGGCTAACTTTTAGAGGTGGAACAGCATTCAAAAGTCAAGGTAGGTAGAATCGACACCCAGAAAATAAAACATATTAATTAAGAACAAGATAAATGACAGCGGAATATATTCTCATATGATAATAAATTGATATTTATTTTTCTGTTTAATTTCGATATTTCATTCTTCACTTTGTCTATGACCCCCAAAAGTCAGCTCAAACTTTTAGATGAAATAACCTTCTTTGACGGTACCCCGATTTGGCGATACCAGCTAAAGGTGGTTTTGCCGTAAAAAGGACATTGCACCCTGATTTCGATTTCGAATTAATTTAATTCATTTTTTAACTGATCCCACAATGAAACACAAAATCATGTGCAAAAATCTCAAATTTTGAAATTTAATAACTGTGTCAATTTTTGTAGTACAGAAGTGAAACTTTTCGTGTGATAAATGTTGTGATATGAGTAAACTTTTACTAAATATAATTATGGGGATTGAGGGACCGTATAAAAAGTTAGATTTCGTAATTTTTTATAAAATTGATTTGTTACTTTAAACAATGCAACAACATGAATATTTACTTCATTTGAAACGTTTTTGTGATTGGAACTATTTGTCTAAAGGTTGGCAATAGATAACATATTTCACCCTGTGTAAATTTTTGTTTCTGAAATAGCAAGTTTTTTCTCCTTTTTCTCAATTTGTGGATAAATAAAATTTTAACTTTCATACTGAGCCGAAGATTGGTACAAAAATGCAGACCGAGCCCGTTTTGAGTCCGTGCTCGGCCTCGGGTTCACGCCTCATTTCCGGTTGGAAGTGGGATTTCAGTTGTGTATGTGCTTTTAAGTTTAGCTAAATTGTTGCATACTACGTGGGGTATATAAATTCTGTAGATCGCTTATTGGGCAACACAAAATAATTTGAAGCATTTCTGGGTCTGACCGTGAATTGCTAAAATTTGTTTTTTAATTGAGTTTTGCGTTTTCCAGCTGACAATGCATACTTAGTATACTAAAAGATGTTTATAGAACATCAATAAATTACTATACGCAAAGAACTGGATAGATTGCTGTCTTTGGATAATAATTTCTATAAATACGTTTCTAGTTGTGTTATGACTCTCTAGTCTATTTTACATCCTCATTTAGAACTAGCAATAAAATAAAAGAAAAACTAATTTTTTAATTAACTTTAATATCATGCAGGGCTTCCAAATGATCCGCCAACTGAATACCAATATTTTTAAACAGAAAATTTCATGGTAGGTTTCTATAACATTTCCGCAAATATTTAAATCCGAAGGTGGTTTCGGTAAACTTTGTAAGAAAAATAAAAAAACAAATATTTTCTAGGAAAATACCGGTATTCAAAAAGCGGTCCATTTGGGATCCCTGTATCATGGATAAATTCTTTCCTCAAAATTTACAAATCCCCATTTAATTCCCAATTACTCACTTTTAAGCATACACTGGCCTCCAAAAGTTAAGGTACAGCATGTTTTTGAAGCTCACCAGACAAAAAATGGCAGTCAGATTAAACTTCATAGTTGATATGAATAACAATAACAAGCTTTAAAAAAACTTACGCAAAAATTACAGGTACCACTTTTATTTTATAGAAAAGAATAGGTATTTGTGACTGAGAGAAAAAAGTGCAATTACGAAGCTTTCGTAATTTCGCGTGTAAGTTTTGCTGTATTCGAACTGTTGTAGTCAATTTTGCTCACAACAGCCAGTAGAGTCTAGAAATTTTTAGAAGAAGTCCGGTTCATAAAGGTGGCGGGCGGTAGGATGGATGGAAACGGGGTTGTCACAGGCCGATACTGCTATACGGAGAGAACAATGCACTCGATATCATCAATCAAATACTGTCGAAACACACAGGTACAGAAACGGTGGAATCATGGTTTGGGCAGGGGTCTCACTCGGAGGCCACACTGACCTGCATGTGTTCCATGGAGGAACTGTGACTGGTGCGAGATATCGGGATGAGATCCTTGATTCATATGTGCGCCCATATGCCGGTGCTATTGGCAATGGTTTAATTCTAATGGATGATAATACGAGACCACACCGAGCTGTGGTTGTTGAGGGTTATCTTGAGGATCACGGTTTGGAGAGAATGGAATGGCCAGCTCACTCTCCAGACTTGAATCCGATAGAACAACTTTGGGACTATATTGGAAGACAGGTTGCGGCTTTAAGTCCTCCTCCAAGGTCATTAAATGAGCTGGAACAAGGCTTTCTCCAAGTCTGGTCAGCGTTACCTATTTCGGTGTCCGACAATTTAATTGAGAGCATGGAAAGTCAATGCCGCCAATGCATTCAAGTCCGGGGTGGACATATTCCGTATTATAACCAGTTGTTTAATGTTTCTGTCACATTTTACTGCATAATACTGCGATGTACTGATTTCTCCAAGAATGGAATTTTCCACCATGAGTGCTTTTTTGTTGTAATTTCATTTATACGTTTAACTTAAGTAAATTTGTATGTCACATTTAATTAATAACAGTTTAGCGCACATTTCCTCCAAATTTGTTGTTTCTATATTCATTCATTTGCAAATTAGGCGCAAAAAACCGGTTGTACCTTAACTTTTGGAGTCCAGTGTATTTTATTGTCTATAATCAATTGTATATAAACTTTAATAAAATTAAAAAGGGATTTACATTCAATTATTTTTATAAATTGTATACTTCATATTTATGATTGTATACTAAGCCTATATTTGTAATGACAACTTTTGTAATACACTCTCCTCTGTGTCTAGTTCTAGCTTTATAATTTGTGCCCCATTCTTTAAATATTACATTTCCTAAGATATAAAACACTATACAATAACTTAATTTACAATATTTGATTAACTCTAAATTAAAAAATGAACATTAATGTACTTTAAAAAAACTTTAATTAAAAATGCATTTAATCTGTAAAAGAAAATAATCATTGACTATATTAAAGCATGTCTTTATATATTAAAGTATTTAATTTCTTTGCAATTTACATTCAATGATGCTTTATCACTATTCAAATGAATGCGAAATTAACTGCTTGAAGATATCAAAAGGAACATTTATTTGCATGAATAAATTCTTAACTGTAATTTATTTGCAGAAATGTTTTTTCAACTCCGGTGTACTTTTTGATCTATAATTAAAAGAAATGTTATGAAACTATTTAAAAATTACTCTATTAAAATACATGCGATCCATAAAAGAAGCATTGACATTTTATGAGCATATTTAAAATCACTTAGTCCAAAACCCGCATTTAAGGAATTTCAATATGATGGTCGAAATTATTCACGAATCCATCATTGTTTAAAACAAATTATTTGAGATGTCAAAGGAGACATATTTCATTTTAAAGATTTTTGGTATTTGAATAGCAATATAATGTGTGTCCAGCGTATCTTCAAATCCTTATGCTAAATTATAACTGTATAAATGCTTAAAAAAAAAAGTTTTTTTTTTAAACTTCTTATTATGATTAAATCCTTTCCACAAAATTATATTTAAATATCCTATTTATTCAGCAATTAGCTATTTTAATATATCCTTTATAGTCTCTAATGCATTAAATATTAATCTCAATAAAATAGGAACAATTTTGCTAGATTCACTTCTGTTTTATTAATGTATATCGCATATTTATAAATTCATACTATTGACAACGATACTTATGCCTATTTATTTCCTATTTCTGATTAAAATTTATTCACCTTACATCAGTGCTGTAGCGCGACCTACGTTATACACGGCCGATGCATGACGTTTAAAACGTCACATGTATTGGATCATTTTTTTCACGGCGATTGGTGCAAAACGGGGATCGCGTCGCTTTGCGCCAATCGCCATGTAAAAATGATCCACTCCATGTGACGTTTTAAACGTCATGCACTGGCCGTATATAACGCAGGTCGCGGCTGTAGGTGGGTGGGAACGCCTGGGAACGCTGTTCCCAGAAATATTTAGTTTGTTATTGTAAAAAAAAAAAAAAAAAATTTGCGTACGAACACAAGTCTTTTTTTTCTTCTCCAGACTGAAAACTATACTCATTTCAGTGTCTGAATGCGAAAGAGTATTTAGCTGTATGAATAACCTCATGACCGATGCGAAAAATTCATTTCTCATTGAAAGAGCCAGTTCACTTGTATGCATAAGCTGTGTGAACTGGCTTATGAATACAAGTGATGAAATATGTGTGATACAAGTATGTGATACAAGTGTGAATACAAATATACCTCTCTGTCCTGAACCATATGTGAAATATTGGTTGCGATCAGGAAGACGATTAGCAGACGAGGCAGCTTGTCGTAAATCAGACAGCACAGAAAACACCTCTCATTATCGTTCTTTATGGAAACTTCTAGGATAGATGTGCCAGTCAGTTATATATGGATTTATTTCTGTTATTTCAATACAATTTTGATTCATAATGGAAAATGTTACTATGAGATTAATTAAATATTGCTTTTAGAGGAATGCTATACAAATACAATACTGTAAAAACTAGAATATAATAATTAAAACATGTTTATTAAAAAAAGTCGGCTTTTCGTTGAATGTTTTAAAAGGGCTTTTTGCTTAGCAAAAATCCGGTAGCATCAACATCTATACTATGAAAAGGTGAGTTCCCACAAATGTTTTTTACCGACTACAGCACTGCCTTACATTAAAGGTTACATTTCCTGCGACATAAAACTTATTATAATACTATAATTTTTGACACTTCACTCATTGAAAATTAAAAAAAATTAAAGCATTTTAAAATTTTGCAGTAAAAACGCATTAATATTATTTAGTAAAAAAGTATTTGAATAACTTAAAGCATCTTTTTAAATGTTAAGATATTTTTTTCTCTGTATACGTTCGGCGATTCATTCAAATGAATGCAGAGGTCGCATCGTCCTATATTATTTTCTTTATTCAGCACCACTATTTAAAAAAAAATACAGTCGTCTTTGCCGTTTAGATTGCACGTGCACAAATATGTTAAACCTGGGCAGATGAATGGAAGAAATTTCGTAAGTTCAAAATTTCACCCTCTTACGGCAGATATTCTTTTTTACATGCCTTAAAAGAAAAGTTTAAACCAGAAAAACCATAATGTAAAATTGAAAAATATTAATCAAAACAGTAACAGCACCTCTTGCGAGTAATTCTTCTTTCGAAATAGTTAAACATCTTTTCTCTTCATCTTTTTATTTATTTTTTCTACGCAATTCTTATATTTTAATGCTTTTTTACCTATTTTTCTACTTTCTTCTCTTCTGACAAATTGTCAGCGAAGCCCCGCCTCTTCTGCTGCAAGTGTAATTTTATAGATGTTTTACGCTAGTTAAATTTGATTGGCTGGCTGGCTATCACTCTCCTGATTGGCTGATGAGGTTTACAGTCAAACCCCTTGCTTTTCTTTCTTATTGTAGTGCAAATGCGCTACAATATATACTTTTTTTCCTGGATCCTCTAAGATATGATATATAACTACTCATATATTAAGTTGTTTACAACTGGGAATCCCATTCAACCAATCAACTGTTTCTGTTTCTGGTTAACATGGTAAAGTGAGGGTACGAATTTAAAACGCACATTTCTGTAAAGTCAGTTGGATGGGTGGGCTTAAACGGCGGATAATGGATTCTATAAATCTTTGTATTTATTTATTTATTTATTTACTAGTTGACCCGCCCGGCGTTGCCCGAGCCCGTGTAATAAAGTTTAATCTCTTAGAAAACTAAACTCTGGCCACGGTCTCCAATGACTTCCGCACCATATACCGTGCATGCTCGTAGGCTCCGGAAAATCTTTTATTTACCCCTTCCACCACCAGGGGAGCATTATGTTCTAAACATACTTCTTTCCGAATAAACCTTTGAGACAGGTCCCCGCTGCTTACGGCACTATAATAGGCGTGCTACAAAACTGATCTGGTTTGGAGAAGATGGGAACATTATTAGCCGAATTCTTGAAATAAGGCACAGTTAGAGAAAATAACGTTGAGGGAGATGCCAGGGGGGGGGAGGGGATGTTCAAGTGTCCTTCAAAAAATGACTAATTAGGAGGACCATAATGCATCTTTAAAAATTCGTTCGGTTGGTTAAGCTAGGAACTTAATTACAAATTTGACTTAAACTATTACTCGGAAATAGTTGTAACTGCTACTCATAAATTTACTAATGTAATAGAGGTTGACTATTAAGTTAATTATAATGTTTGGAATCAGTTGCGTTGAAATCGGAAAGATAGTTGCTGAGTTATGGAAACGGGGCATAGTTAGAGTAAAACTTTGAAGGAAGGTCCAGGGGAGAGGGGATGTTCAATTGCCCTTCAGCAAATGACTAATTAGTAGGACCACTACGCATCTTTAAAAATCGGCTCGTTTGGTTTAGCTAGGAAATTAATTACAAATTTGGCTTAAATTATTATTCGGAAATAGTGATAACCGCTACTCATAAATTTAATGTTATAGATGGTGACTATTATGTTAATTACATGGAATCACTTGCGTTGAAATCGGAAAGATAGTTGCGGAGATAGGGAAACGGGACATAGTTAGAGAAAAAAACCTTGAAGGAGGAGCCGGGGGGGGGGAAGAGATGTTAACGTGAATTTCAGCAAATGACTAATTAGGAGGACCACTATGCATCTTTAAAAATTCGTTCGTTTGGTTAAGCTAGGAACTTAATTGCAAATTTTGCTTAAACTATTATTCGGAAATAGTGGTAACCGCTACTCATAAATATACTTTATTGTTACAGAGTGTGATTATTAAGTTAATTATAATGTTTGAAATCACTTGCGTTGAAATTGGAAAGACAGTTGCTGAGTTATGGAAAAGGGGCATAGTTAGAGAAAAAACCTTGAAGGAGATTTGGGGGTGGGGTGGGGTAGCGGATGTTAAAGTGCCCATCAGCAAATAACAACTTAGGAAGACCACTATACATACATCTATAAAGATAGATTCATTTTGTTAAGCTAGGAACTGAATTTGAAATTTGAACTTAATTTGAATTTAAGAAACTGAATTTGAATTTGGCTTAGAATATTATTCGGAAATATTGGTAACTGCTTTCTAGAAATACACCTTGAAGCTATGAATGATGATTTTTATGATAATTTAGTAAAAATAGAACTGGTTTGGAGAAGTTCGGAACATTATTAGCTGAGCTTTAAAATAGCGGTATTCTCTATATAAAACAGCAATTAAACGCTAAAATTGTTAAATGTAATTAGTTCTGTTGAAATCAGAGTAGTAGATTTGGATTTATTAATAAGGGGAAAAAAGGAAGGGAAAATCCGCCGCCAGGTGGTGCGCGGTCAATTAATATAAATGTGATATTTCATAAAAAGTCGTTTGCTCTTACCCCTTTCCCTCCCGCAAATATAACAAATAATCTGTTAAATAAAGTTTTCTGTATTAACTAGTAAATCTAATGATCTGAGGCCTCAACGTTAGCTCTACCAATCATTGCTCATACATTACTCTCACATTTTTTTAACATTATCTGCATAATATTTGATATTCTAAAGTTCAATTTTTTAAAGTTATTTGTACATTTACAAAAATATAAAATTTATCGAAAGTTCCGGAAATTTTAGAAGTATCGCATTAAACACAATATTATGCAATGACAGGATAAACTACTTATTACTGTATTTTTTCAGAATAACAATACATTACGTCAGGGTGCTCCGCCCTCCTGAATTTTATATTCTTAATTTTCAGTAATTGTGATATTTCATTTCTTGAGTATATGTCTAAATGTATTTACTATTTAAATTTCATTAGAATAACCATCTCTTTGTACAAGAGATTTTATCCTATCCTTAAAATAATACTTATATTTCAACTATTAAGGATCATATGTTGCTGAAATTAAATAAAATTTCGTGGAGAAAATATACTTATACAAATGTAAATTCCTCTTATGTGACCTACATTCAATTTACGCATTCAACGTTTTTATTATTTTCATTTGGAAAACCGATTTGGTAATCAAATTTTAGTAGTTAAAATAAATTCTCGTCTATTTCATTAAAAAAGCATATTAAAAACTTATATTATCCGAAAATTAGTTATTTTTAATAAAATTTCGCGTCAAAATAATGCGATTCACTTGAATTTTCCTTTATTGATATTCTTTGAAATATAGTTGCTTAGCAACCATTTAATGAAAGAAAGAAAAAGAATGCATTCGAAACATTTGAAAAAAAATGAGAAATTAAAATGTTTCATACATTTCAAATTAATGCATAAAATTTCCCAATAATTTATGCAATTAATTTCGAAATAAATACATTGGCAAATTTTCAAAGCGATAGGATTAAATTAAGATCTCTACTTCATAAATTTAGAATCCATAATTTAGCATTTACAATTATCCCAATGGTACATTTTCTTTTCGGTGAATGTTAAAATTTAAAAAAAAATTGTCTAACTTCTCATTGAAAAGCATTATGACCTAAAAAGAACTGTTCTATATTTTTCGAACGAATGAACCAAATGTAACTAAAAACAATACAGCTAATTCTGGGTACCTCGCCAACATGCTCGCCAAAGATCAACCTAATCGAACGTTTTTTACGGCAGTTATTGTGGAACAGACAGACAGACAGACAGAAACCAAAAACTCCACAGTAAGCCTTCACTGAAGTTTCGGCAATAATCTCTATCATAGCAATATATGTCCTGTTTAAAAAAACCTTAAACCCAGCTAAAAATCATGAAGAAAAAAGTCACTGGAAAATGTTTCAAACAGGTGGCGGCTGTCTAATTTGCCGTGTGTAGATGGCGCTACATTAACATGGCTGTACGCCGGTAACTTCAATCCATATTAGACACTATTTCGTTATAAGTCTTTATCTATGCATCGATACTCTGGTTTATTGAATTTCTTCTGTGAAGATTCTTTACAACCAACCAACCGAAAAAAAGCGTATTTTTGATGAGAGTTCTTTCTGGATATTAATATTTCAGTGAATAATTAAAATATTAAAATTCTGAGTCTCAGGTGCGCCAGGCCAGGCCTTGGACTATCCACACCTAAATTTTAAGGTGGGTTAAATTTTGCGAGCCATCGTAGACAAACAAACAAACACACACACAAAGCGAAACTTTCTTTTATTAGTATAGTTATCTATCATAGTAATATATGTCATGTAAAAAAAAACCCCTTAAACTCAGCTAATTATCATGAAGAAAAACGTGCCTGGAAAATGTTTGAAACAATGTCTGTGTAATTTGTCGAGTGCAGGTGGTGCTACATTAGCATGGCTGGACGCCGGTAACTGCAATCCATTTTATACTATTTCGTTAGAAGTCCTTATCTATACATCGCTACTCTGGTTTATTTAATTTCTTCTGTGCAGACTCTATACAACAACCAACCGAAGGGAAAAAAGCGTTTTTTGATGCAAGTTCTTTGTGGATTTTAATTAATATTTCAGTAAATAATTAAAAGATTAAAATTCTGAGTCTCAGGTGCACCAGTAGAGGAATTGGACTACGTAAATCTAAATTTTCAGGTTGATAGGCGGACTAGATTTTGCTAGCTATCACAGACAAACAAACACACACACAGAGAGAGAGAGAGAGATCGCAACTTTCTTTTATTAGTATAGATTTATTTATTTACTTTGCGATTGACTTCTGTTTTAAGAATTCGTCGCTAGAGAGAGAATGTGGCACTCATGTATGTGAACAAAATTTGCATGTGCTGCGTTCGCAGTGCTTTGGTTTTTGACACTGACCGCAGATGAGAGAGTGGCGCTCGTAGACGCTAACAAATTTAACACGTACTGCGCACGTTTTAAGAACAATCGAACTGGGTATAAGAAATCTATCACGAAGATAATAGTTTGGAAACAGGGGTGGCAACTATATTTAAAATATGAAACTTTGTCATCTCAGAATGATTGAACAAGTTCTAATGAAAAAATGTCATATTATATCATAAAATAATGCTATCTAATGTGCATGAATCAAATAAAACTAAATGAAATGAGAAAACAAAACTGTTTTTCAAATTTGTATTTCAACTGTTATAAATGCAAGCAGTAATTATGAATGAAACTTGAAACTTTCTTTTTTATCTTTTCTCAGTACACAAGGATGTCGATTTCGTAGTCAAAAGAAAAACCGATTTGCCCTTAATTGGATCTCTGTTTCAAATATTATTTTTCGTGTCTAATTTGAGAGACGTTCGTTAAACAAAAAAGTAAAAACATGATAAATGGTCGAAGCGAATATTTAAAAAGAATATCAAAAGTCTGTTTCCATGAGATATAGCCTTCACGCCCTACCTAAGTTTAGGAACATTTCGAGGACATTAAATTGAAAATCGAAGATCTAATTTGTATTACGAAAAGTAGTTTTCTATAAACTAAAATACCTTAAATTTATGCAGACAGTTATTCTTTTATTATTATTCAAATTTATGATACAAATAACTTTATGTTTTTTATTATTATCGTCTTTTAATTTTTATATAGTATATATAAATCTATCTATCCTTTTAAATAAATTTGTTATTAAAACAGAAAAATGTTAGAGGTTTTAACAAATACCATTTTTTTAATTCAAAAGTTACAAAAGTTACAAAATGTAAAAAAGAATACTGGTATCAGTCATAGATTTTATCAGATATTTCAAGGTTATCAATACGGTTTGCTATAATATGCATATTCAAAGTTAGCTTCCGATAAAAATTCTAGCGAAAATAAACTTTAAAAATACTTTACAAAACACAAATATAAATATGAAAAAAGTTAAATATACTTTGCAAAACTTAGAATAGTAAAGAATCTTTCGTCATATTATAAAGCAAAATCATTTAAGTGAGTAACACTGACGTCATATGGACGGTGGCAGCCAATATATTTCGCTTTTACTGCATTTTTATTTTTAACGTGTAAAATCGCAAAATTCCATTTTTACATCGCCGGAAAAAAAAAGAAAAAAAAAAGGATTTTTTTTTTCGGATGAAATTTGTTCAAAAACATTATCTTAATTTACTAATTTTTGCAGTTTATTTAAATAATTTTCAAGCATGATTATTTAAATATTCTCTCTATATCGTGTGCAGTCCGATTAAAGCAATTTAATTTATTTGCATTTAACCAATTCAAGGGCAAAGTACTTTCAGTACTAAAATGTTGAAATAAATGACTGGCACCGGAATTTACAAAAAAAATTTCTTTGGAAATAAGAAAAAGGCTATATTTTACATATATATTAAATAGAAAATATGTTAACAAAATTCTGGTGCCATTGTGGCGTTTGAGAATTAAAAGTAGGAGGTTTTATAAACATACCACTGCCCCTCAAAGAGTTAAAACAATATAAATAGTTCAGCATTTGTTTCTGGCTTTAATCCTCAACAAAATTAAAACTTCGTCAATAAATAAATAAATAAATGAATAAAATAAAATAAATGAAACACAAATTTATCAGACATGTTGTCGAAGTACACAATTAAACGCAGAAATAACCAAATTAAAAAAAAGCTGCCGTAAATAGTGGAAAATCTTTTGAGATTTCTTCGGGAATTAAGCCTTGTCATGTGGCTAATTTCTTTTAATAAAGATTTATCTCTTTTAAAAAATTTAAAACTTCATTTATATAATTGATAATTTCCATATAAAAAGGCTTTTTGGTGATGTTTGTAGGCAACATAAATATATACGAGCAGGGAAGACCGAGTTATGCTCGGTCAAAATTAAATTTGAGTTCAAATATCATGACTCATGACCAAAATGACCCACTAATTGAATTTTCTCGAACATGTGACTTAGCCCAGCAGTCTTCTCGTACCCGAAAACCATAGGATGCAAAATTTAGTGTAAATAGTCTGAGCCGTTTTTAAGATAAAATAGCTTGACCCATAATGACCCATGACCAAAATGACCCACTAATCGAAATTTCTCGAACATGTGACCTAGCCTAATAGTCTTCTTGTTCCCTAAACCTGTTGGGTGCTAAATTTATTTAAAATCCTCTCAACCGTTTTTAAGATAAAATAGCTTGACCCATAATGATAATGACCCTAGACCAAAATGACCCACTAATTGAATTTTCTCGAACATGTGACCTAGCCGAACAGTCTTCTCGTGCTCGAAAACCATTGCATGCAAAATTTAGTGTAAATTGAGCCGCTTTTTAGATCTTGACCCTCAATGACCCAGAAATGACCCACTAATCAAATTTTCTCGAACATGTGACCTAGCCCAATGATTTTCGCGTGCCCGAATCTCGTAGGATACAAAATTTAATCAAAATCGTTAGAGCCGTTTTTAGATAAGATTAATTTGACCCGTTTTGACCCAAAAATGACCCACTAATCGAAAGTTCTCGAACATGTGACCCAGCCCAATAGTCTTCTCGTGCCCGAAAATGGTCGGATACAAAATTTCGTCAAAATCGTTTGAACCGTTTTTTAGATACAATTAGCTTGACCATGACCCAAAATGACTCACTAATTGAATTTTCTCGAACATGTGACCTAGCCCAACAGCCTTCTCGTGCCCGAAAACCATTGGATACAAAATTTAGTGTAAATTGAGCCGCTTTTCAGATCTTGACACACAATGACCCAGAAATGACCCACTAATCGAATTTTCTCGGACATGTGACCTACCCCAATGATTTTATCGTGCTCGAAACTCGTAGGTCACACAATTTAATCAAAATCGTTAGAGCCGTTTTTTAGATAAAATTAATTTGACCCGCGTTGACCCAAAAATGACCCACTAATCGAAATTTCTCGAACATGTGACCCAGCCCAATAGTCTTCTCGTGCCCAAAAATGGTCGGATACAAAATTTCGTCAAAATCGTTTGAACCGTTTTATAGATACAATTAGCTAGACCATGACCCAAAATGACCGCTAATCGAATTTTCTCGAACATGTGACCTAGCCCAATGGTTTTCTGGTGCCCCAAAACGGTGGGATACGAAATTTCGTTAAAATCGTTAGAGTCGTTTTTAAGATAAAATTTGCATATATATATATATATATAACCACACACAAGATTTGCTCGTATTAGAATATATGATATATATTACGGCTAAAGCAAGAATTAGGGGTAAAACTAGGTTTAACCGGTTAAAGTGGGAATAATCAATTGTGGCGTAGCTAGGGTGGGGGTCCAGATGCTCTAGATACCACTAATATTGTTTCCTTGGCCTTACCCAATCAGAGAACTTTCTGTGATAATGAAGGAGAAGAAAACTTTACAACACTACTGGTATCTAGGGAATTTCGACCCCCCCTCCCTGGCTACGACACTGATTATCAAGGCTTTGCCTCTAAAGCCCGAAAAATTTCCAACACTTCCAACTTTAACCAGGTAAACCTGGGTCTAACAAATCCTAGTCGGTTAAAGCCCGAAGAGTTCCTAACGCTTCGAATTTTAGCCGGCTAAAACTGGGTCTAAACGGTTTGTGAGCAAATCCAGATCGTGTTAGCTACGCAGTTGGTTTGTAGTACATCATCCTTTGCCTGTGCGTGTATATTTGGTAACGTGTTGACGTATTTATCTAAAAATTTGAGATCGAAAATGTGTTAAAATCAACTTTCTGTGACATGAATTACTGACTTCTGCTTGCATGAATTTCATACATTCTAGAGATTGCTGTACAATAGCTAAAACTGGTTAATGGGTTAAAACTGGTCCTAATGGGTTAAAGCCTGAAGTTAAGTTATATATGTTTATAAAGCGATATATTATATGGTAATATAAATAAATAAAAGTAAACCATGAATAAATACATTAATTTATTAATATATTCAAGCAGCGGTCAGTAACATTTTTATGCTTCGCGGACATAAACCGAAACAAAAACTTCACTGGACACACGAAACTCACTCTGTAGTAATCTCTAGAATGCACGAAATTCATCGAAGCAGCGATCATTAACTTATGTATGTGCGCGAAGCACACATAAACCAAAAACAATTTCACTGGACACGCGAAGATCGCTCTGCAGAAATCTCTATAATCCATGAAATTGAAGCAACGGTCAGTAACTTGTGTATGAGCGCTTTGCGCACGTTAACCGAAACAAAACATCACTCGACACAACTCGCTTTGCATCAATCTCTAGAATGCACTAAATTCATCCAAGCAGCGGTTAGTAACTTATGTATGAGCGCTTCGCGCACTTTAACCGAAATATGAACATCACAGGACACACAAAACTCGCTGTACAGTCTCTAGAATGCACGAAATTCATTCAAGCAGCCGTCATAAACTTATGTATGAGCGCTGTGCGTACATTAACCGAACTAGTCGGATGTGCCAATCCCAAAACTTTCTTCTATCTCAGTCATGTTAATACTTCAAAATTCGCTATCACATCGCCAATAAAATCAATATTTTTCATCATTCTGTTGTACGTCAGCTGCGTGCGAATGGTCGGGTTACAAGGATGCGAACAACCGATGTATACTAAACTACGAAAAGTCCTTCTGGCCTGAACCGACAGGAACACATAGCCTTCCTATTCCTTGGTTTTATGATTTTAGCTAATTAATTTAATGGAAAACACGAAGGTAAAACGCGTGGAACCTAAACAAAGAAGATTCAATCCCAGTTCTCGGCAACATTGAATTTGAATGAGAATATCGCCAAATTAGTCCTCTACAGCCAAGTTGGCTTCATTTATGGCAACTTATTTTGGTCGCCAAATTTGGCGATATTCCGCCAACTGTCGCCCAGTTTGGCGAGAATTTGACGTTGGCGAATATAAATATATAGTGATAAGCAAATAATAGGATTAATGGTTACAACAATGAAAGAAAATTTGCCGAAACCATGTTAACTAAAGCTCATAAATTAAACCCGTTTATGGATGAATTCTGCTGTCTTCTTTGAAAATGTTAGCCACCCTAAAATTTCAAACTGCTATATCTCAGCCATTTTTTAACATAGAGGCAAAGCAAAAATTGTTCCGGATTCTCCGGATCAAGGCCGAACATTTAACGAAAAATAAGTTTTAGGATTTCTAATTTTTTTGAATTTGCACATCTTTTTTGAATTTGAAATCTTTAAATGGCTATCGCAACGCCCCCTTTCGTCGAAATATCCCCAAATTCTAATAGAACCTGCTTGCCATAGCCAAAAACATAGAAAAAAATGTTGTTCAATTTGAAGCATAACTTCATACACTTTTCGATGATACAATAGTGAAAATGGAACAAAAATATCGATCACAGCGCCCCCTTTCGTCGAAATATCCCCAAATTCTGATAGAACCTGCCTGCCATAGCCAAAAACATAGAAAATAAATGTGGTTGAATTTGAAGCCTAACTTCATACACTTTTCGATGATACAATAGTGAAAATGGAACAAAACTATCGATCACAGCGCCCCCTTTCGTCGAAATATTCCCAAATTCTGATAGAATCTGCTTGCCATAGCCAAAAACCTAGAAAAAAAATATGGTTCAATTTGAAGTATAACTTTATACACTTTTAGATGCTACAATAGTGAAAATGGAACAAAAATATCGATCACAGCGCCCCCTTTCGTCGAAATATCCCCAAATTCTGATAGAATCTGCTTGCCATAGCCAAAAACATAGAAAAAAAATTAGGTTCAATTTGAAGCATAACTTCATACACTTTTAGATGGTACAATTAAAAGCCACACACACGGACAGACGGACAGACAGACATTTTGTAAAAACATGTTTTTCGGAATCTCTGACCCCTAAAACGTGTAAATTCGTCGAAAACCGGAAGTCGAAAAAAATTTCGATTACAATACTTTTTTCTATTATAGATAGAAGAAAGTAAAAAAAAACATCACAGGACACACGAAACTCCCTATACAGCCATTGCCGTTTTAGCCGGCTAAAAGTGGAAGCGTTGGGGACTCTTCGAGTTTTTACCGTCTAGTATTGGTTAGGTTCTGTGTCAATTCGTCGCGCACAATTCATCGCGGAACAATTCATCGCGCACAATTCGTCGCAGCGTCAATTCGTCGCGGCGTCAATTCCTCGCGGCGACAATTCGTCGCAAGCTCAATTCGTCGCGGCTCAATTCGTCGCAGCGTCAATTCGTCGCAGCGTCAATTCATCGCGGCGTCAATTCGTCGCGGCGTCAATTCGTCGCGGGCTCAATTCGTCGCGACGTCAATTCGTCGCAGCGAAAACGTCTTTGAAGGCTATTATGATAAAAATAAAGATAATTCAGTAAAATTACTTAATGATAATTTGTTTTTTAGATTTAGAGAATTGTAACTAACATTTTACAGGCAATTTTGGAGGAATCTTTTTTCATATGTGATTTTTGTGAATTTCCCTGATGAGAACATGAAGGTTTAATGAATTAGAACAACTCATTTCTTATTTAAATTAGAGATCGAGTAAATATTGCTTTAGATTACCGAAAAAATGGCGGAAGATTTAGGATAAAATCACCCAGAGCATGAAAAAATGAATACAAATGTTAGAAAAAAGTTACATATGCGTACACAGGGTACAAAAGAGGACCCCCCCCCTCCTCCTTATATTTGAAAGAATTAGGAAGTAAAAAAAGTATTTAGAGATGTAAACATAAAAACTATTTGTGATTATGATTGAACTGATCGCTTCATGAATGCAATTTCATTATATGATGTTTTGGCTTTAAAAGTTTTATCATTCATTTCATCTATACTAATAAAAGAAAGTTGTTTGTTTTTCTGAGTTCTGTGTCTGTGTGCGAAATGACAAGCAAAATCTACCGCACGTAGAAGTTTGAAAATTTGGGTGCGGATATTCCAATGCAGTCCCTGAAGACCTGGGGCTCAGATTTTTCATATTTTAAGACCCGGGGCCCTTTTAAGGTTTTTGCATCTAAATTGTTAATAATTTGCCCCGGTTTTATCCAAGCTCCCTTGTTTTAGCGGCCATTTCTCCATTAAGCTTTCCCCCCATTTCCACATTGCAGTTAGGGCCCTGGCCCCCTGTGGCCCGATGCGTTGTTCACTTGAACCTTTTGTGTGCCATGCATTTTTCACCCTCTCTAATTGTGTCACTGTCTCAATGTGTGACTTTTAAGTTGAGTCTTGGACTCCTCTCAACGGGCCAAACACCCTCGTATTTCTATTGAAGCCCTAGGGCCCTTTTTTAGCATTTCTTTCAAATTTTATTCTAACGATTAATTTATAACCTATGCTTAATTTTGTCTAATTGAAGATGTAAAGCGCTACGTACTAGGATGCTTTAAGATGTTTTCCTCTTAAGGTCTTACTCAAAACTATCAGTTGGCCCCTTTTGGGACCTCTCACTTAAAAATCAACCGAACCACTAAGTTTTTGTTTACTAATAACTTTTTAGGACTTCCAGCTACAAAAAAACAACAAAATTTTCTCGGTCAAGTCCCGACCCTCCTGGGCAATTAAAAATTTTTGTGCTCTAAATTATTAATAATTAGCCCCATTTTTACCCGATCTCCTTCGTTTTTGGGGCTTTATCTCCATTAAGCTTTACACCATTTCTACGTTCCAGTTAAGACCCTGGCCCCCTGGGACTCAGTATAGGGAAGACAAAGAGGGGGAGATGAAATAGGGGAGATGAAAGAAAATTTCCCGAAATCATGTTAACTAAAACTCATAAATTAAACCTGTTTATGGATGAATTCTGCTGTCTTGTTTGAAAATCTCAGCCACCCTAAAATTTCAAACCGCTATACATCAGCCATTTTTTAAGATAGAGGCAAATTAAAAAATTCTCTAGAATCCTTGGATCAAGACATAACATTTAACGGAAAAAGTTTTTAGGATTTTTAATTTTATTTTTACAAGTTTTTGAAATTGTAATCTTTAAGTGGCTATACAATGAGGACAGACGGACGGACGGACAGACAGACAGACAGACAATTTGTAAAAACTTTTTTTCGGAATCTCTGACCCCTAAAACGTGTAAATCCGTCGAAAACTGGAAGTTGAAAAAAAGTTTGATTACAATATTTTCTTCTATAGCAGAAAGTAAAAAATCATAAATTGGAAACATTTACTGAATACAACAAGCAGCATTAGTGGGTGAAAATAATTAAAATATAATATAATTATGGTTTACTTTCTAACTTGGTGACCCACCCGGTGTTTTCCGTGCCCGTGACAATAACCATAAACAGAACTCAAGCTTCTATGACTCTTTTAAAAGAAGCTGCATAGAGGGGCCCAAGAAGGGGATTAATATTCAAAATTAGTGGTAGCGGAGGTCCGAGATATTTTTTTGTCGTTCAAGTAGTAGTTGGAAGTTCTAAGTAATTGTCAGACAAAAAAGCTAGTGAATCGGCCGATTTTTAAGGGAAGCTAACAAAGGGGGCTAACTAATAGTTTTGAGCAGGGCCCTAAGAGGAAAACATCTTAAAAGATCCTGGTACTTAGCGCTTTAAAACTTCAATTAGTCGGAATTAAACATAGGGTATAAATTAACCATTAGAACAAAATTTAAAGAACTGCTTAAAAAAGGGCCCTAAAGGCCCAATAAAAATATAAGCGTGGTGACCCGGGGAGAGTAATCCAAGGCTAAACTTTAAAGTCGCTTAGTAAGAGGGTGACAGAATTGTGCGGGTGAAAAATGCATAGCACACAAAAAGATCAAGGGGCCTTGAGTCCGGCCCTAGGGTCCTAACTGGAATGTAGAAATGTAGGAATAACTAAATGGAGCAAAGGCACCAAAAACGAAAAAAAAAAATCGGATTTAAAGGAGCAAGTTATTAAAAATTTAGGGAACAAAAACTTCAACGATGCCCTTATACCGAGTCCCACGGGGGCCCAGGGTCTTAACTGGAACATAGAAATGGGAGAAAAGCCTAATGGAGAGAAGGCACCAAAAACGAAGGAGATCTGAGAAAAATGGGGCAAATTATTAATAACTTAGGGCATAAACATTTTAAGGTGCCCAGAGGGCCCGGGACTTGTCCGAGAATTTTTTTTGTCGTTCATATAGTAGCTGGAAGTCCAAAAAAGTTACATTAAAAAAAAAAAAAACTAGTGGATCGGTCGATTTTTAAGGAAGCTATATTAGAGGTCCCAAAAATGGCCCAAATGATAGTTTTGAGTACGGCCTTAACCCTTTAGCCTGCGGTGGTCACAAAAAGGACACCTAATTTTAATTCCAAAACTGACAAACGCCACCAAGAATATTTAATTAAAATTTTCCTTTTATAATGTAAGGGAAAATCAGTAAGTTATTCTTCTCTAAGGAAATCGTTTGTAAAATCTGGTGTCAGTCCATTATTTCATTATTTTACAAACAGATTTATTCCGCGCCGGAAAGGGTTAAGAGGAAAACATCTTAAAAGATCCTAGTACGTAGCGCTTTAGATCTTCAATTAGTCGAAATTAAGCATAGGGTATAAATTAATCATTAGAATAAAATTTGAAAGAAATGCTAAAAAAGGGTCCTAGAGCCACAGTAAAAATATGAAGGTGTTGACCCGGGGAAAGGAGTCGAAGACTCAACTTAAAAGTTACGCATTGAGATGGTGAAAAATGTATGGCGCACAAAAGTTTCAAGTCAACACCGCATCGGGCCCAGGGGGCCAGGGTCCTAACTGAAATGTACAAATGGGAAGGGAAATTTAATGAAGAAAGGCCCACAAAAAGAAGGGAGATCAGATGAAAATGGGGCAAGTTATTAACAATTTAGATGCAAAAACCTTAAAAGGGCCCTAATGGCCCCGGTTCTTAAAATATTAAAAATCTGAGCGTCAGGTCTGTAGAACCTGCCTTCGACTATCCACACCCAAATTTTCAGACTTCTACGTGCGGTAGATTTCGCTTGTCATCGCGCACACGTACGCAGAACTCAGACCAGATAAACACTTTCCTTTTATTAGTATAGATGAAATAAATGAAAAAACTTATAAAACCAAAATACTACTTAAAGAAATTGCATTCATGCAGCAATCAGTTCAATCACAATCACAAAAAGTATTTTATGTTTACGTCTCTCAATACTTTTTTTACTTCCTAAATCTTTCAAATATAAGGGAGTGGGGGGGAGGGTTGTACCATGCGTACACATATGTCAACTAATAATTTTTTTTTTAAATTTCTAGCATTTGTATTCGTAATTTTTTCTTGATCTGGGTGATTTTATCCTAAATCCTTCGCCATTTTTTCGGTTATCTAAAGCGATATTTATTCTATCTCTAATTTAAATAAGAAATGACTTGCTCTTATTCATTAAACTTTCCTGTTCACAACAAGGAAATTCCCCAAAAAATCACTTATAAAAAAAATTCCTCCGAAATTGCATTTAAAATGTTAGTTATAATTCTGTATATCTAAAAAACAAATTATCATTAAATAATTTTACTAAATTATCCTTATTTTTGTCATAATAGCCTTCAAAGACATTTTCGTTGCGACGAATTGACGCCGAGAGGAATTGACGCCGCGACGAATTGACGCTGCGACGAATTGACGTCGCGACGAATTGAGTCGCGACGAATTGAGCTCGCGACGAATTGTCGCCGCGATGAATTGACGCTGCGACGAATTGACGCTGCGATGAATTGTCGCCGCGATGAATTGACGCTGCGACGAATTGACGCTGCGACGAATTGTGCGCGATGAATTGTTCCGCGATGAATTGTGCGAGATGAATTGACGCGACACCTATTGGTTAGACACGGGTTTAGCCGGTTTAAGTTGGAAGCGTTGGTAACTTTTCGGGCTTTAGCCGCAAAGTCTTGATAATCCCCACTTTAACCAGTTAAACCTAGGTTTACCCCTAATTCTTAATTTAGCCGTAACATACATGTTAAATGTAAAAAGTCTGTTATAGTTTTCAATAAAAAAATTGTTTTCACCTGTATTCTATAATACGAAAGAGCAAGTTGGATCCACTGGTTTGCTTAAAGTGTTAATTAATAACTATTACACCTTCAGTTCAGGTGCCGCAACGTCAATTGTGCAAGGCATTTGAATTTTCATCTCTCTTTACACACTATCTTATATCATGAAATCCGCAATTAACACGCTGAGGGCCACCATATACATGAATTAAGTTTTCATAGGGTGCCAAAATTACATTTACCAGACTAGCACTGGCGACTTTTTATATTCTAATCGCAGACACACACACACCAAAAAAAAAAAAAAAAAAAAAAAAAAAAAAACTATAATATATTTCTCTTGCACGTGTTGTCAAATTGTATGTGAAAAAAAAAATATATATATTTTGAGAAAGTTGTGCGAGATAGAATTAAAAAATAGTCGCCAGTACCAGCCCTGAATTCAGCTGTAAACTAATAACTTTACTGATATGTAGTAAAAGTGTAAGTAGAATTTATAAAAAAAATGTACTTTATGCACCGCCGGCTGTCACACAAGTTATTTGTTGTTTTTTTAAAGGAATTTCTCTCTTTTATCAATTTTTAACGGTACCAATAGTATTTTTATTTTAATAATAATCAGAAATAGAAAAAAAAAAAAAAAAAAAAAAAAAAAAAAAAAAAAAATGATCCAAGTTTTTTTTTTTTTTTTTTTACGGAAAACTTAAAAATGATAAATTTAGTTGTTTTAGTATAATGTTGATGAAATAAAATTTTGAGTTGTAACCAAAATATATTTTTTTATCTTCCTATAACTCATACAAAATATAAGATTAGATATTAATTTTAAAAACAACGTTTTATCTAGGTGCGATAGAACAAAAGTAATGTATGTTTCTGGAGTGCCATCAAATTCTTCTAATTTAATATTAAATAGAAATTTTCTAATCTAAAATAATGGTGTCTCACTCATTGAAAAATCCAAGGAATTGACGCACCTTGTATATGTAACATTTATTAGACCTATGGAAAATTACCACAGGCACAATAACTCTAAAATACATTTAGGTTTATCAATAAGAAAACTTGCTATTTATCTTCAATAATTTTGCGATTCTTTAGTATACATAATGACTCTTTGTAAATTGACGTGTTCTGTAAATCAAATAATGAAGCTGCACCTATAACCAAAGAATTACTGTTATTGAAAGTCAGTTATGCGATCAGAAATTAAGTTAAAAGAAAGTATGTAATTAAATGGGTTTTTTTGCGTATTCTGCTAATTTAATATTAAATAGAAATTTTATAATGTAAAATAATGGTGTCTCACTCGTTCAAAAATCCAAGGAGATACCCACTTTGTATATTTATTAGGCCTAAGGAAAATTACCACAGGCACAATTACTTTCTTACTCTAAAATGCATTTAAGTTTCTCAATAAGAAAACTTGCTGTTTATCTTCAATAATTTTGCGGTTCTCTAGTATACATAATGACTCTTTGTAAATTGGCGTGTTCTGTTAATTAAATAATGAAGCTTCACCTATAACCAGGGCCTGATTATCGACAGGGCACACTTCCACTAGTAAAATTTAATAGAAATTTTCGTCGTGTTAAAAAGCACTATTCATGCAAATTTACTGCCATGAAAAAGGAAAAAAAAATTCTATTATTTGTTACTGCTGGAAGTGTGCCCCGTTGCTAATCAGGCACTGCCTATATCCAAAGAATTACTGTTATTGAAAGTCCGTTATGCGATCAGAGATTAAGTTAAAAGAAAGTATGTAATTGAATGGGGTGTTTGCTAATTCTGCTAATTTAATATTAAATAGAAATTTTATATTGTAAAATAATGGTGTTTCATTCATTCAAAAATCCAAGGAGTGTACGCACCTTGTATATGTAATGTTTATTAGGGTATGGAAAATTACCGCAGGCATAATAATGTTAAAATACACTTAGGTTTATCAATAAGAAAACTTGCTATTTATCTTCAATAATTTTGCGGTTCTTTAGTATACATAATGACTCTTTGTAAATCGACGTGTTCTGTTAATTAAATAATGAAGCTTTACCTATAACCAAAGAATGACTGTTATTGAAAGTCAGTTATGCGATCAGAAATTAAGTTAAAAGAAAGTATGTTATTAAATGGGGTGTTTTCGAATTCTGCTAATTTAATATTAAATAGAAATATTATAATGTAAAATAATGGTGTCTCACTCATTCAAAAATCCAAGGAGGTACCCACTTTGTATATGTAATATTTATTAGGCCTAAGGAAAATTACCACAGTCGTAATAACTCTAAAATACATTTAAGTTTATCAATAAGAAAACTTTATATTTATCTTTAATAATTTTGCGGTTCTTTAGTATACATAATAACTCTTTGTAAATCGACGTGTTCTGTTAATTAAATAATGAAGCTTCACCTATAACCAAATAATTACTGTTATTGAAAGTCAGTTATGCGATCAGAATTAAGTTATAAGAAGATTAATGAGCAGAAGTTTTCGCAATTGCCTTTGAATTCCAAAGCTTTGAAACCAGGGAAAAATAATTGAATTTTCTGCCGATAATAAAATCAATTAAGCGATAAAATAATTTAGCAAAATGGGCGCAATTTGGTGAACGCCTCAAAATTATTATATGATTTCCGTCAAAAATGATTCGTGAAATTGAATTCAGTAGAATTTACTATGCCTTAAAGGAAAACTTTGTTAGAAAGTGGTGTAGTTTTCATGTAGGCACAATTTAGATGTGTATACAGGGTACAGACTTCCACCCCCATTAACTTTAGAACGGTGGCATCTTATAGTCTTGAACGTGGTGTCTAGGTATAGTAAAGCGATATAGTACTTTACAATTTTAATTGTAAATGGATTTTTATGTTATTTTCAGAAAAAAGTAACCATTATGGGTTTTGAAATTAAATTCGACAAAAAAAAAAATATTTTTTAGATTTGCAAAATAATCACCTTAAATTTGTTTAGATGTAAGAAATATCACTTTTAAGAAATTATTTCTGCAAATGTGTAATGTATTGGGGGATTTTTTTTAAACATGGAGTTTTAAAAGTCACTATTTAATTTTTACATTTTCAAATCTAAATTTATTTTTAGATACAGATAAAGCTTTCAGACAAAACATATAATATTTTATACTCATTTGTATTCTCACTGCCTGGTAATTACATTGGGTAAAGTTCAAATATTGAAAAAGGGAAAGGGCAGTATTCTCATGTAGAAAAAGTAATACTTGTAAAAGTCAGTTTTCTTAATTTTTAAATTTTGTTTTTTCTCCATCTCATCATATTATTAAGTAACTAGTAAATCTGCAGATCAGGGGCCTCAACGTCAGCTCTGAAAGTCATTGTTTTTTAATCTCACTTTTCATATTATCTAGCATCTTACAATCCGCAATTAATTTTTTTTTTATATTACATACATATTTATAGGCATATAAAATACTTCGGAGGATTCAGAAATTAGAAGCGTTAAATCAAACACGATTTATGCAATGATATTCTGAAATTCCTATGAAATTCTTATTTTTGTAATTTTTAGATAAAAAACTGCCTTTCTTATTTTTATATTATTTGAAATATGGTTGCTAAGCAACTAATAAAATAAAGATGAAAGAAAAAGAAATGCATTTTAAAATTTGTAAAAAATAGGAAAATAAATTTTTTATACTTCCCGAACAGTTGCAAAAAAATTTCCAGTAATTTAAACAATTAATTTCTAAATTCTAATAGATGTATCGGCAAATTTTCAAAGCTATTTTATATATATAAAACCTCCATATCGAATATTTAGTATCCGTAATTTTACGTTTAAATCCGTTATTCAAATATGCGATTTTCATTTCAATTAAAAATGAAATTTGAAAATCGTCTGCATTCCCATAGGAAAGCATTATGACCTAAAAAGAAATGTTCTATATTTTTCGAACGAATGAACCAAATGTAACCAAAAATTATACAGCTAATTCCGGGTATCTCACCAACATACCCACCAAAAATTAACCTATTCGAATCTTTTTTCACGGCAGTTATCGCGGAACAGACAGACAGACAAACAGACAAACAAACAGACGGAAACCAAAAACTTTTCGGGTCTCCACAGTGAGTCTCAACTGACGTTTCGGAAATAAAATAAGATATAAAAGTTATTTAGTGTATCATGAAATATTACAATGTTTTGCTTACCTCAAAATCATGTCTTGAACATTCTAGCAATTTTGCACACAAACGGCGTTTTTTATGCTCAATTCATTCAAATTGACGTTCGAAACTTAAAAATTTTCTGGATAAAATGTCACATAAAACACAACGTTTAAACCAAGACCTCCTTATCATAGTATCAGACCTCTCAATCAGCACGTTTCCTTTGACCGCTATACTTGTCCTGCTACTAGCACCATCAATCGTCAGTAATGGGAGTATTTACGACACGAAATTTTTTCTCAGCTCCATTTGTTCTATGCATTTGCTTATGAATCAGTATCGGTACGTAGCAGAGCTGCTAGATTTTTCTATAGATTTTTCTATTCTCTTTTTGAATACCAGTTTTTTAGTACAGACAATTTTGTTTTGTTTGATCGGAGAATTCTGGGATTTAAGAGAACAACATTTTCTCTAAACATATACTGGTGTTAGAAAAGCTGGAAACTTGGCAACTCTGTGGTAGTATCCACCAGGCGGCGATACTTTCAGGAGAAAGTCAATTAATAAGTTGGCAATTACCGCGGACATTTTCTCCCATAGACTTTCTCCGGATTGCCAAGTCTGATCTATGATAAGGAAGTCTTGGTTTAAACATTAACTTTTATTGGTACTATTTTAGAAGAACCTAGTTGCATAAACCTTAAAATTGTCATTTAAAAGTGCTTTGATGAATCACAGTTTTCTGTTATAAAGAGGTGTAATTTTTAAAATTTTGAAGAAAAACTGTGTTTCGTTTAAAATATGTTTAACATGGCTGTTAGTGTTGAAATTTTGAGCTATTTTGTATACAGAATCAGAGAATCATTTATGTTTTTTAAACAAAAACTGTTATGGATGAAAGATTACCCTTCCTATCGATGGTTAAAACCGCACTCCAACAACGGTCCTATAGAAAACAGAAAACTAGACAATTATTTTTCGATTGTATCTCTTTATTTATTGAGAGTATAAGCTTGTGATGCTATAATGTGATGTACAATATGATATAATTTTATAATGTGATAATATAAGGTGATACATAATGGGACATATTTTTATATTGTGATGACATAATGCGATATATAATATGATATAATTTTATGTTGTGATGATATAATGTGATATATAAAATGATGTAATTTTATCGTGAATTCATTAAAAAATATATAAAGTTGATAATCCGTATCTTATTTCTATTTCAATTTTACGTATGCTTATCATGGTGGCTAGTAGTCCGGGAAAAATACAGTCAAAAAAAGTGATAAACACCAGTATATTCTTATAGAAAAATGTATGTTGATTATTCGATCAAATAATTAATTTGAATTTTTCAATAAGAATATACTGGTAATTATCATTTTTTTACTCTATTTTTCCCTGACCACTAGCCACCCTGCTTCAGGGGGGTGCCATTCGTTCGATGCGCCAGTTGTAGGAAATTCTCAACTTCTCGCGCATTACGTCACTTGGCGGACAACTTCTCTTGTTTACGTAGAATTCCATACGCTGTACTGCTTGGAAATTTTCTTTCCGTGAATATTTTTATTTTTTCTATTATTTTAACAGGCTTTATTGTGGAAATGACTAGAGATTGTATCATATCAACATGTTCCAATAACTTCCGAAAACAGAGATAAATGTGTATTTTATCAAAAAAAAAAAAAGAGAGAGAGCTGTGTGTTATCTCATCCAAGCAAGGAGATTCTCGTTTTAATTCTGATACTTCTCGCGTTTGCTCAGAACCTTTTTATGCTGAAGATTATGTAAGAAACTTACAAGCTGAATTGTTGGTCTTTGTTCCAGATAGAAAAAGGATAGTTTAAGCTTTTCAAAAATATGTCTTTCCGAAACTAACTCTTACAACTTTCGTTTTTTATGCATACTTTAAAATTCTGCATCTGGGTTTGAAATCAAAACAAGAAAAAAAATCTCATTCACTTAACAAGCGTACATTTAGCTTTAAAAGGGCGTCGTCAGTTTTAAAATATCTTAATATTAAACCTTTGCAAAAAAATCTTGACTGGAAGTCGCCTTGCGAATTTCAAGATAGGGACATTTTATTAAAAAATAAAAATAATTTTATACAATCGCTCTGAAAATCGCCAAATTGTAAGATTAAACGCCAAAAATGCAGTCCCATTTACTTAATGTCAGAAGCATTATACGTGTTTGTTACGTCATCAAGTGGTCTTTAATTCGACATTTGCGTGTATTTTTCATCATGTTTTACTGATTTATTAGTTATTTCATTAATTAAAATAACAATTGTGTGCTTAAATTCTTATATTTTATTTATTTATTTATTTTGATATTCCAACGGCAACGTTCTCCTGTTTATTTGGCGATAGTTTTTTGTTATGAAAAGTGGTCGACGGGATAATAGAGAAGTACCATTTTTTATCAATATGTAATATTTATTAGATGCAGGTTTAAGCTTCTAAAGAAAAAGCAAGTATAAAAATATCTGCAAAAAACATTTAGTTGTTAATCAAGCCAGAATATCATCTAATTTATTCCATCAAAGTTAGAGTAAAAACTGATCCAAGATTGCTAAAGGCACGCGCGAGAAAAAAAAAATAACAATCGTATTTTAACTACATTAGAGGATGACGTCATCCACTTCGGGAAAAACATGGGTCATAGAAATATCAATCTAAACATTTCAATTTCGCTTTTTAATCATAAATATAAAATAAACCCGTGCGGTTTTTTTTAATAATAATCGTTGAGCATCATATAATGTGGTATTTTATTTTTTTGGCAACAATATTTTGAGGAAAACCTTTGATTTATTTTATGAAACAATGCCGATTTAATTTTTAATTATCAGCAAATTTTAATCAAAATTATGTTTTAACAAAATGTTAAGTGTGCTATGTCAGAAGCCTGTTCAAAATCCTTTCATATGCTATCTCATTCGTCGTTCTGCGTTTCGTATTTTCAGAGAAAAAGGGATGTTGACAGGAGAAATAATATATATGATTGGAAAATATATTGTTGAAAGTTGTTTGATATATGTGAATCCTATTAAATTTATTTTGTTTGATAATGCTAATATTTTTATTACTATTGTTGCGTCATAGTCGTGAACATTTTATTTTACAACAGTTTTAATTATCATTAGTTTTTAATTGAACTTTTACACATTGAAAATTTTATTTTCGTGAATGAACTCACGTATTTATATGTAAACAAACACATCGCGATTTTATGGAACCATTATATATTTTATTATTAATTAACTCTAATCTGTGTGTGCTTAATTTTCAATAAAATATTGTAATGAATATAATTTTATTCTATTTATGTTTCTAGATCTTTAAAAATATATATATTTAAGCCCGATTTCGCTCTTCTTACACACATCAGCAGCCTTTATTTACGTTATCGCGGCTCTTCATATCGGCTTTTGTCCGCCAAGTGACGTTTCAAACCTGCTCGATTCTGATTGGCTATGCTTCAAATGGAACAACCTTATGATAGAATAACCTTGCCCTGCTTATCCATTTCTAGTATTCTGATTGTGGTTTATTACAAAGCGTATGTAGAGATTTAAATTTCCGATGATTTATTTTATCACATTCAGAATAAAAATTCTTTATTTTAACTTTAAGTATTTTCCGGATATTTTGGTATTTAAAAGTAAAAGTAGCAGAATAATTGATTGAATTTTAAAATATTTATTTGTGTCTAAAATCCCTTTTTATTTAAATTTGTTTCAATGACAGTTTTGTTGCTAAGGCAGCTAGCACGAGCAAAAATATTTTTGTTTTCCATTAATAAAAATCAACGAATGAAGAATTTTGAAATGTTTGACAATTAAAATATTTTTGCTTGAATATTTGAGCATTTGTATTGCATAAATATGAAAATAAACAAATTTAAATAGCATTAGAAAATAAAGTTACCAGAATAGCGTTTCTCTCAAAGGGAAAGGAAACATATTTTTATGTAAATTAGCAGAATAATCGAAACACGCAAGTGCTGATGACAGTTATTGAATTACGAGTAAAAATAGCATAATACCCGTTATTTAAGGAATGTTCACATTTTGTTAAAGATACTTTGAAAATATTACTAGCGGATCTTCGATCGCTTCGCTGGTCGGTTTATTCCCAAACCCCCGGACCTCCCCGGACCTCCAATTAACCCATTACCCGCTGGTGTTGCGCTGACGCAACGGTCAAAATAAAAGTGTATGAAAAAAAACCTGCCTAGCTACCACTATTTTAATATGTAAAAAAAATACTTTATTTAATGACAAAAACTTTGCTATAAAAGATACCGAATATTATTTTTCAGAATTTTTGGTGGTAAGCGAATTTCAAAAAAAAATATTCAAAACTCTGCCCATATAGTTTTGGTGGTTAATAGGTTAAACGAACTTAGAATTGAAAAAAAAAACCCTTCCTGTCAAATCTTTAAAAAAGTTGAAAGTTGCGCTGAAAGATTAGCTTTAAACGCGATGTTCATATTACGACTCCCTCCTTTTTCAATCAACTCTTTTCAATCCCACCAATTCCCTTGCAATCCGGATCGTTCATCCCGCCCCCAAAGTCATAGTACGCAGGGAGGGTGAGCGCGAAACAGGTTTCACATTTCTCCCGAAGCGTTCAAAAAAGGTTGAGGCATGCGCAATAAAGTCAATTTTGTGGGAGTCTTACATAAAGTCCTTCTTGCTTTAAATACAGGGTGATTATAAAAAAAACTATCCGGATATATGAGTCCTTAACTATCACACCGTTCACAGAAACTGACTGAAATTTTGTTTTTAAGTATGTTGAGGTATGCGCTCAAGAATCGTATGAAAAACAACAGTTAAACTCTAACAGTTACGGTTCCAGTGACAAAATTTTAAAAATTTCAAATAGCAACACCTATTTTTTTTTTTATTGGAATGCGATCTTCATATTGAAAAACCATAAAAAGCGTTGAAACGGTACCTGTAACACGAAAATTGCCGGCGCTAGAGAGACTAAGAAGAAAAGTGAAAACAGCCAATAAAGGACAGAGAAGCAACAGACAGTAAAACATTTTATTATTCAGTGCTATCCACCATCTGCCGCATGCAACGTGTCTTCGTGTGTGACGTGGAAAATTTGTAAAACACAATGTTTTGTTCAAACTTTTGTCATGGTAACCGTAACTGTTAGGTTTAACTGTTATTTTTCATACGAATCTTGAGCACATACCTCAAAATAGCCAGTTTCTGTGAACGGTGTGATAGTTAAGGACTCATATATCGGGATAGTTTTTTTATAATCACCCTGTATATGGACAGACAACAGAAAAAAGATAGAGGAACGAGAAGGGTCGAAACGGAAATAACTTATTGAAGAAATGCGTTTAGTGGATGAAATAGCATTTGAATTATTAAAATTGAAATTGAGCATTAAAAACCATCGTGTACATGGCAATGGCAAGTAATCAATGAAATTTATTCGTACAGGGTTTTGATTTGTAAAGCATTTTACCGGACCTTAGTCCAAAATAGCTGACATGAGTTTCAATTTGACATTATTTAAAAGGCAAATGAAACTATTAAAAATTTCTATGGATATGTGGGTCATCTACATAATTAATACCTCTTTTATTCTTACGTTTTGAAAATAGAACTTGCAGTATAATATAATAGTAAAAAGTATTTTGGGATTTATAAAAATTATGAAAATGAAAGTTGACAACAGATTAAGTGAATCACTAAAGATAGAAACAAAGTTAACAATAAAAGAGAAAAAAAATGAAGGGCAATTATTCTGCGCAAATTCCAAAATTCTTTTTGCTATTATATGCTGCAAAGTGTTAATTGCAAAATATGTAAACATCGAAACATTTTTATAAGTAGTAATTTATTTTTAAGAAGACTTTTTTTTTTTCCAGTTTTCGTACAAAATTTGAAAACATTCTAATTTAGTACTGTTTCTATAAAATCCAGATTTTTTTTAATGAATATAGTTATTCATAATTTTTATTTCATGATTTTATGATATGAATCTTCATTTAAAGAATTTTTTCTCTTATTTACGCAGTGCATATGATAAAATTTTTCAGTGTATTAATTTAAAAAATAAAAAACACTTTTTTATTTTCCTTTATTTAACAAAGAAATTATGTTTCGTTCATTAAGCAGAAACTGTAATTAGAGAAACGTCATGATTTTATCATTTTTCTGATATATTTAACACTTTTAAAAACTAGTTTACTTTTCAATTCCATTGTTTATTTAAACATCATTTTTATGTATCATATTTATAAAAAGTTTAAATAACTCCTGATAAGATAAAGATGAAAGAGTTTTAAATTTCTGAATCTAGATTTTAAAAATGAATATTTTAAAATTTGTTTAGATTAATAATTGATAAAGAAATACAAATGTCGTTTTTATATAATAATATTTATTTTTACAATCACGAATATGTAGGTTTAGTTTTAATATTTTGTTTAACATATTTTAATTTTATTTTTGCCTTATTATAACAAAAAAGTTTGCTTCGTGTTTAATATATAAAATAAATTACTTCAGAGTAATTGCTCAGCGTGATTTTAATCAGCATTTTCAATTGAAAATTACTATTTATAACTTGTTTTAATAAGCAAGGAGGTCTGATTATTTGCCAGTATTTTTCAAAGAATGATTTTTTTTTTTTTGTCAAACAATTTTGTGAACAGCAATTAAAAAAAAAAAAATCAAATATATTTTCAATTATTTCGTTCATCTAGTGATTTGTTTTACTTTTTGATCATTGCATAATAGTATGATTTATAGAAAACCTAATTCTATGATAAGATATATGTTATAGGGGAGAGTAGGGTAAAACCGTTTGTAGCCTTGCCAACATGTTATAGTGAGAAGTGTCGTTCTGTGCTGGGTGTCGTTCCAAGTGGTTCAGTTGGTAGAACGTCAGTGCGTTATAATGATGACCCGGGTTCGAGTACCGGCTTGGATACTTTTTCACTATGTTGGCTATACGCCTTTTAAGCAACTAAAATTTGAATATGATGATGAACTCATTGAAAGTGTGAGAGAAGAAAGTGTCGAGGAAGAAGTTGACCGTAATGTCGAAGTTGGAGGAAACACAGCTAGTGAAGCATTTGCCGGCATTGAAACTAGGTTAAAGAGATGGAGCGTCAATCAGAGTGCGTCCGCATGCAACTTCTCACTATCAAGCGGATGCGCGACTTGGCTGCCCGAAAACGGATGAAGACTGTCGAACAGATTACTTTGACGGAGATGTTCGGCAAGCAATGACTTTCATTTACAGTACGGTACGTACATACTGTACTAATCTACATCACTACTAATCTACATACTGTACTAATCTACAAACCCAGGTAACCCTGTTTGACAAGGGTCAAACAGGGTTACCTGGGTTTTTTGCTATTAGGTGCTGCCCTGTGGAGAGCACCCATCTTAACACCTTCACTGCCGTGTTAAAATTACCGAAATTTTATTTTATTTAGAAAGTTCGAAGAAAATACTATGATAAATATTTTATGGGACTAAGACGTTAAGCACAAATGCCTAAACTAGTTAGTACTTTAGTTAACTTAAAATGTACTTATTTTATTAAGGAAATTAATCATATCATAATAACAGGCGATATAATTAAATTCACTGATATAAAGATCACTCATATCTGAATAGTTATAAAACGAGTTATATTTAGTACGAACGCACCTCATTTGTCACATTTTATGTACAATTTCCAACTTGTTTAAATTTTTATACGGTCTTTGAATGCTGTAAGTTATATTTAGAAAAAAAAAATTCAATGCTCTGAAAAGTAAAACGTAAAACAAATTCCATTTTTCTGCGACCAAAACTCAATGATACTTGACTCTCAAAGCTGGTAGACGGAAGGTGCTGGGTTCAAACACTTGTCGCGCTCGTCGACCTAACCGTTCGGAGTTTTCCGTAGTTTTCTTCGAACCTTGTCGTAAATACCGGTTAGGATCCCTTAGAAAGACCCCCATGGAGGGCACTGCCCCCCCCTAGGGCCTATGTCCCTCGTGTTGATTATTGGCCGTCATAAATCAACCCAACCCAATGATACTTGAATCAACTGAAATGATATTTTCAATTATATTTAATTTCGGATCTTTCCGGCTCTAAAAATAGAAAAACGCGTTTTTAATACCGGAAATCGCAGAAATTTTCTAAAATTATAAGTATTAAAAGTCAATGCATTTTAGTCGTAAGGGAATGAAATTGTAGTACTTGTTGTATTTGTCAGAGCATGGATAGTTTTTTTAGGTGCGTTCGTAATTATATAAATACGTAGCACCTATAGTCGTCGCTTGGTCCGTCCGTCTGTCCGTCCGTCTGTCCGTCCGTCTGTCTGTCTGTCTGTCCGTCTGTCTGTCCGTCCGTCTGTCTGTCTGTCCGCATATAACAACTCAAAAACTACCCAACCAAATGGTTTGCAATTTAAAATATATTATCTTTGCAGAATTTTGTCGAGACGTTTCAAATTTTATTAAAATCGAATCAAAACTTTAGGAGATATTAATAAAAATATTTAATAAGAAATTTGAATTTTTTTTTAAATCGGTGCTTTCTTGTTAGAGGAGCTTCCGATGGATGTTAAATCGTCAAGCGACCGAGATACTTATTTTATGACAGAAATGAATCTGCAGACGATATAATTCATTTCACAGAATTAAAAATCATCAAGATCTGAATATTTATATAACTAGCTGATACATATATATCTGAAAATTTATATAACCAGTTAAGATATTTGTATGAACAGTGTCATAAAATATATACTTAACTAGCTGTTTAACCCGTTCTACGCACGGGATATCATGAATTTAATTCTAAAACGTGCGTACGAACGCACCTCGTTTGTAACGTTTGACGTACAATTTCCAACTTGTTTCTAAATATAACTTATAGGATTCAGAGACCATATCACAATTTAACAAGATTGAAAATTCATGCGTCAGGCATATATAATGAACTCTTCTCAACACTTCCAAAATACTTTAACAAAAAGTCTCTGCTAAATAAGGTATCTAAATAATCAACCTAGAAAACACATATCACATTTGAAAACTTTGTTAAAGTTTAACCTAGTTAAAATATGCATAACACAGACAAAATTCCAATTTCCGCCAATAGAGGGAAATGCACTCGGATTCCTTTGTACAAACCTGTATATTACCAACAGATTTTTATACATGCTATAAATTAATCTAAAATTTAATTCAAGCTAAAACACTTTAAAACTATTGAAATTACATAGATGTCTACGTATACCATTCTTTGGGTTGTCTTGTATATGATTGTATTTATATTCCACAAACATCTCTTAGCATACTATATGTAGTTCAGCTCGAAAATGCATAACTCAATTCAAAACCTTGCAACATTTAAGCAATTCACGCTTATGTTGAGTAATGCTTGCGAATTATTTTGTGTAGCCCTGTATATTATTTATAGCATTTATACAGTAAGCAGAAAGTACTGTACAGCAGTAAGCACAAATTTAATTAAGCTTAAAAAGGCATATCAATACTGAAAACGAACTTCCATCAATTATCGCTAATATACAGTACTTCAGATACAGTACTGTATCCGAAATGTTTTGCGTGTCCCTGTAAATGAACGATAAATGTTATGCAAGTCATATTCTACAGAAAGTTTCAGGCAGTAAACCTCAGTAATGTGTATCTACCAGTTTCATTATATTTGAAATAGTGTGACATAATTAAAAAACGTAGACCATCAGAAAAAGATTTGTTTTGTGTGGCCCTGTAAATAAATAATAACTGGTTTGCACCCCATATTATACAGAATGAATGTTTTACTGCACTTCATAAATGCATATCCATTTCATTGTGTTTGAAATGGTGTAAAATCATTAAAATGGACATGAACCGATTTTTCTCATTGGCCGTAATGTAACGGAATACTTTTGAATGTCTCTGTGAACGAAATATAAATGCTGCAGACATAATTTTCAATAGCGATCATGCTTAGTAATTTTAAATATAATACAAAAATTACAGGGTAATTTGAGTATGTTTACGACAGTTAGAGTGTGGACAGATGGACAGACTGACGGACAAATCGAAATCATAAACACTTTTCAGCTATGTTGGAAAGTGTTAAAAAGTGAAACTTTTTGCAAATTAATTGCAGAACTATTTCATATCAATCATATCATATCTTTATCCCTACCTTATAACACTTTTGTAATTTACATTGCATAGATATTTCCAACAAGTAAAAATTTAAAGCGCGTGTCATTCTTTTTGGATACCCTGTATGTTAAATATTTTCGTGTAAAGAACTAATTAATAAAAAGAAAATGTATTTTTCTTAACCCCTTCGGGACCGGCGGCTTTTACAGAAATTTTATTCGGTTGCCACCACTTTTTTTTTAAAAAGCTACCTTTACTTAAACTATCACAAAAATGCTCTAATTGCAGAAAGCAAATATATTACTTTTATTTTTTACTGGTGCCTAAAACAAATTCTGTATGCACTTTTTGAGGGTGCAAATATGCACCCATGGTCCCGAATGGGTTAATATGAAATTATTCATCAACCAATTTATCAAGGATATTTTTAATAACTTGATGTTATTTACTATGCAAACGAATAAATTCTCATAACTTTCCTAGAAAAAATTCTAAATAAAATTTTTCTCTACTGCTTAGATTCTGCTGGACTATCTCTAAAAGCAACAAACGAGCCAGAAGGAAACATAACTCACTATTAGATTGCCAAAATGCATGTGTTAATTTACGGAATTCTTGGTAAGGAAATTTATAGTTCTTAGCATTCCATTGCACCGTAAATCATGAAGGAAACAGTGACCAGGGTGAAAATGCTAAATTGAGTATTACAAACTAGGCATTTACTGATAGAATGATAGTAGTATGTTAAATAAACTATATTAATATTTATATATGTGTGTGTACCCTTTTTTTTAATGAGAAATCTGTACTTTTTATAAAGTGTTCGCAATTATTATTATTTTGCAATTATTATATATATATATATATATATATATATATATATATACAGGGTGTAACTGAAATGCTTCAACAAACTTTGAGGGATGATAGTACTCATGAAGATGAACAAAAAATGCAATAGAACACGGGGTCGCAAATGACATTTAACCCTTTCAGGGACAGTGGTATGTCTAAAAAACCACTTAATTTTAATTCCAAAACGCCACAATGGCACCAGAATTTTGCTAAAATCTTTTCCATTTAATAATTATGTGAAATATATCCTTTTTCTTATTTATAAACAATTTTTTTTGTAAATTCCGGTGCCAGTCCATTTTCAGACGCATTTTCTCTATTTGTATCCTTTAAGCCTTTTAGGGGCAAACTACTTTTAGTACTAAAATGTTGAAATAAATGACTGGCACCGGAATTTATAAAAAAATTTGTAAATAAAAAAAAAGGCTATATTTCACATACATATTAAATGGAAAAGATTTTAGCAAAATTCTGGTACCATTATGGCGTTTTGGAATTAAAATTAAGCGCTTTCATAAACATACCACTGCCCCTGAAGCGGTTAAACGTCATTTGCGACCCCATGTTCCATTGCATTTTTTGTTCGTCTTCATGAGTACTATCATCCCTCAAAGTTTGTTGAAGCATTTCAGTTACACCCTGTATATATATATATATATATATAGTATATATATATATATATATATATATATTTACAAGAACAAGAAATCAAAATTCGAAACATCAAATTTATTCTAAAAAAATTTTAAATGTGTAGAACTCTTTTCAATAGTTAGTGTAGCAAAATTAAATATTTATAATATAAAATGATAACACATAAAAAAATTTTATGAAATGAATAGACTATTTTTTTCTCAATATTTAATTTCTGAATATTTAATTAAGTAATGATTGAAAAATGATAAAAATTCATCCTTGTATGTTTATAGTATTCAAAGCTTAAATATGAAACAAAAATTTTGTGTTATTATTGAATTTTTAAAAGCTGGATTTAGTTTACGCAAATTTATCACCCCTTATGACAAAATAAGCCATATCTATATTAAAATTATGCTAATAAAAGAAAATTTTGCTCTCTGTATGTGTGACTGTGTTTGCCTGTACGATAGCTAGTGAAAACAAGAACGAAAAATCATGCGTCAAGCATAGATTATGTAACACTTTCCAACGCTTCCAAAATAATTTTACAAATCATACCGTTTAATAAGCTAAAAGATAACATCTAAGTAATCCGAATACTTTTATTCAGCCCTGTATAGGATCTATAGATTTGTATATATACTACATAGGATGTTAAATTTTAGTTCAGTTAGGAAACGCGTCGCACAGTTTAAAATTCTCCGTCTAGAGTTAAATAATACGGAAATGTGTTCGCGAACTTTTGTGCTTCCCTGTATAGGATATACAGAATTTATACACACCACATAATAGACAAAAAGCGAGTTAAAATTAAAATCGCGATCAGTAACTTAAAACGCACTTCCAGGAATTATTGTTAACTTACAGTAGAGAATTCTTTTGTGTGTCCCTGTAAATGAACGATGACTGCTGTACACACACTATTCTGTAGTAAGCCTCTTGAAATACACCTTAGTGATATATATAAATTTCAATGCGTTTAAAATAGTGAAACATTATTTAAATAAACCGCAGACGATTTTTCTCCATAGACGTAATGTAACAGAATTCTTTTGACTGTCCCTGTAAAGTAACTATAAGTGCTATGCACACCCTATTCCATATTAAGCTTCTTCTAATGCACCTTAGTGATATATATAAATTTCAATGCGTTTAAAACAGTGAAACATTATTTAAATAAACCGTCAATGATTTTTTTCCCATAGACCGCAATGTAACGGAATTCTTTTGAGTGTCCCTGTAAAACAACTATAAGTCCTACACACTTCCGTTGAAATAGGGAACATGCTATAGATAACGACTATAACATATAAAAATTGCAGAGCAATCCGAGCATATTTACGGGAGTTAGAGCACGGACAGACGGCCAGACGGCAGACGGAAGACGGCCATACGGCCAGACAAACCGAAGTCATAAACACTTTTCAACTAGGTTGGAAAGTGTTAAAAACTAGCGCACCTAGAAGTTTAAAAATTTAAGTGAGCGTAGTCCAAGGTCTGCCCTGATGCAGCTGAGACTCAGAATTTTAAAATTTTAATAATTACCCAAGATATTAATTAATACTCATTAACCATCGCGCCCAAAATCCTATCTTTTTATAAAATGGTGAAAAGAAATGTAAAAAGCAAACCGCAAAATGAGATTTGTGTTGGGCAAAGCCATTAAATAATAAGCCCAGTCAGATAAATGGGAAACTTTTCGCAAGTTGAAAATAGCGCCATCTAGCGGTTGGGAGTGCTGCATTCGGCACCAAGAATATTTTAATAAAATTTTGCTTCTAAAATTAAAGCTTAAAATAAGGAGTTCATATTTTCTAAGAAAGTCGTTTGTAAATTCCGGTGTCAGTCAGTAATCTCACATTTTACGAACATAATGTGTCTGTGCTGGAAAGGGTTAATTGCATAGTGATGTAAATTTCCATCACTTTTTATTTGACTTTTAATAAATAAATCAACTTCTTCGCCACCACTATATTTATATAGAAATATTAATCCAGTAAATTTCCACATTTTTTTTTCATTATAGTTTTAGCTTTAATATAAAAGATCCCAATAATTAGCAAGCTTTTAAAGGAAGTGCAAAAACAAAACATCAATAAAAATCGTATAAAGTATCGATATAAATAAATCGTATCGTTTCTCTGCGACCCACTTCTGTTTTGTCCTCCTTCCGCAGCAGAGGTTTCGCGCTAGTGTGTCGCTAACAAATTTAACACTATCTGACTGGGCTTATTATTTAATGGCTTTGGTGTTGGGAGAGTGAAAAAATATTTTAGGTTTAGACGAAAAACGCCGGGATACCAGAATCACTCTTAACTACGCCTTTTTGCAACACGTCGAAATAACAAAAAGTATTAGGTCCATCGACACGAAAATTTGCAGATCTAGATAAAAAAAATCGCAATATCAAAAAATTCAATTTCCACAGCTTTCGAAAATATTAATCAGAACATTTTTTTCGAGCGATTTTATTTTGCAAAGAACAACACGTGTTTGATTAAAATTTGAGCTGCAACAGTTGTCTGCGTTAATGAATCAGCAAAGAAAGAGGTACTAAGAGATTTTTTAGAGGACTCAAATTAATAGTTATAATTAAGCTACGATTTTAAAATTAACACCGTTCGAATCTTCTCAATTTTCAAATACAAGTTTGTAAAAATTCAGATTATCCGACACTTATAACCCAAGGTATAGCAGATAAGATGTCTCTTATCTCTTGAATAAAGAAACATACAAAACAAGTACCGTAATTTCCGGCGTATAATCCGCAGCTCAAAGAGTCGTTTTTCGACCCAGAAATTTTATTCAATAATTGTAGTTAAATATTTACAGCGATCTTTTAAGTTACATTTTATAAAATAATATTTCTGGGTCGAAGAACGACTCTTTGAGCTGCGGATTATACGCCGCAATTTACGGTAATAATAAGTTGGGTCGGTGTTATTAAAAGCTGTATAAAATTATTAAATATCTTGGATTTTTTTTTATGTAAAATTATGCATCCTTACTTAAAACAGCCTAAGAATAAATATTTTTTAAAAATCGAAAAAAAAACCACCAATAAGTTTTTATTTTATAAAAATCCTGATTTGTACGAAAAAGAAATACAACCTTATTTGACAATGGGTGTGATAATTAAAAAAAAAAAACGTTTGCATTGGGGTTTTCTTGAACAAATTAGTCTTTATATTTGTGGGTATGGGGAGGGGGTGTGTTCACGCCTTTTTATTTAATATCGCATTTATTGTACTTCACCGTGCGCCCCTTGGCGGAATATTTTCTTTAATTGAGAACACTTATTAATAAAAACAATTGTATTGCTCCGACTTAGACAAAACAAATTCCATTTAAGAAATTTACCAATTTTAGCTTCACTCGTAGCGTTTTATAAAAGTTATATATAGTGAATACCAGAAATTTCAAACAACGATTTTCGTAAACATCAAATTTATGTTACGAGTTACAGTACACAACCTGTATTCACTTGATGCATACCAACAATCACAGTAAGTGATGTGTTGTTGTGTACATGACAAAGTGCCACCCTGGCGGGGAATCCTACAAGGTTTTTCTCTAGCTGAGCAATATTATCTTGTCTTCTAGTAACGATCACAACGAGGTTTGGATGATCCGACTTAGTTTTTCGATCGCATGACAGTTTTTAGTTCCACCTTCCAGTGCCAGGGGAAGTATAATTTTCTCAATAGCGACGGGAATTGGTTCATTCAACACCCTTGAAACAACGCGTACCCATTTCGGATGTTCGTATAGAACAAACTGCGCTTCCTGGCGATGGAAGGTGGAACTAAATGATTTTGCAGTGCGTGCACAGCACGCGTGCTATACGGTGCCGCAGGCAGTGGTAACACGTGTCGGAAGTTCGTTTAAATAAGAATTCGCCCCATGTCGGCGGAAGGTGGAAAAAAGGGATTTTATCGCTTGCGCAGCACTTTTAAATAAATAATTTCACACAAAATCAGGCTAAAGATGTAAAATCATACAAAATTTAGGTTTGTTTAATTTTATTATCACAGGGCCGGGTAACGCGCCGTGCAGGTCAGCTAGTATAATTACCTAATATAAGTAATGTAATATATGTAAGAATGTAATATAAAATACATTCTATGAATTAAAATTCAACATTATTTTTTTCTGTCAATTAGAATATCAGCTAAGCTAGCAAGACTTCTGATTTATCTCACAAATTATACATCCATGTTCAAATTACATTAATATTCAGTTTGAATGAACAGTTTCTTACAAAACTTACTTGGTTATTAATTTGTAAAGTTGAATGGTGATTCTCTGGGTGATTCTTTCTCTACATAGACTTAAAATTTATACATATACTAAGAACTGAACTTGCCTAAAAGTAGATTCGAAAACTTACATTTACTTAAATGATAAGACGATAAAAATTATCATATAGGATTTCAATCTTATTAAAAAATTATATCATCTTAAATAAAACCTCCTTTTTTTATTTTATAAAATTTCATTAGACTTCAGAAATCCTTCCAGCTGCGTAAAAGATTCCAAAGAAGTATTTATATCAAATACGTCCCGAGAGAAATATTTTTTTTCTTAGATACTAAAGACATTCAATTAATATAATGTGAAGCAAAGCGCAATTTCTTTTTTCAATATTTTTCTTAAAATTTTTGGGAAAAGAAATGAGGAAGTTGAAAATATCTTACTTTTATTAAATACTAATTGCTTCGATTCCACTCTCCATCCTTAATAAGTAGATCATTCCTTCTATTTTCTGGTGGGAAAAGGGTGAATGCGTCAGTTTTTATTTTAGTATTTGTTTTAATCTGTCTCTACGTGAGTGCTTGGTGACACTGTGGTTCTTCTCTTTCAGTTCTTTAGTGACGGGATCAGAACCAAAAAGCGGAAAACTTGAAAATATTTAAAGTTTTTATTGTTCAATATGTTTAATTAAGTTATGAAAAATTAATTTAATGTCACATTAACAGCTAATTTATGTAATGCATTTTTTTTAACATGCGTTATAGTTATCACGGTTTTAAGGAATTTCGTCTTTTTAGATATCCTATGAGCACAACTTACCTGAATCAACCGATTTTCTTTTTAGGTGCGTTCGTAATTATATAAATACGTTCGCACCTATTGTCGTCGTCTGGTCCGTCCGTCTGTCTGTTCGCATATAACAACGCAAAAACTACCCAACCGAATGGTCTGAAATTTAAGATATATTATCTTTGCAGAATTTTGTCGAGACATTTCAAATTTTATGAAAATCTAATCATAATTTTAGAAGATATTAATAAAAATATTTATTAAGAATTTTTATTATTTTTTTTAATCGGTGCTTTCTTTTTATAGGAGCTTCAGAGGTTTAATCGTCAAGCGACCGAGATACTTATTTTATGGTATGTAATTAGTATGTAATAATGGGAAGAAGCTTATTGAATTTCAGTAACCTCGATTATCCGGAACTATTTTTTTCGGACTCCCGAAATATTCGTTCTGATAAAAGGTATATAAAATTTTTCGAAATTGTTTATTTTAAGGAGAGAATATAAAAGACAATACAAAAACATAAATTTGCATTAAGAATGAAGTTGATCGGATAATTAGTTGCCGAGATATTTATAATCAAATTTCTACACTCTTCGATTTTTCATGATCCTGTATTTTATTCAAATTTCAATTCAAAGAAATATTTTAATTGTAAATGAGACGATTAATATGACGCACTATACCGTTAGTTAATATGATTATGAATTTTGGAGTTATAAGGATGTTTCTTTTACGCAATTCAGTAATAGAGCATTTAAAGTTTATAGCATCATCAAGCCAGGATTTTATTCTAATTGCAAAACATTTTATAAATGGTTTGCACATGTTTTATTTTCATATTTTATATTATGCATATCTATGATAGATAATATATTACGATGGCCCACAACGACTAGTTGTTGTTTAGAAATAGGGGGAAATATAGTCATCCTTAGCAGCTCTGTGATAAAGCTTTTTATACGAATTAGAGTGGTGTACTTATCTTTTTCTGAAATTAAAAGGTACTAAAATTAAAGTTATCGTTCAGATTTTTTTTATTTTTTTTGCCTACTGCAGGGTGGCTAGTGGTCAGGGAAAAATACAGTCAAAAAAAGTGATAAACACCAGTATATACTTATAGAAAAAATCATGCTGATTTTTTTATCAAATAATCAACATGAATTTTTCTATAAGAATATGCTGGTGTTTATCATTTATTTTTAATGTATTTTTCCCTTACCACTAGCCACCCTGTACTGTATGTGAACTACTCTCTAGACGCACATCTACATGCACTTTTTCTAGTATCAATAGTCCGTAATTTTATAATTTTGCATTGTTTATAGTCTACACGATAAATGATTCTTTCGTCCATAAATAATGCATTTTGTGGTAAATAATAAAGTGTAGATTTATCACTGAATAGTTATTAAATTATTTTAGAGGAAACTGTTCGAGGCACCATCTATTATCTACAAACTGTAGAAGATGGGCGGGTGGCCATCTGGAAACATATAGTGTTGCTGATGCATTACTTCACACATAAAAAAAAATCCTTCCAAAGAAAAGACGATTTTTAAACATTTTTTATTTCATTATTAAGATGGTATCTACTTGCAAAATATGTAGCAAGGTGCCAAAAATTTGATGAATTGTTGGGATGATGGATGGGGTGAAAATATATACCATGTAACTTTGAAAACTTTCATGCTTGAAATAGTTTATAAAAATATATAATTCTAGATAACAAATTTTAAAACAAATGAATAAGTGGTGTAAAAGACTTTCTAGATTCTAGATGTTTAAAGCATTTATTACGTTGACTCATAGTAGAAATTTATATTTCTGCTAATTAATGAAATTGTATTTTGTATATCTATCTAACTTCGAAGACAAAATTATACCCTTAACTTAATAAAGGTTTAATAATAACTAAAAAATAACTTAAAGAAAAAAATTCACAATGTATGTATTTATTATCCATTAAAAAAATTATTATTACATTACATTATTACATTGCATTATGTTTTTCAATGCATCGTTTATATCCGTTACGATGCATGCATGTAAAATTTGTGCTATGGAGAGCCTTTTCGCTGAGATGTTGGTAAGTGGAAGTCATTTACCTACTCGTGTTGGTTGGTTGGTTGGTTGATTTATGACGGTTAATTATCTACTCGAGGGATATAGGCCCTTGGGGGGAGTGCCCTTCGTGGGGGTCTTTCTAAGGGATCCTAACCCGTATTTACGGCAAGGTTCGAAGAAAACCACGGAAAACTCCAAACGGTTAGGTCGACGAGCGCGACAGGGGTTTGAACCCAGCACTTCCCGTCTACCAACTTTGAGAGCAGAAACTCTCAGCCACTGGTGAGGCTGTTACCTACTCGGGAGATTCCCATTTTATGCTAAGAGGAGAATTGCGTAAAACATTTAAGTCTATAAATCAGTTTTCCGCTCTAGTTCAAGAGCCTGATTTTCCAAGGGCTACTCGGGAAATTGTCCAGGAACTGTAGTACCACTTGTCCCAAATACTAATATCTAAAAACCGAATTTCTATTGTAAAAAAAAATAAAAAATTACTTTTCAGAAATAACAAGGAATATTTTTCGCATTTCTCAAGATACTTATCGGGGCCTATTTAATTTTATGCCTCGTTAAATGAAAGCTGTATCCCCTTTCCAACTCAATGAAGATATGGTATGGCATATCGGTGGGCCAGGGGCAAAATAATACAAAAAAAGCAACAACAACAAAAGAGAGTCATTTCGCTGAGCTGTTGATAAGTAGAAGTCATTTACTTACTCGGGAGATTCTCTTTTTATGCTAAGATGAAAATTGCGTAAAAATTTAAGGCTATAAATCAGTTTTCCGTTCTAATGCAAGAGCCTGATTATCGAAGGGGTACTCACTCGGAGGAACTGTCCAGAAACTGCAGTACCACTGTTCCCGAATACTAATGATCACATTATTTAAAAGTCGAATTTCTATCATAAAAAAATCAAAAATTACTTTTCTGAAATAACAATGAATATTTTTCCAATTTCTCAAAGATACTTCGTCGTTGCCTATTAAGTTTTATGCCTCGTTAAAGGAAATCTGTATCCAGCTCATTGTAGACATGGCATGACATTACGGTGGTCCAGGGGCAAAAGAATACAAAAACAGCAACAACAGCCATTTAAATCTTGTATATTTTTATGTTTAGTCGTAGTCTGACTTCGTTTTACTGAAAATTAATCCAATTTGTATTTTGTGCTTTATAAAGTTTATTGGCAAACACAATATTTTAATTAGGTTTCATGAGAGAAAGTAGTGTGAACGGGGGAGAATTAGCGACGCATCATTTATTTATATTTTATAACGCTGCACTGATAGTTTAAAACAAATACTTACACTTGCAGGTGTAACTACATTGCTTATCTATCAGTCCTATTTTTTGTTTGCCCTGAACCAAGAAGGCGTTATAAATAAACTTTTTAACCAAAAATAGAACCGACTTCAAAAACTACTAAAAAGCGAAAAATAAATTTTTTAACCAAAAATAGAACCGACTTCATAAACTACCACAAAGTAAAAAATAATTTTTTTTTAGATAATAGTTAATAAGAAATTAAATTAAGAGCATTGTATTTACCATGCATATTATTATATTTATGTACATTAATTTTATTTTTTGGGAGTCGGTGCCAGCCAAGCCAAGTTAAAGCCATGTTACCATTTTTAAACATTTCATCTGATGTTATAAATGTGTATTTTCAAATGAGATTAGCAACTATATGTCGACAAACATTGCTTTGGAAATTAGTTAATCATTTAAATCATTGTATTTTCTACCATTTGATGAGTTATATGTATATTTTTTATTGTCTCGTATTTATGTAGATATAATTTATACGCGTGTTACGATTTATATTGTATATTTTGTTTTGAATTTTGTACTTGGCTTTGCTGGCACCGACTCCAAAAAATCAAATTAATGTACATAAATATAATAATATGCATGGTAAATACAATGCTCTTAATTTAATTTCTTTTTAACTATTATCTAAAAAAATTATTTTTTACTTTGCAGTAGTTTATGAGGCCGGTTCTATTTTTTGTTAAAAAAATCTATTTTTCGCTTTTTAGTAGTTTTTGAAGTCGGTTCTATTTTTGGTTAAAAAGTTTATTTTTCGCTTTTTAGTAGTTTTTGAAGTCGGTTCTATTTTTGGTTAAAAAGTTTATTTTTCGCTTTTTAGTAGTTTTTGAAGTCGGTTCAATTTTTGGTTAAAAAGTTTATTTTTCGCTTTTTAGTAGTTTTTGAAGTCGGTTCTTTTTTTGATTAAAAAGTTTATTTATTTATTTATTACTTTAGTGATATCCATATTTACATTAAACCATATTGTTGCTAATATATTTTTTATTTTACGCTAACCTTGGCAGTAGACTCGAGTATCGAAGATTAGAAAAATTATCATTATTCTCATCTAATGTCTTTAAAACGTTTAATGATATCTATATTTACAACAGTAGACTCGAGTACGGAAGATAAGAAAATTTATCATTATTCTCATCTAATGTCTTTAAAGCCTTTTATGATATCTATATTTACATTAAACCATATTGTTTCTAATATATTTTTAATTTCACGCTGACCTTGGCACTAGACTCGATTACGGAAGATTAGAAAATTTATCATTATTTTCATCTAATGTCTTTAAAGCCTTAAATGATATCTATATTTATATTAAACCATATTGTTGCTAATATATTTTTTTTTCATGCTAACCTTGGCAGTAGACTCGATTACCGAAGATTAGAAAATTTATCATTATTTTCATCTAATGCCTTTAAAGCCTTTAATGATATCTATATTTATATTAAAACATATTGTTGCTAATATATTTTTTATTTCACGCTAACCTTGGCAGTAGTCTCGGTTACGGAAGATTACAAATTTTATCATTATTCTCACCTAATCGTCTTGGATAATGTGTTATAATCGGGCTGTATACTACAGTTTTGATAACTGTGTAACTCACTGATTTCGGTGCCTATGCTTAATGTGTACTGATTTTTACGATCCGTACAAGATACATACACTGCGCCAACAATGCCACCTATAATACTATTTGGAATAACCCCTTTCTTTCTTTCTATCTACATTATCACTCTATAGTTAATATTATGCAATAGAGATATTAAAAGAAAATTGCAGAAGCATTTATATACAACTGTATTGTATAATATAATATAGATAATTAGATATTTTAAAGGCAGTTTCCAACTAGTGCGCCACAGGTGATAAATCGCCAAATGTTTTCTGTAACTCGTACATTTGTATGGGATTTGAAACAACAATGTATTTAATTATGCGCCAATAAACGCTCGTCAAAATATGCCAAACCTCTGTGCAACTGCAACAATGGAAATTTTAAAAGATTCAAAAGTACATTTGTTGTGGCATAACTTATAGTTTTTATCAGTACGTTGTATTATATTTATCCAATTCACAATTTTATGTAATTTTGCTTTTCAAATTTGGCAACACTCAAACGTTTTAGTTTTAGTTTAGATCTTTAAAAGTTTGTTTTATGGAAATAAATAAGTTAAAGCTGATTTAAATATGTCAGTCTTTTTATTATTTTCAACATGAAAGTCGTCAGCCCAACAACGGGTGAACCGGACGTAATAACTCTTTTTATAATATCCGATTTGCTTAAAATTTTGTATATACGTTCATTGTGAAAAAGAACTCATTGGTTAAGTATAAAGACGGGGGGCAGTGGCCAATCCCCCCCTTTAATTTATTCATGCAGAATTATAATCCGATAAGTTAAAGCTGATTTAAATATGTCAGTCTTTTTTTTATTTGCAAATTCACGTAATAGAATATTTTTTAGGATATTAAATGAAAGTCGTCTGCCCAACAAATTAACTATTTTTAAAATGCTTATTTTTTTACGTTTTTGTTGAATTTCTGAAAAAGTACTTAACCAATTTTCATAAAATTTAAATGGGACCAATTCGAGAATATTCTCTTTCGAATAAAAAAAAATCACATAAATAGGACGCATAGTTCCGGAGTAATCGGTGTACATACATAAAAAAAATACATACACGTCGAATTGATAACCTCCTCCTTTTTTGAGTCGGTTAAAAAGTAAATTAAACACGCGTCCTCCAATTCCGTCCTTTACCCTATATAAAAAAATATTGGGTACTTTTGGGTTATAGCGGACCCCACAATTACGATTATGCCAAGATGGCAATTATAAATTCGCCAGGATCATCGCAAAGCTTGTATCTGCATCATATATAAGTATATATACATATATAAACTTATTGCATACATATATATGTACTCCAAACGCTCATATATGTGCCATATACAGTATTATATACGCCTTATATGCCATATATGCATAATATGGAACTTATACATATGTCATATATATACTTCACATATGACTATAACTGCCACATATGCGTCAAGAAATATGATGCACATCATATTTTATTATAATGTCATATATGCTTTATAAATTAGCGATAAATCTTGGTCGCTTGAAGATTCATCTTTGTGGGGTCGCTATAACACAAAAATACCAAATAGAGCAGAATACGATGCTTTTCTGAAGTCTCAGTTCTAACAAGAAAAAAGTTATCTTTATTATGCGAAATAGTTTGTCATTTTAACAGCATAAAGAAGTAAATAGCATTAATTTTGCAGGTGCAAAATTTATAAAATTCAAAATCATTTAATTTAATTAATAACTTAGCTGCTTAGCAATTTTCTGTAAGAGAAAAATCTTTCCAAAAGAAATAAAAATGTTTTTTGAATAACGGTTTTCAATATTTTTTTCATTGTTAAAATAGTATCTCACTTTACTTGAAAAATATGTAACACAGTTCCAAAATTTCTGTTAAAACTTTGACGAATAGATGAGATGATGGACGACATGAAAATGTATCACTGCGTAAACATTTATGCTTAAAATACTTTTTAAATATGCAAAATTCAATATAAAATATTTAAAACAAAGTAAATTCATGAAATACTGCATTCTCACGATGGTAAAGCATGCGCTACTTTTTTTTTATACTTCTGATTAATGAAATTGTATTTTACATCTGTATCTAACTTGCCAGCAAAAATTTGTTCCTTAACTTTAAGGAGAAAATAATTCATAAAAATATACACACTGTTTTATGTTTTAGCCTCATTTCTAAATGAAACATTGTTACACCTGTGGACTTTTTTGCGAAGCTTTACCACTGTAGTCTTTGAGATGCTTTGCAGATACGTTTATTCATTAACTGTCGGCCCGTCCCGGCTTCGCGTAGATGGACAATGTGTCGACTTCGTTGGAAAAATGTCTTATGCAAAATATCTAATCAAAAATTAGCAATAATTGTCTTATTCGTCTAATCTTCCTTAATCGTGTTCACTGCCGATGTTGGCGACGAAATCGCTAAAATCGCTGTAATGCGTGTTTAACTATTTTTTAGCAGATTGGGTTAGCTGAATTACACGTTCCTATCTTAAACTGCTGCTGAGATATGGCGAAGAGACCTAAATCTTCCGACCCCCTATTTAACCCCATTATTGGTTCAATTTCTAAAATAGATGAAATACGTGTTTAACTATTTTTTTAACAGATTTCTTATCCTGAATTTTAACATTCCTACCTAAAAATGTTGCTGAGATACTACCTAAAACTGCTGTCTAGGTATGGCGAAAAATGATCTAAAATAATCGACATCCTCTCCCCAACTTAACCCTCTTAGGGGGTAAATATTCAAAAATCCTTTCTTATTTCTTGTCTAGGTCATAACAGCAATCTACTGTCCAAAGTTCATGATGCTGACTTCAGTCGTTTCAGCGCTGCGTTGATGAGACAGTTAGTCAGACGTTCTCTCTTTATTATATCAGTATTTTTAACCTGTTAAATGGGAATGACGAAATATTTGTCATTCACGAACTACTACCGTAATATTTTGAACGTATTACTTCCACCAGTAAAATTTTAATAGAAATTTTCATGTTATTAAAACGCCGTATTCTTGCAATGAATGTCGTATTTACTGCTATCAGCGTTGCTAAGTCTCCGGCTTTTTGAACGCCAGTAATTGTTTTGAGAAAATGTTGTTCTTTTAAATCGCAAAATGCTCCGATTAATTAAAACAACATTTTCTTTACTAAATTACTGGTATCCAAAAAGCCGGAGACTTGGCAAGTCTGCTGCTATGAATAAGGAAACAAATTCTATTCTTTTTTATGGGTGGAAGTGTTCCCCGCTGGTAATCAGGCATAACAGTTGAACAAAATTTTCTTCCCCGGTTAACAGGTTAATCAAATGCAATTTTTTTATCAAACAACGTGTTTTAACGAAATGCGAGTGCACTATTTGAAATCCTTATTCAGAAGTCTTTCGTATGATATCTCATTCACCGCAGTGCGTTTTGTACGTGTACAGAAAAAGTTACGCTAACATAATAAATATGATTAATATGTTGAAATAAAATATATGGTCATGCGCAGGGGTCGCAGCGTTCTTAATTTTTTTTTAACTTTCCTACTACTATTTGAAAACAATTATCTTCTATGTAGACTCTTTTAAAATTTGGAATAGAAATTTAATGCAAAGTAAAATTTTTAAATAGTAGCACACATGACCTGACAAATGCGTTCGCCACGCGACCACGTTTTTGTTACCAGGCGACCAAGATATTTAATCTGGTGATTTTAGCCGATTCCAATTTTGTAATATCAGCCCGGAAAAAGGTTTATTTTAACAATAACTCAAAACAATTAATAACTCTGGTGTTATTTTGCAAATGTAATTAGTTTTGATATTTCTCAAATCGGGATTTATTTTATAAGCACGTAAAGATTTTTATTATTCGAGCCGCCAATTGTATATAAATAGGCTTATTTTTTTACAATCAATATGTTTACGACAATTACTTGCCTGCAATTTCTATCAAGAGCAGCATCTGTTACTCATATTAGTCATAATGTTAAACTAAAATTCTCATAAAATATGTCGTTATAGATGTTGCAAAGTTACACAAAATTAAGAAATAAACATAGAAATTATATTCAAGCAAAAAATACTTATATTTTTTATGTTCAATTTGGCACAAATCAGTTCAACACATGCAAATTTTAAAATATTAAAATTATTTGACTGACTTCGAAAAAAAAACAAGAACGAAAAATCATGCGTCAAGTATAGATTATGTAACACTTTCCAACGCTTCCAAAATATTTTTACAAAGCAATATTTACAAAGCAATACAATATTTTTAATAAGCTGAAAGATAACATCTAAGTAAACAATTTGGAAAACGCATAACATATTTAAAAACGTAATTTCAGAAATTTCCAACATGTACAATAGTCGGAAAAATATCCGGATACTTTTATTCAGCCCTGTATATGATCTATAGATTTGTATATATACTACATAGGATGCTAAATTTTAGCTCAGTTAAGAAACGCGTAGCGCAGTTTAAAATTCTCCTTCTGGAGTTTCTGTCAATAAACGGAAATGTGTTCGCGAACTTTTGTGCTGCCCTGTATATGAAATACCGAATTTATACACACCCAGTAATAGACAAAAAGTGAGTTCAATTTAAAATCGCGTTCAGCAACTTAAAACGCACTTCCAGGAATTATTGTTAACAGACAGTAGAGATTTCTTTTGTGTGTCCCTGTAAATGAACGATGACTGCTATACACACAATATTCTGTAGTAAGCCTCTTGTAATGCACCTTAGTGATATATATAAATTTCAATGCGTTTAGAAGAGTGAATCATTATTTAAATAAACCGCAGACGATTTTTCTCCATAGACGTAATGTAACGGAATTCTTTTGACTGTCCCTGTAAAGTAACTATAAGTGCTATGCACACCCTATTCCATATTAAGCTTCTTCTAATGCACCTTAGTGATATATATAAATTTCAATGCGTTTCAAATAGTGAAACATTATTTAAATAAACCGCAAATGATTTTCCCCCATAGACCGCAATGTAACGGAATTCTTTTGAGTGTCCCTGTAAAAAAACTAGAACTGCTACACACTTCCGTTGAAATAGGGAACATGCTATAGATAACGAGAATAATAAAATTGCAGAGCAATCCGAGCATATTTACGGGAGTTAGAGCACGGACAGTCGGCTAGACGGCAGACGGCAGACGGCCATACGGCAGACAAACCGAAGTCATAAACACTTTTCAACTAGGTTGGAAAGTGTTAAAAATAGACACAAAATTGTTTTCCTGCTTCGCTAGTTAATCTATGCCCCTCTTATGAAATGTAGATTTTGTAGCACTCAACTATCCGGATATTTGAAGCATTCGGCAATCAACATTTCCGGAACATGCCAGTTAATTCAGCCTTTAGAGTAGCTCTTTTTTTCAGATATATATAATTTTGATAAGTTTTGTTAAAGCTTCTTTTTTAATTATATTTCAAGATGGATGTATTTTGTTTCTAAGTGTATCTAACTTAGCATCATATTCTGAAGATGGTCATAGGAGTTGACCGAAACTTCCATTTGATTTATTTTTAAAGTTTAATTGGTACTTCTCTATTATCCCGTCGACCGCTTTTCATAGCAGAAAACTATCGCCAAATTGTTAGATTAAACGCCAAAACTGCAGTCCCATTTACTTGATGTCAGAAGCATTATACGTGTTTGTTATGTTATCAAGTAGTTTTTTCAATTCGACATTTGCGTTTATTTTTCATAATGTTTTGCTGATTTATTAGTTATTTCATTAACTAAAATGACAATTGTGTCCTAAAATTTTTATATTTTATTTATTTATTTATTTTGATATTCCAATGGCAACGTTCTCCCGTTTATTTGGCGTTACAGTTTGGCGATAGTTTTTTGTTATGAATTGTGGTCGACGAGATAACAGAGAAGTAACGTTTAATTTTGCATAGATATTTATACACCATTCAGTAAAAAAGTGTAGTTTACCTTACACAAAAATTTATATACGATAATGTTTTGATGGTGTGACGGCCCAGCTCAATCATTTATTAAAAAACTTCGTTTATATTATCTTTCTAAATTATGTACTATACATATACTGAACTATGTAACTGATAATTCTAATCTTCCTCAATTAATTCATAAAAAAACTGTTGTGTTTTTCAAAAATTCATGATGTGAGATGGAGGGGGGGGGGGTGTATTTTTTACTGGCGACTAGATTTTTGTGAGCCCTGGTAATAACAAAGATTGTGTGTTATGTGTTTACGTTTTTCTCCTAAAAGTTAGGGTGTTTTTTTCCATATTATTTATCATGATAAAAAGTTTCAGATTTTAAGAGCTTAAACCTATAATTCATGTTACGTTAAATTTACTGCTACTAACTTCATAAATTTAAAAATAACTGACTTTATAGAAAATAATTTTGCTGTCCAGCTGTTTTAGGTCAAAAACAAAACCAAAACCAATAAATAAAAACTCTTCAAAAGACAAGAAAAATGTTGTTAACGACTTTCATTTTTTTTCATTGTTATGATAGTGTATCCTAGACAAATGTGTAACATGGTACCAAAACTGCTGTTAAAACTTTAATGATGGATGATGGATCGTGTGAAAATATGTAACAGTGTAAACTTTTATGCTTGAAATAATTCTTAAAATGATGCTCGTAATTCAACGTAATAAGATTTTTAAAAACAAAGTAAGGACGTGTAACAGTACACTATTTGGATGTTAAGACCTTTATTCTTTGTAGAGGGTTTTATTCAGACAATAATGAAGAATAAAGATAATTCCAATTTAAGAAAAACTTTATTAGCATATATTGAATAGGGTAATGCATAACAATAGTAATTTGGCTGTTTGTTTATCTGTATTTCATATTATTCCAATTTAAGAAAAACTTTATTAGCATATTGAATAGGGTAATGCATAACAATTGTAATTTGGCTGTTTGTTTATTTGTATTTCATATTATTCCAATTTAAGAAAAAATTTATTAGCATATTGCATAGGGTAATGTATAACAATTGTAATTTGGCTGTTTGTTTATCTGTATTTCATATTATTACAATTAATGAAAAACTTTATTAGCATATTGAATAGGGTAATGCATAAAATTGTAATTTGGCTGTTTGTTTATCTGTATTTCATATTATTCCAATTTAAGAAAAACTTTATTAGCATATTGAATAGGGTAATGCATAAAATTGTAATTTGGCTGTTTGTTTATCTGTATTTCATATTATTCCAATTTAAGAAAAACTTTATTAGCATATTGAATAGGGTAATACATAAAATTGTAATTTGGCTGTTTGTTTATCTGTATTTCATATTATTCCAATTTAAGAAAACTTTATTAGCATATTGAATAGGGTAATGCATAACAATTGTAATTTGGCTGTTTGTTTATCTGTATTTAATATTATTCCAATTTAAGAAAAACTTTATTAGCATATTGAATAGGGTAATGCATAACAATTGTAATTCGGCTGTTTGTTTATCTGTATTTTATATTATTCCAATTTAAGAAAAACTTTATTAGCATATTGAATAGGGTAATGCATAACAATTGTAATTTGGCTGTTTGTTTATCTGTATTTTATATTATTCCAATTTAAGAAAAACTTTATTAGCATATTGAATAGGGTAATGCATAACAATAGTAATTTGGCTGTTTGTTTATCTGTATTTCATATTATTCCAATTTAAGAAAAACTTTATTAGCATATTGAATAGGGTAATGCATAACAATTGTAATTTGGCTGTTTGTTTATCTGTATTTTATATGAACACGGTATCACTTGTATGCGGTATCTGGTAACATGATGAATTGAAAGATGGAGCGAAAATCAATTAACGAAACGAGAATTTTAAAATAGTTCTCGAAATTTCGTAATTTAAATTAATTTTCGAGATATTTATTATTTTTATGTTTTAATTAATTATACGTAATAAATTCAAATGGTAGTGATTGAACTATTCAATGGTTTTTTGAAAACTGCAAAATTCCAACTTAAGAAAAACTCTATTAGCATATTGGATAGAGTAAGCATAACAAGTGTAATTTGGCTGTTTGTATGTCTGCCTTTTATATCAACACGCCTGGTAGCTCGATGAATTCAAAGATGAAGCGGAAATTGATTGATGAAATGAGAATGTTAAAATAAGGAAAACAATTTATTAATAACACGATAAATTTTGTCGTTCTTCATCAGGCGCAAAAGATGTGCAACCACTTGGAAGGCGGGAGAAAGACTGAACTAGCAGTCTCGCTCCCGCCTTCCAAGTGGTAGCACGGTGCTTGAGAAGAAAGACAGAAAGGCCTAGCGTATCTCTTAAATTTATGGTGCTATTAACACTTTGCCGTCGGGTGACACTACAGTGGTGTCGCACGTAAAGTAACTTAATTTTAATCCTTAAATGCTACATTGGCACCAGAATTTTGGAATGAAAAATTCCCTTTTATGAAGTACATGAAGAAAAGTGTTTACTTATTTTCGAATAAATTTGTTTCTAAATTCTGGTGTCAATTAAACATTTCAACATTTTACGAATAGAGTATTTTTACGAGACATGCGGGCGGTAAAGTGTTAAGAAGTTTGTTTGCTTTATTATATCACACCAGTGTATAAATTATAAAATGTTAAAAAGTTCTCGAAATTTCGAAATTTAAATTAATTTCCGAAACATTAATTATTTTTATGTTTTAATGAATTATATGTAATAAATTCAAATGGTTGTGATTGAACTATTAAATGGTTTTGAGAAAACTGCAAAATTCCAACTTCAGAAAAACTCTATTAGCATATTGGATAGCGTAAGCATAACAATTGTAATTTGGCTGTTTGTATGTCTGTCTGTTATATCAACACGCCTGGTTTCAAGAGGAATTGAAAGATGAACCGAAAATTAATTCATGAAATGATAATGTTAAAATAAATCAAACAAACTTCTTAATAACACCATAAATTTAAGCGATGCGCTAGGCCTTTCGAAAGAGCTTTGTCGTTCTTCATCAGGCGCAAAAGACGTGCTACCACTTGGAAGGCGGGAGAAAGACTGAACTAGCAGTCTTGCTCCCACCTTCCAAGTGGTAGCACGATATCCAATGAAGAAAAACAAAGTTATTTCGAAAGGCCTAACGCATCTCTTAAATTTATGATGTTATTAAGAAGTTTGTTTGCTTTATTATATCGCAGCAGTGTATTAATTTGTAAAATATTAAAATAGTTCTCGAAATTTCGAAATTTAAATTAATTTCCGGGATATTAAATATTATTATGTTTTAATTAATTATGTATAATATATTCAAATGGTGGTGATTGAACTATTCAATGGTTCTGACAAAAGTCCAAAATAAGGATTGTTATATTTTATTAAAGTGTATAAATTATTAAAATAAAAATCTCGAAATTTTGGAAATTTAAATAAATTTTCGGGAAATTAATTATTGCCATGTTTTAATCAATTATATGTAATAAAAAAATGGTGGTGATGGGAGTATTGAATGGTTGTGACAAAAGTTCATAATTCCAATTTAAGAAAACCTCTATTTGCATACTGGATACCGTAAGCATAACAATTGTAATTTGGCTGTGAGTATGTCTGTTTTTTATATCAACACGTCTGATAGCAGGATGAATTGAAATATGGAGCGAAAATTAATTGATGATATGAGAATGTTAAAATAAACTAAACAAATTTCTTAATAACACCATAAATTAAAAAGATGCGCTAGGCCTTTCAAAGAACTTTGTCTTTCTTCATCAGGCACCGTGTTACCACTTTGAAGGCGAGAGCAAGATTGCCAGTCCAGTCTTGCTCCCTCCTTCCAAGTGGTAGCCCGTCTTTTGTGCCTGATGAAAAACGACAAAGTTTTTCCGAAAATCCTAGGGCATCTCTTAAATTTATGGTGTTATTAAGACGTTTGTTTGCTTTATTATATCGCACCAGTGTATTAATTAGTAAAATATTAAAGTAGTTCTCGAAATTTCGAAATTTAAATTAATTTCCGGGATATTAAATATTATTATGTTTTAATTAATTATGTATAATATATTCAAATGGTGGTGATTGAGCTATTCAATGGTTCTGACAAAAGTCCAAAATAAGGATTGTTATATTTTATTAAAGTTTTACTTTCATTATTTTTTAAAGCATTTATAAATTGATAGATGGCGTTAAGACTGTTCTCAAAGTCATTAAAATTGGAATTCTTCCACTAGGAAATATTGCACCAATTTTAATTTTATAAAATAATACGTTTTGTTGCAAATAATTAAGTTTATAAAGGAAAAAAACTAAATAGGCACTAAATTAATCAAAGATATATATTTTTTTTTTTTACAGTGATTATAGCTAATCTATTAATTATAAACTCTAATGTATGAGTACGTTTCGACGTAGTTGGGTAATTTTCTTCTAATTAAACTAAATTATGTTTTGTACTCTGGCTAGTTTGATAGCAAATATTACATTTTCTTTTACTGTGATGAAAAAAAAAAATATTTAAAAATAAAGGAGTACTTTTAAAAAATATTACTCTCTTCATTTTTTATTTACATTTTCTACTTTATATATTTATTAAATACGTATTTCGTTGTTGAAGTTTCATAGCCAGTTGCCAAATTTTGGCGTGAGTTCTTTTGCACATAATTTACTCCGTTATTAGTAGCTCGTAAACAGTTGTAAACATAAATATTATTTGGGGATTTATCACCTGCGGTCGGGTAACGGAAAAATACTTCGAAATTAATTTATTAATTTATAATTAAGTTCTAAAATTATCAGAATGTTGTGTCATCTGAAACACACTTTCGTACATATTTTTTCATAATACTGGCATATCAAAAAGTGGGTGAAAAACCGATTACAAAATTTCCTCTTTACATGCGTAAAATCAGTTAAATAAAACAGTGACAATGTAATTATTTCCTATACTACCATATCTAAAACAAAACTAGTCGTTGGGGGCCACCGTAATACTTACCCATCATGAATATGCATAATATAAAATATGAAAATAAAATATGTGTAAACTACTTATAAAATGCATTGCAATTCGCATAAAATCGTGGCTTCATAACGTCATAAACTTTAAATGCTCTATTGCTGAATTGAGTAAAAGAAACATCCTTATAACTCCAAAATTGATAATCATATTAACTAATGGTTTACTGCGTCGGATTAAGCGTATCACTTCCAATTAAAATATATCTTTGACTTGAAATTTGAATGAAATACAGGTTCATGAATAATCGAAGAGTGTGAAAAATAGGATTCCAAATATCTCGGCAACTTATTATCCGATCGACTTCATTCTTTATGCAAAATTTATGCTTTTTATTGTCTTCTATATTCACCCTTTAAAATAAACAATTTCGAAAATTTTTATACGCCTTTTATCAGAACGAATATTTCGAGAGTCCGAAAAAAATATTTCCGGTTAATCGAGGTTACTGAAATTCAATAAACTTCTTCCCATTATTACATACTAAGCACATACCAAATTTCAAGTCTCTATCTCAATTTGTTCAGGAGATAGAGTGTTTACAGACACACACACAGACGGACGGACGGCAATTTCTAAAAATATGTTTTTCGGAATCTCCAGTGTCTGAAACGTGTAAATCCGTCAAAAATTTTTTTTTTCGATTTTCAAAACTATTACAAGACTTACCCTATACTACGTATGACGGGTAAGTAATAGATAAATAAATAACATATTATTCGTTGGAAAACATTTCAGCTTTTAATAACATAAATTTGTAAATCATAATAAATAATATTTACTGCTACAAACTTTATAATACATTAAATAGTTGATTTTATCGAAAATAATGATGCAACTGCTTACTTGCATATTCTTGGGAAACTGCATCGTTAAATAAAGAAGTTCTTTGAATAATGGCGTCTTTTTTTATTACTGTTAATATTTTTAAAATATCTTCTTTCAAAATATGTAGCAAGATGCCAAAACTGCTGTTAAACTTTGATGAATAATTTGGAATGATGGACGATGTGAGAATACGTAACTATGTAAATTTTTATGCTTGAAATAGTAATTTATAACAGATATGTTTATAATTCTATGTAATAACATATTTAAAACATTATTTGAATTAATATTTAAAACTAAATAGGTGGAAAAGTACAAATTTGGGAAGCAAAAAGCTTTGTATTTTATAAATGATGAAATAACAAAGCAAATAAACAGGCGAGGCCTTGGATCGAATATATATTTTGAGTTACGAAAGAACATTACACAATGACAAAAACATAGTAACTGACTGAAAATTGAACATCACTTATATTTATAAATTCGTCTGGGATTCTGCAGTCATGTTTCCCGGACGTGCAAGAAAGCTTACACAAAAGTATCATCCAATAAAATTTAAGATGTAATGCTACGATTACAATTACGATACAATATACTAACAATAAAGACAAGAAAATACAAGAAAAGTAAAGTCTAATGGGAAACGTTCAGTTGTGTATTACGATGCAGTAGAACTAGTTTAAAACGAGCACGGCTAAAAAGAGGACATGGTTATAATGAATACTTTGCAATTTAAGGTATCTGACTACGTTTAAAAAGTGGTTTTCGAACAAAATTGTCAAAATAATTTTATTACATTTTATTAAAACCCAACTTTTTATCTTTCCAAAACTGTATTTATTTTTATTGTACGATAAATAGAACCGGAGTTGTAGCGGTTTTTAAACTACTCAACAACTTTCACTCAAACCGGAAGTACAGTTTAAAGGACCGGAAGTACTATTTAAATGTACTAACTAGGAGATTGGAAGCAAAAATATGGCCTTCTAGAAATAAACAAAGGCTCATTACTTGAAAAAAAAAAGAGTATGGATTAAAAAAAAACAGTGAAGTTTAGATGCATATTACTATGTAAATTATTGTAGTAAAACATAAATCTAAACTTTAAGTGCATTTTTTGGAATATGTAATATGTGGTGAAAATGTCATTCGCAAAACATGATTTCTCCAAAAGTTATTATAATATCACTATGGAATTTAAATTGCCTGTTGTTTACACTATTGTGAAGGCAATGAACTAAAGATTTAATTTTAAAATAAATATTTTTTGTGTTATGGATGTTTTCGTGAATGACATCTATTAATTTTATGAAAATCAGCATGTAAAAATATGAAGTATGCTATAAATTTTGAAACATTTAAAATATCTCTTAGATTTTAGTTCATTGTCTTCACCAATGTCATACGTATGAAGTGTAAAAAGGAAATTAAGATACATACAATAGAATTTTCTGTAGGGCGTTTTGCGTATTGGAGAAAATTTCACAAAATCCCCCATTTAACAAAATTTCATCAATGAATGAAATATTTTTTGCTTTTTTTCACAGTTTCCAGTCATAATCTTAATAAAAATAAGTTCAAAAAATAATTAAATAGCTTTTTTGAAAAAAATTGCTCCGTAGGTAGTCAGGCAACTTAATAAATGCTTGTCATTTAAATTGTACAGTAGGCTTCCATAAATCCGCACAGCTTGAGACCAGAGGTTGTGCAGATTTTAGAATTTTGCAAATTTCTGGTTGCTTTTTCGTTTACATTTTTGGAATAGTAACTTGAATTTATAATGCACTTAAAATTACAATGAATGCTTAGAATAAAGTAAAATAATTAAGCAAAATAATTAAAAATAAGAAAAATATTATATATTTTTAATTATTAAAAGTAAAGGTCAAGTAAATAATTAATAATGCATAACTAAATGTGCATAATGATGAGATATATTTTTCTTGAATTATTCAGTGAAACTGTACTTATAAATGTGCACTAATAATTCACATAAAAAATTTAAAATAACAAAGTTTTATTTCATGTTTAGCCGTTCTTAATAACAAAAAAGCTTGATTAATACATAAATGTGTTTGGTAGAAATATCACGATCGCTACTGATATCAGCGCTGTCTTGAAAATGTCCAGAAATAAATTATACTTACTTCATGAGAAATCATAAATTCAATCATATTAATCAGAATTAAATGTTAAATGTGTACAGTATGATATAAAAATTTAAAAATAAATAAATCCTTTTTCATCTACATCTTAACTATAAATTTCATTGTTTACATCTGAAACGATGTGCGGATTTTAAGGTCGCGGTTTTGAAGGATTAGACTGTATTAAAATTTTCACCCTTTTTACGAGCTACAAAAACAAGACGAGGGCTAATAATAATAATAATAATAATAATTTTAAAAAAACATCTTTTTATTTGAATGTGATTTTCGACAAAATGTAAGAAAGAATTGTGAAATAAATCCCTTTCTTATCTAACACTGTGCTCTCACATTGATAATTTTTATACATTACATCAAAATGCAGTAACTTATCATTTTTACCAAACCGAATATAAACAAGACATTTGAAAGCATCTATTCATCATTGACATCTATTCATTCAGCTGTTATGATTTAAAAATCGTAACATAACGTTATTTTTGACGTTAATGTACAGGGTGTCCCACAAGGTACGCAGCGTCTATAATGTACAGATTCGGATAGAGCACGTCAATATGAGTATTTTGAATGGTAACAAGTGGGGTCCCCGAATATTGCGTGATAGTCTAATTACAGGATGAACGTTATCATAGCTGCGAACTTTTACGCTTTTTTCCTACCACTAAAATTTTATAGTAAATTTTACCTTATTACATCTCTGAAATCACGGGATTCAATAAAGCAAAAATTTCTATAAATTTTTTGTGGTTACCACAAATTTGCATAATCATCTGGGGAAGCTTTCATGTTGGACACATCGTCATTTGGAATACCCACTATCGGATTAGTCAATAACGTCATAGCTGCCAACTTTTATGCTTTTTTGATACCACTAAAAATTTATAGAAATTTTTGACTTATTGAATCCCGTGATTTCGGGGATTTAATAAGGTAAAATTTACTATAAAATTTTAGTGGTAGGAAAAAAGCGTAAATGTTCACAGCTATGATAACGTTCATCCTGTAATTAGACTATCACGCTATATTCGGGGACCCCACTTGTTACCATTCAAAATACTCATATTGATGTGCTCTATCCGAATTTGTACATATTAGACGCTGCGTACCTTGTGGGACACCCTGTAATTAAGGTGCGTCTACTATTTGAAATTTCCAAAGAGTCTGGCACCAATTTTTCTGATTTTATTTATTTATTTATTTATTATTTAAATCGTAGAATTCGTAATGGGCATGTTTGAGACCAGAAATTGAAATATATTTCCGCGATAAAATAAGACGAAAAATTTCATTAAAATATTCTGGTAATACTGCACGAACCCTGGTGTAATGGAGATTAAATAGGCTGACTGTTGTAAGTTATGGAGTAAAAGTTTAATATTAATATAAAGAATGTCTAATTTATTTTTTGACCCACAAAACAAATTACGCAAAAACATACGTTTATGGAGGTTCAAATATTGTAAACATTGCTGAAAATACCCTCCTTGTTGCACAAGAAATTTTCTAGCACATTTCAAAAGGTTGCAGGTTTTTCAAAATGGACAAATATATTCTTAAATGCACTCTTCTGAGGCATAAACGATACAGCTGAACACATTCTCAAGGTATGACTGGGCGGTAGTATTGTAAGTTTAACCCTTTCTTATTAGGGTTTCGTTCATCTCACGAAACCCTATTCGTTTCGCTTCTCTGTCTGTCTATCACAGAGTCGGTTCTTAGAAACTGTATAAGTTACATAATTGAAATTTTTTGTACTTACAGCTGAATATCTACTGCCACGCTGAAAATTATAAGATTTTGAAAATGTCTTCATTAACGCAAGATATTAATTAAAACCTTAAAAACCCACTTATTAACCACTTGAGGGGCGGTGGTATATATTATATAAACCTAATTATATACACCTAATTTTAATCCGATTTGAACCAGAAACTTTTAATTAAATTTTACTTTTTTAACTTTGAAGGGAAAAGTTGAAGAATTGCTTTTCCTTTTTTTGAATTAAATTCTTTTGTCAATTCCGGTGGGAATTCAACGTTACAAGAACACAATTGCTTGCCCCTGAAATGGTTAATGGATAAAAATATTCAACTAAAGCGCAGAATTTATTTGAATTGTTGCCAATTTGTAAAATAGCACACATAATAATATTCCCTTTCAATTAAAAAATATATTTACATGTGACTATCAAAAACAGAAAAAAAGCGTTTAAAGTATAATTAAATGTTCACGTGTTAAGAGCAGTAATTATAGAAAATTAATGGACAAAATATTAAAAACTATACTTGTGTGTGAATATTAAAAAGAGAAATAATTAAATTATTACGCGTTCAAAGCATTAAATAGGGAAATTTACGTCATATTTAAAATGCTGAAACAACAATATTTCCAAACAGTTTCAATATAAAAATATATTTACATGAGATATTTATTTCGTTAAATATTTTACCTATTATGGCAAATTTTAAAACAGCGTAAATAATAATATTTTCTTCAATTAAATATTTTAAAGTTTAATAATAGTAAGAAAACTTTGAAAATTACGTCATATTGGAAACGATACATTTAAAACGTGTTACTGAAAACAATTTTCGGTACTTCTTCATTATACCATTTAAAAAAATAAATTAATTAATTAATAAAAAAATAAATAAAAACTATGGCCAAATTATTTGCCAAACTCTAATGCCCAAAACAACAATAGAAGAATGTTGCCATTGGAATCTAAAGACCCACTGACTAAAGTGTCAACTATCACTAACTGTAAACAATAAAATTTATAATACATTAGTGAAAAGTGAAAAAAAAGCAAATTTAAATATTTATTTATTTACTTTCTTAATTATCCCCCTCGACTGATGGATAAGTGTTTATGACGTCAGTTGGAAAGGGTCTGTTGTGCGTAGCTATGCATAGCAACATTTTTTCGACGCTTTTTCTCTTTTAATATCATGGCGCGCCGTTTAAGGTCGTTATTATTTTTTAATTAATGAAATATCTAATAAATGGGTAAAACATAATTTAAAATACAGATAAATGTCGAAAAAAAAATAGCGTATCTCTTTCGAATGTCTCCCCGAAGCAAGGAGCAGCTATATATCATTTCAGAAAAAGTATGAATACAGGGGTCACGTGACGACTTATGCGGCAATCTAGAACCGGGATTCTTTGCGAGAAGCGCCAGAATTTTGAGGCAAAGTGGCTTCCGGTAAGAAAAGGCGTCAAAGACACTTCGAGATTATTCTATGATGTTCTATAAATTAGCTGTGAAACAGAGTTTTAAGCTAACTGATTATCGTTAGTTACTGGTTTGAGAATATGGAATAATTTTTACATTCACGAAAAAGAAAAAAAAAAATAGAAAAATGGTTTATCGAACTTGGATCAAAGCCAGAATGGAATTAAAATTAAATGTTTTACATTTTAATATAAGAAAAAGTTTTTACGATTTTCAGAGTTTCTTTTAATATCTGAAATTATTAAAATAAATACAGCCTTTTTAGGAATTTAGAAATATAAAAAAGAAAGAATGCGGGTTTTTTAAGGGATGAATTTTAGGAAGCTTTTATAATTTAAAGATAAAGACGCCATTTATTGAGCTGACTAGTAGCAATTAAAATGCTGAATTTAGATATGAGGTTTTTGGAATAAATAGAGTTAAAATACATAAATAAATGGAGAAAATAAATATTATAGAGCAATTTAGAATAGGATGGGATAAAAATAATTAAGCGGGCCGCGATAGATTTAAAATTTTGTTATATATATATATATATATATATATATATATATATATATATATATATATACTTTGCATAAGGTTTTTTCCTAAAATAATATTTATGGGCGCACTTTGTTTAACTGAAGAAAATCCCCATTTTGGAGATTTCTTTTCAGCGCGAATGCAAACATCACCTGCAAATTAAAACATAAACCTTAACAAATCAAAACAGCTTATAAGTTCTTATTAAAAAAATTGACGAATCTCTTATTTAAATATGGCATATAATTTTATTTTACATTAATTGTTATTATAAATATATACATATACACACACATATATATATATATATATATATATATATACACACACACACACACACACACACACACATATATATATATATACACACACACACACACACACACACATATATATATATATATACATATATATATATATATATATATATATATATATATATATATACCGTAATTTTCGGCGTATAAGCCGCAGCTCAAAGAGTCGTTTTTCGACCCAGAAATATTATTTTATAAAATGTAACTTAAAAGATCGCTGTAAATATTTAACTACAATCAATTATTGAATAAAATTTCTGGGTCGAAAAACGACTCTTTGAGCTGCGACTTATACGCCGGAAATTACGGTATATATATATATATATATATATATATATATATATCTTAATAAATAACACCTGCTAGGAAATCTCAATATAGTATGAATCACAAATATTTTTAAGATAGATGATACCGAACAAAAACTTATATAAAAATGTTTAATCATAAATTGTAACATAAATGGACTATGATGATGGAAAATGAAAATTAATTAATTATCAGTTGGTAAAAAAAATCGGATCATATATATTACAAAAATTTAAATTGCGCATTTCGTTAAAAATTTTCCATAACATTTTCCACTTATAAATTTATTATACAACCTTAGTTTATTACATTATTTCCTGTCTTGAACTATATCCCATTTATTTCATTTTTTTTATTTTTTTTTCTATTTAAAATACTTATATAATATTTATTTTCCCTTCAAAATATTAAAAAACACTTTACGTAATTATTTTTCTTTAAAAGCTTTTTTTTTCTCAATTCTTAAATATCCGAATTTATTCTATTTAAAGTTATCGTTTGCACCATTTTCTTTTTTATTATATTTTTATTCCAAAGCTAAATTTGCGCCGTTCCTCGCAAGAACCTAAGTACTTCATTTTTCTGCTGCTCTTAAAATATACTTCCTACTTACTCCAAGGCGGTGATTCGCTGTTCAATGGACCTACGTTGGTGTTGATAACCTTGCTCGGTTGGATATTTAACGTGAAACATGAGATGCGGAGAACAGATTTCCGTGACCTTGTTCTTCCTAAAAATCTGTTGCTGTCTGGAACGAGACTATCTGAACTATTCGAAATGTCATATAAAATTAACATCATCTGTCTTTTTCCAATTGTAACATCCACTTTGATACTGTATTTGGATTCCTTGGAAACATCAGCTTGTAGAAACGTATAATTGCTTCAAAAATATATGCAAGTGTCGAAATTGCTTTAAGGCTTATGTTTGAATGTTATTGAAGAATTATCATTATAGTTTCTGAGTTCTATGGTTATTTTTGTACGAGAATCTTTAGATAATATTGGACCTTTTCTGGAAAGGGAAGTATTTATCTATTTGAATTTATTTTATAAAGAAATATTCATATAAATGTATTTTGTCAGTTTTATTGCCTATTGTAAAAGCATATTTAAATTAAGATTAACCTTAAAAAATATTGTATATAATGAAATTAAATTTTAGTTAGAAATTATTTCGTTTTCTCTTTTGCTTTAATTAATAAATTTATTTTATATCTATTTTTTTTTTTTTTTTTTTTTTTTTTTTTTTTAACGAAGGATCATTTTTACCCTTTTCGGATGAAATGTAAGAGATGCACTTCATAAAAATTTATTTATAGTGCATCTTTCTTTCTTTGAATTTGAAAATAATATTACATGACTAAGAGACTAGAAAATAAAAAATACTCGAACAGCAAAGATTTTGATAAAAAGTTAAAAACTATCCGTGCTTTCATACCCTTTAACAGGAACTATCTTTTGCACGCAGCAGCAGGATATAAACTTGTGACTTCGTGCAATATTTACTTTGTAAGCATTATTATTTAAGAGGGTGTTCACACCGGATATTCCAAAAGAATGAATTTTCAATTTATGTAATTGCGAATTGTTAGTTATTAAATAATGCAAAAATTAAGATACTCTGGTATGAACACAGAATTTCTGATTTTACAAACTGGTAAACCTGTGGTAAAAAAAAAATTTCGAATCGTGCAATATTTACTTTGTAAGCATTATTTTTTAAGAGGGTGTTCACACCGGATATTGCAAAAGAATGAATTTTCAATTTATGTAATTGCGAATTGTTAGTTATTAAATAATGCAAAAATTAAGATACTCTGGTATGAACACAGAATTTCTGATTTTACAAACTGGTAAACCTGTGGTAAAATAAATTTTCGAAATCCTTTTGTAAAGAGCTAACAATGAAAGTCCAATACAGTACTTTTTAAAATCTCTGTCATTAACAAAAAGCTCATCTCTTATTATTTGGAAGCAACAGGAGCATTCCAACTATCTTGATAATTCGACAAGATAAGTTTGTCATCTAATACATCAGTTACAGAAATTGTAATAACTTAATATTGTTACTATGGATAGTTACTGGTGTGAGTAGGATTTATTGTAAGTTTCTTCTATATATATTTTTTTTAAATCGTAATATTTATTTTCAAAGTGAAAATTTTTAGTTGTTATTTTTTCTTGCCTTAAACTTACTGAGTAATACGCGTAATATGGATTGTATTTTATATAACATGAAAAAAGACACCTTTACGGATATCTATCTTAACCTTTCCCATGTATTTTCAAAATCGATTTCACATTGCATACCTGTCAACCTCGATCTATTCTAATTATTTCAAACAACACAAATGTCACAAAACACATATGCATCATTTAATAAAAACTTTACTTAAGGTGTTTTTAAAAACATACATAACTGTATTTCACATTGATTAAAAAAAAAAAAAAAAAAAAAAAAAAAAAAAAAAAAAAAACCTAGCGCTTTGGAGCAACCTTAGCTTGTCATGTGGGTTAAAAAAAAATAACACGCAGACATACAAAAAACAAAACACGCTAGGTTTTTTTTTCTTTTCTTTTTTAATCAATGTGAAATACAGTTATGTATGCTTTTAAAAACACCTTAAGTAAAGTTTTTATTAAATGATGCATATGTGTTTGGTGAGATTTGTATTGTTTTAAATAATTATTATAGTACAAAGGATTCAAATGAGTGTTGTTCTTTCATGAATCAAGTTTATTTTGCTCTCTCTATTCATCCCTAAAATGTGTGTTAATTTAACCCAGGTTAAACACGTTTCAAACCAGAATTTTTTTTAAAAATGAGTTCAAATAGGTTCTACATTAAAACGTGAAATTTAATATATATTATTACATCCGATATATTTTCTGGTTAGAAACGTCTTTAAGCTGGATCAAATTAACTCACAACTTCGAACTACAGTGTTACCAAAAAATAAGTTATCCACTGCAAAAGATTCTGAGATGTCTTCTACTGCTCAGATTTTGGCGAAATGTCAACTACGGCAGTGATGGGAAACATGCGCAGCAGTGGGCCGATTGTCACAAACAAATTTTAATTGTAATTTCGGAAACTTAATATGGCGAAGAATACTATTAAAATTTAATGATGACAATCAGACCACTGCTGCGCATGTTTCCCATCACTGCCGTAGTTTGTCATTTGCGGTGCCGCTGCATTTGCGTCAGCCCTGTAGGCCTTAGTATTCAGGGGACGGTGATTTTTTTCATTGGAATGAATCATTCAGGCATGCGCAAAAGCATAGTTGCCAACCTTTGTAATTTTTTTTATGAATTACCACACCGTGTTTCCAGATAGTCGAAAGCAATTTCCCAAAACGTTCTAAAAATTTCCGTAAAACGTAACACCTGATGCTTGTTTGTGCCATTTTTTATAAAGTTTTTTCCTATAGAAAATACAGAGAGATGGCTTTAGAACAATATTTACCCTGTTTTACCCTATGTCATTTTTTATATATCCCAATTTTACTAGTTAGGTAGGAGGAGGGGGGAGTAGTCATAGTGCTTGATTGCTACCACTTTTTGAAATAGCAACATTCACCTTCTTTAATCTGTCATTCAATATGGTCGTTATTAATATTTCAAAAATTGATAGCAACTAAGCAAATCGAATAAAGAAACCGTGGAACTGGCAATGCAGTACTTATACCAGCAGAACACATGAATGTTTTTCTATTTCGTTATTTGGTCACATTTGGAGGTATCAAGCGCATTCCAACAAGGGTTGCAAGTTTAGCCTCCATTTTTATTCAGAGATTTCAAATTCATACGTGAAATTCCAGGTGGGGGATTTTTACTTTATATAAACACGAAATTTCTGGTGTGAATTTGGAATTTCTGGGAGGCCTAACTGGCAACCCTGATTCCGCTACAGAATAGTAACGCAAGTTTCTTACACGGCAAATGTAATATTTTAAATTTATTATTATAGATAATTACTGCTTTCAATATAAATTTTTGTACGGCTTTTTTAATTTTTTTAAAGTAAAAATAATTAGCTAAAAGAGGTGAATTGTTAGGTGTTATTTCATTTTTACATATACCAAAAACTATAAACATATTATTCATTTCATTTTATATGATCTGGAAAAAGTTACCTTTCCAGAATATTTAAAAATTCCTTAATGATTTTCAAAAATCGATTTCACGTTATTTCTAAGTGTTATTTTAATATTCAGATTCAAAGCAAAAACCTTCAATTTGTTTTTAAATAGTTTGATAATTTCTAATAAATTCCATTTTATAGTTGTTTTGAATGAATGTAATAAAGGCTATTGGTCTAATACAAGATTTCTATTTTAAGTTAAACCTTGGTGGAAAAAAATGTATCCATGAATAATTCCCCATTTCTTAATTGTAATTAACTATATAGTTTTACCAGTTACTATCCTGGGTATATGTAAAACGGTCCTTCATATTCAGGGCTTAAATTGCGCCGGAGCCCACCTCCGGTACTTCTCTGCTTTTAGTAAGTACTAGGGCATCCAACCCGGGCTTCCCGGGATAGAGAATATATGTGAAAACCATTTTTTATTTTTTGTTATTGAAAACTAATAGATTTTTTTACATTTGCCTGCTACGATTGCCTGCTAACAACATCAAAGAAATCGCTAAAAATTTCGTTATCTGAAGCAGTTTTTTTTTTATTCTGATAATTTCAGCAGTTTTAAGCGTTCATTTCTGTTATGATTTAAAAATTTGACTCTTAATTTATTCAGTATTTTTACATTTAACTTTAATTTATTCATCAATTTAATTAAACTCATTAAATTCATTTAAATTAATTAAGCTAAATTTCATTCTTGCATTTTAAATCAAACATTCTTTTTAACCCTTTCAGGGGCAAAGTACTTATGTTTCTAAAATGTTGAAACCAGTGAATCACACCGGGATTTAAAAACAAAATTTATTTCAAAATAAGTAGAAGCGTTTTTTCACGTATTTTATAAAAGTAAAATTTGATTCCAAAATTCCGGTGTCAATGTGGCGTTTGGGAATTAAAATTAAGTGGTATATATTATATACCACCGCCCCTCAAGGGGTTAAATTGTTTACTTTTGGTGAGAATATAAATTAATTTCAGAATCTTTCCATTACATATGTTTTAGGATATTTATTCATTCAATTTAATTTACATTTTATTCACTTTGCAATATTAATTAAACTTCATTTCAAATTATCTAAAATAAAAATATTTCTGACTTACTTTTTCTAACTTTTAAATAATGTCCATTTTTCTTAAATAACACACAGTCTAAATTTAATAAATTATTCTAAAATATAGTGTATTTCCTTTTTAATAATATTGATTAAAAATTGGTTAATTGTTAATTTTATTCTTTTCAGAAAGTTCAAATTCATTTATTTTAATTCAGGCAAATTCTTTCAGAATAACGAACTTTTCCATATATCATTTCAAAATTTCTAAGTCCAATAATCATTTTTCAAAATTTCTTAATTTAAATATTTTACTTTCAAAAACATATCTGGTGGAAAGAAATTTTAATTTTATTTAGATTGCTAAAATTTCATTTGTTTTCATCCATTAGTTTGGCAGTTATAGATTTTTAATTACTTTCATTTTTTCTGTTTTGAATTTCGTCGAGATTTGCGATCAGACGCCATTGATGAGTATTTAAATGTTTCGGGTAAACAAGCAGGCGTTATTTCCTAGTTCCCGCGCATTCGTATCTGGGTCAGTGACTCACGAGAGGCAAGGTCATTATCAGTCCGATTCAAGGTGACAGATGGAAGCTCATAGAACATTCGCAATGACGTGTCGTCAACAGTTAATATTTGACTTTGACCGCGTGGGTGAGCTTCTTCAAAAAATCCATCAGGTGGTGTCACGAGCGCGATAGTTAAATTTGCAACCGTTGGAAAATGCTGCTGTCTGATTGGAGGATGATTTGAAATAGTAAGTTTTCCAGTATTATCGGAAGCACCGTGTGAACTCACTTCTCCACAAAACACGAGCATGTAAAGTACCCTTTTTTCTGAGGCTGCTGGACCTCTGGTCCGGTAGCGGGTAGCGGTAGACAGTGAAGGCATTCCTTTGAGCATCAACGTCTTTGAAATATTCGGTCAATATGGAGACTGGACTGAGACTAGATATATCATATCTTGATTCTTATAATTTCAACTACAATTTTATAGTCTCATAGTAACAGCTTACTCTAGATGAAAGGACGTTTGCAACTAGAGGATTCTCTATCAGTATCATCATCGTCACGCCGGACAGATCCAGAAGTGGAATTCAGGGTTGACATCGATCTTCGCGAGCAACATCTAATCCAGTCATCCGTATAATATGATTACGTTTGAATCGATCTAGAGACATTTCAATTAATGTCCTGCAAATAAAGTCCCATCATATGCTGTATCCTCCATCATTAACATCTAAATCACTATACTAATGAATTTATCTTCAAAAAAAACTTTCACTCTCTACAAATGAACTTAACGATGGAAAAACTTTCATTCTCTAGACGTCACCTTAATAACTACGTATATATATCTCATCAGAACTGAACTGCAGCAAAAATGATCGTATTGCAAACCATAATAATATTCTTATTGATTATAATATAAATCATACCGAAATTAAAATTAATAATGAAAATGAACTGAAATCTTACATATTTATTGATATAATAAGAATTGGATATATATTATTAAATTAAATATCAAAATATATTTGGTATATGATAGTGATAAAGTGTCATCATTCTCCAGTTATTATAATTTGATCTGTGCATTGATGTGATTATAATAAAATCTGTGTTTCTTCTAATCTGGTGAGTTTTTCTCTTTCCTTTTTCTCTTTCATTTGACCAAGTTCAAGTGATGATACTAATTTAACTTCACTTATTTAATTTTGCTAAATAATATCAGGTATTATAACTTAAGATTCAACGTAATATTTTTATGACATCTCTTTTGTACTACCACTTTCGTTCACGCCTATGATGGTATTTGGGGAAAGTGTTGAATATATGTTTAGCCTAAATTTTTAGGTTTTTGGAATCACTCTGGTGCCAGTTGCTGGTGATTCACCCTTTTATTAAGTTTTCTTTTTATATTCATCACGATCCCCGAATATCATTATAATTTCTATTACATGTCTGTTACATCTGTGTTTTATTTATACTATTTTATTTATTCCTTAATGAAGTTTTAATTTCTTCATTGAATATTAGCTGGAGACAAATGCTGAACTTTTTATATTGTTTAAAGTGCAAACAGATTAATACTTTGTAATCGTCTGCAAGCGATAAAGATAGATTTCAAGCATGATTTTGTAAAATCTAATTTAAATGCTATTATAAATCAGTCAATTATGATACAGTTTTCAATTGAAAGTAGATTTTTTCCCCCTATATAACGGTGTAAAAATAAAAGATGTGCGATGTTTAGAAATTTAAAAAATTGCAGTAGCAAAAATCGCAAAACAGGAATTTCATCGTCAACTGTTGCCATTCGCAAAATGACGTCAGCGTTACGCACGAACACGTTTGTCCTTTATAATATAGATTGGTCGGAATAATTGGTCGGTTAAATATTGGTCGGAATTCACCGAAGCCCATAAATACTGGGCTCCGGAGCCCAGTGCAAGTGTTTCCGAAAAACCGAAGCCTAAATTACCCTTTCCTTTTCCTAACATATGGAAGCTTTTGCATTCTTTTCTATTAAAACACTATATGTGACATAATGTATTGCACGCGTAGAAATGGAGATGGAATGGGCTCAATATGCGACATCATCATCATCTTTTTAAAACAGGATACTTTAACCGGTTTTAAGAGGCTGCGAAATCAGAACGAGGGTTGCTGAGCGTAGCGAGCAGGGGGCAGAGCCCCCTAGTATATATTAGTCGATTCTTCAGCATATAAATATTAATTTTTGAAAAATTCATTCATTTTTTCATAAAAATGCATAGCTGCAAACTATTCTTTTTTGTGTTAACACTATTTCCGAATCACAATCCTTACTTTATTTAATCGCAGAATTATGCGATTAATTAACATTAAAATTAGACAAAGATTTCTATTCGGCCGGAGTGATAACTAAAGAGTCCTTTCGGCCTGTACCGGGAGGAAAAGGTAGCTTTCCTATACCTTCATTTTAAAATTTTAGCTAATGTTACTCGAAACAGGCAAGCTAAAATGCAAAGAACCCAATTACAGAGCATTCGTTAATACTTAATTTGAATAAGGAATTTGCCAAATTAGTCAACTATAGCCAAGTTGGCTTCATTTATGATGACTTATTTCGGTCGTCAAATGTCGCCAAGTTTGGCGAGAATTTGGCGCTAACGGATATGAATATATAGTTTTATGCGTATGATTGGGAAAATGATTACAACAATGAAAGATAATAATATTCGAGAAATCGCGTTCACTAAAATTTATAAATTAATCGTTGGATTTTTGTAATGTGCTATCTTGTTTCAAAATGTCTGCCACACTAGAATTTCAAACTGCTGGGTCTCAGCCGTTTTTTAAGATAGAGGTAAAACAAAAAATACTCCGGAATCCTAGTATCAAGGTCTAACACTTAAGCAAAAAATAAATTTGAATTTTTAACTTTTTTGTATATTTATTTTAGTTTTAAATTTTTAAATGGCCGCCATCTTGAAACAAAATGGCGAATTCGGTCGAGACATTGGTGAGCTTAATACACACAATTAGTTTCATCAAAATTGATTTATAAATACGAGTGCTATCGCATGACATAGATCAGATATATATATATATATATATAAATCAACATTTGAACGGAGGGTGGTTTTAGGGTCTGGGGGTCATGATCGGTGAAATATATACCGAAATTTTCCGGAGATGCTTTCCTCCGAACGGCTGCAATAGGTAGCTTTATACTTTTAGGTAGCTTTCAATACAAAAAAGTATAAAGCTACTTATTGCAGCCGTTCGGAGGAAAGCAGTTCCGGAAAATTTCGATATATTTTCACCGATCATGACCCCCAGACCCCAAAACCACCCTCCGTTCAAATGTTGATTTATATATATATATATGTATATATATATATATATATACTAGCAAGCTACGCCCGCTGCGCTGGTCGGTTTCTACAAATGAACCTTTAATCAAACGAAATTTATCGTTTAATTTGACCTTGTAATTGAAAGAAATCTGTATATTTACCTGGTATATCTGGTATACCTGGTCTGTATATTTACCTATTTACCTATATTTACCTATTTATCCTTCCACATTACGGAAAAATGACGTCATTGCGCTATTATATTTTCTAATGTACAGTCAAAATTTTAGCTGTTGAGGATCAACTCTTTTATTTGGTCATTTAGAGTTAGGGTTTGCTAAAGAATGATAAAACTATATGCTATATACTAAAACAATCACTAAAAATTATCGAACTAACAATGCAAACAAATTAAGTGACAAAATCCATTCTGTAAAAATTTTTATAAAGACTAATCTTTGATAATCGGGTTCATCTGATTATAGAACTTTTCCACATAATTCTAAAACTAACAGAACGATATGAAATATACTAAAACCATCCTTACAAATTACCTACTTAACAATTCAAGTAGCAAAAAATACGCCCAGTAAAAACTTTCAAAAAGGCTAATCTTTCGGAATCCGGTTCACCTGACTACATAACCTTCACACATAACTGTTTGACTAAGCAACGTAGAACAATATGTAGTATTTTCCATTTCTGAAATAGCATCTAACTAACTAACAATACAATTCTCATCAAAATCCGTCCAAAAGAACTTTTTCAGAAGGATAATCTTTCATAATTGGAATCAAGAACTGAAAAGGCTAATATTTGATTAAAAAAATGGTCATCCGATTTTCAAATTTCCCCCTATAATTCTAGAATTAAGCAACGTAGAATGATACGTTATATAATAAAACTTTCCCTAGAAAATTATATAACAGTGTAGGTTCCATCAAAATCCATTCGGCAAAATCTTTTAAAAAGGTTAATCTTTCATAATCGGATTGATCTGATTATAGAACTTCCTATAATAACTCTATAAGCTACGTAAAACGATATGTTATACAATAAACCTTCCCTGAAAAATTATCTATCTAACAGTTTCATTTCTACGAAAATCCATTCAGCAGAACTCGAGTTATAAGCAGTCGGAACGAAATTTCATATATGTAGAAGTACATAGAAGTATATTGCCATTAATACAGTTTGCATTTGAATAAAAAAAAGGTACTTTTCGGTTAGCCAGGTGCCAGTGATATATGTATATATATAAATATATACGTAGATACATATAGATATGTATATATTCATACATATAAGTGTATATATATGTATTTGTGTAGATATATGTGTATATATATGTGTGTGTATTGTATATATGTGTGTGTGTATATATATACATGATATATAACATTATCTATCACTGGCGCCCGGCTAACCGAAAAGTACAAAAAAAATACTGCAAAACTGCTGTCGTACACTTGAAAAAACACCTTTTGGCTTAAATTCTCTCATTAAAACTGTTTTTCTTTTTTTTTCTTTTCTTTCTTTTTTTTTAAATAAAATTAGTAACAGTTTTTTATTTTATTTTTCCAGTTGTATAGCCATTTCAATTCTTTCTGCAAAAAAAAAAATAAAATAAAAAATAAAAATAAATAAATAAATAAAAATAAAAATCTCCTTTTGGCTTAAAATAAAATTGTTTGTGGTCAAAAATAAAATCAAAATCGCCAAAAACAAAAGATAAATCGTCAAAAATAGCAATCTTGCCCCTTAAATAATTTTTTAAGCATTACGAATATTCCCAATCATGTTTAAATTAAATATTTTCGTTTTATAATATTATCTCTCATCAAAACTCTTTTTCTTTTTTTTCTTTTCTTTCTCTTTCTTTTTTTCATTTCTTTCTCTTTCTTTTTTCTTTCTTTTTTTAACTAAAATTAGCAACAGTTTTTTTTATTTTTCGAGATGTATAGCCTTTTCATTTCCTTCTGCAACAATAATGGTTGCCAAAAAATTAGCAATGGTAACCTTTTCGGCCAAAATAACAGAACTTTCTATCATAATTCTGTAACTAATATACGTAGAACAATATGTTATATACTAAAACCTTCCCTGAAACATTATCTATCGAACAACGCAAGTTTCATCAAAATCCATTCAGTGGAACTCGAGTTTTAAAGGAACGGAATGAAATTTCCATTTGTGTTTTATATACATAGTAGATGACCTATGTCATACGATAACGCCCGTATTTATGAATCGATTGTGATGAAACTAATTGTGTGTATTAAGGTCACTAATGTCTCGACCGAGTTCGTTGTCCAGCTTGGTCCGCCATCTTGTTTCAAGATGGCGGCCGCTGAAAGATTTCAAACTAAAATAAATATACAAAAAAGTTAAAAATTCAAATTTATTTTATACTTACGTGTTAGGCCTTGATACAAGGATTCCAGAGCATCTTTTGGTTTACCTCTATCTTAAAAAATGGCTGAGATAGAGCAGTTTGAAATTCTAGGGTGGCTGACATTTTGAAACAAAACAGCACATTAACGCTATTACTCGCAAATTATTTTCTTTCATTGTTGTAATAATTTCCCCAATCATACGCATAAAACTATATATTCATATCCGTTAAAGCCAAATTCTCGCCAAAATTGGCGACATTTGGCGAAATATGCCGAATTTGGCGAAATAAGCCGAATTTGGCGACCAAAATAAGTCTTCATAAATGAAGCCAATTTGGCTATTGCTGAATAATTTGGCGAATTTCTTATTCAAATTCAGTATTAACGAATATTTTGTAAACGTTTCTTTGCATTTTAGCTTGCTGTTTTCGTGTAACATTAGCTAAAATTTTAAAACGAAGATATAGGAAATAGGATTTTCCTCCCGGTACAGGCCGGAAGGACTTTTTTGTATTGAAAGCTACCTAAAAGTGGAATAACTGTCAGTTAAATATACAAAAAAGTTAAAAATTCAAATTTATTTTATACTTACGTGTTAGGCCTTGATACAAGGATTCCTTGATCAGGCTGATAGATATATTTAAAATTTTTATTTTGCTACAGAAAAAATTGCTTTAAATTTTGCAAATACATATAATATATGAAATATAAATATGCAGATTGGAGTGACGGTGGTGGTGGGGGGGGGGGGGGTGGCATGCTACAGTTATTAGTACTGCAGACTATTAGGGCTCCGGTATTATTTTTTTGTTAGAAATTAAGTCCTGTTCATATTGAATAGTGTATCTGGATATAACACAGAGCACGAAGTTAAAACCCTAATTGCAAGTCGACAGCATACTGATCGGCACAATAAATTGAAAATCCTTTACTTGTTAGCATCTTACTACATTTCCATCAAATATGAAAACCTTCCTTTATTAATAAAATTTGTTCAAGTTAAATCTTTAATTTGATAAAAATTCGTAATATGTTTAATTAATTCTTTGATACAATCAAAATAACAATAATAATAATAATAAATGTACAAGCAAATTTTACTATGGAAAGTCAATGCTATATGGCATTGAATTTAACGAATGCCGCTATTTTCACGAATCCCAATTTTTATTATCGAAATCTTTTGTTTCCAATTATTTTTTTGGCCCACTTGTTTTGACAAACATTTTTTTGTATTATTTAGTTGCTGAAATTTTGAGATAAGAGAATGCAAAATTTTCTAGGCAAAAATACTGGTGTCCCAATTCAGGGATTTTGAACACTCTACACGGCACACATACATGCAAAATCCTTTTAATGAAAACACGTTTCCAAGAAAAAGTGATGCCAAAAATAATTGGATATAACCGATTTGGACAATAAAAGTTGGTTGTCGCGAATATGGCATCATTCGTTCGTTAATATTTAAACAACGATTTTATAATTAGCCCTTTTGTGATGAGCGTACTTTACAGAAATTTTAGTATTTCTCACCAGTTTTTCAAAAGAGAAGTTTTTGCCAAATACTATAATCGCAAAAATGTTTTCATTAAATAAGGCAAAACTTTCAATTGAAAATTACTGGTAGGGATAATCATGCATTCTGACTATTTAACCCCTTAAGCACCATATTCAATTCAGTGGTAGTTTGCTGAATACCAGATATATTAAATTTTGTCAAAAGTAGTTTATACCATTATTTTATCAACCAGAGATACAGAAAGCACAAAACCGAATGCGAAACACAACTGAACAGAATGACCCACACATAAACAAATGAACAACGAAGAAAAAACAAAGCAGACCGGAGAATGAGGAGTTTTTCTATACGTAACGCCATCTATTAAGTTTGAAAACAATCATTGCTATAAGTACGTACAAAACCAATCACAATAGCAACTAGCGACGAAAAAAAATAGATGCGTAGGACATTGCAGTCTGGACTTAAGACGAGGACGTACGCACGTACGTCCTGGTATTACAACTAGACGAGTTCATGTCGTACACATGTACGTCATGGTGCTTAACGGGCTAATGTCTGACGTACATGCGACGCTGGTCAAGGTGTGGTTAAAGAATTAAAAAAAACATTTTGTTTCAATACATTTAGGTATAGAGTCTGTCATGTTTATTTAAAGAAAATACAAATTTCGGAATGAAGGGGTGTGCAAAACTATTTTCTGCAAAGAAGTAGAAAAAGATGAATATATGCAGAATGGTGATTATAATTTTTTTGGAGCGAGAAAGTAAAACGTTGCTTCGATGTACGAAAATGATCATTTACTTACATACGCTTCCTTCCTATCGCCAGCCTCAGTTTTCTGTTGACCAATGGTTGCCTAGTAATCGCGACATTTTGTGCCCTGATGTAGCATATACTGATGCACCGATCTTAACACGTTGACGGACAATTGCGGCTATAGCCGTCAAAGCGAAGTTCAAAATGAGGCATGACGGCTATAGCCGCCCAAAACGAAACGGCTGTTTTTAGACACTACCGTTATAGCAGCACAAATGTGCATTTACCGGCGTACAAGTAGAAGCCCAGTATCATGTTTTGGAGACACTTTTTTAGGATGAAGTTCGTTTCCCACCTGTTATACGAGTTGCAGCTTCAGTATGCACGTGCAGGGTGGATAGTGGTCAGGGGAAAATACAGTAAAAAAAAAATCCCTGACGGCTCGGCCTACAGGCACAGGTAGATTTCGAAGACGCAGACCGTGGGGCGCCTGTTTGTCGGGAATTGCGGAAGAAATTACCTTTTTTACGATGATGCGGCAGTTTGATTCGCCTACTTCGAAACCTAACTTGTTTGCAAGCGGATCCGGCAGGGATTTTTTTTTTTTTTTTTTTTTTTTTTTTTTTGTATAACGGTTGGTCCTATAAAAAACTTGTAAATATAAAAGTTTTAGATAATATTAAGAGGATTTATAATAAATTCAAGCGGATTTGAAATCTTGGGAATTGATGAAGTTATGAATTTTTTTCTTCTAAACCCCCCCTTCCCCCGCTTAAGGCAATTTTTAATTATATCAAAAATCTGTCATACATAAATTTTTGGCCCTTCTCCTAGAAGTAATAATAACGTCAAACGGATTCGATACGTATCATAATTAAGAAATTATGTTTTTTTTTCTGTTTTCACAAAAAGCCCCCCCCCCCATCCCCCCCCCCTTGGTTCGATTTTGCCCATTAACGAACTTGACCGAGATTTTATGCCCCTTGATTTTATGTATCAGTTTCGAAAAGATGCGGGAGTTGGAACCGCCTACTTCGAAAAATAACTTGTTTGCAGGCGGAGCCGGCAGGGATTTTTTTTTGTTTTTAATTTTTTTTGCTATAACGGTTGGTCCTATAAAAAACTTGTCAATATAAAAGTTTTAGATAATATTAAGAGGATTTATAATAAATTTAAGCGGATTTGAAATCTTGAGAATTGACGAAGTTATGAATTTTTTCTTCTAAAACCCCCCTTCCCCCCCTCTTAAGGCAATTTTTAATTATATCAAAAATCTGTCATACATAAATTTTCGGCCCTTCTCCTAGAAGTAATAATAACTTCAAACGGATTCGATACGTATCATAATTAAGAAATTATGTTTTTTTTTTTCTGTTTTCACAAAAAGGCCCCCCAATCCCCCCCCCTGGTTCGATTTTGCCCATTAACGAACTTGACCGAGATTTTATGCTTCTTGATTTTATGTATCAGTTTCGAACAGATGCGGGAGTTGGAGCCGCTTACTTCGAAAAATAACTTGTTTGCAGGCGGAGCCGGCAGGGATTTTTTTTGTTTTTAATTTTTTTTGCTATAACGGTTGGTCCTATAAAAAACTTGTCAATATAAAAGTTTTAGATAATAATAAGAGGATTAATAATAAATTTACGCGGATTTGATAACTTGTGAATTGACGAAGCTATGATTTTTTTTCTTCTAAACCCCCCCCTTTCCCCCCCCCCTTGGATCCATTTTTAATTATATCAAAAATCTGTCATACATAAATTTTCGGCCCTTCTCCTAGAAGTATTAATAACTTTAAATGGATTCGATACGTATAATAATTAAGAAATTATGGTGTTTTTTCTGTTTTCACAAAAGCCCCCCCACCCTCCCCCCCTTGGTTCGATTTTGCCCATTAACGAACTTGACCGAGATTTTATGCCCCTTGATTTTATGTATCAGTTTGTAAAAGATTAATGCAGAATTTTTCCAGTTATCGTGGTCAGAAAAAAGTGACATAGATAGATAGATAGATAGATTTTTAGATAGATAGATAGATAGATAGATAGATAGATGTATAAACTTTTGAACTGGGGGTGGTTTTGGGTTCTAGGAGTCATGATCGGCGTAGATCTGCAAAAATTTTTCAAAATTTCCAACTTAGGTGAGAATGTAATAGGTAGTATTTCTTACGAAATCTACCTAAAATGAGATTTACCAGTATATTCTTATAGAAAAATTCAAATTGATTATTAGATCGAATAATCAACATACATTTTTCTATGAGAATATACTGGTGTTTATCACTTTTTTTGACTGTATTTTTCCCTGACCACTAGCCACCCTGACGTGGTTGTAAAGGGAGTAGTGCAACCTAATTAAAGGTACTGAATTAATCAAAATTAAGTTTATTTAAGCAGAAAGAGTAAAACTATACTTCTAATATTCTAAAAATTACAAAAACATATAGTGTCAATTTTCGAACTTCACTATTTCCTACTGTCCGTCAACGTGTTAATTTTAATCCTTCTTATCCACTCACCTCTCACCCGGGGTCGCGCAGAAAAAAGTATTATTTTATCTTTAATACCGTTCTTTTCATATTGTATTATACGCCTGATTTAATCACAAAACATTTTTAAATAAAAAATGCGACTATTTCTTTTAGAAAAGTGGTATTTTAAATTAAATTTTATCTGTTCCCTAACAACGGTGCCCCCACCCTTCACCCCGGTGGACATATTATCAGAAAATTGGATTATATTAGACTCACTTTCGTCATTATATACTATCGTCATTAGTAACGTGCTTTCATTTTTCGATATACCAATCATTGACTTAACAACGCGTATTATTCCATAACTCAATATCGTAAGCTTAATTTACTATTTCAACTGGCAGTAAACAACAGTTCTTTCAGAAAACAACCTAACATCAACATTGAGTATTCTCATAATACAGTAATCCCTCGATATATCGCGCTACTTGGTGAATAAGAAAAAATCGCGATATACCGAGGGAGGTGAGAAGAGTTTATACATGAAAAATAATGAGCCCTAAATTTAGCTACGAGGTTTTCGTATTTAATACTCGGAAATTTTTCCAGAGAAAATTTCTCACGCCTTGCATTCATAATATTCATATATTTCATATCATAGAAAGTTCCAGGCTGAGTATCGTTCCCAAGTGGTTCAGTTGGGAACGATATATACGATTGTTCATATGAACAATATATTATAATTTTTTTGGAGAGAGAAAGTAAAACGTTGCTTCGATGTACGAAAATGATCATTTACTTACATACGCTACCTTCCTATCGCCTAAACTTACATCAAAATGGACTACTTACTATAAATGTGCATTGGCTGCATAATATATAGCAGCCAAATGCACATTTGTGCTGCTATAGCCGTAGTGTCTAAAAACGACCGTTTCGTTTTGGGTGGCTATAGCCGTCATGCCTCATTGTGAACTTCGCTTTGACGTATCCAGAGTATAGCGCACTGACCAAATCTTCGTCAGTGCGCTACACTCATGACCCGGGTTCGAGTCCCGGCTTGGGTACTTTTTCACTATGTTGGCTATACGCCTTTTAAGCAATTAAAATATATTACGAGGTTTTCGATTTAATACTTGTTCATACAAGCTATAAGTTCAGCACAAAAGAGATGGTAAAACTTTTAAAAAATACAAAACCGTACATGTAACAGTATACATTTTTATTTACATTTTATAGTATTTTCCGGAAATAAGAATCCAGAGTTGTTTGTTTTTTTATTTTCTTTGATTATCTGCTGCCCACTGGAAATTAAAGAACAAAAAGGAACTAACTGCATTTTAGTTGTATGCTTAGATTTCGACGTTTCAAATGTTTTATATGCTCTTTCGAGCAACTAAGTTTATCGGGGGACAGCTGAAAAAGAGCGAAATTGCCGAATGCGCGATATATCGAAGGGTTGCTTTACAATGTATTCGGAAATTGACAGGATTGAATTTATTTGTCGCGGCGAGATATTTAGCAATCATTTCCACGAATATTTCAATTATTATTTTTCATTCGGATAACTTTGTAAAAAAAAAAAAAAAAAAAAAAAAAAAAAAAACGCTTTTAGCACAAAATTTATTCAAACTCTTAAAAAAAGAACAAATATTTCTTGACCTATGAAATTATAATGTAACCATGAATGAATATACAATAGACCTTCTTTCGACGGTTTCGGAAACTGTTTCTTTACCATTACCTTTAGCAATTTCAGAAACCAACAGATCAGGGTGGTCCAACATGGCGCCCTCTACTCACCAGAAAACTCTTACAGAAAGAAGTATTTGCCTTATTAATCCAAAGCCATTAAATAATAAGCCCAGTCAGATAGTGTTAAATTTGTTAGCGACACACTAGCGCCAAACCCTTGCTGCGGAAGGAGGACAAAACAGAAGTGGGTCGCAGAGAAACGATACGATTTATTTATATCGATATTTCATACGATTTTTATCGATGTTTTGTTTTTGCATTTCCTTTAAAAGCTTGCTAATCACGGAGGAAGATAGATGGAGGGGAAAGTAACGTTGAAATTTTACAATACAGTTTTTCTCTTTATAGATGGCGCTACGGTAAACTGACGGCGATCCTAGCCTGCTTCTGCAATGCTTTTCAATGCGAAAAGCATTTATTTTTTAAATGTTTTTGATTGAAAATTTGAACTTTAAAAAAGTCAAACAAGTAGAAATTTCATTAAATAAAGTTTTCTTCACACCATACATATATTTTAATAGATATTTGGCATTTCGATTGCTTTTTATAACTCTTTAAAGAAGAGTTCATCCTGACAAAAACACCTGAATAGTCACTTAAAAATAAATATCACGGATATTGTACTGCGAAGAAATACGGAATGGACGTATAATTTTTAGAGATTAAAAGTATTATTCAAATTTTCTGGAATAAGTTTTAATCTTGCGTATATATCGATAACCTTTGAATAATTTAATAACTCATAACTTTTTATATCTATGCAATTAATATTATGTACATTTAAAAACAAATTTTTATCTTAATTATTTGGGAAATAAAACTTTAATAAATAATAGGGTCTATTAACTATTTTTTGCAAGAATCGTAAATTGTGACTTTAATATAATGTTTGTCATGAATGGTCCAAAAACTCTCATTTTTTTTATCATACATAAATGCTTCCTACACTGCTGCAGATAGAAAAGGTAACATGCTTACCTTAAAATTTGAAAATTATACAGTTATTAAAAACCATATATACTTAAATATAATTACAGTAAGATACATATAGAGACAATTCTCTTAATTTAAAAGTAATTTTGAAAAACAGCTTCAGATTACAGTCAAACAAATAGCACTCTATAAGACAATTTAAATGGCCATGTCAATTAGCCACAGACATTAGCATTCATTAAGTATAACATTTTAAAAATATATGCACTAAGATCGATATACTAGAATAAAAATTTCTTAGTTTAAAAATGATTACATGCATATAACTTTAAATTAAAGTATAATAAAAAGCACTCACCTTCGGAGCTCTAAACATACTTATTTTTTTTCCTTCGATTTTTCTTTTGTTTATCTCATCATCATAGCCCGATCTACATCCCGGAATAAAACATTTATACCCCATCTTAAATTTATGACATATAATTGCTATAATTAAAAATAATCGAGTAAAATACTTTCGGAATTTAACATGTAATCTAATGACATTCTGTTTAAAGGCAGCCGCCAAATTTTACAGCGCCCTCTTTTGTTAAAAAAATATGACTTGCATTTTCGATATCCTCGCCTATTCTAGTTTCTCCTCCAAGTTCTTTCTCCGTGTTGCTAATTATTGGGATCTTTTCCATTAAAGCTAAAACTATAATGAAAAAAAAATGGTGGAAATTTACTGCATTAATATTTCTATATAAATATAGTGGTGGCGAAGAAGTTGATTTATTTATTAAAAGTTAAATAAAAAGTGATGGAAATTTACATCACTATGCAATTAACCCTTTCCGGCACAGACAAATTATGTTCGTAAAATGTGAAATTACTGACTGACACCGGAATTTACAAACGACTTTCTTAGAAAATATGAACTCCTTATTTTAAGCTTTAATTTCAGAAGAAAAATTTTATTAAAATATTCTTGGTGCCAAATGCAGCACTCCCAACCGCTAGATGGCGCTATTTTCAACTTGCGAAAATTTTCCCATTTATCTGACTGGGCTTATTATTTAATGGCTTTGTATTAATCGGAGATTGAATAAGGCAAATATTTCTGTAAGAATTCTTAGTGAAGAGCGGGCGCCAGGTTGGATATTAAAAAAGAATTTTAAAAACAAAGTTTCTTTTGCTGCCTTTTATTTCCGGAAACTTTTCCGAGTAATTTTACATCGAGTTTATCAGTTTTCTTAAGCCGAAATAGCGGTTTTTTGGATGCTATTAATTTTCAAGTAAACATTTTCAGCGGCGTAACTGAATTTTCACATGCGAGAACAAAATAATATTAATTTCAATTTGAAGGTTAATGCTGTTAATTTAGCGTGTTTGTCTGTTAAACATGTTTGTTGAACATGAAAAAATTTAATTGATAGTATCTTAAAAACCAATATTCCGGGTTGCAAAAATGATTAATACACTGTAAAAAGGTACTGGTAAACATTTCCGAAAATTATGGGTAGGAAAAGAAACTTTGATTTTATAAATGATTTATTAAATATTTAAAGTCTAAATGTTTCTGAGAATTCTAAAGATAAAGGAAACTTTTCAGAATCGCGTGTAACTCGAAAGAGGTTCCATTATATTTTCGTTCGTCGTTATATTATACACTGTTGTCCAAAAATTAATGGGCAGTGACCGGACTCGTCTGCTTTTTACACGGTTTGTCGAATATCTACTGAAACTCGAGAGAAATTGTCCTTGAAATTCGAGGATGTAAAGCTCATGTTTGACTTCAAGAACAGTAGAAACAGTATACAGCAATAAAAAATTAATATATTGAATATTTGATGCTATATATGGGCATTTGTATGAAATAATTTATAAGTGTGCATGCGCGAACTATACCAAAGAATTTTTTTCATGATTTGGTAGTTATTTCTATACAGTATCTCATATAAAAAGACCAGTCAAATATCGTGAAAACTCAGAAAGATACCAGCAATACAGTGCGCTAATTGACAAATTCAGGGGGAAATCCCATCTAATCCAATGGGATTTTGTCAAATTAAAAAAGGCTGGAGACGTCCAAAAATGGATTTTTAACAAAGGTAATTTTGAATATTTTACAATTTTGCATGATAAAATTAACAATATTTATGACAAGTATGTAGTATTCTGTTTTTTAAAGCTGTGAGAAAAGTACCTTTTAGAGAAAAATTTTTATTTTTACGTTCATTTTTTTTTCTTGCATGCTTAAAATGGTGAGTAAAAAAATTTTCAAATCGGAGTTCTTGAGTCACAAAGTGTTAAGGGCAATTTTTATTGCCGTAAAATTTAACATAACAATGAAAAAAAAATCAACATAACAATGAAAAATATACCCTAACAATAATTACTAGTCCTTCTAACATCCCGTTCTCTATATAAGTTATTTAAAATTTAAAAAGTTTTGTTTTAAAAGTAAACTAGTTGACCCGCCCGGCGTTCCCCGGGCCCGTGATAAAACCTAAAATGATCCCCAAATAAAAAATACTGATAATTAGTGATAAAAGTGCTCATAAGAAAACATTTAAAAAACAGCTTTTGTTGTCCAAACCCTTTGAAATTTTTACTTGTTATAAATATAAAAGTTTTACAGGCCGTGTAAAACTTACCTCAGAAGTATTATTATCTGGTTGTAAAATAAATATTTTTTCCTCCCCAGAAAACGACACTTTTTCAAATTTTATTGAAGGAGAGAACTGCCCCTCCCATTTTCTTTCCAGCCTTTAAACAAGTGAAAGCACATCCTTCCCTTTCCCTTTTGTTCACCCCTCTCTCAAACAAAGCAGGTGGAAGAATAGATTCTCCCTCCAGGAAGGGAGAATAAAAATAGAGTGAAGAAGAATTTAGAATGAGTATTTCCTAGGGGAAGGGTTGTGAGTAGTGAAGGCTAATAGGGGAGCAATTCTTTCCCCAACCCTCTTGTTTCTTATTAATTTTATTTCTTGCTTTTATTCACCCTTCAAATAAATTTAGGCATGCGCAGTAAGGTCGAATTTACTCTGAAAAATTAAGACTTCTGCATCCCGCTTTAATATATTAGATTTTGCAAACATTTTAAAACAGATATGCGTGTCATTTCCCTTATCTGAGAAACCACGACAACTAGTAACATGAATTTATTACAATATTACTTTATATATGTTATATAAAAAATTTATTTCCTTCGCATTTATCTCGCATTAGTCCTTTAAATTAATCTAACTTCTGACATAGTCAGTATTTCCTTAATTCTTAATAATATTTATTCTTATTTAATGTCTTTTTAAAAGTATTAACCCGTGTATTAATAATTATCTTATTCCAAATCTTAATCTAAAATTTTAAGTTCATTCGTAACTTTTATCAGCTCCCCAATCTATAAAATTCCGAGAGACGCCTTTGTCATTTCGAATATTTTTAAAAAAGCCATTTTTTTAATTCCATGCTCTGCTTTCGCGCGCTGGGGGGTTTTTCACTTCGAAATTAATGCGCGGCTACGAGAGGAATTCTTTCGTGTTAGAGCTTCTCCCTCGGTCCTCATTCGCTTGGCTGGAGCTCGCCTCTCACTCATTGGTTTGTGGTCTCGTGACGTCGTATTCTGTATCACTACGCTCAGTGAACAAAACTCGCTTGCACGCTTTGGAGTGAAGATTTTTGACGTGTTTGGAAGTGTAACCAAATGGTTATCTGGTTTTGTAGTCACGTAGAATTTTCATACAGCTCTTTAAAATGTTTTAACGATGTAGTGAGCCATCGTGAAGCCTGAGGGCTATAAGTTTATACCTAATACTGTGGGAACTGTTACTTGCATCGCTCTTGTTCATCAATAAACGATTTGTCTGGAAATTGGCTGGTCTTTATTGAAGAAACTCTTGTGGTATTCCATCCTTGCCTAAATTCCTAGCCATGATTATTGATTACAACTGCAATCACTCACCTTCTTGAACTGCCATTTTTTCATGGAGTAAAAAACCATCTTCGTAAAAGTACCACATATATATAAATTCTTTTTGTTTATTACTATATTAATAGAGCGCTATCAAAAGATTCATTTAAATCAATAAATCTGTAAAAATTATTCCAGCGATAAAATATCAGGAGTAAGAAGGAAAAGTAAAGGCCTATAAAAGGTGTATTTTCTAAGTTGATAAGAAATACCCTAAGGAATACCTTTTTGCTAAATTCTTTGTTGTTATAGCGATTTAAAACTGTCATATCAGAAATCCTTACAAGATTTACGAAAAATGTTTCTTATTCTCCTCTGGGATTTAATATCAAATTAAAATTTCGAATTCTTCATTTTGAGAATTTTTAAAACGGATTCTTTAAAAATAAGCTGTTTTTATAAGGGAACTAGCTGTTTAACCCGTTCTACGCACGGGAGTTCATGAATTTCATTCTAAAACCGAAATTAAAAATAAAAATCAGTACAACCAAACTAAAGTTTATGAATATAAAAATTTGTTATGTCTATTAAAAATCGGTGTTTACACAACCAATATGAAACAAATATGGACACAAAAATCAGTTATGTCTTAATAAAATAAATAAAAGTAAAGTATTTACACAACCTAATTAAAGTTTGGGAATAAATAATATATCATGTTGCTATGGCAGCAGACGATAAAACGATATCTTTGGAATAAGGGAATAAATAGAATAAAAAGTTTTGTTGATGTTTGTGATAAAATATTTTTCTTCATTATTAAAAAAAGGTAATAATTAAGCGCAATTAAATAATTTCTAATTATTTGCATGCAAGGTAAAATAATTATCGTAATACCCGCTACAGCTTCTTAGTATTGCAGCGTGGCGTACGTAATATGTATATCTCACATTGCAGTAAACATAGAACTGGTTAGAACTCCCAGGATTTCGGATTAAACATAAAAAAAGGGCAAAAATTCGTCAAAAACATAAAATAAAAAAAAATCTATTTAAATTTTTCGAATTTTTTGTCCCAATTGTTTATAGTAGGGGGCTGGTAGGGGGCACCAACCCGTGTGCTAAATTTCGTAGACCTGCGCCCTGTGGTTTCCGAGTTTTTAAGGTTACATAGATACGCGCACGGATTTTAATAGGGTACATCATTATTTTCGTTGCATTTCTATATTTCCTAACATATGAGTTAAGTCTTTATATTGTAACAGGGTTTGTACGCTTTTACCACAATTTTTTATAGAAATTTTCTATTTAATAGTTAAATAGTAGAAATTGAAGGCGCCTCGTTTAATTGCAGTATTTGTAATAGTTTCTGCATTTAAATAAGGCGAAAAATTCTATTAAAAAATTCTGGTAACATTGTACGAATCCTGTCTGACGAAGAACAAATTTTATAGTCATTTCAAAAGTGAGTATAGTTGATTTTAAATGCAAAATAATTTATTGAATTGAATTTTTGCCCACATTTTTTTAAAATCATTTAAAGAACGAAATTTTAACGGGATGTATCACTTTTGAAAATGTGCTAGCAACGATTATATATATTACATTTCATCGGTTGGGTAATTATTATGCTGTTATATGCGGAGAGACGTAGGGACCAGACGACGACTGTGCTACGTATTTATATAATTACGAACGTACCTAAAAAAAAGTGTAAAAACTGGGTGCGCATTATACTAGGAATATTTCCAACAATTATATTACGAAATCTTTCATTAAGTCACTGAATACCACACGTAGATATTCTGATACAAATATACGAATTTAGGAAAATAAGCGAAGTAATTGCAATTTTACATGCAATAGCTTTTTATTGTAAACACATACACAGTACTACAAATGATGTGAATTTCTTTTCACTGACTGGTATAGCACTTGGTGCGCCATACAAAGGTATCTGGGTTCGATCCTCGGTCTGAACACATTTTTCACTCTGTTGGTTGTACGCTGTTTAGCAAAGTGAAAAGAAATTTACATCCTTTGGAGTGTCATTTAAAGATTTATTGCGTAGTTTCAGTCCTGCTGAATAATTTAATTGGAAATTTAAATACACAGTAATTACTCACTTTTACGTTTACTGGACAGATGATAGGAAAAAACAATAATGTTATCTATAAAAAAATAAATAAAGCTAAGTCGTACAAGTAAACATATCAAATTAATAGAAATACATCATACATCTTTATTAGATCAGCCTCATACAGTAATAATAAATAGAAGAAAAATAAAAGTACGCACACTTTCAAAATTCTCTACATGTTCTTCACAATTAACCAAAGTTGTCAGAAGAACATCAGTTATTGTCACTAATGCAACTGGAATCTTCACTAGACCGTAAGTTTATTACATCATATCATCTTCCCTTTGAAATTTTAATCGCAGGTATATATTTATTTTTCTGAGTCAGGATTTCCAGTTTTTAGGTGCGTTCGTAATTATATAAATACGTAGCACCTATTGTCGTCGCTTGGTCCGTCCGTCTGTCTGTCCGTCCACCCGCATATAACAACGCAAAAACTACCCAACCAAATGGTTTAAAATTTAAGATATATTATCTTTGCAAAATTGTATCGAGACATTTCAAATTTTATGAAAATCGAATCAAAATTTTAGGAGATATTAATAAAAATATTTATAGAAATTTGAATTTTTTTTAAAAAATCGGTGCTTTTTTGTTATAGGAGCTTCCGAAGTTTAATCGTCAAGCGACCGAGATACTTATTTTGTTACAGAAATTAATCTGCAGACGATATAATTCATTTCACAGAATTAAAAATCATCTAGATCTGAATATTTATATAACTAGCTATAGTACGAACGCACCTCATTTGTCACGTTTGACGTACAATTTCCAACTTGATTTTTTTTAATTCATAGGTTCCCTTCTGTTTAAATACTATGGTGTGCATTATGAAAGAGATATATTATATATTTTCATGTTTTCCAAATCAAAAACACGGATGCGCATTATACATCAGTAGGGTAAGTCCGGGATATTTGCCCTACGTAAGAACCCCCCCCCCCTTCATTTTTCTTTTCTTTAGCAATAATTTTTGTACTGCACATGTAACCTAAATACTCCAAATTTTATGTAGAACATCATAAAAAATATTACTTTAATATAAATACCATATAAAATAGTATTTTCATGAAAAAACTGAATGGTTTTGGCCATTTATGTGGGACCTCAGGGTTAGACACCCCACTTGATAAGGGATAGATGTCCCATTCGTAAAAGAATAGGAAGTATAGGTAATTAACAATTATAATTCAAAATCTAGATTTCCTATTACATAGATTTACTAGATTACTAGATTTCCTATTACATAATATCCTATTTACATACCTGCCAATATCGTACTATACTTCCGTACAATGTAGGTTAATTTAAGCTAGGTTAAACACGTTTCAAACTAGATTTTCTCTTAAAGAAATACAATCAAATAGGTTTCAAGAAAGAACATGAAACTTTACATACATTATTTTTTCAGATATATTTTCTGGTTAGAAACGTCTTTAATCTGGATTAAATTAACTTACATTGTACGGAAGTTTAGTTGAATGTTGCAAGTATGTATTTACATCCAATTTACACTTTTTTTTTTTTTTTTTTTTTTTTTTTTAAATAGAGTTTATATGCTCTGTATTCTAATCCTGCATCACACTCCCACATCAACGGATATCTGCTATTCCCAATTCTTCGAATAAATAGGTATACAGAATTTGAAGCTATTCGAATAATTCTAACGAAGGCAAAACTTGTTAAATCTAAATTAATAGAGATTACCCCCCCCTACCTCTCCTTATATTCGATGTACAAACTGTAAAAACTAGTAATTCGGGAAGCAAATTTAATATTCTCAAATTAATTGGGTAAGATTTTTATGTTTCTTAATGAATGCGTTCAAAATATTTTATATATTCTACCAAAGGTTCAACTTATGTAATTTAAAGTAGGGGGGAGGAGAAAACTTACCAACAATAAAATAAATATTTTTCTTTGATGGATAAAACATTTATTTCAAGAAAGAAATCGCTTTAACTTAGTCTACTACGCTTTTTTTTTAATAACATTTGATAGTAGAAAAACGTCACTAGCTCTATATTTTTTTCGTTTCTCCAAATCAACCCAAAAACGTGTGCGCGCATTATACTTTCAGAGGTGCCAGGTTCTCACTAATCTTATGCCCAGATTAACAACGCTTCAAAGAAAAATTAGTGGATGAATCTTTATTTAATTTCAAGTTTCTACGTGGAATTTATTTAATTTAATTTATTTTAAAAAATTTATGGTGCAAAACATGTTAAACCTGGGTCAAATTAACTCTCATATTATGGAAGATTAATGAGAGCTTGGCACCTCTGTACTTGAGTAACCTTGAAAAAAATATCCGTTGTATATCCTTTAAGGTTAAAGTTATGGACGAAAATCTAGGTTCAACTTGGAGTGAGATATCTTAAGTTGTATAAAAATTTTGTTCATCTTTCAAAATAAAACACAAAAATACAAAAATCATGCTAAAATTGTTTTTTAAAAAAACTTAAAGCTTCGTATGAGTACCATTTACAAATATTCGTGGAAAATCGTTTTTCGCGCAATATAAATTAGATCTTAAGTTTTTCGTTTAAGAACTCGTCCTTAAATTGTTCCTTAACTCAATTGAGCCGTGAGAAACTACATATTATGAAAAATATTTTTTTAAGATAACTTACAAATGCCCTTTGTGAGCATCAATCATCTAGTCTCACTTTTTTTTGTTACTTTAACGTGCATTCCAAAAGCTTTGAGTGGAAATAATAATATTTGGTAGAAACATTATTGAGATCCGATTAAGTACACGTCTGATTTATTCTTAACTGTAATATCGACTTTTTTCTATTAAAAAAAAGATTATACAAAAGTTTCTTACTAGATGATTTCTCGCTTTTACGTTATTTGAAATATTATTCTTAAAAATTATTTTTTCGGCCAATAGAGTTATAAATTACATTTGATTGATGTATGTTATGTTGAGAAACATCACGATACCAAAACTTCAAAAAGTTTCTTTCAAAATTTAAAGTTTTCGAAACATTTTTATTCCTAAGAATTTCTTTTTAAGAAAACACAAAGAAATCATTCATAAATTTTAAATTTTTTTAAACGTTTTCTATTTATTTTCAATTTAAAAAAAGAGCAGATCAATTCCACAGAGTTACAAATTAGCCAAGGAATTACAATCTATGATTTAATTACATACAGGGTGATCCTGAATTCATGGTACACACTTTAAGGATTGTTACAGAACACAGTAACAAACAATTTTCGCTTAGGAAACCAGCATCAGAAATCCATTTATATAGCCAAAAATACAGGGTGTCTCCCTCCAATCCGAAGTTACGTTTTCGTTAATAACTGTAATAGTAGTGAAGATACTTGAACGAAATCCTTAGAATATGCTTACAATTCATACAAAGATGAGTCTGTTGCGAATTTCGTTAAAATATCTCTACTACTGTTAAAGTTATGAACAAAAACGCGATTTCGGATTAGACTGAGACGCACTGTAGTTTTGACTATATGAATGGATTTCTGTATACTCTTCTCTCTATTATTAGATCGAATCAATCATCTCTCTATTGTTATTCGATCAGTGTAGATCGAATATCACTATCGCTTATGACAGCAATTTATCTTTTAAATATAAAATTGCGGCTTATAGATTTTATATAAAACGTGCCCTTGATATTTGCACTGGAAAGCACCTATAAAATGAACTAAATAAAATTAGACAACTTGCAATAGAAAACGGATTTCCCCCTCAACACATAAATAACTTAATTTTTGAATCTGAACAAAAAAATCCAAAGAATATCGTAAACATATCGAAGAATATCGATTATGTACCAAAATTAAGTGAAAGACTAAAACATGCCTTCAAGAACTTCGATATGAACTTAATAGCTAAGCCACCATCAAAGTTAAAAGATTTAATTCACAGTAAAATCGATACAATACCCAATAACGACATCGCAGAAATATATTTTATCGCATTTTGTACAGAAATGCAAAATGATACTATTTTGAGTGTCCCTGTACACGAAGCATAGAAGGAGTGCTATTGTTGCGAGCAGTAAGCCTATACGCGAGCTATTCTTTCCGCAGACCTCTTGATTCTTGTTAATTCTATTACCTCTTTTATCAACGTTCAAAGAAATTTGAAGCATGCACAGAAAGATTGATTTTGCGCTGAAAATTTGGGCTTGTTGCTTTAGTATATAAGGACGGCTCATTTACCGTATATCCGAATTCTGTTGGCTGTCCCTATGAATGAACTGTAAATTCCTTTTTAACAGAGAATATGCTAGAGTAAGTAACAATAACACATATCAATTTCGTGGCAACCCAAGTACATCTACAAAAGTTATATCTCTGACAAATAAATATGCTAAACTGTCAGATAAAACAACGTCATAAACACTTTTCAACTACGTTGAGAAATTTTAAATTTATGCAAATATTTACTGCATATTTAAATTTAAATCATTAAAAACACATTTCCATTATTAGTTTAATCTTTTTTTCGAGTCTGGATATCCCTCAAATATTTACTTAAACATACATATATAACAAACAAACATAAAATATTAAATCAACTATTCATGATTATGTAAGTATTCCACTTCTGGACATTTTAAATGTAAACATAAAATATTTCAAACATTTAAGCTTCACGTAAAACGTAAACTGTATTTATAAAAGTAACGTACATGCATATTCTTCATTCCATTATATATTTATAAAGTAAAATTTCTTCATGTCTAGACAGTTCCGACATTTTCTGCTTAAATTCTTACTCATATGAGAATTTTTAACTAAATCCATGTTTAAAATCAAACATGCATTTTGCTGAAATTCTGGAAAGCCGCATCAAATTTCTCCATCAGAAAATTTTATTATGCAAATATTTTTAAAGATAGCATCTATAAAACAATAACTTTAAACATATATGTAAACTTAAAACAACACTTAAAAAATATTGATTATTAATTAATGAAAAATATCCATCTATTCTGAAATTTTCTATAACGAAATAAATTAGAAAAAAAAAAAGACTTTACTCCCAGAAAAATAAAACAGTAGTATCTAAATATAAATATTGCATTGAAAGTTTTTTGCTGAAGTGCGTTCAAGTGACTGAGCAATCTTACGCGATAGCTTAGGGATAAATAATTATTAACACATTCACAGCGGGAATCTTTTGCACTTTTTTAATTTTTAGACAGCAGTTTTCCATGTTGTAATTTTTTATTTATGTCATCTGTCAAAATTTATGATTAGATAAGGGGAAAATTTCCGTGTTAACCCATTAAAGCCGGAATTATTTTTCACTTTAAAATTCAAAAATTGCATTTCATACCAATATTTCAAAGTAGCAAATTTAATCCCCTTTTATTACGGAGTTTCTGTCATCAGATAAAGATAATATTTCTTTTAAAATATACTGGTATACAAGCAACAAAATGGAGGGAAGCTATCCCGGTACCATATGGTACCGATAGGCTTTAATGGGTTAAAATACTGGTTTAAAGGAAACAGCGCGTGTAATGAGGGTTTATCTTACAAATGCACCTGAGATTTGATTTAATATTTTGAAAATGTCAAAGACTCAAGCGACTGAATGTACGTACCTTTCATGCACCCCTATATATTAATAGACTAGCCCTTGTTCAAAATTCTTTATGTAACAGCACAGTGGAAGCGACATTTCTATTTTCAGTCAACGTTTCCCCATGTAAATGAACGTGTGTGTGTTTGAAAAATCTCGGGATGAAAGTATGTTGTAATATCTTTTACATATGTCTATCTCATTTCAGCACCTTTTAAGTGTGTATTTTTAATTAGTATTTTACCTCTTAGGATACTAAATATATTTCAAGTTCAAAATTCAGAACTCGATAAAAAAAAAAAATATCGTTGCTACACAGTAATGCTTACGGATTCTTTTGGGTAGCCCTGTACAGGATCCATAGCAACACCATAGTATGCAAAACTTTAGTTAAACGCGTACTAACTGAATGCGCACTTTCAGCAATTATCGCTTATACACAATACTTCGGATACAGTTCTGTGTCCGAAATTTTTTATATATCCCGTAAATGAATGATAAATACTATTCACATTATATTATACAAAAGATACCTTGTATTGTAGTAAACCTTAGCAATGTATATGAATTTCAATACATTTGAAATAATGTAACATAATTAAAATACGCTGCAAATTTTTTTTCGCATACACGATTGTGTAACCGAACAATTTTGTGTGGCCCTGTAAATGAATGTCAAATGCTTTACACTCCATATTCTACAGAATTCATGTTTTAGTATACTTCAGAAATTTTATCAGCTTCATTATGTTTGTAGTAGTGTAACATGATTAAATTGCACCGCAAATGATTTTTATCCATAGAACATAATATGACGGGATTATTTTGAGTTTCACTGCAAACTAATTAAGTGCTAAACGTAACATATTCGATAATGAGCATCTTCTAGTGCACATCAGTGATGTATATAAATATTGTAATACATTTGAAATAGTGTAACATCATTAAAATACACTGCAATGGATTTTTCCACACAGACCATGATGTAACGGTATTCTTTTGAGTGCCCCTGTACACGAAGCGTAGAAAAAGTGCTAGGGTTGCGAGCAGTAAGCTAATAGACGAGCTATTTTTTCCACAGACCTCTTGATTCTTATTAATTATATTACCTCATTTATTCAACGTTCAAAAAAATTTGAAGCATGCACAGAAAGATCGATTTTGCGCTGAAAATTTTGGTTTGTTGCTTTAATATATAAGGATGGCTCATTTACCATATATCCGAAATCTGTTGGCTGTCCCTATGAACGAACTATAAATGATAAACACTTCCTTTTTAACACAGAATATGCTAGAGTAAACAACGATAACATTTATCAACTTCGTGGCAACCCAAGTACATCTACAAAAGTTATATCTCTGACAGATTAATATGCTAAACTGCCAGATAAAACAACGTCATAAACAGTTTTCAACTACGTTGAGAAATTTTAAATATATGCAAATATTTACTGCACATTTCAATTTAAATCACTGAAAAAAAAATTCCATTATTAGTTTAACATTTTTTTTCGAGTTTGGCTATCCCTCAAATGTTTACTTAAACATACGTGTCTACTGAATTAAAATATTAAATCAACTACTCATGATTATGTAAATATTCCACTTCCGGACATTTTAAATGTAAACATAAAATATTTCAAACATTTAAGCTTCACGTAAAACGCAAACTGTATTTATAAAAATAACGTACATGCATATTCTTCATTCCATTACATATTTACAAACTAAAATTCCTTCATGTCTAGACAGTTCCGACATTTTCTGTTTAAATTCTTACTCAAATGAGAATTTTTAACTAAATCCATGTTTAAAATTAAACATGCATTTTGCTGAAATTCTGGAAAGACGCATCAAATTTCTCCATAAGAAATTTTTATTATGCAAATATTTTTAAAGATAGCATCTATAAAACGATAACTTTAAACATATATGTAAACTTAAAACAACGCATTAAAAATATTGATTATTAATTAATGATAAACTTCAATCTATTCTGAAAATTTCTATAACCAAATTAATTAGAAAAAAAAGACTTTACTCCCAGAAAAATAAAACAGTAGTACCTGAATATAAATATTGCATTCTGTTATAAATTACTTGAAAAATTTTTCATAATGTTTGTTCAAGTAGCTAAGGGATCTTACGAGATAGCTTAGGGATAAATAGTCATTAACCCATTCACTGCGGGAATCTTTTGCACTTTTTTTTTAATTTTTAGACACTAGTTTTCCATGCTGTCAAAATTTCGGATTAGATAAGGGGGAAATTTCCGTGCTAAAATACAAGTTTCCAAATTTAAATGTTTCGTGCGCCTTAAGTGGCAAGTTTTCTTTCCAACCTGCGTTAATGATTAAATTTTCTGTTGGAGAATGTATTTGAGTTTGGGACCTGTTCATTTCACAAAAAATACTCCTCAGTACTGTGATTTACAGTTTGATCAGTTCTATTTAAATGCAATTTTTTTATTTTCGAATGCTTTTCATGTTATATATATATATATATATATATATATTTTTATCTTTCCCGCCAGCAACGACATTCCGCTTCAAAAATGAGATAATCTATAAAGATCGAGTATCAGAATTCATATATCAATATATAAAACGTTCTTCGATCTTAAATATTTCACCTGTTTAATATGCGAAATTTTCACTATATACAAAATTTCAAGTTTCTATTACACCAAAATTAATATGTATTTTATTGTTAAGAATCGGGGAAAAAACCCTATATGTGTATTTCTCTTACGTGGCGCGAAAATAAGGCTGAATTTGTACCTTACCGTTTGACAACAAAGGTAGTTTCTAGAGTGACGATTCTCAGGAGTTCATTTTACGGTCATATGATCTATTCAGCAAATCAAAATTTAGGGCAGGAGTTTTGAACACAGTACGAACTTTCGGCCGATGTATGAATAGAATTGGTCACTGATTCGTTTTGCGGTCACGTGAAACATTCAGAAAATCAGCTTTTTTATCAAGAGGTTCTTTTAGACACAGAAGAAAACGTGTTGTTTATGTTTTGTTAGCTTATCAGGCATCTGAGAGATATTGCAATTTTCGCGTCAAACGAACTTTAATATAACATTATATATGTTGGTGATTGTTAATTCAAATGTTAAAACGATTTGTGATAGTACTCATTCTGGCTAGAGTTGCTTGAAAAGTGGCGACCAAGCGAAGAGAGCTGGGGCTGCGTACCTACCCCAATATGAATTGCGGGGTGCAATTCACGGGGGTTGGTGAGCTTTAGCGAACAGAAGGCGAAGCCCCCTATTACTATTAAAAATTGCTAGACGTACAAAAAAAAAGGGGGGGGGGGAAATCGAATGTCAAATGTCTTTTAATCACCGAATTGTCGCAGAAAAAAACTGAAATAGCCACTCGATTTCTAAATTTCTATTTTTTTATATCTAAAAAAAAAAAAAATACATAATGAAATAGTAACAAATATTTTACTTAATAACTTATAATACTTAATATATTATAATACTTAACCAATAATAATATTTACATATTTTTCAAATATACTAATTGATCTGCCTGGCGTTGGCCGGGCCCGTGATAATAACTTTAAATATACCTAAAGTCAATGTTGAATGATTTTTTTTTTTTTTTTTTTTTTTTTTTTTTTAAGCGAAAATCATTCGAAACAAACCTAATATTGGTGGCCCCATTGACTTTGGCAGCGTACACCCTCGAATTTGTATGTATTCATTTTTTATTTTTAAATGAAAATCTATCAAAACGAACCTAGCGTTGTGGTCCCCACTGCCTTAGGCAGCGTACATTGTACGTGCTACACTCGCTAAGATGTGTTTACTTCTCCCCCTTTTTTTCACATCGGGTCATGTAATATTTAAAATAAAATAGTTCTTAGTCTTCAAACTCTTTGAAATTTTTGTCAGTTATACATATAATGTTTCGGAAGCCTGTGTGTAATTTTTGTGAAAAAAAGTATTTATATTTACCTGTACAAACATGAGCAAAAGCCACTCGCGTATTCCCTTTCTGAGCAAAATTTTTTCAGATTTTTTTTTTTTTTTTTTTAATATTTTTAAACGTCCGAATGTTTCAATATTTTTATACTTAATGTAAATTAATGTCCAAAGAACGTATAAATAGAACGTGTTAGAATACCGACATTTAGTTACATTTAACGTAGATAAAAGCGTGTTTGCGGGAGGCGCGAAGTGTCTTCCACTCGCGAATTTTTTTGAAAGAGTTAATATTGATATTTTTCAAAACGAATTGCTCCGTTGTAAATAAGAAAGTATCCAAATTAAGTTTTTGTTGTTGTTGTTGTTTCATTTTTGCGTATCTAGAAAATTCAGGCTGATGTGGGCTTTGGAAAAAATGGGGAAATTCGTATTATTTTGAACGAATTGCGGCATTCGAAAGCAAAATGTAAAAAAATATAAGAATAGTTTTTTTAGTTTTTCAGTATTTAGAACAATTTTGAAAATGTGCGCTTAGAAAGAAGCCCGAATAAAAAGAGCGATTTTCGAAAGTGGGATCGTCTCTGCTCCTCCACCCCGGAACTGAAGAGGTCGCACGCATCAGTGCAACATTTTTTTTTTTTGTCTTTTTTTTAATCGAAGAGTTTAATTAATATCTCGACTAACTATCAAAAAGTAAAAAAATATATTATCCTTAGGTGCCCTAGGGCTTGCATTGAATTATCCTCGTTGAAATATGGAAGTGGCTAGACGTCCGACCATTCGGACTTTTAGCTATTTAGGCACAACGTCCGATCATCGTTTGCGATGCGCGGATGTTTGTTTACAGCTAAAGACGTGTCAAGCGATCGGATTTTTTTGGAGTTTGTGAAAATGTTAGGCAAGAAGTTTTCTTAGTTTCATCAAAGAATATGATTAGATTCACACTAAAATAATTTGTTAAATAATATGAACATTTATTATTATTTATTTAAAATAAACTAATTGTATAATATTTTTAAAAATGCAAACAGTTTATAATTAATAAATAATTATTAAATTAATAATTAATATATTATTATTAAATTTATAATAAATAATAATAATTATATAATTAATAATATAATAAATAATTATTATTAAATAATTAATAATATAATAAATAAATAATAAATAACTATAATAAATAAATAACTATAATAATAATAACAAATATATAACCCAAATAATAATAACAGTATAGAAATAGAAACAAATATTTAGTTCATATAATTATAAATTAAATGCATTTAAAAATGCAGTATGTAATTCGTATAAAATAAATTTTTATTTTAAGAAACTATTTAATAAATAAAAACAATATCGTTTAACAAAATAATGTAAAATAATTAATTGAAGACAAATATTACTAAATTATTATTTATAAATATACTTCGCCTTTAGAATAAAATTGTTAATTTAATTTCTTTTTAATACACATTAAATGAATTTGTGCCATATTGGGCTCATTTGCTTTTAGAAGAAAGTTATTTAATGTATTTTGTATATTTATAAATACTAATTAAGTAATATTTGTCTTCAATTAACTAATTTAATTATTTTTTCATACGTTATATTGTTACACAATATTGTTTTTATTTACTAAAAAGTTTCTTAAAATATAAATTTATTTTACACAAATTTGATACTGCATTTTTAAATGCAGTTAATTTATAATTAAGTGTACTAAATACATATTTCTATTTTCAAATTGTTATTATTATTAAGGTTATATTATTATAGTTATTTATTATATCATTATTTAAATAATGTTTTATATTATTAATTATATTATTAATTTAATAATTATTTATTAATTATATTATTAATTTAATAATTAAAAACTGTTTTAATTTTTTTATATTATACAATTAGTTTATTTTAAATAAATAATAAATGTTTATAGTATTTAACAAATTATTTTCTATCAGTAATATTCATTAATTTTAATAATTATATTTATTCTTTAGTGTGAATTTAAACAAATATATATTTAATATTTTGCATATTTGGTAATTTTAAACATTACCTTTTCTAAAAAAATCAAAGGTTTATTCCTTGACTTGAGCGAATTTTATTACCAAGCTTTTACAAGTGTGTATTCAATGTTATGGAAATAAAAGATTTTGATTTAAAGAAAGTCTAAAATAGCTAATATTTCACATTAACACTCCAAAGGCGCAGAGGAGAAAGGGGAAAGGGGGACGGGGATAAGTAAGAAATTTAAACCATTTCCAAGACACCGAGAATTAATTGAAAAGAAATAAATAAAAATAAGACCCTTTTTGTCATGATGTATAAAAACCAATATACAGAAAAGCACAAAAATTAGAAAGAATTCAGCATACAGCTTTGAATAATAATAATAAACTATCTTCCTCAATTGGGGGGTGAGAGCTTTTAAAGCTGTAAAAGTTGTATGCTAAATTATTACTAAGCACTAGCTGGCTTCGCCCGCCAGCGGGCCCCTAATTGTAAAACCTCTAATCTTGTAAAATCTCGAAAAGCTATCGATGTCGAGTCGAATGAGCCATACCCCGTCGTGATCCGGCCCATAGAAACAGAGTTCGGAAAGCGGCCTTAGTGGTGAAATGCGGAAATAAAATCGATAATCTCTAGTAACTTCTAATCGGTGTCGAGTCGAATGAACTATACCTCGTCGTGATCCGTCCCATAGAAACAGAGATAGGAAAGCGCACCCTGGTGGTGAAACTCGGAACTAAATTCGGTAAGCTCTATCTATGTCGAGTCGAATGAGCCAAACCAGGTCGCGATGGGACCCATACGAAGGGAGATATTTTGAAAAGAAATAGCAAATTCCTTAGCTTTTTCTTTTTTTTTTCTATACAAAAATCACCATTATTTAAAAAATTCTAAAACTTTTAAAAATAAATGTTCCTGCGTTGAATCATAAACCGGGAGTTCAACAAACATTATAGAATCCGATATATAAAAAATAGAAAAAAAAATTAATTTGATATCTTTTGGAGCTTTCGAAAAAAGTACACACAGCAAGAATATTTGCAGTGCAATCGGCTGCTTCAAAACACAAATATCCTAGTAGAATAGAATTTTAACCATGAAAATATAATTATTTCTCAAAATAAATCATATTTTCGGAAAGCCCATTCAATTCTGTAAGCAAAATGAACAACGATTTTTGATTTAAGATCGTTAATAAATAAGATAATTACGGCGAAAGCAAAGTCACTTATTACACTTTGATTAAACTGTGCTTGCCCGAAAAACGCTCATTTCTAAAACGAGTTTCACAAAAGAATTTTTTTTAATTGATAATAAACGAATTTTTTAAAGTCGAAGGCATCTTTCTATAGCTGAATGTATGCACTTTTAGCCTCTTCTCACGGAATTTGTGTAATTCTATAAAAAAGTCCTGCGGCGGGGGTATACATTGGCAAATTAGAGGAAATCGTGAAAGTGAGGTACGGGAACGACCAGTTTCTAAAGGGTTAATGTACATATTTTTTAAAACTTAAATATATGTTTCAAAGAATAAGAACGTGGCTATGATCTGGTGTATTTTATTTGTCTCTATTCACATTTTCCGAGTCGATGCGGATTTTTAAACATGGGCCGAAAAACGAAAATTCACGTGAGTGAGTTTCGGAAACTATTTTTTTAGGAGGGTTAAAAAACGAATTTTTCAAAACTGATACCTGATTTTAAAAGGTAGAAGAACGTAGATTAGGCTCGGTATTTTTATTTTTTCGTATCTTGCTTAGAAGCTCAGAATTGAATTTTTAAAGATTGCAGAAATTGCTGAAAAACCGAAAGAGACTTACGGAAAAAAACGTTTTCGAAAGGGTTAACTGAAATATTTTTTAAAACTAAAGGTTTTACAGTGATCTCGAAAAAAGGGAAATGTCCTTTGGTGTGTTTGTTTGTTTTTTTGTTCTTTCAGAGAGCCGATGCGCGATTTTAAAAATAGCAGAGAATCGGAATTTGCAAAAGTGAGTCTGCGCGCGAATTTGTTTCGAAGGGTTAATATTTGTATTTTTCAAAAACAATCGTATATTTCGAAAGGATAAAGAATTCAGATCTCGTCTGGTATTTTTAGTTTTTCCTGACTCGTTTGGAACCGCCGCTGCGAATTTTTCAAAATAGTCGAAATTGCCGAAATCGCGAAACGGTGTACGGAAAATATACGTTTTCGAAGGGTTAACTGACGTATTTTTTTTAATGGAAGGTGACATTGGAGAGGACAAAGACCGATCTTTTATTTGGTGAAATCCGTTTATCCGAATCTTTCTTAGTCCGGCGGATGCGAGGTTCGGACGAAGGGAGAAAATCAAAAACACGAATTCGACGCTTTTTGATTATTTTTTTTGAAAGGGTTAATATCGAAATTTTTTCAAACCGACAGGATCGTTAGAGACGTAAAAGTACGTTCTTTTAGAATATGTTGACGGTTTTTTCGTACTTCTGTCGGTTCGCCGTCGGCGACTTTAGACAGTCGTAAAACGAAACCGGCCGAAGCGATCTTTCCTTCTTTTTGCGGAAGATGAGGATTGAGCTCTTCTGGGCATGCGCAGAGTAATTTCCAGGTAGGTTTCTTTTTACTAATTAAAACAGTTTTGTTCGTTAATAACTCCCTTAATTATGGGCCGATTTTTTCGAAACTGCAATTCCTGAAGGCTCGGATTTTTCTGAATTTTTTGACACCAAAAGCGCTTCACTACTCGCTACGCTCGCAGAGTTTATCCGGGTACAGATACACAGACAGCCAGACACACAGACGTATACGAACATTAATAATAATGACTAGCTGGCTTCGCCTGCCAGCGGGCCCCTAATTGTAAAACCTCTAATCTTGTAAAATCTCGAAAGGCTATCGATGTCGAGTCGAATAAGCCATACCCCGCCGTGATCCGGCCCATAGAAACAGAGTTCGGAAAGCGCCCCCTAGTGGTTAAATGCGGAAATAAAATCGATAATCTCTAGTAAGCTCTATCGGTGTCGAGTCGATTGAGCTATACCCCGTCGTGATCCGTCCCATAGAAACAGAGATAGGAAACCGCACCCTGGTGGTGAAACTCGGAACTAAATTCGGTAAGCTCTATCTATGTCGAGTCGAATGAGCCAAACCAGGTCGCGATGGGACCCATACGAAGGGAGATTATTTGAAAAAAAATAGCAAATTCCTTAGCTTTTTCTTTTTTTTTTTTCTATACAAAAATGACCATTATTTAAAAAATTCTAAAACTTTTAAAAAAAAATGTTCCTGCGTTGAATCATAAACCGGGAGTTCAACAAACTATATAGAATCCGATATATAAAAAATAGAAAAAAAAAATTAATTTGATATCTTTTAGAGCTTTCGAAAAAGTACACACAGCAAATATATTTGCAGTGCAATCGTCTGCTTCAAAACACAAATATCCTAGTAGAATGTAATTTTAACCATGAAAATATATTTATTTCTCAAAATAAATCATATTTTCTGAAAGCCCATTCAATTCTGTACGCAAAATGAACAACGATTTTTGATTTAAGATCGTTAATAAATAAGATAATTACGGCGAAAGCAAAGTCACTTATTACACTTTGATTAAACTGTGCTTGCGCCGAAAAACGCTAATTTGTAGAAACGGGTTTCACAAAAGAATTTTTTTTAATTGATAATAATCGAATTTTTTAAAGTCGAAGGCATCTTTCTATAGCTGAATGTATGCACTTTTAGCCTCTTCTGTCGGAATTTGTGAAATTCCATAAAAAAGTCCTGCGGCGCGGGGGAGGGGGGGTATACAATGGCAAATTAGAGGAAATCGTGAAAGTGATGTAAGGGAACGACCGGTTTCTAAAGGGTTAATGTACATATTTTTAAAAACTGAAATATATGTTTCGAAGAATAAGAACATGGCTATGATCTGGTGTATTTTGTTTGTCTCTATTCACATTTTCCGAGTCGATGCGGATTTTTAAACATGGGCCGAAAAACGAAAATTCACGCGAGTGAGTTTCGGAAACCATTTTTTAGAAGGGTTAAAAAACGAATTTTTCAAAACTGATACCTGATTTTAAAAGGAAAAAGAACGTACATTAGGCTCGGAATTTTTATTTGTTCGTATCTTGTTTAGAAGCCCAGAATTGAATTTTTAAATATTGCAGAAATCGCTGAAAAACCGAAAGAGACTTAGGGAAAAAAACTTTTCGAAAGGGTTAACTGAAATATTTTTTAAAACTAAAGATTTTACAGAGATCTCGAAAGGAGGGAAATGTACTTGGGTGTATTTGTTTGTTTTTTTGTTCTTTCAGAGAGCCGATGCGCGATTTTAAAAATCGCAGAGAATCGGAATTTGCAAAAGTGAGTCTGCGCGCGAATTGTTTTCGAAGGGTTAATATTTGTATTTTTCAAAAACGATCGCAGATTTCGAAAGGATAAAGAATGTAGATCTCGTCTGGTATTTTTAGTTTTCATTGACTTGTTTGGAACCGCCGCAGCGAATTTTTTAAAATAGTCGAAATTGCCGAAATCGCGAAACGGTGTACGGAAAATATACGTTTTCGAACGGTTAACTGACGTATTTTTTTTAATGGAAAGTGACATTGGAGAGGACAAAGACCGATCTTTTATTTGGTGAAATCCGTTTATCCGAATCTTTCTTAGTCCGGCGAATGCGAGGTTCGGACGAAGGGAGAAAATCAAAAACACGAATTCGACGCTTTTTGATTATTTTTTTTGAAAGGGTTAATATCGAAATTTTTTCGAACCGACAGGATCGTTAGAGACGTAAAAGTACGTTCTTTTAGAATATGTTGACGGTTTTTTCGTACTTCTGTCGGTTCGCCGTCGGCGACTTTAGACAGTCGTAAAACAAAACCGGCCGAAGCGATCTTTCCTTCTTTTTGCGGAAGATGAGGATTGAGCTCTTCTGGGCATGCGCAGAGTAATTTCCAGGTAGGTTTCTTTTTACTAATTAAAACAGTTTTGTTCGTTAATAACTCCCTTAATTATGGGCCGATTTTTTCGAAACTGCAATTCCTGAAGGCCCGGATTTTTCTGAATTTTTTGACACCAAAAGCGCTTCGCTACTCGCTACGCTCGCAGAGTTTATCCGGGTACAGATACACAGACAGACAGACACACAGACGTATACGAACATTAATAATAATGACTAGCTGGCTTCGCCTGCCAGCGGGCCCCTAATTGTAAAACCTCTATTCTTGTAAAATCTCGAAAAGCTATCGATGTCGAGTCGAATAAGCCATACCCCGTCGTGATCCGGCCCATAGAAACAGAGTTCGGAAAGCGCCCCCTAGTGGTGAAATGCGGAAATAAAATCGATAATCTCTAGTAAGCTCTATCGGTGTCGAGTCGATTGAGCTATACCCCGTCGTGATCCGTCCCATAGAAACAGAGATAGGAAACCGCACCCTGGTGGTGAAACTCGGAACTAAATTCGGTAAGCTCTATCTATGTCGAGTCGAATGAGCCAAACCAGGTCGCGATGGGACCCATACAAAGGGAGATTATTTGAAAAAAAATAGCAAATTCCTTAGCTTTTTCTTTTTTTTTTTTTCTATACAAAAATGACCATTATTTAAAAAATTCTAAAACTTTTAAAAATAAATGTTCCTGCGTTGAATCATAAACCGGGAGTTCAACAAACTATATAGAATCCGATATATAAAAAATAGAAAAAAAATTAATTTGATATCTTTTGGAGCTTTCGAAAAAGTACACACAGCAAATATATTTGCAGTGTAATCGTCTGCTTCAAAACACAAATATCCTAGTAGAATGTAATTTTAACCATGAAAATATATTTATTTCTCAAAATAAATCATATTTTCTGAAAGCCCATTCAATTCTGTACGCAAAATGAACAACGATTTTTGATTTAAGATCGTTAATAAATAAGATAATTACGGCGAAAGCAAAGTCACTTATTACACTTTGATTAAACTGTGCTTGCGCCGAAAAACGCTAATTTCTAGAAACGGGTTTCACAAAAGAATTTTTTTTTAATTGATAATAATCGAATTTTTTAAAGTCGAAGGCATCTTTCTATAGCTGAATGTATGCACTTTTAGCCTCTTCTGTCGGAATTTGTGAAATTCCATAAAAAAGTCCTGCGGCGCGGGGGAGGGGGGGTATACAATGGCAAATTAGAGGAAATCGTGAAAGTGATGTAAGGGAACGACCGGTTTCTAAAGGGTTAATGTACATATTTTTAAAAACTGAAATATATGTTTCGAAGAATGGGAAGGTGGCTATGATCTGGTGTATTTTGTTTGTCTCTATTCACATTTTCCGAGTCGATGCGGATTTTTAAACATGGGCCGAAAAACGAAAATTCACGCGAGTGAGTTTCGGAAACCATTTTTTAGAAGGGTTAAAAAACGAATTTTTCAAAACTGATACCTGATTTTAAAAGGAAAAAGAACGTAGATTAGGCTCGGTATTTTTATTTGTTCGTATCTTGTTTAGAAGCCCAGAATTGAATTTTTAAATATTGCAGAAATCGCTGAAAAACCGAAAGAGACTTAGGGAAAAAAACTTTTCGAAAGGGTTAACTGAAATATTTTTTAAAACTAAAGATTTTACAGAGATCTCGAAAGGAGGGAAATGTACTTGGGTGTATTTGTTTGTTTTTTTGTTCTTTCAGAGAGCCGATGCGCGATTTTAAAAATCGCAGAGAATCGGAATTTGCAAAAGTGAGTCTGCGCGCGAATTGTTTTCGAAGGGTTAATATTTGTATTTTTCAAAAACGATCGCAGATTTCGAAAGGATAAAGAATGTAGATCTCGTCTGGTATTTTTAGTTTTCATTGACTCGTTTGGAACCGCCGCAGCGAATTTTTTAATATAGTCGAAATTGCCGAAATCGCGAAACGGTGTACGGAAAATATACGTTTTCGAAGGGTTAACTGACGTATTTTTTTTAATGGAAGGTGACATTGGAGAGGACAAAGACCGATCTTTTATTTGGTGAAATCCGTTTATCCGAATCTTTCTTAGTTCGGCGGATGCGAGGTTCGGACGAAGGGAGAAAATCAAAAACACGAATTCGACCCTTTTTGATTATTTTTTTTGAAAGGGTTAATATCGAAATTTTTTCGAACCGACAGGATCGTTAGAGACGTAAAAGTACGTTCTTTGAGAATATGTGGACGGTTTTTTCGTATTTCTGTCGGTTCGCCGTCGGCGAGTTTAGACAGTCGTAAAACGAAACCGGCCGAAGCGATCTTTCCTTCTTCTTTTTGCGGTAGATGAGGATTGAGCTCTTCTGGGCATGCGCGGAGGACTTTCCACATAGGTTTCTTTTGAAGCAATTAAAACAGCTTTGTTCGTTAATAACTCCCTTAATTATGGGCCGATTTTTTCGAAACTGCAATTCCTGAAGGCCCGGATTTTTCTGAATTTTTTGACACAAAAAGCGCTTCGCTACTCGCTACGCTCGCAGAGTTTATCCGGGTACAGATACACAGACAGACAGACACACAGACGGATACGAACATTAATAATAAGGCTTTGGGCTTTTCTGTATGTTGGTTTTATAATGCTATGTATTCAGTACAAAATATTTTTACACTCAATAAACAAGTTTAAAAAAAAAAAAAAAAAAAAAAAAAAAAACTGCGCCGCTATATTTTATAATGGTTATCTGTCAAATGAAAAACAGAATAAATTATTTCATATATAGGGAATAACCTTTGATTTTTTTAGAAAAGGTAATTTTAAAAATCACCAAATATGCAAAAACTTAAATATATATTTGTTTAAATGCACACTAAAGAATAAATATAATTATTAAAAATAATGAATAATACTGATAGAAAATAATTTGTTAAATAGTATAAACATTTATTATTTATTTAAAACAAACTAATTGTATAATATAAAAAAAATCAAACATTTTTTAATTATTAAATTAATAATATAATTAATAAATAGTTATTAAATTAATAATATTACAAAAAATATAAAAAATTATTATTAAATAATGATATAATAAATAACTATAATAATATAACCCTAATAATAATAACAATTTCAAAATAGAAACATATATTTAGTACACTTAATTATAAATTAACTGCATTTAAAAATGCAGTATCAAATTTGTATAAAAGAAATTTATATTTAAAGAAACTATTTAATAAATAAAAACAATATTGTGTAACAATATAACGTTTAAAAAATTAATTGAATTAGTTAATTGAAGACAAATATTACTCAATTAGTATTTATAAATACACAAAATTGATTAAATAACTTTCTTCTAAAAGAAAATGAGCCCAATATGGCACAAATTCATTTAATGTGTATATAAAAAAAATTAAATTAACAATTTTATTTTAAAAGGCGAAGTATATTTATAAATAATAATTTAGTAATATTTGTCTTCAATTAATTATTTTACATTATTTTGTTAAATGATATTGTTTTTACTTATTAAATAGTTTCTTCAAATAAAAAAATTATTTTATACGAATTCCATACTGCATTTTTAAATGCAGTTAATTTATAATTAAGTGAACTAAATATTTGTTTCTATTTTCATACTGTTATTATTATTTGGGTTATATTATTATTATTATTATTATTATTATTATAGTTATTTATTATTTATTTATTATGACTATTATTTATTTATTATATTATTAATTATTTAATAATAATTATTTATTATATTATTAATTATATAATAATTATTATTTATTATAGTATTAATTTAATAATAATATATAAATTATTAATTTAATAATTATTTATTAATTATAAACTTTTTGCATTAAAAAAAATATTATACATTTAGTTTATTTTAAATAAATAATAATAAATACTCATATTATTTAACAAATCATTTTTTATCAATAATATTCATTATTGTTAATAATTATATTTATTCTGTAGTGTGCATTTAATTTTCATATTCTTTGATTAAACTAAGAAAACTTCTTGCCTAACATTTTCACAAACTGCAAAAAACATCCGATCGCTTAACACGTCTCTAGCTGTAAACAAACATCCGCGCATGCGCAAACGATGGTCGGACGTTGTGCGTAAATAGCTAAAAGTTCGATTGGTCGGACGTCTGGCCACTTCCTTGAAGGAAGATTTTACTAGCCATCGCCAACACACACACAGAGAGAGAGAGAGACAGACAGAAAAACTCTCTTCTTTTATAAAATACTTTATAATGAAACAGCAACAAACTTTGAAAATTTTGAAACAAACACCTATTTGTTATTTCAGAATATACAACTACATTCTCAAATTAGCCTAGACATTTGTGTGCACGAAGTTTCTATAATTAGTTTCAAAGATATTTAATTTTATTAAAAAAGGTATCTTAAATTTATTTTATTTTATTTATTTTATTTTATTATTATTTTTCATTTATTTTTTTTTTATTACTTTTTTTTTTTGGGAGGGGGGGCGGGGGGATGAGGTGGTCTGCACACGTATTACTTCCTGAAAAGCATTTAAGAAATTTATATTAAACCTGAAATCTAAAAGATTTTCACTTTTGAGAGCACCCTAAAAACTATCCCGATTTTCAGTATTCAAAATTTCTGGAACAAATAATAGAAAATTCGTGAAAACGTAAGTTAATTCAAGTACCCAGACAAGCATTCTGGTGTCAAAATTTGATGTTTGTACTGGAAATTTCGAAATCTGATACTATTTTAATTCATATGAAGACCAACCCCTAAGCCTAATTTTCTTAATGTAAATTAAACGAAGATATAATTGCCAATCGATTAGTAATTATCATTTTTCTCCGCTGTAATTTTGTGGTAAAATGTATAGGGGTTCTTTTTTTTCTCTCGAACTAAATTTACAATATTAAAAGAACATAAAATGTGATAATATTTATAAAACTGCATTTAATTCGTTAAAACTTCATGTTCGACGCTGGGAAAATAAATCATAAAAAATCGTACATAAAAATTCCTTTTTCGCCAGTTTAGGAGCAGTAGAGTGTTTAATAAATATATATACAGGGTGATTATACTTAAAGTCCCACTTCCAAAATGCTGGAAAAAAGGAACCACTGTTCAGAATGACTTCCAATTTGAACTGAATATACAAGAAGAAGGGGGAAACGGTGTGGTATAAGAAAAAAGTTCCAAAGTGTATCAATAGACGGCGCTGTAAGAAACATATACTATGCAAATTAAAAGACACTCATACACAATTAAAAACCGAATCATTATGTGCGTTTTATGTGGTTTTCGGCCCAAGGACAATTAAAAACCGATTTTTCCCATCCAATGTGGTACGACGACCTTGCCGTGGTGGATGGGCTTTCTACTAACAGTACCACAACTGTTAACTGATTTGGAAGTCATTTTTCCCTTCAAACAACCGAAACACTCATGCACTCAGTTGGTTTACTGTGCAACTCATGCCAAAGCCCTCGTATTTCGATTAAAAATGTCACTCGTAGCCGAATCCACTTTCGTTATGCTGCTTACAGCGTCATCTATTGATACACTTTGGAACTTTTTTTACTTATGCCATACCGTTTGCCCATTCTTTCAGTATATCCAGTTCAAATTTGAAGTCATTCTGACCAGTGGTTCCTTTTTTTACAGCATTTTGAAAGTGGGACTTTAATTATAATCACCCTGTATATATTTAGATCTAAATTTTGTATGCATTATGCTTAACAAAAGAAATGTTTCATTCAATTTTTTGATAAATCATATTCTTTTCATAGTATCTAATTTAATTGGTTTGTTAAATAACAGTTATTAAATTTATATTAACGTATTTGCCTTTATAACTACAATATCCTTAATTTAAAAGCAATGCAAATACAACCAAGCAATATACAAAATTATACAATTAAAATATTAAATTACGTGCTGTTTTACTTGAATAATAATATTTGATAAGTATCTTATGAAAATTTTAATGAATGTTTTAATTTAACAGGTTTTTTTTTAAACCTCCTTAAGTAATTAATGTAAAATTCAGCGCATTAATATAGGAGGATTTAACAAAGTATTTGAAATTTAAAGGTGGAATAATTCTGCATGGAAATTTTCAGTTAATTATTTATTGGTAAAAAATATTATAGGAATTTGCTGTAATTAGTTCCATTGGCTTCAATCAACTTTAAATTGCTTCTCAAGATAAAATGAGTAAAAAACATAATTAAAATGTCATTTTGAAATCTGGAAATATTTTTTGTTGTATGATGAATTTAGAATAAATTTGGAGGAGTAGGTGATTTATTTATTTTTCTGATTATTATTATTTATTTATTTTTCTGATTATTATTATTTATTTATTTTTATAATTATTATTATTTATTTATTTTTATTTTATTTTTTTATTTTTATTTTTTTATTTTTTTTATTTTTTTATTTTTTTACAAAGAAAAATATTTTGTTTCGACAACTTTTAGACAAATGGTTTTTTCTAAGTGTTTTTTGAAAAGCAAAACCATTTAATGAATCAAAATTTCGTAATCTAAAATTCAATTACATTTTCCAATTGAAGTATTTTTTTTTTATTTCATTAGGTAATTAATCTCAGTAATGAACGTATTAATGTTTAAAAATGCTTTAAAATGCTTAGTTTAAATTTTAATAAATCTGAGGAAAATTTTTTATTTGATTATTTAATAAAGCTTTACGATAGTTCATATGAATATTTAAGTTGTTTTTAGGAGAAAGCATATAAATATTTTGTGGTCCTTCTGTCATGCAAAATCATAAAGCCGGAATGAAACTCTGAAAAGAAATATATAGTACGACATTCAAAGAAAAATATCATTAGCCCCATCTGACGTATTTGGTTGGTTGGTTGGTTATTTGTTACGGCCGATTATCTGCGCTTGGAATATAAGCTTGACGTTTTGGGGGCTCAGAGTCTGATTATTCCTATCAGTAGTTTTGGACAATTCCTGATTACCGCAAAAGCAAACACTTAGAATCAAACACGTTCGTGGAAGCAAATTTATTGTTCACAGAAATTCTGTCATTAAGTAGGACAAAAATTTCCCTTCAAAACCAGGGCCTGACTTCCACCAGTAAATTTTAATACAAATTTGTGCTTTATGTAAACATCTTATTCATGCAGAATTTCTGTCATATATAAAGCAAAATTTTCTATTTGTTGTTATTGGTGGAAGTTTGTCCCGGCAGTAATCAGACCCTCGTTTTGAAGGGAAAATTTTGTCCTATTTAATCACAGAATTTTAAACTTTCCCAAGTTTAAACTTTCCTCGTTCCATAGTTTACGCGAAAAAGTCTTCTGACAGACGAACAGACAGACACAGGAGGGATCTTATGATGGTTCAATTTTAACTTTTTAAGTACGGAATCCTAAAAATGTTTGTTTTCCTTCTGTAATTGATATATTGTAAAGGGATTTTTTTGTTAGCCTCTTTTCAGAAAGTTGGAAGATATTGACAATGCTAAATTAGTAATTATTTGAAATTCTAGCTGATCCGTCCAGCGTTGCCTGGAAATCAGTTACTTTCTTTTGCAGTTACGATAAAAATAGCCATTTTCGGCGCGCATTTTGTTCTATACAAACCTCTTTCCAAACGAAACTCAGCCACTCGTTCCTGCTGCCTACGGCATTGTACAGCAAGTGTGCTACACACGCGCTGCAGTATCGTTTAGTTTCAATTTCCACCGCTATGGGGTGCGAAATCATCTTACTTAGTTATCTATATATTGATTAGTTCATGTTAAGTTGAATGAAGCAATTCCCGTTGAAGAAGGTTGCAAACATTTTTTAGAACACTTTAGTCGTTATATGAAAATGCCCAATGTCGACCTCTTTCAACCACCATATCTCTCACACCCTAACAGCTACCGACATGCAACTACAATAGTGCATGATGGGAGACTCGAAGCTACTACCACACACAAACACCAGTGGTCTACACTGGGTAGTTCTTGCTGAAAGTGAAATATAGAGACATACACGTTTATTTTTGAAATATGAAAATACCCTAGGTCGACCACTTTCAACCACCATATCTCACACATCCCCATAGCTAACGACATGCAACCACCACAGTGCACGATCGGCGGCTCGAAGCTACTACCACACACAAACACCAGTGGTCTGCGCTGGGTAGTTGTGGCTGAAAAGTGAAATATAGAGACACACATGTCTATTTATATATAGATAGATAAATTTAAATGTTTTGGGTATGCAAATGGTACATTATTCTTCAAAACATTTTCTAATTTTGTGCTTAGATTATTTAATTGTATTTAATTCTGTCAATTAATCAGAGAAAAATAAGCGAATATGATGTATTATGGTTCTTTAAACCGTACGCATGAGGTTGGCAATCAACGCCATCTATTGACTTTTTTCGCCATTTAATGATTCCAGCAAAAACTAGTGTTTGTTAACCTGTTAACTGGGTATAAAAGTAGGGCGTCCCGACCGTCGCGCCCAAGTCTCTAAAGGACTTATAACGCACCATTAGCTTTGTCTTGCGACCGGCCCAGGGCCGCTCCCCACTGCGGACCCCCAAGCCATTTTACCAGGTGTCGACGACATAGGTCGCTACGACAGTAACTCCATTCAGGGGAAACTTCTACATGGGACAGACACCTGATGAACCGCCGAGAGCACCCAGCGACATCGTCACCGAAACTCCAGAAGGAGAGTCGGGTCCCATGTCGTGATCCAGACTTCACGACGGCTCTTGCTTTCCCACGGCGTCCGAACGTTGACATGCATAGATGGGCAAGCAACTAGTCTCATCTGCCGTGGGGAGTCACTACGGGTGACGAAGGCGCCTCTCACCAACCCAGGACCACGAGGAAACTCGGTTCTTTCCCATAGGAGGGATTCGGTTAGGTTGTCACTCACCGATTGGTTTTCCCGCGAGGCTGATCCCACCTAGGCGGAACTAGGTGGTAGCCTAACGACCCCCAATCAACGAGATCATCCACATGTAATATAACTCAAGCATGCAAATAGAAACGAAAGGGAGGGGCGAGATTACTATTACGGAAACTGCACCCCCCCCCCTCCGTTAACCAAAGAGTTGCTTGAAGACAATTTCTCCCATCCTTTTACTTCCTTCTTTCATGTTCATTCCCAGAAAAAACAGAAGACTAACAAAAATTCTTGTTTTCCCTAGATTTTGGAAAAGTATTGTCTGTCTTCTGAAAATTCCCTAAACATAAGAAAGAATTCCCTAAATAGACTTGAATTTCCCTAGATCTTGGATACGCAACTATGAGGGAGATATAAATATATAAATGGGTAAGACTAGGGAAAAATACTTAAGATATGGTTTTCGGATTAACTTTACAATTAACGCTGGGTCAGTTTGGTCACTGCCACAGAACCTGACATGGAGACGGAGTTTTATGTTTTGACCAAGACCTCCTTATCATAGTATCAGACCTCTCAATCAGCAAGTTGCCTTTGACCGCTATACTTGTCCTGCTACTAGCGCCATCAATCGTCAGTAATAGTATTACTACCACTAAAATTTTATAGTAAATTTTATCTTATTAAATTGACAAGATCGTGTGATTACATGACGAAAAAAATTCTATTAAATTTTAGTGGTAAGAAAAAAGCGTAAGAGTTGGCAGCTATGCGGTAGCAGACCAGCTAGATTTTTCTATAGATTTTTCTATTATATTTTTGGATACCAGTTTTTTAGTAGAGACAATTTTGTTTTGTTTGATCGGAGAATTCTGGGATTTAAAAGAACAACATTTTCTCTAAAAATATACTGGTGTTCAAAAAGCCCGAAACATGGCAACTGTGCGGTAGTATCCACCAGGCGGCGATACTTTCCGGAGAAAGTCAATTAATAAGTTGGCAATTACCGCGGACATTTTCTCCCATAGACTTTCTCCGGATTGTCAAGTCTGATCTATGATAAGGGAGTCTTGGTTTTGACTTTGCGTCAGTCAAACGCAATTTCGAGATTTTCAATATGTGTACCACAATGATACAGTCAACAGCTGTTTCTTTTATAAATAGAATTTTACTATTAAATATATCCGGTGTAAGTGTTATTTTTATTAATATGTTTTCTTATTTTCTAACTAGCCGCCACTGGCGACCAGTTTGGTCTCCCTTAAATGTATGTTAAACATTGCAACACTTTACATTTATTCATAATTTAATTTTCCCTTAATTATTCGCCAAATCGGAAGATTCTAATAGACAAGTCATGAACTTTTGCGATCATGGTAGCATTTCGCATATTTTTTGGGCACAGGTGTCACATACGCACGTTGGCGCGATTTTTCCCCCGCGAATTTGGCGAAATTTTTTTTATGGAAATTGTTGTTTATTTACTTTTATTTTTTTTTAGTTCTATAAATTATTTTTGATATGTATATCAATATTTATTTACATCAAACTATCATTTATTTATTTTTATTTCCTTTTTTAATTATGAGTATTTTTGTTAGCCGGGAGCAGATGATAAATCGCCAAATATTGTTCCCATCACCATCATTCATACTACATTAATTTAATTTTAAATTATAAACCTGTCACTCATTTCATTTAAAAAACTTTAATCCGAAATGCTTATATTACATAAATTTAAAATACTTCACACTTTTCATTTAAATAGAAAAAAAAAAAGAAATAATATCATAAATCAAAACAGTTGATTTCAAAGTCGAAGTATTGTTTCTAATTTGTACACGCGATAAATAAAAGCTGTATTAGCGATTTTAAAAATGCTAAAAATTTGATTCATTAAATATTATTACATGAGTTCAATTTACGTCAAGAAAAAGTACAGAAGGAAGTTGAGTTGTATAGCACATAATTATGGTAAACTTTGACTGTCTCACTGGTGCGAATTATTTTTTTGACGCGAGGCAGCGGTCCAAAAATTCATTCGCGGAGAACTTGCTTTGCGAATGATTACCTCCATGATTTAATATTTTAAATGTTGACGACGAATCAATCTTTTTTTTTTTTTTTTTTTTTTTGTTTACTTTCATGAATAGAGAATTTGAACTGTGAACTTATTTTTGACTGAAGTTATTGCAGAATATATACATAATTGAACGTAAGTCACCTCTCAAATATTAATTTATTTTGAACGATCTTTCTTAAAATGTAACTTTTATGCAGTTTTATTCGAAAAAATAATTTTGAATAAAAATGGCCGCTTGGCATATGAAAAAGTGAAACGGCCATCCCGGAACTGTTGATGACAGTCACATGACTTACGCTTTTATTTTAGAGGATGATAAGTGTTGTTCTTGTCATTGTCCATGGATAGTAACAGAACACAGACCGAAAAAAGGAATAATACAGATGGCCGATAAAAGAAATTAAATAGCGTTAAAAGCCTGGACAACAATTTCATCCGCAACATAAGGTTCTTGTGAACAGTACAGAAGCTTTACATAAGTTATTTATATTTGAAAATCCGTCCGAAAGTTATATGTATCCATAAAATAAGAAAAATTATATAAAGGTTCCAAAAAATAAGAATTATATAGTTATAAGGTAATTAAAAATGATTTATTTAAAAGTAAATTTCGTAAGTAAATTACTTTGGGAAATTTTATCCGTTCACTTAAAAATAATTGGGCACAAGAGGAAAATAAACAAAAAACATAATAAAATGGTTAAAACAAAAAAAAAGTAACAAACAAATAAATATCTGCTAAATTAGCTACAAAAACAAACCATTGATCACAGGTTTTGGCAAAAACAAATGATGAAATATCAATTTTCTGGCTGTAGCTTACATTAAAAAATAAAACACATGCAGTATCGGTAATTAATAAATTAACACAATACAAAAATAAAACAAAATATGTCCCAAACAATTTTAAATGAAATACTCGTGCATTTTATAATTTCTAAGATATACATTGCAAATAGTTTTATTTATTTATACTACAAAAATAATTAGTAAGCACTTTTTAGAAGAATAATTGCCTTATCATTGCCCCCCTTCCCCCATCTCCCCTCTTCGCTTTATGGTCCTAGACAAAAATCTAGTTGGAAGAATGATATCTATTAAAATCCTTTTCAAACATAACATCCTAATGATTTTATCAAAAGTCACCTTTATTCCTTGCAATTGTTTAAATTTTTTGTCTTCTTTATTTATTTTAAGAACATAAATAAGGTATTCCGATATTCATGAATTGATTTCTCTTTCACCTTTTTCGAATCCATTTTCTATTAATCTCCATAAATACAACTCTAAATTGCCCCTCCCTTAAACCTCAGGTCTTAACACGAAGTAAAGAAACAGTTCACGATACTTCTTTCTTTCCTCTTCACTCAATCACAATTATCCTCGCATGTAAACCAAAGTAGCTATTACAGAGAATAAAAGAAGTGCTACTTCGGAAAGACATAACCAGTGCCCTCTGAAATAATCGTCGTCTTGCAATTGAATTAGTTATTTCATGGAGAAGAATTAAATTTAGTGGATGAAGCGGCTTTACGTGCTCGCTTATTCACAGAATTTGGACTGTGGCGAATTGTTCTATGCGAAAAGAATAAAATGGCGGGAATATGAACTATTATAAAGAAGGAATTGTTATAAAAAAATTAATTAATAGCCATATTTTAATTGCATTATAAAATAATATAAAAATCTTAAAGTGCTAGTACACGAGGCGTCAAAGTTGCCATGATTGCAGGGCGACACCATGTTAAACCTATGGCCTCAAAAGATTTGCTCGAAAACCAAGCAACTTTTTATTGTCGCCTGTGGTGCTTCTTTGTTTGATAGTCTCCCGGAACAGCCAATGAAATGCTTGGAAAACTGACGATGGAAAATCGCTTCCTTGAGCAGTCAATGACAAACTGACGAGTCTCTTCAATTTTTGTCGCTTCTAACTGTCACGTGTTGTTACAGCACCAAAATTTAAGAGCATTTTTTTTTTTTTTAATAAAGAAAAGAACAACACGTTTATGTTTCTTACTTATGCGTTTTCTGGCCTCCCCCCCCCTTTTTTACGTTCCCCACATTTATACATATTTCTGTTTAATGTTGATTTATTCATGTTTACTAAGAGTAAAATCTTTTTTTTTTTCAAATGTTAATTTTTAGTGCTCTTATAGCCCTCCCCCCTCCCCGAAAAGAAAAAGATTGTAGAAATTTACTTTAAAATTAATAACCTATTTATTAAAACGAAAAGGGATAATCGTCAAATTCCAGTTTTCACACGAAAATAACCAATTTGCACATGCGTAAAATTAACTCTAAATCTTAACCATTATTAGAGTACACTAGAAGGAAAAAGGGTGGCCGAGTGGTATAAGGCGTGGTCTTTCTCTGTTCAGATCATCGTGTAGCTTTGATACCCACTCCGGACAGACTGAGTTTTCTTATTTTATTAGCATAATTTATTTTAATATTGCACATTTAACTGAGGAGGAAAAATTTTAAAATTTATATATTTTTAATTCGGATGCTTTATAATGAAGTAAAAATGAATACCCAAGAATATTTTGTTTTAAGTACTAAATTCATATTAAAAGTAATTTAAATTTAAAGATCGCGCATCTAATTATCGATTAAATAAATTGAACTGGTCTACAATTTTTATTATATTTGATATGACCATTATCAAGATGTCACATCTATACTAATATTATAAAGGAGTAAAGATTGTTTGTTTGTTTGTTTGTAGGGGGTAATCTCTGGAACTACCGAACCAATTTCAAAAATGATGGTGGCAAATTGATGGTGACAACCCCTGCTCCAACATAGGCTATATTTTATGTCGGTGCCACTAACTCCAGGGGGTGCAGAAGCAAAATACGTTCTAAAATTGCGATTTTTTAGCTATCAAACTGGCTATCAAGCCCTGAGAGCTTGCCAGCCGGTTCTGTATGTATGTATGTACGTACGTAATGCGATAACTATTCATAGAAATATCAGTTTTCCTTCAAATTTTGTTTATAGGTTCACTGCGTTAAGGCGCTTCCCTGATTAGTTTTAGGGATTGATTGGTTAAGTATAAAGGGGGGAACAAGGGGCTAATTCCCCCCCCTTAATTTATATAAATGGGTTTTTCATGCAGAATTATTCCTTTTTCCTTCAAATTTTGTTTATAGGTTCACTGAGTTAAGGCGCTTCCCTGATTAGTTTTCGGGATTGATTAGTTAAGTATAAAGGGGGGGGGATCGGGGGCTAATCCCCCCCCCCCTTAATTTATATAAATGGGTTTTTCATGCAGAATTATTCCGTTTTCCTTCAAATTTTGTTTATAGGTTCATTGGGTTAAGACGCTTCCCTGATTACTTTTCGGGATTGATTGGTTAAGTATAAAGGGGGGGAACGGGGGCTAATCCCTCCTTAATTTATATAAATGGGTTTTTTAAGCAGAATTATTCCGTTTTCCTTCAAATTTTGTTTCTAGGTTCACTGTGTTAAGGCGCTTCCCTGATTAGTTTTTCGGGATTGATTGGTTAAGTAAAAAGAGGGGGGGGGAACGGGGGGGGGGGGGTAATCCCCCCCTTAATTTATATAAATGGCTTTTTCATGCAGAATTATCCCATTTCCTTCAAATTTTGTTTATAGGTTCACTGTGTTAAGGCGTTTCCCTGATTAGTTTCCGGGATTTATTGGTTAAGTATAAAGGAAAGAACGGGGGGCATATCCCCCTTATTTTATATAAATGGGTTTTTCATGCAAAATTATTCCGTTTTCCTTCAAATTTTGTTTATAGGTTCACTGTGTTAATGCGCTTCCCTGATTAGTTTTCGGGATTGATTGGTTAAGTATAAAGAGGGGGAACGGGGGGATAATCCCCCCCTTAATTTATATAAATCGGTTTTTCATGCAGAATTATCCCATTTCCTTCAAATTTTGTTTATAGGTTCAGTGTGTTAAGGCGTTTCCCTGATTAGTTTTCGGGATTGATTGGTTAAGTATAAAGGAGGCAACGGGGGGCATATCCCTCCTTATTTTATATAAATGGGTTTTTCATGCAGAATTATTCCGTTTTCCTTCAAATTTTGTTTATAGGTTCACTGTGTTAACCCTTTCCGGCACAGTGGTCCCACTCCGGGCACACCTAATTTTAATTCCAAACTTGCATTCGACACCAAGAATATTTTAATAAAAGTTTGGTTCTAGAATGAAAGCTTAGAATAAGGAGTTATTATTTTCTAAAAGAGTCGTTTGTAAATTCCGGTGTCAGTCAGTAATTTCTTATTTTACGAACATAATTTCTCTGTGCCGGAAAGGGTAATGGCGCTTCCCTGATTAGTTTTCGGGATTGATTGGTTAAGTATAAAAGGGTGGGAACGGGGGGATAATCCCCCCCCTTAATTTATATAAATGGGTTTTTCATGCAGAATTATCCCATTTTCTTCAAATTTTATTTATAGGTTCACTGTGTTACGGCGCATCCCTGATTAGTTTTCGGGATTGATTGGTTAAGTATAAAGGGGGAACGGAGGGCTAATCCCCCCTTATTTTATATAAATGGGTTTTTCATGCAGAATTATTCTGTTTTCCTTCAAATTTTGTTTATAGGTTCACTGTGTTAAGGCGCTTCCCTGATTAGTTTTTCGGGATTGATTGGTTAAGTATAAAGGGGGGGAACGGGGGGATAATCCCCCCTTAATTTATATAAATGGGTTTTTCATGCAGAATTATTCTATTTGCTTAAGAATTTGTTTATAGGTTCATTGGGTTAAGACGCTTCCCTGACTAGTTTTCGGGATTGATTGATTAAGTATAAAGGTGGGAACGGGGGGCTAATACCCTCCTTAATTTATATAAATGGGTTTTTCATGCAGAATTATCCCATTTCCTTCAAATTTTGTTTATAGGTTCACTGTGTTAAGGCGCTTCCCTGATTAGTTTTCAGGATTGATTGGTTAAGCATAAAGGGGGCAACGGAGGGCTAATCCCCCCTTATTTTATATAAATGGGTTTTTCATGCAGAATTATTCCTTCTTCCTTCAAATTTTGTTTATAGGTTCAGTGTGTTAAGGCGTTTCCCTGATTAGTTTTCGGGATTGATTGGTTAAGTATAAAGGAGGCAACGGGGGGCATATCCCTCCTTATTTTATATAAATGGGTTTTTCATGCAGAATTATTCCGTTTTCCTTCAAATTTTGTTTATAGGTTCACTGTGTTAACCCTTTCCGGAACAGTGGTCCCACTCCGGGCACACCTAATTTTAATTCCAAACTTGCATTCGACACCAAGAATATTTTAATAAAAGTTTGGTTCTAGAATGAAAGCTTAGAATAAGGAGTTATTATTTTCTAAAAGAGTCGTTTGTAAATTCCGGTGTCAGTCAGTAATTTCTTATTTTACGAACATAATTTCTCTGTGCCGGAAAGGGTAATGGCGCTTCCCTGATTAGTTTTCGGGATTGATTGGTTAAGTATAAAAGGGTGGGAACGGGGGGATAATCCCCCCCCCTTAATTTATATAAATGGGTTTTTCATGCTGAATTATCCCATTTTCTTCAAATTTTATTTATAGGTTCACTGTGTTACGGCGCATCCCTGATTAGTTTTCGGGATTGATTGGTTAAGTATAAAGGGGGAACGGAGGGCTAATCCCCCCTTATTTTATATAAATGGGTTTTTCATGCAGAATTATTCTGTTTTCCTTCAAATTTTGTTTATAGGTTCACTGTGTTAAGGCGCTTCCCTGATTAGTTTTTCGGGATTGATTGGTTAAGTATAAAGGGGGGGAACGGGGGGATAATCCCCCCTTAATTTATATAAATGGGTTTTTCATGCAGAATTATTCTATTTGCTTAAAAATTTGTTTATAGGTTCATTGGGTTAAGACGCTTCCCTGACTAGTTTTCGGGATTGATTGATTAAGTATAAAGGTGGGAACGGGGGGCTAATACCCTCCTTAATTTATATAAATGGGTTTTTCATGCAGAATTATCCCATTTCCTTCAAATTTTGTTTATAGGTTCACTGTGTTAAGGCGCTTCCCTGATTAGTTTTCAGGATTGATTGGTTAAGCATAAAGGGGGCAACGGAGGGCTAATCCCCCCTTATTTTATATAAATGGGTTTTTCATGCAGAATTATTCCTTCTTCCTTCAAATTTTGTTTATAGGTTCACTGAGTTAAGGCGCTTCCCTGATTATTTTTCGGGATTGATTAGTTAAGTATAAAGGGGGGGGGGATCGGGGGCTAATCCCCCCCCCTTAATTTATATAAACGGGTTTTTCATGCAGAATTATTCCGTTTTCCTTCAAATTTTGTTTATAGGTTCACTGTGTTAAGGCACTTCCCTGATTAGTTTTCGACATTGATTGGTTAAGTATAAAGGGGGGGGGCGGGAACGGGGGGCTAATCCCCCCCTTAATTTATATAAATGGGTTTTTCATGCAGAATTATTCCTTTTTCCTTCAAATTTTGTTTATATGTTCACTGAGTTAAGGCGCTTCCCTGATTAGTTTTCGGGATTGATTAGTTAAGTATAAAGGGGGGAACGGGGGGCTAATCCCTCCTTAATTTATAGAAATGGGTTTTTCAAGCAGAATTATTCCGTTTTCCTTCAAATTTTGTTTCTAGGTTCACTGTGTTAAGGCGCTTCCCTGATTAGTTTTTCGGGATTGATTGGTTAAGTATAAAGGGGGGACGGGGGGGCTAATCCCCCCCCTTAATTTATATAAATGGCTTTTTCATGCAGAATTATCCCATTTCCTGCAAATTTTGGTTAAAAGTTCACTGTGTTAAGACGCTTCCCTAATTAGTTTTCGGGATTGTTTGGTTAAGCATAAAGGGGGGAACGGGGGGCTAATCCCCCTTATTTTATATAAATGGGTTTTTCATGCAGAATTACTCCGTTTTCCTTCAAATTTTGTTTATAGGTTCTCTGTGTTAAGTCGCATCCCTGATTAGTTTTCGGGATTGATTGGTTAAGTATAAAGGGGGGGGGGACGGGGGGATAATCCTCCCCCCCTTAATTTATATAAATGGGTTTTTCATGCAGAATTATCCCATTTCCTTCAAATTTTGTTTATAGGTTCAATATGTTAAGGCGTTCCCCTGATTAGTTTCCGGGATTGATTGGTTAAGTATAAAGGAAAAAACGGGGGCATATCCCCCTTATTTTATATAAATGGGTTTTTCATGCAGAATTATTCCGTTTTCCTTCAAATTTTGTTTATAGGTTCACTGTGTTAATGAGCTTCCCAGATTACTTTTCGGGATTGATTGATTAAGTATAAAGGGGGGGAACGGGGGGATAATCCCCCCTTAATTTATATAAATAGGTTTTTCATGCAGAATTATCCCATTTCCTTCAAATTTTGTTTATAGGTTCACTGTGTTAAGGCGTTTCCCTGATTAGTTTTCGGGATTGATTGGTTAAGTATAAAGCAGGGAACGGGGGGCATATCCCCCCTTATTTTATATAAATGGGTTTTTAAAGCAGAATTATTCCGTTTTCCTTCAAATTTTGTTTATAGGTTCACTGTGTTATCCCTTTCCGGCACAGTGGTCCCACTCCGGGCACACCTAATTTTAATTCCAAACTTGCATTCGACACCAAGAATATTTTAATAAAATTTTGCTTCTAGAATGAAAGCTTAGAATAAGGAGTTATTATTTTCTAAAAGAGTCGTTTGTAAATTCCGGTGTCAGTCAGTAATTTCTTATTTTACGAACATAATTTCTCTGTGCCGGAAAGGGTAATAGCGCTTCCCTGATTAGTTTTCGGGATTGATTGGTTAAGTATAAAGGGGTGGGAACGGGGGGATAATCCCCCCCTTAATTTATATAAATGGGTTTTTCATGCAGAATTATCCCATTTTCTTCAAATTTTATTTATAGGTTCACTGTGTTACGGCGCATCCCTGATTAGTTTTCGGGATTGATTGATTAAGTATAAAGGGGGGAACGGGGGGCTAATACCCCCCTTAATTTATATAAATGGGTTTTTCTTGCAGAATTATCCCATTTCCTTCAAATTTTGTTTATAGGTTCACTGTGTTAAGGCGCTTCCCTGATTAGTTTTCAGGATTGATTGGTTAAGTATAAAGGGGGCAACGGAGGGCTAATCCCCCCTTATTTTATATAAATGGGTTTTTCATGCAGAATTATTCCTTCTTCCTTCAAATTTTGTTTATAGGTTCACTGAGTTAAGGCGCTTCCCTGATTTGTTTTCGGGATTGATTAGTTAAGTATAAAGGGGGGGGACGGGGGGGGCTAATCCCCCCCTTAATTTATATAAATGGGTTTTTCATGCAGAAATATTCCGTTTTCCTTTAAATTTTGTTTATAGATTCATTGGGTTAAGACGCTTCCCTGATTAGTTTTCGGGAATGATTGGTTAAGTATAAAGGGGGGAACGGAGGGCTAATCCCCCCTTATTTTATATAAATGGGTTTTTCATGCAGAATTATTCCGTTTTCCTTCAAATTTTGTTTATAGGTTCACTGTGTTAAGGCACTTCCCTGATTAGTTTTCGAGATTGATTGGTTAAGTATAAAGGGGGGAACGGAGGGCTAATCCCCCCTTAATTTATATAAATGGGTTTTTCATGCAGAATTATTCCTTTTTCCTTCAAATTTTGTTTATAGGTTCATTGGGTTAAGACACTCCCCTGATTACTTTTCGGGATTGATTGGTTAAGTATAAAGGGGGGAACGGGGGACTAATCCCTCCTTAATTTATATAAATGGGTTTTTCAAGCAGAATTATTCCGTTTTCCTTCAAATTTTGTTTCTAGGTTCACTGTGTTAAGGCGCTTCCCTGATTAGTTTTTCGGGATTGATTGGTTAAGTATAAAGGGGGGGGACGGGGGGGGGGCTAATCCCCCCCTTAATTTATATAAATGGCTTTTTCATGCAGAATTATCCCATTTCCTTCAAATTTTGGTTAAAAGTTCACTGTGTTAAGACGCTTCCCTAATTAGTTTTCGGGATTGATTGGTTAAGCATAAAGGGGGGAACGGGGGGCTAATCCCCCTTATTTTATATAAATGGGTTTTTCATGCAGAATTACTCCGTTTTCCTTCAAATTTTGTTTATAAGTTCTCTGAGTTAAGGCGCTTCCCTGATTAGTTTTCGGGATTGATTGGTTAAGTATAAAGGGGGGGGACGGGGGGATAATCCTCCCCCCCCCTTAATTTATATAAATGGGTTTTTCATGCAGAATTATCCCATTTCCTTCAAATTTTGTTTATAGGTTCACTGTGTTAAGGCGTTCCCCTGATTAGTTTCCGGGATTGATTGGTTAAGTATAAAGGAAAGAACGGGGACATATCCCCCTTATTTTATATAAATGGGTTTTTCATGCAGAATTATTCCGTTTTCCTTCAAATTTTGTTTATAGGTTCACTGTGTTAATGGGCTTCCCTGATTAGTTTTCGGGATTGATTGATTAAGTATAAAGGGGGGGAACGGGGGGATAATCCCCCCCTTAATTTATATAAATAGGTTTTTCATGCAGAATTATCCCATTTCCTTCAAATTTTGTTTATAGGTTCACTGTGTTAAGGCGTTTCCCTGATTAGTTTTCGGGATTGATTGGTTAAGTATAAAGGAGGGAACGGGGGGCATATCCCCCCTTATTTTATATAAATGGGTTTTTCATGCAGAATTATTCCGTTTTCCTTCAAATTTTGTTTATAGGTTCACTGTGTTAACCCTTTCCGGCACAGTGGTCCCACTCTGGGCACACCTAATTTTAATTCCAAACTTGCATTCGACACCAAGAATATTTTAATAAAATTTTGCTTCTAGAATGAAAGCTTAGAATAAGGAGTTATTTTCTAAAAGAGTCGTTTGTAAATTCCGGTGTCAGTCAGTAATTTCTTATTTTACGAACATAATTTCTCTGTGCCGGAAAGGGTAATGGCGCTTCCCTGATTAGTTTTCGGGATTGATTGGTTAAGTATAAAGGGGTGGGAACGGGGGGATAATCCCCCCCTTAATTTATATAAATGGGTTTTTCATGCAGAATTATTCTATTTGATTCAAATTTTGTTTATAGGTTCATTTGGTTAAGACGCTTCCCTGATTAGTTTTCGGGATTGATTGATTAAGTATAAAGGGGGGGAAAGGGGGGCTAATAGCCCCTTAATTTATATAAATGGGTTTTTCATGCAGAATTATCCCATTTCCTTCAAATTTTATTTATAGGTTCACTGTGTTAAGGCGCATCCCTGATTAGTTTTTCGGGATTGATTGGTTAAGTATAAAGGGGGGAACGGGGGGCTAATCCCCCCTTATTTTATATAAATGGGTTTTTCATGCAGAATTATTCCGTTTTCCTTCAAATTTTGTTTATAGGTTCACTGTGTTAAGGCACTTCCCTGATTAGTTTTCGAGATTGATTGGTTAAGTATAAAGGGGGGGAGGGACCGGGGGGCTAATCCCCCCTCTTTTTATATAAATGGGTTTTTCATGCAGAATTATTCCGTTTTCCTTCAAATTTTGTTTATAGGTTCACTGTGTTAAGGCACTTCCCTGATTAGTTTTCGAGATTGATTGGATAAGTATAAAGGGGGGAACGGAGGGCTAATCCCCCCTTAATTTATATAAATGGGTTTTTCATGCAGAATTATTCCTTTTTCCTTCAAATTTTGTTTATAGGTTCATTGGGTTAAGACACTTCCCTGATTTCTTTTCGGGATTGATTGGTTAAGTATAAAGGGGGGAACGGGGGACGAATCCCTCCTTAATTTATATAAATGGGTTTTTCAAGCAGAATTATTCCGTTTTCCTTCAAATTTTGTTTCTAGGTTCACTGTGTTAAGGCGCTTCCCTGATTAGTTTTTCGGGATTGATTGGTTAAGTATAAAGGGGGGGGGGACGGGGGGGGCTAATCCCCCCCTTAATTTATATAAATGGCTTTTTCATGCAGAATTATCCCATTTCCTTCAAATTTTGTTTATAGGTTCACTGTGTTAAGGCGTTCCCCTGATTAGTTTCCGGGATTGATTGGTTAAGTATAAAGGAAAGAACGGGGGCATATCCCCCTTATTTTATATAAATGGGTTTTTCATGCAGAATTATTCCGTTTTCCTTCAAATTTTGTTTATAGGTTCACTGTGTTAATGGGCTTCCCTGATTAGTTTTCGGGATTGATTGATTAAGTAAAAAGGGGGGGAACGGGGGGATAATCCCCACCTTAATTTATATAAATAGGTTTTTCATGCTGAATTATCCCATTTCCTTCAAATTTTGTTTATAGGTTCACTGTGTTAAGGCGTTTCCCTGATTAGTTTTCGATATTGATTGGTTAAGTATAAAGGAGGGAACGGGGGGCATATCCCCCCTTATTTTATATAAATGGGTTTTTCATGCAGAATTATTCCGTTTTCCTTCAAATTTTGTTTATAGGTTCACTGTGTTAACCCTTTCCGGCACAGTGGTCCCACTCTGGGCACACCTAATTTTAATTCCAAACTTGCATTCGACACCAAGAATATTTTAATAAAATTTTGCTTCTAGAATGAAAGCTTAGAATAAGGAGTTATTTTCTAAAAGAGTCGTTTGTAAATTCCGGTGTCAGTCAGTAATTTCTTATTTTACGAACATAATTTCTCTGTGCCGGAAAGGGTATTGGCGCTTCCCTGATTAGTTTTCGGGATTGATTGATTAAGTATAAAGGGGGGGAAAGGGGGCTAATACCCCCTTAATTTATATAAATGGGTTTTTCATGCAGAATTAGCCCATTTCCTTCAAATTTTATTTATAGGTTCACTGTGTTAAGGCGCATCCCTGATTAGTTTTTCGGGATTGATTGGTTAAGTATAAAGGGGGGGAACGGGGGGCTAATCCCCCCTTATTTTATATAAATGGGTTTTTCATGCAGAATTATTCCGTTTTCCTTCAAATTTTGTTTATAGGTTCACTGTGTTAAGGCACTTCCCTGATTAGTTTTCGAGATTGATTGGTTAAGTATAAAGGGGGGGAGGGAACGGGGGGCTAATCCCCCCTTATTTTATATAAATGGGTTTTTCATGCAGAATTATTCCGTTTTCCTTCAAATTTTGTTTATAGGTTCACTGTGTTAAGGCACTTCCCTGATTAGTTTTCGAGATTGATTGGTTAAGTATAAAGGGGGGGAGGGAAAGGGGGGCTAATACCCCCTTAATTTATATAAATGGCTTTTTCATGCAGAATTATCCCATTTCCTTGAAATTTTGTTTATAGGTTCACTGTGTTAAGGCGTTCCCCTGATTAGTTTCCGGGATTGATTGGTTAAGTATAAAGGAAAGAACGGGGGCATATCCCCCTTATTTTATATAAATGGGTTTTTCATGCAGAATTATTCCGTTTTCCTTCAAATTTTGTTTATAGGTTCACTGTGTTAAGGCGCATCCCTGATTAGTTTTCGGGATTGATTGGTTAAGTATAAAGGGGGGGACGGGGGGGCTAATCCCCCCTTAATTTATATAAATGGCTTTTTCATGCAGAATTATCCCATTTCCTGCAAATTTTGGTTAAAAGTTCACTGTGTTAAGACGCTTCCCTAATTAGTTTTCGGGATTGATTGGTTAAGCATAAAGGGGGGAACGGGGTGCTAATCCCCCTTATTTTATATAAATGGGTTTTTCATGCAGAATTACTCCGTTTTCCTTCAAATTTTGTTTATAGGTTCTCTGTGTTAAGTCGCATCCCTGATTAGTTTTCGGGATTGATTGGTTAAGTATAAAGGGGGGGGACGGGGGGGATAATCCTCCCCCCCTTAATTTATATAAATGGGTTTTTCATGCAGAATTATCCCATTTCCTTCAAATTTTGTTTATAGGTTCAATGTGTTAAGGCGTTCCCCTGATTAGTTTCCGGGATTGATTGGTTAAGTATAAAGGAAAAAACGGGGGCATATCCCCCTTATTTTTTATAAATGGGTTTTTCATGCAGAATTATTAAGTTTTCCTTCAAATTTTGTTTATAGGTTCACTGTGTTAATGAGCTTCCCAGATTACTTTTCGGGATTGATTGATTAAGTATAAAGGGGGGGAACGGGGGGATAATCCCCCCTTAATTTATATAATTAGGTTTTTCATGCAGAATTATCCCATTTCCTTCAAATTTTGTTTATAGGTTCACTGTGTTAAGGCGTTTCCCTGATTAGTTTTCGGGATTGATTGGTTAAGTATAAAGGAGGGAACGGGGGGCATATCCCCCCTTATTTTATATAAATGGGTTTTTAAAGCAGAATTATTCCGTTTTCCTTCAAATTTTGTTTATAGGTTCACTGTGTTATCCCTTTCCGGCACAGTGGTCCCACTCCGGGCACACCTAATTTTAATTCCAAACTTGCATACGACACCAAGAATATTTTAATAAAATTTTGCTTCTAGAATGAAAGCTTAGAATAAGGAGTTATTATTTTCTAAAAGAGTCGTTTGTAAATTCCGGTGTCAGTCAGTAATTTCTTATTTTACGAACATAATTTCTCTGTGCCGGAAAGGGTAATGGCGCTTCCCTGATTAGTTTTCGGGATTGATTGGTTAAGTATAAAAGGGTGGGAACGGGGGGATAATCCCCCCCCTTAATTTATATAAATGGGTTTTTCATGCAGAATTATCCCATTTTCTTCAAATTTTATTTATAGGTTCACTGTGTTACGGCGCATCCCTGATTAGTTTTCGGGATTGATTGGTTAAGTATAAAGGGGGAACGGAGGGCTAATCCCCCCTTATTTTATATAAATGGGTTTTTCATGCAGAATTATTCTGTTTTCCTTCAAATTTTGTTTATAGGTTCACTGTGTTAAGGCGCTTCCCTGATTAGTTTTCGGGATTGATTAGTTAAGTATAAAGGGGGGGATCGGGGGCTAATCCCCCCCCCCTTAATTTATATAAATGGGTTTTTCATGCAGAAATATTCCGTTTTCCTTCAAATTTTGTTTATAGATTCATTGGGTTAAGACGCTTCCCTGATTAGTTTTCGGGAATGATTGGTTAAGTATAAAGGGGGGAACGGAGGGCTAATCCCCCCTTAATTTATATAAATGGGTTTTTCATGCAGAATTATTCCATTTTCCTTCAAATTTTGTTTATAGGTTCACTGTGTTAAGGCACTTCCATGATTAGTTTTCGAGATTGATTGGTTAAGTATAAAGGGGGGAGGGAGCGGGGGGCTAATCCCCCCTTAATTTATATAAATGGGTTTTTCATGCAGAATTATTCCTTTTTCCTTCAAATTTTGTTTATAGGTTCATTGAGTTAAGGCGCTTCCCTGATTAGTTTTCGGGATTGATTAGTTAAGTATAAAGGGGTTGGGATCGGGGGCTAATCCCCCCCTTAATTTATATAAATGGGTTTTTCATGCAGAATTATTCCATTTTCCTTCAAATTTTGTTTATATGTTCATTGGGTTAAGACACTTCCCTGATTAATTTTCGGGATTGATTGGTTAAGTATAAAGGGGGGAACGGGGGACTAATCCCTCCTTAATTTATATAAATGGGTTTTTCAAGCAGAATTATTCCGTTTTCCTTCAAATTTTGTTTCTACGTTCACTGTGTTAAGGCGCTTCCCTGATTAGTTTTTCGGGATTGATTGGTTAAGTATAAAGGGGGGGGGACGGGGGGGGGCTAATCCCCCCCTTAATTTATATAAATGGCTTTTTCATGCAGAATTATCCCATTTCCTTCAAATTTTGGTTAAAAGTTCACTGTGTTAAGACGCTTCCCTAATTAGTTTTCGGGATTGATTGGTTAAGCATAAAGGGGGGAACGGGGGGCTAATCCCCCTTATTTTATATAAATGGGTTTTTCATGCAGAATTACTCCGTTTTCCTTCAAATTTTGTTTATAGGTTCTCTGTGTTAAGGCGCTTCCCTGATTAGTTTTCGGGATTGATTGGTTAAGTATAAAGGGGGGGGCGGACGGGGGGATAATCCCCCCCCCTTAATTTATATAAATGGGTTTTTCATGCAGAATTATCCCATTTCCTTCAAATTTTGGTTAAAAGTTCACTGTGTTAAGACGCTTCCCTAATTAGTTTTCGGGATTGATTGGTTAAGCATAAAGGGGGGAACGGGGGGCTAATCCCCCTTATTTTATATAAATGGGTTTTTCATGCAGAATTACTCCGTTTTCCTTCAAATTTTGTTTATAGGTTCACTGTGTTAAGGCGTTCCCCTGATTAGTTTCCGGGATTGATTGGTTAAGTATAAAGGAAAGAACGGGGGCATATCCCCCTTATTTTATATAAATGGGTTTTTCATGCAGAATTATTCCGTTTTCCTTCAAATTTTGTTTATAGGTTCACTGTGTTAATGGGCTTCCCTGATTAGTTTTCGGGATTGATTGATTAAGTATAAAGGGGGGGAACGGGGGGATAATCCCCCCCTTAATTTATATAAATAGGTTTTTCATGCAGAATTATCCCATTTCCTTCAAATTTTGTTTATAGGTTCACTGTGTTAAGGCGTTTCCCTGATTAGTTTTCGGGATTGATTGGTTAAGTATAAAGGAGGGAACGGGGGGCATATCCCCCCTTATTTTATATAAATGGGTTTTTCATGCAGAATTATTCCGTTTTCCTTCAAATTTTGTTTATAGGTTCACTGTGTTAACCCTTTCCGGCACAGTGGTCCCACTCCGGGCACACCTAATTTTAATTCCAAACTTGCATTCGACACCAAGAATATTTTAATAAAATTTTGCTTCTAGAATGAAAGCTTAGAATAAAGAGTTATTTTCTAAAAGAGTCGTTTGTAAATTCCGGTGTCAGTCAGTAATTTCTTATTTTACGAACATAATTTCTCTGTGCCGGAAAGGGTAATGGCGCTTCCCTGATTAGTTTTCGGGATTGATTGGTTAAGTATAAAGGGGTGGGAACGGGGGGATAATCCCCCCCCTTAATTTATATAAATGGGTTTTTCATGCAGAAATATTCTATTTGCTTCAAATTTTGTTTATAGGTTCATTGGGTTAAGACGCTTCCCTGATTAGTTTTCGGGATTGATTGATTAAGTATAAAGGGGGGGAAAGGGGGGCTAATACCCCCTTAATTTATATAAATGTTTTTTTCATGCAGAATTATCCCATTTCCTTCAAATTTTATTTATAGGTTCACTGTGTTAAGGCGCATCCCTGATTAGTTTTTCGGGATTTATTGGTTAAGTATAAAGGGGAGGAACGGGGCTAATCCCCCCTTATTTTATATAAATGGGTTTTTCATGCAGAATTATTCCGTTTTCCTTCAAATTTTGTTTATAGGTTCACTGTGTTAAGGCACTTCCCTGATTAGTTTTCGAGATTGATTGGTTAAGTATAAAGGGGGGGAGGGAACGGGGGGCTAATCCCCCCCTTAATTTATATAAATGGGTTTTTCATGCTGAATTATTCCTTTTTCCTTCAAATTTTGTTTATAGGTTCACTGAGTTAAGGCACTTCCGTGATTAGTTTTCGGGATTGCTTAGTTAAGTATAAAGGAGGGAACGGGGGGCTAATCCCCCCTTAATTTATATAAATGGGTTTTTCATGCAGAATTATTCCTTTTTCCTTCAAATTTTGTTTATAGGTTCATTGGGTTAAGACACTTCCCTGATTTCTTTTCGGGATTGATTGGTTAAGTATAAAGGGGGGAACGGGGGACGAATCCCTCCTTAATTTATATAAATGGGTTTTTCAAGCAGAATTATTCCGTTTTCCTTCAAATTTTGTTTCTAGGTTCACTGTGTTAAGGCACTTCCCTGATTAGTTTTCGAGATTGATTGGATAAGTATAAAGGGGGGAACGGAGGGCTAATCCCCCCTTAATTTATATAAATGGGTTTTTCATGCAGAATTATTCCTTTTTCCTTCAAATTTTGTTTATAGGTTCATTGGGTTAAGACACTTCCCTGATTTCTTTTCGGGATTGATTGGTTAAGTATAAAGGGGGGAACGGGGGACGAATCCCTCCTTAATTTATATAAATGGGTTTTTCAAGCAGAATTATTCCGTTTTCCTTCAAATTTTGTTTCTAGGTTCACTGTGTTAAGGCGCTTCCCTGATTAGTTTTTCGGGATTGATTGGTTAAGTATAAAGGGGGGGGACGGGGGGGGCTAATCCCCCCCTTAATTTATATAAATGGCTTTTTCATGCAGAATTATCCCATTTCCTTCAAATTTTGTTTATAGGTTCACTGTGTTAAGGCGTTCCCCTGATTAGTTTCCGGGATTGATTGGTTAAGTATAAAGGAAAGAACGGGGGCATATCCCCCTTATTTTATATAAATGGGTTTTTCATGCAGAATTATTCCGTTTTCCTTCAAATTTTGTTTATAGGTTCACTGTGTTAATGGGCTTCCCTGATTAGTTTTCGGGATTGATTGATTAAGTAAAAAGGGGGGGAACGGGGGGATAATCCCCACCTTAATTTATATAAATAGGTTTTTCATGCTGAATTATCCCATTTCCTTCAAATTTTGTTTATAGGTTCACTGTGTTAAGGCGTTTCCCTGATTAGTTTTCGATATTGATTGGTTAAGTATAAAGGAGGGAACGGGGGGCATATCCCCCCTTATTTTATATAAATGGGTTTTTCATGCAGAATTATTCCGTTTTCCTTCAAATTTTGTTTATAGGTTCACTGTGTTAACCCTTTCCGGCACAGTGGTCCCACTCTGGGCACACCTAATTTTAATTCCAAACTTGCATTCGACACCAAGAATATTTTAATAAAATTTTGCTTCTAGAATGAAAGCTTAGAATAAGGAGTTATTTTCTAAAAGAGTCGTTTGTAAATTCCGGTGTCAGTCAGTAATTTCTTATTTTACGAACATAATTTCTCTGTGCCGGAAAGGGTATTGGCGCTTCCCTGATTAGTTTTCGGGATTGATTGATTAAGTATAAAGGGGGGGAAAGGGGGCTAATCCCCCCTTATTTTATATAAATGGGTTTTTCATGCAGAATTATTCCGTTTTCCTTCAAATTTTGTTTATAGGTTCACTGTGTTAAGGCACTTCCCTGATTAGTTTTCGAGATTGATTGGTTAAGTATAAAGGGGGGGAGGGAACGGGGGGCTAATCCCCCCTTATTTTATATAAATGGGTTTTTCATGCAGAATTATTCCGTTTTCCTTCAAATTTTGTTTATAGGTTCACTGTGTTAAGGCACTTCCCTGATTAGTTTTCGAGATTGATTGGTTAAGTATAAAGGGGGGGAGGGAAAGGGGGGCTAATACCCCCTTAATTTATATAAATGGCTTTTTCATGCAGAATTATCCCATTTCCTTGAAATTTTGTTTATAGGTTCACTGTGTTAAGGCGTTCCCCTGATTAGTTTCCGGGATTGATTGGTTAAGTATAAAGGAAAGAACGGGGGCATATCCCCCTTATTTTATATAAATGGGTTTTTCATGCAGAATTATTCCGTTTTCCTTCAAATTTTGTTTATAGGTTCAATGTGTTAAGGCGCATCCCTGATTAGTTTTCGGGATTGATTGGTTAAGTATAAAGGGGGGGACGGGGGGGGCTAATCCCCCCTTAATTTATATAAATGGCTTTTTCATGCAGAATTATCCCATTTCCTGCAAATTTTGGTTAAAAGTTCACTGTGTTAAGACGCTTCCCTAATTAGTTTTCGGGATTGATTGGTTAAGCATAAAGGGGGGAACGGGGGGCTAATCCCCCTTATTTTATATAAATGGGTTTTTCATGCAGAATTACTCCGTTTTCCTTCAAATTTTGTTTATAGGTTCTCTGTGTTAAGTCGCATCCCTGATTAGTTTTCGGATTGATTGGTTAAGTATAAAGGGGGGGGGACGGGGGGGATAATCCTCCCCCCCTTAATTTATATAAATGGGTTTTTCATGCAGAATTATCCCATTTCCTTCAAATTTTGTTTGTAGGTTCAATGTGTTAAGGCGTTCCCCTGATTAGTTTCCGGGATTGATTGGTTAAGTATAAAGGAAAAAACGGGGGCATATCCCCCTTATTTTATATAAATGGGTTTTTCATGCAGAATTATTAAGTTTTCCTTCAAATTTTGTTTATAGGTTCACTGTGTTAATGAGCTTCCCAGATTACTTTTCGGGATTGATTGATTAAGTATAAAGGGGGGGAACGGGGGGATAATCCCCCCTTAATTTATATAATTAGGTTTTTCATGCAGAATTATCCCATTTCCTTCAAATTTTGTTTATAGGTTCACTGTGTTAAGGCGTTTCCCTGATTAGTTTTCGGGATTGATTGGTTAAGTATAAAGGAGGGAACGGGGGGCATATCCCCCCTTATTTTATATAAATGGGTTTTTAAAGCAGAATTATTCCGTTTTCCTTCAAATTTTGTTTATAGGTTCACTGTGTTATCCCTTTCCGGCACAGTGGTCCCACTCCGGGCACACCTAATTTTAATTCCAAACTTGCATACGACACCAAGAATATTTTAATAAAATTTTGCTTCTAGAATGAAAGCTTAGAATAAGGAGTTATTATTTTCTAAAAGAGTCGTTTGTAAATTCCGGTGTCAGTCAGTAATTTCTTATTTTACGAACATAATTTCTCTGTGCCGGAAAGGGTAATGGCGCTTCCCTGATTAGTTTTCGGGATTGATTGGTTAAGTATAAAGGGGTGGGAACGGGGGGATAATCCCCCCCCTTAATTTATATAAATGGGTTTTTCATGCAGAATTATCCCATTTTCTTCAAATTTTGTTTATAGGTTCACTGTGTTAAGGCGCTTCCCTGATTAGTTTTCAGGATTGATTGGTTAAGTATAAAGGGGGCAACGGAGGGCTAATCCCCCCTTATTTTATATAAATGGGTTTTTCATGCAGAATTATTCCTTCTTCCTTCAAATTTTGTTTATAGGTTCACTGAGTTAAGGCGCTTCCCTGATTAGTTTTCGGGATTGATTAGTTAAGTATAAAGGGGGGGATCGGGGGCTAATCCCCCCCCCCTTAATTTATATAAATGGGTTTTTCATGCAGAAATATTCCGTTTTCCTTCAAATTTTGTTTATAGATTCATTGGGTTAAGACGCTTCCCTGATTAGTTTTCGGGAATGATTGGTTAAGTATAAAGGGGGGAACGGAGGGCTAATCCCCCCTTATTTTATATAAATGGGTTTTTCATGCAGAATTATTCCGTTTTCCTTCAAATTTTGTTTATAGGTTCACTGTGTTAAGGCACTTCCATGATTAGTTTTCGAGATTGATTGGTTCAGTTTAAAGGGGGGAGGGAACGGGGGGCTAATCCCCCCTTAATTTATATAAATGGGTTTTTCATGCAGAATTATTCCTTTTTCCTTCAAATTTTGTTTATAGGTTCATTGAGTTAAGGCGCTTCCCTGATTAGTTTTCGGGATTGATTAGTTAAGTATAAAGGGGTTGGGATCGGGGGCTAATCCCCCCCTTAATTTATATAAATGGGTTTTTCATGCAGAATTATTCCATTTTCCTTCAAATTTTGTTTATATGTTCATTGGGTTAAGACACTTCCCTGATTACTTTTCGGGATTGATTGGTTAAGTATAAAGGGGGGAACGGGGGACTAATCCCTCCTTAATTTATATAAATGGGTTTTTCAAGCAGAATTATTCCGTTTTCCTTCAAATTTTGTTTCTAGGTTCACTGTGTTAAGGCGCTTCCCTGATTAGTTTTTCGGGATTGATTGGTTAAGTATAAAGGGGGGGGACGGGGGGGGGCTAATCCCCCCCTTAATTTATATAAATGGCTTTTTCATGCAGAATTATCCCATTTCCTTCAAATTTTGGTTAAAAGTTCACTGTGTTAAGACGCTTCCCTAATTAGTTTTCGGGATTGATTGGTTAAGCATAAAGGGGGGAACGGGGGGCTAATCCCCCTTATTTTATATAAATGGGTTTTTCATGCAGAATTACTCCGTTTTCCTTCAAATTTTGTTTATAGGTTCTCTGTGTTAAGGCGCTTCCCTGATTAGTTTTCGGGATTGATTGGTTAAGTATAAAGGGGGGGAGGGAACGGGGGGCTAATCCCCCCCTTAATTTATATAAATGGGTTTTTCATGCTGAATTATTCCTTTTTCCTTCAAATTTTGTTTATAGGTTCACTGAGTTAAGGCGTTCCCCTGATTAGTTTCCGGGATTGATTGGTTAAGTATAAAGGAAAGAACGGGGGCATATCCCCCTTATTTTATATAAATGGGTTTTTCATGCAGAATTATTCCGTTTTCCTTCAAATTTTGTTTATAGGTTCACTGTGTTAATGGGCTTCCCTGATTAGTTTTCGGGATTGATTGATTAAGTATAAAGGGGGGGAACGGGGGGATAATCCCCCCCTTAATTTATATAAATAGGTTTTTCATGCAGAATTATCCCATTTCCTTCAAATTTTGTTTATAGGTTCACTGTGTTAAGGCGTTTCCCTGATTAGTTTTCGGGATTGATTGGTTAAGTATAAAGGAGGGAACGGGGGCATATCCCCCCTTATTTTATATAAATGGGTTTTTCATGCAGAATTATTCCGTTTTCCTTCAAATTTTGTTTATAGGTTCACTGTGTTAACCCTTTCCGGCACAGTGGTCCCACTCCGGGCACACCTAATTTTAATTCCAAACTTGCATTCGACACCAAGAATATTTTAATAAAATTTTGCTTCTAGAATGAAAGCTTAGAATAAAGAGTTATTTTCTAAAAGAGTCGTTTGTAAATTCCGGTGTCAGTCAGTAATTTCTTATTTTACGAACATAATTTCTCTGTGCCGGAAAGGGTAATGGCGCTTCCCTGATTAGTTTTCGGGATTGATTGGTTAAGTATAAAGGGGTGGGAACGGGGGGATAATCCTCCCCCCTTAATTTATATAAATGGGTTTTTCATGCAGAAATATTCTATTTGCTTCAAATTTTGTTTATAGGTTCATTGGGTTAAGACGCTTCCCTGATTAGTTTTCGGGATTGATTGATTAAGTATAAAGGGGGGGAAGGGGGCTAATCCCCCCTTATTTTATATAAATGGGTTTTTCATGCAGAATTATTCCGTTTTCCTTCAAATTTTGTTTATAGGTTCACTGTGTTAAGGCACTTCCCTGATTAGTTTTCGAGATTGATTGGTTAAGTATAAAGGGGGGGAGGGAACGGGGGGCTAATCCCCCCTTATTTTATATAAATGGGTTTTTCATGCAGAATTATTCCGTTTTCCTTCAAATTTTGTTTATAGGTTCACTGTGTTAAGGCACTTCCCTGATTAGTTTTCGAGATTGATTGGTTAAGTATAAAGGGGGGGAGGGAAAGGGGGGCTAATACCCCCTTAATTTATATAAATGGCTTTTTCATGCAGAATTATCCCATTTCCTTGAAATTTTGTTTATAGGTTCACTGTGTTAAGGCGTTCCCCTGATTAGTTTCCGGGATTGATTGGTTAAGTATAAAGGAAAGAACGGGGGCATATCCCCCTTATTTTATATAAATGGGTTTTTCATGCAGAATTATTCCGTTTTCCTTCAAATTTTGTTTATAGGTTCAATGTGTTAAGGCGCATCCCTGATTAGTTTTCGGGATTGATTGGTTAAGTATAAAGGGGGGGACGGGGGGGGCTAATCCCCCCTTAATTTATATAAATGGCTTTTTCATGCAGAATTATCCCATTTCCTGCAAATTTTGGTTAAAAGTTCACTGTGTTAAGACGCTTCCCTAATTAGTTTTCGGGATTGATTGGTTAAGCATAAAGGGGGGAACGGGGGGCTAATCCCCCTTATTTTATATAAATGGGTTTTTCATGCAGAATTACTCCGTTTTCCTTCAAATTTTGTTTATAGGTTCTCTGTGTTAAGTCGCATCCCTGATTAGTTTTCGGATTGATTGGTTAAGTATAAAGGGGGGGGGACGGGGGGGATAATCCTCCCCCCCTTAATTTATATAAATGGGTTTTTCATGCAGAATTATCCCATTTCCTTCAAATTTTGTTTGTAGGTTCAATGTGTTAAGGCGTTCCCCTGATTAGTTTCCGGGATTGATTGGTTAAGTATAAAGGAAAAAACGGGGGCATATCCCCCTTATTTTATATAAATGGGTTTTTCATGCAGAATTATTAAGTTTTCCTTCAAATTTTGTTTATAGGTTCACTGTGTTAATGAGCTTCCCAGATTACTTTTCGGGATTGATTGATTAAGTATAAAGGGGGGGAACGGGGGGATAATCCCCCCTTAATTTATATAATTAGGTTTTTCATGCAGAATTATCCCATTTCCTTCAAATTTTGTTTATAGGTTCACTGTGTTAAGGCGTTTCCCTGATTAGTTTTCGGGATTGATTGGTTAAGTATAAAGGAGGGAACGGGGGGCATATCCCCCCTTATTTTATATAAATGGGTTTTTAAAGCAGAATTATTCCGTTTTCCTTCAAATTTTGTTTATAGGTTCACTGTGTTATCCCTTTCCGGCACAGTGGTCCCACTCCGGGCACACCTAATTTTAATTCCAAACTTGCATACGACACCAAGAATATTTTAATAAAATTTTGCTTCTAGAATGAAAGCTTAGAATAAGGAGTTATTATTTTCTAAAAGAGTCGTTTGTAAATTCCGGTGTCAGTCAGTAATTTCTTATTTTACGAACATAATTTCTCTGTGCCGGAAAGGGTAATGGCGCTTCCCTGATTAGTTTTCGGGATTGATTGGTTAAGTATAAAGGGGTGGGAACGGGGGGATAATCCCCCCCCTTAATTTATATAAATGGGTTTTTCATGCAGAATTATCCCATTTTCTTCAAATTTTGTTTATAGGTTCACTGTGTTAAGGCGCTTCCCTGATTAGTTTTCAGGATTGATTGGTTAAGTATAAAGGGGGCAACGGAGGGCTAATCCCCCCTTATTTTATATAAATGGGTTTTTCATGCAGAATTATTCCTTCTTCCTTCAAATTTTGTTTATAGGTTCACTGAGTTAAGGCGCTTCCCTGATTAGTTTTCGGGATTGATTAGTTAAGTATAAAGGGGGGGATCGGGGGCTAATCCCCCCCCCCTTAATTTATATAAATGGGTTTTTCATGCAGAAATATTCCGTTTTCCTTCAAATTTTGTTTATAGATTCATTGGGTTAAGACGCTTCCCTGATTAGTTTTCGGGAATGATTGGTTAAGTATAAAGGGGGGAACGGAGGGCTAATCCCCCCTTATTTTATATAAATGGGTTTTTCATGCAGAATTATTCCGTTTTCCTTCAAATTTTGTTTATAGGTTCACTGTGTTAAGGCACTTCCATGATTAGTTTTCGAGATTGATTGGTTCAGTTTAAAGGGGGGAGGGAACGGGGGGCTAATCCCCCCTTAATTTATATAAATGGGTTTTTCATGCAGAATTATTCCTTTTTCCTTCAAATTTTGTTTATAGGTTCATTGAGTTAAGGCGCTTCCCTGATTAGTTTTCGGGATTGATTAGTTAAGTATAAAGGGGTTGGGATCGGGGGCTAATCCCCCCCTTAATTTATATAAATGGGTTTTTCATGCAGAATTATTCCATTTTCCTTCAAATTTTGTTTATATGTTCATTGGGTTAAGACACTTCCCTGATTACTTTTCGGGATTGATTGGTTAAGTATAAAGGGGGGAACGGGGGACTAATCCCTCCTTAATTTATATAAATGGGTTTTTCAAGCAGAATTATTCCGTTTTCCTTCAAATTTTGTTTCTAGGTTCACTGTGTTAAGGCGCTTCCCTGATTAGTTTTTCGGGATTGATTGGTTAAGTATAAAGGGGGGGGACGGGGGGGGCTAATCCCCCCCTTAATTTATACAAATGGCTTTTTCATGCAGAATTATCCCATTTCCTTCAAATTTTGGTTAAAAGTTCACTGTGTTAAGACGCTTCCCTAATTAGTTTTCGGGATTGATTGGTTAAGCATAAAGGGGGGAACGGGGGGCTAATCCCCCTTATTTTATATAAATGGGTTTTTCATGCAGAATTACTCCGTTTTCCTTCAAATTTTGTTTATAGGTTCTCTGTGTTAAGGCGCTTCCCTGATTAGTTTTCGGGATTGATTGGTTAAGTATAAAGGGGGGGAGGGAACGGGGGGCTAATCCCCCCCTTAATTTATATAAATGGGTTTTTCATGCTGAATTATTCCTTTTTCCTTCAAATTTTGTTTATAGGTTCACTGAGTTAAGGCGTTCCCCTGATTAGTTTCCGGGATTGATTGGTTAAGTATAAAGGAAAGAACGGGGGCATATCCCCCTTATTTTATATAAATGGGTTTTTCATGCAGAATTATTCCGTTTTCCTTCAAATTTTGTTTATAGGTTCACTGTGTTAATGGGCTTCCCTGATTAGTTTTCGGGATTGATTGATTAAGTATAAAGGGGGGGAACGGGGGGATAATCCCCCCCTTAATTTATATAAATAGGTTTTTCATGCAGAATTATCCCATTTCCTTCAAATTTTGTTTATAGGTTCACTGTGTTAAGGCGTTTCCCTGATTAGTTTTCGGGATTGATTGGTTAAGTATAAAGGAGGGAACGGGGGCATATCCCCCCTTATTTTATATAAATGGGTTTTTCATGCAGAATTATTCCGTTTTCCTTCAAATTTTGTTTATAGGTTCACTGTGTTAACCCTTTCCGGCACAGTGGTCCCACTCCGGGCACACCTAATTTTAATTCCAAACTTGCATTCGACACCAAGAATATTTTAATAAAATTTTGCTTCTAGAATGAAAGCTTAGAATAAAGAGTTATTTTCTAAAAGAGTCGTTTGTAAATTCCGGTGTCAGTCAGTAATTTCTTATTTTACGAACATAATTTCTCTGTGCCGGAAAGGGTAATGGCGCTTCCCTGATTAGTTTTCGGGATTGATTGGTTAAGTATAAAGGGGTGGGAACGGGGGGATAATCCCCCCCCCTTAATTTATATAAATGGGTTTTTCATGCAGAAATATTCTATTTGCTTCAAATTTTGTTTATAGGTTCATTGGGTTAAGACGCTTCCCTGATTAGTTTTCGGGATTGATTGATTAAGTATAAAGGGGGGGAAGGGGGCTAATACCCCCTTAATTTATATAAATGGGTTTTTCATGCAGAATTATCCCATTTCCTTCAAATTTTATTTATAGGTTCACTGTGTTAAGGCGCATCCCTGATTAGTTTTTCGGGATTTATTGGTTAAGTATAAAGGGGAGGAACGGGGCTAATCCCCCCTTATTTTATATAAATGGGTTTTTCATGCAGAATTATTCCGTTTTCCTTCAAATTTTGTTTATAGGTTCACTGTGTTAAGGCACTTCCCTGATTAGTTTTCGAGATTGATTGGTTAAGTATAAAGGGGGGGAGGGAACGGGGGGCTAATCCCCCCCTTAATTTATATAAATGGGTTTTTCATGCTGAATTATTCCTTTTTCCTTCAAATTTTGTTTATAGGTTCACTGAGTTAAGGCGCTTCCGTGATTAGTTTTCGGGATTGCTTAGTTAAGTATAAAGGGGGTGGGATCGGGGGCTAATCCCTCCTTAATTTATATAAATGGGTTTTTCAAGCAGAATTATTCCGTTTTCCTTCAAATTTTGTTTCTAGGTTCACTGTGTTAAGGCGCTTCCCTGATTAGTTTTTCGGGATTGATTGGTTAAGTATAAAGGGGGGGGGCGGGGGGGTCTAATCCCCCCCTTAATTTATATAAATGTCTTTTTCATGCAGAATTATCCCATTTCCTTCAAATTTTGGTTAAAAGTTCACTGTGTTAAGACGCTTCCCTAATTAGTTTTCAGGATTGATTGGTTAAGCATAAAGGGGGGAACGGGGGGCTAATCCCCTTATTTTATATAAATGGGTTTTTCATGCAGAATTACTCCGTTTTCCTTCAAATTTTGTTTATAAATTTTCTGTGTTACGGCGCTTCCCTGATTAGTTTTCGGGATTGATTGGTTAAGTATAAAGGGGGGGGGGACGGGGGGTTAATTCTCCCCCCCCCTTAATTTATATAAATGGGTTTTTCATGCAGAATTATCCCATTTCCTTCAAATTTTGTTTATAGGTTCACTGTGTTAAGGCGTTCCCCTGATTAGTTTTCGGGATTGATTGATTAAGTATAAAGGGGGGGAACGGGGGGATAATCCACCTTATTTTATATAAATGGGTTTTTCGTGCAGAATTATTCCGTTTTCCTTCAAATTTTGTTTATAGGTTCACTGTGTTAACCCTTTCCGGCACAGTGGTCCCACTCCGGGCACACCTAATTTTAATTCCAAACTTGCATTCGACACCAAGAATATTTTTAAAAAATTTTGCTTCTAGAATGAAAGCTTAGAATAAGGAGTTATTTTCTAAAAGAGTCGTTTGTAAATTCCGGTGTCAGTCAGTAATTTCTTATTTTACGAACATAATTTCTCTGTGCCGGAAAGGGTAATGGCGCTTCCCTGATTAGTTTTCGGGATTGATTGGTTAAGTATAAAGGGGTGGGAACGGGGGGATAATCCCCCCCTTAATTTATATAAATGGGTTTTTCATGCAGAATTATTCTTTTTGCTTCAAATTTTGTTTATAGGTTCATTGGGTTAAGACGCTTCCCTGATTAGTTTTCGGGATTGATTGATTAAGTATAAAGGGGGGGAAGGGGGCTAATACCCCCCTTAATTTATATAAATGGGTTTTTCATGCAGAATTATCCCATTTCCTTCAAATTTTATTTATAGGTTCACTGTGTTAAGGCGCATCCCTGATTAGTTTTCGGGATTGATTGTTTAAGTATAAAGGGGGAACGGAGGGCTAATCCCCCCTTATTTTATATAAATGGGTTTTTCATGCAGAATTATTCTGTTTTCCTTCAAATTTTGTTTATAGGTTCACTGTGTTAAGGCGCTTCCCTGATTAGTTTTTCGGGATTGATTGGTTAAGTATAAAGGGGGGGGAACGGGGGGATAATCCCCCCTTAATTTATATAAATGGGTTTTTCATGCAGAATTATTCTATTTGCTTCAAAATTTGTTTATAGGTTCATTGGGTTAAGACGCTTCCCTGATTAGTTTTCGGGATTGATTGATTAAGTATAAAGGGGAGAACGGGGGGCTAATACCCCCCCCTTAATTTATATAAATGGTTTTTCATGCAGTATTATCCCATTTGCTTCAAAATTTGTTTATAGGTTCTTTGGGTTAAGAAGCTTCCCTGATTAGTTTTCGGGATTGATTGGTTAAGTATAAAGGGGGGGGGACGGAGGGGGCTAATCCCGCCTTAATTTATATAAATGGGTTTTTCATGCAGAATTATCCGATTTTCTTCAAATTTTGTATACATATTCATTGTAATTAGAGATTTACCTGATTAGTTTAAGGGGTTCATTAGTTAACTATGAGGAGGTAACGGGGGGATGACACCCCTTAATATATTGTTTATTTCTTTATTTTTCGATGGGCTTATTTCAAATTCTTTGAAATAAGAGTATAATATACAATTAGTGTGAATAGCCTGTGAATTCAATGCTGTCAGTTTAACTGGGCAGTTTTTTTTTTTTTTTTTTTTTTTTTTTATACTGAAGGAGCTAGAAATTTGAAATTTGTCATTGTAGTTACTTATAAGATGCAAATGCTCTATAAGAACAAAATAAAAAAGAAATTGAAATTTAAAAGGGTGAAATGAGCGAAAAGCGTTCTAAAAACAGTCTAAATTATAATTTCTATGAAATCTCTGGAACTACAGAACCGATTTCAAAAGTAATGGTGGCAAATTGATGGGGACAATCCCTACTCCAACATAGGCTATATTTTATGTCGGTGCCACTAACGTCAATGGGGTGCAGGATCGAAAAATGGACGAAAATTGCGACTTTTTTATACTGAAGGGGCAAGAAATTTTAAATTTAGCATTGTTGTTACTTATATGATGTAAATGCTCTCTAAGAAGAAATTAAAAAAAAATCGAAATTTAAATGAGTGAAATGAGCGAAAAGCGTTCTGAAGTCATTCTAAATTACAATTTCTATGGAATCTCTGGAACCACGGAACCGAATTCAATAGTGATGGTGGCAAATTGGTGGTGACAATCCCTGCTCCAACAGCCTCTTTAATAAAAAACTATGCGTTGCTGACGACTGGGTTTTTCGCTAATTGTTGCAACAGATTAATCTCGGAAAATGAAACATTTGAAGTTACTGAAAAAAATGATAGCTCAAAAAGTATTTGTCAGAAAATTGTTAGACAAACTGCGTTTGAAAGGTAAAAAATTGTATTTTTCTTGATATAAATTTCAAATCTAATGATTATGCCGTTTTTCAAATATTGAATTTCAAAAATTACCAAATTCTCCAATGGAGTACCATAGCGAAACCTTCATGCGTAAAAAGATAATGATAAGGGCGACGTGTCCTGACGTGTATATTGGCTACAGCACGAGTCACAAATTATAGTAGCCTTATTATTCTGTTAAAATATAAAAGTTATTTATGAAATGTCAATATTTTGTTTAATTAAAGGTTCGTTAAAAGAAATTGACCAGCGTAGCGTGCTAGTATTATATAATAAGATAAGTATGTGATTATATTTCGTAAAAAAGGAAAAATATAAGGAGAGAAAACAAAAAGAAAGAAAAATAATTACACAGGAACTCTAACTTATCTTGATATCCATGATTTAACAATTAAACAATGTGTGAAAATGTTAGCTGCAAACAGCAAATTTTAAATTCAAGATTTTAGAATCAGAATGATATATATTTAATAAATTTTGAGATTTGTTATAGATGTATTTCACAATTTTGAAATTATTTTAAAATTGATTTAATTCTACAGATAAAAAATATCGTAAATCTAATTTAACTGCAATATTAAAATTGTATTATCTTCAACATTTCATTATACATTATTGAATTGAAACGAATTTTCAGCTTGCATTGGAAGAAATATTTATAATCGTTCCATTGAAATTTAATCAACAACGCTTCACAATACATAGAATAATGTGACTCTTCAATTACTTATTTTGTGATAATTAACATTATGCAAAGAATACTAATCAACAACAGTTTGAAAATAAAAACACAAAAGTTATGGAAATGGTATTATGCTATATAAATTGGAAATTAAAAATACAAAATTGACAAATATTAAAGTTTAAATCCGCGTTAAATAAAAGGATTTAAAAAAGTGAAAACAATTAAATAAAATTTATTAAACGTAAAGAGTGTGTTTAAAATATTTTAGAAAACAATCTTTTTATTAAAAGTTTGAATATTTTAGTCTGAATAGCTTTATTAAAATCAAGACTAAACTGGTGCTTTTTAAAAAAGAGTAATGAAAAACGAAATAAATCTGTGTTTATTCTTTTAAATAATATTCAAGGATGTAGAATTTGTAAATCATTATTAAAATAATAACTCTGTGACTTCCGAATATAGATAAGAGTTATAAAAAAACCTTTAAAAGGGCCAATTTAGTGAATCTCGCACCTAACATTGAGACCTGGTGCATATTATGTCCTTATAGGTCAAAGTTAGTGAAACGATAAAATTTATCTCCAAAAATTGTATTAGATACTAGCTGACCCGCCCGACGTTGCCCGGGCCCGTGACAATAAAGTTAAACAAACCAAAATTTTGTATGATTTTATATCTTTAACATCGAAAGACATCTTCGAAATCTTCACACATAAAAAGATAATAAGGCTGTTCACGGACGAGAGATCAGCCGGCGCGCGGCGAAGGAGACTAAAATATGGAGTGAGTCTATACTGTGAATGTATGCATAGTGAAATTGAAAGGCCTGCGTTCGGAACATTGATTTGACTAATTTGCCTATTTTAATGATATTTTCTTAAACTCTAGAAGTGAATTTGATGGCCGAATGGTTAGAGCACTGCTCTTGATTCTGGAGGTTGCTGGTTCGATTCCCCTAAATTTCTGTTCGATTTTTCTACTTTTTTTATTTAAAAATGTTTTATAGATTGCGTTGTATTTTTTTTATGATAAATGGAATATATTTCGTAAAAGTAAAATTTGATACTAATAACAATTACTTATTTAAATACAACAAATTCAGCTATTTCACGATTAAAGTTTTACATTACATTTTATTATTAGCCACACACAGGGCTAATTCATTCAGTCTACAGTAAAATTCATGTTTATGAAAAGTCACAGCCACTCCATATATAAAGGAGGACACCCTTTATACATAGCTATACAAATTAAAGATTGTTATTAACGATATTAAAAATCAAATTGTATCTCTTTATTATGCCGATACTTCCGCTTGTTTTTCCGTTCTCAGTCCCTAATTGCCCTATAGTGGGCGCAGACCCCATTTAAACAATAAAATAAAGGATCCAACAAAGTCAAACCCGTCGTGACGGACATTTCTAAGGAGTTCCCGTGGCCCTATCTCCCATAGGAACGGTTACCCCCTCTGGGAGGAAACACCTTTTTGGTGCTCAAACCTCTTCATGTAACATATCAATAGACAGATCTCGTCAAGCACTATGGTCTGGTCCTACTCTCCCCACTCCCTTAGAAAGCATTTTTCTCTGTTTTAACTCCTTTTAAATTTTAGTTTTCCCCATCTTTCTCAGCCCCATTTAGCCCCACAGAGGGCGTAGGCCTTTTCTAAAGGATCCAACGAAGTTAAATTCGTTGAGGCTGACATTTCTAAGAAAGTCCCGAGGCCCTATCTCTCATAGGAACGGAGTTACCACCCTCCCTCCGGGGGCAGACATTCAAGGTGTTCAAACCCATTATGTAACATATCAATAATTTGATATCGTCAAGCACTTTTGTCTGGTCCTACTCTCCCTCCTCCTTTTCTTCCCCCCCCCCTCCCGTCAGTAGCACTTTTCTTATTTAATTTTTTCAATTTTTCATAATTATTCTAGTTTTTCCCAATTTTCTCTGTTCCTATAAGCCGGACAGCTTCGAAATTTCACCAAAATTAGCTGTGCACCGCCTAAAGGTATTTTCCATCCCGCTTCTTTTGGCGCCTCGGTTTTCTCGTATCTCTTGAGGAGGTTCCCGTCAGAGGGGCGCAAACATTTAAGATAAATAATTACCCTGACATTTCCACCAACCCCTTGCCTCTAAGCTTCATGGTCCTAGAAAAAAATTTAGCTGGAAGAATGACTTGCTCAATAGAGTAAAACTTTCTGACACAATTTCTGACTCATTTTTAAACGCAAAGGCATAAAATTGGCAGTCCTGACTATAGAAGCGATTTGAAATCGAAATAAGTTTCCCATTTTTGGATAAGTAAATTACTTATCGATTTATAAGCGATTCGTGTTACGAGACAATACGTTTTTCACCTTGCTAGTGGCGCCGCAGTAGGAATTCGGTTCAAAACGTCGACTTTGTCAGAATTTTCTGAAAGATCTTCTGCCTTTGCCAAAAAATGGAAAACGTGTTGCGATCAGGGCCTGATAACCGACGGGGCACATTTCCAACAATAAAATTTAATAGAAATTATCGTCCTATTAAAAACGTCCTATTAATGCAAGATTACTAACATGAATAAAGTAAAATTTTCTATTATTTTTTACTGGTGGAAGTGTGCCCCGTTGGTAATCAGGTCCTGGTTTCGATTACAAAGTTTCTGAATAAGAACACCAACCCATTTCATGCGTTACCGAACAAAAAGGAAATAAAAATATGTTATAAAGTAGCCCATTTGTATTTGAGAACAGCTTTAATTATAATGCAATATTTCGTAATCGTTTAGAAACCGAGCAAATTAGCTCGTTTGTAGAGTCTGCAGTGCCTGAACGGGGTTGGCGAGAGTAACTCGTAGAGCAGAGACCCCCTAGCTATAAAAATAATAGCATTTAAACTTTTCAATATAAGAGTTATAAAAATAAGTACAATGCATCTACGAAAAGAATTGTGAAGACTGTAAAGGCTGAGGAATGCGAAGGGTGGCCTGATTGGTAAGGAACAAAATTGCAAGTTGGGAGTAAATTATACTATAAGGGGTACCACCTTCGGTTGGAGTTAGTGATTTGTATTTATATTACTGCTTAGCTTGTTTTGTTACATTTTAGTTATTTATTTAACCCGGGAATACCCATGAATCCGTACGGTTTTTACAATCCGTCAAATAATTTTTCGAAAAGTAATTTTTGTACCATTTTATGGTAGAATATATAACAAATGTCAACTGTGAAATACAGGGACGATTTTTATTTAAATTTGTTGATGCCAAAATTATAAACCGTATATACCCTGTATATGCGTTGGCATTTACGCGTTAATTATTATTTTTATTTATTGTGTCATTCAAGGAAATGATGCTGCATATAAGCTTGCAAAGAGCGGTTCAGGAGCCCCGCCCTCTGCCCTGTCTGGACTTTCAATGAAATCTCATCAATTAGGAAAAATAGGAACAATGTTAAGTGGCAGGTCCCTCCAGCAAACGTATGGTACACAAGACCGAATCCAGGCGGATCCTTGAGCCTCACGTGCGACCGAAAATCTCAGACAACCTTATCCAGGTTTGCTAATGGTTATTTGAGGGTACTTGCTTTTTATGGTGGACAAAAAGTTTACCCGGTTTGCAATAAGTGTGCTTTTGAGAATGCTTCTCTTGACCACATTTTGGACTGCCTCCAATTCACCCACGATGACATAAATAGAGATCCTCTATTGTTTCTGGACTTCTTGCAAGTATATAACCTCATAGAACAAGTCTAGCTGTCGCTGGACATGGATGATATGAAACAACAGCGACAACAACATTTATTGTGTTAGTTTTTGTTGGATTTTAACAGAAGAAGCCGCATTACAGTGTATCATTTTAAACAGAAATAACGTGTCCAACCCCAATTTATTTAACAAGCTAATGAATGCATGTAGTAGGAGACATTATAAATATTAATAATTTTAATGATATACCTTTATACGCAATTGCCTATAACTATTGAATATGTTTATATATGTTTTGTACAAGAAATTTTCCATTTCTGTATGGCGAATAAAATAGGGAAAGCAGAAATAAAATAAGGAAGAAAAGCTGAAAATTCATACAAGAACAACCCCTTTTCACTGGCGCCGCCTCCCTGTGGTTCCTACAAGTTTGCATTGTAGAAAAAATAGGGGACGTGCGCTTACTCCAGAATAGCTCGATCGCATCTTAAGGGATCGTTCATTTTACACGTAGTAAAAGTGTTTCTAGTAAACCAAAACATTCGCCTTATTTAATGCATAATATTATCACTTAAATGGACTTTGCTTAGGCGCTTTCTGTAGTCGTTACGGTGGTAGAGAACTCACTTCATATATGTGCGACCACTCACTATTTTAATTATTACAACTGCTTCGAATGTTTTTCCCGAGCAGCCTGTCTCTAGGTCAGTTACCTCACATCCCCAGCATAGGGCAAATTGTGAAATAAATGTTAGTGTGAACCAGGACTGATGGTATCGGAGGGGAAAGGGGCTTAAGCATAAAAACAAGCGCAATTAAAAAGATAATTAGGAGCTCATAGAAAAAGGAAAAAATAAACACTATAAAAGAGAAAGGTAAAAGACAGCATTACAACAACAAGAAATATTTTTTATATTTTATAAAAAAAAAAAAAAAAAAATGTAAGTTTTTTTGTATATTTTTTAATTTTTTGAAGAAAACGACAAACAGGAGAAAAGAAAATGTTAAGGAAAAGGATGAAAGCCTAAATAAAATCACTGTACCAGCATAAAAGGTTGCTTGAATCATTGATAAGACGCCAAAGTAGTCCGATCCCGGTAAAAACGGCCTTGAAAAAGAGTTACCGAGAAACGGAGACTACCGCGGAAACTGGGGAGTGTACAACGGAAAACATTACTGAAAATATTGTTCTGAGACACAGGCTAAACCACGTTGTAATAGATCTCCGGGCGCGGGCACCCAATGTGTATGGTCGAAATATTTATAGCAAATAATAATAACAATAATAAAAAATGAACTATTTTTTCTCTTACTTCAAAACATCCGACACTCGATACGAAAATTCAATATGACAATTTGTTACTTTTTTAAAAAGATTTTTTGAAATGTAAACGTTTTTACGGCATACGCTGGGCAACAAAACTAGAACGAAATCATGAAGCTATAGTCATTAATTCACAATCCGTTTCGTCTGCAAATTATGTGAAAACATTTTAGTATTCCTGGTGTTGCTGTAGATAGCTTATAGATTATGAACCGTTCACAAATCGCACGTGTTTTTATTACCCCGTCAGTAATTTATCTGGTTGTATAGAATGTTTATACCTTAACTGTCAGCCTTCTTTTATTTGAGGAAATTCTTGAAATTCGAGGATGTAAAGCACATGTTTGACTTCAAGAACAGTAGAACCAGTATACTGCAATTGAAAAATTAATATATATAAAATTTGGTGAGATATCGGCATTTGTCTGAAATAATTTATAACTGCGCATACGCGAACTATACCAAAGATTTTTTTCATTGTTTGGTAGTCAATTCTAAAGAGTAATTCATATAAAAAGACCAGTCAAATATCGTGAAAACTCAGAAAGATACCAGCAATACAGTGAGCTAATTGACAAATCGGGGGGAAATCCCATGAATTTCATGAACAATTTGTCAAAATTTTCAGTAGATATTTGACAAACCGTGTAAAAAGCAAAAGCGTCCAGTTACTGCTCCTTAATTTTTAGACAGCAGTTAAAAGATTTTTTGAAATGTAAATGAATTTACGGCATACGCTGGGTAACATAACTAGAAGGAAATTATCAAGCTACATTCATTGATTCACAATCAGTTTCATCTGCACGTTATGTGAAAACCTTGCTGTATTCCTGGTGTTGCTGTGGATAGTTTAAGGATTATGAACTGTTCACAAATAGTAAGTTTTTTTTATTTCACCGTCATTAATTTATCTGGTTGTATAGAATGTTTATCCGTTAACTGTCAGCCTTGTTTCATTCGCAGTTTCTGCTGTAAATTATGGTATTGTTTTGTGATCTGTGTGAGTCTGATTCTATCAAGTCTATTACATACGTTTCGTAAACACATGGACTAGTAATTCCTTTTTTTTTGTTGCTGACACCATTGCATCAAATAATTTATTCGATGATATTAATAATTAAGGTATTTAATATAATGTATATTATATACTATGTACATTACTGTCCAAAAATTAAGGAGCAGTGACCTGACGCTTTCGCTTTTTACATGGTTTGTCGAATATTTACTGAAATTCTTGACAAAATGTTCTTGAAATTCGATGATGTAAAGCATATGTATGACTTCAAGAACAGTAGAAATAGTATACTGGAATTAAAAAATTAATATATTGAATATTTGATGATATATAGGCATTTGTATGAAATAATTTATAACTGCGCATGCGCGAACTATACCAAAGATTTTTTTTCATGATTTGGTAGTCAATTTTAAACAGTAAATTGTATAAAAAGACCAGTCAAATATCATGAAAACTCAGAAAGATACCAGCAATACAGTGATCTAATTGACAAATCGGTGGGAAATCCAATGAATTTCATGAACAATTTGTCAAAAATTTCAGTAGATATCTGACAAACCGTGTAAAAAGCGAAAGCGCCCGGTTACTGCCCCTTAATTTTTGAACAGCAGTGTATAATATAATAAGAAATATATGTTTAACCTCTTGAAGGGCACCGGTATATTATATATACCACTTAATTTTAATCCCAAAATGCCCCAATGACACCAAAATTTTATAATCAATTTTTTAATTTATAAGGTACATGAGGAAAAGCTTTTACTTACTTTTAAAATAAATTCGTTCGTGAATCCTGTTGTCAATCAATCATTTCAATATTTTAGTTACAAGAGTACTTTGCCCCTGAAGGGGTTTAAAAAATAACCTTACCTGTAGGAATGAACAAGAATGTTGTCAGTGCGGCTCTTTTTCTTCTTTGAAACATGATTTTGTATGGCATTTTTGAACCCAAGTATCTCTGCTCGAAAGTAAAGACCGCAGATAAAATTTGATGGTTTATATCTAGGTACCCTTTATCTACTTGCAAAAATTCATTACAATCGGCAAGTAGTATTTCGTGGGCGTTCCTTGTAAGATTTAGAAAACATAAGTTTTTTTTTGTCAAGATATTAGAAAATGTATCATATGATATTGATACATCCTAGGCAAATATATGTATAAAGAGTTTTGTATAAATCCGATCCAGTAAGGGTGTATAAAATATGTGCTGTAACATTCGGTACAACTAGTGCGATATTTTTTGCAACAAGAACATTGCAATTTTATTTTTAGTGTTATTAACCCCTTCAGGGGCAAAGAACTCTTGTAGCTAAAATATTGAAATGATTGATTGACACCAAGATTCCCGAACTAATTTATTTCAAATTAAGTAAAAGCTTTTCCTCATGTACCTTATAAATTCAAAATTTGATTATAAAATTCTGGAGTCATTGTGACATTTTGGGATTAAAATTAAGTGGTATATATAATATACCGGTGCCCTTCAAGGGGTTAAACACCTACTAGAGAACGCTATTCATCCGGGGGCTCTTGACTCTGCTGTTTTCAACACTTACCGCCATTTCTGCTTTGACGCGAGCTGCATTGCTTGCATTCTTATTGGTTTTATACACTTACTTCTTGTAATTTTAAATATTGCGCTGCGATGGAGCTTTAGAAGCTCCGAAACAGCTATTTACCCCTTTTTACATACATGTTTTCGTTTGTGCTCTTGTTATGATGGCCATTTATTTTTCTATGCGTGTTATTGTCACGAGCCTTTCGATATGCCTGTTTATATACCTTCCGGTTAGGTATCCAGATACGTACTTCCGAAAATATTTGTTATTAATATATTTTTTATTTTCGCCTAAATAGAATTTTCATGGCAAAATTGTATATAAATTGATTTTTATAAAATAACCATGAAAGAAAATCCTTTTAGGATAATTTTTTTTGCACACCCGGGTAAACTAAAAATTAAATTAATTATAAAATTAAATTTTCATTTTAGAAGATAAACTCATCTAAACAGGTTACCTACACTATAAGATAACGTATTCAGTACAAGACAAACACATCTATATGTATTCATTTATACATTTACACATTTACATCTACATTTACACATATAATATGCAACTATAGCATTTATATCTGTATGCCTACGCAATCACACATCTATAAAAGCTACCCATACATCTGCACATCCCCATCTATGCATTTACATACTTACACCTACGTCTACTTCTAATATTCCGTGTTCACTGAATGAATTGAAGAATGTGCCATAATAGAAATTAGTGTCGTTCGGTTTTAGGAAATTATCTATTCTTCAATAAATATAAGAAATGAACTTTGTCGCTATAAAAAAACACAAAAAAACATACCCGGGAAATCTTTAGTAAAGTTAGTTTAGGCTACAAATATCTCTAAAACAAATCACACTTTTACTTTTTCTACTTAAAAGATGCTTGGAATCTTTTAGAATAAAACTATGCAAACATCATGTAAACACATTAATTATATAAAAAATTGTAACTTTTTATGTTGTACCGTTTATGGCTACCGCAATTTATTTGAGTATTTAAATACATAGCTTTGTCATATTTAAGCTTATATATGTAAATTTATATAAAACATAGAGTCATAAAACTTTATACAATGTTTTTTAGTTATATATTCTTTAATTTGTTTTAAGAGAAAAATAAAACAGAGATTCACATAGTAACAAGCCTTTGTAAAAATACTTCTTTCTTTTAAATTTAAATAAATATTTTTATGAATTCCAGAGACAAATTAATATTTATTATTTTGTTAAAAATGAAAAAAAGTATGGAAAAAGATATTTTTTTCACAAACAATGACAAATTTTAAACATTACTGAAATTTCAAACTTTTAATACTTAAAAATGAAATTTTATATTAATGAAAATATTGCTAACAAATAATATTTTATGAATATGCATTTCAAGATAAAAAAAATGAGTGAAATATATTAAAAAATATAAAAAGAAAAATTCTGAGCCCCCGATTACCTTAATTCGGCAACAAATCTACATTATAAAACAAACACATGTCCGCTGGAAACGATGACAACATATTGACGCTGGTAACATCTGACCAATAAATTTCACGTTTAGTACAATTTTTTTATTGTCTAAACATCGCCCAATTTAAATTTTTACACCACCGCGACGAATCTAAAAAAATATGCTTACAAATGCAATTTGTTTGAAGACCCTACCTCAATTTACTTTTATTTTATGGTTTTAAAAATAATTTTCAAGCATAATTGTTTTTTAAATCTATCTCTGTTGCGTGCAGCCCTATTACAAAATATTAACCCGTTTCCACTTAAAACAATATAAAGAGTTCAGCATTTGTTCCTGGCTAATATTCCATAGCGAAATTAAAATTTTATCAGTAAATAAATAAAATAATAAAATAATATAAATAATATAAATAAAACACAATTTTAACAGACATCATTATAACATACGAACGTCCTTTACAGAATTTTTAATCATTCACCACCGGTTTTTCAAAACAGAAATTTTCGCCTAATTGAATCGCACAAATGCTATCATTAAATAAGGCAAAGCTTACAATCAAAAGTAACTGGTGGGAATAATCGAGGATTCTGAGCACCTTATGCGTCACGTATACGTGTCGCTCTTCCCCAAGGGGTTAATCACACTACGCGCTTAAATCGTTGAAATTATCAGAATAAAAAGTTCTGATGTACAGTCGTGGAAAAAAAAAACGGAACACCCCCCACTAACTCTGCAACAAATTATAGTAGAAGGACGTGACTGGTACCAAACGATTGGAAATAAAGTCTACTTTTAAGTGATGTATCTAAAATTTGCTTAAGGGGCCATCTACATATTAAAACCAGCCTTAACTTTAATTTTTTCAATGGCAACACCCACTTTTGACATGATATTTTAAATCTTCGGTTCAAACTATGCCTAGATACAAAATTTTAAGTCATTTGGATGATAAGTTTTTGAGTTATAAACATTCAAATTTTAGAGCTTCTAATGTTAAATTACATTTTCATATTTTTATTAATATCTCCTGAAATTATAATCCTAATGTGCTAACGTTTTGTTTGGTTATAAAACTCAAAAACCCAAACATAACTATGTCAAATTTGTAATTTTTAAAATTTTATAATATGAATTATGAATTATGAAATTAATATTCGAAAAAATTATGAATTGCAACCTACAATTTTTTTGATGGATTTATATTTATTATGTGCTACTTTATGTGTATTCAAAATTTCAATTTTTTTTTCCAAGTAGTTTTCAAATTATGCTTAAAAAACGACAAAATGCTGCTTTAAGGGGCCGTCTATGATGTGCATTAAAGCATAGTTTGAATAGGGATGGGAGCGCTCCGACTCGAAATCCCGATTGACACCACTAAATTTTAATAGTATTTGTTACCTTATTCAAGGACAAAATTTCTGAAATTCTGTACGTTGGAGAATACTGTTAAAATTTAGTGGTAAGAATCGATATTCGGGTCGGAGAGCTCTCATTCCTCTTTGAGAAAATATTATATTGACTTGATAAACTTAGAGATTAAGTCTGTCTTACACTATAAACAAAGCGTAAACCGTATTTCAATGCTTCGTGATCTTACGTTAAACAACTCTGACAACGACCTGCGATTGCAGTAAGATATAAGATAGCGAGGCACCAGAACCCCAGCCTTTATTAGTATATATATATATATATATATATATATATATATATATATATATTTCTTTTACTTTTTCAATGTCTGCTTTAAAATATTTCATTAAAATTACGTAAAACGTATTTGCATGAGATATATGTTTTCATTTATGGAAAATAGTTTCGCTTTTATTTTTAAATTAATAAAGCTCATTTTTGAAAAATATGATCAGTTCTACCTTAGAAAAAACTTAATCATTTTTGTTACCTTTAAATGGATTTATAGGTTCTTTTCCAGTCTAATAAAGCTATATTGTTTTTTCTGCAGTATATATGTTTGAAGTGAAGTTTATTATAAATGCATATGTGTAGAGTATTTGCTGAAACAAAATGGCCCCACAATTAACTGAAGCAACGAAAGGCCAAATGATTGGCATGTGGCAAGCTGGAAGAAGTTTTCGTTATACAGCTGGGCATTTTCAAGTGTCTCTTCAAACTGTTTCAACATGGATTAATAGGTAAGGTTTATATTGGTAGTTTATTGCGAAGAAAAAATTACAATATTTCTTCTATAACTTTCGTATTTAAATCTATTCGATTAAACAGGCTAATTGAAAAAAAATTACAAGTTATTTTTATGGTTTTCTGATAGGCAAGATTATTTCCCAATCGCTAGCAGTGTGCAAAAAAATCTAATAATAATAATAATAATAATAAATAATAAATGTCATATGGCAAGTTTTCTTGCCAGGAGGCATTAATGAGTTAATTGTAAAATTTCAAATGAACTACCAGAATAGTTTTAATCATAGAATTATTACCCCTATTCCGAAGGAGAATAACGGATGTAAAGTTATTCAGATGTCTTTATAACATATATTTAGTTTTAGGTCTTCAAATAAATCGGAATGTAAATTTTGCGAACATATCTCAAAACAAGACACCCCCCCCCCCTCTCGCTACTAAAAAAAAAGCAATGTCTGGATTTATTTTCCGACTAAAAAACAATTTATCTGCGTTTTTTTTTTTTTTTTTTTTGTTATTTTTACTTTGTTTCATTACGCTGCTTTATACTATTTTTTTTAATTATAAATTTTGTATCTGACAATATTATTCACGTTTCTGCCAATAAACTAAAGAAAAGGCGAGATAATAGATGCAAAATCTGAGAAAAAGCATTATAAAAGCACCTGTAAAATTCCAATAACATTTACATATTCTAAGACTATTTTAATTACAAATAATCTTATGGTTTTTTAATCCATTCGTGACGAGAGTCTATTACAGAATTTTTAATAATTTACCACCGGTTTTTCAAAACAGAAATTTTCGTCTAATTGAATTGTGGAAATGCTAAGATATAATAAGGCAAAGCTTGCAATAAAAAATAACTGGTGGGAAAAATCGAGGATTCTGAGCATCTTATGCGTCACGCATACGTGTCGCTCGTCCCCAAGGGGTTAAAATCGGATAATTCAACACTTGTAAACATTATCTTACAGCATATAACAATAACCGAAACTTATTAAGTGAGTAAAATGGTCATATCGGTAAAACATAATACATTAAAAGGTGACATTCTGCAGCATTTCAACAATCGAGTACCGAATTTCAATTTGGATACAGCCCCTTAAATATGCTCATTATAAAGTAATTAATTTCTCAGAAACTAATCGTAGGAATTTAATGAAATTTGGTATCTAGGCATAGTTTGAACTGCAGATTTCAAATATGTTGTCAAATTTGGGTCTTGCTATTGAAAAAAACAAAGTTTGGGTGTGTTTTTATATGTATATGGTCCCCTAAGCAAATTTTATATACATCACTTAAAAGTAGACTTTATTTCCAATCGTTTGGTACCAGTCACTTCCTTCTACTATAATTTGTTGCAGAGTTAGTGGGGGGTGTTCCGTTTTTTTTTTCCACGACTGTACTTAGCGAAATATTGGAAACTTTTGGCTCGAGACTAATGCGAAAATAAAGTTTTAATGAATTTCAAAATGTTATTTAAATACATAATTGCTATTTATCATATAAAAATGCCTTTTAATGGACAATCTAAAACATATATATTTAATTTTAAATAATCTATTAGAGATTTCAAGTAAAAAGTGGTTTTCACGTATATTCTGAAACCCGGAAACCCGGGGTTACATCTCCCAGTTTTCTTGATTTCAATATGAGGTATCTTGAATGGACTAAATTCATATTTTTTATTGTTTTATGATATTGCTTACTAGCTGAAGTACCCGATGTTGCCTGTGATTTTAAGAATATTTGTTTAATAAAATCAAGTTCAAATTTAAACAGGCAGTATAAAAACATAATAAAAGAAGCAAGCGAAATATTATACACATGAATCAAATAAAAACCCATTTTAAAAAATACATAAATTTAAATTATAAACTCATCAAAATTCAGCTATAACTCAGATAGCTTCCATTCATCATAAGAGCAATAGAAGCTGAAAAATCCCATCTGATAAGGTTCCTTCAAATGTAACTCCGCATGTAAACGAAGTACATGTATTGCCATTCTAAAAAAAAATAACGTTTTACTACGTTTTTATTTTGAGTTTTAATTTGCGTAATTTTCACTCATTTTTCATTTAATCCAGACGACAGATTACTTATTTACTTAGTAAATAATCTGTTGTCCGGATTGAGACCAAGAATAAAACCTTTTGCTGAAAATTTGTTTCCGAGTATTTTGTTATTTAAATACGTTTTTCATGATTTAAAAAAAAAGGCTAATACAAAAATTCTATGAATTTTATTTTTAAAAAATTCTGAAATCTTTATTCCAGTTATTCAGTAAGAAAGAGATCTAGGTAACTGAACATTTCTGTAAATTCTAATATACATGCATATACACACGCGTATATATGTGGAACATATTTATAAATAGCGAAAATTAATTCAGATAACCTCAAAATGTTAAAATATGCCAATATTTCCATAATCGGGTTTTTATCATGATTCATTACGTTCCTCAAACTCATATGACGTTATATATCCATCTGCTTTCTGTATTTACTCATATGTATGCTCCTTGTGTTATTGAGAACTCTCTGAAAATCTCTGTTATACTTTCAATATGACGCCATATTCATCTTCTTTTTCATTCATGAAACTTTTTATTTCATTTTCATTTTTCACGTGGAAATCTTTCAATAGAAAATTAAATGTTGTTTAAATAATTTTATTGTTGAGTTTTAATTTTTGGCAGCTGCTGTAACGAAAGATATTTAAAGTTTTTAGGAAATTGCTGTTAGATTGGTGTTTTTTTTTTTTTTTTATTTAAAATTATCTAAGATTTATTTCGATTTCTGATCAGTTTATTTGCCTCGGCTATATTTTAATACGCATGTGCGTATAATTTCACGATTGTCGCTTCTAAAGTGTGGATTTTTATAGAAATACAGACAGACAGACGGACAAATTTTCATTTTTATATATTAGATAATATTGTTAATGTTGTTAATTTTGTTTAAAAGATAGTATTTATTTTTTAACACTAGTAAAGAATACTTTTAGCATTTGTGAATTCGAATAAAACCTTTATACCAAATATTATATTACAATAAATTTCCTTAAGAGCAGTTGCTATATAGAAATATAGAGCAAAATACATGCTGACGTTTAGTACTTTTCTGTAAATGTAATAGTTGTTGACATAAAGCAATTTTTATAAAGCAACACATACTTTACCAGATTTACAATAGCTTAGGGCAGTTTTATTTTATTTTTTTTACAAATCCCCGTCTGAGATTATGATTGATTTTACCTTCGCACATAATCATAAGTCATAAATCAAAGACAGTTTGGAAAAAAAAGTATATTTCTAAAAGATAAAATATAATGATAATTTAAAAACTTGATTTAATAAGTGCCTTAGGATTTATTGAAGAAATTTTTTAGTTATCACTAGAAGAATATTTTTGGACTAAATTTGTAAATAAAAATAATAAAAGGAAAAAAAAATATAAATTATATGGAATAAAAATAACAAAATTCTGAGTGAGTAAAAATAATATAAATAATAATAAAATGAGAATTTTATTATTATTATTTTTTAAACACCAGGGTTCATACGCTTTTACCACAATTTTTTAATGCAATTTTAAGTCTTATTTAAATGCAGAAGAATATTACAAATCCTGCAATTAAACGAGATGGCTACAATTTCTGCTATTTAAATATTAAATACAAAATTTCTATATAAAAATTGTGGTAAAAGTGTACGAACCCTGAAGATGTATCCTTCTTTTGATGAAAAAACTAATTGTTAGAAAATGTATTTTTGTTTCAATAAAATGCCACCAGATGGCCCCATCAAACAATGTTTGTTTAAAACTAAAAACTGAAAGTCAGAAACCTTTTTTTTAGTTTAGATGATGAAATGGTGTAAGCATTTAGCAAGCAAATTGCTCCTGGGATTAAAAATCCTATTTAATATCACACTAGTATTCCAAAGAAATAATAAATTTAAAACTGCAACAAAACGGTGTTAAATATTTCAAAATATTTCTTCATATATACAGAAATTCCGAGCTTCCACTAATCTTCAGTAATATGTGGATTAATTTGAGTTAGTTTAACAAAGTTTTGAACCAGAAAATGTATTTGATGAATTTTTATTTATTTAATTTCAGATTTCTAGAGGGAATACATTTAATTTCGTTTCTTAAAAAAAATTCTGGCGCAAAACGTATTAAAACTGGGTCGAATTAACCCGCATATTACGGAAAATTAGCAAGAGTTTGGCACCTCTGCATATGTATTTGTAAATAGTTCCATGAATTAATATGTTTTGCTATTGTGAATGTAACCTCAAGTATTTTATCCAGTATCATATTCTTCGTACATTTTTTCCTCTAATAAATGTATTTTGTTCATCTTAAGAAGAATCTGATTAGATTTGAATAGATATTTGTTAAATTAAAGTTTTTATGCGATTTTTAGTGTTTTTTTCATGTTTCGCTGCGATTTTTCCATATTAGTAACCGGAATCCTGCTCCCATCTCTTAGCCCAATATAGCAAATTTTTACCTCTTTTCAATAAAGTTTATGTGAAATTCGTACAGCGATTTTTGAATTTTTAGCGAATTTTTTCGTTCGACATTAAGAAATTTTGCCCAGAATGCTTGGTTATTTATTATAATTACTAGAATGCTTGGTTAATTTATTGGTTCGGTGGTTACTTCCATTTCAGCGGGATTCCACAGCGATTTTTCCTACGCTCAGAATCGTCACCCCCCCCCCCCCCCCCTGATTACTAGCCCTGCTCGCGGATTTTTTTTCTTTAGCGTTTGAACGGTCCCTCGAAATTCCACACCAATAATATCTAAAAGTTTTCTTCCCTTAATTTTCTGAGATCAAATAAGTCAAATGAAAGTCTGGTGTTGAAGTTCGACTACTTTCAATAACTTTTCAAATGTTAAAAAAGTGGTGAAAATATTGTCATGATTAAATTAGATTTTCCAAAGAAATTCGAAGAAATAAAATCTTTAAGTTTCGGCAATCAGTTAATTTTAGAAAGAAAAAAGAAAGAAAGAAAACATTGCATGGCGACAAACTGACATCAAGAAATCATTTCATCGTAGCTTTTACGTGTTTTACATTTAACCCTTTAGCGGGCGGTGTCCACAAAAAAGGACACCTAATTTTAATTCCAAAACTGACAAACGGCACCAAGAATATTTAATTAAGTATTTTTTTATAAACTACAGGAACATAAGAAAGTTTTTATTTTCTAATAAATTCTTTTGTAAATTCTGGTGTCAGTCGATAATTTAATCATTTAAGAAAAGACTTACTCCGCTCCGGAATGCGTTAATTAAAGAAATTAAACGAAGCAAATATAAATTATTTGCATTGAACTAGAGAATTATTGTCACTATTTAAAATATATGAATTTAAAAAAGGAACACAGATTTTCAACAACATATTTTTAATGTAGATGGGGATTAAAACTTCTTTTTAAACACAAGAGCATTAAAAGCTATTGTTAGATTTAGACTGATTCATGATATTTTGTAAGCATTTATTTTAAATCAAACGTAAATCAAAAATATTTTTGAATAAAAGTTCTCAAAATATGTCATTTTTGCATAACTTCATAAAAGTGACGTCATTTTTATTCCACCAGCTCCGTAATTAGAAACCAAATCGTGAAAGAACGAAATGTTTTTGAATAATAAAGTTATTGACAACGTGCATTTTTATTGAAAAAAAAAGAACTTTTAATATATATTGTAAATTAGATTTATTACTTGAAATGTTGTACTTAACCCCTTGAAGGGCATCGGTATATAATATATACCACTTTTTAATATATAACATTGCCACCAGTATTATTATATATAAATATTTAATACTGTTTTTTGCAGATTGAATAGGTAAGAATTCATTATTTAAAATTACTGGTGTCAAAACATCGCAAAATTTAGCATTTTTAGACACGTGCTTGCCCTCCAAGGGGTTAAAAGGATAAAAATATTATAATATTAATTTTTCTAAATTTACCGTGAAATTAAATTAATCCTTTTCCCCAAAGAATGAATGATCTCATGCAATTTAAAAGCAACATATCGGGTTTCAACGCAGCTGGTAATTTTAGGTAGCTTTCAATACAAAAAAGTATAAAGCTACCTATTGCAGCCGTTCGGAGGAAAGAAGTTCCGGAAAATTTCGATATATTTTCACCGATCATGACCCCTAGACCCCAAAACCACCCTCCGTTCAAATGTTGATATATATATATATATATATATATATATATATAATTATAATATCTATGAATTTCAAAAACATATCAAGTTCTAATATCATTCTACTAAAATCTACTAAGAGATAATTAATGATATTGTGTAATCAGAATACCACATAGCTAATAATTAACTTGTGCAATCATAAAATTACCATAGCATGTGCTTCAATGGTAATTAGCCAAATTTACTCATACCTGAAGAACATTTAAAAAGAAAGAGAGAGAAAGGGGAAAAAAAATTATAAATTAGAGTTGCTATTATGTAAACACAATTGGATTAATAAATTAATTATGAACATTATTCAGTGGAAAAACTGGACCACAAGAGAACCAATCAAGAATTGGATATGAAAAAACATATGTGGATGTACTCTTCAGCTTGGCTGCACCCACATGTGTTTTAAAAATAATTCAGTATTTCATAATTCTACTGGCATTATGCTAAGTACAGTAGAATCAGCCAAGTATACTGAATTATTACCAGACAACAATTGGAAAAATTTAAAATTGGAAATATGTAAAATGTAAATTAAAAACCATTAAGAAATATATAATATATAACTTACAACGATTATCCAAAATCTTTATAAATCACCACACTATATAACCACCAGATATCATTTTTGAAATAATATTGGAATTTTGAACCCTTAACCCTTTGGGGGCGGTGGTATATATTATATACCACCTAATTTTAATCCGATTCAAACCAGAAACTTTTAATTAAATTTTACTTTTTTTATTTTGACGAGAAAAAGTTGAAAATTTGCTTATTCTTATTTTGAACTAAATTCTTTCCTAAATTCCGGTGGGAATTCAACGTTACAGGAGCACAAGTGCTTGCCCCTGAAAGGGTTAAATTGTAGAAAAAATGTTTTACTCACAAGAATGATACAGTGTCCTCAAAATATAGCAACTTCTTCATAATGTTCAATTCCACATGGCACTTATCAAACATGTTGACATTCGAGTCGAGTTGAGAGAAATGATTTTATATATATACAGTAAAACCTCCATAACGGACACTCCCGAATAGCGGACACCTCTATTTAACGGACACTTTTCAAATCCCCACTCCCAAAATCTAAATTTTTGTATATTTAACCTCTGAATAGCGGACATTCCGAATAGCGGACAGTAGTTTTGGCGATCAAGGATTAAAAATTATATTTTAACGAGAAAGAAAATGGAAAATTAAAATTAAAAAGCCTAGAAATTTATCAAGGCAATGTGTCACAAATTTTTTGACCACAGATAAATGTAGGGGTGGTCTCTAGATAATCCCCAATGGCCTGGGGAATCTCCCCAATATCGTAATCGATTACTGTTTGATTCTTCAGATTTAATTGACATACAATATTCAAAGCTTCAAAATATGTTAAAACCATTTTTATCGTTTTCTGAATATATTGAGTTCTGCGTATTCTGAATTTAGTGTCTTGTTTGTGATTAATGTTTTGAGAATAACCTTAAAACGAAAGCGATTAAATTTAAAAGAAAAATTTGAAATTGTAAATGTAAGTGAATCTGAAAAACAGAAATAGAGTTTACGGATACTTGCCGAATGTTTTAAAATAGGTAAAACACAAGTGGGAGAGATTTTACGAAATAAAGAATTTGTGGATTATAAACTCTAACGAGAACATCAAAAATGTTAAATTGAGGTATACTGATTCCATTGAAATTAATTCTATATTCCTGAATTGGTTTACTTCACTTCGTTCAAAAAAAATCCTATCAATGGGCCTTTGATTCAGGAAAAGGCTGTAAAAATCGCCAAAGAACTCGGATTACACGGTTTTAAGGGTTTGGGTAGATGGCTGGAAAAGTTTCGGTCTTGGCACAACATCTCTTTCAAAACAATATGTGGAAAAGCAAAATCTGTAGCTCTGAAAAAAGTGGAGGATTGGCATGAATAACTGCTATCAAATTGTGAAGGTTATGATGAGAGAAACATTTTTAATGTCGAGGAAAGCGGACTCTTTTTCAGAATTTTTTCGAATAAGATTTTGTGCTTTAAAAAGGATGGCTGTATCGGCGAAAAAATGACAAAAGAGCGAAGCATATTTTATTATGTTGCAATGTATTAGGGGAATTTTAAATTTCTCTTATAGATCAAAAATCTCTAAAACCCATGTGTTTCTCAAAGAACATACAATTAAAAAGAATGGTGTTATAGAGCGAATAAAAAAGCGTGGATAACCAGTTTTTTAGTGATTAAATGGTTAACTTCCTTTGATAATAGGATGAAAAAACAAAGAAAAGTTATCTTGTTTTTGGACAGTGCAACTTCTCATCCAAAACATTTTAAATTGGACAATGTTAAAACTGTGCCCCCCCTCCCAAAAAAAAAGACAACTTCCGTATGCAAGCCCCTTGGTCAAGGCGTTATACGCAATTGTAAAGCCTGGTAGAGAAAGCTTTTACTAAGCCATATTCTTTCGAAGTTTTATTCCATGAATACAGTTGAGAACAGCCTAAAATTAGTTAATGTTCCCGATGCTTTCAAATTCGGATTTTCTTCAGCTGTAAAAAACATATAACCGGAATGCGTACGACAATGTTTCAGAAAAGCAGGCTTTATATTAAAAGAAAATGAAGCACTTATTTCCGATAGAAAATGAAGAAGTATCGCAAAAAATAAATAAATGAAATGGATCAGGAGTGAAGAAATGCCGAAATGCCATCAACATTCATGGTGACCTACTGAAAAAGAATAAGTTGACGTAGGCGATTATATTCCTTGAGAATCTTCTACAAAAGCTGACTCTATTAGTGATATGAATCAGATACTGAAACCAGGGGATGTTTCCTGTAATGTCGAGAATTTCCAAGAAGCGGCAAATCACAGTGAGCATATTCACATATTTTTTTCTTTTTCCAAAAAAAGATGATTCAGAAGGATTAAATCTACTGATAGCATTAAAACGTCGCATTGAAAAACTAACTCCATGTAATCCCAAGCGAAAGCAAACTTTTGTAACAGATTTTTTTCCTTAAAATGTAATAAACAGTGGAAAAATGTATGTACAATTTCATTTCAGTTTTATTGCTTAAAAAGTAATTTTAAAACCTGATTAATCATATAATAGAAGTTCTTGGACATATAAAAGCCCATTAATAAAACTTTAAGAATTTCTTAGCGATTTTGTGAATCTCTGAAGTTTTTCCAATAGCGGACACCTCCGAATAGCGGACAATTTCTGCGCTCCCGAGGTGTCCGTTATTTAGAGGTTTTACTGTATATATATATATATATATATATATATATATATATATATCTGACCTATGTCATACGATAACGCTTGTATTTATAAATCAATTTTGATGAAACTAATTGTGTGTATTAAGCTAACCAATGTCTCGACCAAGTTCGTTAGCCAGCTTGGTCCGCCATTTTGTTTCAAGATGGCGGCCATTTAAATATTTAAAACTAAAATAAATATACAAAAAAGTTAAAAATTCAAATTTATTTTTTAATTAAGTGTTATGTCTTCATACAAGGATTCCAGAGCATTTTTTGGTTTACCTCTATCTTAAAAATGGCTGAAATAGAGCAGTTTGAAATTCTAGGGTGGCTGACATTTTGAAACAAAACAGCACATTAACGCGATTACTCCCAAATTATTATCTTTCATTGTTGTAATAATTTTCCCAATCATACGCATAAAACTATATTTTCATATCCGTTAGCGCCAAATTCTCGCCAAAATTGGCGACAATTGGCAAAATATCACCAAATTTGGCGACCAAAATAAGTCTTCATAAATGAAGCCAATTTGGCTATAGCTCAATAATTTGGCAAATTTCTTATTCAAATTCAGTATTAACGAATCTTTTGTAAACGGTTTCTTTGCATTTTAGCTTGCTGTTTTCGAGTAACATTAGCTAAAATTTTAAAACGAAGATATATAGGAAAGCTACCTTTTCCTGCCGTTACAGGCCGGAAGGACTTTTTATTTTAATATATACACATATAAAAAGAAAGAGATAGGATAGAAGCTAAAAGCTTGTTATCGTTATATTACCTTTTTATTGAAGTTATTTGTTAGCATTAAATATCTTTATATTTAACTGTTTTGCCAGATAAACCAAAAATAGTTTTACTTTTGAATTTAATACATTCTTTAGTCCAGTGGCGGCTAGTTACTGGCTCTTTTTGGGGCATTAAATGCATGGGTAACAAATTTATTATTTTCATGCCGTTATTTTTTATGAAATATTTTCCTTTTTTAATGGCAAAACTTTCTGCTAATAAGTAAAGAAACGATTTCATTTAAAACATATAGGTAAGAACACAATAAATTTAGCAACCATGGATTTAGTGATCCAAATAAAGCCAGTAACGAGCTGCCACTGCTTCAGTCTATAAGTAAAGTATTGAGTTGTTCGGAAAGTTCCTTCTGTTTGAGAACACTAATTCGTACCGGAAAATTCTACCCGTCAATTATTATACATTTGATATAAGAAATAATATCTAGTAATTAAATGACAGAATTTTCCGGTACGGATTGGGAACGAACTTTCCGGACGAACTTTCAGGAACGAACTTTCCGAACAACCTAATATACGAGGGGGTTAGAATGACAGTGGAGTAAGTCGAAATTTTGAAAAATCTAGACAACCATACTTTTACTGAACATACATAGGTGCCAACCTCTCATTAATATTCCGTAATATGCGGGTTAATTTAACCCAGGTTTAACACGTTTCGCACCAGAAACTTTTTAAAGAAATGAAATTAAATAAATTCCGCGTAAAAAACTGAAATTGAAAAAATAAAGATTCATCCAATAGTTTTTCTGGTTTGAAGCGTTTTAAACCGGGTCAAATTAACCCGCATATTACGGAATATGGTTGGCACTTATGAACATATATTAATTTATGTTCAGTGCAGCAGTCGAATAAGTCTTAGTTCACTTCGGGAGTCACTAGAGAGCAAAACAAGTTAGACCACTTCATGCAACGGAAATACGACAAGTTTAACAAAACTGTTCATTTCTCAAATTACTAAATATTGACTTATTCCACTGTCGTTGTAACCCCCTCATATATCGGTGAAGATATCATTCATCTCAATAAAGTCAATCTCTCATCTTTTATTTATGACTTATAAAGCTTTCATCGAATTTTTCAATCAGTCATAATACTTTTTGGCACATTACAAACATCCAATTTGAAGAAATTCGGTATTTATAAACTTACTTTGGGAAATACTTTTTCAAAAGTTCGTTCTTATACATTAATCATAAATAGAAATAATACCTTACATGGGAAAAATAAATCCTCTTTCTTTATCTTTGCCGCGTCAGTAGTTCTGTAATCTATTAAGAAAGTTCCATTTGAATAAAAAGTGACTTATTATTTTTCATTCAAAGTTTTGAAGACATAATTAATGCCCACTACAGCTCTTACAAAATTTACTAAAAAAGTTCTTAAAGAATACATTTTAACATATTACAAATTTATTCCTACGTATTTAAATAATAAATGTTTTTTAACTCTGTAATTAACATTAGTGTACGGTATTGTATCGAGTTGGCACCACTGGGATCCACAGTAAGGCGAGCTAACTCCCTATACTAACTATCCTGTTACACTGACTCCTAGTTTTTCTTAGATCAAATATGTCAAAGAAAACTTTTAGATCTTATTGGTGTTGAAGTTCGAGGGACGGTACAAACGCTGAAAAAAAAAAATCCGCCTGTGAGAGCCGCCATTTTTGTCAGCGCGCAGGGCTAGTATTCCGGGGGCTGTGCATCAATGCTGAGTGGCGTCAGTTTCGGCCTCGACTGAGCGCTATCACTATCAACGCGATCTATTATTTGAAATTCGAACTAAAATCAAGAATCACAGTAAGAAAACTCCTGATATCATACTTAACTCTCCCGCAATAATTGTTTCAATATCTGTCACCGTCTGCAAGTTATTTAATTTTAAAATCCATCAGTCATTTTTGGGACGCCCGGTATGTTGTTTTGTCACATATTGTAAACAGAATTATTGTTCTTTTAACAACGAATGATATGTTGCATAATGCTCAGTTAAATGCGCAGCATTATAAAAATGACATGTTAACCTTGACATTTTAAATTATTGCAATTTTGAATATCTGTAAAACAAAGTTTGAACTGAATTTGCCACGTTCTCCTTGAGAATATAAACATTGCAAACTGCTTTGACATTACCAAAGCCGCTCATTTAAGGTAGTAAGATGGAATTTCTCACCAGCTGCTCTGTAAAAAAAAGGCAAATGTTTCTTAAACAAAGAAAATATAATCACGAACGAAAATATACAATAAACGTTTTCGAGTAACGCATGATTCCAAAAAAGCGTTCTTTATCTTTAGAAACTTTAGATATCAACAGATTTTCGAGTTTTAAAGAAGCATTTTTGAAAACAAAGATTCTTTTGCTGCCACTGATTTTCGAAAAGTTCCAAAGCAATTTTTACAGTAATATTAATCAGTTTTCTCAAATCAGAATATAGGTTTGCGGATGCTTTCACAACCAAGTAAACATTTTCACGTTCAACAAACATGTTTTACAGACAAACATGATTCATTAACTGCATAATATTAATATATAAATTAATGTTATTTTGTTATTTTTGCATGTATATATTCAATTACTCACCTGAAAATGTTTACTTGGGAATGGATAGCATCTGAAAAACCGATTTTCTGGGTTGAGAAAACTGATAATTGCACCGTAGAAACTACTCGAAAACGCTTCCGAAAATCAGTGGCAGCAAAAGAAACTTTGTTTTTATAAATTCTTTGTTAAAACCTTAAAATAAATGAGTGCGCCACTCGGTGAAAAGACAGATGCGAATTTCAAAAATTTTACTGTGTACGTGTTTCTTCATTCCTTTAATTTCTTGTGCTAGTAATGATAAAATTTTCCCATTATTGATTTATTTGAATTTTGGGACAAAGGGCAACGTAAAGTAATTGCTCTTAATGAATTAACCTTTAAAGACATGGACAGCGTAATGAGTGCGCCACTCGGTGAAAAGACAGATGCGAATTTCAAAATAATTACTGAGTAATGTTTCTGCATTCCTCCAGTTTCTTCTGCTGGTAATGATAAGTTTTTTCCCATTATGATTTATTTTAATTTTGGGTCAAAGAGCAACGTAAAGTAATTGCACCTAATGAATTAACCTTTAAAGACACGGACAACAGCGTAATGAGTGCGCCACTCGGTGAAAAAAGAGATGCGAATTTCAAAATAATTACTGAGTACGTGTTTCTTCATTACTTCAGTTTCTTGCGCTGGCAATGATAATTTTTTTCCATTATGGACTTATTTTAATTTTGGGTCAAAGAGCAACGTAAAGTAATTGCACCTAATGAATTAACCTTTAAAAACACGGACAGCAGCGTAATGAGTGCGCCACTGGGTGAAAAAAGAGATGCGAATTTCAAAATAATTACTGAATACTGTTTCTTCATTCTTTCAGTTTCTTGTGCTGGTAATGATAAAAATCCACTCCCCCCCCCCCCCTCCCCGTCATGGATTTATTTGAATTTTGGGACAAAGGCAACGTAAAGTAGTTGCATCTAATGAATAACCTTTAATTACACGACAGCGTAAAGAGTGCGCTACTCGGTGAAAAGTCAGATGCAAATTTCAAAATTATTACGTGATTTACATCTACGCTTCATTTACCCTCTGCCCAAAGAACCATCGATGTTCAACCAATGTTTAAAACCAAAGTTCGCAATTTCTCCAGGTCTCTTACATTATTTTTATTGGTAAGTCACAACTGGCTTACGGAATACAATTTTTCGTGTATTTATGTAATTTATTATATTTGTTTCTTTACAAAATTATATTTTTTATAAATGAGATGTCTATTACTTTTATAGTAATACTAGACATTAGAAGCTATTATTCTTTAGCATAAAAAGTTTATATTTATGTTTTAAAAGGCGTTGGAGCATGGAGTACGCTGTCCGTGTCTTTATTTTGTTACAAATCAGCCTCAATATATTATTCCTAATTATATTAGTTTTTTTTAAATCAATTTGGTGTTTAATGTTTTTATGCTATTACTGGACATTGCATTCAACAAAGATATCAATAAAAATTGTAATTTAGACTTTAACATTAATACTAAAAGCTGTCATTTAAGCTTTAAAAAAAGTTGGCGCAAGGATTACGCCGCCCTTATCTTTATTTTATTAATCAGTCTGGATACATTATTTCTAATTATATTAGTTAAAAAAATCAATTTGATGTTTATTGCTTTTAAACTACTACTAGACATTGCATTAGAACAGTGGTTCCCAAACTTTTGGACTCGCGGAGCCCTTTTTGGGAAGAACTTCTAAGGCGGAGCCCTTAACCCCACGGTACTCTATGGTTTACAAATTAATGTTTTTTTATTCCTATGGAGCAGAGAAAGATCTCCTGGATAACAGTCCAAACCAGTAGTTTCCAACATGGAGTCAAGTTTCTCAGTTTGGCCATATTCTTGATAGAAAAATTCTGAATTTTATACTAGAAATTATGAAAATCAAATTTCTTATTATTTAACTCTTTAACAATTTTATTCAATATTACTATTATTGGACACAATAAGTTAAAAATAAGGACTAAAAATCACTTTTTGTATTAAAATATCTGCCTTGTATAATCGAGATATGTCCGCCAAATACAGCAAAAATTATAGTTAAAAATTTGGGGGTTCTGAAAGCTTTTAGTAACGAATAAAACAAATTCTTCTTACCCGGGCGACGTTCTAGTAATACTGTTAAGGGGTTCATGACATCCATTTTTAAAATAAAAAAACATTCTTTCGGGATTTCCAGTATGAACTGGAAATTAAAGATTAAAACGGTATCCCTGTCGGGGTCATGTATTGCACTGAGGCTTACGTGAAACTATTATTATTTTTGGCGAAAACCAACACACACACAGAGAAATAAAGGCAATTTGTACAGTTTTCGTTTACAAAGAGAGACCTCTGTATAATCCAAATAGGCTACTCGCGCTTTTTTTAAATGTTTTATTTCAAGTATTTAGCTATTAATTATAGTTTTGAAAGAAACTTTCTTTCACCATTGTTTTTGTTTCAAAATAGATATACGGTTAAAAATTACACATGTTAAAAGAACTGCAATTAGTAGAAAAACTTTACTAACAAAACGGAATCTATGGGTGGGGTTAAATTTATATCAGTTCGGGTACTCATTGACGAAAAGTCTAAGCAAGGGGTGGATCTGAGCAAAAGTTTAGATTGTTAGTGTGATAAAAAATGTAAAGATCCAATATATATTTTTAATTGCTACAGCCTCATTTCTTATAGAAAAATGTGGCATCATAACATAAGAATCTTAGCCAATGCCGAGACCAATTAAAACAAAAATTTAAAGAGGGGTTGTTAAGTGATACAAGATGTTAAAAAAATGCGTTTTCAGCAACATACATTGCATTAAAGATTAAGTACAATTATGTAAAACAGCATAGAAAATTTAAATAACTAAGAATTAATTAAAAAAACAGATTAAAGGAATTAAAGATACAAAAAAAAGAAAGAAAAGAAAACTATATACACAATGTATACAAATATTAAATGAATCTAATGACGGGTTTATTAAATGACACAAGATGTTACAAAAAAGAGGAGTTTTAATCGACAAACATTATTTCACTATGAAAAATAGTATAGAAAATTTAAATATACAAATAACATAAACAGATTAATGAAATTAATGTTATTAAAAGAAATATATATAGACAATATGCACATATGTAGAATGACTTTAGTGGGGGGGGGGGGGACTTTAAATGACACAAGATGTTATAAAAAAAGATGTTTTAAGCGACAAACATTATTTAAAAAATTAAATACAATTATGAAAAATAGGATAGAAGATTTAAATAACTAAAATAAAAATAAAATAAAATAAACACTTGAAGGAAATTAAAATTCCAAAAATATAAATAATACAATATCCAATATATACAAATAATAAATTCCAATAGAATTTTTTTATTCTTCACAAAGTGTGACGATCAATAAAGTATAAAAGCTCAGTGTGAAAAATGTGGTTAAATTGTTTTGCACTGGTTACTAAACAAAAAATAACTAAGTATAACATATGAATAAGCGGAACTCAAAATAACAAAACTATTCTCTCTTTTGTTCGGCAAGCAGAGATAACAGCACTGGCGCGCCCCTGCACTATCGATTCGCGTTATGCATTCGATTCAGAATACTATTTCTTGTAGCTTGTTTTAAATCGAATTTTTAAAACGCATTAAAAGCAGAAACATAAAATAAACTAGTTCAAACCAAAAATATTATACAGAAAATAGATACATATATAATGAAAATTTTTATAAAATTAAAAAATATATATATTATAGTATTTTTCAATTCAGTGATAGATGTTTTTATTTTTGACACACACACACAAAAAAATCCTACATACTTTCAAAAAATGTTTACTTGCAATAAGCTAATTTCTTTCATGTTTTGTTAATTTCCTGGAACGCCGCGGAGCCTCTGAAAAGTATAGGCGGAGCCCCAAGGGTTCCGCGGAGCACACTTTGGGAACCTCTGCATTAGACAAACAGAGCATTAAAATTTGTAATTACGAGCATCACAAGCAAGCATTACGAGTAATCACAAGCACTAAAGTCAGTTGTTTTTAAATTAGAAGGATCACATTTTTTCAAATAATCTAAAAGTAACATGAAAAGTTTTAGATCTAAAAACCCATGTTATAGATCCCCCTGCATTAAAATAAAATTATTTTTCTCTGTTTTTTCACATAAAAGTTTTTAGGTTCAATTTAAAGTGAATTTAAAGAAATACAACGTTTGACAGAAAACTTATTAATATCACAAAAAAATTTAAATGTCAAGCTGTTATACCAAGAAGGAAGACAGTTTCTTTTTCCTACAATATTTTTAATTCCTATTCAATTTTTAAATTAATTTTTATCTAGCAATAAAATAACTTGTTAAATATTAGCATTTTTACATGAAAAATGCTTGAAACATTTCTTTGTCGTATTCCTTTTTTATAATATGAACTTTTTACTACAATTTGTTCATATGTTTAATTATGTTGACCTAAATTTACAAGTAATATAAAAACAATAAATCTTTCAGAGTAAAAAAAAATTATTTTATGGACTCTCTTTTTTGTTAAGTACCGGGTGATTATAATTAAAGTTACGATTTCAAAAATCGAAAATTTTAAAACTACTGGTCAGAATGACTTGATATTTTAGCAGAACAATCGTGAGGCAATGGAATTTTGTTTGGCGAAGTAAAAAAAATAGTTCCAAATTGTGCCGATAGATGGCGTTGTCAGGGTAATGTCAGGGGAAAGACCAAAAATGTATTCTTGAATCCTTTCCGGCACGGTGTAAATTTGTTTGCAAAATGATGAAATAATAGACTGACACCGGAATTTACAAACGAATCCATTAGTAAAAAGAAACTTGCTTATTTTCTGGTTCTTAATGAAAGGAAAATTTTAATTAAATACCGGGTGATTATAATTAAAGTTACGATTTCAAAAATCGATAATTTTAATTAAAACTACTGGTCAGATTGACTTGATATTTTAGCAGAACAATCGTGAGGCAATGGAATTTTGTTTGGCGAAGGAAAAAAAAAAGTTTCAAAATGTGCCCATAGATGGCGCTGTCTGGGTTCACATTGTCTGAAGATATGCAAATTACTAATACGTGACATGCGCACCGCAGACATAGCAACCATAAAAATGCAGAGCAGCAGCTCTTTGCCTGAATGCTTCATCATGACTCTGACTATGAAGGATCGCGCTCTGCTCTTGAAGCTTTTTTATAAGAACGATGACTGTTTACTTACAGCTATTAGGAAGTTTCGGACATTAAAATCCATAAAAAAGGTCCAATAACAACAAATGGTCTGCAAAAAAGATTGCTAAATTTGAAGAGACCGGTTCATTTGACGTTAAACGGGGTAGAGGAAGGAAACCAGTTTCAGCTGTGGCAGTGGAAGATGTGGCTACAGCATTACAGGAACATACTGACAGATGCTGGAATCAGCAGTGCAAGGGGGATTGGCCGAATGCTGGATATGCCGAACAGCACGGAGCGTAAAGTCCTACGGAACGTCTTACGCTGTTATCCGTACAAGATAACTCATGTGCAGGAGTTGCTACCTGCTGACCTGGAAGCACGTCAATCTTTTGCACTACTATTTCTTGCCCGGATGGAAGTGGACAACGGATGGCCATGGAACATTCTGTGGTCTGACGAAGCCCACTTTCATTTGCAAGGTTCTGTAAATACGCAAAATTGCAGGATATGGGCGACTGAGAATCCGTCCCAGCTACAGCCATTACCTCTTCAGTCTGAAAAGGTCACTGTGTGGTGTGGAATAACGGCAGCGTTTATCGTCGGTCCATTTTTCTTCGAGGAGATCACACCTGCGCGTCCCGTTACCTGCACAGTTACTGGCAAGCGGTATGAAGCACTTTTGCGTAACCATGTTCTTCCGGCACTTCAACAGCGTCAGTGTGTGGATCGCATAATATTCATGCAAGATGGCGCTCCTCCGCACATTGCTACTACTGTGAAGCAGCTACTGAGTGATAATTTCGGAGATGATAGGATCATAAGCCGCCATTTTCAACAACGTGGCCGCCACGTTCCCCCGACTTAAACCCGTGTGATTTCTGGCTTTGGGGGTACCTGAAGAATGTTGTTTATAGCGGGCGGATTCGGAATCTAGCTGACTTGAAGGCAAGCATCACACAACACACCCATTGCATTAGTACAGATACCCTCCGATCTGTTGGGGAGCATGCCGTTTTGCGCTTCCAATTAGTAGCGGAACAAGGCGGAGGGCATATTGAGCAACTTATGCCTTAATAATCAGTAAGGTGTTTGTTCCATGAAGCTCTTTTTTTTTTCATTTTTTGTCATTATCGCTGTCGTCGCTGTAAACACGTAGTCTTGTCTTTTCGCTAATAAATTTTTAGTAAATCTCTGAACTCTATTTTTTTCCTTTTGGCAACATCATTCCTATGTTTAACCCTTTAACGGGCGGTGGTCACAAAAAAGGACACCCAATTTTAATTCTAAAACTGACAAACGGCACCAAGAATATTTAATTAAAATTTTCCTTTCATTAAGAACCAGAAAATAAGCAAGTTTCTTTTTACTAATGGATTCGTTTGTAAATTCCGGTGTCAGTCAGGGTTCAAGAATACATTTTTGGTCTTTCCCCTGACATTACCCTGACAACGCCATCTATCGGCACAATTTGGAACTATTTTTTTCCTTCGCCAAACAAAATTCCATTGCCTCACGATTGTTCTGCTAAAATATCAAGTCATTCTGACCAGTAGTTTTAAAATTATCGATTTTTGAAATCGTAACTTTAATTATAATCACCCGATATATTTATTCCTCCCTCCCTTTTTGTTACTGTAAAAATAAAAATTGTTTCGTTTAATTTAAAGTAGGTTTAAAGAAACGAAACGTTTGACAACAACTCTATCATGTATATTATAAAAAAAAGTTTTCAAATGTCAAGCTTTATATCCAGAGATTACTGAATTTCTTCCACAATCGACATTTCTTTCTTTTTTTTTCATTAACTTTTGGAAGCAATAAAATAGTTTAATGTCGGTATTTTCTTAAGTAGAAATCTATTTTTTATCGTATTCAGTCATGCTAATATGCTCTTTTTGCTACAATTTGTTCATTTGTTTTAATAATGGTGACCTAAGTTTATAAATTAAAAATACAGAATAAATCTTTTAGAGTTTATGTTTATAAACAGTTTTAAGGACTCCCTTTTTCGTTAAGCATATTTTCTGAGTTTTTTCATTTTTCATTTTTTTTTTTTATTTAATAGAAATTAAAAGCATTTTCGTTCAACTTTAAGTAAATTTTAAGAAGCAAAACTTTTGGAAGCAAATCTATTAATGTCATAAAAAACTAGTCGTTGGGGGCCACCTTAATACTTACCCATCATGGCTATGCATAATATAAAATATGAAAATAACACATGTGTAAACTATTTATAAAATGCATTGCAATTCGAAGAAAATCGTGGCGTCATGACGTCATAAACTTTAAATCGAGGCTAACGAAAAAGAAAGGCTACCGCGGTGCTTTACGCGTATCTGTTTTTAAAGACCACGGGAGTCACGTGATGCTCGAATCCACCAATGCTGGTTATGAAAAGAGCATCACGTCACTCTAGCGGTCTGTAAAAAAAGATAAGTGGGATGCACCGCGGTAGCCTGTCTTTCTCGTTAGCCTCGCTTTAAATGCTCTATTACTGAATTGCGTAAGAGAAACATCCTTGTAACTCGAAAAATGATGATCATATTAACTAACAGTTTACTTCGTCGGATGAAACGTCTCCTTTCCAATTAAAATATATCTTTGAATTGAAATTATGAATGAAATACAGGGTCATGCAAAATCGAAGAGTGTGGTAAATACGATTAAAAATATCTCGGACTTTAAGGACTTAAGACCGACTTTATTCTTTATGCAAAATTTATAGTTTTTTATTGTCTTTTATACTCACTCCTTAAAATAAACAATTTTGAAAATTCTTATATACCTTTCATCAGAACGAATATTTCGAGATTCCGAAAAAGTAGTTCCGGATAATCGAGGTTCCTGAAATTCAATAGGGTACTTTTCATTATTACATACTAAGTACATGCCAAATTTCAAGTTTCTATCTCAATTTGTTCGGGAGATAGAGCGTTTGCAGACACACAGACAGACGGACGGATTTTTTTTTCTAAAAATATGTTTTTCGGATTCTCCTGTGTCTGAAATGTGTAAATCCGTCAAATAATAATAAAAAAAATATTTCGATTTTATGGTGGGTAAGTAAAATTCTAAGCGTCAAGCTTTAAATCCTAGAGAGTACCCAATTTCTTCTTTAATATTTCTCTTTTAATTTTGTTAATTTTTACGAATCAATAAGACAAACTGTTTAATATTATTATTTTGTCTCGTAAAAATGTATTTACTGTCGTATTTATTTATACTTATATGCTCATTTTGCGACAATTTGTTCGACGTAACTTTATAAATGATATAAAACAATAAATCTTTTAGAGTGAAAATAAACAGTTTTAAAGACTCTCCTCTTTTGTGAAGTATATTTTCTGTTATTTTTTTTAATATATATAGTTGAAAAGCATTTTCGTTTAATTTTAAGTAAATTTTAAGAAGCAAATTATTTGGCAGCAATTCTATTAATGACACACAAAAAAAAATTCTAAACGTCAAGCTTCAAATCCTGGAGAGTACCCAATTTCTCATACAATATTTTTAATATTTCGTGTCTAACTTTGTTAATTTTGCAAATCAATAAGATAAATAGTTTAATATTAGTATTTTGTCTCGTAGAAATCTATTTTATGTCCCATTTACTTATGCTAATATGCCTTTTTTGCTTTAATTTCTTCATATGTTTTAATTATAGCAACCCAACTTTATAAATTGAATAAAAACAATAAATCTCTTAGAGTTAAAATAAATAGCTTTAAGGATTCCCCTTTTGTTAAACACATTTTATGTTCTTAGATATATATATATATATATATATATAAATGAAAAGCATTTCCGTTTAATTTTAAGTAAACTAACTGACCCGCCCGCCGTTTCCCGGGCAGACTGTCATTGAAAAATATAATAGTGGAGTAACTTCATAAAAAAGACTGAATAGTATTTATTTATACTAAAAGCTTGTAAAGAAATTAAATAATAGCTAAAATTTCAAAAGTATTACAGTTACGTTTAAAAAATGAACCGCTCAAGGAAAATTATTACACTTACTTTTCCCTTTTTACTAAAAATCTCTTTTTAAAAAATCATTGCTTTGTTTACATTTTAAATTTTTTATTGCTAATTGTATTTTTAAAATTATAAATATGCTTACAAAAATCAATATTTCAAATGAAAATGTATAAGAATATATATATTTAATTGTTAATGTGGACGAATTATAATTACAATTTATTTGCACTATAATCAATAAATCATTGTTTGTTTCGCTTTTATTTCTGTAGATGGCAGCACCAACCAAAGAGATGCGTTTCATTTCGGCGTTTCCATTAAACAATTAACAAATAATCGCGATTTTTGTGCCTCGTACGATAGCGTAATATATATACAGGGTGTCCATAATTAAACGACCCTACTTTAAAATTGTCTACAGACGAAACTATTGATCAGAAAGTTGTGAAATTTTGTGAAGGATATAATTAAGGAATGGGAATTTGTTTAAGCGAAAAAAAATTAGTTCAAAATTTCGCCACCAGATGGCGCTTTTAAGGAATTTAGCATACATTTACGATAGTTTACATATTTTATAGCAACAAAACGTGCTCCATATAACGGCCATCATTTTCAGCTACCATCTGGAATCGTAAGATAGCATGTTCCACAGTTGACCGCAGTGTGTTCTGGGAAATGCTAAAAACATGTCGCGAAAAAAGTTTTGTTCAACATGTTTTGTTGTAATAAAATTTGTAACCTATCGTTTAAGTATATGCTAAATGTGTTATTCATTAAAAAACGCCCCCTGGTGGCGAAATTTTGAACTATTTTTTTCGCTTAAACAAATTCCCATTCCTCCATTATGTCCTTCACAAAATTTCACAACTTTCTGACCAATAGTTTCGTCGGTAGACAACTTTAAAGTAGGGTCGTTTAATTATGGACACCCTGTATATATATATATATATATATATATACAAGCTTCAGATCCTGGAGTGCACCATATATCTCCTACAATTTCTTTAATATTTCTCGTTTAGTTTTGTTAATTTTTGAGAATTAGTAAGAAAAATTGTTTAATATTAGTATTTTCTCTAACAATTTTTTTTGTCGCATTTACTTACGCTAATATGTGCTTTTTGTTACAATTTGTTCAAATGTTTAAATTATGATGACACAACTTTATAAAAAAAAAATAGAAAAACACCAAATATAGTTGAAGCACTTTATAACGAATTACGATATAACGAAAAGCACGATATAACGAAATGTTCATTACCATTTAGTTGGTCTGCATGTTAAAGAATATTGAATTCGAAACGATTTAACGAAATATTTATAACGAAAAACACGATATAACGAAAAGAATTCGAGCATGAACAGTGCAATAAAAACGATATAGCGAATTTTTCACTTTTTTTTTACTTAACGCGGGAAATATATTTTTTTTCTTAATTATTAATTTTTTTCCCCCATGCCATAACCTTCAATCTTTTTCTCTACGGCCAATCACATATTTTCAATAGTTCCAGGAGAGATTTGGGGGAGGGGCAGTGTTTTAAGACAGATAGAAAGACGACAGCTTAGCAGAACTGTATTATGTTCTTTTTTATTCGATGACTGATTTCATTGACATTTGCTTTGCCTGTAAATTTATGGCGTGTTAATTTTTAAAACTCTGTACGCTGGCTGTGTCTGACAAAAGAAAATGGTTGAGTTTAGAAGAGAAAGTCGAAATTATAAAATGCTTCCCAGAATTATGTTAAAAAAAAAGCGATGTAGCGAAAAATTTAGGATTAACTCTCTCAGCGCAATATTGAAAGATCGAGGAAAAATTCTTAAAACTTTCGAAAAGGATGCAGTTTGCTTAACGTTTAAACGTTTACGTACAGCAAAATATGCAGATGTGGAGGAAATATTATTTTCATGGTTTAAAGATGCAAGATCCAAAAAAATCCCGTTAGTGGCAGTATTTTGCATGAAAATGCGTATCACTTTATAACTTTGATCAATACTTTATAATGTTCAATAAAGAGAATAGCGCCAAAAAAAAGTTAAATATGAGTTGTCTGATGGCAGTGTCAGTGAGCAAGAAGGATTTGTAGAAATTTGCCAGAAACTTTTACCATCTGATGCACTCGAGTATTTAAAGAAAATTGTGTGTTACATGCGTAATAAAAACTTGTTAGCGAATGAAATTAATATGTATGTTGACAAAATAGAGCTTACATTATTAGATAATGCTGTAAAGAAAAGAAAGCACAGCTTGTTAACTTCATTCTTCAAACCAATATAGGTAACCAATGTAAAAGTTTAATTTAAGAGAATTAAATCACTAATATATATATATTTTAATTTGCCCAGTTTTTTTTTTTCATGTGTAGCATAGTAATATATACTATACATATACCGTTAAAATGATACAACAAAACTCTAATTATCTGAAATCCAGTCATCCAGATCAATAATCACAAAATAAAAATTTTATGATATGAATTGTACGTATAACATTCGTAAAAATATAATTATCTTGAAATTTCTTTTTAAGTCAACGCTTTTCTTCTTTTCACTCTTTCTAGTAAAAGTAATTTTTCCTGTGAAGCTTTAATTTAATATGAATACATGAGATCTAGATTTTTTTTTTTTTTTTTTTTTTTTTAAACAAAAACAATTTTAAGAGATCTTAAAGAAATAAACAGACTTTTTTTTATGATTGTCTCCAATATCCGGACTTACGCATAATCAGATTACGTTCAGACCACATTAATCCAGATAGTTGGATTTCTTACTATATAACGAACTAATTCGTTATAACGTTTTAACGAAAGCACTTTATACCGAGCAAATGTATGGAGCACTTTCGATTTCGTTATAAGGTGCTTCGACTGTATTTCAAAGTAAAAACCAGTGTTACAGATTCCTTGGTTTAGAAAAAAATATTTCTTTTTTCCTATTCTTTGTAAAAAAAGATAAAAAGTTTTTCGTTTCGTTTAAAATAAATTTAATGAAAGAAAACTTTTGACAGAAACTCTATTAATGCCAAAAAAAAGCTTCTAAACGTCAGGTTCTAAATGCAAGATAGAATTGAACTTTATTCTACAATCTCTCTAATTTCTTTCTATTTATGTTTATAATTTTTGTAAAGCAATAAAATGCATTGTTTAATATTAGTATTTTCTGAAGTAGAAAATCTATTTTTTTATTGTATGATAATATCAAAATTTTACTTCAATTAGTTTATATGTTCCTACTATGGTCAAATAACTTAACAAAGCATATAAAAACACAAAATTTTTTAGAGCAAAAAAATTATCTCCTTTGTTAAGCATACTTTATTTATTAATTATATATTTTTTTTTATAGAAATGAAGAGTATTTTCGTATAATTTAATGTAAATTTAACTAGATAAACCTTTTAACAGCCACTCTATTAAAGTGAAAAAAAGAACGAAAAAACATGCGTCAAGCGTAGATTATGTAACACTTTCCAACACTTCCAAAATAATTTTACAAATCATTACCATTTAATAAGCTGAAAGATAACATATAAGTAAACAATTTGGAAAACGCATAACATACTTAAAAACGTAATTTCAGGAGTTACCAACAATATTCGGAAAAATACCCGAATACTTTTATTCAGCGTCCCGAGCGCTTTCAACTGCCCCTGCATTGATCATGAGGGGAGTCCCCTCATGATAAATGCAGTGTGATCCCCTCATGATGAATGCAGTTTTTTGTTGGCGTGTACAAAATTTATCTAAGAAATGAGCACAAACAGCAATTTTTTTCTCCACCACCCCTACTCGTACGCGGTAAGCAGTGAATTTCCTGTTATCTCGCAATTTTAACGGAAGAACTAAGTTTAAAAGGCATTTTACATCTCATGCACAGAAATCGCTATTCTTTTCTGCTCGAGCCAACTATCATGTCACGTAATTAAAATATGGGAAAGCTTTAAATCTTACGGGTTCGTTGTTTACCAAAGTTTACCGTGAGGGTTTCAGTTTCCGATTTTTCAAAAAATTTCGATGGAAAGAATTTTTAATTACGTCACCACATTATTTACTCAAGAATATTTTATAATTGTATATAGTTAGTGTTTGGATTATCATCTGCAGTAAATAAAAATAAAAAAACCATTCACTGCACTTCAGATGGGTAAATTTTTGTTGGTGTTGTTATTGTTTTCATTTATCCTCAAATTCTTAGCGTAGATTGTTGGATCAAAATAATCAAATAATTCCGATTACGTAATACCAAAGCGGAAGAATTGTTTAATTTAGCACTGTATTTTACATTCTTGAGTTATTTTGCAAACGTAATTAGTTTTGATATTTCTGACATTGAGATTTATTTTATAAGCACGTAATTAATTTTATTATTGGAGTAGGTTTATGCATAGAAATAAGCTTATTTATGTTTTCTACATCAATATATTTACAGCAAATACTTAGCTACCATTTCTATCAAGAGCAGCATTTGTTACTTATCTTAATTACAATGTCACGTTAAAATTCTCATAAGAGGTATTATTACAGATGTTACAAAATATTAAGAAATAAACTTAGAAATTATATTCAAACAAAAAAATATCTTTTATTTTAATGTTTAATTTGACAAAAATAAGTTCATCAAATGCAAATTTTAAAATAATACAATCAGAAATATTTGTCGGATTTCGACAAAAAACAGGCAAGAAAATTTTGTCCTGCTTCATTATTTTATCGATGCCCCTCTCATAAGATATATATTTCGTAACACTCAACTATTCGCACATTTGATGCAGTCAGTAATCAGCATTTTCCAAACATGCCGGTTAATCCAGCTGTGACATTTTCCCAATATCTCAGCGTAGGTAACTTGTGACCGATCGACCCCCGGAGTTGTCGGGTCAGATCAAAAGGAACGATCAATCTCCTATGCTGAATGGTGTGGACATTTTATGAACAATACTCGAGACGGCATGGCGACTATCCGACGTTAACTAATTATTTATCCTACTTGTGAGGTCGCAGATGGAGAGGTTTTCCCAGAGACTATCGCACGCCAAGGGAAGTCCTTTGAAATATGCGAATGAGAACTAGATATCCACAACGATAGGCTGCCGTAGGTTTAAGAGGCCGGGATGAACCTACCCCCGCCCCCCTTTTTTCGGAGGCGAGAGGAAGAAGAGAAAACGAGATGGAGATGGTTTTTCGGAGGCAAAAGGGTAGGACGTGACCCTGAAAAGCGAAGTCTTGCAGTGAAGCGGAGCGAAGGAAAACGGAGGGAGAGAGACGGCCAGGTCTGTGAGAGGAAAACTCGAAGGAGCTATCCGTCTCGATCACCCAAGGACACCCTGTCCTGTTTAAATAGTATCACCGAATACAGAGAACGGAAATTAAGTTTAGAACGAGACTGTCTGGTGTAGAGACCTAAGGAGAAATTAGAGGACTTTATGGAACTTGTTTATAATCACCTGCACCTACGCATTTCATCTTATTTTATTTTGTTCTATTTTATTTAAATAATGAAACCTGTAGGAGAAATGCTCTGTACTTCGAGCTTCGAATAAAGGAACTTTTCTTTCTACAAATCAACTTGAGTAATTACTCCGGTTAGCCACAGCTACCAGTTCGAATTTTATAAATCCCGCCGGAGTTTTTACAGATGGTGGCAGCGGTGGGATTTAAAGTGGTGAAAGAAACGTGCGTGACAAAGTTTTATAAATTCGGGGCAGAGTAGGACAACTCGCCGAATTTCTTCAGAATCTACACCAGCCGTTGGGAACCTGAATCTACATACCGAATCGGGGCAGAGCAGGACAACTCGCCGAATTCGTACAGAATCCTGTGATAGAGAGACAGATTCCGCTGAATCGAGGAAGATCCACCGACCCCAAAGTGACCCGCCAAAGCCAAGGCAGAGACCCGAGCTGATCTGAAACTGCATCCGCTGAACCAGAAACCAGAAGCATCCGAACTTTGCTGACAGTGTGGAGAGAAAAGAAAGCGGAATCACCGCCGAGAATCGCAGACAGAGCTATACCCAGGTGAGCACTTGTTTTATTCTCAGTGGAGGCTTAGTGTGTATATTTTTAATTTTGGACAGGAAGCAATTTTTCTTTAATTATTTGTGTTCGGTAATATAAGTAAAAATTTTAAATATTAATTACCAACAGATGTTTTTGTGTGTTGAAGGTAAATTAAAAGTGTAACAAACTTTAAATTCATCTTGTTTCTAGTAATTGAAAAATTCTTTTAATCTTTTTAATTAAAAATTTTTTGTTTGGTGAAAAGCAAATTATGTTAATTGTATTTTTCGGCCGAAATTTTTAATGTGCTCTCTTATTTTGAAGATTGCTAAGGAATTAAATTTTGAATTTAAAGAAGTTGTAAGATTAAGTTGAAGTCTGTTAGTAATTCAGTTAAGTTAAAGTAAGATATATGTTTTTTTTGGCAAATTGTAGCCTATATGTGGAATTGGTTTGCTTGTAATTCAAAATTTTAAAAATCTGTGACCTGTGATCAAAATTTCATGAATATTGATTGTATTTTGTGTCGAGCAGAAACTACTGTATTTATTTTTATGTTGTTTTGGGGGTGAAAAAAATTGTGTTTTTTTTTTTTTTTTATTGCATTTATGTGCGGGAGATTGGAATTAAATTCTGTTAGAATTTAAAATTAGTGATTATGGCAGGCATATCGGGATTTCGAAAATGCGATCTGCAAACCCTTGCGATAGAATTTGAAGTAGAGGTTTTGTCAAATGATACAATTCCTAAATTGGTTAAAAAGATAACGGAGGCCCCCGATTATGATGAGACTATGGCGTTAAACCAATTAAAGTTGATTGAAGAAGACCGTGTAGAGAGATCGAAATTGGAAAAAGATAAAATTGAGAAAGCACATGAGCTCGCGAGAATTAGGGCCGAACGGGAAAATGATACTTTAACGTTATCATCTAGTCAAATAGAAAGGGAACCTAAAATTCTGTTAAAAAAATGTGTTACCTAAATTTGAAATGGGAAAATCGGAGATTTCCTTATATCTCAACTTATTTGAGATACAGGCATTAAAAGCGCAATTAGATAAGTCGCAATGGGTAACAAATTTGCTAGGTTCACTTCCTATAGAATTGACAGAAGTTATTCTTAGAGAACCACCAGACGAAACGGACAATTTTGATTTTGTGAAGGGAAAATTACTCGAAAGGTTTAAAATTAGTGCAGAAGACTTCAGAATCAAATTCGTAACAACACCACGGTCCGAAGAAAAAAATTGGAAAGATTTTTCGTATGAAATTACGAGTTATTTCGACCAATGGTTAAGCGGTATTCAGGTGTCCGAATTTATCAACTTAGGGACCTGATAATTACTGACCAGATCAAACGGAAAGTGCCCTCAGAAATGAGACAGCATTTCATAGATTCCTGGAGTGATTTAATTACGCCCGTGGATTTAACACAAAAACTAGATCATTATGAGACGGTTAGAAGAACAGAGATGAAACAGTCCCCGCCTAGATATTCAAATAACGGCAAACAGGTTGAGGGAAACAGATTGGTTGATAGACCAGAGACAGAACCCCAAAACGCGGAAATGAAAAGAAATTGGAGGGAGAGGGAAGATAAAAAAGATAGAGATGTAATTTTTGATAAGCGAAAAGACAGGTCTTGTTTCCATTGTGGTAGTTTTTCTCATATCCGCAAATTTTGCCCCGAACTAAAATGGAGTAGTGAAATACCTGAAGTGGTTAATCGGTTGGCTGACCTCGATGAGTTAAACGAAATGTTCCAGCCCTATTTAACACAAGGGATTATAAATGGGAAAGAAATGAAAATTTTTAGAGACACGGCTACGTCGCTAGATTTAATTAGTGCCAACCAGGTGACCCGAGAACAATACACAGGGAGAGTCGTGTGGGTAAAGCAACCGTTACAAAATGATTTAAAATGTCTACCCCACGCAGAAATAGAGCTTAATCTGTGTGATTTAGGAAAAAGAGTTAGGACTTACGCAGGTATTGTCGATGCAGACATAGAAATGGATTATTATTTATTGGGAAGCAAAACACAAAATTTGCTAGACAGAATGAAACCGAAACCGCCTGTTAGCTTTGGGAGTGCAGCACCGAAAAAAAGGCACAGGAGTGACCGCCCAATTCCCCCCAACCCCACGAACCGCTTAGTTTCGGCTTATCAAAAGCATGAAGTGAGAAAACCGGACAGGAAGGAAAAGAAAGGCTTTGTTCCCTTTCCCCTTAGCCAACGTGCAGGAGTAACGCATTGTGAATCTTCCATTAAAACGAAATTCGCGACGACCCCGATCCGCGCGACACCCAAATCAAGGATGAAGGAAGAGGGTTATAAAGAAAGAGCGAGGGTGTTTTATTTAAGGAATGAAATCCAGGAAAGTAAGCATGGGGAAAAAAATAAAGACACAGTCTTAAAACGAAAGGAAGATTTTAGGTTTAAATCTTCGGGACAGAAAACAACAAAAGGGGTAAACAGTTATTGTGCGTTAGGAAGGAAGCGAAAAACGGTTTTCAGTTCTGATTGTTTAGAAACCCCAGGATACATATCGCCGCATAACGAAATAAAAGGCAGCGAGGTTAAACAGTCGAAAAACGACGCCGGAAATGATTTCCGACTAATTAGAGATTGTGGAAAAAGGCAGGATATTCGCAGATCGTTAGGTTATCGGCCAGGTATACCAAATTCCACATGTAGACTGTTTAAGTAGAATGGAATAAATAATATTCCACCCAGTAATTTTGTATATAGTTTTTCATTTTGTAACTGAAATAATGGTGCATTTGAATCAAGCAATGAATATTGAAATTTAATTTAACGATGTGAGTCTGTAGAGTGTATTGTAAACTTGTGAATAATAATGTTTAAGGTAAGCCTCTATTGAGAATTAACATGTGTGTTGGGTATGTATGGAAGGCTAGCGCACCAGTAATGATGTAAGATTTTCCAAATGCTTGAAAAATCTCATCTGCTCGAGGGGGTAATGCTGTGACATTTTCCCAATATCTCAGCGTAGGTAACTTGTGACCGATCGACCCCCGGAGTTGTCGGGTCAGATCAAAAGGAACGATCAATCTCCTATGCTGAATGGTGTGGACATTTTATGAACAATACTCGAGACGGCATGGCGACTATCCGACGTTAACTAATTATTTATCCTACTTGTGAGGTCGCAGATGGAGAGGTTTTCCCAGAGAGTATCGGACGCCAAGGGAATTCCTTTGAAATATGCGAATGAGAACCAGATATCCACAACGATAGGCTGCCGTAAGTTTAAGAGGCCGGGATGAACCTACCCCCGCCCCCCTTTTTTCGGAGGCGAGAGGAAGAAGAGAAAACGAGAGGGAGATGGGTTTTTCGGAGGCAAAAGGGTAGGACGTGACCCTGAAAAGAGGAGTCTTGCAGTGAAGCGAGAGCGAAGTGAAACGGAGGGAGACAGACGGCCAGGTCTGTGAGAGGAAAATTCGAAGGAGCTATCCGTCTCGATCACCCAAGGACACCCTGTCCTGTTTAAATAGTATCACCGAATACAGAGAACGGAAATTAAGTTTAGAACGAGACTGTCTGGTGTAGAGACCTAAGGAGAAATTAGAGGACTTTATGGAACTTGTTTATAATCACCTGCACCTACGCATTTCATCTTATTTTATTTTGTTCTATTTTATTTAAATAATGAAACCTGTAGGAGGAATGCTCTGTACTTCGAGCTTCGAATAAAGGAACTTTTCTTTATACAAATCAACTTGAGTAATTACTCCGGTTAGCCACAGCTACCAGTTCGAATTTTATAAATCCCGCCGGAGTTTTTACACAGCATTTAGAGTATTTCTTTCTTTCTTTTTTTTAGATATAGATAATGATAATTTTGATATTTTTCATCAGAAAACTTAGTTTATAATATATTCCTAAATTATATACTATTATACACTATGTAAATAATAATTCTTTTTTCTCAATAAAATCATAAAAAAACTTTTGTGCTTTTGAAAATCAACGACAGAGAAGCGGGTGGGGGTGGGGAGTAAATACTTTTTGCTACCCACCAGATTTTATCAAATTTGTAATTCTCAGGTTAGACTCTTACAATGCGTCAAAAATAGTCTTCTCTTACATACAGTATTATTGCTGCAAAAATAGTTTTACAGGAATTTTTACATATTGATTATATTGTATCAATTGGGAAAAGTCGTTAATCTTGGTGATGAGTACATTACATGTATGTCTCAGATTTGTAAAGCATTTCATAATGTATGCGTGGCTCAGGATTTTAATTCCTTGTTTTTCTTGACGTTAAATATTGAAAATAAAACTATTTTCAACAATTGGTTCAATTTCAAAAAATTTCTAATATTTATGGATTTTTCATTTACATGAAATAAATCTTTTCTACCCTTCAAAAATGGTATTGTTTTACATGTAGTATTATTGCTGCAAAAATGGTTTTACAGGAATTTTTAAATATTGATTAAATTGTATCAATTGATAAAAAGGTTGATCCAAGCGATGAGCACATTACATGTATGCATTCATATGCATGTATGCATTCATATTTTGGAAAGCGTTTCATAATGTATGCGTGGCTCAGGATTTTAATTCCCAGTTTTTCTTGACGTAAATATTAAAAATAAAACTATTTTCAACAATTGTCTCAATTTCAAAAATTTTCTAATATTTATGGATTTTCCATGTACATGAAATAAAATCTTTTCTGCCCTTGATAATCCTACAGTACTTATCTTTAGTAAATATATATATTTTTTTACTTCATCTATGATCTTAACTGCTATTAATGATCTTTCTCAAAAGTTTTCTTACTGATACGCTTAAGCAAAAGAGCTTCACTTTAAAGTTAACGGTTGTTTTAAAATTGCCATTTAGTGCACATTAAGGTTAAATGTAGCAGGATGACTTTTTATTTTTATTTACATGCATACTTATTTTCTGATAAATTTTATGAAAAAGAAAGTAGTTATTAGGTAAAGCTAGGAGATTCTGCGCACATTTCACCAGAATAAATAAATAAATAAATATATATATATATATATATATATATATATATTATTTTTTTTCTAAAATATCCATGAATAATTTTGATTTCATTTTTTTTTTTTTTTTTTTTTTTTGCATTTCCGTTGCTATTTTGTTGTTATGCTGTAATTTAATTGAACAGCTGTAATAAAACCAAAAATACTATTTTGCGGAATCTGTCCTTACAGGTTTGGTGTGATTGCGCGCATGGGTAGGAGAGATTGCTATTAATAATAACTACAATTAAATTGTTAACAATAATAATTACACTTAAATGACACTGTTGTAAGGTTTTTGTGAATAAATATTATTGTATCAGGTGTAAATATTTCAACCTAATGATTAAAGAATCAGTTAAAGGGAAATAAATTTAAGAGCAATTAAATAATTTTAATTAAAAAAAAATCAAGAATAAGAAAAAGCAAGCCCAGATAAGATTATAAAATAACATTAATTTACTTGATAACATGTTTAACTTAAAATTAGTCCATTTTCATTTCCAGAGTTTCAAAGTTTTCTTGTCTAGAAGTTGTCGTCGTCCACAATCAATGCACTTATTGTTACCGAAACGTCAGTGAAGGCTCACTGTGGAGACGCGAAAAGTTTTTGGTTTCCGTCTGTCTGTCTGTCTGTTCCGCGATAACTGCCGTAAAAATCGTCCGATTAAGTTGATTTTTGGTGGGTATGTTGGTGAGGTACCCGGAATGAGCTGTATAGTTTTTAGTTACATTTGGTTCATTCGTTCGAAAAATATAGAACATTTCTCTTTAGGTCATAATGCTTTCCTATGGGATTGCAGACGGTTTTCAAATTTCATTTTTAACTGAAATGAAAATCACATACTTGAATAATGGATTTCAACGTAAAATTACGGATACTAAATTTTCGATATGAAGGTCTTAAATATATGCAATAGTTTTGAAAATTTGCGTATACATCTATTAGAATTTAGAAATTAATTGTTTAAACTATTGGAAAATTTTTTGCAACTGTACGGGAAACATAAAACATTTCATTTTCCTATTTTTTACAAATTCAAAAATGCATTTATTTTTCTTTACTCTTTATTTTATTAGTTGCTTAGCAACCCTATTTCAAAGAATACTAAAATGAGAAATGCATATTTTTATTTAAAACATTACAAGAATAAGAAGTTAATAAGAATTTCAGAATATAATTACATAAATCGTGTTTAATTTAACGCTTTTAATTTCTCAAACCTTCGAAGTATATTATGTGCCTGTAAATATGTATGTAACATTAAAAAAAAATTAATAGCGAATTGTAAGATGTTAAATAATATGAAAAGTGAGATTAAAAAACAGTGACTTTCAGAGCTGACGTTGAGGCTCTTTATCTGCAGATTTACTAGTTGTAAATTGTACAGCTTTAGTGTAAGCACCTGCCAGAATTAATACATTGAATCCAGTCAGTGCTCGAAGTTGTCTCCTGGTACAGTTTCAGGCATTCAGTGCACTCATCCTCATTGTCCAATATTTTTTAACAAATTAATTTATTGCCAAATTTAGTTTCGATGAGTATGTGTTTTTCAAAAATTACATCAAAATGGAATCATGCACATGTTTTACATGTAATTTGCAATTTAAACAAATTTACCAATAATCTGCGTAATCTCTCCTAGCATGGAAACTAATGGGAACAATGCGCCATCTCTCCTAAGTAGCAGATGCGTAATCTCTCCGATTTTCGTAGGAGGTATTACGCGGCCTTTTATTTAAACATGACCGCTTCTAAGACGAACCGCCTGTGTTCGCACAGTTAATCTAGATTAATAGCTTATGGGAATCGTTTAGGTTAAAAATATTTTTTAATACTGACATTCTGTAAAAATTCTGACGAATAGTTATGAATATTCAAGCACTTACTTTGGGAAAACAAAACAGAACAGCAATGCTTTATACTAGACGCTCGAAATTATCAACATGCTGATTGAAGTACACCCTCCACTACTGCTGTTGTACCTGGAGTAGCTGCGCGCTCAATCTACTGCTTCCTCCCCACCCTGTTTGTGCGCAATCTCTCCGACCGCAAAATCTCTCCTGGCTTTACCTTAAGTAAAAAGAATATTTTGAGGAACTTGGTAAAACTAATAACTATTTGTGTTTTTACGATTAAGTGAAAATTGTTACTAGAAAGTTTATACGCAACTTTATTCATTCATTAAATACTGATCAAGTAACTACATATAAAACTTTAAAAAATCGTATCCTTTTTTTTTCCATTTCTCATTTAAGTGATATATTTTCTTTTTGTTTTTGCTCGAAATTTTAAATAATTTTAATAAATTTTAATTAATATTTCACAATGTTTTGTACTTTACAATTTGATAAATTGCTTAATTTTCAAATGGATAGCACAAGTAATGATTGCAACATTAAAACAACACATCACGTTTAATCGTTTCTAACTTTAATTTTTAAACCAAATTATTTTCCGAATTTTCAATATCCCTATTTTTTAATTGTATTTTCCATTTTATTTAATTGCAAATTACTTGTTATTAAATATTGCGATTAATTCTATTTGGAAAAGAGTAATTTCAAAATTTCAACAACTAATCAGCAATAGTTTATATTTCATTTTTTAACTCTATTCGTCATGTCATACCAGATTCACTGTAAATATAATTTTTCATCATCTGTTTTGAAGAATATGAGATATAATCTGTTCCGATTAACCCATGTTATTAACCCATTATGTTAACCCATTTGCAGCATTAGCACATATATACATGCATTTCAGGAACTTCTTTTTTATTCAGAAATTCCAAATCCATACCGGAAATTCCGAAAGGACAATTTTTACTTTAAATGATCACGAAAAGTCTGCTATTAAATAAAGCAACTAATGAAAATTTCTGGTATGAATTCGAAATTTCTGAATAAAAAATAAATTCCTGAAATGCTCGCATATACAGGGTGCGTCAGAAAAATGTATACATACACTGTTTAACGGGTCATAACTTTATAATTTTTCTTTCTTTTCAAAGTGTAACTCATTGGAAATAAAGAGCGATCCAAGATTAACTTTTGAAAGAAGAAAATTTATTTTAAAATGCTACTAGCTGGCCCGTCCAGCGTTGACAGGTACCGTGATATTACATTAAAAAAAAACATCAAGTTTGTATTATTGTATATCTTTAACCCGATTTTGTACGAAATTATATTTTAAAATCAAAAATTCGCGAAAAAATATTGATGTTTAGTGAAAAATTTTCATGTTTTTTTCACTTAGTGTCGTTTCATAGTTTTAAAATGAAAAGATCTTTTTGTCCGAAAACTTTGAAATCTTTATCGGGGATAAATAAAACAGTTTTACAGCCCGTGTAAAAATTTCGTGGAAAAATATTGTTATCTTATAAATGTTTTCTTCTCGCTTTTTTGTTAATTTGTTTTCGCGTCGGCTCCTTTAACATAGGAATGAAAAAAAAAAAACATAGTTCTCATCTTCCGAACTCTCTCAAATTTCAATCGGTTATAAATATAACTGTATCCAAGCTCTCTTTAAAATTGTGCGAAAAAAATCTACATATTTAGTAGTGAAAACATGAGTTCTTAAAAAAAAAAAAAAAAAAAGCTTTCAACGCGATGGCCATATTACGCAATCCGTTTTCAATCAACTCTTTTAAACTCCCTTAGTCTAAACAGGTGAGGGCTAAACACGTTTCCAGTTTCTGAGGGGAGAAGCCTTCAAAAAACGTTGGTAGCAAGCGGAATTAGACGATTTTCATGTGTAAAAGAGAATGTGAATTTGACAGAATGCGCTTTTCATTTTAAATACAGTGGAACTTCCCTTTAACGAAGTTCCTATTTAACGAAGTTTTCTACTTAACGAAATTTTCTGCAGACCTTTGACTTTGAACACCATTAGCATATAAATTAATCTCCATATTACGAAAAATATATTCTATATAACGAAGTTTATTCCACTTTTGTACTAGCACAGAATTCAAACTAAGAGGTTGCTGTTGCTATGGATATGCGAATTTATTTCAGCAGATTGTAAGAAAATGAACACATTTAAATAATTTTCATTCTGCTTGGTGCTAAATAAAACAATTTATTTTCACACTAAGAAAAACACTTGTTATCATTGCTCTCCCGCACCAAGACTCTAGCGCTGATAGTTGGGGGAAGTAAAAATTCCCTTTTTACATTCAATGATACAGAAGATGCAGTGACGCAATGAAGCAGAAAATATCAATTAGAGTCAGACATTCCATTGTTGATAGACAACTGCTTTGTACATCCACAAGACTGTGCTTCAAAATGCAAATCGAAGAACATCAAAGTTATTTGTGTTCCTGCCAATACAACTTCTAAGCTTCAGCCATTAGTCTAAGCAATAATAAAAAAAATCTTGAAGTACATTATCGAAAAAGACAATGTAGTGAGAACATTAGTTGGAGAACCTGTGTATCAGAGTTGATGTAAGCTTGGGAATGTGTCGTGATTTCATCGACCGTACACAACTGTTTTGTAAAAGACGGCTTCATAATTGAAACTGAGTTAAAAGCGTCTGGATCCAACACCTGTTTGTCATATCTGAAGGAAAAATTTCATGAATTTAAGTGGATTTCTATTTAACGAATTTTCTTAATAACGAAATTTTTAAGTGTAACGATGAGACTTCGTTAAATGGAAGTTTCACTGTATATAGATTGTAAATATGAACATTTACCAGAAATACAAAACAATATCGCAAGGAGTTTCAGGCAAATCCATCTATGCGACTTACAATTCATCGGATAAAAGATAAGTTTGAAAGGAATAGATGTTCATAGACAACGTTCCGGAACCATGTTGAGCAAAAACGCGCCACAACACGAAATGAAATGTTTGTTGAAGTTTGTGAATCAATAGCCCATCGTTATAACTAGTGTATTGACCAGAACGGTGATAATTTTGAACATCTGCAGTAGGAGGAAAAGTTATGCATTTTATGTGGATTCTTTTGCAATTTAAATATTAATTGCATGTGAATAAAAACTGGAGTTACAATCACTCCAACTGTGTTTACATTTTTCTGACGCATCCTGTATGTGGTATTGTAATATTATACTGTTACTGTTGGAAAGTGTTTCATAATCCGTTATGTATTTTTTTTAAATTCCTCATTTAAAAATCTCATTTCATTGTATAAAAAATATTTCCTAATATTATTATGTTACTGTTGGAATGTGTTTCATGATGCCTTATGTATTTTTAAATTGCTTATTTAGAAATTTCATTTTATTGCATGAAAAATTTTCCTAATAATATTTTGTTACTATTGGAAATTGTTTCATAATACGTTATGCGTTTTTAAAATTGCTTATTTAGAAATCTCATTTCATTGTATGAAAAAATTTCCTAATATTATTCTGTTAATTTTGGAAAGTGCTTCATATAGCGTTATGTAGTTTTAAATTGCTTATTTAGAAATTTCATTTCATTGTGTAAAAAAAATTCCTAATATCATTCTTTTACTGTTGGAAAGTGTTTCATAATGCGTTATGTGTTTCTAAATTGCTTATTTAGAAATCTCATTTCATTGTATGAAAATAGTTCTTAATATTATTCTGATACTGTTAGAAAGTGTTTCATAATGCGTTATGTGTTTTTTAAATTTATTTAGAAAGACCATTTTATTGTATGAAAATATTTCCTATTATTATTCTTACTGCTGGAAAGTGTTCAAAATGCGTTATGTGTTTTTTAAAATGCTTATTTAGAAATCTCATTTCATTGTATGAAAAAAATTCCTAATATTATTCTGATACTGTTGGAAAGTGTTTCATAATAGCGTTATGTTTTTTTTTATTATTATTTTAATTTATTATTTAGAAATCTCATTTCATTGTATGAAAATATTTCCTAATATTATTCTGTTACTGTTGTATAGTGTTTCATAATGCGTTATGTGTTTTTTAAATTCCTTATTTAGAAATCTCATTTCATTCTATAAAAAATTTCCTAATATTATTCTGTTACTGTTGGAAAGTGTTTCATAATCCGTTATGTATTTTTTTAAATTCCTTATTTAGAAATCTCATTTCATTGTATGAAATATTTCCTAATATTATTATGTTACTGTTGGAAAGTGTTTCATAATACGTTATGTATTTTTTTAAATTCCTTATTTAGAAATCTCATTTCATTGTATGAAAATATTTCCTAATATTATTATTTTACTGTTGAAAAATGTTTCGTAATGCGTTATGTGTTTTTTTTTAATTCCTTATTTAGAAATCTCATTTATGAAAATCCATATACTTAAAGCTAACCTGCTTTTTAGTTTTTCGTGCAAAAATGCTATTTATACGCATGCGCGAGCATTCAGCTAATCAGGTAGAGGCTTTTACCATCTTCAGACGCGATGTTCCAGCCAATGAGGTGAAGGCTTTTTCCTCTCTCTAGAAGCGTATGTGTTCCATTTGGTTGTTCGGTTGTTGAAACTTTATAGATTTCTTTTATTAAGGTATTTTTTCATTTTACCGTATTTATTTTCTTTTTAAGTCGTATGTATTTTAGTACTTTGAATTTTTTATAACTAACCCTTTTTTTGAGAGAGAGAGAGATTTCGTGGCACGAAATTCCGCGAATCGTTTCCGATGTAAACAAACTAATTTTAAACTTTTAATATGTAATTCTGTGTGATATGATTAAATTCAGGTTTTCTCAGCGACGATCACAGTATTTTTACCAAATAATTTTTGTATTAATCAAGCTTTTTTGGTTATTAAGCATAGCTAAACACGAAAGAAAACTTTGTTATTTTAAGATTTTGATGTGAATTATTTGCGTACATTTATAAGACGAGTTTCACTGAATAATTCATGAAAAAAAAAATCTCATCATTATATATATTTAGTTTTGCATTATTAATTATTTACTTGGCCTTTACTTTTAATATTTCAAACATACAGCTGAATGTAACTATTAAAACATTTGAAATACTGTATTCGTAAAATGAAATTTCAGCGTAAACACTCGACAATTACTTTTAGTTATGCATTATTAATTATTTACTTGGCCTTTACTTTTAATATTTCAAACTTACAGTTGAATGTAACTATTAAAACATTTGAAATACTGTATTCGTAAAATGAAATTTCAGCTTAAACACTCGACAATTACTTTTACTTATGCATTATTAATTATTTACTTGGCCTTTACTTTTAATATTTCAAACTTACAGCTGAATGTAACTATTAAAACATTTGAAATACTGTATTTGTAAAATGAAATTAGTTTAAACACTCGACAATTACTTTTAGTTATGCATTATTAATTATTTACTTGGCCTTTACTTTTAATATTTCAAACTTACAGCTGAATGTAACTATTAAAACATTTGAAATACTGTATTTGTAAAATGAAATTTCAGCTTAAACACTCGACAATTACTTTTAGTTATGCATTATTAATTATTTACTTGGCCTTTACTTTTAATATTTCAAACTTACAGTTGAATGTAACTATTAAAACATTTGAAATACTGTATTCGTAAAATGAAATTTCAGCTTAATCACTCAACAATTACTTTTACTTATGCATTATTAATTATTTACTTGGCCTTTACTTTTAATATTTCAAACTTACAGCTGAATGTAACTATTAAAACATTTGAAATACTGTATTCGTAAAATGAAATTAGTTTAAACACTCGACAATTACTTTTAGTTATGCATTATTAATTATTTACTTGGCCTTTACTTTTAATATTTCAAACTTACAGTTGAATGTAACTATTAAAACATTTGAAATACTGTATTCGTAAAATGAAATTTCAGCTTAAACACTCGACAATTACTTTTAGTTATGCATTATTAATTATTTACTTGGCCTTTACTTTTAATATTTCAAACTTACAGCTAAATGTAATTATTAAAACATTTGAAATACTGTATTCGTAAAATGAAATTTCAGCTTAAACACTCGACAATTACTTTTAGGTTAAATTCAGGTTTTCTCAGTGACGATCACAGTATTTTTACCAAATAATTAAAAGTACTACATGCATGCATCTATCTATCTATATTAGAAATTGTGCAGGTTTCTGGTCACTGTTTTGTTTACATATTTTAAACAAAAATTTCAATTTAATAATGCACTGAAAATTATAATGAATGCTTACAATTAAACACAAAACAAAAAATTTCACAAAAAACACATTATTTCCTCGATATTTTCCCACAACTAATCAATAAATTTCATGACATTTTATTGCGATTTTAAACCATGAACTTTAGTACTTTTCTGTTATACGGACACTATGCCAAAATGTATGTATGTATGTATGTATGTTTGGCGACAATAGTGTACGTATGTATGTATGTAAATGTATGTATGTATGTTTGGCGACAATAGTGTACGTATGTATGTATGTAAATGTATGTATGTATGTTTGGCGACAATAGTGTACGTATAACGGAAAAGTGCCTGAATTATTATTTATATATATATATATATATATATAAAATATAAACGTAATTGGCGACACAGCAAGTTTTCTGGATTTCTCCCTGTCTCTCTAACCACATTGTTAACAAAACAAAAAATTCACGAAAAACACATTATTTCCCCGATATTTTCCCACAACTAATCAATAAATTTCATGATATTTTATTGTGATTTTAAACCATGAACTTTAGTACTTTTCTGTTATACGGATACTATGCCAAAATGTATGTATGTTTGGCGACAATGGTGTCCGTATAACGGAAAAGTGCCTGAATTATTATTTTTTTATATATATATAAAATATAAACATAATTGGCGACACAGCAAGTTTTCTGGATGTGAAAGGCGGAGATGAATTTCATTCATTCAATGACTGTTTTAAAAGTTTCAAGTTTGGATTGAGTGCACCTGAACATAAAAACCGATACCTATTTCTATGTTCATGATTGAGTTATTTGGATATCTTTTCGTATAGCACAGAAAATCATTTCTCCCGCTTTCGTAATACAGATAAATTCTGGTGTATTTTTTTTTCTTCTTTTTATATCATAAGTACTTTTCTACTTTAAATTTTTTAATTGTCGAGTTTCTAAGCTGAAATTTCATTTTTCGAATGCAGTATTTCAAATGTTTTAATAATTACATTCAGCTGTAAGTTTGAAATATTTAAAATATTAAAAGTAAAGGTCAAGTAAATAATTAATAATGCATAACTAAATATGTATAATGATCAGAATGACATATTAAAATGTGTACAGAATGACATGAAAATTTTAAAAAACTGAAATTTTGCACTTGCAACTTAATTGTAAATTTCATTGTTTACATTGGAAACGATTTGTGGATTTTAAGAATTTGCTGAACTTCGTGTCACCAAATTACTAAATCTCTCTCTCTCACTCTCCAAAAAAAAAAAAAAAAGGGTTAGTTTAAAAAAATTCAAAGTAGCAAAATACATACAACACAAAAAGAAAATAAATACGGTAAAATGAAAAAATTACTTTAATAATAGAAATCCATAAATTTTCAGCAACAACATCAAACGAACGTATCTCATCTTTCGTTTGTGATAAGGAACGCTCCTTTGGCCCCCTCCACTCATTGGCTGAATTGTAAAGGGCAAAATTGGGGGACAAAATGACTACAGCATTTCTGAGAAAAGAAAAAATCAGAAAATTCACAGAAAATAATTATTTTTGTTGCAAGTTGGGTTAACTGTCTTTATGGTTCGAGTCGATTTCAGACTGAGTGTAGATTTCTGCAAGTTGGATTTGGGTTAACCCGATTTTTCAAAAGTTAGTTCAAGTTCAGTATATTATTTCAGATTAAAACTATACCTATCAGGGCTTGAATTTCAGGGCGGGATTTGCGCGGAAAATTTTGAAATCCCGCCCAAAAAAGATCATGAGCGGGAGCCTCCCGGCCAAAAAATTTCAGCATTTTTGGAGAAATTTGCATTATTTAATTTACCTGCAACCGAACGATAAATTTCGTGATTTTTTTTCCCCGCAACCGATTGACGGACTGTGTGTTTTTTCCGCGACTGATCGACGAACTTTGTGGTTTTTTCCGTGACAGATCAACGAACTTTGAGTTTTTTCTGCGACAGATCGACGAACATTGCGTTTTTTAAGCGACTGATCGACGAACCTTGCGTTTTTTGGGGACATATCGACGAACTTTGCGTTTATTCCGCAATCGATCGACGAAATTTTTCTTTCTTCCCTGACTGATCGACGAACTTTGCATTTATTCCGCAATCGATCGACGAAATTTGCTTTTTTCCGCAACTGATCGACGCACTTTGCATTTTTTCCGCGACAGATCAACGAACGTTGCATTTTTTTCCTCGACTGATCAACGCACTTTGCGTTTTTTCTGCGACAGATAGACAAACATTGCATTTTTTAAGCGACTGATCGACGAACCTTGCGTTTTTTGGGGACAGATCGACGAACTTTGTGTTTATTCTGCAATCGATCGATGAAATTTGCTTTTTTCCCACAACTGATTAACGAACTTTGCGTTTTTTGGTGACAGATCGACGAACTTAGCGTTTTTTCCGCGACAGATTGATGAACTTTGCGTCTTTTCCACGATCGATCGGTGAATCTCAATCAAGTAAAATCTAAAGTCAGAAATTTATTTAACAACCTAATTGTTAAGGGTCCCTAACACATTTAATGGAACTTGAAAAATACACTGCATATATAAAACTTAACTTTCTTCCCTTTTTTATAATAAAAATAAACATTTTACATAATCATTCTCAGTTGACTTAATTTTTTCAATGGTATTTTGTCATGTCTGCATTAATGTAATTCTTTAAATAGCACGTAAAAGAATAGTGGGGTTTAAAGATTTTTTTTCTCCCTCCCAAACATTACAACTCCCCTCCATTTAAAAATGTTGGTAGGGAGACTCCCGTCTTTGGAAAAATTGAATTTCAAGCCCTGCCTATAATATGTTTGTGTGTATTGAGGTTTGTATAGATGTTTGTGTGTGTGCTGTTTTTAATACAGACAGTTTCATTTTTCACACGAACCTTTCAAAAAATTCACATTCTTTGCGCAATGCTTTAACAAAAGTCGCATTTTTTTTCGCGATTCTTTAATGAAATTCGCATTTTTTTCTGTATCTTTTTTTTGTCGAGTTTCATAATTTTTTCAGCTATCCTATGACGTAATTCGTGTTTTTTTTTCAGCGATAATTTGACGAAATTTGTGTTTTTTCTGCGATTTTTTTTTTCACGAAATTTGCGTTATTTTCCACGATTTTTTTATGAAATCTGCGTTTTTCTGTGATCCTTAGACGAAATTTTCTTTTTTCGCAATGCTTTGATAATAATCACATTTTCTCTGCTGCCTTTTGATAAGATTCATGAATTTTCAGCAATCCTTTGATGAAATTCGCGTTTTTTCAACAATCTTTGAAGAAATTCGCATTTTTCTCGCGATACTTTAACGAAATGTGCGTTTTCCAGCGATTTTTTGATAAAATACATTTTATTCCGCAATTTTTAGACGAAGTTTGGCAAGAAAGCGCTATCTTTGGGTGAAATTTCCTGTTTTGCGATTCTTTGACAAAATTTGCTCATCTTTTGTGTAAATCGCGTTTTTCTGTGGCCTTTTAACAAAATTCACGTTTTACATGATCCTTTGATGAAATTAGTGTTTTTCCCGTGATCATTTGACGAAATCTAGGATTTTTTCCCCGCGAAGATTGATTATATGTTTTTAGTCTGCAGGTGCCCTAAAAAGTTTGTGACGCCTTTCGCTGCATTGCACGCATTCTGCCACGGTGTATCAAACAAACAAAATTCATCCTAAAGAATTATTGTTTCGTTTCTGGAAATGAACAACCGTCAACTCATTGGCTGAATTATAAAGGGTGAAATGTGTAGGCACTGAGTATCATCTATACTATTAATGTCGGTAAACGTCTGTCTGTGTGTGTGTTGTTGTGTCTGGCTTCTGTAAGCACAAAACTCTGCATGCAGACGACGGACATAAGTGCTTTTGGTATAAAAAAATTCGTAAGTGGAGTTTTTAAAATTCACAACATTTTGTGGGAGAAGAGGGGTGCGAACGAATTTAAAAAATGAGTCCGCATCAATAATTATGGCGGCGGGGGGGGGGGAGTATGTTTTGCCTACACGGGGCGGAGACTTTTCTTTGTTGACACCACTCATATGATATATCGTTCGAAAGGCCTGTGACTGCCTTTTCATGTTATGCATCTGTGTGGTCCATCCCCCCCCCCTCTGCCAATTGGGGCACTTTTCTAAATTTTGCACATACCACTCATGTTATATATCGTTAAAAAGGTCTGTGACCGCTTAATCCTATTATGCATCTCCGGTGTCCATCCCCCCAATTTGCCCCCCCCAAGGGGGTACTTTTGTAAATTTTGCACAATCCCTTCATGTTACATATTGTTGGAAAGGTCTTTGACTGCTTATTCATGTTATGCATCTCCGGGGTCCATCCCGCCACTTCCCCCCCCTTAAGGGGGGCAATTTTCTAAATTTTGTTGACACCCCTCATGTCATATATTGTTGGAAAGGTTTGTGACCGCTTAATGATATTATGCATCTCCAATGTCCATCTCCCCACTTTGCCCCCCCCCTCCCCCAAGGGGGTACTTTTCTAAATTTTGCAGACAACCCTCATGTCATATATCGTTGGAAAGGTCTGTGACTGCTTAATCATATGCATATCTCCAATGTCCATTTCCCCACTTTGCCCCCCCCTCCCCCAAGGGGGTACTTTTCTAAATTTTGCAGACAACCCTCATGTCATATATCGTTGGAAAGGTCTGTGACTGCTTAATCATATGCATATCTCTGATGTCCATCTCCCCGCTTTGCCCCCCCCCAAAGAGGTACTTTTCTAAATTTTGCACACAACCCTCATGTTATATATCGTTGGAAAGGTCTGTGACCACTTAATCATATTATGCATGTTCCGTGTCCATCCCCTACTTTACCCCCCCCCCAAGGGGGTACTTTTTTAAATTTTGCACACACCCCTCATGTTACATATCGTTTGAAAGGTCTTTGACTGCTTATTCATGTTATGCATCTCCTTGGTCCATCCCGCCATTTCTCCCTCCCCAAGGGGGCACTTACCATTTACTTGCACAACAGCGCTAAATGTGTCAGATGAAAGAAATTCCGCGAGTACATGTGCCAGTGAAACTTAGCCAATTGCTGTTCTTCAACCTAGCTTTAATTCAAAGTGGGTTTTTTATTTATTTGAATTATTCTGCAAAAGTTTCAAACATTTTAAAGCAGCTATGAATTTTATTTTTATGGTACTATCAAGTTTTTTGCCGTCAAATTTTGACGGGTTCCATCTAGTATTTACTAATATTATTCTATTACTGTTGGAAAGTGTTTCATATTGAGTTTTTTTTTTTTTTTTTTTTTTATTTCTTATATAGCAATCTTTTTTTATTTTATGAAATAATTCCCTAGTGTGGGAAAGTTTATATAATCTAAGACAGATGAATGAATTTGTAATTAACTTTTAAAAATTATGTTTAAACAAATTTAAGCAAACTGCATAATAATGTAGGAAATTTCGTCAATATTCCATTAAAATGAAAAATAAACATCAATTAATCTGAGTCTTGAAAGAGAAAGTCTTTAAAATGTTCAAATAAAAATATTTTATTATAATTTTTTTATTATGGCAATTTTTTCGGATTATGGCAAGTTATCTCCTAAATAAATATATTATTTTTAGCTATAATAAATCATTATGAGAAAAAATATTTATTTTTATCTTTAAAATAAATCACGGTTTTCGGACTAAGCGCAGCCGTGTTTGGCAATTGATAAATCTTAGGGGTAAAATGAAAAGGAAATTTATCTGTTTTGACAAATAGAAAAAGCAATAATGCGATTAAATATTGGAAAAAAGAAAATATTTTATTCTTATTGTGCTTTTAACTTCTAAGATAAGCTGTAATCAAACGGATTAGTGGATATTTTTGTCCGACGTGATAAATTATAAATGGATATTATCTATATTTAAGAATTTGGAAATAAGAGAATACAGATAAAAAGCGATTCACGATTTATTTCGCACGTCATTAATTGCACACATGAAAAGTATTATATGCAGCTTATACTGAGAAATTTGAATGCAAATGATACGACATAGTTGCGAAAATACAAAGCTTATTTGTAAATAACGTGCTTTCTTTTATCTTAATATTAATATATTTTAGTATGTATGTGGCAGTCAAATCTTCTCATTCATTTTTCACCTACATCCTGTTGACATAGAGCTTTGAAATTTGGAATATATATGTATTACTGAAGGTAATACATGAATTGGATATTGATTTTTTTTTTTTAATTCGATCCCTAGAAAGTAAAGGTACTATAGTCTGTGGCGGCGAATTTTGATTTTTATAGCTCATTCGATTCGTCTCATCGAGCTAAGTAATTTGCTACCTCGCATATTGGCTATTGAGTTTTGATAATGACAGGGGGCCAGATTAAAGTTTAAAATTTCGTTCATTGAAAACCAGTTGCCGTCAAAGAAATAAGTAAGATTTAAATTTATTTATGGTTCTTACACTGGCATACATTGATGATAGTCACTTTTTGACACATTGTTCATTCCGAAGAAGTGAATAAAACAAAGATATTTCTCACGGAGTGCACAATGAGCAAAGGCTTCTTCAATTGATTGAACGATGCATTCAAAATAGTTCTGCTTTCTTTCTGGAATTTGAAAACAGTAGTCTGTAGGGGTGACGTAGTTTTCGTCTTTATCAATGTATCCTCCTCTGGCAAATCCATACTTGAACATAGGCATGAACTTAATTGATACAAACTGATAATGTGTCAATGATTGGCAATGTATGACACTGTAAAAATAATTACTAAACTTAAATCACACTATTTCTTTTAAGGTATCTGTTTTTCACTGAGAGAAATTTTGAACTTTAACTTTTACCCGGCGCTCTGTGATTTAATGCCTGAGGAAGACCACTTGACAAAGGGCGAACCCCAGCCGTTAAGCATTTGGTATGTCTTCCCCGGATGGCTCCCCGGCACGCAGTGATTTAGTGGGTGACTTCAGCGACCGACGGGCAGAGTAAGCGCATGCATAGTCCACCAACGAAGCACTTGCTCGTCTCTCCAAGAAGAACGCCCCCGATGAGCAGAACGTCCACCATAGGTAAAGACACGAGCGCTGCCGGAACAAACCAGACAAACAGCCTGCCAGCACCATCACCATTTATTAAACATATTAAAGATGGTGGTACAAACTAGGCCAAATGGCTGGTCCTGCCGGGCTATAGCCCCGCCCGACAGACGGCAGGAACTATGACGGAGAAACGTTGAATAAATACAAAACAATGGTCTGTCGCTGTGACCAGCGTCACCACGCGACAGGCAGCGACAGACGGGTTTCAGGTGAAGGTACGCCTGCACCATTTGTGCAGTCCGCAATGAAGTTGCAGGGGGGAGCAGTCCAGTGGTACGACTGTACCAAGAATACAGTTCGTATGGCTGCTCAACTTGGGTGAAGTGACGGGGAGATACTTGATGGTTGACGAGACCTAGAAATGGGCTTGCTGCAACTCACGACTCGGAGGCCACAGCTGGGTTTCAGGTTGGTAGAAGTATCGGGCTTGCGGGTGGAAGAATGGTGACCAGTAGTTGTTCCATCCTTCATGGCTAGGGCTTGAGGTGGATGTGGCCAAAATTCCTCTATGTGTGTGGTCTATAGTTGTGTCCTGTACATTCTGTTGTTGTGATGAGTGTTGTGGCTGGTTTATTTGTTGTGTGTGATTTTGATTGGTTGTGTGTGTAGCCTGTTTTGGTTCCTGTGTGAATTCTCCTTCAAGCTTACGTCTTATGTATGTGTAACGGTTTCTGTATGATGTGCATGTTGGATCCGATGCCTGATGGTGTATGTCGTTGTGAGTTCCCATTTCTTCATTGTAGTACCGGCAGTTAATGCAGCTTGGGTGTTTCTGGCAGTCTGGGTCGTCGTGCTCTTCTCCGCAGTTGGCGCATTTTGGAGACTCTCTTTTGCACTGTGTTGTTGTGTGTGTAAGTGACTGGCACCTCCTGCATCTGGGTATTGTGGTGTGGGGCCTGATGGTGCAGGTGCTGAATCCAACTGTGACTCCTCCGTCCGCTATGAGTGCATGTCCCAGGTATTTTGGAATCAGAAGGATCAGGTCTCTGGCACTATCATTCCGTCTGTTGGGGAGCTCTTTTAAGATGGTAATGTGTGTTTGTTGAACTTCATACTTGGCTGTGATGGCTTCTATGACAGTGTCGCTTATTGTTGTGGTTGGGACGTCGAGAAGGATCATCTTTTGGAGTGGGGGAGTCTTTTCTATGATTGTTAGTTTTCTTTGTAGATCTTGGTGTTGTAACATGTCAGTTTTGAGGGTGTTGAGGTCTTCTGGTGTTTTGCATATGATTTCTTATTGGTTTCTTTTGGTTATTATTTTATTTGGGTGAATGGGTGCGCTGTAGGCTGTTTGTATGATTGTGGTGTTAATATCGTTACTCGATGTTTCCTGGACTCCTTTGATAATCAGGGTGTTCTTCGTTGTGTTGGGTATCTTCTTCCGATGTGTGTTCTGTTGTAGGGCTCTGCTGTATGTGTGTGCTGTGCAGGATGTTGATGGTGAGCTTTCTGTGGGTGACGGGCACTAAGATGCTGGTGCTGTGTTCTTGATAACGTCGTTTACTGCCTCTGCGATTTCTTGTGCACTGGGGATCTTTAGTGCTTGTGTCAGGGTGTCTTGTGTGTCTTTTAGGTGTTTTTTCAGGCAGCTGATCCGTTCTTCTAGTGCTGTGTTTGTGTTTTTGAAGTGTAGCACTTCCCTAAGTGTTAATGTGTCAGCCTCATCTATGCGATTTAAGATTGTATTGAGTGTTGAGAGGTGTTTCGCTTCTGCTGCTACGTTCTTTGCCAGCCTATTATTTATGTGTGTGAGGAGGATTCTCGCCCTATTCGTAAGCATTTGTATTGTGACTGTGTGCTCCGTAGATACTGAAGTGGTGCTCTCAGAGTGCTGCATTGGGACTAGAGTTCGGTTTTGCTCTCCTGTGCTGTTTTCCGATTCTGTGTCAGAGATTACTGGAACCGAATTGAATTTGGAGAAAGTACTGGACTTCTTGATGCCTTCCGACATGAGACGTGACATGTTGAATCCACTCTCTTTTGGAGTGCTGTGATCATTCGGGCGACTCATGTTAATTACTAGCTGCGGGACAAAAATGAGGTGAAAAGGAAGTAAAATAAACTACAGACCCTTGGGCACGGGCAACACTCCTCCTGTCCAAAATGTTTCCAGAGGCTGGCAGCATGTTTCTAGAGAGGAAAGGTGAGGGAAGAGAATTTTTTTTGGGTGTTTTCCATGCACTGCTAAAGGAAAAGATGGGGTCACGGGATGAATGGGGTGCACTGGGAGAGGGGGAGGGACCGGAACAGAGTCAGCACCAGCAGGGAGCATGCCCACAGAGTGGCCACTTGAAAGGGGAAATGCTGGGAGAAGGTACTTGAGGGAGTGCTTGTGGGATGAATGTGAATCCATGAGAGGATCACAGCAAAGTGGTGAGTGCCTGCGTACTAAGTGTGCTATAACCAGTTGGGCACTGAAAAAGCAGAAGATAAATCCTGAAATAGTTTATGTGCCAACTTGTAGATCCGACTAAGTATGTGAAATGATGAATAATGTGAATAACGTTAATGTTATTTTAATGCCGAAATTAGTAAGGTCCAGTTTGAGTAAAGGGGCCCTCTGTGATTATAAAAAAAACCAATAGCCGATATGCGAAGTATAAAATTACTAAGCTCGATAAGACGAATTGAATGAGTTATAAAAAATAATTTCTTAATTCAAATGCTAAATTGCGCCAAGTGGCTGAAGATTCTTTTTATGTGACATTAATTTCTGCCTAAATTCTTCTGGCGTCATTTTGAAGCGTTTAAGAAGTAAATCTTTTACGTAATCGTCATTGTTCGCCAATGTTTCTGGTTCTCTAGCTATAATATTGGCGATTTCTAACGGAATTAAACTTAACAAATGTGTGACTCAATTTCCTTTTATTATATTCATTCGAGAAATTTGTCTTTCAAATAATGCTAAATAGAGACTAATATCACTTTTGCTGTCAAAGTGAGATATTAATTTAAGCAAATCTGGTTGCTTACCTGAACCAGCTATTGCAGAATCGTCGCCAAATATACAGAGGTGTCGGTAACAGTGACGGTAACAGTGTCGCGAGTTCAATGTTTTTTTCCCATCTCAAAAAAGGCCCCAGCTATTGCAGAATCGTCGCCAAATATACAGAGGTGTCGGTAACAGTAACGGTAACAGTGTCGCGAATTCAATGGTTTTTTCCCCATCTCAAAAAATGATGATGATATAAGAATAATTCCATTATCCCATTTATCTTTTTTTCTTTTCATTGACGATGTTTTTATTGCATTAGATTGAGGTATTAAAATTCGGTTCAGGGGTTTACAACTTTTATGAAATCTGGTAGCCAGCAAAAATTTCTAGTCGCCAGTAAAAAATATTCACCCACCCCACTACCCCCGGTTCCTCCGTCATTGATTTTCAAAATTCAAACAAGTAGTTTATGAATTAATGGAGAAAAAAATAATAACAAGTTTATTTTGGATTTATTAGTTATACAATTTAGAAGGATAATATAAACTCATTTTTCAGAAAAAAAAATACTGTAAAGGGATCTTCAAAATAATTGTGACAGATTAATCAGGTTTAATACTGAATAGCAAAATCTGATTTGAAGCTTACAAAAATCTTGAGCATATTTTAGCATTGTATCCACTTTTAGATGCCATTGAGTCTGGATTGACACTATTTCTTACTGTTTATTGAAACCTGTCTCCTCCCCACGTGCTAATCACGTAACATGATTGTTGACTGGAACGTAAAAGAATAACGTTTTCTGTACACGAGATGGAAGATGCTTTTTAAGCTTAGTTCTTCCATTAAATGTACGTGAGCAGAGGAAGATCACTTCCGCGTACGAGGTGGGGGAGAGAAAAAATGACTTTTGTGGTCATTTCTTAAGTCAATTTTTGTTTTAAAAAACGCTGTAGATTAAATAGCTTGGTTGCCAGATACATAAAAGTGGTCACAAGTGGCAACCTGGCAACCGCATTTGTAAAGGCCTGATTAGGTGTGAATGTTCATCGGAATTGAACTCAAATTCCATTTAATAATAATGCATCAATTTTCTGTAATATTTATATAACTCCTTAAAAACAGACACTTTGAATGCTAAAGAAAACAATCTTTAAAATCGGCCCACTCAAACTTATAAAAAAAAAAAAAAAAAAAAAAAGGACTAATACACATTATCACGTAAACAAATATATGATTTTCAGAGATAATAAGTAATTACGGTAGCGCCATTCTTTTAAAAATCTTTGATTAAAACGATGACCTTTCAAACTAAGCACAGTCGTGTTTGGTTACTGATAAATGATTAAGAGGAGGATGAAAATTATATCTGGTTTCAGAAAGAGAAAAGTAAGATTGAGATAAAATATTGCAAAGAAAAAATATATTATTCTTATTGTACTTTTGTAACTTCTAAGATAAGCTGTTCAAACGGATTAGTGCGTTTTTTTTTCGGAAATGATAAGTTATAAATGAACATTATCTGTATTTTAGAAATTTGAAATAAAAATAATAAAGATACAAAATGCTTCAGAATTTATTACATCCACCATTAAACATGCAGATATACAAAGTACTAAGTATCTATTCATACACTGCTAAAAACAATTAAAGGATATTTGAAGTTTTATATAAAATAAAGATATAAACGAAATTTTTTTTGCCGAAAATAGAAGAAGAGAATCACAAATGCAAATTTTTCTGGTTTTCAAACTGTGGAGTATGCAAATTTTGAGTTCGACGTCAAAAACGTCGCTTCAGTGGCAGCGAATGAAATTTGACTTTCAACTGGATAATAGAGAATGAAGACAAGGATGATCGGCATTCAGTGATTGCTTTGTTTCGATGAGTACGATATCTCAGCGAAGTCATTTGACAGATTCAGAAGCTTGGAGAATTGTTGGTAGGTTAGAAGGAGGCCAAACTCAAGCCGAAGTAGCGCAAGCCATTGGAGTGTCACAAAGTGTCATTTCCAGGATCTGGAACCGTTTTTTGGAGAGTGGATGTGCAGGCCGAAGACCAGGGCTAGGTTTTAGGCGGGCAACAACGCCCAATGAAGATCGGTATTTAGCGTTAACAGCTCGGAGACACCGAAACATGAACGCTACTCTTCTCCAACAACACCTTCGCTCGGCTACAGGCACCACGATTTCAACTCAGACTGTCCGAAACCGGCTCCATGCTGTAGGTCTGTATGCTCGCCGACCGATGGTATGTGTTAGATTAACATCAAGGCATCGTCGCGACCGCAGGGAGTGGGCAACCGAGCACGTCAACTGGAGGAGAAATGAATGGAGCAATATTCTGTTTTCTGACGAGTCCCGTTTTTCTGTGCATCCAGATAATAGGCGTATTTTCATCTGGAGGGACCGTGGCAGTAGGATTAATCCTGCGTTCGTGCACGAAAGTGTCAGATTTGGCGGTGGAGGAGTGTTGGTGTATGGTGGCATCTCCATTGACGTGCGCACTGACCTCTACATAATTCGAGATGGAGCTCTGACTGGTCGCCGATATAGGGATGAGATCCTCAGACCTACTGTAGTCCCTTACGCTCCAGCAATCGGAGATAACTTCATTTTAATGGACAATAACTGCAGGCCACATCGTGCAAACGTGGTGGAGGATTTCCTTTTCGAGGAAGGAATCGTTCGAATGGAATGGCCAGCGTGTTCTCCAGACATGAATCCAATCGAGCACGTTTGGGACGCTCTAGGAAGACGAGTTTCTGGCCGCCAACAACCCCCACAAACTCTCCAAGAACTGGAAAGAGCTCTTCTGGAAGAGTGGGGCAGAATACCCCAACTCGTCATTAATAGCCTCATTGAGTCCATTCCTCAAAGGTGTTCAACGTTGCTGGCCGCCCGTGGAAACCATACTCCCTACTGAAAATGATTTTCTTTGAAGAAAACACCTTTTCTTATTCTTTTTTTCTCATATGCACAAATTGTGTTTTTTTCCTTTTGTACACAAATGCGCAATAAAATGCATTTTTTTCTGTAGTGGGGTGAGATAGCTGAAAATTATACCAAAACATTTCACATCTGGCAACCAATGCGCCACTTTGGATTCAGATATTACATGGATAGACGAGTAAAAAAAGCCTGGGACACAAATTTTTTTGGCCCTCTAGCGGCGTTGATGAAGTAATCAATATGGCCGCCAAAGTTTTGTGATGCGCTTCTGTATTTCTCTATATAACTCGGTATAATATTTTGATATTAACCGATATTGTTAGTGATTATTAATCCGGAGAAAACGCGCTTTCCAACGGTATATTTGACATCCTTGTTTAGGTTCATAATACTACAATTATTTATAACTTTATTAAAATGTTTGGTTTTGATTTTGATTTTTTCGAAACATTTTGCTAAATAACTTGAAATCCGTTGCATGCAGCTGAAAACGTGTAATATACTTTTTGTTTGTCAGAAAATTACCTTTTGAACGGCATTTATGACTTTTATTTTATCACAAATATTTGCTGAAAATTTTCCAAAACAACGTGGCGTTGCACAGAGAGTCGTTATGGCAACAACGTAATTTATATGGGTTCCGAAAATAAATACAGTGGATTTATAACCGTTTAAGTATCAAATGTAATTATTGTAATTTTTGATGTATATGTAAATAAATTCTAGTTTTTTTTAGGACTATGAAGCTTTTATTTCCGTTTTAAAATCAGTGACACGAGGAACACTTAAGGCAACTCCAACTGTAAGAAAAGTTGCAAACATTTATACGTACAAGACTGGGAAACAAAAGAACGTACAATACAATATTATTCCAATTTAATATCCAAATTTAATCACATCCTATAGATTGTCAAATACACTAGTGTCAGCCCTAATATCTAAATAACATAATATCTTGCTGTCATATGCAATAATATCCAAATCATTTATGTAAATTCACTTGTGATTTCTAATCACTGTCGGAGAACTGCCCTTCACATACACAAAGTTTCGTATATCGTATTCCCATTTTAATACATTTACAAGATGTCATGGCTTGCGGGAAGTACAGGAGGAACGTTGTTCACAGTGTTTTGCCATTTCTGGAATTGTTGTCCACACAGATTGGTACGATCCTCCTGAAGTTACTATACATCTGCACTTGGTTAGCAAAGGTATTGTGTAATGTGGAACGAGGCTGTTGTTCCAAATTCTTGCTTAGAGAGTAGCTCGTTTGATGTGTTGTGTCAAATCAACTGCTGTAGGAAATATGTTTTCGATGGCTGGATTCTTTCTTGTAAATAACACTCGTCTGCATTCATTGATGCTCTAAAGATCTGATGCTTGATCATAAAGTAGTGTAACAAATCGTGACATTCATCATCAATATCAGAGGTGCCTATACAGAGCTGATGTCATACACAATCAATTTCACGAAATGACATCCAGACCTTCCAAGCTGTCTTCTTGCCAATGCCACAAAATTTGGAAACTGTGGTGAAAATCCAAAAAATTTCTGGTGAAAGTTTGGCACAGATTTCATGAATTGGAACGAATTTCCTGTAATTCCCACAACCGTACTCAATCCATAGTTCATCAATATCTTGTATTTGTGGTAAAAGTGATAACCACTACATCTGAGTCCACAGTTCGTTTTAAGATGCGAGTATGTCCACTCTCTACTGCATGCTTAACAGGGAGAAGTAGGCGGCCATATGCTTCTTCGTGTGAGATGGGAGAAATGCTTGATACATCCCAAATGCTTGACGCGCAGACTCGGTCACCATAAGTACAGACAACATGCTTTCCTGGATACTCGTCTCCCACCATTTTCTTAGCTAGCAACTGGAACAATTGGGTTTTGTTTTCGTTGACACATAGGAATTGCTGAAATTAATTTGGAATTGCAGTTGAGTCTGAAACTTTAATATTTATGCCACTCTCTCTTGTTTCTCGGGTATATGCCTTCATTCTGTTACTAATGTATCTGTCGAATACAATATCTAGTCGTGAACTGTTCTTCAGTTTATTAATGAAATATGGTTTGAAAACATGTTCATAGCAAGGGATGACAAGGGATGACCGCCCCGGGAACCAAGCTTTCAATGTTCATAGCATCCGGAAAATGTTGTCGCAATACCAGGATAAGCATGTGTATTACGGCTGCTCCATCAAATATTTTAGCTGTTACTTTCGGTTAGCTGTGATTAAAGGTAATGTCATATTTTGTTTGAATGCAGTAAACGATATACGACTTGTTGGTTGGTTTTCGGAGTACATTTGGTCTTCATGTGAAAAGAAATCATCAATGTTACCATCCCGTGCTTCAGATGCAACATACAACCTGTAGAATAAGTATGAGTCTTTACGCGAGTATGCAATTTTGGACTTTGCCTAATCTGTTTTTCTTATTATAGTCTTGAAGACGTGAATATTAGTTCGAGGAATAATGTCATGAATTGAATTTTGAACTTGATCGAGATGGGACACAACATAATTATCATACTGTTTTAGTCATACAGTAAATTCTTCCGTAACACACTTGACAGCTTCGAAACTTGGAATTATTTTGGAGCTCCTTATTAACACTAAATCGGTTTCTTCAAATGGATCTCTTTGTTCGGTTAAGACGTTAATCATTTCTTTGGCATGGGTCAAGAACCTTTTCTCATGTGCACTGTTATCTTCAGGATGCTTTGCGCCCATGTTTTTGTCATTTTTTAAATTTGATTTCTCTTCAAATTCTTCAATTAAAGAACTGATTCTAGGGCCTTCTACCATCCGCTTAAGCATAACAGTTTCACTATCAAGGATTCCAATAGCACCACCTTCACCCTTTATAACTTTGTTATTGTGTTCATGAAGCTAATCGTCAGATATTCAAGAAAACGGTGTAGCAGTTTTGCTGCTCGTAAAGTTGCCACGAAGAAATTCAGCATGTATATCTGGATGTTTTTCTGGAAGGTCCTGTAGAGTGCGCACGAACACTGGTAACGAACGAGAATAGTGGACTGCGTCCAACGTAAATGTCGACTGACATAACTGAGCCAAAGGACATTGACGTACATTGTAAAGTTAGATGTAGGAATACTCAATACAAGATGTACTTGAAAGGACCCCAGTTTGGTGACTGCGTTCCAATACTGAAACTGCGGACATTCAGATGTTTTCGATGAAATCCACAACTCAATCGAATCTTATTTATTTAATCTATTTTATTTATTATTACATTTTTTAAATTGACCTCCCAAAATTTAAATTTCGACGGAGCTACGATTTAAAAAATTTCTCCTTAAAACCCTAGAATATATTTACATATACATAAAAAATTACAATAATAAAATTTCTACTTAAATAGTTATAAAGCCACTGCATTAATTTTCGGAACCCATATAAATTACATTGTTGCCATAACGACTCTCAGTGCAACGCTACATTGCTTTGGCAATTTTTCAGCAACTGTTTGTTATAAAATATTAGTCATATATACCGCTCAAAGGTAATTTTCTAATGAACAAAAAGTATCCGACATGTTTTCAGCTACGTGCAACAGATTCCAAGTTATTTAGCAAAATGTTTCGAAAAAATCAAAATCAAAACCAAAAATTTTAATAAAATTATAAATAATTGTGGTATTATTAACCTAAACAATGATGTCAAATATACCGTTGGAAAGAGCGTTTTCTCCGGATTAATAATCACTAACAATATAGGTTAATATCAAAATATTATACCGAGTTATATAGAGAAATATAGAAGCGCATCACAAAACTTTGGCGGCCATATTGATTACGTCATCAACGCCGCTAGAGGGCCAGGAAAATTTGTGTCCCGGGCTTTTTAGACTTATCTATCCATATACTATCTGAATCCAAAGTGGCACATTGGTTGCCAGATGTGAAGTTTTTTTTAGCTATCTCACCCCACTACTGCCAAACATGTGTAATTTATTCTCATATAACCTACTATGTCTGTCGACCATGTATCAATCAGCTAAAAAGTTTCCCAGATACAAAATCCACCTAAAACTTCAATATCCTTTAATTGTTTTGAGCAGTGTATTATAAAGCAAAAGCATGCACATGACTAACACTGACTGTCATATTTTCGGTGGCAGCAACCTGATCAATTTATGTTTTTTTTAATTATTTTTTATTTATTTCAAAGTATCACACAATTTAAATTTTTACAGCTCGAATATGAAAAAAAAATGTACTTTCATATTCAGTTTGTTTGAATCATATATCGCAATTTACTGATACTATTTTATGGTTTTTGTAATAATCTTCAAACGTGAAATTTTTTAGATCAGAACGCAACTTAAAAATGTATCCGTTTGTATTTAAAACAGTATAAATAATACACCATTTTTCGGTTTCCGTGGAAAATTCCGTAACTAAGTTGAAGAACGAAACTAAAAATTCACGAATAATTAAATTAATTAATTATTAATTAATAAATTAACACATATATAATAGAATAAGCATTTATACAGTGGTATAATTAGAATCATAATTAATGTTCTAAATAGTGAAATGTTTCATGATTGACCGCTGGAATGCGGCCAATACGAATGTTCCCAAAATGCTTTTCTGTGTAATTGTTGGAAAAAAAAAAAAAAACTAAATTAAAAATATCTATTTAGTTTTAAATGGAAAAGGATTTTCAACTGCGTTGTGCACATCGGGCAGTTTTAAGTGCATATTTAACAACGGTAGCCCGGGTTGGATTATTTGGCTTATATAAACCGAAAAATTGTTAGAAATAAATCCGCATATTGCATTAAATTAGAATCTCTGCAACCACTCGAAAACACAGCTGTTCAAAAAAGAAAATGCAGCAGAAAGTTTTCTTCCACTTAATAAAATATCTCATGAACAGATTCATCGACATCATAGAAACTCGACAGAGTTTCTCGCCAAGCATAAGAAACAGCAATGCATTGAATCGTAAATGAAAGGAATTTCCGCCAATGGATGCCAAACGATTTTACAAAAAAAAATTTCACACTCTGTCTAGTTATATTTTGCGGACGGGACAAAACGGGTTTTTGACACATCTATATCTCGCGTTCTATTTATGATAGAAACAAAATTCTTGATTCTATGGAATGGGGCGTACGACGTGACTAAGAAATCAAAAGTAAAACAAAATCCGTCGAATAGGTTTTCAATAAATGCGATTTTAAAAGTGCTGTTTTTTGCACTTTTGAAATCTTGTTCAGGCAAAAAACTGTTGACAGGGCTACAGCAATGTGTAATTATCAGATTTTTACGCGATTTACGTCATTTGAATTGTTTTTATGAGTAGTTCAAACCTTTGTAAGTTTCATGTAAAAATATTGATTAGTTTTTTTTATTTATATCAGTTTAAAGTTATTGATTCCTATACTTAACATAGAGCAAAAAAATAATAAATGACCCAACTCTTTTTGGAATGGTCGTATACACATGATATTAAGATATGTTATTATAGTCGACCCAAGTAAGCTTCCTATTATAAAAAAATAGTAACATTTAAGGTTAATTTTCAGGGTCTCACAAAAGATTTTTTTTTATATAGGGCTAAAGAGTTGTGTAATTATCCGATTTTTACGTGGTTTGCAGCATTTGAATTGTTTTTATGAGTAGTTCAAATGTTTAATATTTCGTGTAAAAATATTAAATAGTTTTTTATGTATACCACTTTAAAGTGATTTATTCCTATACTTAAGATGAAGCAAAGAAATATTAAATGGTCTAACTCTTTTCAAAAAGAACGTATGCGCATGATGTTAAAATATGTTACTACAAACGACTTAAGTTAGCTTCCTAATGTAAAACAGAATTGTAGAATTTACTGTTCGTTTACAGGGTAACTCAAAAGATTTTTTAATATGACTAAATAGTTGTGTAATTAGCGAATTTTTATGTTGAAGTACCGTAATTTCCGTTGTATAATCCGCAGCTCAAAGAATCGTTTTTCGACCCAGAAATTTTATTCAATAATTGTAGTTAAATATTTACAGCTATCTTTTAAGTTACATTTTATAAAATAATATTTCTGGGTCGAAAAACGACTCTTTGAGCTGCGGATTATACGCCGGAAATTACGGTACTTGATTCCTGTACTTAAACACAGAGGAAAAACAATAGTAAATAGCATAACTTTTGTCAAAGTGACTATGTACACAAGAATTTCAAATATGTTACTACATCCGATTCATTTAAACTCTCTATTGTAAAGTGGCATTGAACCATATACGTTTCGTTTACAGGGTCTCTTAGAAGAACTTGATTACATTACAACCGATGTATATTTACTGAGTTAGATGTATTTTAATGATTTTATACTCTTTCAATCTCTGTAAGGTTTTATTATCTCGATTTAAAATTTAATACGAGTTCATTTTATCTACTTGAAAGCAAGGTAACCTGAAGTTATGGTAATCTGAAGCTCTAAACCTATTAAAATATAGTATTTTCATCGATTAAAAAAACTGTGTTTATTTATAAATATATTATTCTAGCGTATCAGGTATTAATTGAAATAGCGATTACAAAATTCCAACTTCACATTCATGCGCTGAGAAACAGAATGTAAAAATGTTGCTACCCCAAGATTAGAAGTTTTGCGTTTAAATATTTGCCGTTCATCGAATCTCCGACTATGACGAACTTAAAATGCTCTAAAAACGGGCCTAGAGCACAATGAAAAGGAAATAACTTCTTAAATTCCCCATAAAAATTTAAAATGCTAAATTTCGTATACAATAGCTGATCGGTAACGAACTGTTCGGTTTACGGTTAAATTTTAATAAAATTTTACATTTTTTTAAACGGTTCATTATGTAAACGCTTTAGTCTTTGCGGTATATTTACAAAATCACACAAAATTTTGGAATACATGTCATCCTCTAAGTTAAAAAACTTAAGAAATAAAAATCTTTTAAGGTGATCGGTTATTTTCAAAAATAATATTTAATGTATTAGTATAAACATCCTTGTGAATTACAATGGTTGGTAGATTAAAAAAAAAATTATTATTCTCGGTAAAGTATGCTCTATAAGCTTATATTGACCGACAAAAAATGCTTCTTATTTTTCCACATTTTTCTGAAACTGCAGTATTTTAATTAGCTTGTAAACTACTGTAAAATTTTCTAATTTTTTGTTTTTTGAATGTATATAAACGGAAGAGTGATATAAACAAAACAAAAAGGAAAACAGACATGTCATAAATAATCTGATGAATACAATGTAAAGAAATTAATATAAAAGTTTTCCCGTTGCTATGGTAGCGACTTGTACATTGGAATAAGTCACTCAATAAATTGTATAATTCTGACGTATAATTCTGTACATCACTATTATTATTTTTTTTTTTGCCCCTTTCATCCTTCTTGTGTCTTTTCTTTTGTGAATAAAAATGGAATCTGTATAATTGGAATTAAGTACCTTACAAAAAGGGGTGATACCTCATCAAAAACAACTCGTTGTAAATGATCCCGCCAAGCCACAAACCTAAAACGTCAGTCATAAAAAGAAGTGATATCACATAAAAAGAAGCGATATAGAAGTGCATACTCCGAGTCCCGTGTAAAAATCTATCACCACTCATAATGTTTCCAAAGGACTCGGAGTGAGGTACAGTATGTGAAAACTGCTTGGCGACCTGCAGGTTTTTATAATATATGCAGTATATCAATTTTGAAAATCGAAAAAATAAATTTTTAATTTTTGTTATATCACTTTTATAAATATCTTTGTATGCGAAAGATGTGTCAGAACGGATTTTTCCCCAGATCAATGTGATTCCGCTTACTCTAGAATTACTGCAATATATCTCAATTTAGTTAACGTTTATTATAAGGTGCATTGTTATTATTAACATGCGTATGATCATTATATATATATATATATATATATATATATATATATATACAGGGTGATTCATAAAAGATGGGCAGAACTTTAAGGGGTTATAGTACACTTAAAGACAAATAATATTAAATAGGAGACTAAGGGTCCCAGACGTATTCCCAAGGAGATAGGGGGCATTAAAGTTTAGGGTCCGAAATTTCAAATGATTATAAAACATGGAAAAATTGGTCGATTCGTTTGCGGTTTTTGCAAAAAATTTTCTTTATGTCAGTATTTTCTTGAAATAAAATTTTAAAGTTCAATTTCAAAAAATGCCGATAGGGGGCGCTTTAGACTTTGGTGTAATAAACAACTATTTTTTAACGTTATTTTTTGTATTTCTTTAAATGATTTCGAAAGCTTAGACTTAAACTTAAATTTTGATCTAAAAATCTGAGTCCTAACGAGTAGTTAAGTAGCGTAAACTGAAATTTGAAATTTGAAACCCTTCTCCCCCCAGAACAAAAATCAGTTATTCCCGATCTTTGTGTCGTAGATTAGGCTCTAACTACTGCCGCGTTTTGCTAAAATTATTCTTTATGTCAGTATTTTCTTGAAAATAAATTTTAAAGAAAATTTTCAAAAAATTCCGATAGAGGGCGCTTTAGACTTTGGAGTAACGAACAACTATTTTATACCGTTATTTTTTGTGTCTCATTAAATGCTTTCTAAAGCTTAGACTTAAACTTAAATTTTCAGCTCAAAATCTGAATCGCTGAGCGTGGTTCAGTAGCGAGGGGAGGGGGTTCAAATTTCAACTTCTGAACATAGTTCAGTTTGCACTACTTAACCATGCCCAACGATTCTGTGCTGTGATACGAGGCAAAAATACAACTTTCGTCAAGGACTGCATAGTCGGAATTCACTCATAAAGGCACTGGCACAGTTGGAAACGTCGCTCATGCAAACGTTAAAGCTCCATTCCTGACGCTAGTCACCGGGTGAAGAAGGAAACAGAAAGTATGCAAATGTCAAATGGGGAAGAAGAAGAACACGTATGCAAAATTTCGACACGATTCAGGCATAAAAACCACTGAACGGTGAGTCAAGTGTAAGTCTCTGTAGTAATGAATCGGAAGATGGTGCCCTTCACGAATAAGGAAAAGGCTGAGATGCATTTAATTTACGGAGCGGCAGATGGAAATGGTGCAGAGGCACAACGAATGTACGGAGAGCGATTTCCTAACAGGCGGTTGCCTAACCGCAAAACTTTCGAGCGCTTGCACAGACAGTTGTGTGAGACGGGATCATTTCTCGCTTCCCGGTCGAATGCAGGTCGTGCAAAAAAGGACGAATCAGTAGTTGTTTCAGAAGCCATTCTGGATGTAGTAGCGGCGCAGCCAAGTACAAGTACACGAACAGTGGCTAGCCAGGTGGATACCTCACAGTCCACGACTTGGAGGGTACTGAAGGATGAACATTTGCTCCCGTTTCATGTGCAACGAGTCCAGAAACTGTCTCCAGGGGATTATCCAAATCGTATTGAATTCGCCCGCTGGTTTCTGCAGCAGAACGCGCTAAATCCACATTTTGGACGAACTGTGCTTTTCACCGATGAATGTACCTTCACACGTGAAGGTACATTTAACACACACAATGCACATGTATGGGCGGATGTCAATCCACATGCTACGTATCCACATGCTCATCAGAGACGCTTTTCCATCAATGTTTGGGCAGGAATCCTCGGAGACCACCTAATCGGACCGTACCTTCTTCCTGAACGCCTCAACGGTAAAACATACCTCACATTTCTGCAACATGTGCTGCCAGACCTGTTAAACGTTGTTCCTCCACGCATCCGGCGGGTCATGTGGTTCCAGCACGATGGAGCGCCAGCCCATTACGTACGAGACGTCCGCAACTATCTGGACATCACATTTCCGAACAGATGGATTGGTCGAGGTGGTCCTGTTGCTTGGCCTGCTCGCTCGCCAGATCTTTCACCCCTCGATTTCTTTTTTTGGGGACGATTGAAGGCTCTTATGTATGAGACACCCATTGAATCCCCCGAGGAACTGGTCGCCAGACTTTCCGCCGCTGTAGGGGAAGTGCTCGAAAAGCCTGATGTTTTCGCGAATGTTCGCCGTTCCATTCGTCGCCGTTGTTCTGCGTGCATAACCTCTGGTGGTCACAATTTTGAACATTTATTGTGATTACATGTTAATAAATATGCTTTGGTAACATAATCCTAATTTGTGTCTTTTTACCTCGTATCACAGCACACAATGTGTGGACATGGTAAACTGAACTGTGCTCAGGAGTAGAAATTTCAAACCCCTCTCCCCAGAAACATAACCACGTCTAACGATTCAGATTTTGGGCTGAAAATTTAAGTCTAAGCTTTAGAAAGCATTTAATGAGACACAAAAAATAACGGTATAAAATAGTTGTTCGTTACTCCAAAGTCTAAAGCGCCCTCTATCGGAATTTTTTGAAAATTTTCTTTAAAATTTATTTTCAAGAAAATACTGACATAAAGAATAATTTTAGCAAAACGCGACAGTAGTTAGAGCCTAATCTACGACACAAAGATCGGGAATAACTGATTTTTGTTCTGGGGGGAGAAGGGTTTCAAATTTCAAATTTCAGTTTACGCTACTTAACTACTCGTTAGGACTCAGATTTTTAGATCAAAATTTAAGTTTAAGTCTAAGCTTTCGAAATCATTTAAAGAAATACAAAAAATAACGTTAAAAAATAGTTGTTTGTTACTCCAAAGTCTAAAGCGCCCCCTATCGGCATTTTTTGAAATTGAACTTTAAAATTTTATTTCAAGAAAATACTGGCATAAAGAAAATTTTTTGCAAAAACCGCAAACGAATCGACCAATTTTTCCATGTTTTATAATCATTTGAAATTTCGGACCCTAAACTTTAATGCCCCCTATCTCCTTGGGAATACGTCTGGGACCCTTAGTCTCCTATTTAATATTATTTGTCTTTAAGTGTACTATAACCCCTTAAAGTTCTGCCCATCTTTTATGAATCACCCTGTATATATTACAAACTCAAAATATTTACATGTTTACTTAAAAAATCTTCTTCGTAAGAGTGGTGTTTCTAGTTTAAATAATGGTAAATAAAATCAACAAATTGATTTTTCAAGCTCATAAATACGAAAGGACATGCAAACATAGACGCTTCAACTTTTAACAATTTTATGGCAGAAAAAAAAATAATATAGTCATATGTAATTGCCGGAAACACCAACATTATAAAAGCCTGCAGGTCGCCAAGCAGTTTTCACATACTGTACCTCACTCCGAGTCCTTTGGAAACATTATGAGTGGTGATAGATTTTTACACGGGACTCGGAGTATGCACTTCTATATCGCTTCTTTTTATGTGCTATCACTCCTTTTTATGACTGACGTTTTAGGTTTGTGGCTTGGCGGGATCATTTACAACGAGTTGTTTTTGATGAGATAAATATCTTGTTGACTGTTATATCCAATTATTTTCAAATACAGCACCCAGTTTATCATCATTAAAAGCGATAGTGAAATCATTTAATGACTATTTTATTTTATATCATCAAATAATGAAGAAAGTGTGAACACCAATTAAATAACTTGTATAATTGCTGCAACAAGTAGGAAATCCCAGCTAATTGTGATGTATTATATATGTTTGTGAAATGTTCTCGTTTACTAGTAAAATATGCAAGAAAACTATGGTTAAAGAGAATCTCATGACTATAAACAATTCAAGGATAAAAACAAAAAACATTATTTTTTAACACTTTCCAACCTAGTTGAAAAGTGTTTATGACTTCGGTTTGTCTGGCCATATGGACGTCTGCCGTCATCCGTCTGGCCGTCTGGCCGTGCTCTAACTCCCATAAATATGCTCGGATTGCACTGCAATTTTTATATGTTATTGTCGTTATCTATAGCCTGTTCCCTATTTCAACAGAAGTGTGTAGCACTTACAGTTTTTTACAGGGACACTCAAAAGAATTCCGTTATATTATGTCTATGGAGAAAAATCGTTTGCGGTTTAATTAAATAATGTTTCACTATTTTAAACGCATTGAAATTTATATATATCACTAAGGTGCAGTACAAGAGGCTTACTACAGAATATTGTGTGTATAGCAGTCATCGTTCATTTCCAGGGACACACAAAAGAATTCTCTACTGTCTGTTAACAATAATTCCTGGAAGTGCGTTTTAAGTTGCTGAACGCGATTTTAAATTTAACTCACTTTTTGTCGACTACTTAGTGTGTATAAATTCTGTAGATCATATACAGGGCAGCACAACAGTTCGCGAACACATTTCCCTTTATTGACAGAAACTCCAAAAGGAGAATTACAAACTGTTCTACGCGTTTCCTAACTAAACTAAAATTTAACATCCTATATATTATATATACATATCGATAGATCACATACAGGGCTGAATAAAAGCATTCGGATATTTTTCCAAATATTGAGTATTTTGGAAATTCCTAAAATTACGTTTTTAAATATGTTATGCGTTTTTCAAATTGTTTACTTAGATGTTATATTTCAGCTTATTAAACGGTAATGATTTGTAAAATTATTTTGAAAGCGTTGGAAAGTGTTACATAATCTATGCTTGACGCATGATTTTTCGTTCTTGTTTTTTCTCAAAAAGTTTTAGGTTAGTCGGCCTTTAAAACTCATCCTGTCAACACATTTAAAAGGAGCAAATGGCTCATGTAATTTCTAAAATATAAATATATTTTTGTAACTTAACAAAATTTAATCTAAAATTTAAATTTAATCAATTGTAAAATTAAATAATATATATATAATTGCTTATACACAAAAATGACTTATTATTTGAGTCAATACTAATATCATAAAAAAAAGTTATTTTACAGACATCTAATTACAAAGGAGTTACTTTACATCGTGAACGAGCCCTCATGAATATTATAATTTAACATAGACAATAGAAGTATGTTGATCGTCGAAAGAAAAGGTAGGACAGTTCCATTTTCATTTTTCAATTGTTGGATATATCAATAGCGATTTACTTTCTGAGAAACAAATTTTTTGAGATAACGCGCGATTGAACTTACACCTCCAAGACAAATTTCCATGGAAATCGTTGGGTTTAGTTATGAAACTGAAAACAGTTTTTCGTAAAACCATATGAGAAACAAAAATTTATTGAAAGCTAAAATATGTAAAATGGAGTAAATAATACGTGATCAAATTTGTACCAGTGGATACCAGAGGACCCCTGCGAGGATTTCACACTGCAGTTTAATAATTTTTAGCAATATCTAGTAATTTTTAGAGGCAGATTTAAACTTATAAAAAAATTAAGGATAAAAATATCTGCAAACAACATTAGTTAAGCCAGAATATCATTTCATTTATTCTATCAAACTTACAGTAAACAAGTAATATAAAAGTTTTCTTTAAAGTCAATTCCTACTTTTTACTCATAAATATATAAAATAAATCCGTGCAGCATTAATGTCCCACGTTATCTTTATTGAACATTATTTTATAATCATAGTTGCGGTATTTTATTTCTGTGGCATCACTAATTTGAGATAAATCTTTCATTTCATTTATGAAAACAATGGGAGGAATTTTTTTCTCCCATTTAAAACTAAAATTAATTAATTTAATTTAATTAATGAATTAATAATTGAAAAAACTGTTTTAATATAAAGTGTCATCCGCTACAAGTTTAAAAATATTATTTGAACTTGAGTGGATGAATAGAAAATATTTTATTAACGATTGAAAATTTCAACAAGATATATATAGAGAGAGAGTATGAGCTAATAGTAGGAATTTAAAAAAATGATCAAAAATAGAAATAGGCACGCCAAGGAAAAAAAAATACGTATTTTAACTGCATTACCGAGGCTAACGAAAGAGACAGGCTACCGCGGTGCATTCCACTTATCTTTTTTTTACAGACCACTAGAGTGACGTGATGCTCTTTCCGTACACCTGCATTGGTGGATTCGAGCATCACGTGACTCTCGCGGTCTGTAAAAAAAGATACGCGTAAAGCACCGCGGTAGCCTTTTTCGTTAGCATCGTGCATTACCGAGGCTAACGAAAGAGACAGGCTACCGCGGTGCATTCCACTTATCTTTTTTTACAGACCGCTAGAGTGACGTGATGCTCTTTCCGTACACCTGCATTGGTGGATTCGAGCATCACGTGACTCTCGCGGTCTGTAAAAAAAGATACGCGTAAAGCACCGCGGTAGCCTTTCTTTTTCGTTAGCCTCGGTGCATTACAAGATGACGTCATCCGTTTCGAGAAAAACACGTGACATAGAAAAATAAATTGAATACATATAAAACACAGTTCAATTTAATATAACAAAGCATATACATTTTAGGCCACACGTGAAATACGACTGTTTCGATAGATCGATGGTGTCTTTTTCTTCTAAACATTTGAATTTAGTTTTGCTTTTTAATTAAAAATATAAAATAAACTGGTGCGGAGACGTGTCACTTTATCTTTTTGGTATTATTATTATTATTTTTTTATAATCCTTGTTCAGCGCGATACCATGCAGTATTTTATTTTTGAGGCAATATTGATTTCAGAAAAACCTTTCATTTCATTTATGAAAACAATACTGATTTAATTTTTAATTAATTCCAATTTGTAATTAAAAAAACATCTTTCAACGAAATTTGAAAGCACTATGTCAGAAGCCGGTTTAAAAAACTTTTTGAATGATAACACATTTATTGTTGTGAGTTTTGTAGATGCATAGAAAAAAGGATGTGGACAACAGAAATAATATATATGATTGGTTAACGAATCTATTTTAAATACACCTGATGACTTACAAACGTGATGTCCTGAATTCGATTTTGCAGATGTATTTAAAAGAAAATAATAGTTTCACGTTCTCTTTTTTGAAAAGAGACAATTAATGTTTGAGTAATTTGAGGCTTAGCACATGATAATACTTAAACCCGTGTATCACAAAGGCTCAATGAATATTATAAGTATTGATACGTCATAATGCTAAACGCCAACGTCATAGCGCAGTTGCCAACTTTGAAGTTGTTTTCAAGTGAAATAAATAGATTTTGAATGTGAAATTTCACTTAATAAATGAAAGTAAATAAATACCACATAATAAAATGACTTATTGTATTGAACAAGTATTAGTGTTCAATATATATTTATTTGTTTTGAAAGCAAGTATGCCATAATGACACGGTAGTAAAAGTTTGAATTTCGAATGAAAAGTAATAAGAATAATAATAAAACGAAAACGGTTAAGAGGAACAGAATGAATAGTAAGTTAGAGGACAGAGTATGTTGATGAATACTTAGAAAACAGAGACACATGCAGTAAATATTTCTGACTTCTGATATTTATGTTACATCAGTATATAAATTAGATTAAAAAAATAATTGAATATGGTGTTACAATGGTTTTAAATAATTACTTGTTCAAAGAGAAGCAGAATATTTTATTATTTGAGATTTGAGATTATTTAGAAAAAGAGCGGACATAAGGTAAAGCCAGGAGAGATGGCGTGGTCGAAGAGATTGCGCATGAACAGGGTGGGGGCGGGGGAGGAGTAGAGTGAGCGCGCAGCGACTCCAAGTAGTTGTACAAGAGCAGTAGTGGAGGGTCTACTTCAATGTGCATGATGATTGTTTCGAGCGTCTAGTATAAAGCTATTTTGTCTTGTTTTCCCAAAGTAAGTGCTTTAATTTTCATAGCTATTCGTCAGAAATTCTATAGAATATCAGTATTGCGAAATATTTTAAACTTAAACGATTTCTCAAGACTAACTTTGCGAACACTACCGATTCGTTTTAGAAGCGGTCATGTTTAAATTGGCCGCGCAAATTGGAGAGGTTGCGCATCTGCTACTTAGGAGAGATGGCGCATTGTTCCCATTAGCTTCTATGCTAGGAGAGATTACGCAGCTTGTTGGTACAATTCCATAAATTGCAAATTGCATGTAAAACATATGAAGGATTCAATTTTGAAATAATATTTGAAAAAGACAAAATCTTTGAAAGAAAATTTGGCAATAAATTAATTTGCTAAAAAATACTGGGCAATGAGGATGAGGGCACTGAATGTCTGGAACTGTACTAGGACACAACTTCGAACATTGACTGGATTTAATGTATTACTTGTGGCAGGTGGTTGCTTGAAAGCTGCACTATTTACAGCAATAAGTGCATCAATTGTGGACGACGGCAACTTCGAGACAAGAAAACATTGAAACTCTGGAAATGAAAATGGACTAATTTTAAGTTAAACGTGTTATCAAGTAACTTAATGTTATTTTATAATCTTATCTGGGATTGCTTTATCTGATTCTTAATTTTTTTTTCTTTAATTAAAATTCTTTAATTAAAGACTCTTAATTAAACTCTTAAATTTATTTCCTTTTTTCTGATTCTTTAATCATTAGTTTGAAATATTCAGTCCTAATACAATAATATTTATTCACAAAACCGTACAACAATGTCATTTAAATGTAAATATTATTGTTAACAAATTAATTGCCGTTTTTATTAATAACAATCTCTCCTACCCATATGCGCAATCCCCCAAACCTGTAAGGACAGATTGCGCAAAATAGTTTTTTGGTTTTAATAAATTACAGCATAACAACAAAATAGCAATGGAAATGCATAAAAAACAAATGAAGTCAAAGTTATTCATGGATAGCTTAGCAAAAAATTAATATATATATATATTTTTATTATTCTGTTGAATTGTGCGCAGACACTTCGAGCTTTACCGTAAGGTAAAGCCAGGAGAGATGGCGCGGTCGGCGAGTTTGCGCACATAGAGGTTCGGGGGGAAGGTGTAGAGTGACCGCGCAGCGACTCCAGGTAGTTGTACAACAACAGTAGTGGAGTGTCTACTTGAAAGTGCACGTTGATTGCTTTGAGCATCTAAGATAAAGTATTGCTATTTTGTTTTGTTTTCCCAAAGTAAGTGCTTCAATTTTCATAGCTATTCATCAGAATTTCTATACAATGTCAATAGTACAAAATATTTTAAACTTAAACGATTTCTCATAAGCTTACTAATCTAGACTAACAATGTGAACATCAACGGTTCGTTTTAGAAGAGGATATGTTTAAATAAAAGACCGCGCAATCTCTCCTACCGAAATTGGAGTGTTTGCGCATCTGCTACTTAGGAGGGATGGCGCAGTGTTCCCATTAGTTTCCATGCTAGGAGATATTACGCAGCTTATTGGTAAATTTGCATAAAAAAATGAAAAATGAAAATAGACTAATTTTAAGTTAAACGTGTTATTAAGTAACATAATTTTATTTTGTAATCTTATCTGGACTTGCTTTTTCCGATTCTTTAATTTTTTTTCCTTTAATTAAAATTTTTTAATCGTTTTTAAAATTATTTCCTTTTTCTGATTCTTTAATCATTAGGTTGAAATATTCACTCCTCATTCAATAATATTTGTTCACAAAAACCTTACAGCAATGTCATTTAAGTGTAATTATTACTGTTAACAATTTAATTGTGGTTATTATTAGTAACAATCTCTCCTACCCATGTGCGCAATCACACCAACCCTATAAGGACAGATTGCGCAAAATAACTTTCTTGGTTTTATTACAATTGTTCTATTAAATTGCAACATAACAACAAAATAGCAATGGAAATGCATAAAAAACAAATGAAGTAAAAATTATTCATGAATAGTTTAGCAAAAAATTAATATTTAGATTTTTTATTGCTATTCTTTTGAATTGTGCGCAGACTATCCTAGCTTTACCGTATGCAGTAAAAATTTCCGACTCTTGACATTTGTGTTAGATCAGTATAGAAAGTATATAAAAAATAACTGGAAATTATTTTACAATGTTTTTTTAATAATTACTTCTGTAAAGAGAAATAGAATATTTTAATTATTTTATATTTGAGATTATTTAGAATAAGAGAGGACTCATGCAGTAAAAATTTCTTACTTTTGGCATTTATGTTAGATCAGTATACAAAGTAGTTACGATCTCATTAGAAACACATGACAAAATATCATTAGAATTAATGAAAAGATCTGATTTTTTTTTAAAGAGGCTTTTAATAAGTGAAAGTAAATTATTATCATCTGGAATGAATTCCAAAGAAGAAACCTTTAATAGCTATACGAAGAAATATTAAAATATCTAATTATACCCAAAACGAAACGCAAGTATTTATGACTTCAAATATAAAACGCTATCTTTTATCAACGCAAATATGACCTTTTGATATTTATAATTCTGTAATGCATAAAGTAGTTATAATCTCATTAGAAACGCATGATAAAGTGTCTTTAGAATTAACGAAGTGATCCGATTACGAAAACCAAACTTCCAATGAATAAAAGTAAATAGTAGCTATTTCTTTCATCTGTGATAAGTTCCAAGAGGATACATTTATAATACACTGCTCAAAACAATTAAAGGATATTGCAGTTTTAGGTGGATTTTGTATCTGGGAAACTTTTTAGCTGATTGATACATGGTCGACAGACATAGTAGGTTATATGAGAATAAATTACACATGTTTGGCAGAAAAAAATGCATTTTATTGCGCATTTGTGTACAAAAGGAAAAAAACACAATTTGTGCATATGAGAAAAAAGAATAAGAAAAGGTGTTTTCTTCAAAGAAAATCATTTTCAGTAGGGGGTATGGTTTCCACGGGCGGCCAGCAACGTTGAACACCTTTGAGGCATGGACTCAATGAGGCTATTAATGACAAGTTGGGGTATTCTGCCCCATTCTTCCAGAAGAGCTTTTTCCAGTTCTTGGAGAGTTTGTGGGGGTTGTTGGCGGCCAGAAACTCGTCTTCCTAGAGCGTCCCAAACGTGCTCGATTGGATTCATGTCTGGAGAACACGCTGGCCATTCCATTCGAACGATTCCTTCCTCGAAAAGGAAATCCTCCACCAGGTTTGCACGATGTGGCCTGCAGTTATCGTCCATTAAAATGAAGTTATCTCCGATTGCTGCAGCGTAAGGGACTACAATAGGTCTGAGGATCTCATCCCTACATCGGCGACCAGTCAGAGCTCCATCTCGAATGATATAGAGGTCAGTGCGCCCGTCAATGGAGATGCCACCATACACCAACACTCCTCCACCGCCAAATCTGACACTTTCGTGCACGAACACAGGATTATTCCTACTACCACGGTCCCTCCAGATGAAAATACGCCTATTATCCGGATGCACAGAAACACGGGACTCGTCAGAAAACAGAATATTGCTCCATTCATTTCTCCTCCAGTTGACATGCTCGGTTACCCACTCCCTGTGGTCGCGACGATGCCTTGATGTTAATCTAACACATACCATCGGTCGGCGAGCATACAGACCTACAGCATGGAGCCGGTTTCGGACAGTCTGAGTTGAAATCGTGGTGCCTGTAGCCGAGCGAAGGTGTTGTTGGAGAAGAGTAGCGTTCATGTTTCGGTGTCTCCGAGCTGTTAACGCTAAATACCGATCTTCATTGGGCGTTGTTGCCCGTCTACGACCTTGCCCTGGTCTTCGGCCTGCACATCCACTCTCCAAAAAACTGTTCCAGATCCTGGAAATGACACTTTGTGACACTCCAATGGCTTGCGCTACTTCGGCTTGAGTTTGGCCCCCTTCTAACCTACCAACAATTCTCCAAGCTTCTGAATCTGTCAAATGACTTCTCTGAGACATCGTACTCATCGAAACAAAGCAATCACTGAATGCCGATCATCCTTGTCTTCATTCTCTTTTATCCAGTTGAAAGTCAAATTTCATTCGCTGCCGCTGAAGCGACGTTTTTGACGTCGAACTCAAAATTTGCATACTCCACAGTTTGAAAACCAGAAAAATTTGCATTTGTGATTCTCTTCTTCTATTTTCGGCAAAAAAAATTTCGTTTATATCTTTATTTTATATAAAACTTCAAATATCCTTTAATTGTTTTGAGCAGTGTATATGAATGCATGTTAAACAAAATATCTGATTACACGGAAATTGATCTAAATAAAATTATTTTAATCCATTCAGTTTCTTTTTTACCGACTTGTAGCAAAAGAGTTTATACAATTCGTTCGTATCTATATCTTCTACATTGATCGAAGGAACTTAAATAGGGAGTCAAAAGTAGATGTTACCATTAGAAAATTAGAAATTGGTACAATTTTTAACATGTAGGTGACTTCTTTTTTAACTACTCGGGGAATAGAAACAATTTCCAATCGAACGATATTTCTCAGCTCTCTCAAATCTTTGGTAAAAAAGTAGCATGGTGTGGCCTTTTTTAAAAATTCAGAACTGTGCAAACTCAAAAATGTATAAAAAGGTCTTCAAGGATAATTATAACTCTAGTATAAATGCGAATACTGAAAATAAAAGAAACAAAACACACATTATTTTTCTGTTTTTCTTTTCGGTGGGAGGGGGGAGGGAGGTTCAGAATTAAAAATTTTGTATGAAATTAAAATTTCGAAAATTGTTATTGTGATCATTTTATCATATTGAGCCTAAGAAAGCGAGTGTTAAATCCGGAGGTGGCGGCAAAGATATTGTAAAGAATTGAATTCTTCTTATTTTCTTTTTACTCATTAAAAGAAAGGTCACCGAGTTCTCAAGAATTCCTATAGAGAGCATCCATAAAGAGAGCTGACCAGCATACGAGGGTTACACTGAAATTATTGAGATACGCGCAGACGAGAATTTACAAAATAAAAATAACGGTTTAATTTTAAAATACAAAGTATTTTAACACAGCAGACGATTTTACTGACTTACTTCAACTTGTTTAGCGTAGAATAAATTTTAAACAGAAGAGAAAATGGAGTTGACGCGAGAACATTTTCGCGCTATGATTTTCTACGATTTTAAAGCAGGATTAAATCGAGAAGAATGCGTTCAACGGTTGAAATTAGCATTTGGTGATGAATCTCTAGCTCGTGCTACTGTACTCAGATGGTTTGAAGAATTTAGAAGAGGTCGCAATTTTCTTCAGGATGAAGAACACACAGGAAGGCCGCCGTCGGCAGTAATCCCGGATAATGTGTCTGCCCTACGAAAAATGTTAATGGATGATAATCGCTGTACCTATCAAATGATACAGAAGGAACTTAACATTGGATCCGCAGCCATACACAAAATTATTCATGAAGAATTGCATATGAAAAAAGTAGTTTGCCGTTGGGTTCCCCATAATCTAACTGGGCACCAAAAAGAGGAGCGTGTCAGAATCAGTAAAGAAACTCCTAAATTGCCAAATGATGGTGGCCACCGCATCATTTCTAAAATTGTAACGAGTGATGAAACGTACATACCATTTTTTGACATTCCAACACGTCAAGAAAGCAAAGTATGGGTCTTTGAAGATGATCCCATTCCGACAATAGTGAAAAGACAACGCGCACGGAAAAAAGTAATGTATGTCGTTTTCTTCAGAAGTACGGGATTGGTCAAAGCCAGCAAGTTGGAAGGACAGAAGACAGTAACAGCAAACTGGTATATCACTAAATGTCTTCCAGAAATTCTACAAGAAGTGAATGTTAGGGGACTAATGCTTCACCATGACAATGCATCTTCACATACAGCCGGATTAACAGTTGAGTTTTTTAAACAAAGACGAATTAAAGTGATAGAACATCCGCCGTATTCACCTGATCTAGCCATGTGTGACTTTTGGTTATTCTTTAATCTAAAAAAGAACTTACGTGGACGTCGTTTTCATTCAGAAGAAGAGATTGATGTGGCTATAAATGCATTTTTTTCATCTATTGCAAGAAAAGAATGGCTTGAGGCATTTAGTCTGTGGAAAATTCGTCTACAAAAGTGCATTGATGCTGGAGGAGACTACTTTGAACACACCTAAAATTTTGTAAGTATAACTTTAAAAACCTAGTTGTATCTCAAAAATTTCAGAGTGACCCTCGTATAATTCTTTTATCACAAACTCATAAAGTATCTTGCCTTGCCGGTACTGATTTGTATGAAACCTTTGATCTGACACTATAAAAATCGTCCGTCTGAATGCACTTAAATTTTTTGACGTTACATCGACAGTAAGTGTGCAGTAACTTCAGACTACTTGACAACTAGATGTTCTAGTTTAGAAACCACTCAAACATCACTACGCTTAAATACTTACTATCAGCGTTGTGGCTTTACAGGGACTTTTGCTTCTGATCTGCTGCAGTACATATCATTTCAGGTTTGCTGGTGGAAGCGAAGATAGTCCAGCAACAGAGAGAGATATATTCTCATGGACAGCTAACAAGGCTAGTTAGTTTGGAAAACTTAAGTCCCTCAAAGGTGAGAAACACGAACAGCTGTAAGCTGTTGGCAGACTAAACGTATTTAGTCTTAATTTTAAATTCTGTAATATTGTTCAAAATTATGTGTCGATATGTTCTGTAGCTGTATAAATAAAAAACATAAAAGGCCATCGGCATCTAGACATATATATTTCTTAAGCTACAATATCTACATTTCGAGATGATTACAGTAAAGAATGAAATAACTTTGTTAAATCCTCCAGTAATAATATTAATACTTGCAGGGTTCGTACGCTTTTATCACAATTTTTAATCGAAAATTTCGCCTCATTTAAATGCAAAAAAGCATTAAAAAATCTTGCAATTATACGAGGCGTCTAAAATTTCTGCTATTTAAATATTAAACAGAAAAAATCTATTAAAAAAATTGGAGTAAAAGCGTACGAACTCTGGCTTGAATTCTGTTAAACAATTTATAGCTATTGAATAATTGTGAAAATATTTATGAAATTTCCCATCAGGAAGTTTATGAAATGTAGGGAAAAGAAAAACTTTCTGCTTGAATGTTTTGGTTAATCATAAAATTGAAATATGCTATTCTAAATTTTCGTAATATTATTTAATGCTGTATTTCATTCACTACTTCATAAACCTGAAATAAGTTTTCAAATTTATCAGTCCAAAACAAACACTCGAAATGGTTTGAGAAATTTGGAAATGCCTGATACTTCAGAATCCATAGGCATGGAACATTTATTCAAACTATAATGTCTATGAATATTATATTTCATTACTTTGATCTCTGGAGTATAATACTACTTTTGGTATTGTTGAAGTCAGATTGAAAATAATTAGTTTCTTTACTTCATAAACCTGAAACAAGTTTGCATATTTATTAATGCAATACAAACACTCACAATGGCTTGAGTAAATTTGCAATACCTGATACTTCAGAACCCATACCCATGAAAAGGTGTTATTATAACCCTATAATTAGGGAAGAACAAGGAGGCATATCTATATTTCACTACAGATATTTATTTAAATATTTACAAAGTGCGGTAAAAGAAAGTGCTTTATGAGTCAAACGTCACGACCTATCATCAAACACCTATCTGAATTAGGAACATATGTGTTACACTCACACAACGACGTTTGGAGACATTTTTATTGGCGTGATTTCAAAGACCGCGCCAAACCGATAACTTAATACAATAGCCAGGTAACCATTAAAGGAAAAAAATCCCCCAAATAGGGCGACTTTTTTCCTTTTTATAACCTATAAAAAAATTTAAAAAACTGTGCGTGAATGTAAGACATCATAGCCCTGAATTGAACTGGCACTGATGGACTTGCATGCAAGAGCCTTACAAATGGTTCTGTTTAGTGGCGCCATCTCTGGTTACAAGTGAATAATATTACAAGTGAAAGACAGGTGCACTGTTTGAAACTCTAAAATCAGTTAATATTAATTTTCATAACTTTGATCTCTAGAGTATAAGGCTCTTTTTGGTATTGTTGAAGTCAAATTGAAATTGAATATTTTTTTAAACAATTCGTCAATGAAATATATTATTTCTGTTGTCAAAATCCCTTTTTCTATGAATTTACGAAACGCACAGTAAGGAATGAGGTATCATTCGAAAAGTTTTTGAAGCGACTTCTGACATAGCAGTACACCCATATTTCGTTAAAACATATTTTTTGATACAAAATTGTTGTAAATTAAAAATTAAATTGACATTGTTTTCATAAATGAAATGAAAGGTTTTTCTCAAATTACTATTGCCACAAAAATATAATACCGCATTACATGACGCTCAACAATGATTATAAAAAATAAATAGAAACAAAATGATAAAGTATGATTTCTCCGCATTGGTTTATTTTATATTTATGGTTAAAAACCAAAATTGAAATCGAAATGTTTAGAATAAAAGACACCATCAATTGATTGAAGCAGTGGAATTTCGCGTATAGAATAAAAGGAATGCTTTGTTATAATAAATTAAATTGTATTTTAAATAGCATTCTATATATTTTTCTTTGTTTCATGGTTTTCAAGAAGCAGATGACGTCATACGCTACTACATTTAAAATACGAATGCTAATTTTTTTTCTCGCGCGTGCCTTTTGCTCTCTTCACTCATTTTTTACTCTAACATTTATGGAATAAATTAGACGATATTCTGACTTGACTAGTGTTTTTTGTTGATATTTTTATCCTTAATTTTTCTTTAGAAGTTTAAGTGCGAAATCCTCGAACAGGTGCACTGGATGTAATGTTACTTCTCATGAATTACATACCATATATTCCGGAATATTACGCCGGAGCACGATATGCACACACAAAGTAATTCGATTAAAGGACTGACTAAAATCGATAAATCCTGGAAGTGTGTTTTCCTCTGTGGTAGTGTTTTCAAATTGATCTAATTTTGAGCGTATTAGGTAGTATGTATAAATTCTATAGAACGCATACAGGGCTACATGTAATCGCACACATTACTGGATATGAATAGCAATTGCTGAAAATGGATTTTTATTGAGTTATCTGTTTTTTTTTTAAGTTGATTATTTAGATTTCAACAATTTTAGAAACATTTCATTCTTAATAATAATCCTCTTTAATAAAAAGCTATGCGTTGCTGACGACTGGGATTTTCGATAATCGTTGCCACAGGTTAATATCTGAAAATGAAACATTTGAAGTTGCTGAAAAAATTAATTGCTCGAAAAGTATATGTCAAAAAATTGTTACACAAACTTCGTTAGAAAGGTTAAAAAAATGTATTTTTCTTGATATAAATTTCAAATCTAATGATTATGCCATTTTTCAAATATTGAATTTCAAAAATTACCGAATTTCACAATGGAGAAACTTCACGTGTAAAAAGATAATGATAACGGCCACGTGTCCTGACGTATACTGGCTATAGCACGAGTCACAAATTACAGTAGCCCTATTATTCTGTTAAAATACAAAAGTGAATTATGATGCCACGAGTGCGTGATTTTTATTTAATTTTAATATAATAATCTTAGAAACAAGGTTTTGGAATTTTTTTTCGAATGGGATTAATAAATTGGCCAAAACTGTATATTATATTGATTTTAAAAGAGGAAAGCTGGAGGAGCGCTTTACATTATTTAGGTTTCCTCAGGAACTTTTTTCAGAATTGAAAGTTTAAAATATCAAAAAGTCAGAAATTAAATCGACATTAAATCGGCAATAACTATTACGACTGTCGTTCAGTTCGTTTGGATAGATTTTCATTTAAAAATATAAAATCATTCAACATTGATATTAGGTATTTTTAAGGTTATTATCACGGTCCCGGGGAACACCGGGCATGTCAGCTAGTAATAATAATAATTAATAAAAGAGAATTTTTTTAAATAATATCATTTTAGTTGTAGAACGTGTTTCATAATCTTTGCATGACGCATGAATTTTCGTTCTTGTTTATTTTCCCATCGACTGCGTTTTTTGATTACATTTAAATATTAAAATTAGATGTCAAATTTATATAAATTGAACTTCAATTTCATTTCATAATAATGTATCAAATTTCTGAAATATTTCTACAACTCTTTAACCCATCTTTGCATTGTGATGGAAATTTCCATTACTGTTTATTTAACTTTTAATAAATAAATCAACTTCTTCGCCACCACTATATTTATATAGAAATATTAGTGTAGTAAATTTCTAGAACTATAATACTCTAGAACTATGTTGCTGAACAAAATTAAAAATCTATCTTAAAATTTCTGGTGTCTAATATTTAATATATGTATAAAAAAACAATTGTAAAAGAAAAACTCATGCAAAGAAGGGTTAAGACCAGTCATTTGACTGAATGTAGAATGATAAAATTATTAGAATCGTTCCACTAAAAATTAATTTTTTTTCGATTATTACACATATCACGCAAATAAATCTATGATTTTTAGCGGTAGCTCTTACGACAACGGCATTTCTTTTTATCTTTGAAATAAACCATGAATTTCGAGCTAAGCGAAGCCGTGTTTGTCCAGGGACAAATCTTAGGATTAAGAAAGAAGTTGGAAATTGTACGTTAAAAGTGACATATGAGGTGTATTTTATAACTAGTTTCACAATGTAAAAAAATCATCTTTATTATTTCAGTGAAATGAGTTATATCGTCTGCTATGAGCAAAATGAATATGCCTTTTTTTTCTTATTACGTATGCCACGTTTACTAATACGATTTTTTTCTACACCAGACAGCGCTGTAAAATGCACCATGGAGATCTTGTTTTGCGAATGATTACCTCCATGGTTTAATATTTTTATGACTCATAATGAACGAATCTCCTGGTGTTTATTGATTCTTGGAATTTTTGGATTGGAATATTCGGCTGTTAACCTCATTTCCACTGAAGTTATCTCAGAATCTATACATTTTTTAATGTAACACTTCCCTCAATTAAACAATTTTTTTGAACGATATTTCCATAAATATAACTTTTATACAATTTTATTCGGAAAACTAATTTTTAATAAAAATGGCGGCCTGTCATATGAAAGAAGAAGTGGTGCGCCCGTATTTTTTTTTCCTCAGTCACATGACTTGCGTTTTCATTACATAGATTACATACGATAAGATTTATAGAATAAAGAAAACATTTATTAATTTATTTTTAAGTTTTAATTCGATTTTCATAAATTGAAATGACTCGACAATGATAATATATATTAAGTTTCAAACGATTGGGTTGGATAGTTTTTACGCTGTTATATGCAGATAGACGGACAGACGGACGCACCAGACGACAACTATAAGTACTACGTATTTATATAATTACGAACGCACCTAAAAAGAAAATTATATCTGGTTTGACAAATAGAAAAAGTAACAATGTGATTAAACTTTGAAAAGCAGACGGATTTTATGTTTATTGAATTTTTAGAACTTCTAAGGTTTGCCGTGACCAAACGGATTAGTGCGTATTTTCACTGAAATGATAATTCGAAAATGAACATTATCTGTATTTGGGAAACCTGGAAGAACAAAAAGAAAAAGTAATAATAAGATGCAAAATACTTCCAGAATTTATTTCGCCTACCATTAAAACCCTTTCTGGCACAGTGGTCCCACTCCGGGCACACCTAATTTTAATTCCAAACTTGCATACAACAACAAGAATATTTTAATCGAATTTTGTTTCTATAATGAAAGCTTAACCCTTTAGCGGGCGGTGTCCACAAAAAAGGACACCTAATTTTAATTCAAAAACTGACAAACGGCACCAAGAATATTTAATTCAATTTTTCCTTTTATAAAGTACGGGAAAATGAGCAAGCTTTTATTTTGTAAGAAATTCGTCGGAAAATTCTGGTATCAGTCCATAATTTCATCATTTTTAAAACAGACTTACTCCACGCCGTTGGATAAGGAAAATAAGGTTGGAAAATAAGGAGTTGTTATTTTCTAAAAAGTCGTTTGTAAATTCCGGTGTCAGTCAGTAATATCTCATTTTACGAACAAAGTTTGTCTGTGCCGGAAAGGGTTAAACATACAGATGAAAGTATTAAGCATTTATATAAACCGATAAATCTGTATAAAAATCGTCGGACTTGGTTACAAAACTGCAAACTTTTGCTTTCGCAAAACCATATAAGAAACAAAAATCTTTTGAAATCTATAATTCATTAACTGGATAATATGGGAACGCACCTTGTATCTTGGTGCAGTACAAAATAATGCACCAACATAAGGAATATTACATTTTGCTAGTATTGCATCACTACAGGCGAGGTATATTCGCCATTTCTTTGTCAACATTCATTGCACAGAAAAAAGCTATTATAATGAGGAGTCTGTAATAAAAAAAATGGCTACGTTCTTATGCATATCTACAAAAATGAGTTTTTAAAAAATACATACCGCACTTAAAATTCGCGTTTTACTGTAAATTTCACAGAAAAAAGGGACTGCATTGTAATTATTCCCAATGTATATGTGCCAATAATTCTACAGTGATGCCATTACAAAGCAAATAGGCTAGACAACTTAAGTGCAAATAAAGGCATTATTTAACTCATTTTAACCCTTAATTGCATAGTGATGTAAATTTCCATCACTGTTTATTTAACTTTTAATAAATAAATCAACTTCTTCGCCACCACTATATTTATATAGAAATATTAATCCAGTAAATTTCCCGTGAACTATGTTGCTGAACAAAGTTAAAAATCTATCTTAAAATTTCTGGTGTCTAGTATTTAATATATGTATAAAAAAACACAATTGTAAAAGAAAAACTCATGCAAAGAAGGGTTAATATTTTACTGAAATTATTTCAGATAAATGCATTACTGTCGCAATATTAGGCCCCAATGCAGCTAATATATGTTATGTTTGCAAGTCGGTTCATTTTATGCATGATTATTGAATATGTTTTGGAATAAAGAAGAAAACAAAGATATTTTTCCCACGTTGCTCCATTTATTTTATTTTTTGCCATATTAACTTTGTACCGAATATACAGACGAAAGCGTAATAAAACTGATAAGTTATAAATCCTTATTTTGTTGACAGCTGTTGCATTTATTTTTCTAGACATAAATGGAACAAAATTCATTACCCTGTGAGTAAAATGAGTTATAAATCCTTATTTTGTTGACAGCTGTTGCATTTATTTTTCTAGACATAAATGGAACAAAATTCATTACCCTGTGAGTAAAATGAGTAAGGATAAATTTGGAATTTTTTTTAACTACGTGCTATGCGGAGAAAATGTTGCAATTCTGTAATATTTCTATTTTGAATACGTCGTCTTAAATTGATAGAAAAGGCAAGTGAATAATTTTAAAGATTTATAATCCTCGGAGATTTCTGTTTTTTGACCAGTATTCTCTTACGAAATTTTTCTTTTAGACTTCTTTTGAAACCCACTACGTGATGCGCTTTTTCTTAAAATTGTTTTAATAATCTACTACCACAAAAATATTTTTTTTTTAAAAAGGTCACTTCGAGGCCTTTTTGTTATGACTTATTTTATATTAAAATTAAAATGTGTAAAATGTTTACTAATTTATCATTATTTTACAGATTAAAAAAGAAGTAAATAAAAAGTTAATGAAGAACAGAATTTTAACATTTAAAATTGCCAGGTGATGCCTTTAACTGTACGCACGAGGATTTTAATTGTAAAGATACATTAAAAATCTGTAATATTTCAAGAATATTTAATTTCTGAATGCTGCTGTAGCTCATTCAGATCACTTTATACCACATTTAACTGAAATGCAGTTGACACTTTTTTAAAGACTCCATTTAATTCATGTACAAAAAGTGTTTCTAGGGATTTCTACGTAATTAATAATTTTTGTGAATAAATAAAGTAATAAATTTTGGAATATCCAACAACTGGCACATTGCTGTTCCACGATATAACTAATATATCAATATTAGATTTCTGTCAGAAATATATTTATTTCAATATGGATAAATGTATATATATATATATATATATTAATTGAGCGTGAAATTTAACAGTTAAAAAAAAATAGTCGTTTCAAAGTTTCATTTTCGTGTGAACCGTATACATTCATAATATTTGTTTTTATTTAAAATTCTGCAACTAAGCAGTAAAGACCAATTTATGTTCATTAATTTTTTATGAAAGATTGAATGTTCTAATACATTCATAAAAATTAAATATTGACCAGTCTTAAAAAAATAATAGAAAGCAGATGACTAATCTGTTAAATCTAATAAAAATTAGTACTTCTATTAGGTTATAAAATAATTCATGTATATTTCCTGGGAAAATGAATTCTTTTAACATTATTAATAATAACTACTGACCACTTCACTAAAAATAAGAAATAAACAGATGTCTGTTTATACAGAAACTAAACCAATCGTTTAATAATGTCCAGTGAACTATAATATGAAAGTTGATGTAAGAAGAAAACTTAGCCAGATAGAGTTCCAGTGACTGACAATACAATATATTAAGATATGGAAATGTTCAGTAAAAAAATTTTCCTTATTTCTTACCATGCATAACCACATATAGAAACTTTATGCTTATTTTTACTAATATATACGATTTTTTTAAAAACATATACTTTTAATAAATCATTTAAAACTAAATATAGTTTGAAACGGATAAAGCATTATTTTATAATGGTTTGTCTATATATATATATATATATATATATATATATATATATATATATATTTAGTGTATCTGAATATATATATATATATATATATATTCAGAAACAAAGATCTGTACATTGAAGAATAAATCTAAACAAATGATTTTACCCCTAATAAAGTCAACGTATTTTAGTTAACATATTATATTACTTTTGCTATCTCTTATTTTCAAAAAGCATCACATGTTATAAATTTCCTTACATATTTAAATTGATACTTATAAAATAATGCATTCATTTACAGATGATAATTTAGTTAATTTTTACATTTCATGTACGGTCTAATGTAACATATTTATCTTTAACTCTTTGCATTACTATTTTAATAGCAATTATTCCATTTAAAATTCTGAAATTGTGATATGCAACAAGACCATGATATGTGAAGGTGCCATTTTTTGTTGCTGGTTTATTAAATTCTTACATTTATTAAAAAGCAATTTTTACATTTATTATTTTTTTTAATTCCAAAAGATTCTTTAATTATAAATTTAGGCAACATTATTTCCAATTTAGGCGTCCGATTTCCGAATTTAAAGAATCTTAATTTTACAAGAAATTTGGAAGACGATGAACAAAAAGAAGAAACAGAATAAGAAGACATAAAGGTGATGACTGCCGTCATTTTGCATCACTTCTCTATAAATTTGTCTTTTGCACACTGTTTACATAACAGGTCTTATTGCGAGGCGTTTTTGGAGTAACTTTGTGAGTACTTTACTTTCACGAAAATGAAATTCAATCATTTGATCTAACTAAGCCAAACGGAAGTGTAGGATATTTAACTTGCTTACAATTAGAAACACTGGGCATTTCAATTATCTTGAACGAGAATTAAAACATTCGCATGAACGATCAGCAGTTTCAGCACGTGTATTAACCTAAACTTATCACTCTAGTTAATTACTGGTGTCAATTTAAATTAACTGTTTTTTTTATTATTATTTATTAGCCCTATTCATTTTCGAAGTGCAGGTGCCACGCCGGCAAAGATATTTTGACACGTGGCCTGTCTCTGGATTTTGAAATTTAAGTTAATTATTTTGTTTAACATTTAAAGAAGTAAATATATTCCCAATATATTTACTTCTATATATATATACTAGCAAGCTACGCCCGCTACGCTGGTCAATTTCTTATAACGAACTTTTAATCCAACAAAATATTGACATTTCATAATTCACTTTTATATTTTAACAGAATAATAAGACTACTATAATTTGTGACTCGTGCTATAGCCAATATACACGCCAGGACACGTCGCCCTTATCATTATCTTTTTACGCATGAAGGTTTTGCTATGGTACTCCATTGTGAAATTTAGTAATTTTTCAAATTCAATATTTGAAAAATTGCATAATCATTAGATTTGAAATTTATATCACGAAAAATACAATTTTTTACCTTTCAAATGCAGTTTGCCTAACAATTTTCTGACAAATACTTTTCGAGCTACTATTTTTTTTCAGTAACTTAAAATGTTTCATTTTCCGAGATTAATCTGTGGCAACAATTAGCGAAAAACCCAGTCGTCAGAAACGCATAGTTTTTTATTAAAGAGGCTGTTGGAGCAGGGATTGTCACCACCAATTTGCCACCATCACTTTTGAAATCGGTTCGGTAGTTCTAGAGATTCCATAGAAATTGTAATTTAGAATGTTTTTAGAACGCTTTTCGCCCATTTCACCCTTTTAAATTTCGATTTTTTTTTATTTTATTCTTAGAGAGCATTTACATCTTATAAGTAACTACAATGCCAAATTTCAAATTTCTAGCTCCTTCAGTATAAACAAAATCGCAATTTTAGAACGTTTTTCGCCCCTGCACCCCCCTGGGGATAGTGGCCCCCACAAAAAATATATCCTATGTTGGAGCAGGGGTTGTCACCATCAATTTTCCAACATCACTTTTGAAATTGGTTCGGTAGTTCCAGAGATTCCATAGAAATTGTAATTTAGAATGTTTTTAAAACGCTTTTCGCTCATTTCACCCTTTTAAATTTCGATTTTTTTTAAATTTTATTCTTAGAGAGCATTTACATCTTATAAGTAACTACAATGCCAAATTTCAAATTTCTAGCTCCTTCAGTATAAACAAAATCGCAATTTTAGAACGTTTTTCGCCCCTGCACCCCCCTGGGGATAGTGGCCCCCACAAAAAATATATCCTATGTTGGAGCAGGGGTTGTCACCATCAATTTGCCACCATCACTTTTGAAATTGGTTCGGTAGTTCCAGAGATTCCATAGAAATTGTAATTTAGAATGTTTTTAAAACGCTTTTCGCTCATTTCACCCTTTTAAATTTCGATTTTTTTTTAAATTTTATTCTTAGAGAGCATTTACATCTTATAAGTAACTACAATGCCAAATTTCAAATTTCTAGCTCCTTCAGTATAAACAAAATCGCAATTTTAGAAAGTTTTTCGCCCCTGCACCCCCCTGGGGATAGTGGCCCCCACAAAAAATATATCCTATGTTGGAGCAGGGGTTGTCACCATCAATTTTCCAACATCACTTTTGAAATTGGTTCGGTAGTTCCAGAGATTCCATAGAAATTGTAATTTAGAATGTTTTTAGAACGCTTTTCGCTCATTTCACTTTTTAAATTTCGATTTTTTTTTATTTTGTTCTTAGAGAGCATTTACATCTTATAAGTAACTACAACGCCAAATTTCAAATCGGTTCGGTAGTTCTAGAGATTCCATAGAAATTGTAATTTAGAATGTTTTTAGAACGCTTTTCGCTCATTTCACCCTATTAATATTCGAATTTTTTTTTTATTTTGTTCTTAGAGAGCATTTACATCTTATAAGTAACTACAACGCCAAATTTCAAATCGGTTCGGTAGTTCTAGATTCCATAGAAATTGTAATTTAGAATGTTTTTAGAACGTTTTTCGCTCATTTCACCCTTTTAAATTTCGAATTTTTTTTTATTTTGTTTTTAGAGAGCATTTACATGTTATAAGTAACAACAACGCCAAATTTCAAATTTCTAGCTCCTTCAGTATAAACAAAATCGCAATTTTAGAACGTTTTTCGCCCCTGCACCCCCCTGGGGATAGTGGCCCCCACAAAAAATATATCCTATGTTGGAGCAGGGGTTGTAACCATCAATTTTCCAACATCACTTTTGAAATTGGTTCGGTAGTTCCAGAGATTCCATAGAAATTGTAATTTAGAATGTTTTTAAAACGCTTTTCGCTCATTTCACCCTTTTAAATTTCGATTTTTTTTTAAATTTTATTCTTAGAGAGCATTTACATCTTATAAGTAACTACAATGCCAAATTTCAAATTTCTAGCTCCTTCAGTATAAACAAAATCGCAATTTTAGAACGTTTTTCGCCCCTACACCCCCCTGGGGATAGTGGCCCCCACAAAAAATATATCCTATGTTGGAGCAGGGGTTGTCACCATCAATTTTCCAACATCACTTTTGAAATTGGTTCGGTAGTTCCTGAGATTCCATAGAAATTGTAATTTAGAATGTTTTTAGAACGCGTTTCGCTCATTTCACTCTTTTAAATTTCGATTTTTTTTTATTTTGTTCTTAGAGAGCATTTACATCTTATAAGTAACTACAACGCCAAATTTCAAATCGGTTCGGTAGTTCTAGAGATTCCATAGAAATTGTAATTTAGAATGTTTTTAGAACGCTTTTCGCTCATTTCACCCTATTAATATTCGAATTTTTTTTTTATTTTGTTCTTAGAGAGAATTTACATCTTATAAGTAACTACAACGCCAAATTTCAAATCGGTTCTGCAGTTCTAGAGATTCCATAGAAATTGTAATTTAGAATGTTTTTAGAAAGCTTTTCGCTCATTTTACCCTTTTAAGTTTCGATTTTTTTTTATTTTCTTCTTAGAGAGCTTTTACATCTTATAAGTAACTACAACGCCAAATTTCAAATCGGTTCGGTAGTTCAAGAGATTCCATAGAAATTGTAATTTAGAATGTTTTTAGAACGCTTTTCGCTCATTTCACCCTTTTAAATTTCGAATTTTTTTTATTTTGTTCTTATAGAGCATTTACATCTTATAAGTAACTACAACGCCAAATTTCAAATTTCTAGCTTCTTCAGTATAGAAAACATCGCTATTTTAGAACATTTTTCGCTCCTGCACCCCCCTGGGGTAGTGGCACCGACATAAAATATAGCCAATGTTGGAGCAGGGGTTGTCGCCATGAATTTGCCACCATCACTTTTGAAATCGGTTCGGTAGTTCTAGAGATTACCCCCTACAAACAAACAAACAAACAAACAAACAATCTTTACTCCTTTATAATATTAAGTATAGATTTATTTATCCCAGGTGGAAAATGATTAATTTTTCACTAAGACATACGATATAATTAATAAGAAAAGTGTTTCTTTTTATTACTATAAAGAAGCATCGACTTCCCATAACTCACACCAAACCAGCTCCGTCGCTAGAGAGGTGGTCGAAATGCTTTGGATACCAGTAATATTGTAAAGTTTTCTTTTCCTTGATTATCGCAGAAATTCTCATTTCAATATTTTTAAAAGATTTTTTTTTTTTTTTTTTTTTTTTTGCATTGCATAGCTGAAATCAATCTCTATTACTGCCGTTGATTACTTTTTGTATTTTCTTTGCTATTTTTTTTACGAAGACTCTTCCACTTTCTAAACCAACGAGATATTAGAAAAATATTGCCCCATAGAATTAACATTAGCGAGGGGGTGTTTTCGCATGAGTGTAGAGGACCCTTAAATGTGACAATTTATAATTGTTTTCCTTTACTATTTTCTTACGACGATTCTTCCACTTTCGAAACGAACAAGATATTAGAAAAATAATGCCCATAGAATTAACATTAACAAACGGGTGTTTTTTCGTGAGGGGAGAGGACCCTTAAATGTGACAATTTACATTTGTTTTCCTTTATTTTCTTAAATCTGCCATTATATACAATTGTATTTGTTTTGGTATAAAATTTTGCAGCTAGGCTGTAATGAACAATTTATGTTTCTCCATTTTTTTAAAATAAAAAATTGAATACATACATAAATTTTTAAAAAGTAAATGTTAGTAAGTCTTAAAAAAACTAAAAGAAAGCAGATGACTAATCTTTTAAATCTCATAAAAAGCAATACTTCTATTAAACTCAAAAATAATTCATGTATTTTTTTCTGAGAAAAGTATTCGTTTAACATTATTAATAATAACTACTGACCACGTCACTAAAAATAAGAAAGAAGGCAGATGTCTGTCTATACAGAACTTATACCAAGCGTTTTGATAATGTCCAGTTGACATTAATATGAAAGTTGATGTAAGAAGAAAACTGAGCGAAATAGACTCCCGGTAACTGACAGCAAAGATTATTATAAAATACCGCAATGTTCTGTAAATAATATTTTCCTTATTTCTTACCATGCATAGCCACATATAGAAGTTATATGCTTATTTTGACTAATATATACAAATTATTTAAAGCATATATTTTTCGTAAATCATTAAATATTATATAGTTTGAAACGGACAAAACATTTTGTTTATAATGGTTAGTCTTTAATTTAATTTGAAGAAACAAAATGCATATATGTACATGTAACAATAAATCTAAGCAAATGATTATATTCCTAATAAAGTCCATGTATTTTAGTTAACAGATGATTTTGCTTTTACTATCTCTAATGTAAAAAAAAAAAAAAAAACTCTACAGATTATAACTTTTCTTACATGTTTAAATTATTTGTTATGATGTAATGCATTTGCTTGTAGATAACTTGTTTACATTTCATATATGGCCTAATATAATATATTCATCTTTTACTCCTTGCATTATCATTTAAACAGATATTATTGCATTTATATTTTAAAATAATGATATGCAACAAGACCATAATATGTGAATTTGTCGCTTTCGGTTTCTCGGTTCATTTTGGTTTAAAAAAATGCTCATACTATACTAATAAAAAAAATCTACTGACAACAGTACATCGGATTATACGTATTTCACCAAATTGTGTTTGCTGCTGATTGATAATGAATTTTATAAAATACTAGCATGCTACGCCCGCTGCGCTGGGCCAGTTTTCTAAATGTACCTTAAATCAAACAAAATGGCTTTGTATTTTAAAGGAATGTGGATCTTCACCTACAGATGCTACCTTAGTAAATATTTTCAAACGAAACTTGAATCAAACGAATTACATCAATGGATTTGAGCATGTATTTTAAAGCAATAGGGACGTTCACCTGGATTTTCCTTCAATATTGCTGTAAACGATGTGAACGACATTGCGTTATATTATATTATACATTGGACACAATTTGGGCTAAAAGTAGAAACTCATTTAGTTGATCATTTATAGTAGAGTTTGGTAGGGAAATGAGGCAATTATGAGATTATGGCAACAGGAACTAACAAGTTCTCTAGTCAACATAGTACTAAAAGAGAAAGCATTACAATGATTGCATAAATTGACCATTGAACTTAAATAATGTTCGGGTGATTCATTTTCGTCTGTAAGTTCTTGAACTCCATCCCTCTTTGTTGTCTCCATGTGAGATTCTGGTAACGTAATTACAATCTCACTCTATGTTACGTTATATTTCGCAATATACGTCCTCTTCTGGCAAGTCTACTACGGTTTTTCACCTTTCGATTCCAGCAGAGTAAATACAGTGAAAATTGTAATAAATTGTTTGCACATAAAGAACAGTGTTTAACTTTCATATTTAAAAAAATGGTGAAACATAAAAAAGTGAATTTTTAAAGCTGAATATGAATAAAATTAAAATGACGCCATTTTCACTGTCTTTCCATTTTTTTAGACCAGTTGCATTCCTGTAACCTTTAATCTGGAAAAAAAACCAATGATTAACTCTGGTCGAAGAATAAACCTCTAATTTGTATAAAATAAAATCTTCCTAATCTTCCATAATCTTGCACATATCCAAGTTTGACGTCAAACATTAGAAGTGCTTGAAACGATATGGTTACTAATGTACCAGAGTTAGTTACAAAATGAAGTTAATGACGCGCCAAGCTATGTTCCATTAAATAATGTCAAACTACTGTTAATTCAATTATAGATATTTCATTAACAAAATTCCATACCTTAAATAAAACTGACAATGATAAAGTTAGTTATGCAAAATGTTTAGTAATATTATTTTTGGTGAATACTTAAACCGAAAACTTATTTGCATTTCTCTAAAGAGCATAATAACACGCAGAAATAAATTCATTTCTCACTATGTTTAGCTGCTAGGGCTGTGTGTAGGTCGAAAAGACTTTATAATGATCGAAAAATTATCTAATCAGAATTCCAGGTACTCGTTTTTTTTATTCAGCATGAAATGATAAATCAACAAATATTATTTATTCCATTCGCCACCATTGACGTTACAATGTTTTTCCGTACATTGAAAGCGCCAAAACAGTGGCTGAGATGTTCTGCTCTCAAAGCTGGCATACGGAAAGTGCTGGGTTCAAACCCCTGTCGCGCTCGTTGACCTCTGAGTTTTCCGTGGTTTTCTTCGAACCTTGCAGTAAATAAGGGTCCGGATCCCTTAGAAAGACCCCCTCGGAGGACACTCCCCCCAGGGTCTATATCCCTTGTGTAGATAATCGGCCGTCATAAAATCAACCAACCGTACATTGGAAGCATTTTTTTTTTTTTTTTTTGGTAAAACTTTGCTTCATAATAAAAAACCCCATAAATTTAGCAATCGCTAATTTCAAAAGTCGTCTAATCTTCTGTAATCTGAATCGTCGTCCAGAGTAACCTTCAAACATAAACGAAACATCCATCAATATAGTAAAAATGTCGGAATACGGACAATTAATCCAATGTCTTTTAAAAACCTTCCTGAAAGAAGGGAAGAAAGATATGCAGAAAAAACTAAAAATAAATTACGAATCAAAAAGAACATAGAAAATTTATTTCAGCAAACAATTTTTATTGCAAAATGTAGCCTTTTGTGATAGTAATAACGCATAAATGCGCACATGTCCTTAAGAGTATTCTTTGGTTCCTAACTTTTGGAACAGTGAATATTTCTATAGGTGAAATTGGCGATATATTAAAAAAATAATAAAATAAAAATAAAAGAATAAACAATATTCGCTGGTCTGAGTTTGATGCTATAAAAATAATATGTTTGGTGAAAACAAACCGGCATGTTTCCGTAGTAAATTTTTAAATGTCTAAAATTTAATTATTTTACAATATGTGTTTGAGTGGCTTACATTCACTAAAATTTAAATATTTGATCCCATATTCATAACAATAACTACTATTTATATAATTTGCATTTGAATATAAAAAATTACTCCAAAAAGGATCTTGTATACACGAAAAAACACTATTATTGCTAATACCGCTCAAGCTGATGTCACGCTTATGCATTTTTGGCTTAAAATCTCATTGCTTGGCGACAAAAGTAAAATCAAAACCGTAAATAAACAAATAACATGTAACTCATAAATGCAGTCATTTTTACAATTACATCTTCTAGTCCTTCCGGTAAGACGTATGATAGGGGAGTTAAATAAAAAAAAAATTAACAGAAAGAAAAAAAGGAAAAAAAATACTCATATTTTATTAAATCAAATTATCAGATGCATCTTTGTTAACCTGACGAAAACGATAAATCGCCAAATATTGACTTAATCTGAATTGCAATCTCATGCATTGCAAATATTTTTAAGCATTACAGACTATTACAAATTACATTACAAATTATATTTTTAAGCATTAAATTAAATATTATGCCTCATTAAAACAGTTTTTTTCTTTTCTTTTTTTTTGCAGGGAGGGGGAAGGGGGGGATTTTAAATAAAATTAATAACAGAATTTTTATTTTATTTTTCTATGTGTTTGCACTATTTTCTGATATAGCCGTTTCAATTCTTTCGCCAACAATAATGGTCGCCAAAAAAAATGACCTATGGTAACCTTATCGTCCAAAATAACAGAACTTTCCATCATAATTCTATAACTAGTCTACGTATTAATATGTGTTATATACTAAAACCTTCCCTGAAAAATTATCTATCCAACAGTGGAAGTTCCATCAAATTCCATTCAGCAGAACTCGAGTTATAAAGGAACGGGACGAAATTTCCGTTTGTGTTTTACATATATAGTAGATACTATAAGGAATGATTCTCAACTGAAAAGTGCTTGGAGTGTGTGACATGAGTCTAAATTTGCAAATAGGTAATCCTGCATATAAATGTAAGATGATGAGGGAATAAATCACGCACCATTTATCTTTTAAAATTTCAATTTAGAGAGTAAAATTTCTCAATTTATTTGATACACTTAATTTAAACGTAGCTGGACGTTATAGTTTATGAAAACTACATATGGAAGTTTTACATCAAAAGCAATATTTATAAATTCATGAATGGGAAAATTAAAAAAATTAAATATAGTCAAAACTAGTCAAAATGAAACCTGTCTAGAATAAAGTCCTGTTCTAAACAGAAATTTTTCATGGTTCTGACAGTAGCAATACCATATAATTATATATTTTAATAAGCAAAACTCTCTAAGACTTTTTTTGGTCCGTAAAAATTTCGTTTTAGCAGGTTTTGTGTATAATAGCTTGAATGTATTTTTTTAGTTAAAGAGTAAATTTAGAGCTTACAAAATAAAGATAATAAAACAAGGCAAGGTCCGAAATGCAATCACAAAATGTACGATGTTTATTTATAATTAAACATTAGTTTCATTTCTTTTCGATTTAAGATGCAAGAAATTAATATTTGCAATAAGAAAAGAAATGTATGTTTCTTTTTAAAAATGTCATAAACACATGATAACACATGATGCAATAACTAAATACATGATGCAATAACTAGGACAGCCAGCCTGGACGCCAGCCGGTGGGCTATGGACTAATGTACAGGCAGTAAAATCCCCACCTCTATACAACAAAACCCAGCCGCCGAAATCGGCCAAGAACAACAATCACTTATACAGAGTACGTTCACAGTAAATTCCAAAAACTGAAAAAAAAAATGGCCGAATCGCCAGCAACATTAAAAAATAACAAAATACTAAATTAAACTAACTAAAACCCTAAAAACACAAACTGAATTCTAAAATACACAAGTTCTTTAAAACTATGCTGTAACTAATAAAATAACACTAAAACCGAAATACCAAACTCATAATAACGTTGCTAGCACTTTAACAAACATAAAGAAGTACAACATGCCTTGGTACAAAAATTAGCATCCAGACACTATTATGCAGAAAAGTCCAAAAGTCTTTGATGCAATAACTACATGATATTGCAAGAATTTGAAATCAATAATTTCAAAAATAAAAATAAAAAATAAACTGTAATGTTTAATTATCTAAACGAAAATTATTATTTAATAGCCGGAGAATAATAAATAACAAAACACATTTTGGTGTTTCATTTATTACGGAGATATAAATATCTTAAAATTTCACATAAGAGAGGAATCAAATTGAACAGGAGATCGAACGAAATCGGTTTTGACAGTTTAATTAGAGCAACTTTAAAATTACGTCAAACGAAAGGATTAAAAGAGTCGTACATTTAAATGAATCGATTAGTGGCATTTTGTTTGTTATTAATAATGTATTTACTTGATAATTTCATTTTTAAAGTTTTAACTTAATACAAAAGTGATTTTTTTTAAAATTAAATTGTGTCAAAGAAGAAAATTGTTAATATAACTATATAAATATCGGAGATATAAGAATAAAAAATTGATATGTTTACTTTTTAGGTGCGTTCGTAATTATATAAATACGTAACATCTATAGTCGCCTTCTGGTCCGTCCGTCTGTCTATATATAACAGCACTAAAACTATCTAACCGAATGATTTGAAATTTACTATGTATAATTGTTGCAGAATTTCGTCGAGTCATTTCAAATTTTAAGAAAATCGATTTAAAACTTAACAAGAACGAAAAATCATGCGTCAAGCATAGATTATGTAACACTTTCCAACGCTTCCAAAATAATTTTAGGAATCATACTCTTTAATAAGCTAAAAGATAACATCTAAGTAATACGAATACTTTTATTCAGCCCTGTATAGGATCTATAGATTTGTATATATACTACATAGGAGGCTAAATTTTAGTTCAGTTAGGAAACACGTAGCACAATTTAAAATTCTCCGTCTGGAGTTAAATAATACGGAAATGTGTTCCCGAACTTTTGTGCTTCCCTGTATAGGATATACAGAATTTATACACACCACGTAATATACAAAAAGCGATTTAAAATTAAAATCGCGTTCAGAAACTTAAAACGCACTTCTAGGAATTATTGTTAACATACAGTAGAGAATTCTTTTGTGTGCCCCTGTAAATGAACGATGACTGCTATACACACAATATTCTGTAGTAAGTCTCTTGTAATGAACCTTATATAAATTTCAATGCGTTTAAAATAGGGAAACATTATTTAAATAAACCGCAGACGATTTTTCTCCATAGACGTAATGTAACGGAATTCTTTTGACTGTCCCTGTAAAGTAAGTATAAGTTCTATGCACACCCTATTCCATATTAAGCTTCTTCTAATGCACCTTAGTGATATATATAAATTTCAATGCGTTTAAAATAGTGAAACATTATTTAAATAAACCGCAAATGATTTTTCCCCATAGACCGCAATGTAACGGAATTTTTTGAGTGTCCCTGTAAAAAAACTATAAGTGCTACACACTTCCGTTGAAATAGGGAACATGCTATAGATAACGATTATAACATATAAAAATTGCAGGGCAATCCGAGCATATTTACGGGTGTTAGAGCACGTACAGACGGCCAGACGGCAGACGGCCAGACAAACCGAAGTCATAAACACTTTTCAACTAGATTGGAAAGTGTTAAAAAGATATTAATAAAAGTTTTCTTTATTCTATTGAATCCTATCATACGTAATTAATTCAATGATATTCCATGGTAGGTAATGATTCTAGGTTGCTATGGTGATTACGTCATATTTATGATGGAGTCATATCATTTCCGTATTACTGAATTTAAAAACCGAATATTTATACTAAAATTGTTTAATTATAGCAATCCTATAATCTACCCACAGTTTTTTGGATAGATGTTTCCGGTATTAAATAGAAAAAGACTCTAAATATGGATTTCAAGTTCTGAAATTTTCAAATTTAGGCTTAAGTTTCCCACTGGAATTTTTAGTAAATGTCAACAAAAGATAAAATGTTGCCAACTTAAAATGTACTTATTTTATTACGGAAATTAATTACATCATAATAACAGAATATATAATGTTTTCAGTGAAATAATAACCATTTTTTTTTTTTACATTGTCTGGTATTGGATTTTTGCGCATAGTATAATTTTAATGTAACAGAATATTGTAATTAATTGTTTGCCAATTGAAGCTTAATTTCATAAAATAAAATTATTATCTATAATATGAAAATCCACACATAAAATAAATTTTGTATTCATGCATTTTTCCGGATTAAGATATATAGATAGAATAGATTTGGATAGTTGCAAATAGTATAATTTTAATGTAACAGAATTGTAATTAATTAGTTGCAAATTGAAGCTTAATTTCATAAGATAAAATTAATATCAATAATATGAAAGTCCACACATAAATAAATTTTGTATTCATGCATTTTTGCATAAGAGTGCAACAGTTGCTGCATCAAGATCTGAATATTTATAAATCTAGTTATAGTATGAACATTTGTCACGTTTGACGTACAATTTTTAACTTGTTTAAAATAAAATTGCGTCAAAAAAGAAAATTGTTAATGTTTCTATATATAAATGTTCGAGATATAAGAAAAAAAAATTGATATGTTTATTTTTTGTAATCTTTTTAACATTTTAAAGCAATTCTGAAAAAATGTATTGTACCGCAATATATAGATTTACTTTGTATGTTTTAATAATGGAATTTTAATAAAATAAAGGATTCTTTTAACATCTTGTTGACTTTACATTCATTCTTTTAACATTTTGTTGATTCTTTTAACAACTTGTAGATGTGGAGACATGTAGTGTAGCGTCTATCAGTTACGAGTGAAATAACTGCCGATGTTGTCACTGCTGCTGTTTTGTTATATCGTATCAACAGAACCAGGTGAGATGTCAAACCTGCTTTGAACTTTCTCTTCCTTAATGTTTGCCTTTTTTTTTAAATCTGTCAATTCAACAACGTTAAATAGAAACCTTCAACCGCAAATAAAGATAACTGTAGCAAACCACTAGAGAGCAAGCACTGCAGCGATGCCAACGAAACTATAGTCAGATGGATCACAGCCATGCTATGTGATCAGGCAACCCGCTATGTGATTTCCGATCCACTCCCAGGTACTAACTCTTCAAGCTAGGAACTCCTGCCGGGCAGGTAGGGGTAGGGGTTCGCGGTAATTTAAAAAAAAAAAAAAAAAAAAAAAAACCTTGTTTTTAACGGAAAATTCTATTGTTGCTTGTAAAATAATAATATACAATCACAAGGTATAGCCCACTAAGGCAAAATCTCGTCTAAAGCAGAATTTTACTCCGACCTCTTGCGATTTCGTTTTATAATATGTATTTCATCTATAAAAATCACTTCGAACATGGTAAACATTTCTTATATATATTTAGTTTTCACATTTATGGTCAAGTGGTGTGTTTTATTTTACCGAAAAATACAAAAATGAGTTCGTATGGTTAAATGCAAAACATTATTTGGAACTTATGATTTCGTGATTGTGATATGATGTATAGTGCAATATGATGTGCATTATGATGTGATTTAATATTTTAAAAGGGTATGGGTTTCTAAGATAATATTACGTTAACTGAATAATATTTTTCAACGTGTTATTTTTAGATTTTTCTTCATTATAATTTTATAACATAAGTCATTTGAATTTCGAATAATAATGTATTAGAATTGAATTATCCTTTTATCATTTGAAATATTTTACTAATATTACAAATGATTAACATACCCAGCAAACACATACCTTTCAGCACACGATCGGACCGCAGCCGGCAGTGTCGGTTTTGTGTCGGCACCGGGACGGTGGTATCGGTCAAGTGCCGGTTGTATGTTGGCTACTGATACTAAAGAACCGCGCTTTTTCAAATGCCAGTCACTGTTATCTGTCCCCTTCTGGTTAGATATCGGCAAGCGACTTAAATCGACAAATGATGCTGAACCGATATCTGTTATCCGTTAATGGTCCGATTACATTTGCCAGCATCGGTCCGAATTTGGAATGTTTAGTCTTAGCCGTCAATTTTTTTTTTTTTCAATTTTGATTAACCGGCATTTTTTAGGTAGATTTCGTATGAAATACTACCTATTACATTTTCCCTAAAGTTGGAAATTTAAAAAAAAAAATTGCAGATCTACGCCGATCATGACTCCCAGAACCCAAAACCACCTCCAGTTCAAAACTTTATCTATCTATCTATGTCACTTTTTATAGACACGATAACAGCAATAATTCTGCACAAATCTCTTCCAAACTGATACATAAAATCAAGGGGCATAAAATCTCGGTCAAGTTCGTTAATGGTCAAAATCAAACCAGGGGGGGGGGTTGGAATGCGGGGCATTTTGTGAAAACAGAAATAACCCCATAATTTCTTAATTATGATACATATCGAATCCATTTAAAGTTATTATTACTTCTAGGAAAAAAGCCAAAAATTTATGTATGACAGATTTTTGATATCATTAAAAATGGCTCCAAAGGGGGTAAAAGAGTGTTTTAGAAAAAAAAATTCAAAACTTCGCAAATTCAGAAGATATTAATATTATCTCTTAATATTATCTAAAACTTTTATATTGATAAGTTTTTTATAGGACCAACCCTTATAGCAAAAAAAGAAAGAAAATTCTTGCTGGCTCCGCCATCAAACAAGTTAGGTTTCGAAGTGGGTGGTTCCAACTGCTGCATCATGGCAAAAAGGTCATTTCTTCCGCAATTCCCAACAAACAGACGCCCCAATGTCTGCGTCTTTGAAATCTACCTGTGCCTGTAGGGCGAGCCGTCAGGGACTTCTTTTTCGATTGTGATTAAGTATGAGTTTTGTTACTAAATGCATGTTTTTTTTAAATAATGTATATTATATATTTTTACTCTTCTTTTGAGGAATTAGTGTAACAATATCGAAAAAAAAAATCATTATTTATTTTTATTTTTTTAATAAAAATTGGGGAAATATAATAACTTATATTTTTGAAAATGAAATGTAAAATGCATTCAATATTTTATACAAATTTTAAATAAACATATTAGACGTGATGACAAATACATATTTGGAAGGAGATTGTTTGCTTTGTCACCCCCTCCCCCCCTGACTAACGAGCACAGGGTGGTGGCGATATTTAGATGATTGATCATACATTAATTATTGCAAAAATCTAAAAAAATTAAATTTTAGAGTTTTTATTAACAATTTTTAAGTACTGTATCATTAAACCTGTTTCCCCCCCCCCAACCCAAAGGTCATTTTAAAAGAATAAAATTGTGTAAGTATCCATCTAATATTTTTATTAAACATGAAATAATAATGCATTTCTTGTAAGCATTTATCAAGAAAGTTCCGGACTTTGAGATAATTTGATGATGGTCAATGATATGAGACGCGCTTTCACATCCAGAAATTGATTATGACAAAGCGCCAATTACCAAATACTTAACTAACACGCCAAATCTGGGATGTTATCTGCTACTCTATTTAAGGTGGGAGCGTAGTAAAGGGAAAGCGAAGCGATCACTGTGCGCGCATGCTTGCTAAACTGGGTTTTGAAGAAGGGAAATTGCAACCATAGACGCTGGCGTTTTCATGTACTGCCTGATTTGAGATGCGTGATGCGTGAAGCATTACACCTGCTGAAGAAATAATAATATTGGTAAGTCTGCTTAATTTTGCTTTAGTTAAATCTAAATTAATCTGAATTAAGTTAATTATTTTTTTATACATTTAATTGTTTAAAGATTTATTCTCTTTTAACGATTAACTTTGCGTAGGAATTATTGTTGTAGAAAATGATAAAAGGGTTAAATTAGAAAAATATGTTTATGGAGTTTTTATCTTTTTATTATTCAAGTTTTTATGACATGTAGCATATTTTTAATTATTAATAATTAATAATAATTAATGAATCTTGATAATAATTAACGAATTCCTTAAACGTTTCTTTGTTATAATAAATACAGAATGACATTTGGTTATTTGTTTACAATCTTATTCATTTGATGGTCCACAATTTACAATACTCTTATAGTTCATGTATTAAAAAAAGTAGTCAAAATTTTCGATTGCTTAGTAATGATAATTTGCATTTTATTGTATTTGAACTTTAATTTATTCAAAGTTACTAATTCATTCATTTTTTTAATTACTTAAAGCGATTTCATTTTCACGTATCCTGAAACTTTTACGCCGCTGTATAAAAATGCCTTTAATAATACTATTCAAGTGCACATGATTTCATTTGTGCTTTAAATTTATTAAATTTTAGTTATGCAAGATGTTTGAAGTTTAAATTATTATTATTAAACTTGTTTAATACATTTCATTTCTATCAATTTTAAAATAAATGAATTTTAATTAAATCAATGTATATAAATATTTGACATTTCCAATGTACATAATATACAAGAGCGATTTTGAAAGTGTATATTTATATTTGAAAAGGAAAGATTTAGAAAAAAATTAAGAGAAAAAGGAAAAACTATATTGTAAATAATGTTACTTTATTTTAAAATAATGTAATTATGGAGCATCAAATTAGATGTAATACAAGATATAAATGATTTTGAAAACATTTGTCCTTCTGTATAAATGAAAAAAATGTATAAAGAATTTAGTAAAAACTAAAAATAAGTAAATATGCAACATGTCATTCATATAATTTATTTTAAAATAAAGTTACAAAAATGTATTTTTCTAATTTTGCCCAGAAATTACATAAACTCTAAATTTTGTTTTATATATTTTTTAAAGAGAGAATAATGTTTACTAAATTAAATTATGCAAAAATATTTAACTTAGTTGAGATGCTGATGGATTTAATAAGGCTAAAAGCAATTGGCAATTGAGCATAATTTATGGCAGACTTATCATTTTAAGAGACATAAAAAATTATTTAGAAAATCACACAAACATTTATTTAAAGCGTGCATAAAATAAAATAATAACAAACAGGGTAGATTAAAATTTTTATTTTAAAAGTTATTTAAATTCATTTTTTATTTTCTGTGTAAAATTAAAGTTCGAATTTTTTTATTTATTAATAAATAGTAAATTACCGGAACGAAATTTAGTTTATTTGATTTAAATAATAATAATTTTAAAAAAAATCTGAAAAAAAATTTAGATGTATTGTTTTATAGTTTCCTAGAAAATATTTTATTTTTTTAAATCAAGTTTTACAGCCACACTTAGAAAGAAAAATATATGGAAAATGTATCTAAATTTTACTTATTGTATAATAAATTTGTTTTATGTAGCTTTATAGAACAAAAATCAAATGTATTTATAATTCTTACCGCATTTTGTAAGAATGAAAGAAAAAAAAATTATTTACTTTAAAATTATTGCGTTTAGAAACACAGGATTCAGATATTGTTAAATCAAATCAAAATAATGATTCAAAATAATATAAAACAGGAAAAAAACACTTGAGTAATACAAGACTTATGAGGCAAAAGAATCAATTTAACCATGCTAAATATATCCTGTATCTATGCTGAAAATTTTTCACCATTTTTACCTAAATAATCAAAGTTTAAAAAAAATTAAGTACCATTAAGTGGAGAACTCCCCCCCCCCCTCCCTATTCTGCTGCTAGTTCCCAATAAAAGGGGTGCTTTTGGCAGTTTAATGCTTGCCAATATAGGACCACATTCGACAATACTACGGATTTGTTATCAGTATACGGTCGGCACGGCATCTCGCCGTTGTTAGCGTTGCCGATACCGGACCACATTCGGTAGGTGTGCGGTGCGGATAACTGTTGATATACAATCGGCACAGCAGAGTGCTGTCGCTTCTACCGGCGATGCCGATACCGGACCGACTGTGCGCCTATCTGTCGGGCGTCAGTCGTGCGGCGTGTCGAAAAAGTTACGGAACCGGTACGGCAGCTGGTATCGTGCCGATACCGTCGGTAACGGCACAGCGGCATTCGGTCGATTGCTTACCGATAGATCTGTGTTTGCTGGGCATAATTATAAATCAAAGTAAATCTTTATAAAGCGAATACACAAATGAATTTGAAATAAGATTTTCTTAAATTTTGAACAATTTATTACTTTTTGAAATAATTAAAATATAATTTTAGCATTTCTTAATTTTTTTTTTAATTTTTATTGTTATTATTATTATTATTATTATTATTATTATTATTTTTTTTTTTTTTTTTACGAATATACATTTGTTTGTATCATGCAATATATTAAGATTATTTCTTTCAGTTTCCATTTTGTAAGCATATACTCAGCATTGTTTAAATATTTATATGCAATTGAAAATCAGTGGAAATTTTCTACTGATTTTTTTACCTTTGTACTAGTATGATTAAAGCAAATTATTAATTTTTAAGCATAAGGTATCTGATGGTAATATCGTCGCTACCATGTCAAACTATCGAATATGAAAAAACACTTTTTTCATCACTTTTAAAAATTGGCCGATTGTCACCACTAAATTTTAATAGTGTTCTTCAGCAGGGTTGCCAATTTGGTCTCCTTTTTTATTCAGAAATTTCGAATTCACACCAGAAATTTCAAACAGAAATTTTTGTGTTATTTAATGACAGACATTTCGTGATTTCTTAAAGTAAAAATTTTTCTCTAAAAATTCCCGGTATGAATTCGGCATCTCTGAATATATAAGAAGGCCAAACTAGCAACCCTGTTCTTCACAGAAATTTTCTTAGTGCCCATATTAGAGGAAGAATTCCAATAAAATTTAATGGTAACAATTGGCCTATTTTTAAAAATAATGAAAAATGTAATTTTCCAAATTCGATAGTTTGATATGGTACCGACGATATGGCCAACCCGTAATAATGATATTATTTTGTGAGATATCCAAAAAAATTGCAGTTGCGCAGACTTGGTTTAGTCCCTCTTTGGCCGCATTCCCGGACCACGTGCACGAAAGAGCGGCCATTGTTGTTTTGCTGATAGTTGCCATGACATTTTATACATTTGTAAGTTTGTTATTCATCTTATTTAAACAAAGTGTTTATAATTATTTCTATATAATATATTTTATGTTGTTTAATGCTCTGTTTAACTCTATAAACAAATTTCAATATGGGAAAGCTCAGGTAAAATTACGATACTTTTATAAAACTGGTTTTTGTTGGTAATATGGACAGACGGATTGGAAAAAAGTTTAGATATGAAATTAAGTATAGTGTATAGTTTGTCATAATGTTATGAGCACGAGGAATGTGTTGGATTTTCCAGTAAAGATAGACATTTTTATTTACCTTAAATGTGCAGTTAAAAAAAATCAAAATATTTTTACCCATGGCTCGCAACATATAGGAAAAAAATATTCTTCTTACCAGTATTTCTAATCAATGATTTTCATAATAAATTTATTTAACAAGTACAACAAAAATATATAATGAAGATATTTATTTCATAATAGTGGTAGGAACAATAAAATTTCCCCTATACAATGCGAGAACTGTTTACCGTAAAAGTTTTAAAATTGTTTTCAATTTTTTTTCAATTTTTTTTCATAGATATTTTTTAAAAATTATTTTTATAAATTTTCAAAAAAATGATTTTTGTAATATTTGTGTGTAACTTTATATTAAATTTTATAGTATAAATCTTTTCATTTTATCTCGCCTATGGGCATATTACATGCATATATGATCATATTACCTTCATCAACTCGTATTTGTTTAAACAAACTGTTACAGGTACAAATTTTGACTAATTTAAAATAAAAAAAATATTTTTCAGTGGTAAAATGAGTCTGCTTTGTTTGTCAATTATTATTATTATTTAAGAATCAGTTTACAAATTTCTAACTTTAGGGTGTCGATATTACATGCATATCCTTAGTTAAATTTAAATTATTTTCTTAGTTTCTAAAATGGTTGAAATAGAATAGTTAATTTAGGATTTTTACTTTGATGTAATACAATTGATGACTGATCAAGTCTCAATGAAAGAAAAAAAAAAGTCGGTTTTTAAACGTTTTACGAAAGTAAATAATAATAATAATAATAATAATAATAATAATAATAATAATAATAATAATTTTTCTACGAAAGAAGAATCATTTCTTTCTTTTTTCAATGCTGCTTATCTCACTACATTTATCTGACTGGAGCTGTTCCAGTTTTTTTATGCAAATGAGTATCATTTATAAATGTGCAGCTGGTATTCGAATCGAATCGTATTCTATCGCTTTTACTATAAATACCCTGCATTACCTATAAAACTTTACCATTTTTAAACATTTTCTATTTGATTTATGTATGGGCCTTTGTTTTCCAGATACTGCCTGAAATCGATGGAAATATTTTTATTTTTTGTGATTACAAAATAAATAAATATATAAACAAATATATAAAAATAAAATAAAATAAATAAACGTTTTCTTTATGGTCGAGAAGTTATAAAACATTTGAAGATTCCCCAAGTTTTCACTGCAGTAAGTTTGTGATTAATATATTCAATACAATAAATGATTTTAATAAAATTTATAAATGTTGGAAAATAATAATTTGTTGAAATTAAAAATATTACGATTTACAAAGATTTAACAAAGAAAATTTCAACATTATTAATTTATTTTGCCAATTTCTATAATAAAAGAACATTATTATTTTATTCTTAATTTATATTAAGAAAGTATTGTACTTACGGAAATTTTAAAAAGTTACCTTTTGGATGTATTTACACATTTTGACACCTCTTTTCTCCTGAATAAAATTTTACTACATTTTGTCCGATAATATGCTTGTCTGTTACGCAAATTTTGTGGGCGTTGAAACACAGATAACCAGGAAACATTATATATTTTGGATCTTAATATAAAGCGGTGCTGATTTGATTTTGATACAATGGTTCCCAATCTACTTTTGGCCACGCAAGCATATGTAAAATAAGGACCCCCCCCCCCCTACCACTGTAACTTCTTTTTAACACTTTCCAACGTAGTTGAAAAGTGTTTATGAATTCGGTTTGTGTGTCTGTCTGTCTTTCCGTCCGTTCTCTAACACCCGTAAATATACCCGGATTGCCATACAATTGATATATCTTACTGATGTTTACCATGACACGTTCGGTATTGAAAATGAAGTCTGTAGCATTGCTAGTTTTTTTACAGGGACACACAAAAGTTTTTGTTACATTATGATTATGGTCCATGGGGAAAAATAGTTTGTGGTGTATTTTAATTATCTTAAACTATTTCAAACATAATGATATTCGTATGTATTACTAAGGTGAACCAAAAAATGCTTTCTCTAGCATATGGAATGCAAAAATCTTATCAAACGTTTACAGGATCACACAAAAGAAACCCGTACATTATGTCTATGGGAAAAACTGTTTGCTGTTTATTTTAATGATGTTAAACTATTTCAAACGTAATGATATTGAAATGTATTACTGATATAGAGATGCAGAAATATATATTTTTGTAGAATATGGAGTACAAAGAACTTATCACAGATTTACAGGGTCCCAAAAAAGAAATACGTTACATTATGGCCAATGGGGAAAAATTGTTTGTAGTGTATTTTAACAATGTTACACTATTCAAACATATACGAATTGATATAGATCACTGAATTGCGCTACAGGATGTTTACAATAGAATATGGCATAAATTGCATTTATCATTTATTTATAGGGATACACAAAGTGTTCGGCTATATTACTGTCTATGAACAATAATTGGTGTAAGTGCGTTTTCAATTCTGGTATGTGTATTTACATTTTACTAATTATTTGTATATTACTGGGCGTGTCTAAATTTTATAGATTATATACAGAGCAGCAAGAAAGAACCGAGTACATTTACGCTTATTGACACTAATTGCTGTAGGGGATTTTTCAACAATTTTATGCGTTACTGAATTAAATATTTACATACTATGAAGTATAATATTCAAATATATATATCATATACAGGGATGCATAAAATAATTCGTATATTTTCCCGACTGTGGATGATAACTGTTGAAATTGCGTTTTCAAATGTGTTATGCGTTTTCCAAATCGATTACTTGGCCATCAACTTTCACCTTAATACACACGGATAAGTTTTGTTACTGTTCTAAATGTTCTGAATGTGTTGGAAAGTTTTCATAATCCATGCTTGAAGCATGTTTTTTTCTTTCTTGTTTATTTAAAAATAGTACACTGCAAATCTTTGTACACTCTTCAGAATAATTTTTAGAACACTTATTTTGTCACCTTTTTTATTACACTTTGAAGCGCACTTTTTGGAACAGTTTTCAGAATACTTTTGAGAAAACCTATTTTGTTCAGCACACTTTCTAGCCCACTATTTGAAAGAGATGATGTCACAAGTATGACCAAATGTGTTCCCAATTTGTTTTCAAATGTGTTCCCAAGTTCATATTTAACAAATATCCTGAGCAGAACATTTTCAGTACACTTTCAGAACACTTTCTTTATAGCGGAGCATATTCGGAACACATTCAGGGAACACATTCAGTACACATTAAGTTAACTGGAACACTTTATTAAATCAAAGTGTTACAAATGTGTTCCCAATGCGTGCTGGGAATTTGCAGTGTATTCTTATTCACATGAAGTAAACCTAAAAGAGAATTAACAATGACAAATCCTTTCAAAATTTGTTTGCTTACCAAACAGGTAAAATTTTGTCGCAAACATATATTTAACATAATTCTATAAATGCAACAATCATACATCTTCGCGTTTATATATCAAAGGGTTTATCTGGTTCTTTTCCAACTTACGATATTTTGAAGCAGTGTAAAGTGTTATATGGCCTCCATTTATATCTTGACAAAGATATAAATGGAGAACTTTCATGAAGATACTTTCAAAGTATACTTTCATGAAGGTACTCTCACATTTGACATTAAGTTTAAAAGCGTGGTACATTTTAAAATATATTTTAGTACTGCATTGAAAGCAAATATGAAATTTTTTTACACTAAGATATCTCTATATATGAAAACGCAAGAGGCATTTCTTGATTGTCATATTTCTTTTTTGTTTTATAAACTCGGTTTATGGCGTCAGGTGCCGGCATCCAAATCTACAAGCAATCACTCCATTTCTTCCGGTCACGGTTCCATTCCTCCTCCAGACCTCTTTTCCTCATGGCTCTTTTTATATCATCCATCCAGTTCTTTCGTGGTCTTCCTCGTTTCCTTTTGTGATTTGTTCTATAATTAAATGCGGTTTTCAGTAGTCTCTCATCACTCATTCTTTTATAGTGACCATACCAGATTAATTTCTTTCTTTTGAAGATCGTCTAATATGGTTCTCTTTTTTTTCATCATTTCTTTCATTCTTTGATTTCTTATTTTTTCTATTCTTTATATCCTTCATGATCTTCTTAGTGCATTAATTCCCACTGCCGCTAATTCCTTTCTTTCTGTCTTCATAAGTCTCCATCCCTCTTTTCCATAACAATATGCTGTTTACAATAGAATTGCGTATATTATACTTTCTTTTCCTAGAGATCTCCCCACTCCACCAAATAGTATTCAATAGTTTTGCAGCTTTTCTTCCTTGACAGATTCTGTATTTAATTTCCTGTGAGTCTCTGAATTCTCTATTTTTGTGCCATCTTTATCAATTTTAAATAGCCATTTTTTTCATACATAATACACTTTTATTTTAACGGGCTTTAAATGCCCTGTTATTTTCATTTGACCGCCTTGTATAAACTTATTTTAAACAATATTTATGTATCACATTGTTTATTTATGTACTGTGTAAATTGTAAAGAGGCCACTACAAGAGCGAATCTACAAGTAGAGAAACTACAGTAGTCCCTATTTCTTCCGGTAGTTTGTATTTTAACGCCCTACATTTTGAAAAACGTAATGCAGCAAGTAGCGCGATATAAAAAATCAGTAATTTGTATCAAATACTGACGCTACTTGTAACACTTCTGCAGAAAAATAATGTGCTTTTCTTCTAGTCACGTGATCGTAACTTGCTTCTTTTGGGCAAAATGTGTTCTTTGCAACAATTTGCGAATGTAAGCAACTCAGCTGCACTGTTTAGCATCCCATCGTATGACATCATGTGTTTTCCATTGGCACTTGCTGGCAAATCCAAGTACCAAAATCCAAATCAAAGAAATTAATTTTCTTGCTGGAAACACATGTTTAGTTACACATTATTACATCGTCATGTTTTAATGTCGCGTTTCTTCTTTTAGAATTCCTTTATTTACAGATTTATTATTTTTTTATATTATGACAGAGAATATTATTATGGAATTGCCCTGGTCGACATATAAAGAGTAATATGTGCTTAAACGAACATTTTAGACAATACATAACAAAAACGTATCTTTTTGTATGCTATCCGGTAGCGGCGTTTTAAGGGGGCGGGAGAAATTCACAATCACTTTACTATCAGAATTTTCGTATATTAAATTTTACCTTGTTTAATCGGGGGATGCTCTACGATTAAACAAAGAGAAATTTAGTTTACGAAATTACTGGTATTAATGTGATTGTGAACCCCCTGATAAACCGCTACTGATCTTATCTTTCTTAATATTTTAATATCCTATGTTATATAGCATTTATTTGATTGTACTTCACATTCATAGTAACTGCATTCTTTAAATTAATATAACAGATTGAAAAAGAATGAATGTTTTGTGATGGTCACACCATACAAGTTCAATCTTGTTCTTTTTTTTTTTTACTAAGGTTACAGAGCAGAAACTGTATTTCATAAAATAATGTTTAAAAATATTCAGCTATATTTGTACTTTATGAATCTTTTGCGTCAAGAGACCTGATAAAGCTTTCTACAGAAGGATAATAAATGTACTTTTAGAAAGTTTTTTCTGTATATTTCAGTTATCTTGTTACATTTATTCATTTGGAGCTGTTCCAGTATTTTAATGCAGATAAATGTATTTTCTAAATACCCTGTTGGTATTCAAAGCGACAGTAGCACTATTCATTTCACTATAAATACATTGCTTTACCTACAAGTTTTTCTCATTTTTCAATATTTAGGATAACTTTGCATTTGATTTATATTAGTTTATGTTCTCCAGATGCTGTCTAATATTTCATCCATAAATCTGAACAGCAATAAATAAATATAGTTTTTGTTGTTGTTGTTGTTGCGATTATAATAAATGTTGCATATCTTTTTTATGAGTGACGAAATTAGAATGCACTTGAAGATTAGAATTGTATAGACTGCTGCATAATACTAATACTACATATTTGTGCATATATGCAGTTAATGCAACCGATTTAGAAATGAATTACGGTTATAGATTACCGTAAATTCGCGCGTATATGCCGCACCTCAAACAATTCGATTTCCTACCAGAATTTATTTTAAATGAAATGTGACTTATTTCTGCTTAGCACTTATTTGACTTCTTATTTTCAATAAAATTTCCGGTTTGAGAAAGACTTAACTAACCCGCGGCGCATACGCGCCAAATTACGGTAATTTAAATCTGTAGTAAAATCTAAATATTGAGTTTGAATTTTATTTAGGACTTGCGGTAAAACTATTTAAGCATTTCTTCATACACATTTCGGAAACCACAAGGATAATTCTATTACCGAAATACAAATTTAAGGACAATATTCGTTATAATAAAAGAGGTTTCGTAATAAATATAGAATTTCTTTCGTAAAATATATTAATTGTTAAAGATGACGTGGATGACAGAATACATTTCCTGTAAAATGAACAGAATATTTTGCATTGCAATAAAGCACACTTGAATAAAAAATAAATTTATTATGATGTGCAGGTATAAAATATACTGCTTGTAAAATGTGCAGTCAAAATAAAATTAATAAATAACGATCTTTCTTCATATTAAAGAACATTTTTTTCTGCTTATTTATTACTGTTTATGTTTTTAGTATCAGCATAAAAATAATTGGTTTATTGATTATAATGTTTTTACACAAAAATATAATAAAAATAATTAACTAAAAACAAAAGAAATAAGGATGGTTTTAAGATCAGCTATAATTAAATACTATTACATTTTTTTTATATTCTGTTTTATATGAAATTAAACGTATTATACTTTTCTACAAAGAAGAATTATTTATATCATTTGTTTTACTATAATTTGAGAAAACGTAATTTATATTTATTTATTAAAGAAAATGTAATGAATATTTTATATTCTACTGCCATATACTTAATAAGAAATATTTGGTATAGATAACTATGTAATTATTTTCCATGCTTTAGTAATAAAAAACTCTTTTTTGCTCATCTGAAAAAAAAGGGGCTAACATTTTTTCTAAACCTTATTTGAAATTCCTTCCAACAATACGAAAGTTTTTTCTCTGTAATCTAGATGATTTATGGAAATAAAACGAGCAGGTGGAATGATACTACCAAAAGATAAATTAAATAAAGAAACAGCCGTTGAATTATGGTTTGCTATATCTAAACCGTTTGGATATTTTCTCCTTCATTTGTCTCAGCAATGTTTTCAAAAAAGCAATTTCACTCTCAATAGCTACTAATATTTAAACATTTTCCTTCTTTTATATGTTTGATACTGGAATTAATAAACGAATATTATATACATAAAATATAGCTTATTTTATTGTAAGAGAGAAGATAATGAAATGTATTAAAAATGTACTTAAATATTCACACTTTGTAATTTATTTTTATTTTTATGGATGTGGTCTTACATTTTTTCTGACTATTAAATGTGTAATTATTTGATTGCTTAATATGCAATTAGCTACAAATCAACTTAACACTAGAACGACCGTGAGCGGTCATTTTGACCGCTACCAAATGAATATATTCCGATTCAAACCAGAAATTTCTTTTTAAAATAAATTAAATACAAATTTCTCAGAAATATGTTAAATGAATAAGTTGAATAGTTTTAAATAAAAATTCTGGTGTGAATTAATTTTATAAAACTTGAGTAAAATTTTCGGTCGTTCTAGTGTTAAATGATTAGCATAACAGCTAGTCGACATGACGTGATTAAGAAGTTACGCCACCGCCCCCTGCATACTAGGCCTGCGCGCTGACACAAAAATGACGGCTGTCGTAGGTGGATTTTTTAAAGTATTTGTACAGTCCCCTGAATTTACACACCAATAAATTCTAAAAGTTTTCTTTTACTTATTTGAACTCAGAAAAATAAGACGAAGAAATTTTTAGAAATTAGTGTTCAAATTCGAGGGAAAGTACACACGCTGAAAAAAATCCGCCTGCGACAGCCGACATTTTTTGTGTCAGCGCGCAGGTCTAGTATTCGGTGCTGTGAGTTACAATTGAACACAAATGACACAACGCTTACTAAATGTTACTCATTTTATTCGTACAATATAACTATCAAATGAATGTTATTTTGTGATTCCACTATAAATTTACGGTAACAGATTTTTTCGTCAATTGCATCTCGTCCCAAGGGGGAAATATCGAGGACATTGTGAATAATCCATCTATTTTATGGATCGCGTGACGACAGAGACGGCAAAAAGTTTAACTTGTGTTATATTTTGAACGTGGGGCTATTAGGGACGTTACGTCGCGTTTCTTTCTTACTCAATTACATTTATATAGGATCACAAAATAGGTATTGGAGCGTCTTCATTATCATGGTTTCCATAAATAGAAAATTGGATACACTGAGTAAATTCCCTTTAAGCCATTCTCTTACAAATAGATCAATCAAGAGATTTATATTCTAAAATTATTTATTAAAATACAGAAAAATGTTTATAAAATTTGTATTAAATTATGGGCGTTACGTCGCGTTTCTTTCTTTCCCAGTTACTTATACATAGGATCATAAAATAGGTATTAGAGTTTCTTCATTATCATGATTTCAATTCCTAGAAATTTGGATGCACTGATTAAATTCCCTTTACGCCATTCTCTTGCAAATAGATCAATCAAGGGATTTATATTCTAAAATTATTTATTAAAATACAGAAATATGTTTATAAAATTTGTATTAAAAAGGAACCTTAAAGTAATGATTCTCATTGCAGAAACAGCCTTCAGTTACAGACATCCGAAATTCAACGCTAAGTTTTTCTCCCCCGGGTGCAGCTGTGTATTTTCTATCTTTATATGTTTTGCATTAAATCTGAACCTTAAAGTAACGATTTTCATTTCTGAAACAGCCTCCAATAACAGACGTCCAAAATTCAACGATAAGATATTATCTCCCGGGAGCAACTGTGTTACATCTATTTTTATATGTACTGTATTAAATCTGAACCTTAAAGTTACAATTTTCAATTCTGAAACAGACTCCAGTTACAGACGTCCAAAATTCAACGCTAAGATTGTACTTCCCGGGAGCATCTGTGTAACATCTATCCTTATAAGGACTGTTATGTATTTTTTTTAAATAAAGTTAATTTTTTTCGAACACAGGAATAATTCTCTTTTTTCCAAACTCTTAGTAATTGTATTGATGTTTTTCCATTATTTTAAATTGGGTAGATAATTCATATTCGGCATTCAAAATTCGAATGTACTGCCGATTATATTCTCATATACATAATTAGAGAAACAAGATGAAAATTTCATTCCCTTTCACACCAAACCGTACTTTTATTCATAGATCGAAAGGCAATCTTGAAAGCAGTTTGTGGTGAAACACTTTTAATCTCAGTAATCAATAACGGGTATCTAATTCTCTGATGCCATTGCGTTAAACCTTAATTGCATGGTGATGTAAATTTCCATCACTGTTTATTTAACTTTTAATAAATAAATCAACTTCTTCTCCACCACTATATTTATATAGAAATATTAATGCAGTACATTTCCCGTGAACTATGTTGCTGAACAAAGTTAAAAATCTATCTTAAAATTTCTGGTGTCTAATATTTAATATATGTATAAAAAAACACAATTGTAAAAGAAAAACTCATGCAAAGAAGGGTTAAAAAAGACTTTTGTGAAAAAAAACTGCAGTACTTACATTTATAATTGAATTTAGAATTACATTAAAAAAAAAAAAAAAAAAAAAAAAAAAAAAAAACATTTTTACACTCCAAATAACCGGACCCTGCTATTTTTCTGTGTGGTAAACATGATTGTTAGCTCAGTTTAATATTTTAAACATTTATATATTTGATTTATATTTTTTTTTCATAAAATTCTAGCATTTAGACCAAAATTAAAAAAAAAAACATTTAGACCAGTTCTCTATTGCAGTGCACCATTTCATGATGCATACACCGAGATGATTATTTTCTGTGACCTATACACAGGGACCCTACACTTCTACCGCCAGTTGCTCTCATGCACCTTTTCTGCCTTTACCGGTCTTGTTTTGCGTTTCTTGGACATCCCTTTGTTAATTTACTTCTAATTTTACATTGATTTCTAGGCAACTAATGAACTCTTTATGATGTTTTCTTAGTTTTATTATGCTTTACTAGCTCAAAAATTGAAAGGTGGCAAAGAACTTTAGCAACTTGATAGCAGTCACAAAAATAGTGATAAAAGTCCTCCTATAAGTACCAAAATATGGCATATTTCTTTTTAAATCCTACCCTTGCTTTGATTGACACATTACCAAATAAAATGGAATATGTCTGTCCCTCCAAACATTCATATGCATTGGCTACATTCAAGAAAAGGAAATATAATTAACATCAATCTAATCAGGTTTTACTGCCTTTTTATGATTATTGTGCTATAACGTTTGATAAAATAATTATAATTCAACAAAATTTATTGCATAATATTCTTGATTAAATTATCTTCCTAGTGGTACATAGTTTTTATGGTATTACTATATTATAGTTGTATTATATCTTTTATGGTATTTGATGTTATGATCCATCAAACTTCAGAAAAGCATTTTTTTCAAAAGGTGTCAAAATTTTGGCCTCCACTGTATATGCATGTAACAGGTTTCGCACGCTTTTAAGCCACGTCCCATTTTGTTAACTCTTCCACCAGTAATCGCATAAAACTATTTTCTACCTAATGAATCTTGAATACCACAAAATGGGGCGTGTCTTAAGAGCGTGGGAACTCTGATGTAACTATGTGAGAATGTATGCGCATAAATATATACAAGTGTATATACACAACAGAGATACATATTTATTTGTAGTGAAATACTCGTGAAATTCTATTTAATCTAATACATTTATATTAGAATCAAATATTCAGGAAAATTATTCATATATCTAGGTTAGCCAGACTCTAAAATGAAGGAACTGAAACTAATTATAACTTTTCTAAAATTAATAATTTATTCCCATTTAACAATATTATAAATTCATTAGATTAATGTTTCTAGTTCAAATAACTAATTTCAAAGCTTTCGGTTTCCTTCAAACACATGCACAAAATTGATTAATGTTAAATTATATTTCAGAGCTATTCGATTTCACTTTCAGAAGATTCTGAATTTTGAATGATAAATATACATTTAAAGTTTCAAATTACTATATGTATATATATATATAATTATGATTTTTTTAAACACTTAATATATTTGATTTTCGCAAACTGTAAAATTTAGTAATGTTTGCTATTCTGTCTGTGAGCGCAATCTAAATAATAAAAGATTAAAATAAAATAAAACTGCCTTTTTGACAGCTTTTATTTACACATCAGAGTAATAAAATGATTAAATACTCTTTGGTTTTTAAATTATCTTTATGCTCTATATTCTATAATTAAGTTGGTTCGATGCATACATATTGGGAAAATATAACATTTTTTAAGCTTAAAAAAACTAAAATAACGCAAACTGTATGCGTTTACACTAATTAGATATAAAGATATAAAATGTTTAACAGATATGTAACTGGATGAAACTTTTTTCGCTGAAGAATATTATTAATAAGAAATATAACAACAACTTCTCATTCAACCGGTACCAAATGAAAATATACTGATTCGAAGTCAAAAGAAATCATAAAATATATAAAATATAAATTGTATGGTACCAAACAGAACAGTGAAACAGTATTGAAAGACTTCCCAGTTGCGATCAACATAACGCCCAGTCTATTGACAAAATGTATTACATGAATATTGAGCCATTGTGTGAGGAGTTAACTGTATTTTAAAACCGTTTAAATAAATTAAATAAAGTGATTAACCCCTTGGTGACGAGGGACACGTATACGTGACGGATAAAATGCTCGGAATCCTCGATTATTCCCGCCAGTTAATTTTTATTGTAAAATTTGCCTCATTAAATCTTAGCATTTCTGCGATTCAATTAGGCGAAAATTTCTGCTTTGAAAAACCGGTGGTAGAATATTAAAAATTCTGTAAAGGACGCTCGTCGCGAAGGTGTTAAATAGTTTTAAATCAGAATTCTGGTGTGAAATATTTATATAAAACAGTAAAATTCTTGGTATGTTTAGTGTTAATTTAAATTTTCATGTTGTTGTTCATAATTAGTCTAAATATATATATATATATATATACCGAATCAATATATGATAAAAACATATGTTTGACTGGTGTATTATATTTAACCAATAAATGGATGCAAAAGAATTATTCACTTAGAAAAATGTAGCTGAAAATAGCTTGTAAAAATGTATGGTTAAAAAATAAATCATGAAGTTATTTCGATTTCAAAATCTTGCAAATAATAAGAGTAAATCACAGAAAGTATTAAAATATCTTCATATTTTTATTACACCATGTAAGTAAACATTATATACTCAAACATTCAATTCCTTGTTAATGCAATTTAAATTTACATGTTGTTGTTCATAATTAGTCTAAAAAAACTATATATCGAATCAATATATAATAAAAACATATGTATGACTGGTGTATTATTTTTAACCAATAAATGGCTACAAATGAATTATTCACTTAGAAAAATGTAGTTGAAAATGCCTTGTAAAAATGTATGCTTAAAAAATAAATCATGAAGTTATTTCTATTTCAAAATATTGCAAATAATAAGAGTAAATCACAGAAAGAATTAAAAATATCTTTATATTTTTATTACATCATGTAAGTAAACATTATATACTCATACATTCAATTTCTTGTGAATGCAATTTAAATTTTCATGTTGTTGTTCATAATTAGTCCAAAAAAAAACTATATATCGAATCAATATATGATAAAAACATATGTATTACTGGTGTATTATATTTAACCAATAAATGGCTACAAATGAATTATTCACTTAGAAAAATGTAGTTGAAAATGCCTTGTAAAAATGTATGCTTAAAAAATAAATCATGAAGATTATTCTATTTCAAAATCTTGCAAATAATGAGAGTAAATCACAGAAATAATTAAAAATATCTTTATATTTTTATTACATCATGTAAGTAAACATTATATACTCAGATATTCAATTCCTTGTGAATGTTCATTTCTAAAGCGATGTATATCTTTACATGTACATAAGATATTTTCTAAAGATTTAAAATTGATTTAATGAGAATTTTCAGTAGATACATTATGCAGATAAATATCCTTTTAAAATTGTTTAGTAAAACTATTGAATCATTAAGTCTTTTCAAATAAATAAACTTTTCAAATAATAGGAATAAATCATCGATAACATTAATGTTTCTATTTTTCTTTATTACACCATGTAACTGTATCTTCTATATTTAATATATCCTTTGACTCTCTTGGAAACTGAATTTATGTTTAAATAAAATGTCTTTAGATTTTCATAACCTACTTTGAAGATTAAAAATTGATTTATTTTGAATTTCCAATAGATACTTCATGACGATGAAATGAAATCGATTTTAAAAATATATACAGAAGAAGAATTTAGGGATAACCATTTTTTATTCTATAATTAATAGAAAATTATTATTTTTATTTATAAAGAATTATTATTGTGCCATTAAAATGGCACAATGTTTTACGAGGTCAAGGTCAAACCTTACGAGGGGGGCAGGGGACTTAAGCTCAACTAGCCCCGCCTAGCACAATGTTTTACAAATACGCACAGATATTAAGGTTACCATTTTCTCATTTAGAAAAAAATCTGATCATAATTCTTGGGTTTTCAAAATATTCGATGCTATCGATCATTCGCTCCTGCAACTAATCTAAGAAAATCGATTGAACTTTCAATAGACCCCATTGCGTTGGTGGAAATTTTTGTAATAGTTTTTTTTTTTATCATGTAAAATTAATCAGAGCGGAGACACAAACAGTATTAATAATGTAACTTAGAATGAAATTTTTTTATTAATAGAAACTAATCTAGTCGAGCTTTTTCTACAGTGTACTATTTATTTGTATTTTACAGTGGTGTTTAATACCTTCGCAACGAGAATCCTATATAAAATTTTTTATTTTTTAACACCGGTTTTAAGGAATAGAAAATTTGAGAATTGAAGATTAAGATATTCTTATTAAATTAGAAAAACTTTTCAATAAAAAATCAGTAGTAGGAATTATCAAAGATTATGAGCACATTGGCCAAGATCAAGATGCATTCAATATAATCAAAATTGGCTTGATGTTGTTATGCTAGTAAATTAGTCATGTATACGTGACGTTCGTCGCGAATCAAAGCCATTAAATAATAAGCCCAATCAGATAGTGTTAAATTTGTTAGCGACACACTAGCGCCAAATCTCTGCTGCGGAAGGTTGACAAAACAGAAGTGGGTCGCAGAGAAACGATACGATTTTTATCGATGTTTTGTTTTTGCACTTCCTTTAAAGCTTGCTAATTATTGGGATCTTTTATATTAAAGCTAAAACTATAATGAAAACAAAATGTGGAAATTTACTGGATTAATATTTCTATATAAATATAGTGGTGGCGAAGAAGTTGATTTATTTATTAAAAGTTAAATAAAAAGTGATGGAAATTTACATCACTATGCAATTAACCCTTTCCGGCACAGACAAATTATGTTCGTAAAATGTGAAATTACTGACTGACACCGGAATTTACAAACGACTTTCTTAGAAAATATGAACTCCTTATTTTAAGCTTTAATTTTAGAAGCAAAATTTTATTAAAATATTCTTGGTGCCGAATGCAACACTCCCAACCGCTAGATGGCGCTATTTTCAACTTGCGAAAAGTTTCCCATTTATCTGACTGGGCTTATTATTTAATGGCTTTGTCGCGAATGGATTAAAACATGTTTTTGGGACTTGGTAACTGTTAGCAAACAGCGACCTGAGCCACCTACTATTAACTAAAAAAGTCCTTCCGGCCTGCACCGGGAGGAAAAGGTAGCTGTTTTAAAACATTCTATTCATTTTACTCAAACACTCGAAGCTAAAATGCTTGGAACACGATAATAGAAGATTCAATCCCGGTATTTGTTAATACTGAATTTGAATGCGAATTTCAGCATGAGAGTACAGCATATCAAATATCATATTGTTTCAATATGTCAGCCACCCTAGAATTTCAATCTGCCATATCTCAGCCATTTTTTAAGATAAAGCCAAAACAAAAAATGTTCCAGAATCCTTGTATCACGTTAAAAAGACCCCCCACGGAGGGCACTCCCTCCCCAGGGCCTATATCCCTCGTGTTGATAATTGGCCGTCATAAATCAACCAACCAACCAACCAACCTTGTATCACGATCTAACATTGAACGGAAACAACTTTTTCCATTTATAGTTTTTTATACATCGTTTACAATATAAAAAAAATTAAAAATATATAACTGGCCACCATTTTGAAACAAGATGGCGCATGAAGTTGGCCAACGAACTCGGTAGAGACCTTGGCACGTTCTGTACACATGATCAGTCACATTCATATCGTTTCATAAATACGAGAGTTACAGCATATCAAATATAAGATTGTTTCAAAATCTCAGCCACCCTAGAATTTCAAACTGCCATTCCTCAGCCATTTTTTTTAAGATATAGCCAAAACAAAAAATGTTCCAGAATCCTTGTATCACGTTCTAACACTTGACGGAAACAATTTTTTTTTCAATTTATATATTTTTTTGTACATCTTTTTGAATTTTTACAAATTTAAAAATGTTTAACTGGCCGTTATTTTCAAATAAGATGTCGGATGAAGCTGGCCTACGAACTCTGATGAGACTTTGGTATGTCCAATACACATACTCAGTTACATCGAAATCGGTTACATAAGAGAGTTATAGCATGACAAATGTCACATTTATATATTTATAAAATAAAAAAAAATCTTAACCGAAAAAAACTATGCCAGGTGAACATTTTACCAACAAATTTTAATATTAATACTTTAAAGAAATTCTTTGTTTTTATTTTCATTGAAAGAATACAATTTCAAATGATTTGGATGTTTGATGTTTTGAAAACATGTTAACTGCTTCCCGTATTGAATGAAAGTTTCAAACTCGTTTATATTAGGTTTTATTTTATTTATTTATTTTATTGTTTGTTTTCAAATGTATTTGAAAATATTTAATTCTAATTGAAGATTATATTAAATATAAACGATTTGAGAATTGATTTGTAACATTTTATAAGCACGTAAGAAAAAACTAGAAGTATGAGATAGTCCATATAAATCTGTTTTTTTATATATAAAATAAAGCATGTTATTAGAAACTAATGCCACTTAACGAAATGCGATTCTGTGATTTAAAAAATATATATATTATTCATTATTCATAGATGCCAACTTCCAGTAATTTGTAACGGTAAATTTCACCTTTTTTCATAGCCGAAATTCTTCGATTAAATGAGGCAAACATTACTATTCAAATTTAGTTGTAACCTAAAAACGTAAAAGTAGGCAAATATGAAATACTGACAAAATATTTTTAAAAATAATATAGAAAACTCATAGAATTTGAATTTTTAAATTCGTAGGAAAAAAATTCAAATGATACTAGAAAATCCTGGAATTGATACTAGAAAATGTTCTTTTCATTAATTTTTTCAGTTTTTTTGTCTTTAATTTATTTCAATGGTTAATTTAAGATTTATCTATTAATAAGCAGGATTAAAATTTTGAAGCTTGATAGCAAAAGAAATATTTCTTAAGATTCGTACCCCCTTTAATAAAAAGCTTAAACTATACATTTTTTAAAAATATTTTAGCTGACAATGGTTAATTTAAGATTTATCTATTAATAAGCAGGATTGAAATTTTGAAGCTTGATAGCAAAAGAAATATTTCTTAAGATTCTTACCCCCTTTAATAAAAAGCTTAAACTATACATTAAAAAAAAATATTTTTGCTTCTTGGTAGCTGATTTATAAATGGGAATATAAAAAAAATATCCAAAAAACTAGTCCTAAAGAGTTGCTAAATGATTAAATTAAAGCTAGATTATGAAGTGATTGTGATATTTTTATTGCGATATACCCTACGGTAAACGCAACCTAAAAAGGTAAAATTAATTACATCCCATTTGATTCAACCATTTACTGCTATTAAATGCTTTGTTTAACAATTAAACGTCTTTGGTATCACCAGGGATCCATTATGATAATTTACGGAATCCGAGTATTTTACTTTTAAAACAATAGTTATATATAACATAAATTATGTTAAAACCTTTATCGGAACGAAACAGCGAGTAAAATTTAGGAAATATATATTATACTAATAGTATTACGTTTAATTAAAAATAATAAAACTAGAATGAATATTTTAAGCTTGGTATTCGGATGTTAGTTAAGCTTTTATTACAAACATCATACTTTTTCTTCGAAAAGAAAAACAAACTCCATAAACTTTATAAAATGTTCAAGAAATATTTGAAATCTAATAATAATAATAATAATAATAATAATTAAGAGAACTGAAATTCATGCTTAAAGAATTTTTTTCCGTAAGAGATATTAGTAATATTATTAAATTAAAGATAATATTGAATTAAAATTTTTTGGAGACTACGCTGATATATTGAAATCGGATTGGAAGAAATAGAAAATATTTGACCATAAGATATAAATACATGTGAAGCGAGGTTTAGCGGGAAAGTAGGTCCGCACTGCATGGCTTTTTTAGACAATGCGTGTCAGTGGAATTTAGTAATTAGTATCAGGGTTGTCAGTTTGAAATCCTTTTTTATTCAGAAATACTGAGTTCATACCGGAAATTCAAAAATCAAACATTTTACTTTATGTAAAATGCAATCACGAAATGTGTGTCATAAAATAAAGCAAAAATTAAGATTCGAAATTATGTTATGAATTCGGAATTTCTAAATAAAAAGAAGGGCAACTCTGGTTATCATTTTTGAAAGTAGAAATGCAGTTTGATGAACAGTTTACCAATGTCAAATTCAGACAGGCTTTCGAGAAATTGTCGACAGAAATATAGCACTTGTTGAAGCAAGTGTACGGTGAGATAGTAATGTGTCTTGCAATGCAAAGTTGTTTTGGAAACACGTCGCTCATTGTAATTAACTGGCTTTTTCTTTTCTTTTCTTTTTCTTTTTTTTTTTTTTTTTTTTTTTTTTTTTTGGCAGTCTTTGACAAAACGGTTTTAAGTGTTTATTAAATCGATTCCCAATTCCAAATCACTGCAAATTTTGTTAATTTTATACAAATTCTTACATTTTACATTTAAAAATCCTAATTTTAGTCATTTTTAAACAGAAAAGTACTTTTTTTAGTGGTGCTTGATATCAAAGGTCTGGTTTCGATTCTACATTTTTCACTCTGTCGCCAGTACGCTGCGTAGTAAGCGATAATTTACATTATTTGTTATATTCATTAATTTCCAGCATAATTTCAGTTCTGTTAGGAAATATAATTACAGTAAGTACATTCTGAAACTAAAGTCAAAAGTAATGTATCGCCAGTTTATTAATATATACATATATATATATATATATATATATATAACGTGTAGATACATCCAGGCTGATGATTATATTTACACGTGTTTTTTTATATCCAATTCTATTTTAAATCTCTTGTTATCCAATTTTCCATTATATTACATTTTGTGACATATCACTTCATATTTTATTTCAAAATCCATTTGTATTCACTTGATATCAAATTCCAATTATTAACATTTTATGGTTTATTATATAATTTTTCTCTCTCTCTCTCTTTTTAAATAATCTTCATATTTTCAGTATTTTTGGCCAATTACCTTTGAAGCAAATGCTATGGTAATATTATGATTGCACTTGTTAATTTATTAACTTTGTGGTATTCTTTCTACACTTTATTACTAATTATCTCTTTGGAGATTTCATTAGAATGATACAAGAACTTGATTAATGTTTTTTGAAATTCAAAGATATATATATATATATATCTTACTTTACGTTGGAGGTCATTCGTTTATGTGAAATTAAAAAATATATAGAGGCAGATATTGAAATTCGTTCTATATTTACATTCTCTAGTGTTTTTCAATCGGAATCTCTAAAGGTGAATATAAATCTGTCTTACATATCTTTCTATTACATTCTCTGTTAATTCATTTATATTCTAAATTCATTTTCAAAACTTCGAATTGCAATATGTCCTTTTAGCAATTGGTTACATGCTGAAGAATAAAATAACTAAATACACTGAAAGCCTAATCATCATTAAACAATATTCTGATTTCAACTATGAGAAAAATTGTAAATCATCAAAATACACGGATCTCTCACTTATACGCGATACACGGTAATTATTTTTTAGCACCAGTTTCTTTTTAAAGTAATTTTCTATTAATTTAATCGCAGAATTTATAAATCAAACATTATTGTTTTAAAATAGTGGTATGAAAAAGTAATTACTGAACATCGCGTATAAGTGAGAGATCACTGTATTTTTGAAATTCTCTAGAATTATTTTGCCAGCAGTATTGCTTTGGTGCAAAACAACATTCTTCTATTTATTTTTAACATAATAACAACCCTTATTTATGCGCTTACTGGTATATTGTTTTTTCTGTTAAAAAATATAAATAAACTGTTTTAGAATAGTGGTATGAAAATGTAATTACTTAACACCGCGTATAAGTGAGAGGTCACTGTATATAAAGCAATCTTTAAATTTTGAATGTCTTTAATTTTCAACAACAAAATTTGCCAGCCTTTATTATTAAAAAAATAATAATAACTTCTATTTTTTTTCAACTTGTGTAATGTAAAGATATCGTAAGTAACGTATGCATAGAAAAGTCATTATTGCGTTTTATAAATAAAATAAAAATTGTATGCTAATTCTATTAACTTGAAATTATCAGCGAACAAAAATCAGTCTACATGTTTTACTTTCACTTAAAAAAGAGAAGTCAGAAACAAGACATCCACTTTGACGGATTAAATCAAAATAACTGTGTTGTTTTAACATTGAATTGCTGATTCTTTATTCTCATTTCTTTGTTTAGTTCAGTGAATGATATAATCTCGTACTGTTACTTGGGATATATTGATAAAAATCAGTCTTAATACAATACACCACATAATATTTGAAGAGAAAATGTATCGGGTAGAATTCGAAAAACTAGTTTCGATGGGCATATATTTATAAAAGGAGACAGTAACAGAAGAAATCTGATCATTGTCTTTCTTTTAAAAACGAAGAACAAAAATTTTATTAAAAGGAACAAAAAGTATTTATCTGCTGAAGGATAAAATAAATAAAGAATGCTGACCGCCTAAAAATAAAGCATAATATAAAATTCGATTTTACTATGACGAAGCCTGTTGTACATATTTTAGTTTTTCTTAAATATGCGAAGTTTTAAATATCGTTCTGTTTGAGCGATTAAAGAAAAATCATCGTACTTTTATAATGTAGAATTTTAAAATCATTTTCTTATTTTAAATTGAATGATAATATTGTTCAAACATTACATTCCATATGAAGAAAACGTCTTAATTGACGTTCATTAAAGGTAACACCATAAAATATATTCTGAAATTTTTTAAAATATATACTAAAACACTTTAATTGCTTAAAAAAAGTCAAATATCAATAAAAAACCCATTAAAATATTGACATGTTTCGTTTGATTCACCCATTCATCATCAGAACATATAAGAATCACAAATATAATGTGTACAAAAATTGAAATGTAAGATCAGTCTCTATAATAAAGTGAAGATACAATACCCTGTATAATTTTAATGCTGCTCGTTGCTCCATCTGTAGTCCACTTCCCAATGTTATTCAACCATTCAACCCAAATATTTGGTATATAAAATGACAACGCATCATTATACACTCTTGAACTTCTTATATATATTTAATCAATTCTTTTACAAATAGCAGTAAATAAAATTGAGATCTATAAATCCATTTACCTTCATTGAACAGGATGTTGATAGTCTATTTTTTTACAAAGTCTTGATAAGGCTGTATCCTCCCAATTATATTTAACACCTGCAACATGTTCCTTACATCTAATACCGAATTTCCCTTGGGTCACACCTACATAATAATTTCTAACACCTCCCTCCCTAATAAATGGAATAATATATACTCCTGAAAGGTCACCCTTATCAACCGGATCAATTTTTGCGCTCAAAATCGTCTTTAATTTCGAAAGAAGTCTCGCAAGTAAACTCAAACCAAACGCTTTTAAAATAGTTTTTATAAACTCAAAGAAATCTGGATAACGATTCGTAACAACCCTTTTCATATTAACTTCACTATCAATTTTATTTTCAGTAACACTCGTGTTCATTTTACTAATAAAGTTCTGAATTAATCAATTAACCAACGTTACGCGATATCCATTATTAATAGCAATAAGCTTAATTTTATCTAATTCACCCTCAAATTTTTTTCGGAAGATACTCTAAAAGTTCTATTAATCAGGAATATAAATGTAGATATCTTATAAGAAGATGAAGTGCATTCGTCAAAAGGTATGATATTTAAATTGAATTTTAGTTTCCTATAAACAGAACGGATTAAAACATTCACCTCCTTCTTTAACTTTACATATAAAAAAATGTAATCTCCCATCTGTCTCAAGTTGAAACGTAAATTTAATATTACCATCTAGTTCTTTTAAATGCTGAATGAATATCAATAATTTATCAAACAATAAAAATATCATCCACATACCGTAGTCATATTAAGGGTACTAATAATTTAAATGTGCTAAAAATCTTTGATTCAAGGGGGTGCAATTTGAACTCGGCAAGAAGGCCCGATACTGGGGATCCCATTGTTACACCACATTACTGTTCATAAATTATACTGTCAAAAATAAGAAAGTTATTGTTAATTATTAAGTTCATACCACGCTTCAAAGTATTCTTTATGGGTACATTGAAATCTGCATTCCCAATAAAATATTTAATGTTCTGACCCACATCTACTGTATCATGGATACAGTGATTCAATCTTTAACCCCTTGAAGGGCGCCGTTATATTATATATACCACTTAATTTTAATCCCAAAATGCCACAATGACACAAGAATTTTATTATGAAATTTTGAATTTATGAGGTACATGAAGAAAAGCTTTTACTTATTTTAAAATAAATTCGTCCGTGAATCTTGGTATCAATCAATCATTTCAATATTTTATCTCCAAGAGTACTTTGCCCCTGAAGGGGTTAAACTCGCAAAAATGCAATTATCGAGAATTTCAATCTTCTCAAATTTCTCAATGAAATCACTAGTGGAATCTACAATGAATGTAGAGGGAGGTAACAATCGTTTCAGTAATGGTACATATGCACGTTCTAAGTAATAAGTAGGGCCCTGACATTTAGTAACTAACGGTTGGTAGACTAAAAGATCATAAGAAAGATTGCCCTTTTCGATAAGCAAGACTGCCCTCTATTTTATGGTGACAATGTTGTTATTCATAATGTTTGCTATTGTTAAATATACCGGGTGATTATAATTAAAGTTACGATTTCAAAAATCGATAATTTTAAAACTACTGGTCAGAATGACTTGATATTTTAGCAGAACAATCGTGAGGCAATGGAATTTTGTTTGGCGAAGGAAAAACATAGTTCCAAATTGTGCCGATAGATGGCGTTGTCAGGGTAATGTCAGGGGAAAGACCAAAAATGTATTCTTGAACCCTTTCCGGCGCGGAGTAAATTTGTTTGCCAAATGATGAAATAATAGACTGACACCGGAATTTACAAACGAATCCATTAGTAAAAAGAAACTTGCTTATTTTTCTAGTTCTTAATAAAAGGAAAATTTTAATTAAATACCGGGTGATTATAATTAAAGTTACGATTTCAAAAATCGATAATTTTAATTAAAACTACTGGTCAGATTGACTTGATATTTTAGCAGAACAATCGTGAGGCAATGGAATTTTGTTTGGCGAAGGAAAAAAAAAGTTTCAAAATGTGCCCATAGATGGCGCTGTCTGGGTTCACATTGTCTGAAGATATGCAAATTACTAATACGTGACATGCGCACCGCAGACATAGCAACCATAAAAATGCAGAGCAGCAGCTCTTTGCCTGAATGCTTCATCATGACTCTGACTATGAAGGATCGCGCTCTGCTCTTGAAGATTTTTTATAAGAACGATGACTGTGCACTTACAGCTATTAGGAAGTTTCGGACATTAAAATCCATAAAAAAGGTCCAATAACAAAAAATGGTCTCCAAAAAATGATTCTAATGTCGAAGAGACCGGTTCATTTGACGTTAAACGGGGTAGAGGAAGGAAACCAGTTTCAGCTGCGGCAGTGGAAGATGTGGCTACAGCATTACAGGAACATACTGACAGTGATGCTGGAATCAGCAGTGCAAGGGGGATTGGCCGAATGCTGGATATGCCGAACAGCACGGTGCGTAAAGTCCTACGGAACGTCTTACGCTGTTATCCGTACAAGATAACTCATGTGCAGGAGTTGCTACCTGCTGACCTGGAAGCACGTCAATCTTTTGCACTACAATTTCTTGCCCGGATGGAAGTGGACAACGGATGGTCATAGAACATTCTGTGGTCTGACGAAACCCACTTTCATTTGCAACGTTCTGTAAATACGCAAAATTGCAGGATATGGGCGACCGAAAATCCGTCCCAGCTACAGCCATTACCTCTTCAGTCTGAAAAGGTCACTGTGTGGTGCGGAATAACGGCAGCGTTTATCGTCGGTCCATTTTTCTTCGAGGAGATCACACCTACAGGTCCCGTTACCTGCACAGTTACTGGCAAGCGGTATGAAGCACTTTTGCGTAACAATGTTCTGCCGGCACTTCAACAGCGTCAGTGTGTGGATCGCATAATATTCATGTAAGATGGCGCTCCTCCGCACATTGCTACTACTGTGAAGCAGCTACTGAGTGATAATTTCGGAGATGATAGGATCATAAGCCGCCATTTTCCAACAACGTGGCCGCCACGTTTCCCCGACTTAAACCCGTGTGATTTCTGGCTTTGGGGGTACCTGAAGAATGTTGTTTATAGCGGGTGGATTCAGAATCTAGCCGACTTGAAGGCAAGCATCACACAACACACCCATTGCATTAGTACAGATACCCTCCGATCTGTTGTGGAGCATGCCGTTTTACGCTTCCAATTAGTAGCGGAACAAGGCGGAGGGCATATTGAGCAACTTATGCCTTAATAATCAGTAAGGTGTTTGTTCCATGAAGCTCTTTTTTTTTTCATTTTTTGTCATTATCGCTGTCGTCGCTGTAAACACGTAGTCTTGTCTTTTCGCTAATAAATTTTTAGTAAATCTCGGAACACTATTTTTTTCCTTTTGGCAATATCATTCCTATGTTTAACCCTTTAAGGGGCGGTGGTCACAAAAAAGGACACCCAATTTTAATTCTGAAACTGACAAACGGCACCAAGAATATTTAATTAAAATTTTCCTTTCATTAAGAACCAGAAAATAAGCAAGTTTCTTTTTACTAATGGATTCGTTTGTAAATTCCGGTGTCAGTCTATTATTTCATCATTTTGCAAACAAATTTACACCGCGCCGGAAAGGGTTCAAGAATACATTTTTGGTCTTTCCCCTGACATTACCCTGACAACGCCATCTATCGGCACAATTTGGAACTTTTTTTTTTCCTTCGCCAAACAAAATTCTATTGCCTCACGATTGTTCTGCTAAAATATCAAGTCATTCTGACCAGTAGTTTTAAAATTATCGATTTTTGAAATCGAAACTTTAATTATAATCACCCGGTATTTCGAAGAAAGACATTAGAAAAATGATAAACATCTATTTTGATGTCGTACATCTTTTTATTTAGCAAACAAAGATGCACCTTTCGTGTTTTATAATCATGATTATTCACTCCGAAAGATCCACGCCAAGAGATTACTTCAATATCGATTTATTAAGTTAGTAACTAATTTTATATTGGAAAACACAATCTGGTACATATATTTTAAATATAAATATAAAATTAAGACATATCGTCGCTACCATGTCAAACTATCGAATTTGAAAAAAAGGAATTTTCCATTACTTTTAAAAATGGGACGATTGACACCACTAAATTTTATTAGAATTCTTCGCCACGTAAGAATGCTCATAAAATATCTGTCAAGAACAGGGTTGGTATTTAGGCCATCTTATAGATTGAGAGATGCCGAATTCATACCGGAAATTCTGGGAGAAAATTTTTTACTTTAAGTAATCATGAAATGTTTGTCATTAAATAAACGGAAAATTTCTGCTTGAAATTCCTGGTATCAATGCAAAATTTCCGAATGAAAAAGAGATCAAACTGAGAACCCTTGTGAAGGATATTATTAAAATTTAGTGGTGGCAATCGGCCCATTTTTAAAGGTAATGAAAATGCATTTTTGCACATTCGATAGTTTGACATGGTAGCTACGAATGATAAAATATAATTTCCCATTCGAAGTGAAAATATACATTCTATGACAAAAAGTCACTGGAAACTTGATTTTAAATGCTTAGGCTAATATTTAGAGAAATACTTGACGACTTCAACTGTAATTTCGAGAATATAAAAAAATATGTTTTACCTCATGTTTTTCAGCGAAAGTTTTTATCACGGAGGTAATTAGGGAACCATCAACAAATGGAATAATAAAATTAATATCTTCAGTCACCTTGTGAAAGAAAAAGCCGAAATAATCTCTATCTGTAGCAGAGGGCTATGTGCATCATGTACAACATTTCTGTTCAATTGTCTAAGAATAACACGTATACGCATAATGATATAAAGGGATACATTTCCACTATAGCATCTTGGCATATTTTAAAAAGCTTGGTGATTTCGGGCTTCAGAAAATGATATTTGTTGCTAAATGATGTTAACAGCTATGAATTAATATTGTTTTTTATACAAAAACAGATAAATGGCTTCTTTATATTAAATAAATTGTATAAATACCGAAAAGTTTGCTTGTGTATAGGAACCAGTGAATTGGTTGCTAGAAAATATGCATGAATTTTTTTTTTTCTCTATCTTGCCAATATCCGTATAGTGGAAAAATTCCTATAAAGGTTTCTTAAAAAAAAACAGGACATTTTTGCTTGTATTTTATTTATATCATGCATGGTTTTCAATCGAATTTAACGCCACTGTCAAGAAACTTGTCAAAGTACAGTAGAAACATTATACTACAGTCAGAATATAACTATTTTAAACATTAAAATGTAGATACAAATGCTTATCCGATACAAACAGAACACTAAAAGGCATATAAAAACCTTTTAATATAAAGATCGACATACGTTTCAGCGCTCAAACGGCGTCATTATCAATAACCACAACGATAAACAAACTATTCTCGCAATTTTTTTTTAAAATAAACTTGAAAAACATAAATCACGAGATCTTATATATAAAAAAAGCAGGTGCTTAAAATAGTCAACTGTAAAACGTAAAAAAATATTTCTTTATTGCTTTTATAAAACTGAAAAATGCCTCGTGCCAAATTTTAGATAAACCAAATGAGACTGATTCGTTTCAAATGTTCTCGATACGCATATAGATTTCTATTGATTCACCGATAATAGATGGAAAATAAACTCTTGATGGATAAATTATTTTACTATTTTAAAATCAATTTTTAAAGTCTCGGTTTTATGTAGTATTGCCGATGCTGTAGAACTTCTGTCATATTTGATATCTGCTATATGCTCTTATAATCTTGTTTTAAACATTCTAGTTGTCATTTCCATATAATCTGCTCAGGTGAACGGAATTTCATAAACGTCTGGTAGTTGATATGGGATAGTTGACATGCTCCATTGGATGTATTTTCTGACAAACTACACTTTTTAATTTTATGGATGATTTTGCGATAAGGCATATATTGAATTTGCTAAGTTTATATTTCAATCTTTCAAAGAACACAGGGGAATATTGTAAAATAGATAACTTTATATTTTATTTATTGAAGTTTTTCTTCTCTTTCTTCTCCATGTTCGCAATTGCTTTATTAATAGTGCTCTCTTTATACCCGTTGTCTCTTGCTATTTCATGTACTTTATTTATTTCTTTGGTTAACTGATCTGGAGTACAGTCTGTAAAAGCTCTCTTAATAAAATGCTTAAATGCAAAAACATTGTATGAACATGTGCTTGAGCATTTTGTGAGATGATGGATTGCTTGGCTATTGGTTTTTATACACAGTATGTTTTATGCCATGGCGGGTAATAATAAACCAATAGCCAATCAATTCAACACCCCAAATAATGCACAAGAACCTTTTTCATACAAAGTTTCCACATTTAGGTATTTTATTAAGAGAACCTTTACAGTCTGTACTCCTGATCAGTTAACCAATGAAATAAATAAAATACATGAAAACAGAAACAAAACAGAACTCATGTCTTTCTGATGTAGCTGTACAATGATATTAAAAAAATAAGAATTGTGACTTTTGTAGATTTCTGCGAGTGGTAATGTATATAAAACATTTTTTTCTATTTTGAAGAGATTTTCTGGAACATTAACTGATAATCCCGAAATGTTGCCATAAGAGTATTTTGGACTAATACTTATTTCTAGATAAGATATTTTTAAATGAGTAAATTAATCTTAAAATTTTTATAAATGTTATTAACACATTTTTGCGGTTCGAGGACAAAGTTTTCGAACTCGGGCTGGCTTAGATTTTAAATCGTCGGGCTGATGGTACAAGAAAAAAGCACGAATTTATCCCAGTCTCTTAGAAGAGTTTGGTTTATAACACTCTCAAACACGGTGCTATGTAACCTCGGACTACAATAGCACTCATTGACTATATTTAATGAGAGCTCATTGCGAAAAACTAAAAGATTTTTCAGACAATTCTTTTGAAAAATTTCATTTATGGCATATACCGTAATTTCCGGCGTATAATCCGCAGCTGAAAGAGTCGTTTTTCGAACCAGAAATATTATTTTATAAAATGTAACTTAAAAGATCGCTGTAAATATTTAACTACAATTATTGAATAAAATTTCTGGGTCGAAAAACGACTCTTTGAGCTACGGATTATACGCCGGAAATTACGGTATTTATGAACGTCAGAAACAGACAAAAAACTATTAATCCTAAATAGCTTTTTTTACTCATTTTTGCCACTATTTCATTAAAATTCTTCGAGAATTCCATATTTTAATTAAAATTCTTAAATCTGAATATTTTTACATTATATTCAAAGTTGAACTTATTTTTTTAACGAAAATTCACAATTTTGTACAATCAATCAATTTTAGAAACGACATAAAAAAATATAAAGAATTATTCATCGTTAAGGATTTTTTATTGTTGTTGTTTGTATGATAATCTTGGATGAGTAGATTTCTGTATCTTTTGTTAGAATCAACACAGTACAATGACCTCTCACTTATACGCGATGTTCAGTAATTACTTTTTCATACCACTATTTTAAAATAGTAAAATTCTATTTATAAATTCTGCGATTTAATAAGATGAAAATTACCTTAAAAAACACTGGCGCTGAAAAATAATTTCCGTGTATCGCGTCTAAATGAGAAGTCACTGTATATAGTATATTAAAAATACACTCCAAATACCCTTAAAAGGCCCAACTATGACAAAATTAAATTGCTTTTTAAACAAAATATACTATTTATCATACAATATGATGTGATTTATAATTTTTAGAAAGTCACTTTGGAAATTTAACTTAATTAGTTTTTATGATATTTTGTTGTTTTCTCAATTTTGTTTAATTTCCTTTTTCAAAATTATTTTACCGTTTAATTTTGTGAAGTGCAACATATTTGTTAATACTAAGAATTATTATACTACTTTGAACTTTTCAAAAATAATTTTATAAACCTCCAGAGAGCAGGTTATAAGTAATAAGACGTAGAGTAACCATTACTCAGTACAAATTAGATTTTATTTACAAATCATTTTAATTCAAGCTGCATGTAGCACATAATTTGCAATAAGTTGTTAAATCACACTCATAATTCACTGGATTGTGATTGTTAATGATTTTTGACATACAGATAAAAGTGAATATTTCTCTTGATAAGCTAGTTTGAATTTATTATACATTGTAGAATTGTGGATGTGAATCATTTATGTAAAAAAGCACCGAAATACTTTAAGTTAAACTAATAATAACAATAATATATGAAAAGTGAAATTTGTGTACCTCTTAATAAAGAAAATTAAATTTCAAAATTTTTGTTTGTTGCTGTATCTAATGAAAGTATTTTAGAAAGATAAAATTTAAATGTCACATTGAATTATTCATGAATGAACAACTATATATTTGAACATACATGTTTAAAAAATTGGTTTGTTTTAAGCTTGAAGCAATCCATTTTATTTTCGAATGCAGGTTCTTTTCAAATCGAATGTCTTTCTAAAATTCTTTTCATGAAAATCAATCTAGAAACAAAGCATCGTTAAAATATAAGCACACAACAGTTAAAATCGAACAAACAGGGTTCGTACGCTTCAAGGACTTTCAAGCACCTTTTACCAGAATTTTCGTAACGGAATATTTGGCTTATTTAAAGAAAAAAAATTATATCTTCAAATATAGCGACCAGTACTCTACGAATTTTCTGGTACTAAAACACTTAAAATCTCCTGAATACCCTGATGCGTACGAACCCTGAAACATCTTCTTAGAAAAAAAAAAACTATTTTATTTACATTTTAACAGAATAATTTTATTTTATAACACTCGTTTGAGCGTTCAAAATTATTACCGAAAAATCGGTTCTGAAAGTTACATCATCATCTTACTGAAAAAAAAAATCAGAGTAAACAAAAAAAGCCGTTGCCAATGGTAACAGACAAAAAACCGTCTGACTAGCGCCAGGGAGGCATTCGTAACAAAGCTATATTTTAACTTTAGAAATATTATAGGTATCTAAGAAGTAAACTATAATTATCTACATAGTTGGTTCATATAATTAAAAGAAAAACAATTTTCATTGAGCGAAAGTAATAAAAATAAACAAATAAAAAATGAACAAAACAAAAATGAACACATGGGTGCATTGTGTTCATTTGTGTTTTATATTTACGTAATTTTTAACTTCAAAATTATCTTATTATTTAATTTTATGTAGTATAGCATATTTGTTAGTATTAAAGAAGCTTTCGGGTTGTAATTTATGATTCAGTTAAAATTAATTTATCACAACTTCAGAGGGAAAATTATAAATATTAAGTTCTGTAGTATGATCATTAACGGATAGAACGTGGCCTTTATTCACAAATCATCTGAATGCAAATGGTATATATTTCATGGATTACACTAGGTTGTTTAATCCACATTCATAATGTGTTGAATTGTGATTATTAATGAGTTTTGAAAAACGCATGAAAGGGAAAATTTCTCTTGATAATCTATTTTGAAATCGTAATCCACTGTACGACTGGACTCAGATTGCGTAAATGTATTTAATAACATTTATGTAAATGTGAACTATTTACTTTGTTATTATGTTCTTTATAATGTATTATAATGCTGTTTTAAATATGTTAAATACCTAAATATTTCTTTTTCAGTAATATGCAGGAAAATAATGATTTTAAATATTTATTAGATTTGTTTATCGGACAATTTACGTATTTTTTGTCTGTTGCGTAAAAATAAATGAATAAAATGAGATTGCGTTTAACGATAATACATTATTTAAAAAAAATATTTATACTCACTTCTATCTGTTAAATATTTGTATAATAAATGCTTTGCTGTTAAATTTATTTAAAATGTAGGATTCTTTCTCAAAAAAAAAGAAAGAATAAAAGAAAAGGGAAAGGCGTAATATATTTTGTATCTTCTTCAAAAATGCAATACACCTTAATTTTGCCGAATGTTGTAATTACTACAAAATCTCTCGGTTTATACTATATCATTTCGTTCAAACTAATATAATGAAACTTCAGATAGACGATTATATTTAAATAACACGACTTGAAGTAGTCAATACCAAATACAACACTTTCTATTTCGTTTACAAATAATCTGAAATGCAAATGGCATAGAATTCATGGATTACTTACTATAGGTTGGTAAATCCGAATTCATAATGCACTTCTAGTGAATTCTAATTGTAAATGAGTTTTGATAAACGCGTATAAGAGGATATTTCTCTTTTGAAATCACAATATATTCTACGAACTTGTTGTGAATGTGTAAACATATTCAACACAAAGCAAGTGTACTGCTTGAATTATTTACTTTGTTAACATTTTCATGATGATACTTTAAAATATAGCTTCAAATTAATTACTACTTGAAGTTTGTTATGTTAAGGAATGACTATTTTACACACTGGTTTCCAAAATGAAGGAAAAATCACAAAAATAGCAACTAATCAAGATGTTACATGTAGATTTTAATAAAAAAATGGAGCCACATTATACAACACATAGTAAGGTATAAAATAACATTAAAAGAAATTACCAGACAATTGTGGTATTTCAGAAATTAGCAAAGTTATAAAATTAACAAAATGAATGTGTCAGTTTGTTATTGGAAAAGTACCTTTAATATAGAGTAGGATAACCCCTAGAAGCAATAGAGCACATACAGCGATGTGTAATACTGTCAATTATGCGGTGGATAAGTTCGCTGGGAAGTGCGAGTTATTGCTCTTGCAAAGTAGGTGTAAACGGGGCAAGTGTATGAGGAGGGCAGCAACACATTTTGCTAAAGCATCGCAAACATGTTCGATGCGATTCAAGTCCGGTGATCGAACTGACAATTCCATGCACTGAATTGTATGGTGCTAAAGATAATCTTCCACGATGACCTGTGCGATATAGCGTTGTCGTACTGTAACAGGAAATCATACCTATTGCACCGATATAAAGGCGCATATAAGCATCAAGGATCAGGGCCTGATTACCGACGGGGCACACATCCACCAGTAAAATTTAATATAAATTTTCATATTATTTAAACGTTCTATTCATGCAAAATTACTGCCATGAATAAGGAAAGTAATTCTATTCTTTTTTACTGGTGGAAGTGTGCCCCGTTTATAATCAGGCCCAGTCAAAGATGCCATCTCTATAGACGTGAGCATTCAGGGTTCCACGTGGAAAGATATGGAGGTCTATGCGTCCACCCAAAGAGATACCACCCCAAGCACAGACACTGCTTCCTCCGTATGAATCTCTTTCCCGAATGTTTCATGGATGTTTGATGGATGATAACACGTTCTCTGTTCTCTAAATGAAAAACGTCTAATATTGCTTTGGAAGCTAAACCGGTACTCATCCGTGAATAGAAAACGCCTCCACTGATCTGCCGTCCAGAGGACATGTTGACGTGCCCACCATAAACGTTCCCTTCGGTGAAGATGGCTAGTCGACTTGCGTAAAGACCACCTTCTTTAAGCCTTCTTCGCACAATAGGCGTTGACACCAACTTTCTAGTGGCTCGAGCAAGGGAGGATCTAAGATGAGATGGGGTTGCGGTTCTATTCCTTTGTACACAGAACCGCAAATATCGGTCATCGGCGCTCGTCGTTGCTTTTGCCCTTCCTTAGCTGAATCTTCTGGAGGCCGAACCAGTAGTTTGAAATTGTTTTCAAAGCCTATGAACCACAGAATGACTCACATATAGCGATCTGACCACCTCTGTTTGACTTTGACCTGCCTCCAGTCAACATCAAAAGATCTATATATCGCATTTCTGCGGGCAAATTATACCTCGAGGTCATTGTAATGAATTGGATATCCCAGATCTCTTATCTCACTCTCACAGAGACATCTGCACCCTTACTCTCTAGCGTATATTTTTATGCCGCTTACAGATGACGCAATCCAATTTTAACGCCATTAATTTGCATTTTTGAATTTTATTCAGAATCTTTTATTTAACAACAAATGCAAATTTCATAAGGATTGTTTTCTTTTTGAACGAGTTATCACTCTTTATGTGATTTTTCCTTAATTTTTGGAAACTAGTGTAGTATAAAATATTCATTAAATCAGTTTTCTTTTTCATAAATTTAACAAAATAATAATAATAATAATAATAATAATAATAATAATAATAATAATAATAATAATGAAAAGAAAGTGGTGCTATGTATGCAATTGTAGATATCTGTATATACGATAAGCAATATGTTTACAGTTCGTCTTCTATTTATTACCACAGACGATTTCGACTTATTACTACAGATGATTATGATATACATAATACACAAATCACTGTACAATTCTAAATCTAAAACTAAAAGATGAAGCACATAAGGGAGCTTTCTAATTGTTATAAAGCAGGGGTATCAAACTTTGGCTTACCGGATACCACTAAAATTTTACAGTAATCATTGCCTTATCTAATCATTGAATTTCTGCGATTCAAAAAGTCGACTATTTCTTTTAAAATTTAGTGGTTCAGGCGGGCCACAGTTTGACACCCCTGTTATAAAGGGTGTGCTTACGTCATACATTCCAGGAAATGATTGTTTAAACTTATTTCATGTAATACTGCTAAGAAAGAAAACTGAAATTGAAATATAAAACATAAGAAATGGTTATAAACAAAGCTTTATTTAAGACTAAACAAACAAGTCACTCTAAAAAGTCATAGCTGCCAATTTTTACGCTTTTCTGTTACCACTAATTTTGTTTGAAATTTTTTTTATTATCTAATCGCAGAAGTTAGCGATTGTATAAAGCAAAAATTTCTGAATCCACTGTTAATGAAATTAGCAGTAACAAAAAGTATAAAAATTGTCAGCCATGAAAAATTTAAAAAAAAAATCTGCCAATCTTTGAAGAATATTGCACATAACTGAGATATTTCGATCGGTTTGGCCGATGCGCGTTTAGAAAAGTGGGTGCAAAAAAAAAATCTCGCACTTTTTGATCTTCCCTGCTTCAGCTTTGGAACGGCGCGGCGTTTCTGTCACGCATCGTGCGACTATTTATCCTTAAACAGTTTTAATTGTGGGTTTTAATTATTATATGTGACAATTTATAAAGAATGAAAAATATGAGCATCGGGTGCATTAGGATCTGCCTTGAACTATCCTTTTTCAAATTTCGAGACTTTTATGACCGATACATTTTCCTAGCCGCCGCGTCGCTCACAGACAAACATCCTTCTTTTATTAGTATAGATAAGCCACAATAACAAGACTCATTCACATTTACGCTTACTGATCAGTGAATTCATGATGCTAAAACATTATTAAATTCAGATATACATGAAACTCACCTATGGAATATACTGAAATATTTAAAAATTTCATATTTAAAAAAATCATATGGAAACCTTTGTAAAATTACATGAAAAAGAAATAAAAAGGACTCCCGAATCTCCTTTTATCTTTATTAAAAAAAGAAAATCAGATTTTTGCTTTATTAACAAAATTGCTGACAAGAATCCTCTTTCAGAACATTTATTTTCACAAGCTATCTTTATAGAGTTATCTAAAAGATAAATAAATATAAAATAAATAAGTAAATAAATAATGGAATGCTCTTTTCCATAAATAAATATGGAATTTTACCTTTCTTTCCTAGTTTTCTGTGAAAGATGCCATCTTTACTTTAGACATTTATTGGTTAAGGAAAATATTAATCTCTTGTGTTTTATTTTATCTTTTCATCTGACCGTAAATTGATACATTTTGAAACACAATAAACCGTTATATAGTAGTACGGTAACGGCATACAAAGATAAGATTCATTTCTATAATGTATGTAACCTACTTATTCTTAAAGATAGATGTTTGAGAAATAATATTAACTATGAAAAAGGAAACATTAGACTGATAAATCTTCAGTTAAGACATTAAATTTTAGAAACATGCAAACATTTGCGTAAGCATGAAAGTATGATTATGTACTACGCACTACCTAATAGGGGCAGAACCTCATATTGGAAAGTGGACATGCTCTGTTCCACCAGTAATGTTTAGTAATTTTTCCAAAAGGATTTCTAAAATGTATTTACTATAATTTAAGCTGATAAACATAGAAAAAAAAACTGGTGGAAAAAAGCATGCTCAGATTGGGTTAGCATGATCCGTCACTGCCGTCTAATCAAGTGATACATTAAATGATAAATTGCTTTTCTACTGTAATTATTAATAATTAAATAAAAATATGATAAATATATATAAAAAAATCTGCTTTTATTTGAAAATACACTGGTAGAAATACTGTTTATGCAGTATATCTCAAAACAGCCAGTACTAACCTTGAGGGTAGTTAGACACAGTGGCGGACCGTGACTAACTATTTTGGGGGGACTAAATACATACGTGAAAGGTTTATTTTTCTCGCACCAGTATTTTTAAAAAGAAATGTAATATTGGTTTAATGGCCGAATTTTCTGCCAATGAATAACATAAAAAATTCTTTTAAAAAATAGTGGTAAGAAAAGAATAAATTTGGCAGACAATCACTTAGTGTCCCAGTCACGAGCAGCCACTGGTTAGACATAATCAACAATCACACAGGAAAGCAATGAAAGATAGTTGCTTATATTGTTGTGAAAGCATCACAATTGCCAAATACTTCCATTTTAGTGTTAATTTATTTTAATGGCGATATTTTAAAACCATTATCTACGAAATGAGCTTTCTTTGCAACATGAATCGTGTGGCAAGGATTGTGTTGCTATTATCACACAACGTCTGGTGTAGATGAAGATGTTCATATTGAGCATATATTGTAGCATATTGAACATTTAAGTGAAGGTATATTTTTTATTAACATATCATATTATTCTAATACGAGCAAATCTTGTGTGTGGTTTTATATATATATATATATATATATATATATATATATATATATATATATATATATATATATATATATATATGCAAATTTTATCTCAAAAACGGCTCTAACGATTTTGACGAAATTTTGTATCCTACCGTTTTGGGGCACCAGAAAACCATTGGGGTAGGTCACGCGTTCCAGAAAATTCGATTAATGTGTCATTTTGGGTCATCAAGGGTCAGGGTCAAGCTAATTCTATCTCAAAAACGGTTCTAACGATTTTGACTAAATTTTGTATCTTACCATTTTCGGGCACGAGAAGACTATTGGACTGAGTCACATGTTCAAGAACTTTCGATTAGTGGGTCATTTTTGGGTCAACGCGGGTCAAATTAATTTTGTGTAAAAAAACGGCTCTAACGATTTTGATTAAATTTTGTGTCCTGCGAGTTTCGAGCACGATAAAATCATTGGGCTAGGTCACATGGCCGAGAAAATTCGATTAGTGGGTCATTTCTGGGTCATTGTGGGTCAAGATCTAAAAAGCGGCTCAATTTACACTAAATTTTGCATCCAATGGTTTTCAGGCACGAGAAGACTGTTGGGCTAGGTCACATGTTCGAGAAATTTCAATTAGTGGATCATTTTGGGTCATGGTCAAGCTAATTCTATCTAAAAAATGGTTCAAACGATTTTGACGAAATTTTGTATCCGACATTTTTCGGGCACGAGAAGACTATTGGGCTGGGCCACATGTTCGAGAACTTTCGATTAGTGGGTCATTTTTGGGTCAAAGCGAGTCAAATTAATTTTATCTAAAAAACGGCTCTAACGATTTTGATTAAATTTTGTATTCTACGAGTTTCGGGCACGCGAAAATCATTGGGGTAGGTCACATGTTCGAGAAAATTCGATTAGTGGCTCATTTCTGGGTCATTGTGGGTCAAGATGTAAAAAGCGGCTCAATTTACACTAAATTTTGCATCCAATGGTTTTCGAGCACGAGAAAACTGTTGGGCTAGGTCACATGTTCGAGAAAATTCAATTAGTGGGTCATTTTGGTCATGGGTTATTATGGGTCAAGCTATTTTATCTTAAAAACGGTTCAGAGGATTTGAAATAAATTTAGCACCCTACAGGTTTAGGAAACAAGAAGACTATTAGGCTAGGTCACATGTTCGAGAAATTTCGATTTGTGGGTCATTTTGGTCATGGGTTATTATGGGTCAAGCTATTTTATCTTAAAAACTGCTCAGAATATTTACTCTAAATTTTGCATCCTATGGTTTTCGAGCACGAGCAGACTGTTGGGCTAAATCACATGTTCGAGAAAATTTAATAAGTGTGTCATTTTGGTCATGGGTCATGATATTTGAACTCAAGTTTAATTTTGACCGAGCTCGGTCTTCCCTGCTCGTATAAACCTATTGACCATTTATTTGCGTATTACAGTGGCATTTTTTTGAAAATTTTTGTACTAAAATGTTTCAGTTGATAAATGAAAAATGTATCAATCGTATTATTTGTAGCTTTAATTCCGTCTCAATTGAATCAACAGAATGCAAACCGCAGCTTCTTCAATGGGAAACGTACTTCCTGTTAACTATGTACACAAAAACGTATGTGCTGTTTTCGATCTTTAAAAATATTTCTGTCTGTAAATATTTTGATAAATCCATTGCCGTAACCCATTTGTATCCGAAGCATGCATTTTAGTAATTTCTATTTGATTCAGAAGTTCCAAAATTGTACCAAAATTTTTGAATTGTATTTTTTTTTATTTAATGGCAGACGTTTCATGATTAAATAAAGTAAAAATTTTTCTTTCGGAATTTCCGCTATGGATTCGGATTTACTAAATAAAAACAATTTTCTGAAATGGGTGCATAAATGCGATAATGATGCAAATTCATTAAGTAAAGTCAAAACAAGCAGATGATTTGATAATTATATTCGGCTCAACATTTTCATATTCTATAGAGGTGTATGGTTAATCTTAAGCGCAACTGATATATTTATTTGATAATCTTATTCAACTATACGCGTGGCTTTTACTCAACCCATTTGTATCATTAACGTATATATGCGCCCATTTCAGAAATTTATTTTTTATTCAGATATTCCAAATTCATACCTAACATTCCAAAAGAAGAATTTATAATTTATGTAATCACGAAACGTCTGTCATTAAATAAAGCAAAAATTACCATTCAAAATTTCTGGTATTAATTCGGAACTTCTGGATAACGTATGGAAGGTGACATATTTAATAAACATATTAACATCCTTTCTTGTCATTTGTGTCATAGGAGATTATGGAGAATATATTATGTTACGTATTTTTACCACAAGGCTCCTTTTATTTTTTCATGCAACTGCAGTAACATTCATAACATGTGTTACATTGATGTTTAATTCAACGCTTTTGCAAGAAGCCCCGTCCATCTGTGAGTGGTTTTGAATTAACATGGCTTATGAGCAGGAGGATGACCGGGAGTTCAGCCAAGGACGACATTGCAGTCCGGGTTCCCTGACGGATGCTGCTATGGATGGAGCTCTACTTCCGGGCTCTTGATTGCGCCTGGTCCTGTGGGTTCTTAGCGTAGTCGTCGAATCCAAATGTGGCCGAGGATTCCGTTCACAGGCTCAGCATCGTGTGGACGCTACTCTCTCCTAAGGGAAGCAAACTGGAGTATGGAGACTTGTTAAGGTACCTGAAGCAGGTGGCGGTTCTTAGAGCGGATAAGCCAGCAGAGAACAGTTAGCACCAGGTCCGGCCGGACCACTTTTTAGCCTTTATTTTTTACTCCATAGTCGGGCGTCCAAGGAGTAGTCACTTTGGTGTGCACCGTCTGTGTGTGGGGGGGGGGCAAAGTTTCCTATTTTGTATGGTATTATTTATTTTACTATTTATTTTTATGTTTTTTGTTGTTTTGTCCACTGCCAAGGAGCCTATTCAATCAGGAGCAATCAATCTATTCACAGGAGCAATTAGGTCGCCTCTTTTAGCTTTCCATGTTTAGAAATAGCTGAAGAGTAATTCTCATGTAATGGCTTCTGGCTAGTCTTTAGGCCTCCGGTTCGCTCTTCCGGGCTTCAAGTAGTAACCCGTGGGCGAGATGCTACGGGAATAGCTTTGGACCTGCTCCGTTCCCTTTCTATTACTGCTTATCGCAACGGTCCGGAATCCGTTAATAGTTCTCTGATGCCCAGGATTTGGCGTGTACAATATCCAAGCTCATCTTTAGAAAGATATTTAAAAAATAATGAGCTCATTAAACACATGTCTGTCTATTTTAATACTTGGAATTTTTTTTTTTTACATAGAAAATGTCTCACGCCTTGCATTCATAATATTTCAAATATTTAATTGCTTAAAAGGCGTATAACCAACGTAGTGAAAAAGTATCCAAACCGGGAATTGAACGCGTGTCATCAGTATAGCCCACTGACGTCCTACCATCTGAACCACTTGGAACGATACCCAGACTGGCACTTCTCACTATAACATGTTGGCAAGGATACAATCGCAGCAGAAGATGGAATATTTTAACGTGAGCTACCAAACCTGGGGCAAACACGAAACTACAGAGAATCCAGTATCGATGATTTGTTCATATCATCGATGCTGGATTATAAATTTTTATAACAGAATGCAAATTGTGCAAAAATATTTCGTAATGTTATTTATTTAAACATAGAATTATTCAAAATATTTCATTATTTGCGTTACATGTTTGGCTAATGATATATTTGCCATATTCTACGTGATTCATCAGTGAAAACGATTTTAAGCTTTAATTAAAGTAATGTGTTTAAGTGTTAATTTTTAAAAATACAACAAAATACATTTTTTAAATTTTCTCTCCTAAACAATCTCGCCTAACTTGCTTATTAAATAAATTGTTTTCTTCATAGAATGTAAAATAGATTTCTTAATTTATAACACTACTTATAACAGAGTGCAAATAAAACCAAAGAAATTTCATAACGTAATTTTCTCCAAACATCAAAATATTTCCTTATGCATTGACAAATAATACATTTTTCGTTTCAATATAATTCATCATTCGCAATGGGATTAATTTTCAATTACAACAAACCATTCCAATTTCCAAATCATAGTAAAAGTGATCCATACGTAAATTTCCTTTCTGAAAAATGTTTATATCTCTAACAAATTTTAAATAAATTTTAAATACCAGATCATTTTAAGCAAAGCTGAAAGCTTGATAATAATATTTGGTTCAAAATTTCCATATTCCACACAATTATATAAGGTAAAGTTAAACGCAACTGTAATATTTATATTTTGAAAAGAATATTCAATTTTAGATGATGGATAATAACAGTTGGAAGGAAACAAATCTAATTCAAAATAAACCACTTTCGTTCTTATCTTTTGTGTCACAGTAGAAAATCTAGATTACATTGTATCGTAGATTCTGACCACAATCGTATTTAAAAGGTTTCATATAATTGGAGGAAGATTTATAACATCTGTAACAGATATGATAGCATTATTTGGTAAATAGTGCCTGAAATTAAACTTCGGACTCTCTGGAAAGAGTTCAGTATTAAAGTGTAGCGTTTTATTATAAGAGAAGTGTGGTTGTATTAGGTTAACTTTTGTAAATTAAAACTGGCAGATATTCTTTTTAAAAGGTAATATTTACCTAGCAAGAATTTTCTGTACTGCAAAAATCTCCTGGAAAAACATGTGTAATTTTATTATTTCAAATGGTTTAATAAAATTTTCTCATTTATAAATTTGTGATAATTTAAGTATAAGATTTATAAACCCAGATTCATAAATTTTAAGAGAAGATTATTCAAAACAAAGTTTTTTTAATCAATAATTTGTTTTCATTTTAAATTTATGCAATGATAAAAAAAAAAACCTAGTGTTTTGAATGCTTTGAGTTTTTTTGTTCCAGTGTTTTGAATGCGAACTTGATGTCATCATCTAACCTGTGTGCGCAACAGCGATATCTATACTATCTTTTACTCTAATTGTCAAAGTATGTGTGAAGTCTTCGGAGTTTGCAATTTCTGTTTTTCGCAGTGAGTTAATGCAAATTGTAGCTTTGTTGGTCAATCGGCAAGGTATAAAAGATGAAACGAAAGGTTGTCTCGGCGGAGTTGGGTCGAATATGTGCTGTCCTGTGTGGTGAACTAAGACCTGCGCTTATAAGCTACAATTGTGCTTTCGACACGCATCACGTAGTTGAAGTTCAGCAGACTAAAATATTACCCGTTTGGTAAGATCTTTTGAGTTATACAGTGAGTAAATCCTACTCAGGAGCCACGAGTTGCTAGTGTATCAAAAGTTAGATAATATTACGATTTTCGTAAGCGATTCTTGTGTTTCAGTTTAAAGCATTGACGAACCGCAGGATTTAGTAGAGGATTGTACTACCAGTATTCTTCACGTACCGTATATACTCGCGTAACAAGCCGACCCTCAAATTCGAGATAAAAACAGGTTTAATACCAATGCTTTACATTAGTTATCTTTGCCTTAAGTAATTTAGAATTAAATGAGATTAAATAAGGCGCAAAAAATAATTCTAAATTACTAGTAATAAACCTGTCTTATCTCAAATTTATGTCTAATTGTTTATTATGAACTAATGGGAAATTTATGTTTTAATCTATTCGCTGCCAACCACTAGTATACTCGTGGTTTTTAAATCTAAAATTACGAATTCGTACCGGAGAATTCGTTATCGAAGATTTTTTATTTTATGTAATTGTTACGGTGAAACACCGAAATCTGGAGAATGTCGACTTTCACCGGTGAATGTCAACAAACACATAGTCGCTTGATGTATGTCCGAAATATTTGCTAAATACCCTTATTTCTGTCTTACACCGGTAAATGTTGACATTCACCATGCACTAATGGTGAATGTTGAACATGTCCGAGATTTATATTTTTTTCTCCGTAATTCAGTCGCGATAAATTTTTCGCCTCTCTTTCTGAGAGGAATGACTAAGAACTTAAAACACACAGTACATTCAAAATGAGAAAGGAAAATAATAGAATTTACTTGAACTTTTTAGAGAAACATAGTTGAATTTCTAAACAAGATATAATGACTGTTCCCAGAATACAAGATAAACTTTCTAAAGAAAAATTTACAGTTTTAAAACAAACAACGCTTGCCTCTATTTTTGTTATACAAAACACTTTATAAATATTATTCAATATTCCAAGATGCTATTTTTTATCCTTCATCATAGTTTATTGAGCAGTTCTTTTTGCAGTTTTTAATCATTCTGCTCATCAATATCTGTTATGAAACTATTTTATACTTTCCCATTATTATAATTTTCTATATTTATTTTATTTTTGTATTGGTTATTATTGTTTTTTGTGCATAATTTATTACTTTAATGCATTTTTTGCTATACTTCTTGCTGAAAATGCTCCTGGAAAAAAATCTTAATTCTCATATATCAATTTATCAATGTCTCTAGCTACCACAAGGGAGAAAGAGATTCAAGCTCCTCTCTTTTCGACCTCCACCAGAGCATATCTGTGAGTGTCGACATACACCGGTGAGGGTCCGAATGTACAAGAATTTAATGAAATATTCGATCTTTCACCGACGTATTTGGTGTTTGTTGACATTCACCGGTGAATGTCGACATTCTCCAATTTCGGTCTTTCACGGTAACATAATCACAAATTGTCTGTAATTAAATAAATGAAATATTGCTATTAGTATTTTCTGGTAAGAATTCGAACTTTCTAAATAAAATAAAATTCTGGTAATTTTAAACCGGAAGTGAAGTGTTAATACTCGGTCTTATCTCGATCCTGTCTTATCTCGGGGGTCGGCTTATACGCGAGTATATACGGTAAAGGGCACTTTGTTTTAGTAAAACGTTTCAGTCATTTCTAGTGAGACAATGTTACTGATTCAATTTTGTGATCGCCGCTTAATATAAGCTAAAAACTTGCTAAGTGACTCTGCCATATCCCTGCCCGCATAATTTAAATAAACGTATTTGAAACCTTAAACTCACATAATGACTGAGATTGCCGGGAACGGCCTTGACACGCACGCTACAAGAGTAAAATATAATTACAACAGAATCTGCTTCATAACAATAAAAATATACAGTACTAAAGTGCGCACCAATGAGTATTTTATGTAGAGTAATTTGAAACAAAAGTTTTGAATAACGCTAGAATAATTTTCACAAATGCATTTTCTTTCGAATTTTAAAACGAAAACATGTAATAATAATCACGCCTCAATTGCGTCGACTTTATTTTGTTGACAGATCATAAATATTTTTACTCATACAAATTATCCACGCTATAAAGTGAGGTTTTATGATACAAGAGAAACATACACATTGTTATCAATGTAGCTTTATCTACATATGTAGGTATCGAATCAACACGTTTACGCATCTATGTGTCGCTTCAATAAAATCTCAGTAAATATACATTGTAACTGAGGAAACGTCCTGTAATATTTTTGTAACAATGATTTTTCAAAAAATAAACGCAATAGTGAAAGAATAAATTATAATTGCAAATTGGTTGGCATTGCCGCTATTCTGTACAGTCCCATATAAAAAAGTGATCCTGTGGCAAATAACAGTTTAAAAAAAGATGTATGTCCAATCGACTGGGAATAATATCTAATAATTAAACTTTTGATTACGGGGTTGGTACGCCTTACGTCCCTGCTACTATCGTTTTATACTATTCGTACCACCTTTTGAAAAATAAGATCTACTATACGCTTAACAAAGCCCTGGTGCGTTATAAGCCCTTCAGAGGCTTGGGCGCGATGTTCGTTTACGCGCGTCGTCGGCGACCCCCGTGGGCTCCTGACGGCGCAGGATAGTTTTTACTAGTATATTTTCAAGATCAAAACAGTCGCCAGTCCTAATAATCGCTATACATAAAAATAGTCGCCAGGCCTGGCGCGTAGTGAGAAGGTTAGTGCTATATATATATGTTATGTTTCGGGTGTTGTGGACATATTGACCCATTCGCTGCTCATCTCGAGTATTCTTGTGGTTTTTTAATCTAAAATTACGAATTCGTACCGGAAATTTCGAAAGAAGAATTTTTATTTTATGTAATCACAAAATGTCTGTAATTAAATAAAGTGAATATTGTTATTAGTATTTTTTAAGGTATAAATTCGAAGTTTCTAAATAAAATAAAATTCCGGTAATTTTAACCCGACAGTGAACGTATTAAAAAATGTACAATTTTCATTTTTAAAACAAGTTCTACTGTCGACAGATTTTTAAAATTCGGTGGATCATAAAATCTCTGAAAAGTATATATTTTGTAGATTTTTATTAAATCTTCATCGATGTAGAAGATGTCACTTTTTAGGAATGCTAATGTTTTATCAACAAAAAAACACCATTTATACCTTACAAAAAATATTTAACTGAAATGTTTCTTTTTCATGAAATGCAATAAATGAATGCAAACATAATCTGGACAATTATGTTTACTGAAAAACATATATTTTTCATTCATACAATTTTTTTATGAATAATGATCTGCATTAATTTTTACATTAAAAAAATGTAAACTTAGTCATAAGCACGTATGTCTATCTAAATTTACAGCTCAATACAATTTTCAATTTTCGAGAAGTAGAGGAATATTATTTGTTAACAGTGTAAACTCTAAAGGGGCTGTCTGATGTTATCCTTTGGTTCATATAAAAGAAATCTTAATTAGAAACCGGAAAATTTAAAACAGAATTTCTTTTTAAAACATTTAGTTAATTTTGCAATTAGTAGAGTTGCAAAATGTTTTCAATAAAGAATTGAATAGTCTCGGTACATACCCTATAAGATTTTGAATTTCCTTTTTTTAAATTTATGATTAAACCACAAAAAAGTATCAAAGATGTGTTTTAACATTTGTAACGTAAAAGTTGGCAAAATATTTAAAGTTTATACAGCGCTCGAAACTTTATTTTTGCGTAGCACTTTAATAGTAGACATAAGTCTTGGGGGAAAAAAGTGATCCCCCGATTTATTAACTTTGCGAGCAGGTGAAGTCAGGACTTAGGGCAGTCCTGAGAAACGTGTACGAAGCCTGGACGTAGGCCGATATTTTTACCGAAAGAAATAATCTGTCCCCCAGAGAGGTAACGAGCATTGCTAAGAAGTTTAGCGAGGCCAAACCCACGGGCAGTATGTAATACCGTCGACAGACTACTTCAATGTTAGTGTAGCTGTATGAAACCGAAGTTTATGTCTAAAATTCTTTCTGTTCAGTTGTTTTAGTGCATTGTGCTTTCCTGTTGCTGAGTGTAATAAAACCCCCTAAAAAGCCATCCTGACTCCAGTCCATTTGGTCGTGACGCTACAATATCAAACGATAAAGTTGCATTAAAACGTTCAGGAAGTTTTGGAAAGTCTTTTATAATCTATGTTTGACGCATGATTTTTCTTTCTTGTTTCCACTTGTTCTGTTTTTTTCTCAAAGTGTAAAGCGTCCTTCTCTGTTTAATTCATCTTTTTCTTATATTTTCCCAAGGAATAATTTGCTTCAAATACTGATCGCTCCGCCGAAAAACGACATAAAAGTAGCTAGATATTTAGGAAATAAGAAATTATAAAATCCGGTTAATTTTTAATTACGTTACAAAATAACTGATTTCTTTGGTTAAAATCAGAGCTGCCAACCTCTCAGTAACATTCCGTAATATGTGGGTTAATTTGACCCAGGTTTAACATGTTTCGCACCAGAAAATTTTTTGGATGAATCTTTATTTTTAAAATTTCAGGTTTCCTCCAGGAATTTATTTAATTTCATTTCTTAAAAACATTTCTGGTGCGAAACGTGTTAAACCTGGGTCAAAAGAACCCACATATTACGGAATATTAATGAGAGGTTGGCAGCTCTGTTAAAATACAGAAAAATTTCGTTACAATTTTAAACATTATGTTATCTTTGAATTAATCCTAGATGAACTGCATTGCAATTGTCAATTTCTTATTAGTAAAGGCTTGTAATGAATTGTAAATCGATTTAATTGTTTTATTGAATATAATATATGTAGTATAATTTGAATTAAATTACGGGTTGAATGAATTAAATTTTAAACATTTTTTATCATTAACTTGTAATCCGTTAAAGAGAGGCTTTATAAAGGCTCACATACATCCCTTTTTTCCAAATAGTAATTTTCGCCATATAAATGACATAATTTCTGTTTTAAATAAGGAGACGATCAATATTCGAAAATAATTGATCTCCCTGTACGGAGACTGTTCCCAGTATGCCCATGCTTTTTTTCTGGCTCATACTACAGATTAAAACTTTATCTACCGAATTATGAATCAACAAATTGTTCAATCTCAATAATTATCTTCCTTGATGTCTGAAGGTATATTAGACAATTTATATTATAATAGTATGAAATTTAGATAAGGTGTTTCATTAAAACTGATTTAATAATGCGGTAGTAATAGCTCTTTTTGTGAAATATTTACAAGAATAATTAGATTAATTAACAGGAAATGCTGCTAAGGAAATATCACAATTCTTTATCGGAACAATGTAAATAAATGTATTGTGATTCTATCATTAAATAGAAAGGTTTTTATAGTTGCAAAATTTTCATATAACAATTTTTAAAAAGAGAAGATCTACAATTACGTAAAAGGTTGAGAAAAATACCACTTTATAAAATATTTAGCTTTCACTGTTTTGCTGTGCTTTCTAAATGTGATCCAGAAAAGTATTTTGTATAAAAACAAAACCTTATTATCATTATTAGACAGATTAAAGAAATTTTATATAAAGTTTTCTCTGATGGTACTTAAAAGTACCGTCAGTAGATAAAGGGTTAAGTGAGTTTAAAAGGTGTAATCGGGATTACCGTATATACTCCGTATAAGCCGATCCCCAAATTTGAGATGAAAACAAGTAGAATACCAATAGTTTACAACAGTTTTCTTCACCTTAAATAAATTAGAATTATATGAGATTCAATAAGGCGTAGAAAACCATTATGATTAACTGGTATTAAAGCGGTTTCCATCTCGAATTTCGGGGTGGCTTATAAGCAAGCATATACGGTAACCTTTAATTCATTACACGTTAACTGTATGGTGCATTTGAAAAAATTTAATTGTAATTACCTAGTAAGATATTAATTGCTTAGCTCTGAAGAAATAATAATTTAATCGCACTCTGTAAGTTTATTACTTTGTGATTAAGTAAGCCTCATTTACCTTTAGATAACATTTTTCACCCTTTTTTACATTTGAAGGCTTTCGCCGAGGTTTAAAGTCTTGAAAAGTCAATGTCAAAGGCTTGAACGAAAGCCAGGTTTAGTTCTAGTTTTTATTTCATTTTCTTATCCCATGGAATTATCCACAACACAATACTTATCGCTACACCTAAGTAACTATAAAGTCTGCATCTGTGTGAACTGTTTAGCTAAAATCCTGAAACTTAATTTCAAAGGGGAGGAGAAAAGAGAAGATAATGTAACCATGATTGGAAATTATTTCCTAATACGATATAATAACAGTTTAATAATGAAGTCAGAAAGAATAAGTTTAAGAATTAGTATGTCAATATATAAAAGAATATATAAAACTTTGTAGGTAGTATATCAAATCAAAAACTTCCACGTGCAAAAAAGCCTAATTCATTTTGGAATTTTTAAAAATTTAAATTGGCGCAAGCTACTTTTCAATGTTAACCCCTTAATCGTCGTGCCCGAGACATTCACGGGCAGCGTAGGTTGCGCCTGTTTAATTCAGATTGTTTGATTCCCACCAGTTTTTTTAAAATAGTGTAATTGGCTTTATTCTCGCATTATTATGCCTATTAAATAAGGCGAATATTTCTACTTAAAATAAAACTGGTGGTAATCAAGCAATCGGAATTTTAAAAAAGTAGCCTACAGTTATCGGGCGCGACGATTAAGGGGTTAAGCCTCGAACCCTATTTTTAAAAAGCAGAAAAAAATGCTGGAAGCTTCCTATGCAGTTCCGAATTATTCTTTTTAAAAGTCGAAGCAGACGTTTCTTTAATGCGAAGTTATGGTAAGCAAAAAAAAATGTGTAAATGCTTCTAATAATAACGGAGTAATATTAATTTCAAGATCATTCGGTACCATTAGAACAAAATCTTAAAAGTGAAATATTTTAAATAAAAGTCTTTAACATTTCAATAAATAAAAATGGCAATTTACTAAAAAATGTCCATACGTTTTGAAATTTTCTACAAATAAATTAATTTTTAAAAAGTCTTTAGTACCAGAAAAATAATGCAGTGCAATATAAATATAAATATGGCATTCTACTTTATCTTCGATTCTCTAATGTCTTCGTACTTAATTCAAGTAGCTAAGCGATCTTACGGGATGGCTTAGGATATGTATGAATGTAACGACCATCTCTTATATTTGAATCTCTGTGATTTAAGCTGTCGTCGGTACTTGGTTTGCAGTTCGACATCGTACCCAGTATTTAAAAAGCAGAAAAATTGTTGGAAGCTTTATATACAGATTCGAATTATTCGAAGAACATATAAAACTTTGAAAGGTACTATATCAAATCGAAAACCTTCATGTGCATAAAAGAACCAAGTTCATGTTAGAATTTTTTAATGTTTTAATCGACTTTTCAGTGTTCAACATGGAACCCAGCATTTATAAAGCAGAGAAAATGTTAGAAGTGCAGTTCTGCCACTGCTTTCTATGCAGTTTCGAATTTTTCTTTTTAAAAGTTAAAATTGAAGAAGACGTTACTTTAATGCGAAATTATCGTAAACAAAAAAAATGTCAAATTTTGATTCTGTGTAAATGCTTCTAATAATGACGGAGGTAAAATTAATTTTCAAAATCATTCGGTAAAATTAGAACATAATTTTAAAAGTGAATTATTTTAAATAAAAGTCTTTAAAATGTTAATAAATTAACTGCATTTTAATGAAAAATTTCCATACATTTTGAAATTTTCTATAACCAAATTAATTTTTAAAAAGTCATTAGTACCAGAAAAATAATACTATAGAATATAAATATAAATATGCCATTCTAGCGCAAATTTGTCAGGGAATCGTATCACTGTAAATTCAAGAAGTTGAGCTATCTTATCGGATGGCTTAAGATAGCTACTTCTTGAATATAAAGCGCAATTCTGTGTGAAACTATGTCTTAAGAATGAGTATAAAAATCTTTATTTCCGTATGAAACTCCATGATTTTGCGCAATGTTCATTTCACCAAAACGCTTTCCTCGGTTCTGTGGTTTGTAGTTCAGCATCGAACACAGTATTTAAAAAGCAGAAAAAATGTTGGAAGCTTTCTATCTAGTTTAGAATTATTCGAAGAATATATAAAACTTTGAAGGGTAGTATATCAAATCAAAAAACTTCCACGTGCAAAAAAGAGCCAAGTTCATTTTAATTTTTTTGAAAAAGAAAAAAAAAACGACAAGTTTATTTTTATTGTTCAACTCGGAACCCAGTAAAAACTAGAAACAGATTTTGTTGGAAAATGTCTATACATTTTCGAACTTATTTTTTTTCTTAAAGATGAAACTGAAGAAAATGGTACTTTAAGAATGCAAAGTTATGTTATAAAAAAAAAAAAAAAAAAAAAAAAAAAAAGGTTAAATATGTTTCTGTGTAAATGCTTCCAATACTCACAGAGAAAAATTAATTTCAAAATCATTTGGTACCATTAGAACATAAATGAATTATTTTAAAATAGAATTATTTTGAATAAAATCATTAAAATTTTAATAAACATATAATGGCAATTTACTGTAAAAGTTCCATCTGTTTTGAAAATTACTTTTTCCAAATTAATTTTAAAAAAAGACTTTACTCCCAGAAAAATAAAATAGTAGATTATGATTGTATATATGATATAATTTTGTTTTGTAAATATTTCACTGCTTCATTCTGATTTCAAGTAGCTAAGCGATCTTACGAGATGGCTTAGAGACAAACATTAAGTCGCTAAATTTTCTGTTCGAAAGTCAGAGATTCTCAACCGCGGTCGACGCGGTTCATTTCCCGAACATTTCTCTTCAGTCCTGCGATTTGCAGTTTTCTCCATCCTACTCTAATACAATGTTTTATTTTCGAATGCCTTTTCTTTTTCTTTCTTCTTTTTCTTTAGCCTTTTTCGCCAGCAACAGCTTCAAAAATGAGATAATCTATATAGAATGAGTTTTAAAATGCATATGTCAATACATAAAAATCTCTTTGATCTGAAATATTACAACAGTTTAAAACTGAATTTTTCACTATATCTAAAATTCTAAGTTTCTATTATACCGAAATTAATATGTATTTTATTGCTAAGAAACTGAACAAAAAATTGATTTTTTAAATTTTTCATGTCGGAATACATAAAAGATAAATGTCCGAACTTCAGGATGCTGTGCAATATTGATCAATTTATTATATAAGAAAAATTAAAGATTTAAATGTCAGTCTTCACTAGAGTTCCCAGGGCCTGACTACTGACGGGACAAACTTCCAGTAGTAAAAGAGGATGTAATATTTAGCTTTATTTATGACAGAATATCTGTACGAATAAGGCGTTTAACCCTTTAACCCTTTCCGGCACAGACAAAGTCTGTTCGTAAAATGAGACATTGCTGACTGACACCGGAATTGACAAACGACTTTTTTAGAAAATACGAACTCCTTATTTTAATCTTTCATTATAGAAACAAAATTTTATTAAAATATTCTTGGTGCCGAATGAAAGTTTGGAATTAAAATTAGTGCCCGGAGTGGGATCACTGTGCCGGAAAGGTTTAACGGATAAAGCACTTCAATTGCTAATATGTTGAAATAAATGATTGACACCGGAAATTATGAACAAATTTATTTGCATATAACAAAAAAGCTATATATCACATGGATAATAAATGTAAAACATTTCTATTAAAATTCTGCTTTCATTGTTGAATTTCGTAATAAAAAATTTAGTGGTTTCGTGGGGAAACAATGTCTGTTAAAGGGTTAAAAAAGACTACAATTCCTATTCAAATTTACTGATGGTAGTTTGCTCCTGCCGGCGGCGGTAATCACAATCAGTTCACGCATGTTCCCATGGAATCAGTTCATAAATCCATAATTTAAAAAATCCAACGATAAAAAGTCCTTGCTTTATTAATTTTTCTATTACTTTGTAATGTGGACACTCACAGCGTAGCAAAATTGAAGTTTATAAATTCTCATTAACGAAGCGTCAGTTGAGGATCACTGTGGAGACGCAAGAATTTTTTGGTTTCCGTCTGTTTGTCTCTCTGTCTGTCTGTCTGTTCCGCGATAACTGCTGTAAAAAGCGCCCGATTAGGCTGATTTTATTGGTGAGTATATTGGTGAGGTACCCGGAATTAGCTGCATAGTTTTTAGTTACATTTGGTTCATTCGTTCGAATAATATAGAACATTTCGTTTTAGGTCATATTGCTTTCCTACGGGAATGGAGACGATTTTCAAATTTCATTTTTAACTGAAATGAAAATCATATATTTGAATAATGGACTTAAACGTAAAATTACTGCTGCTAATGTTTTTATACGGAGGTTTTAAATATATTCAATAGCTTTGAAAATTCGCCGATACATCCATTAGAATTTAGAAATTAGTTGTTTAAATTATTGGAAATTTTTTTGCAACTGTTCAGGAAATATAAAACTTTTATTTTCCTATTTTGTACAAATTTTAAGATGCATTTCTTTTTCTTTCTTCTTTATTTTATTAGTTTCTTAGCAACCCTATTTCAAAGAATATTAAAATAAAAAAATACATGTTTTTATCTGAAAAATTACAAGTACAGGAAGTTCATAAGAATTTCCGAATATCATTGCATAAATCGTGTTTAATTTAACGCTTATAATTTCTGAAACCTCCGAAGTATTTTATATGCCTATAAATATGTATGTAATATAAAAATAAATAAATTGCGGATTGTAAGATGCTAAATAATATGAAAAGTGAGATAAAAAAACAATGACTTTCAGAGCTGACGTTGAGGCTCCTGATCTGCAGATTTACTAGTTAAAAGTATTCTAGATTTGATTTCAAAGTAGTACATCAAAACAAAAAAAACATGCATGTGGAAGAATAGACCAGGTTCAATTTAATAATTTCGGAAATATAAATAGCAACAAGCTATTTTTAAGTTTGAAACAACGAATCTGGTAGTTAACAAGAACGAAAAATCATATAAAGCATAGATTATGAAATACTTTCCAACACTTCCAGAATATTTAAAAAAAAAAATCGCTGTTTCGAAAAGTAAATAAGATACCTATTCAAACATTTTAGAAATTGCATAACATATTTGGAAACCATATTTCAGCAACTATTACCCATAACCGGAAAAGTACTCCAATGCTTTTGCTCTGTCCTGTATATGATCTATAGGTTTGTATATATTCTACATAGTAGGCTAAAATTTAATTCAGTTATCAAACGCATAAAACAGTTTTAAATTTCTTCTTAAAAATTCCTACCAATAGACGGAAACGTACTTGAATTCTTTTGTACAACCCTGTAAGTTACCTACAGATTTTTATACTCGACACATTTTAAGATAAAATTTAATTCTGGAAAAAAACACGCTAAAAGTTATTCAAATCAAACTTCAAGAAATTATCATCTGGCGGTCATTCGTCGCTACCATGTCAAACTATCGAATATGAAAAAATGCATTTTACATTACTTTTGATAATGGGCCGATTGTCACCACTAAATTTTATTAGAGTTCTTCGCCTAATAAAAACACTAATGAGATTTCTGTGAAGAAAAGGGTTACCAATTTGGCCTCTTTTTTTATTCAGAGATGCCGAATTCATACCGGAAATTTTGAGAGGAAAATTTTTACTTTACGTAATCATGAAGTAGGCTGCCATTACATAAAACAAAAATTTCTATTTTAAATTTCTGGTATGGTTTCGAAATTTCTGAATGGAAAAGGAAGCCAAACTGGCAACCCTGGTGATGTTGCAACCCTGAAACCCTATTAAAATTTAGTGGTGATAATCGGTTAATTTTTAAAAGTAATGAAAAATGCATTTTTCACATTCGAGAGTTTGACATGGTAGCGACGATATATCCAGTTCTTTGCGAGGTCCTGTATATGATTTTGTTTATATTCTACAAATATTTCTTTGTATATTAAACATAGTTCAGCTTGAAAATGCATAACTCAATTAAAAGCCACCTTTAAGAAATTCAAGCTTATACTCAATAAATACTTACGAATTCATTTGTATAGTCTTGTATATGATCTATAGAATTTATACACACCACGTAGGATACAAAAATGTAGTTAAACTTGAAAACGCTTACAATAACTGAAATGCACTTCCAGAAATTATCGATAATAGAGAGTAATTCGAATGCAGATCTATATCCGAAATACTTTCTGTGTCCTTGTAAATGAACGATAAATGCTATGTACATAATACTCTATAGCAGTGGTCACCAATTATTTTTCTCGTAGGTCCGTTTCAAAACATAGTCAAATTTTGCGATCCAGAAAACTTAACACTCCTCCCCCCCACCCCCCCAATTCCTTCTAACTACTCCACTAACCTAGGCTACCTGCTTTTGCTTAGTAAAATTTTCTTGGAAATCATTTGTTATCTTATGTGCAAAACACAGTGGACACTTGTGCAATGAAGTGCATAAATACAAAATCAATAGATTTTTATTATGATTCTTTAGAATACCAGACAATCAATACAAAGTACATATAAATTCAAAACAATTGCCACTAAAGTTCATTGTGGTTAATGTTCAATGGGAAAAATGGGACTTTTTTTTTTTTTTTTTTTTTTTTTTTTTGCAGAACCTGCCCGAAATTTGAGGTCAAGTTGGTGAAACTGATTCTCATCAAGTTGTTAAGGTGAGTCGAGATCTGTACCGGTTCTAACTGAAGTTTATTTTTGAGAATGCTTTTTAACACACACATCTGAAATATTATTATTTCATGTTATTCGCAATTTCGGCAGGATCCGTCCAAAACTTGCTTGCGGTTCGAATGCGGACCGCGGTCCGCCGTTTGGTGACCACTGCTCTATAGCAAGCATTTTGTTGTAAGCCTCAGTAATGTATATCCGTTTCATTATACTTGACATTTAGTAATATAATTAAAGTACGTTGCGAATAGTTTTTTACCGTACACCATTATGTAACCGAAATATTTTGTGTAACCCTGTAAATCAATTATAAATGCTTTACACTCCATATTCTAGAGAAAGCCTGTTTTAGTACACTTCAGAAATTCATATCATTTCCATTGTGCTTGTAATTGTACAACATGATTCAAATTCACCGCAAACGGGTTTTCCTCAAAAACAATTAAATAATGGAGTTTGAGTCCCGTTTAAACGTACTATAAGTGCACACATAAAATACTCTATAGTTAGAATATTGTAGTGCACTTGAGTGATGTATAATATTTTCGATACATTTGAAACAATGTAACTTCATTAAAACGCACTGCAAATGATTCCCCCCCCCCCTATAGATAAAATATTTCCAAAAATTATATCATTTCCAATTAATTATAAGGTACTTTTCTTTTAGCCGGGCGCCAGTGAAATATACACACACACACATATATATATATATATATATATATATATGTTTCACTGGCGCCCGGCTAACTGAAAAGTACCAAATATAATAAATATTTAATGAAACTGAGGAATTTTAAAACAATTATTTAAATGGCGTTTCAATCTCGGAAGGAATGAATCGTTCTGATGGTGAAAATTATGTCATATTTGAAAGAAAGTATGCATTCTCATATAGTCTCCATAAGTGTGATGACACGTGGTAGAATTATTTCAAAGAAACAACCGATTTCTGAGTAAGTTTTCCGTTGTGTGAAGGTATTACCTTCAGGAAATGCTTTTCAAAAGTTTGTTAGGTACTTCCAATGACGTCATGGCATATAAAACTGAAGTACTGTAGTACGATTTTGTCAATATAACGTCCTATTCATTGGCCTTTATTTCTAATTCAGAAAATCAAAATTCAGATTGGGAGCTCTTTTAAACATTTCAAGGGCGGTGGTGACAAAGGCGACCACTTAAGTTTAATTCCAAACTGGCATACGATACCCAGAATATTTTAGAAAAATTTTGTTTTTATAATGAACATGGACAAAAGCAAGTATTTATTTTTTTTTAAATTTGTTTGCAAATGCTGGTGTCAATCGATCATTTCTATTTTTTTAGAACAGAATTACTACCGGAAAGGGTTAAACATAGCAGGATATGTCGTCCGATGTATGAATAGCATTGGTTCGTCTTACGGTTACGTAAAGCTTTGAGCAAATCAGCTTTTTAATCAAAAGTTTCTTTTAGACAAACCAGGAAACGTGTTATTTATGTTTTGTTAACTTGCCATGCGTCGGAGAAATACTGTATTTTGTACGTTGAACGAAATTTAGACGATGATTTTAGACTTATATTGAGCTATTTTGCGATACCGTGGTGTTTTTCCAAGAGTTTTTTTACATGAATTTAAGTTGTGCGGTACAATTTTAGGGGCAATGAGTTTTACATTAACTGTGTTTCTAAAATAATTTTTTCGTTTTATTATTTTACATTTCAAAAATTTGTCAATTTCAAATGTTAAAATGATTCAAGAGAGTACTCATTCTGGCTAGAATTAATGCAAAAAAATGGCGAGCGATCGAAGCGAGCTGGGAACGCGTAGCTGTCTCAATGTTGCGTTGCAATTCACGGGGGATGGCAAGCGTTGGAGAAAAAGGAGCAGACCCCCTAGTTAATTCTTAAAAAGCGTTTACTCCCAGAAAAGTAAAACAGTAAATTTTATCTATATATATGTCGTAAGCTAATTGGGAAATCCGCCTCCTTGCAAACAGCCTAGGCTCTTTGCAAAGAGCCGGTCTAATTGGAGAATCATTTCTCTTTTCCCAATCAGCCTAATGTTTTTCAGGCTTATTGCAAAGAGCCTAGACAGCGTTAGGCTAATTGGAATATGGTCATTTATTTCTCAATCAGCCTGCATGTTTTAGGCTCATTCCAAAGATCCTACATAGCGTTACGCTAATTGAAAAATGACCATGCCTATTTAGAAAATAACCAGTTCTTTGTCAAAATATGGTGTTGTACCCAACTCGAACCTGAAAATTCCATTCGAAGTCGACCCGAATCCGACAGAAAAATTCCATCGAACCGTAACCCGATCCTCAAAGCACAAAATAAATTCCTTCGAGTCGCAACCCGACACGAACCAGAAAACTCAAGTTAACCCGAAATCCGACACGAACCCGACAAAAAGAAACCCATCGAACCGTAACCCGATCCGAACCCGAGAAAATAAATTCCTTCATGTCGCAACGCCACTTGAACCTAAAAATTCGATGTTAACCAGTAACCCAAAAAGAACAAGACATAAAAATTCCATCGAACCGTAACCATATCCGATCCCGATAAAATAAATTCATTCGTGTCGCAAACCGACCCGAACCCGAAACCCAACCCGAACCAGGAAAAAAATTCCATTAAACCGTAACTCGATCCGAATCCGACAAAATAAATTTCTTCGTCTCGCAACCCGACCAGAACCTGAAAATTGCAGATAACCCGAAAGCCGACCCGAACCAGAGAAATAAAAATCCACTGATACATAAACCGATCCGAACATGACAAAATAATTTTCGTCGTCACGCAACCCGATCTGAACCAGAAAATTGAAGTTAACCCGAATCCCGACCCGAACCCGACAAAAGAAATTCCTTCGTGTCACAACACAATCCAAACCAGAAAATTCAAGTTAACTCGAAACCCAACCCGAACCCAATAAAAAAATCTATCTAACCGTAACCCGATCCGAACCAGAAAAATTAAATTTCATAGTCACGCAACCCGATCCGAAACTGAAATTTTAAGTTAACCCAAAAACCGATTTGAATCTGAAAATTTAATTTAACCCGAAACATAACCCAAACCTGAAAATTAAAGTTAACTCGAAACACAAAGTTGAAACGAAGCAAACGTGAAAATTTAAGTTAACCCAAAACCCGAAACCGTCAAAAATTTCATCGAACCGTAACCCGATCCGAACCCGATAAAAAAATCCATCGAACAGTAAGCCGATCCAAACCCGAAAAAAATAAATTCCTTCGTGTCACAACCCGATCCAAGCCAGAAAATCCAAGTTAACCCGAAACCCGACCTAAACGCGATAAAAAAATCCATCGAACCGTAACCCGATCCGAACCCAACAAAATAAATTTCGTTGTCACGCAACCCGAACCAGAACTGAAAATTTAAGTTAACCCAAAAACCGATTTCAACCTGAAAATGTAATTTAACCCGAAACCAAACCTAAACCTGAAAATTAAAGTTAACTCGAAACACAAAGTCGAAACGCAACTCGACCCGAAACTGAAAATCGAAGTTAACCCGAAACCCGAACCCGTCAAAAATTTCATCGAACCGTCACCTAATCCGAACCCGTCAAAAATTTCATCGAACCGTCACCTAATCCGATCCCGACAAAATAAATTCCTTTGTGTCACAACCTGATCCAAGCGAGAAAATTCCAGTTATTCCAAAACCCAACCCGAACCCGACAAATTAAATTTCGTAGTCATGCAACCCGATCCAAAACTGAAATTTAAGTTAACCCAAAAATCGATTTGAACCTGAAAATTTAATTTAACCAGCAACATAACCCAAAATTGAAAATTAAAGTTAACTGGAAACACAATGTCGAAACGCAACCAGACCCGAAACCCGAACCCGTCTGAAAATTTCATCGAACCGTAACCCGATCCGAACCCGATAAAATAAAATGCTTCGTGTCACAACCCGATCCAAGACAGAAAATTCAAGTTAACACGAAACCTGACCCGAACCCAATAAAAAATTCATTGAATCGTAACCCGATCCGAACCCGACAAAATAAATTTCGTCGTCACGCAACCCGAACTGAAACTGAAAATTTAAGTTAACCGTTTTCGTCTTGACTGCAAATTGTATTTTGTATATTTTTGTGGCAGAGGACAAATTTTATCTATGAAAAAAAAATGTGTTTATTAACCTTAATTATCAACAAGGCGCATAAATGAAATCTGTCAATAAAGCAGTTTTCTTTTTTTATCAAATTCATTCAACAACACATCTTCTCCACATAATGATGGAAAAATATTAAAAATCTGCCACATCTGCAGTTTTCATAAACAAAGAACTTTTCTTATTTATTTTTATAATATTTTCATTCAGTAACCCATCTTCTACGTAACGTTGAAAATCAACAAAAGTCTGCCAGATCTGTAAGTGACATTATTGCAAAAATTTTCTTACATATATATTATAATAATGTTCTTTAGATACTGATGTTATCTGAGTAAAACTGGAAAACATAAAAAATCTGCCTCATCTGTAGAAATAATTATTACAGAAATTTTCATGTATATTTCTTTTAATTGTTTTCATTGGCAACCCATATTCCCTCATTAAAGATGAGAAAACTTTAAAAATCAACCTCATCTGCAAATTTCATTAACATAGAAATTTTCATATATATTTTTATAATAATATCATATTATTTTTATATTTATAACAACAAATCTTTTCTACATAATTCTGAGAAAACATTAACAATCTGCCTCATCTACAGATTTTATTAATACTTCTACACGGGGTGGTTGTGAAAAATATACCCTTAAAACAAAAATGAAGTATTCACTAATCTTAAATTCTCAGCAGCGTTAATGAAATCTGTCAAAAAGACAGTTTTCTTATACATTTTTTTATAAAATTTGAAGCTCCTACTCCTATTTGTTAAACTAAAATTATGCGTAATCATTTAATAACTTGGACATTCTGCAATAACCCATGATTAGAAACCTTCATCGGGTCCGGAAAACCGTTTTCCGCTAAACTGACCCGACCCGCAGTTGGCGCTTATGTTCCTGTTTCGTATCGGGCTAACATCCATTTTTTTGAGTTCGGATCGGGTTACGTTTGATGGATTCATTTTGTCGGGTTAACTTCAATTTTCAGTTTCGGGTCGGGTTGCGAGACGAAGGAATTTACTTTTTCGGGTTCGGATTCGGTTACGGCTCGATGGATTTTTTTATCGGGTTTGGGTCAGATTTCGGGTTAGCTCAAATTTTCAGGTTCAGATCAGGTTGCATGACAATGGAAATTATTTTAATATTTTCGGTTTGTGCTGCGGTTCGATGGAATTTTTTTGTCGGGTTCGGGTTGAGTTTCGGGTTAATTTCCATTTCCAAGTTTGGGTCCGGTTGCGACACGAAGGAATTTGTTTTGTCGATTTCGGATCGGGTTACGGTTTAACTTAAATTTCAGTTTCGGGTTGGACTGCGTGTCGACTTTGGGTTTCGCATTAACTTAAATTTTCGGGTTAGGTTTGGGTTAGGTTTCGGGTTAAATTAAATTTTCAGGTTCGGGTCGGTTTTTGGATTAACTTCAATTTTTAGTTTCGGGTCGGGTTGCGTGTCGATTTTGGGTTTCGAGTTAGCTTCAATTTTCAGGTTTGGGTTATGTTTCGGGTTAAATTAAATTTTTAGGTTCGGGTCGGTTTTGGGTTAACTTAAATTTTCAGTTTCGGCTCGGGTAGCGTGATGACGAAATTTATATTTCGGGTTCGGATCGGGTTACGGTTCCATGGAATTTTTTTCCTGGTTCGGGCTGGGTTTCGGGTTCGGGTCGGTTTGCGACACGAAGGAATTTATTTTATCGGGATCGGATCTGGTTACGGTTCGATGAAATTTTTATGTCTTGTTCGGTTTGGGTTACTGGTTAACATCGAATTTTTAGGTTCGGATTGCTTTGCGACATGAAGGAATTTATTTTGTCGGGTTCGGATCGGGTTACGGTTCGATGGAATTTTTGACGGGTTTGGGATTCAGATTAACTTCAATTTTCAGGTTCGGGTCGGGTTGCGTGTCGACCTTGGGTTTCGAGTTAACTTCTATTTTCAGGTTTGGGTTAGGTTTCGGGTTAAATTAAACTTTTGGGTTCGGGCCGGTTTTGGGTTAATTTAAATTTTCAGTTTCGGTTCGGGTTGCGTGACGACGAAATTTATTTTTCTTGTTCGGATCGGGTTACGGTTCGATGGAATTTTTTTCCTGGTTCGGGTTGGGTTTCGGGTTAACTATTATTTTTGAGTTTGGGTCGGTTTGTGACACGAAGGAATTTATTTTATCGGGTTCGCGTCTGGTTACGGTTCGATGGAATTTTTATGTCTTGTTCGGTTTGGGTTACTGGTTAACATCGAATTTTTAGGTTCGGGTCGCTATGCAACATGAAGGAATTTATTTTGTCGGGTTCGGATCTGGTTACGGTTCGATGGAATTTTTATGTCTTGTTCGGGTTGGGTTACTGGTTAACATCGAATTTTTAGGTTCGGGTCGCTATGCAACATGGAGGAATTTATTTTGTCGGGTTCGGATCGGGTTACGGTTCGATGGGTTTTTTTTGTCGGGTTCGTGTCGGATTTCGGGTTAACTTGAATTTTCTGGTTCGGGTAGGGTTGCGACTCGAAGGAATTTATTTTGTCCTTTTAGGATCGTTTTACGGTTCGATGGAGATTTTCTGTCGGGTTCGGGTCGACTTTGAATGGAATTTTCAGGTTCGTGTTGGGTACAACACCATATTTTGTCAAAGAACTGGTCTTTTTCTAAATAGGTATGGTCATTTTTCAATTAGCCTAACGTTATCTAGGCTCTTTGCAATGGGTCTAGAATATGTCAGGCTGATTGAAAAATAAATGACCATATTCCAATTAGCCTAACGCTGTCTAGGCTCTTTGCGACAAACCTGAAAAACATCAGGCTGATTGAGAAAAGGGAAATGATTCTCCAATTAGACCGGCTCTTTGCAAAGAGCCTAGGCTGTTTGCAAAGAGGCGGATTTCCCAATTAGCCTACGACATATATATCACTTTAAAATAAATTCCGCCTGGCTGCATAACTCATTGTTTAGTTGAAGTAGTTAAGCTATCTTCAGGGATGGCTTAGAGATGATCAAATTTAGTCCTTAACTTCGTTTAATTCTGTTTTCTTCAGGTTGATCAGTTGACGTTGAACTGAAATACTACAATGATTTCGTATTTTTTTTATTTTCATTTCAGTATTTTTTCTTTTTTTTTTCATCTTTCCCCAGCAACTGCAACCCGCTTCAATTATGAAATAATTTATAAATCACATTTATTATGTTTGAAAATAAATTCCTTTTCTTGTTTTTCATTTGAAAATTTCTTTTAATTTTTCGGAACATTTTTTAAGTTAAATATCCTTTCAATTATAAATCTGAGCATCTGTTTTTAATACACATTTTTTATTACTCGTATTACATGCAGCGCGTCGTGTTCAATAGAGAAACTTGCCATTTTTTCAAATTTCAAATACTGTATAAATCACTGTATAATGAGCTGATCGAACAAATATATTTACAGGGTTCGTACGGATCAGGGAAATTTCCAGGAGTGTTACCAGTATTTTTTTTACAGAAAAAGAAATCTAGGTTAAACTCGAGAAACACCGCCTTCTTTTAAACAGAGATTTTCTGTAAGAAAATACTGGTACCGAAGAATTTCCTGGTCGCAAAATTCCAGGAGGCGTACGAACCCTGTATTTAGAATCAAAACTTTTATTTAACCCTTTGAGGGGCGGTGGGATATATTATATCCCACCTAATTTTAATCCGATACGAACCAGAAACTTTGAATTAAATTTTACTTTTTTAACTTTGACGGGATAAATTGCTTTTCCTTATTTTGAACTAAATTCCTTCCTAAATTCCGGTTAGAATTCAACATTACAGGAACAAAAGTGCTTGCCCCTAAAAGGGTTAATACAGTGTAACTTATTCCAGTGTTGAAACTATTGTAATTTATTCATTAAACTTTTGATTATGGGCTAGGACACGCAACTATTTTTATTTTCAATCGCTCTAGAATTTAGAATAAAAATATTTTTCTGGTCGATTTTTCTTAAAAATATCATAGTATAAGTGTTTGACAGACATTATTTTAAAAAACTTTCTAGGAATGGAATAAAAAACCGTTCGCCGGGACGTATATATCCCAAACCATAATCAAAGGATTAAATAAAAAATCAGGTTATTAATATGTTTGTTTTATTCAAAAGTTGTACTCGGAAATATATGCAATTTTTCTTCCCTTTTCTCTGTGAAGAGAAAAGTAAAAATAACTTCTCAGACTAACTTGGTGACTTTTTCCGACTTTTTCAGACTTTTTCAGTTTCAATGACTTTCATCAGATTTTGATACTTTTTGTCGAAGTGTATTTTTGCGGTAACTTGTCATATTTCTAAAACATAGTTTGTAGCAATAAATCACCATAGACGTAATTGACTTTTAACATTTCTTCCATATTTATATACAAAACTCGAATCTCCAGTTTCGGAAAAATCAAAAGTTTTATAAATTGTTTATTAATGAATTTGTAATTAGTCTTTTAGTAATAAAATAAAAGATTTGGCTATGATGTCATACACTCACGCATAGTTTTTTCTTTTTTTAATCAGTTATAAAAAGGAAAAAAACTTGCCAAATTTAGGGGATTTTTTCCTTCAATGGCAACCTAGCTATTGTATTAAGTTATTGGTTTGGCGCGGGCTTGACAATAGCGCCAACCAAAAAATCACCAAACATCTGTGCGGGAGTGTAACACATCTGTTCCAAAGATTTTTGATGTTCTGTATCTGGAAACCCATAAAATATATATGTGCGGAATTTAAGCAGGGCACGTACATTGTTACCACACAAAAAAATGCCTCATTTAATCGCAGAAATATATTACAAATTCTGCTTTTGAACAATGAGATTACAAAATATGCGTTTTAAATTCTAAATATAAAGTTCCTAATCAGTAAAAATCCTGCAAGGCTCCTTAGAAATTTTAAGGAGTGTATGCACCTTGATTTAGAATGCAGTGAAATGATGATCATTTTGTTACATAATTAATCTTTTGATTTACAGAAGAAAGCTAATTTGAATTTTTTATTGCTTGCAAGCCAGTATATAACTTTACAAATTATACATCTCAGCCCATAAAAAAACGAAATATATAAAATTTAAAATTAATGCATATGAAAAAAAAATCTCTTATTAAAAATTAAGCAAGTAATCTCAAATATTATTTCACTTATAATGTGTCAAATCGGAATTATTAACTTTCTAATTTTAAAAGTCAAATAATAAAAGTTGATTCGACTTTCCAATCTACTCTTCGATCGCATGCAAAATACTGGCTATACAACAAAGTACCATGCACACATTACATGGAAAAGTGGCTCCGGTGAAGTTAGCTAGAATCATAATAGTCTGTAAGTTCATGCAATGCTGGTCATATCATCGCAATGGGCCCAATCTTCAGAAATGGCTAGTTTTGGTATAAATGGCCATCGTAAGAACTTAATTTATGTTACATAGCTGCAAAACTTACAGTTTTTTCAAGTCAAAATAAACATAATTTGAACCAGAAAAAATAATTATCTTCATGTTTCCGGTCAACAAGTTGGTTTCTAACTATTATTACTTCATAAAAAAGAATTACAAAAAACAAATCGAAACTATATTTAATAACAAAAACTAATGAGGCCACAAGAAACTAGGAAACATTCTCTTAAATCAATTTATTGGTTCAAAATTTCTTTATTTGACTCTAAAAAACAAAGTATGGTCGCTATTTAAAATAAATTAAGATATTTCTCCAGGCATATCATCAAAACTTTGCCATTTTTCAGGTTTGCGCTCATTGAGACATTTTATCAACATTGCGTGAATAAGGATATAAAAATTTCAGCCAATTTCACGAGGGATACATCCCCATATAATTAGAAACTTTTATATCATGCAGTTGTAACAAAATTAATTACTTTAAAATACTATATTTCAGTGTCTGCGGAAAAATGTTTGAAATTAGCTTTCCTGCGTAATAATGATACTCTTTTTACAATAGTAGATTTTCAGATTTAGCCCCTTAAACGGTGGTATAATATTTTTTATGGCACTTATTTTTAATCAAGATTTGTACTTTAAATTTTCAACAAAATTTAGTTTTATGGTTTTGGTGGAGAAAAGGGCTATAAAATTGCGTTTCCTTATTTTAAAATAAAATTTTCGAAAATTCTGGTGTGAATTCAACACTAAAGCGACACAACTACCTGCACCTGATTCATGATTATCATCTGCTGTATAGAAGAGTAAATCAAAATTTTCAATGAACGAGTTCTTAACCCTTCTTTGCATGAGTTTTTTTTTTTACAATTGTGTTTTTTTATACATATATTAAATATTAGACACCAGAAAATTTAAGACAGATTTTTAACTTTGTTCAGCAACATAATTCACGGGAAATTTAGTGGATTAATATTTTTATATAAATATAGTGGTGGCGAAGAAGTTGATTTATTTATTAAAAGTTAAATAAACAGTGATGGAAATTTACATCACTAACCAATTAAGGGTTAAATAAACAGTTTTGAAATTCTGTATCGCTGAACTCCTACAAGATAAATGAATGAAATTTAAGATGCTTTGAAATATTATTCTCAATCTTGCATCTGTAAACTTTAAGCTCAAATTCTCATTTATTTCGAACTGTACTAAAACATAAAAAAATAGCCAATGTTGCTTAGATACCAGAAATTCAATAACAGTATCAATATAAATTTACTTATGATGTATAGTACTTAAATTATGTATAGACAAATTTGTACGCAATTAAAAATTCTGTGTAATAAGGATCGTATTATGATATAAACAAAATCAACTGAAATTTGGATTTTTTCCCAAACAAATCTAATTTTTAATGACAGGCTTGGATTTTCTGTTAACCCTTACAGGACCATAAGATATCCAAGACTAAATATGGCAATACAACACAATATTTTAGCTATTGTGGGTGTAAAGTAAGAGAATATCACCATGTCTCTGTGATACGCTTTAACCCTTTAACGGACATTGTTTTCCATATGAAACCACAAAATTTTAATTACGAAATTCAACAATGACAGCAGAATTTTAATAGAAATGTTTTCCATTTATTATGAATGTGAAGTATAGCTTTTTTCTTATATACAAATAAATTTATTCATAATTTCCGGTGTCAATCATTTATTTCAACATTTTTGTAGAAGGGAAAAATATTGCCCTTGAGCGTGAAAGGGTTAATGTGTGACAGAAAACCTGTGATATTTTGTATCCGATTTCTCAGAACATATAGAAGACATATGTATGTAATTTAAGGCATCCGCATAATTATGACAATCATGGTAGATTAGCACATGGGCTGACAAGTTCTCGGTCTAATAAAGAAAACACAACTTTGTAACATAACTTTATAACTATAATAATAACATAACTTTAATACTAAATAATAATAATTTAATAATAATAATTTAATAAATAAATAATAATAATAATTTTCTAAATAAATAATAATAATAATTTACTAAATAAATAAATAATAATAATTTACTAAATAAATAATAATAATAATTTAATAATAAATAACATAACTTTATAACGAAAAAGCTCCAAACAGTGCTTGGAATCATCGACTCGTTGTTGATTTTGGTGAAAAGTTAACACGCGCGGCAACCACTTTGACAACAGCTTTTTCATAAACAAATGTTCATTCAAAATAAATCTACACGTTCCTTGGATATCTTCAGAGTCTGAGCTATCTCCAGCAACTTCACTTTACGGTTCCCCAAAACGATTTTATGGACTTTTTTATGTTTTCCTGAGTAACCACCTCTTTTGCGTGGTGCATCACTGGTGTCCGTACAACCACGTGTAAATTTAGCAAACCAGTCAATATTGGTTGATTTACCTGGTGCAGTGTCCGGATAACGCTTATCAAGCCAAGCTTTTGTTTGAACGGTGTTTTTTCCCATCAAATAACAATGTTTTATCAAAACACGAAATTCTTGTTTATACATTTTTTTGTTTATCAACAAAGTCGTTCAGTAAAAACCCAGGGACGCAAGCGCTGCGCCACAAATGGCCGATTGTCACCACTAAATTTTAATAGTGTTTGTGACCTTATTTAATAAAAGAATTTCTAAAATTTAATAAGGCGAAGAAAACCATCAAAATTTAGTGATAACAATTGTTCATTTGTGGCGCAGTGCTTGCATCCCAGTCTAAAACCTCTCTAACGTTTTATTCACACGGCGAATCGTCCTGACATTTTTTTCTGCTACCTTTTAAAGGTTAATATTTACTAAAAAAAAGCATCGGTTCGGCGATTGCAATGCCATCTGTGTGCCAGACCGGAAACTTATCAGCCGATATGTTAGCAAAACTAAATTCTTAAGTGGCAATTTATCTTTTAAGTACAAGGTGCTAGCAAACGGCGAAGTGTGTTCTATAAATAAATACAGGTTTGACGTTCTAAATGTACGTTTGTAAGCTTCCCTGCACTATGATTTTTCGTGCTGTATGAATGTAGCCTGTGCATTCTGATAATAAAAAACAGTTTTCAACGGAAGGCTAACAGTAGTTATTAGTCCATATCTTACTCTCTCTTTTTTTGCTTAAAAATCAAGAAATGTTGTATTCTTTAAATGTCATATTGTCATAAAAAGCATTTATCTTATTTGCAATGATTAATTTTTAAAAAAGTCAAAAATGCACAGCCAGTGAATGTAGAGAAATGTAGAGAATCAATGTAGGGAAAAATGTAGGGAATCAAAATGAAGAAAATAAACTAGATAATGTGTAATATTTAATTCTTATTGTACTATTTAAAAAATCTTTACGCTAATTAAATTTATTTCCTTTATTACTCTTCTAATAGTGTATATAAATATAATACAAGGTTTTTCAAGAAATATTTTGTTTTTATTTGCTGTATGTAATAAACTCGAAAAGATGTGATATTAAATTCCTATTTTGTCTCTTACAATTTATTTTTTAATAATGACAACTGTTCTATTCTATGTTTATAAACGTAACGTTATACATTGCAATAAAATGAAGAATTCGCTAAACTACCAAGTGGTTAAAATGAACTATTCGATATTTTGTTTAAATGTCTTATAAATTAGCCCAGTTAATGTAACCGGTCAGAAAAAAGTATTTAAAACAACAAAAATATCTTATTTTAACTTAAATAATTATACATGATATGATAAACAATATTAATGATAAATTAAATTTTATTTTATTTTTATTTTTTATTTATTGTACGCATTTTGCAAATTGAAATTTATTTAGTGTACGGTTCTGACAAATTTAGAGATAATTTCTTTCACGTAAACACTCGTATTTCATTCAATAACTTACTTCATTGGGGTTACAGCATCGTATTTTTGTTTCGACAAGACTGAAATTTGTGTATTTACCAATTAAAAAGTAAGTGTTAGACAGAGGTGCCAATATCTCTCTTATCTTCCGTAATATGTGGGTTAATTTAACACAGGTGTAATGTGTTTCATAGCAGAAATTTTCTTAAGAAACGAAATTATATATTCCATGCAGAAATCTGAATTTGACTAACTAAAAAATCATTAAATAGTTCTTCTGGTTCGTAACGTTGTTAAGCTGGGTTAAATAAATCCACATATTACGGTAGATTAGTCGGAGCTTGGTTTATCTGGTGTTAGAGGACCGAAAATAATGAATCTCACTGTACGGAGACTGTTCCCAGTATGCCCATGCTAATTTTCTGGCTCAGATAACAGATTAAGTGAGTTTAAAAGGTATATTCGGGATTACCGTATATACTCACGTATAAGTCGACTCCCAAATTCGAGATGAAAGCAAGTTGATATACCAATACCAATACCTATATACCTATATACCAATAGTTTACTACAGTTCTTTTCCACTTAAATAATTTAGAATTATATGAGACTCAATACGGCGTAGAAAAACATTATGATTTACTGGTATTAAAACTGCTTCCATCTCAAATTTCGGGGTCGGCTTATACGCAAGCATATACGGTAACCTTTAATTCATTACTTGTTAACTGTATTACGCATTTGAAAAACTTAATTGCAATTACCTAGTAAGATATTAATTGCTTAGCTCTGAAGAAATACTAAATTAATCGCATTCTCAAAGTTTATTACTTTGTGATTAAGTAAGTCTCAATTATCTTTAGATAACATTTTCCGCCTTTTTTTATTACATTTGAAGGCTTTTGCCGAGGATTAAAGTCTTGAAAAGTCAATGTCAAAGGCTTGAACTAAAGCCATGTTTAGTTCTAGTTTTCATTTCATTTTCTTATCCCATGGAATTATCCACAGCACAATACTGATCGCTACACCTACGTAACTATAAGGTCTACATCTGTGTGAAAGGTTTAGCTACAAGCCTGAAATTTAATTTCAGAGAGGAGGTGAAAAGCGAAAATAATGTAGCCATGACTGGCAATCATTTCCTAATACGATAAAATAACAGTTTAGAAACGAAGTCAGAAAGAATGATTTTAAGAATTAGTATATCATTATATAAAAGAAAATATAAAACTTTGAAGGTAGTATATCAAATCAAAAAACTTCGACGAGCAAAAAAGGTCAAGTTCATTTTAGAATTTTTAAAAAAATATATAGGCGCAAGCTACTTTTCAATGTTAAGCCTCGAACCCTATATTTAAAAAGCAGAAAAAATGCTGTAAGCTTCCTATGCAGCTCCGAAATATTCTTTTTAAAACTTTAAGAAGACGTTACTTTAATGCGAAGTTATTGTAAGCAAAAAAAAAATACTGTTGTGTAAATGCTTCTAAAAATAACGGAGTAATATTAATTTCAAGATCATTCGGTACCATTAGAACAAAATCTTAAAAGTGAAATATTTTAAATAAAAGTCGTTAAAATTTTAATAAATAAAAATGGCAATTTACTAAAAAATGTCCATACGTTTTGAAATCTTCTACAAACAAATTAATTTTAAAACATCTTTAGTACCAGAAAAATAATACAGTGGAATATAAATATAAATATGGCATTCTACCGTAGCTTTATCCTTCATTTAACGAATTTCGTTCAAGTAGCTAAGTGATCTTACGGGATGGCTTGGGAATAAATGTAACGACTGTCACTTATGTATGAAGCTCTTTGGTTTAAGCTGTCGTCGGTACTTGGTTTGCAGTTCGACATCAAACCCAGTATTTAAAAAGCAGAAAAAAATGTTGGAAGCTTTCTATACCGTTTCGAATTATTCGAAGAACATATAAAACTTTGAAATGTAGTATATCAAATCAAAAACCTTCATGTGCATAAAAAAACCAAGTCCATTTTAGAATTTTTAAAAATGTTAATCGCCGCAAACTACTTTAAATGTTCAACATGGAACACAGCATTTATAAAGCAGAAAATATGTTAGAAGCTTTCTATGCAGTTTCGAGTTATTCTTTTTAAATGTTAAAACTGAAGGACATGTTACTTTAATGCGAAGTTATTGTAAACAATTTACTGAAAAATGCCCATTAGGTTTGAAATTTTCTATAAACAAATTAATTTTTAAAAAGGCTTTAGCACCAGAAAAATAATACAATAGAATATAGATATAAATATCGCATTCTGCTTTAACCCTTTAACGTTCATTGGTTTCCCTAGGAAACCACAAAACTTTAATTACGAAATTACACAATGACAGCAGAATTTTTTTAATAGAAATGTTTTCCATTTATTATATAAGTGAAATATCGCTTTTTTATATATAGAAATAAATTTGTTCATAATTTCCGGTGTCAATCATTTATTTCAACATATTAGCAATTGAAATGCTTTATCCGTTAAAGGGTTAAGCGCGATTTGATTCAAGTGAATTTGGGTTCAAGTTGCTAAGCGATCTTTCGGGATGGCTTAGGAATAAATGTAACAAATATCACTTATGTTTGAAACTCTGTGGTTTGAACTGTCGTCGGTACTTGGTTTGCAGTTCGGCATCGAACCCAGTATTTTAAAAGCAGAAAAAAAATGTTGGAACCTTTCTATACAGTTTCGAATTATTCGAAGAACATGTAAAACTTTGAAAGGTAATATCAAATCGAAAACCTTCCTGTGCATAAAAAAACCAAGTTCATTTTAGAATTTTTAAAAATGTTAATCGCCGCAAGCTACTTTTCAGTGTTCAACACGGAACCCAGCATTTATAAAGCAGAAAAAATGGTAGAAATGTTAGTTTTCTATGGAGTTTCGAATTATTCTTTTTAAATGTTAAAACTGAAGGACATGTTACTTTAATGCTAAGTTATTGTAAGCAAAAAAACTTGCCAAATTTAATTCTGTGCAGATGCTTCTAATAATGACGGAGTAAACTTAATTTTTAAAATCATTCGGTACCATTTAAACAGAATCTTAAAAGTGAATTATTTTAAATAAAAAATCTATAAAAGTTTAATAAATACATAACAGCAATTTACTAAAAAATTTCCATACGTTTTGAATTTTTTGACCAAATTAATTTAAAAAATGTCTTGAGTACCAGAAAAATAATACAGTAGAATATAAATATAAATATGTAATTCTGTCGTATGATTGTATTTTTTTTAAGACAAATGACAAGAGAAATTAAGTATAATAGGAGAAAAAAGAAAATTCCATTTTTATTATCAAGTAGAATTGAGTATTTAGGGCGCTTACGGTTAATGGGGGTCTGAGACCTCGTAGTCTAGTAATTCTGCAATGATTCTAGGTAAATTATAAATACTTTTATAAAATTTTTTGGAAAGTTGAGAAATGCGTTGTTTTAAAGAGGTAATGCAGAGGTCTCTGCGGATGGTAGTGTTTCTCAGGTAGCGGTGGTCATTCCTGATAATTAGAAGACTTTTGTTATGTGATTTATAAAGAATGTATGGTCTCTGTAAAGACTCTTTTTTTTCTTTTTATGAGATAGGTTCGACCCTCGGTAGGTTTCTTCTGTAATTTTTTGGATTTAATGGATTTTTTTAAACTGTTATTGTTATACTCTATTAATTCATTATTACATTTAAAAATTTATTTATTTTTATTTTTGTTTATTTAATTATTAACTTTTAAACTTCTCACGGCTCATTTTTGCTTCGCAAGTAAAATTACCTCTAACCTGAAATTTCAGTTGACTGCAACTAGGTATTCCATGATGCTAACTACATTTTTCCATTGTTCCATACGCTTGTTAGGCTGACTGCTAAACATCAATCTCAAGAAGCTAAGCGGTTCTGCAGGATGGCTTAAGAATTAATATCAAAGACATTGTTAATATCAGACCCTCGTTTCCGTTTGAAACTCCGTGATTTTGAGCCATGTTCATTTCACAAAAAGCTTTCCTTGGTACTGTGGTTCGTTGTTCAGCACCGAACCCAGTATTTAAAAATAAAAAAATAAAAAATAAATGTTGGAAGCTTTCTATCTAGTTTCGAATTACTCGAAGAATATATAAAAGTTTGAAAGGTAGTATATCAATAGTGATGGGCAGAATCAATGATTTCGAAACTCGAATGAATCATTCGGGTCGGCGCAGAAGCATATATACAAATTTTATTCTTCTTTTCTCTACCGGAAATATTAAAAAAGAAAAAAAGATTTTAGATTTAAATTAGAATTAGATAAAGAGCAAGACAAAAATAATCGGTCTTTCGTTTTGCAAAATTCCAGGGGGAAATTGATTAAAAGTAATAAAAATTTCAGAATTTTTCAGTTTAAAATTTATTGAGAAAGAAATTTATAAAGCATTTTTAAAATTTAAGTAGCCACAAGCTACTTTTCAGTGTTCAACACGGAACCCAGTATTTAAAAACTAGAAACAAAATTTGTTGGAAAGTTTCTATACATTTTCGAGCTTATTTTTTTTCTTAAAGATGGTATTTTAAGAATACAAAGTTATGTCATGCAAAAAAAAAAAAAAAAAAAAAAAAAAAAAATTAGTAAATTTACTTTTGTGTAAGTGTTTCCAATACTCACGGAGAATTTTTTTTTTTTTTCAAAATCATTTGGTACCATTAGAACATAAGTGAATTATTTCAGATAAAATTAATTCAAATTGTATTAAGTATATAATGGCCTATTACTGTAAAAGTTCCATCCGTTTTGAAATTCTCTAACTAAATTAATTTGAAAAAATAAAAATAAAACAGTAGATTTAAATATGTAATAATTATGACATTTTGTTGTACTGCAAAACATGAATCTTATCGCTCCGAGTATGTATCCTACAATCCAGGATTACTCATGCTGCCATTTAATTGCCCGTAGAAAAAGAACGATTTGCTACAACACTTCTAGCCTTGGGGTCAACCATCGCTGATTGGTCTAAGTGGGCAATCAGTGATGATTCAGCCTGTATAATAGTAGTCCTAACCCCAAGTAGTTAAGCGAACTTACGAGATGGCTTTAGGGATAAATATATTAAGTTCCTATTTTCTTTTCGAAAATCTGTGGTTGTGAGACATATTCAATTCACTAAAATCTCTCCTCAGTACTGTGATTTGCAGTTTCATCCATACTATTGAAATACAATGTTTTATTTTAGAATACATTTCATTTATTTATTTTTTACCTTTTCCGCCAGCAACAGCATTTCGCTTCAAAAAGGAGTTAAACTATAAAAAAGGAATTTCAGAATTTATATGTCAATACATAAAAATCTCTTTAATCTGAAATATTACAACAGTTTAACATGCAAAATTTTCACTACATCCAAAATTTCAAGTTTCTATTATACCGAAATTAATATGTATGTTATTGCTAAGAAACTGAACAAAAATTGATTTTTAAAATTTTGCATGTCGGAATACGTAAAAGATAACTGTTCGAACTTCAGGATGCTGTGCAATATTGATCAATTTAATACATAAGCAAAATTACAGATCAAAATGTCAGTTTTCACTAGTGTTCCCAGGGCCTGACTACTACCGGAACAAACTTCCAGTAGTCAAAGGGGATGCAATTTTTTGCTTTATTTATGACAGAATATCTGCACGAATAAGGCGTTTAAAAAAGACGAAATTTTCTACTGAAATTTACTGATGGAAATTTGCTCCTGCGGCAATCACAATCAGTTCACGCATATCCTCAGGGAATCAGTTCATAACTTCATAATTTTAAAAATCAAGTGATAAAAATTTCTTTCATTATTAATTTACCGTAATTTCCGGCGTATAATCCGCAGCTCAAAGAGTCGTTTTTTGACCCAGAAATTTTATTCAATAAATGTAGTTAAATATTTACAGCGATCTTTTAAGTTACATTTTATAAAATAATATTTCTGGGTCGAAAAACGACTCTTTGAGCTGCGGATTATACGCCGGAAATTATGGTAATTTTAAAATTTTGCATGTCGTAATACGTAAAAGATAACTGTCCGAACTTCAGGATGCTGTGCAATATTGATCAATTTAATACATAAGCAAAATTCCAGATCAAAATGTCAGTCTTCACTAGTGTTCCCAGGGACTGACTACTACCGGAACAAACTTCCAGTAGTCAAAGGGGATGCAATTTTTTGCTTTATTTATGACAGAATATCTGCACGAATAAGGGGTTTAAAAAACACGAAAATTTCTACTGAAATTTACTGATGGAAGTTTGCTCCGGCGGCAATCACAATCAGTTCACGCATGTCCCCAGGGAATCAGTTCATAACTTCATAAATTTAAAAATCAAATTTTAAAAATTTCTTTCATTATTAATTTAATTTAAAATTTTGCATGTCAGAATACGTAAAAGATAACTGTCCGAACTTCAGGATGCTGTGCAATATTGATCAATTTAATACATAAGCAAAATTCCAGTTCAAAATGTCAGTCTTCACTAGTGTTCCCAGGGCCTGACTACTACCGTAACAAACTTCCAGTAGTCAAAGGGGATGCAATTTTTTGCTTTATTTATGACAGAATATCTGCACGAATAAGGCGTTTAAAAAAGACGAAAATTTCTACTCAAATTTACTGATGGAAGTTTGCTCCGGCGGTAATCACAATCAGTTCACTCATGTCCCCAGGGAATCAGTTCATAACTTCATAATTTTAAAAATCAAATGATAAAAATTTATTTCATTATTAATTTTTCTATTACTTTTCATAGAGGACACTCACTGCGTAGCAAAATTGAAGTTTATAAATGCTTATTAAAAGTATTGTAGATTTGATTTCAAAGTAGTATATCAAAACAAAACAAAACATGCATGTGGAAAAATAGACCAGATTCAATTAAATACTTTCGGAAATAGAAATAGCAACAAGCTATTTTTAAGTTTTTAACAACGAATCCACTTTTTAACATGAAAGAAAATTCATATAAAGCATAGATTATGAAATAATTTCTAACACTTTCAGAATACTTTTAAAAAATTCGCTGTTTCGAAAAGTAAATAATGTACCTAATTAAGCATTTTAGAAATTGCAATACAAATTTTAAAAACATATTTCAGCAATTATCACCCATAGCCGGAAAAGTACTCCAATGCTTTTTTGCTGCCTTGTATATGATCTATAAGTTTGTACACATTCTACATAGCATGCTACGATTTAGTTCAGTTATTAAACGCAAAACAGTTGAAAATTCATCTTTAAAAATTCTTGAACTATATGAATTCGTTTGTACACTCCTGTAAATTACTTACAGATTTTTATACACGACACATTTTAAGCTAACATTTAATTCAGGCCAAAACACGTTTAAAACTATTCAAATCAAACTTCAAGAAATTATCATCCGGCGGTCATATATCCAGTTCTTTGAGAGGTCCTGCATATGATTTTGTTTATATTCTACAAATATATCTTAGTATATTAAACATAGTTCAGCTTGAAACTGCCTAACTTAATTAAAAGCCACCTTTAAGAAATTCAAGCTTATACTCAATAAATATTTACGAATTCATTTGTATAGAATTTATACACACCACGTAGTATACAAAAATGTAGTTAAAATTGAAAACTATTACCATAATTGAAACGCACTTCCATCAATTATCGATAACAGACAGTACTATGCAGATCTATATCTGAAATACTTTGTGTGTCCTTGTAAATGAACGATAAGTGATATGCACATACACTCTCCATTTTGTAGTAAGCCTCAGTAATGTATATCAGTTTCATTATACTTGACATTTAATAATATAATTAAAGTACGTTGCGAACAGTTTTTTATCGTAAACCATTATGTAACCGAATTATTTTGTGTGACCCTTTAAATCAATTATAAATGCTTTACACTCCATATTCTACAGAAAGCATCGGAAAATTTTATTTATATAATATTTCGGAAAATTATATAGTTTGCCGGGCGCCAGTGAAATATATATATATATATATATATATATATATATATATATATATATATATATATATATATATATATAAACTCAGGAATTTTAAAACAATTGTTTAAATGGCGCTTCATTCTCGGAAGGAATGAACTCTCTACAGATAATATTTTTCACATTTGTTTTTATTTGGAACCTCGTCGTTCACCGTAGTTTAAAGTCACCAAAGTTATTTACGGAGTAGTCCACATTTTTATCATATTTTTTTATCCTAGGAAATTATTCGTTTCACAATACTGATCTACACCCATGGAACTATAAAGTAGGCATCTGTGAATTGCTTAGCAGAAACTTTGAAATTTTATTTAGGTAAAAAGAAATTATAATGTTGCTATGAGCGTGAATCAATAACTAACATAACGGAATAACAGTTTAGAAGCAAAGTCAGAAAGAATGAGTTTCAGAATTCATATGTCAATTTATAAAACAATATATAAAACTTTGAAGGTAGTATATCAAATCAAAAAAACCTCCATGTGCAAAAAAGATCCAAGTTCATCTAAAAATTATTTTAAATTAAATATCATCAAGCTATTTTCAGTTTTCAACCTGGAAAACACTATTTAAAAACTAGAAACACAGTTTCGTGCAGGTTTTCTACAGAGTTTCGAACTTCTTTTTTTCTTAAACTTGAAACTGAATAATGCAAAATGTTAAAAATAAAAAAAATGTCAAAAATTTGCTTTCAAAATCATTTGGTACCATTAGAACAGAGTCTTAAAAGTGAACTATTATAACTTATAAAAAAATGCCAAAAATTAATTTTCAAAATCATTTGGTACCATTAGAACAGAGTCTTAAAAGTGAACTATTATAAATCATAAATAAAAGTCATTAAAAATTAAACAATATACTATATAATGGTAATTTACTGAAAAAGTTCCATCCGTTTTATAATTTAATTTAAAAAAAGACTTTCCTCCCAGAAAAATAAATCCGTAAAATAAATATATAAATATGATATTCACACCTAAATTTCTTTGAAAAGTTCAAGTTACGAAGCGATCTTGGAAGATCGCTGAAGAGTAAACATTTTAACATCCTTAACCCCTTGGAGGGCAAGCACGTGGTCTAAAAATGCTAAATTTAGCGATGTTTTGACACCAGTAAATTTAAATTTTGAATTTTGACCTTCTCAATCTGCAAAAAGTAATACTAAATATTTTTATTTAATAATACTGGTGGCAAAGTTATACATTAAAAAGTGGTATGTATTATATTCCGGTGCCCTCAAAGGGTTAATCGTCGTGTCCGGTACGTGTTGCTATGTTCACAGCCAAAATTTGTGAACATTCGTCGTAATTATAATTCTGTCACGTACCACTTAAAAAAAAAAGGAAAAAACTTTTAATAAATTTTAATAGCCCTTGCAGGAGAAATATAATATAAAATTTATATTTTAAGAATGGTGGTGCAAATAGATTATAAAAATAGTTGCCAGTGGCAACCGTGCTCATATGGTTTATTCAATGATTTTGTCACTCCCGAGATTATTTTAAATGCTTAAGTGCTCAATCGATGGCAGTACTGAATTTAAAAACTTGTTTTTAAAACCCATTAATGAGTCGCGACCGATACCTTTACAAGTAGTCATTTGTACACAACATTTTTCGTTCTCGTAACCCTCACGGGCAGTGTAGCTACTTTTATTTTTAATCATATTGTTTGATTCCAACCATTATTATTATTATTATTATTTTAGTAGTGTAATTTCCCTTATTCTCGTATAAGTTAATCTGTCATTAAATGATGCGAATATTTCTACTTCAAAAAAGTTGTGGAAATATAAGGTGGAAATATAAGGAAATATAAGGTAAGTAATTTGTGATTTTTAAAAATTCAACCATCCCGAATACTTTAAATTTGAAAATACAATACACTGTTTCTTTTACTGATTATTTTAGAATTTTATGAGTAATTAAAAGGGGCAATAAAAAGAAATCAACGATTTTTTAAGGCATTTTCCTAAAATTACGCGACGGTTAAGTGGTTAAGTACTTAACTTATTTAGAATCTCCGTGATTTTGAGTTTGATCCTTTCCGATAATAAAGATACAAGTGTTTATTACACAACTGCGCATAAGCAAGATTCGCAACATATGCATAACTAGACACAGTAATTTATGTCGTTGCAGATTCTGGAGCGTTGATTTATCCAAACATGAGTTTAGCTTCCGGGAAGCGAACAAACATGGCATTTGTAATGTATAATTTTCGCAGTGTGAGGTAGACGAAGTTGCTAGATTTTTCCAAGACATAAGAGTTATTCCGAGTGACGGTCATAGCTTTTTTGGCGTTTTAAGTCCGAACGTTTTAAGCGGAAAAGAAGCGTTTGGTTCAAATGTTTTGACGATGGACGAACGAAACTTAATGATGTTCCATACAAGAAAAGTAACAGACCAAGCACCTCGCACACGGAGAACAATAGTACAATTGCCGATTCGTACGATGATTAAACTAGTTTCACGCTGGGATAAAAGTCTCAAACTTTACGGAGGTTGTCGCGAAATAAACAAAAGTATATAGTTTTTCTAGAATGTATTAAATATTTTTTTTAAATAAAAATGTTACAGAAATTTTTTGTATTATCTTTATTATCCGGCAACCATCATTTAAAACTCTGAAATGAAGTATTTCCCGTGTTTAAGGTGGGAAATTTTCAACATAGTACACTAATTTATGTCGAGAAATAAACAAAAGAATATAAAGTTTGTAGAAAGTATTAAATATTTTCATTAAATACAAATGTTATTGAAATTTTGGTTTGTACATTTATTATCGGACATCATTCGTATAACACCCTCTTAGAAATGAAAAATTTCCCCTGTTTAACATTTCTATTATACCGAAATTTATATGTATATTATTGCTAAGAAGCTGAGAAAAATATGGTTTTAAAATTTTGCATCTCGTAATGCCTGAACTTTAGAATGCTGTGCTTTATTGCACAAGTAAATTTTCATTTTAAAATCACAGCCTTCACTTTGCTCAGGGCCTGACTACCGCCAGAACAATCTGCCACCAGTAAAAACGAATAGAAATTTTTGCATTGTTTTTGATAGAAATTCTGCTTAATAAGGCATTTAAGAGGGGCGAAATTTTTCTATTCAAGCTTACACTGGACGTTTGCTAGGGTAGCAATCAGACCAAAGTCATTAAATAATAAGCCCAGTCAGATAAATGGGAAACTTTTCGCAAGTTGAAAATAGCGCTATCTAGCGGATGTGATGCTTGCATTCGGCACCAAGAATATTTTAATAAAATTTTGCTTCTAAAATTAAAGCTTAAAACAAAGAGTTCATATTTTCTAAAAAAGTCGTTTGTAAATTCCGGTGTCAGTCAGTAATTTCACATTTTAGGAACAGAATTTGTCTGTGCTGGAAAGGGTAATTACATAGTGATTATTTCCATCACTTTTTATTTAACTTTTAATAAATAAATCAACTTCTTCGCCACCACTATATTTATATAGAAATATTAATCCATTAAATTTCCCCATTTTTTTTCATTATAGTTTTAGTTTTAATGTAAAAGATCCCAATAATTAGCAAGCTTTTAAAGAAAGTGCAAAAATAAAACATCGATACAAACAATAAAAATCGTATCGTTTCTCTGCGACGCACTTCTGTTTCGCCTTCCTTCCGCAACAGATGAAGTGGCGCTAGTGTCCCCGCTAACAAATTTAACACTTTCTGACTGGGCTTATTATTTAATGGCTTTGAATCGGACCCTGTGTGTTTTCATGGGAATCAGTTGCAATTGAATAAACTTCGTAATTTTAAATGGCAACTAATAAACATTTTTTAAATTAATTTTTCCATTACTTTATTATAAAGCACTCAGTAAAAAGCAAAGATAAGTTTAAAAGTGTTTATTGAAAGTTTTTTAGTTTTGATTTGAAAATAGCGGTATATACGAAATAAAAAATATTCAAGTGCATAAACGGACGAAGTTAAATTTAGAATGTTTGGAGATTTAACCCTTTCAGGGGCAAAGTACTCTTGTAGCTAAAATATTAAAATGATTGATTGACACCAGGATTCACGAACAAATTTATTTTAAAAGTATGTAAAGGCTTTTCCTCATGTACCATATAAATTCAAAATTTGATTATAAAATTCTGGTGTCATTGTGGCATTTTGGAATTAAAATTAAGTGGTATATATAACATACTGGTGCCCTTCAAGGGGTTAAATAGCAGTAAGCTGCTTTTTAATATTCAACACCGAATCCATTATTTAAAAAGCATAAAAATGTGTTGGAAGTTTTCAACACAGCTTCGAGCTTATTATTTTCTTTAATGTGGAATTGAAAACGTTTTTATTTTAAGAATATAAAGTGATGCTAAATTTAAAAAAAACTTGCCAAATGTGATCTAAACTAAATGCTCTTAATCTTGTCGGGAAAAAGTATTTTTCAAAAACATTTGGTACCATTAGAACAGAATCTTAAAACTGAATTACTTTAAATGGAATTCATTAAATTTTTTCAAAATACTATACGCTGCTATACACCTGCTATACGGTGCCGCAGGCAGCGGGGATCCGAGATAGAGGTTCCTACGCTGAGAGGTTTATATTATTCCAGGTGTAATTTAATAGCTTTTTCGGTGCGTGCTCAGCACAACCGGTATACAGTCCGGAAGGCAGCCGTGACCCGTCCGGAGTTTCGTTCGGTTCGAGATTTATCATATTCGAGGTTTTACAAGATTCGAGGCTCAGATGTAAATTAGGGGCCCGCTAGCGGGGAAGCCAGCTAGTTTTATAAATAAGTATGATCGAAATTAATCATTTTGAAATTCTACATTTCAGTGCCTGTAGAAGAAAAATCTATGAAATTACGTTTGCTGCGTAATAATTATATTCTTATTACAACAGCAGATTCTTAGATTTCGATCGTGATTATCACTTGACTTATAGAAGAGCAAGAGAACATTTCCAGTAAATGAGTTCTAAACTAAACATTTTTCAAAATTCTTTTACCTTGAACTGTACAATATAAATGCATGAAATTTAGGAGGCTTTGAAATTATAATTTCAATATTGCAGCGGCAAATTTTCAGCTCAAATTCTCGTTTATTTCGAACTTTACATAGAAATAAAAAATAGCTTGAATAGCTTAGGTTTATAGGAATTTTATACCTACACTATTATAAATTCACTTTCAAATTGTGAATGTAAATTAGTAAAAATTAATGGATTTTAAATTTTTACGGTTATTTGTAAAAGTTTAACCCCTTGAAGGGCGGTGGTTGATTTTTGCACCACTTAAGTTTAAACCCTAAATGTCACATTGGCACCAAAATTTCGTAAATCAAAATTTTCCTTTAATTAAGTACGTACAGAAAAGCTTTCAATTATTTTCAAATAATTATTTTGGTAAATTTTGGTGTCACTAAATATTTTTAGCATTTTACGAATAGAAGTGCTTTGCCCCTGAAAGGGTTAAATAAAGACAAGTAAACAACATGGTCTTTGCTATTATACATTTAGTTATCATGTGCAGTTTTTTGGAAAGAGAAAATTAGAACAAGCTATTTGGTGTAATACTTTCTTGCAGGTGAATTATTAGAAAAATAAGATAGTATCAACATGTTTATTTAATGTATAAAAAGGCTTAAAGCAATATAATTAATATTCAAGAATGATTTTATTTAAAAGTATTTCAGATGCTGTCTTAAGGTTCCTAAGTATGGCGAACATTTTCAGAAAGATGTAGCATTTAATTACAACGGTACAATTTTGTATAAGCTATGTATTATTTATTATTAAATACTAGCTTGTTTTCGGAATAAATTTAATTTTTTGTTTTTATACGGCTGTTATTGCTGAAGTTTCTCAACATCAGGTGTTAATCAGAGAAACACGTAAAAAAAAAAATCTTATTTCTTTAACTTTCATTTTTTCAGTAAGTGGGGATCCATAAATTACACTTCAAATAATATTGGGAAAATTTTAGGAAAAGTTTCGATTAAATAAATCCGATATATATTTATTTAATAATTTTTATCTTCTAAAATTACAAATTATATATTTAAGCTCCATTTTAAAATTGTCTGTCTAAAGATGTCAACATTTTTAAAAATATATTCACATAATTATACTGGTTTATTTTATTTTAAACTTCTGATTAGGAAATTTTTAAAATTAAAAACAACACTAGTTTTCTAATTTTATTTTATGACTTCTCATGTATTAATTTTATTTTTAATCTACAACATTACATTTTTTCCGCAAAATATAAACAGCGAATGGGTGAGTTACAAAATTGGAATTGCCTGCAATTCCAAGATTTATACCTATCTTCAACTGCATTTTGGAAGCTATTACCTTCATTTTTGCCTCGATTCAAGATTGCCAAATGACGGTAGCCGTCACAAGTAACATAGTTTTTTCTTCGTTATACATGGCTCGGAGTTTGTTACCTCTATTAATGAAACAGTAAAAGTTTTGGTATATTTCAATTGTAGATGTTCATAAAACCTGCTTCAAAAATTCTTGTCTTAAAATAGGATTAGCAAAGCTAGAAAAGTTTATCATCTCTTTGAGCCTTACTTGATCCTTTTGTGTCATGTTTTTATTAAAGGTTGAATTTTTGTCTTACTCCCAGAACTCTGAATAGTCTATAACTATCATATTTTTAATAACGAATTACTAATTTTATATTACTGTAAAGCTATTATATCGTTATTATATTACATCAAATATTAATATTTTTTTATTATTACTGCCATTATTATATTATATTTTACATTATTATAAAATTATAAATTTTTAATATTTGATATAAAATCATATTAAAAGAATAAAATATTAATGTTAGACACAGTGATATATATTATGTTAAAAGTTACTAATATATATTTAAGATGCTTTTAAATTTAGAAATTTAATAAGTGTGATGTGAATTTCATTAGACAATGAATAATATTTACGTATAATTATTTTTGGTCATATGAGCAATATTTTATGGCAACTCTAAAAATTTTAAATTTTTTCTTGGAATTCATACTAAGTTTGCGTTAATAATAATAATAATAATAATGCTTAAAAAGTACATTAGTTCAGCAATTTGAAAATATCAATGAAATACGTTTCATAAAATATAAATTTCTTTACTTAAAAAAGTTTAAATTTTCTTGCAGGAAGATTTGTTTATAAACGTACTCAATACGGTGTTAAAATTTAATTTGTTTTTCAATTAAAATACTTTTTTATAAGTTCATAACATTATAATACGTAATTGTTTTTGCACAAAGAGATTATTATAAAATTCTGCCGTCTTCAGGAAATCTAAAATTAGTATCACCTGTAGAATACGTTAAAAAAAAAGTTTAAAAAAATGTGAAAGTAGAAAATTTAATTGTAATAACAGAAACTTTTATTTGGGACAACGGAAAAACTCAAATATGTAATTAAAAAAGAATAACAAACAGAAACGTAATTTGGGAAATAATTTAAAAAAACAATAAAAGAAAAGAAAATGTATATTTCCGCTTCATAATTTTATTGAACAAAAATATATAAAACAATCATCTTAAAAAAAAAATGCGCAAAAAATAATAATTTCCGAAACGATATACCTACTTTTAATAATGATAAAATTTTACAAAACAGAAAATATAATGAAAGAAATAAAAGAAAAAGTAACTGCTTATATATTGCTCATTTGTGTTTTATTCTTTAAATAAAACTAATAATTTATTAATTAGTAAGTTTCAATAAAATTAAATAAAACAAAACAGAAATAAAAATGTAATTTTTTTGTATAGAATACAAAACGGTACGATGTTTTGTTTAAAATATAAAATTGTTTATATTCGTAAAATGTAAGAAACAAAAAAAAAAAGTGTTATAAACGTGTGTGGGATACTTTTAAAAATTGAAAATGCTTGTTATCAAGAGTTTGAAAAATATATTAAAATTTGCTGCGTTTCAGATTATTCTAAAACTATTCCATATTTTTTTATAAACTGACATTTTGTTTTTAGTACAAATATTCTAGCGAATAGAAAAAATAATTATTACATTTTTAATTAATTTTAATGAAATTTTACATGATGCACAGAACATACAGAAATAAATATCAACATTTTTTATACGATAACAACATCTTTCCAAACGAGTCTTAATTTTCAATTTCAATTTTATACATACTTAGAAAGATAGATAGATAAACACATTTATAGCTGTAGATATCCGTCAAAGTGAACATAACGTTTTGTGCAATCTATATAGTTAAAACGAAAAGCGCATTCTGTCAAATCCACATGAAAATCGTCTCTTTGCGCATGCGTAAACATTTTTTTTTTTTTTTTTTTTTTTTTTTTTTGCTTTTACCCTCAGAAACGGAAAACCTGATTGATTAACCCAACCCTCACCTGTTTAGCCTAGAGGGATTGAAAAGGGGTTGTTTGAAAACAGATGAAGCACTACCATTCATTGACTTGTAATATAAATGGACAGCGGATTAGCAACCCTTTCTTGAAGAAAATATGTTCTTCCCCACCAGCAGGTAGTGGTGGGAGAATATTATGCCAAACAGGTTTTTTTCGTGCCAAACTGTCACGGAAATTCCACAGCTTCCGAGACTGAAGAGCCATTTTTCACTTGCGTTTGAGTTTGTCGTGATATTTTCCTGTTGTATACTTTCAAACAGTTTTTTTAGAGCTTATTATTATTTTTTTTTTAAATTGTAAATTTCAGAAAATATTATACTATAATGCCGCAAACGGCAATTCAGGCATTTTTCCCAAGGAGGTATTTCTGCAGCTTGCACTTCTAGACCGGGGGGGGGGGGGGGTCCCTGAATTCAACACTGTATGAAATGATTTTGTCAAATTTTTGCTTTTCAAACAGAAATCTTAAACCATTTTGAACTATGTTACTAATATTTTTTCAAGTAATTTGCATTAGATGGGGGGGGGGGGGTTCGAGATATATAATGCATCCGCTCCCAGTATCTGTCTACCGACGGCGACAGGGCACTGTCCCACCAGTAAAATTTATTAGAATTTTTCGTGTTATCAAAATGCCCTATTCACGCAAAATACATTTGCATTACAATTATACGAAACATCTAAATGCATTTTAAAGAAAAAAAAAACAGGAAAATTCTTTGAGCACAACTAGATCAATGTAAAATGTGTAAGATAAAATAAAAGTAAGAAATGATAGAAGATAAAATGAAAGAATGAAGATAAAACAAAGGTGATGAATGAAGTTAAAAAAAAAAAATAATAAAAGTAATAATGTAATGAAAATAAAAGTAATAATGTAAGATAAAATGAGTAAGTAAAAAAAGAAAAAACACTTTTTTTTACTGGTGGAAGTGTGCCCCGTTAGTAATCAGGCGCTGTCCGAACCAAGTTCTTTTTTTTATTATTTGGGAAAAAAAAAAAAAAAAAAAAGATCAGCAAAAATATTGCCACCCAATAGGCAAAACTATCTTCTTTTTTCTTTTTTTTTTCCTTGTCCTTTTACAAAATAAATTAGGACCTTAGAACCTTTCTTGTGCCAGTCCCTCTTTAAAAGAGAAAAAAATCGGTCTTGTCCTTTGGATAATTTTGAAATTACAAATCATAAAGTAAAATAAAAAATGTATTTAATATAAATTAAATTATTATACAAGTTAAATTGGTTACTCCAATTTTATCTTTCGATTGGGTGTGGATTTGACTCAAAAACAGTCGTAGATTCGTTGAAATAAAAAGCTAAAATTGTTTTTTTCCTTGTGAATGCGACAGCTTGCTTTTCTAGTTAAGTTTCAGTTTCGTTTTTAGACCTGTTTCTTTTATTACGAGAACGGAAACAGAAAGTTGCCAAGAAAGGGGTTACCGCCAGAAACCGGCATCCTTTCGCCTTTTTTTGGCGATGAAGGGTGAAAGATATTTTCTTCAATTCTCTCGGAAGAAAAGAAAGGAGTCCGCTGTCCATTTATATTTGTAGTCAATGGTACCATTGTATCGAAAACATAGACCTTCTAATATGTTTTTGTTCCGAGGTTGAAAACTAAAGCTTTATTTTAAAGAACTCATGTTTTCGCTACTAAATATGCATATTTTTTCGCAATATTTTAAAAAGAGTTTGGATGCAGTTTTATTTATAACCGATTGAAATGTCAGAGAGTTCGGAAGATGAGAACTATTTTTTTAAACTATTTAACTCTTTTTTTTTTTTTTTTTTTTTTTTTTTTTTTTAAATAACATATTTAACTTTTTTTATGAAAACATTTCTAGTGCGAATCAACATCTACTCATTTGGTACGGGTCACATTGACCCGTCATCGCGGTTCTACTGTTAAAGGAGCCGACGCGAAAACAAACAAACAAAGACAAAATCGAGAAGAAAACATTTCTTTTACAATTAGATAACAATATTTTTTTCGCGAAACTTTTACACGGGCCGTAAAACTGTTTTATTTATCACCAACAAATATTTCAAAGAGTTCGGACGAAAAGAACTTTTTATTTTAAAACTATGAAACTACCCTAGGTATAAAAAAACCAATGAACGTTTTTATCACTAAATATCAATATTTTTCGCGAATTTTTCATTTTAAAATATAATTTCATACAAAATCGGGTTAAAGATATAAAATAATAAAAACATGGTGTTTTTTTTTTTAAATTATTATCACGGGTCCGGCCACGCCGGGTGGGGGTTAGCTAGTCAGTATTTAAAAGAAAAAAGTAGAAAAGCTCCACCTGTTTTATTCCAAGACCATTTACACTAAAATCACATACCAAATGTGTCATTATACTCGGTATATTGTCTTTTTTCAGAATATGAATGTAGATTTTGAAATAGGTGTAGTTTAATTATTAACAACAGTTGCATAAACTTTTATTTATTTGTTTTTAAATATTAACACCCACTTTTAACACCATATTTGCGTTCTTCGGTTCAAGCCAGTCCGGAAAAGGTATAGTTTATAAATTGTATTTCTTCATAGAGTCTAAAATAAAAGAAATCTTTATAGAGTTATAAAAGAAAGTTTATTAATAAAATATCCACAAATTTAGAAAAAAATAAATGGAAATTCCAAAGAAAAATCTTCCAGATTTGCCCAAGTAAAATTGCTAAAGCAATCAATTTATATCATAAACAATAAGAAGCTTTGAACACTTTAGGCATTTCTTGAATTCCGAGTTGATTTCAACAGTATGCCCTGTAATTGTGTATTGTGTAATGTGTTTCAAAAATGGAAAGAGCCGTAAGGAGAATGTATCTACCGTAATTTCCGGCGTATAATCCGCAGCTCAAAGAGTCGTTTTTCGACCCAGAAATATTATTTTATAAAATGTAACTTAAAAGATCGCTGTAAATATTTAACTACAATTATTGAATAAAATTTCTGGATCGAAAAACGACTCTTTGAGCTGCGGATTATACGCCGGAAATTACGGTAACTAAAATTAATGAACCAATGAACCAATGCAGAAGTTGTTGTAGTATCTACTAATGGTATTATACCATCGTTAACTTAACATCGATGTTGATCAATCGAATAGACATTGCGTAGAAAAATTAAGCATGATGTGGATATTGACAGCAAAATCCGCAGCATTGGAGTTGGTTCGACGGACGTGTCGCAGCCAGGCCATTTCCCATTCTTTGGAGCTAGTTGCGTCCACCTGGGAAAACTTTAGATCGATCAGGAAGAAAAGCCCTCCTCTCCCCCCCCCCCAAAAAAAAAAACAAATGCGCATTTTCGGTGCCATACATTTAATTTGCAATTACAAGTGCATTTTAGAGAAAATTTCCATATAAATTATAAGATTAAGATAAAAATATAGATGCAATTGAATTAATAAAATACAATTTAAATATTTACAGAAAGAAAATATATACAATACTTTTCCTAACAAACTCATAAGATTAGTTTCGCTTACTCATGCCCTGGAATGAGAATTTTGAATCTTCATCCATAAAATCTAGGGTTTTCCTATCAGTATTTTTCTGAACTACCATTTCTTGGTATAATGTTTCGAAATAATAAAGCAATTCAAGGAAAGAGTCAATTTTCGTTCTAATTTTATTTATTAAGTTTATCGAGGAAACATAGGAAATATGGCGGATTTGAAGAACCAGATCCTTTTGCACGTACGAAACATCGGTTCCGATTAGTTTCACGGCGCTGTGGATCATGTTGTAAACAAGGTTTCACGTGTTGACCCTGAAGCAAGGCGGGCGTAGAGGGAAGTTGCAATCAGCTGATCAACATATGAAAAGCACCCCAAGTATTTGGGATTTGTTCCAGATCCCGAATTCACGTGCAATAAACATATTGAAAACCTTGTTCTTCGAGGCCAAAAAAGACTGAACTTGCTAAAATATATTTCTGGGCGTGACTGGGGTGCCCGTTCTGACACCCTTCAAACTACTTACATGTCACTTATAAGACCTATATTGGAGTATGGGTTTCCTATCTATTAAAGCGCCTCAACTTCTAATCAAGACTCCCTTAATAGATAAGACTTGACAATCCGGAGAAAGTCTATGGAAGAAAATGTCCGCGGTAATTGCCACTTATTAATTGACTTTCTCCGGAAAGTATCGCCGCCTGGTGGATACTACCGCAGAGTTGCCAAGTCTGCGGCTTTTTGAACACCAGTATATTTTTAGAGAAAATGTTGTTCTTTTAAATCCCAGAATTCTCCGATCAAACAAAACAAAATTGTCTGTACTAAAAAACTGGTATCCAAAAAGAGAATAGAAAAATCTAGCTGCTCTGCTACCGCATAGCTGCCAACTTTTACGCTTTTTTCTTACCACTAAAATTTAATAGAATTTTTTTAGTTATGTAATCACACGATCTTGTCAATTTAATAAGATAAAATTTAGTATAAAATTTTAGTGGTAGGAATTAAGCGTAAAAGTTTGCAGCTATGCTACCGATACTAGTTCATAAGCAAATGCATAGAACAAATGGAGCTGTGAAAAAATTTCATGTCGAAAATACTCCTATTACTGACGATTGATGGCGCTAGTAGCAGGAGAATATAGCGGTCAAAGGAAACTTGCTGATTGTGAGGCCTGATACTATGATAAGGAGGCCTTGCTTCTAATATTCAGAAACTGGAAAAAGTTCAACTGAGTGCTGCCCGCATCACAACTGGCTTAAGAAACAGCTGCCCGAATGACATAGTACTATATGAAGCGAATCTTCAACCTCTAAGTATGAGAAAAGACACTTGTCTAGTCAAATATTATAATAAACCCATTAGTTATGGTAAACAGAATCGCACTTCGGAATTCATTCAGAAATGGGAAAATAATCAAAGGCTAAAGAAGACCAGCCCATTAGGCCTGGCTATCCCCTGAATATAATTCATAAAAACTTGAAGGCTCATTCCCTTAAGTCCAGTATTGATCCGTCTGTTGGATTAACTGGGGGTCTTTTTTCATACTGAACTGCGTATCCGCGTGACCAAGAGTTCAAGTGCAATGATTAAGACTCCAACATGACGTCTATTGCAACTTCCCTACTGAAACCTACCTGTGAAACCTTTGTGCACTGTTGTGTTACTGCGTGCGTATCTTTCTTTTGTACTGTGACTACCATTTTTGTATGATCGACAGTTTGTGCGTAGAAAAATGAAATAATAAAGTTAATTACCCACACCTCGTATTCTGTTCTTTATTGGTTCTGTGATGGTACATATTCCTTACATTAAACCGATTACAGCGCCCCATTTTCACCTAGCGGATTTTGTGTGAACTATTTTTGGTACAAATCAATTTCCTATGGCCTGATATGTACACCCTCCAAATATGAAGACGTTACGACCACTGCGTCTCTTGCCAAGGCGTGCCAAACATGGGTACTTTAATTTGAACCACACTGTATGTAAAAATAATCAACAATTGTAATTACCAAGCTTGGCCCCCTTCTTGTAAGAGAAGATCTCCCAAGGGAGAAACTAAAAAAATATATATTAAACAATGGAACAATGTAGTTAGCAGCTAGGAATACCTAGTTGCGTACCAACTGAACTTGTAGGTTAAAGGTAAGTAAATTGCGAGGCAAAGGGGAGCCTTGAGAAATTTAAAAAGTTAGAAATTATATAAAAAAATATATTTATAAATATAATGATGAAATAGAAGTATAACAAAAATAAAAATAAAAAGTAAACAAAAATAAGAAAAATTTCTATTAGATCAAAAAAAAAAATGACAGACGAAATCTACCGATGGTCGAACCCATCTCGAAAAAAGAAAAAAAAAAGAATCTCTTCAGAAGAAAGCATACATTTAGTTTAAAAGTTACAAAATAATAACATTAAAAAGCCAATAGGCAGACTAAAGAATTATTATTATTATTATTATTAGTTTAATTTATTAAACTGTCATTAATAACTATTTACTAACTGCCTACTCATGATTTCTGGTAAGAATCTTATAAAAATAATTGTGCACATATATGAATTTTGGATTCAGAAACATTCCGTGTATATATCCTCCAATGATGCAAATGTGTTAAATCCTTGGGGACGAGTGACACGTATACGTGACGCGTAATATGCTCAAAATCCCCGATTATTCCCACCAGTTATTTTTTATTGTAAGCTTTGGCTTATGTAATTGCTAGCATTTTTGCGATTCAACTAGGCGAAAATTTCTGTTTTGAATAACTGCTGGTAAAAGATTAAAAATTCTGTAAAGGACGTTCGTCGCGAAGGGGTTAATAATACATGGGACATAAGTTAGTTTTTGGAGACTCAGTTGATTTGTGCCTTATTCATAAGAAGTTTTTACTAAGTAACAAAAGAATATTTTTAGTAACTTATTTATACACTAGTATATACCCCCCGTCAAAAATGACAGGATATTGACTCAATATTCAATTTTTGAAATAGTTCAACGAATGGACAAAACATTCAAATTAAATATTAAAAAAATAATCCATGTGTGAAATTTTCTGTAAAAAAAGTGTTATCAATGAGTTTCTAAAGAGCTTGTCTCACCACACAGCTCATTTTTGGATTATATAAGAAAAATTAAATGGAAATTACTCGGTACTATTTATTCATTATATTTTAATTACGTTTCATAAGAAAAAAATAATTTTATTTACGGTGGAAACAAAATTTCAAAATTTGTTTGTATTATCTACCAGTAGATGGCGCCATCTTCGCTTATGCGGTCCAATGTTGCTTGTGATTACCAAGCAAACCATCTTGACTGTCTTTCTCTAATTAATCGCCGTCTACGTTCAATCGGTGTTTCATCATTTTCATCAGGCATCGCTAAAACGATCTTTAAACTATATAAAAATCAATAAAAACTGATTTGATTGAACAGATTCAAATCCACCGCATGTTTGAACTTTGAAGGGGGGGGGGGGGGGTGAGACCTATAGCTGCACGGCTGTAGTCCCGAATGATCCACAACCGCGTGTTTAAAACAGCATTTAAAAGATCAACAACGATGTTAAAATAGTAAAACACACGTTGCCAATTGGCAATCTGTACAGTACAAATAATTTTGATGAATGATTCTCAAAAGAGAATAACTCGCCCCATTTTTTTTTTTCAAATAATACTAATAATAATTTAGCAAATTGAAATGTAATTTCTGAAAAATTCACATTAAATTTTAATATGCTAATTAATGCAAATATTAACTTGTATTTTTAACAAAGTTCGATTGTTTATTACTTACCCATCATACGTAGTATAGGGTAAGTCTTGTAATCGTTTTGAAAATCGAAAAAAATTTTTTGACGGATTTACACGTTTCAGACACTGGAGATTCCAAAAAACATATTTTTAGAAAAAAAAATTTGCCGTCCGTCTGTGTGTCTGTGTGTGTGTGTGTGTGTGTGTCTGTGTGTGTGTCTGTGTGTCTGTAAACGCTCTATCTCCCGAAAAAATTGAGATAGAGACTTGCAATTTGGTACGTACTTAGTATGTAATAATGGGAAGAAGCCTATTTCATTTCAATAACCTCGATTAACCGGAACTATTTTTTTCGGACTCTCGAAATATTCGTTCTGATAAAAGGTATATAAAAAATTTCGAAATTGTTTATTTTAAGAAATGAATATAAAAGACAATAAAAAAACATAAATTTTGCATAAAGCATGAAGTCGATCGGATAATGAGTTGCCGAGATATTTGGAATCCTATTTTCCACACTCTTCGATTTTTCATGACCCTGTATTTCATCCAAATTTCACTTCAAAGATATATTTTAATTGGAAATTTGACGCTTAATCAGTTGCAATAAACCGCTAGTTAATAGGATTATTATTTTTGGAGTTATAAGGAAAAACCTCTTTCAAGCAATTCAGTAATCGAGCCTTTAAAGTTATGACGTCATCAAGCCACGATTTTATTTGAATTGCTATGCATTTTATAAGTAGTTTACACATTTTTGTTTTAATATTTTACATTATGCATATCCATGATGGGTAAGTATTACGGTGGCCCCCAACGACTAGTATTAATTGACGAAAGATGGCTGCAAAAATAGTTTTTGAAGGTTTTAAACAAAATTAAAATATTTAAAGACTTTAATATGCTTTTACAAATATTTTAAGAACAGAATCAGATAATTAACCTATATTTTTTTACTGAAGCGTTCAAAGAGTCATTCATTTGTTTCACGATTCGGAAATTCCGAATGGCAACATTGCTTGTTTGTTTATATTTAGTAATCTGATGTCTATAACAGCTTATTTTTAATTTGGAATTTAATACATTATAATTGGATAAGATATACATGTTATATGTGAAAATATGAAGAACAGACATGATTTCACGTAGAAGAAATTAACATTTAGTTGTCATATGTTAGTATATATTTTTCATTAAGCCTAACATGGCGTTTAACTACGATCGACTCGCAGACCAGAGTGGTACAGGCCGGTACCGTTGCAGACACTTTCTCGCCTTTGGATTTTATTATAAGTAAGATTACTTCTTCAATCAAAATTGCATAAAATGTAAACAACAAGGTCTCATAAAAGTTACTTTTATCTATCAAAGTATTTATCTGATTTTGCACAATCTGAATACGAAAGAAATTACGTGAATAAGAAAATTTAATAAAGTATAAAATCACTTTTTATAAAGTTTATTTTAACCCAAAAGTAACTTCGTATTAGTAAATTTGATTTATAAATATACCTTCTAGTCAAATGTATTTATTTATATTTGAAATGTCACTTATGATTTAATTTCATGTTCCCAGTTTTAAAATGGTATAAAATCGATTTAAAAAATCTACTCATCAAACATTTTGCGTTTTTGTTTTCAAGCTCTACTGAAAGTTTAAAGTAATTGTAAGTTAAATATCATCATTAAAGAGTTGTTTGAATTACAATTCTGCTATCATAAAATAGAATTTCGATCATTGATTACCATAATGTAACCGTTTATTTCAATAGTGGTTATGAATACTTATTAATTAGTGTATGCTTTCAATAATAGTACAGGGTGTTTATAAAGTCCCGGACCCATTTTGATGTTTAATAACTCATAAATTAATAAAGATAGATTAAAATTAATAACATAAATGGTTAGATAGACTCAAAAAGTTTCATGACCCTTGTCAATGAACTTCCACGTGTGCCCCCTTCGTCGCACGGAGAATATCAAGTCGATAGTCAATTTCACGCCAGGTAGCGGCAAGCATGTCGGCATCCACAGAAGCTATTGCGGTTGATTCTGGCTTTTGAGTCATCAATGTTCGACACTCTCCTCCTGTAAACATTGTCCTTTACAAATCCCCAAAGAAAAAAGTCCAGCGGCGTTATATCAGGTAATCTGGGTGGCCAAGGAATTGGACCTCCTCGCCCAATCCATCTTCCTGGAAAATGGTCATTCAAAGAAGTACGAACGATGGTACCGCAATGAGGTGGTGCACCATCTTGTTGCAAAAAGACATGTGGCTGAAGCTCTTCTAGTTGTGGAAATACGAAGTTTTCCAACATGTCTAACAAGATGGTGCACCACCTCATTGGGGTACCATCGTTCGTACTTCTTTGAATGACCATTTTCCAGGAAGATGGATTGGGCGAGGAGGTCCAATTCCTTGGCCACCCAGATCACCTGATGTAACGCCGCTGGACTTTTTCCTTTGGGGATTTGTAAAGGACAATGTTTACAGGAGGAGAGTGTCGAACATTGATGATTTAAAAGCCAGAATTACAACCGCAATAGCCTCTGTGGATGCCGACATGCTTGCCGCTACCTGACGTGAAATTGACTATCGACTTGATATTCTCCGTGCGACGAAGGGGGCACACGTGGAAGTTCATTGACAAGGGTCATGAAACTTTTTGAGTCTATCTAACCATTTATGTTATTACTTTTAATCTATCTTTATTATTTTATGAGTTATTAAACATCAAAATGGGTCCGGGACTTTATAAACACCCTGTATTACTGTTTCGCAGAATAATAGAAAAAAAGTTAAATATCTTTTAATTCTTTGCCACAAAGTTTAAAAGTATTTATGACTTCTTTTCATCAGTCTTGACGTCTGTTTTTTCGTAGATATTGCAACGAAATTGATATATGTTAGTGAGATTCACATGCATGGCTTTACTTAGCTTGCGTGCAGTATTTTTATATCGTTTGCAGAGACACTCAAAAAATTTCTTATACATTATTGTCTATGTAAGATAAGAAGTTTGATGTACATTATAAAAAATTTCGCTTCTTCAAACATTATGAAATTGATATTCACGATAATTTGTTTTCTGCAGGTAATAATGCATTAAGCATACATTATTTATTTAAAGAGTCACACAAAATTTCTCGGCTGTATTACTGTCTCTAGGCAGTCTGAAATACGCTTTATGAAACTGATATGCGTTATTGAGCTGCACCATAGTGTCTCTTGTGTAGAAAATAGGACATTTAACTTTTACAGCGGTGGAAAAAAAGAAGTTAGATATTTTAATGTGTATGAGTAATAATTGCAGGAAGTGCGTTTTTAGCTGTGTGTCTGCCATTGGTGGTCACAATTTCTTGATAAATATATTAACCAAGTTCTCCATGAAATAAAATGAAATTTCACAATAAAGTTTATCATGTTATAATATAACATAAAATATAAGATATATGTGATGAAAAAAACAAATTGAAGATAAAAAAGGCTGTTGGCGAAAAGTTGTTTAAATTGAGTTTCCATAACTTTAAACACAGGTATTGGCAGGATGGTTGCATGGCTCAGTAATTACGACGAAAATGTATGGACTCCATAAGTAAGCGGACGAAATTTGAAAACAACGTTCATTTACATACTCAAAAATCGCGCAGGTGAAATGCTGTAGCAAGTCGATTTAAATGGTTACTTAATCATCCTTATTTGGCTGTCGGAGTTTCCAATAATCTCTACATTATGAGGTTTTAAAAAAGCTTCGAATAATATTTCGAACTCTCCAAAAAAACAACTTTCAATCCTCTGTTAGCCTCACCCTTGTTCTCGTCTCCGTCTACCTGATTTTGCCGTACGTGCATATTAATTTTTATCACGCGCAAAGTGACAAAATAGTCAATTGATTCCTCTACACCAATCAGAAACGATTTAAGAGGGATTTATTTAACAGTTCTGGTTAACAGTTAAAACTTGCTGATAAAGTGTGCCTGTGATTTCTTTGACACTGGAACAGTTGATTGTTTCTGAAAAGCATTTGAATCTACGCTTTGTGGAGAATGGTAACTTTGAAAGAAAAGGCACTTCTTGTAACGTTATTTTATCAAAATAACAGCAACGTAGCTGCAGCTCTTCGAGAAAACCCGGGAACTAAAAGGTGTTAGACGTAGACCAATGTCGGATCGTGGAGTTCACAAAATGATTAAAAAGTTCGAGGAAACAGGAAAACTCGACATATTGGCAGAGGACGAAAAAAGGTAGACATTTCTAGCATTGAAGATATTGCTACTGCTGCTGTGGATTTAGTAAGCCAGTCATCATTTGGTAATGCAAGTGTGCCAGCTATTCGAATGAAGTCGATATGTCGATTTCCACTGTGAGAAAAGTGATGCCTCAAATTTTGCGCTACTATCCATACAAGATTCAGAGGGTGCAACAACTAATACAGGGTGATACCGAGAGTCGGCTATCATTTTCACTACAGTTTCTTGCACGAATGAATGTGGACAATTCTTGGCCCTGGAATATTCTATGGAGTGATGAAGCGCATTTTTATTTAAACGGACAAGTGAACATACACAACTGTCAAATTTGGGCGAAAGAGAATCCTAATGTTGTCAAAGAAGTTCCCTTGCATGCAGCTAAAGTGACGGTGTGGTGCGATTTCACAGCTCCGTTTATGATAGGGCCATATTTTTTTGAGGAACTAACATCCACAGGACCCATTACATGTTCCGTAAATGGGAGAAGGTATCTGAATATGTTGTCAAATTTTCTGATTCCCGAGCTGCAACAGCGAGGCTGCCTTCAAAATATCGTGTTTATGCAAGATGGTGCACCACCGCACATTGCTAGAGCAGTTCGGACTTTCTTAACAAGCCATTTTACAGAAGACAGTATCATAAATTGTTATTTTCAAACAGTCTGGCCACCACGATCGCCTGATCTAACACCATGCGATTTTGGGTTGTGTGGATTTTTGAAAGATTCTGTATCTAAAAGACAGATGTCAGACAATCTCTGATATGAAAGGCAGTATTAAACTTCATATTCGCTCAATCTCACAAGACAGTTTACGCAATGCTGTAGAAAGCACAATGCTGTAGAAAGCACAATTCTGAGACTGGAATGCGTTATTGAAAATGGTGGAGGATTCATTGAGCATGCGTAATGTTATTCTTCGTTATTTCCTCGCTGCCGAACGACAGGTTTTATTTTTGTTGATGCAGATTACAGCACATGAAATTATATTCATTTTTCTGTACTGTTTGGAGTCATATAGGTCAGGCTCTAGAGCTGTCTGATTAGGTGAACTTTAATTATAACAATTCGCAGTTCGTCGAAGTTTGTTGAAACTTTTAAATCTGTGTCTTCGTCTGGATTGACTGAAATTGATATAATGAATCTGCAAACATCGCCTTAAATATTGGCGCAGCGCCACCTACTGACGGAAAATGTAACTAATTGTTTTTTCGATTTTCGCAGAGCGCATCTCTTCAACTACGTACTAGTGAAGTTTTGTTTCGTTTGGAGCCTTAGAACCGGCTCTAGAGCCTTCTGAATAGGCGAACTTTAATTATAACAACCGTGTATATATCATCATCATCATCATCATCATCAACCGTTTTCAATCCACTGCTGGATGTAGGTCTCCCCCAGATTTTTCCATTGTTGCCTGTCTAGTGCTTTAGTCATCCAATTAACACCGGCCACTTTTCTGATTTCGTCACTCCATCTTACTTGAGGTCGTCTTCTTGGTCGTTTTACATCTCTGGGATACCACTGTAGGGTGTTTGTGCTCCATCTATTGTCTTGTCTTCTTGCAATGTGCCCAGCCCATTTCCATTTTAGCCATTTAATTCTCTCGATAATGTCAAAAACTTTCGTCTGACTTCTTATCCACGTTATTCTCTTTCGGTCTCTTCTGGTTATGCCTAGAATACATCTTTCCATACTTCGCTGTGTTGTTTGTAATCTTTGTACCATCCGTTTTGTTAGTGTCCAAGTTTCTGCTCCATAAGTTAGTGCAGGCAAAACACATTGGTTAAACACCTTTCTTTTCAAACAAAGAGGCATGTTACTTTTCAGAATAATATTGTTCTTCCCAAAAGCACTCCATCCATTTCTTATTCTTCTATTGATTTCATTCATGATACTGTTGTCTGAAGATATTTCTTGTCCAAGGTACACATAACTTTCAACATCTTTAATCTCAGTGTTGTTGTAGACGATTTTCTTTTTTGATGCAAATGAATTGAACATCACCTTAGTCTTTTCCAAATTTATTTTTAATCCCAGATTAATGCTAGCTTCTGCCAAATCTTTTAGCATATTTTGCTAATATATATATGCGTGTATATATATATATATATATATATATATATATATATATATATATATATATATATATATATATATATATATATATACCACTGTTTCTCTCGCTAGGGCGTCAAAAACAGGGATACTTTAATTTGAACCATCGGTATGTTGTAGGGTAGAAGCCCCCTAGTCTCAGGTTTAATGGATTTTATACAGCGCTCCTTAGTTCTCTAGAAATAGGAGGTCTAATATTATAACGTAACTTAAATACTTACTTTGTAGCGGGTTTACTGTGTTACAAAGTCTCTGCTGTGGCGCCCTTTAGTTATAATAAAATAAACATTTTCAAATAAAATAAAATATATGCAGAAAGAAGGTAAATGATAAAGCAAGGTAATTCAAAGCGCAAGCATACGTATTACAAATTTAAAAATCTTTAACTGCAAAAAAATATGTTGTAATTTAATTCTTGTGCTAATTTTTAATATAATTATGCTTCTTACTTTAAAAACAGAGTAGTAGTATTATCATCACATTAACTTTCCTTGTTAAGGCAATATATAAATGATGTTTATTTAAACTCACGAATCGATACGATTGTTCAATTTCATTGCATCGATAAGGAATATATGAAATACATTTTAAGAGTATAAAAAAAAATTAACCGTTTAATGATGTTTTATACAACGATTTAGTTAAAAATAATAAAAACATACACTGTTAAACATAAATCCTCAAATTCACGGTAAAACTACTGGCAGCAAAGTAGCCGGACTTTTTCCGTTCCGTTAGTAGATTTTCCGTTTTGAAAGATAAAAGAAGGACAAACTCCGTTTGCAGAAGCGGTATAACTTTCCGTTAACGATCTCAGAAATCACGGAAATATACCTGGCAGCACTGGCAGGAAAGGAAATTATCCGTAAAGAATACACTCGGCTTTTAAAAAATTACTCTCTACATGTGCTGCCATCTGTCGACTATGGTGGGAGTATTTACGATCTGATATACTTGAAGAATATTTTCCGGCCGACATCAGGTTTGAACCAGGGATGACCACGTCTCGAGTCAAGTGTCTTGCCCGTTAGACCAGTGGGAGCTTGTTAGAGTAGCAGTTTTAAAGGATCATATGGGGTTTTTCAAAATGGCGGCTTAGAACTTGGAAGCTTGGTAATTTTGAAGTTAATAGCGGGGAGATTTCGTTATGAGATGATGTTCATGTTTTAAAATTGTAATATTAATAGAGGATAAAAATATGAATTATATATATTCTTAATTTGATTGTTAGATGTAAAATATGAATGTTATATTTTGAAATAAATTCGATAAAAAATGTTTGCTTTTTTGAGAAAATCGATTTTTTTTTCAACTATTATATATTTTTAAAATGTGTTCGCTTAGAATATATTTTCAGTGCGAGTGCTTTTTATTACTTTAAAAAATAAATTTCGAATAATTTTAAATGAATGAGAAAACTGTTATTATTATTATTTTTTTTTTTTTATTCGAAAGCATTATTATTATTATTTTTTTTTTATTAAAATCGATTTTTTTTTACTTAATTTAACTTATTATATATTTTACTTAATGTATATTTTTTAATCTGTTTGTTTAGAATTTATTTTAAGTGCAAATATTTTCTTATATCTTTAAAAAATAAATTGCAAATAATTTTAAAAGTAACAATTTTCCCAATCTTAATGGGAAAATTTTTACTTTTTTTAATTCCAAAGCACTATTTTGTTGTTTTAAATAAACTCGAAATTTTAATTTATTGAATTTTTAGTTTTTCTGTGCAGCAACATGTCAGTTTAAATTTTTTTTTTTTAAACATGCAGCAGATAACGGAATATCTCCGTTGGCCCCTTTCGTCTCCGTCCGTTCTGTTGTTTTCAGGAAATATGAGAAAATTTTCTGTTTTTTAACGGAAAATACCCTTTTATCGCGAAAAGGGACTTTTTCTGTGAAATTCATGAAAAAAATACCCGTGAATTTCAGATTATTTTTAACAGTGTAAATAGTTTAACATTATAGTTAATACACAATATTATAATTTTCTCTTAACATGATATTGTTAAATTATAATTAAGTATATTTATAAAACAAGCAATGAAAAGAACATATTTTGCGAGTTCCGGTCTTGATCCCGAGCTCGCGGAACATCGAGCAGACGACATAAGAACTGAGCTACGACCATTGCAATAGTTTCATTACAAAGTATTTAAGTTGTGTTATAATATTAGACCTCCTATTTCTCCACAATTAAAGAGCATCGCATAAAATCCGTTGAACCTGAGACTAAAGGGCTCCTACCCTACAACATAAATGATAATAATAATAATAATAAAATCTGTGATTACCAAGCTTGGTTCGCTCCTTTTTAGTTACATTGTACAGTTTCATTTATAAATGATTGTAGTATTAATAGCATTTTTTATAAAGAATAGAAATGCTGCTTGGTATTTGATGTATTGCAGGTCTCAGAGCGTTCTCTTTATTGGACACAACTATTTAAAAAGAAATATTTTTATGGTAGATTACTATAACAATTCCAAAAAATATTTCATCACGAAGTTGTTTACCGCAACATTTATAAAATAAATCTAAAACGAAAATTTTCGCAAGGAAAGAGTGCTGTGTAAAATTTTGATGAGATCTTTTTTAAAAGAGAGTCCTCTGAGACCTGCGAATGTTTTGTTTGTATCCTAAGGAAAATGTTACTAAAAACCAAATATGAATCAAAATTGAATGTTTATATTAAAATTTCCAGAGTTTACCATTTGAGTAAGAGAATGATCCTATAAGCACATATATATTTTTAAACATAAATTGAACAAAGACATAATTTCCAGTCAAATTCATATTTCCACTTTTTTCTAGAACAATTTGGAGACTAAAATGCATAGTTTCCAACCTTCCGATTTTTTTCATACCAATATTTTTATGTAAAAATATTTGTTTTATCTAACCCTACAATTTCTGAAATTTAATAAACAGAAAATTTTTGTAAGAATTTACTGGTATGAAAAAAAAATCGGGAAGCTGGCAACTGTGAAAATGTATGGAGTGCTCGCTCTGTCAATGGCTTAGCCGACTTAGTGGTTTACCCCTAGATTTAAGGGAGAAATTTGTGACTGTGACATACCTGCCAACGTGCAGTATTCTTCCGTAAAATATGGGTTAAATTAACCCAGGTTAAACATATTTCAAACCAGAAATTTTGTTAAGCAATGAAAGCAAATAGGTTCCGCGTAAAATTGTGAAATTAAATATATATTGTTACATCAAATAACTATTCTGGTTAGGAACGTCATTAACCTAGATCAAATTAACTCATATTTTATGGATGTTTAGTTGATGGTTGGCAAGTATGCCAGGAGTTAGTTCTCTTACGCGCTAAATGGTTTTAGGATTTTATTAGTGTAGAGGTACCGAGCTCTCACTAATCATCCGTAATATGTGGGTTAATTTAACCCAGGTTTGATGCGTTTTATCCTCATATCCTTATCAATTTTCTGATCATGCGCTTATGGAGACCTCCCTTGTAAGTACTTTCTTTTTTATTTCTTTTAATAATAAATACAAAAGACAAGAAACTAAGTTTGTTTTGTTTACAATACATAATTCATGAATAATTTAAATATAAATTACTTTTAAAAATTTCCTGGTATGAATTTGAAATTTCAAAATAAAGAAATCCGCCTGATTTGACAATGCTGCTTACCGCATTTTCATATACGTATTTTTCTTTTTCAATTCCTACTATTAGTTCACACTCTCCCTATATACAGGGTGTTCCGTTAAAGGGGTCCAATATTAATAGGGGTAATAGAGGAGATCACATGGAGCATAAATCAGTATATAAAGCCTGGTCGGATCTCAATAGTTTTCAAGTTACAGCAAATAGAATGAAAATTCGGAAAATTGTAAAAGAACCCTCATTGCTAAACTATCGATAATGCTACATAAAAACGAAGCACATATTTAGAAAGAGCAGAAAAAAACCTAGAAAATGACATCAATTGTATTAAAATAGCAATATTTATTGACGAGTTACAAGCCCTGAAACAGTGAAAAAAGTACGAAATCCAATATACATCAAAATAGTTAATCGTTAATTCCAAAAAGACAACTCTAGCTACAACAAGGAAAATGTAGTAAAATTTGGTCCATTCCGAAAACTTTCGAAAAAGCTTACAATGAACCATATCGGTTTAATTGTGTGAGAGAAATTAATCAGTTTCTTAGTTACAACTCCGCTTTCTTTGACACTAGCAACGGTTAAACTCCGCCCATCACGATTGGAAACACCGCCTTTTTAATTACTCTCAACTATACATTTTCGATCATGCTTCTTCTGAGATGCAACATTTTTAATTATTCAAGAGTTGAATGAACCAAAATAACTTTACAATAATAGTCTACATTTTAAAGTGGTCTTTTATTGATATAAAGCTTAAGTTAAATTCCTTAAAATTAAACTGGTGGTGAAAATTCGGAAATAATTAAAAATATTGCGATTTGTAACTATGCAAGAAGTTTCAGTACATGTTTTACATGGACAATTATTGTATGTATATGTGCATCATAATTTATGATAGGAAATAATAATAACAAATAGCATAATAATTTTATTAATTATAAATTTAAAAAAGACACTAAATTTTAAATTAATTCATACAAACTTTGTAATTTACAATTTGAGTACACCACAGTCTGTGACTTACAAAATACTGTGCCAAAAAGTTTTGAAAATAAAAGAAAAATGACAAATAAAGAATTACATTCCACGTACTTTATGACATATGTGAAGCATAGTCTTCTGGCCTGCGCTGCACAGTTCAATGTCGGAAGGCAGACGAACGGACATTATTATAATAGGTGTTCGAAGTTGCGCCCATTAACAGAATCGCACAGCCGACAGCGACGTCGTAAAGATTGGCGAACACGCCGAAAAACTCCGACGGAGTTGGGAATGTCTCCTGCAGCGACAACGATTCGCGCTTGTAAATCCTCCGGTGTATCCACAGGCGTTTCATACACCAGCGATTTAAGGTGTCCCCAAACAAAAAAGTCTAACGGATTGAGGTCTGGAGATCGTGCAGGCCAAGCAACAGGTCCACTGCGTCCAATCCATTTCCCAGGATATGTTGAATTGAGGTGATTGCGAATACCTATGAAAAAATGTGCCAGTGCGCCATCGTGCATAAACCACATATTGTGGCGCAATGTTGCTGGCACATTTTTCAGTAACTGCGGTAAGATATCCCGTAGGAAAACCAAGTACGTACTGCCATTGAGTACATCTGGGAGTAAATATGGTCCTACGAGATAATCGCCGAGGACACCTGCCCATATGTTCACACTGAACTTTTGTTGTGCGTTCGACGGGAAAACAGTGTGCGGATTTGTATATGACCATGTGTGCATATTGTGCGTGTTTACCACGCCCTCTCTCGTAAATGTTGCTTCATCAGTAAATAAAATATTTTCCAGAAATTGTGGATTATTTTATTGTGGATTCTGTTACATTAAGCAACCAGCGTACGAATTCTGTCCGCTGAGCACAATCTGTTACTGATAACAGTTGTACCCGCTGCACATGAAAGGTGTGCATGTTTTCTGCACGCAGAACACGCCACACACTTTGGTGAGAAACACCGACTTCAGACGCAGCAGCTCGTGTACTCGTGGAGGGGTTATCTTTAAAAATATTCAGTACATCTTCTTCCATTGCAGGTGTTCGTACATGTCGAGGTTTCCCTGCATCAATGCTTGCTGTATTAAACGATCCAGTCTCCCGTAATCGTCTATCGATTTTTATGAAGAGTTTCGAACTTGGGCAACGTCTCCTTGGAAATTGCTCACGGTACATGCGCTGTGCTAGACATGCATTTCCATGAGCTTGCCCGTACATCAGATGAATGTCCGCATATTCTTCGTTAGAGTATTCCGGCATAATTATTATACATCAACTTACTACAATCCCACTTACAACAGCCTCCCTTTAACATAACGCCCACTGATGACTGCTGTTTTATTACACTTTTCTTCCTATACACATAGAAAATTTGCATAAAAAGTACTTCTTCTTCATCATTCTGAAAGTTCATGGAGGAAACGCAGCAGTCACGGAGTTTGCTTTAAGACAAGGCGAGAGCTGCACAATATGTCATTCACTTGACCAGACTGAATAATGAAAGGGTATTGATAGAGGTTGATCAGAAATGTATAATTGAAAGATATTAAAACGGGGTGTTTACAATCGTCATGGGTGGAGTTTCGCTCTTTCCGAGCGTGCAACAGTACAGAGTTGTAACTAGGGAACTGCTTGATTTCTCCCATACAATTAAACTGATATGGTTTATTGTCAGCTTCTTCGAAAGCTTTCGGAATGGACCAAATTTTATAACATTTTCCTTGATGTAGGTAGAGTTGCATTTTTGGAATTAACGATTAACTATTTTGCTAAATATTTGATTTTGTATTTTTTCACTGTTTCAGAGCTTGTAACTCGCCATTAATTCTCAATATTCTAAAACAACTTATGTCATTTCGTACGATTTTTTCTGCTCTTTCTAAATATGTGCTTCGTTTTTATGTAGCATTATCGATAGTTTAGCAATGAGGGTTTTTTTACAAATTTCCGATTTTTCATTCTATTTGCTGTAACTTGAAAATTATTGAGATCCGGCCAGGCATTATATACTGATTTATGCTCCGTGTGATCTCCTCTATTACCCCTATTAATATTGGACCCCTTTAACGGAACACCCTGTATATTTATATATCTTGTTCAAATTTTCAATCGTTAATAAAATACTTTTTATTTATCCACTAAAGTTCAAATACATTTTTTAAACTTGTTGTGGATGACACTTGATGTTAATACAGTTTTTTCAAATATTAATTCATTAATTATATTTAATTAATTAAATTTAATTAATGAAATTTAATTAATTAAATTTAGTTTTTGAATCATAAAAAGCGACTAAAATAAATAGAAACACTTAAGACAGCGGAATATCTAGTCATGGCGTAGTGGTCGGGACCCCCAGTTTAGTATGCGGAAGATTGCGGGTTCGATTCTCATCATGGCAAGATTTTGTTATTTACACAAAACTCACTCAGAAATACGAAAAAAGAAAAAAACAGAAATATATCTAGGTTGTATATAAGGTTGTTCTTGAGAAGTCACTTTTTTTTGGTCCTATAATGTTTATTTTATTTTATTTTATTTTAACATACTATTAGTTCACACTCTCCTTATATATATTTATATATCTTGTTCAAATTTTCAATCGTTAATAAAATACTTTTTATTCATCCACTCAAGTTCAAATATATATTTTTTTTAAATTTCAAATATATATTTTTTAATTATTGACATTTGATGTTAATACAGATTTTTCAAATATGAATTCATTAATTAAATTTAATTAATAAATTTTAGTTTTATATGGGTGATTTTTTTTTCTCTTATATAAGATATTTAGCAGAATATAAATTTAGGAATAAATACCGTCAGTGGCGAAGCGTGTAGATCGCTTGAAAAACATTTCTTTTTGACCTAAGTAGGAATTGACTTTAATTTTTTTTTATATTACTTGTTATTAATACAATTCGTCTTAAAATGAAATTATAGGTCGCAGATTTTCTGTGTGATATTTGATTTCGTTTATATCTCAAAATGCATTTATTGTTCATTAAAGAAAGTGAAACATATAATGAAACTTTTAGGTTGCATTTCTAAATTTGATTTGAATGACCAAAAATAGTCAATATCGTATTGTCCTGCATAGGTTTTTAATGTCTATTTTACATTAGCACAGTAATACCTCGACTTATATCAGCAATTCGTACCAAAACGCGCGTCGTAAGTCGAGATACATTTAGTATAAAAGGATAGCAAAAAAGATAAGTAATAAAAAGTTATCAAAATCTAATGAATCTTTTAGGTTGCCTTTCTAAATTTGATTTGAATGACCAAAAATAGTCAATATCGCATTGTCCTGCATAACTTTTAATGTCTATCAGTGTTGCCAGTGGGCTACTTTTTCTTAATTCAGTTTTCTTGATTGCCACCAGTTTTTTCCAGAAAGTAAAATTGGCCTTATTTAATGACAGATTAAATAAGGCGAAAACAAGACGAAATATACCAATTAAAAATAGTGGGGCCAATCAAGCAATCTGAATTTTAAAAAAGTAGCCCACTGGCAACACTGATGTCTATTTTACATAACTAGACTTAGCACAGTAATACCTCGACTTATATCAGCAATTCGTTCCAAAACGAGCGTCGTAAGTCGAGATACATTTAGTATAAAAGGATAGCAAAAAAGATAAGTAATAAAAAGTCATCAAAATCTAATGAATCTTTTAGGTTGCCTTTCTAAATTTGATTTGAATGACCAAAAATAGTCAATATCGCATTGTCATGCATATCTTTTTAATGTCTATTTTTACATAACTAGACTTAGCACAGTAATACCTCTACTTATATCAGCAATTCGTTCCAAAACGAGCGTCATAAGTCGAGATGCATTTAGTATAAAAGGATAGAAAAAAAGATAAGTAATAAAAAGTCATCAAAATCTAATGAATCTTTTAGGTTGTCTTTCTTAATTTAATTTGAATGACCAAAATTAGTCAATATCGCATTGTCCTGCATAGCTTTTTAATGTCTATTTCACATAACTAGACTTAGCACAGTAATACAACGACTTATATCAGCAATTCGTTCATAAACGAGCGTCGTATGTCGAGATACATTTAGTATAAAAGGATAGCAAAAAATATAAGTGATAAAAAGTCATCAAAATCTAATGAATATATTTTGTTGTATTTGAGGACTTCATATTACTACATCGCGCTGCATGAACAAATGGTGAGTGATTAACGACTAACGTGTTTCGTGCATACAATATATTTTTTCTGCTTTGCGGCTTTGTGCATTCCTCGTCCTTCTAATGATAAGATCACATATTTGTGTATACCAGGTATTCAAAATTAATTGCTGCTGTAAATTATACTCTTTAAGTCTTTTTAAGAAGATTTAAAATCTAAAAATCCATTTTCCTTTAGGCAAAAATTCAATTGTTTTTATTTCTTTTCATAGCATCATATAAGATTCTTATCAAATAATAAAAGTAATTTAACTTTTTCTATCATGTCTGTCATCATCAATTCGTTCATGCTTCTGTAAAAAACATAAAATAATTTTAACATTTCGCTATCTCTCTGTCGCCCATTTCAACAGAATACAATAAACAAAATTAGATAAAATTCGCTTTTCTCAAAATGTTTAGTCTTATAGGCGCCTAGACACATATAGTAGTTTTAGGTTTGTCATTTACTTTTTCTATTTGTTTGTCACTATCTCGTGACTGTCGCGGGAAAATTTCCATCATAGAACGAAAAGTCTTCAAAAAATTTCATGTGCGTCTTAATTAAAGATTTTTTTTTCCTTGTCAGGCGACGTAAATGCGGAGTGACGAAGTCGGGGTACTACTGTAATCTATTTCAGTGTAACATGAGAGGTGGATTTTAATAAGTCAGAAACACAAAAATCCATTAATAAGGATTTCATGATATTCAAATTTTAATTGCTTAATAGGCTTAGTAGTGGTTCAATTGGTAGAACGTCAGTGCGCTATACTGATGACCCGGGGTTCGAGTCCCGGCTTGGGTACTTTTTCACTATGTTGGCTTTACGCCTATTAAGCAATTAAAATTTGAATATTATGAATACAAGGCGTGAGAAATTTTCTCTGGGAAAATTTCCAAGTATTAAATATGAATTTATTCAATTGTCGATGCTGGATTTTCTTTGATTTCGTGTTTGCCCCAGAGTTGGCGGCTCACGGGAAATATTCCATCTTGTGCTGCGTTTGCAGCCTTGCCAACATGTTACGGTGAAAAAGTTCCAGGCTGAGTATCGTTCCCAAGTGGTTCAGTTTGTAGAACGTCAGTGCGCTATACTGATGACCCGGGTTCGAGTCTCGGCTTGGGTACTTTTTCACTAGGTTGGCTTTGCGCCTATTAAGCAATTAAAATTTGAATATTATGAATGCAGAATATTATAAATTTTCTCTGGAAAAATTTCCAAGTATTAAATATGAAGGATTTCATGTTTGAAAACTCATCAGTTGGTAAAATTGTTTTTGAGATAAATAAAATAATATATTTCGTTCGTCTTTTTAAAAGTTATATCATTTAGGAAAACAGAGGACATTACTCTTATCTCATTTCAATTTCTTTGACTATAAAACGAAAAGAATATCTTCATTAAACAAAATCACTACAACACAAAATTTTTATTTCGTAATATATTCATTGGTTTCAGTTTCAAAATTTTAAGAGAAAGAAAAATATAGTAGGTTTATTTACAATCTACTCCAAAAAATCCGGTTTAAAAGAACAAACAAAAGTAAAATCAATCCCTATTTTCATCAGTCTGTTTCTCTCTATATCATTTACGTAACTAAATGAAGTATTGCCAAATGACAGAAATATAATAAACCTGAAATCACAAGAGCACGTTGATTTTCATTTTACTTTTTAAAATAAAATTACTATTTATAAATCTCTTATTTTATCTGAAGATATCATGTGAAATGGTTTCTTCATCTTAAAATATGAGATTTAAGAAAACAAAAGTAAGCACTTATCCCATTGGTATGCGCCATTTTACGAATCCATTTTAGAAAAGTAAACAAGAAGATATAGAAATAACTGACATTCCAAACGGTTACGTTATGGTAATCAAAGATCAGAATTCCATATATTCCATATATTCCAATATATATACATATACGGTATACAATAAGAAAACTTAAGTAAGCCAAATCATGACAACGCCATATGAAAAAATATTAAAAGATTTTATCGATTAACCCTTCTTTGCATGAGTTTTTCTTTTACAATTGTGTTTTTTTTATACATATATTAAATATTAGACACCAGAAATTTTAAGATAGATTTTTAACTTTGTTCAGCAATATACATAACTTCATTCACGGGAAATTTACTGGATTGATATTTCTAGATAAATATAGTGGTGGCGAAGAAGTTGATTTATTTATTAAAAGTTAAATAAAAAGTGATGGAAATTTACATCACTGTGCAATTAAGGGTTAAAACCTTGGTTTTATCTAAATTAATTAATTATATATATATTTAAATACATCTTTATTTAAATAGCACTACAAAGGATGTGAATTTCATTTCACTTTACATAACAGTGTACAACCAACTTGAGTGAAAAATGTGTCCAGACCAGGGATCGAACCCAGATACCACGGTATAGCGCACCAAGTGTTTTACCAATGAATCCATCCGGGCGACATCCAGTCTGGCACCTCTTTCTCTAATATACGTTGGCAAGGCTGCAACTCCGCAGCACAAGATGTCAACACGAGCATAATATCCGTGGTGTAGATGAGACAAATAAATTCCCGGCATCGGATAATATATATTTGCAGAACAAGATGTCAACACGAGCACAATATCCGTGGTGTACGTGAGACAAATAAATTCCCGGCATCGGATAATATATATTTGCAGCACAAGATGTCAACACGAGCACAATATCCGTGGTGTACATGAGACAAATAAATTCCCGGCATCGGATAATATATATTTGCAGCACAAGATGTCAACAACGAGCACAATATCCGTGGTGTACATGAGACAAATAAATTCCCGGCATCGGATAATATATATTTGCAGCACAAGATGTCAACACGAGCACAATATCCGTGGTGTACATGAGACAAATAAATTCACGGCATCGGATAATATATATTTGCAGCACAAGATGTCAACACGAGCACAATATCCGTGGTGTACGTGAGACAAATAAATTCACGGCATCGGATAATATATATTTAAATTTCCAATTAAATTTTCAGCATGACTGAAAATTCGCCTTAATTCTTTAAATAGCACTAGAAATTCACCAAGTATGTGAATTTCTTTTCACTTTTAAATGGTAAAGCACTCTTGGTGCGCTATACCAAGGTATCTGAGTTCAATCCCCGGTCTGGACACATTTTTCACTCAAGTTGGTTGTACGCTGTTATGCAAAGTAAAAAGAAATTCCAATCCTTTGTAGTGATATTTAAAGATTTAAGGTGTAATTTCAGTCCTGCTGAAAATTCAATTGAAAATTTAAATATATCTTTCTTTTAGAAAATCGGTAAAATAAACTTGTTTTTACTATGAAAATTACACAAATTGTTTTATTGGTTTCGATTTTTACAGTCTTAGTTTCACTGGAAATTTGGATATGGGATTTTTAAAATTTAAGGTTATTTGAAATGGACTTTGAGAATATTTTACGATAAATTTTACTTTTCATAAATTATTGAAATAAAAAAAAATTTAGTTAGGAATTTTATTTAATATTATATACTGCTTTTTTCTTAGAAATTGATATCATTTATAAAACTAAAAAAAAAATCATTTATTTTTCTGGACAATTTTTAAAGCAATTATTCAACATTTATTTATAATATTAATATATTTAAAACGAAAAGCTAAATGAATGTTTAAGACCGATTTTGGCAGATAAGCATTTACCGTAATTTCCGGCGTATAAGCCGCAGCTCAAAGAGTCGTTTTTCGACCCAGAAATTTTATTCAATAATTGTAGTTAAATATTTACAGCGATCTTTTAAGTTACATTTTATAAAATAATATTTCTGGGTCGAAAAACGACTCTTTGAGCTGCGGCTTATACGCCGGAAATTACGGTAGTTTCTGTCACTAAACGGAGTGTAAAACCAATTTTGAACTGTGAGAAAAAAAAAACCTTTAAAAGGAAGATTATTTATATAGAAAACTGTGGTGCTAATAATTGTCATTGTAATACAGTTATTTGTTTATATTTGAGAAAACTAATAAAATTTTATCTTCAAAATGTCTTTATTTATAAAATGTTTAAGAAAAAGAAAACTTGGAGTTATTCTCTTTTTTGTATCGGAAAAACGAATTATTTGGAAAATGTTCTTTTGTCAGTATCCATGTAAACAGATTTCGTCAACTATTGCTAACAAGTATTCTATAATAAGTTTTGACATTTCATAATGTTATGAACCTTTTTTCTGTAGGTTCTTTAGATTCTTTACTGTCAAGTTTTCAAGGATTTTATCTAGTGAAATCTTAAGTACGAAATGAATTGCTTAAAATTCATTTAACAACTCAAAAAAGTAGACACTTTAAAGAAATTTGTTTCATAAGTCGATATTAACCCTCTAGCCGCGGGCGATGTTTCCATTTTCTTATATAAAACCACGGCCTATTTTTATTTGTCACTTATAATAGTTATAAGGCTTGAAAGCTACCGGAATTCACAAACAAATTTATTTTCAAATAAGTAAAAGCAGTTTCTTCATGTGCATTATAAAAACTAAGTTTTATTTGGAAATTCCGGTGGGAATGTGGCATTTATGGATTCAAAATATTTCAAAAACTGCAGAACTTTCAGAATGTCTTAATAAAGGAAATGATATATGTATTATAATTTGCAAACGAATCTCTCTATTTATAAATAAAAGAAGATAGATTCAACGAAGAAATAGAATTTCCCGATGCTTAAGTACTATAAAAATTGTAGGGAACGTCAAAATAGCGTCCCCCGCGGAATTGTATAGAATAAGTGAAACGCGGTAGGACCGTTACCCGCGGCTGGAGGGTTAAAACTTCTGAAGCATAGATATGAGGTTGTATTGAAGAACAATTTCCAGTGAACTAAATGTACAAATTTTAATTTTATGCTGGTTTTACATATAAACATCATATGAAATTCACAAATGGTTCTGAAATGAAATAATAGATAACTAAGCCATTGTTAACTTTGAAATCAGTATGAGATTTTTAAAAAGTCCGTATTATTTATCTTAGTAATTCATTTTAAATACATTTTAAACGTAATTTATTTCATGCATTTAAAAGCACTTCATGTATGTGAGGATAAAATTGAAAGTTAGACAGTTTTTACATGACATTATATAATGTTTAAGCATTATTATAACATTATTTATCGAATTATCGCTCACTTTCTCAAAAGTTTGACGTTTTCTAAAACATTCTTTAACGCATTTTGCATATAAAATATAAAAACTATAGAATAGGAAATAAGATAGACTAAGAGTTCATTTCAATGACTATCAATATCGTTTCAAAATATATCTTCTTATTTTGATAAATGGGAAAGTGTGTGTGAATGTTTGGCTGAATTCAACATCAAAACGGATTAATTAATGCTTTTATAAGCTTTCATGTATGTGTATCATAATTCAGAAAAGGATCTAGGGATTTTTTTTTATTTTATTCAGAAAAGTCATTTCTTAAGAATAAAAAAAAATTAATTTAAAAAAATCCAATTATTGTTATTCTCTTGCAGAATATTAATAGGCTATTCTCCCATGAAAAATAGCTTTTTTTCTATCGTTGCTACGTCTTGAAAACTTGGAATGTATCCACAACAACCAATACTGAATTGAAATATTACGCGTAAATAAAGAAAATTAAATTAAATTATACAAAATTAAATGATTACGTACGAAAAGCCGGTGAATATGACTTCATATTTGAAATGGAAAATTCAAATATTTTTTAATGATACATGAAGCATAGGGGAAAATTATTATGTATTTGTATTTTTAAAAAATCTCCATAAACTAAACATTTTTGGAATTCATAGTATACACATAATGAAATTAATTAAAAAAAAATAATGGTCAATTTGTTTTTCATTTCACATGTCGCCAGAAAGATTATTGGTTAGATACGTAAATTTATACACTTTTATGTTCGGCGACAATTACAATTTAGCTATCATGGAATAAAATTTGAAAGAAAGGATAATGGAGTTGACGTGAGGGCTTTATTGCGCTACGATTATGTATGATTTTAAGGTGGAGCTATACACAGATGAATATTTTCAACGTCTACAATTAGAATATGAAAATGAATGTCTATCCTCCGCGATTGTATTTAACTGGTTTACAGAATTTCACAGAAGCCAAACTGTCTTCTAGATGAAGAACACACAAGAAGACCTTTGTCAGCTGTAGTCCCAGAAACATTCTTAGAACAATGAACAGACTAGACAGAGCAACATTTTCTCAACTGTTTCAACTGTAAACGAGCGGCCGTATTGGAAGGAATAAATCTACTGCTACTGCCGGTAAAAGAAACGAAAAATAGTAAAATGTATTATTTATTTTTATATATTTAATCTAAAATGTAAGCGTACATATTTTTCTTTTTGTAAATGCAATGTACTGTCTCAGTTGATTAATTAAGAGAAATATTTTAAATAAATTCAATAACTGCATTACTTTTATATATATGTAGTATTATATAATATTTACAAACATTACAAATATTTCAATATTTGTAATGTTAAAGTTTAGTTTCATAATTTTACTAAGTAAATAAAGAATGTAGATTTTATTAAAATTATTACTCGTGTTTTAAATGAATTGCATTAATTTTTATAAAAATCTTTACATTCTAGAATAGGTAAAGTTGAAAACCAATCAAATGACCATACAGTATTAAAAATTGTTTTGAAAATTTCTTATTAACAAAATAAGTTTATTTAATTATTTTACAAATTGTTTCTTATTAACAAAATAACAAAAAAGTTCTTATTAACAAAATAAAGCAGAGTTTTTTTTTATTAGTGTTAAACTTTCATTGCATCTTAATAATTTGTGAATATAATAAAATAATAATAAATAAATTAATTAATTATTTTTTGGGAAAGAAGATAAATAATTGCTTAGAAATTTCTCTTAATTTACTGGTTTATTGTATGAAGACTATCATTTAAGACATTTACTTTAATAAATATTACGAATTTAAAATAGTAAATTTTGTTTTGATGTGAATTTAAACGAATAATAATAATAAAAGATTTTTTGTAGAGGAGAGGGGGATAATAATAATTTTTTTCTTTGCATTTTTTATTCATTTTTTTATAAGAATACTTAAATATATTTTTTAAGTTACTGAAATTAATACAATCAAGAACTAGATTAAAATGTTGAATTTTAATGCTGAAGTAAATGCTAAAGGTATTTTGCTTGTTATTGACATTGACTTATATTTCCTACAATCACAAAAAAATAATAAAGCGTAATATATAATAGGGTACTTCAGTATCATTTAATAACATAAGATTTTAAAAATATTTTTACTGTTTTAATTGATTATAGATTTTCTTCAAAAGAAATTATTTCTTACATCATTAAGATAGTTTATTCTAATAGCAACAGATGACAGCAGGAGCAATTTAGAGTCGACACTTTTATTATCTCCGATTTTCGTGCGAGTTAAATTCGTAATCAAATTTTAAATACAAGTTGAGAATTCATTTGAAATTAACGATGTTACTCATAATTAAAATAATGAATAATCTCAAACGCTTTGTATTACGTACACGTTATTTTATTTTTAATAATTGCTAGTTTGAGTTTGACTGCTCTCACACTGGCCGCCATATTGGAAGGTTCAGAAAAGCCTGCTGACAGTTACTTAAGTCTTTCTCATAGGCACAGCTGATGTTGCGAGTCTAGTCTGTTCATTGGTCTGAGGAAAAATGAGTCGGCCATGTTAACTGATGGTAATCGCTGATTCTATCAAATGATTTAGAAATAATTTAAATTTTGGATCCACAACTAAACATAGAATTATTTTCGAAAATATGCATATGAAAAAAAAAGTTTGTTTTTAGGTCCGCAAAATTTAACAGTACACCAAAAAGTGGAGCGTGTTAAAAGCAATAAAACAATCCTTCTAAAGTATTCTTATGACGATAATCACTACATTATTACTAAAATCACAACTGATAATGAAACTCGTATACCATTTTTGATGTTTTAAATGTTAATAAATAAAATATATGGCTTTGAGGATAACACAAAACAATCAATGGTGAAACGACAATGAGCAATGAAAAAAGCAATATATTGTATTTTCCTCTAAAGTACTGAAACTAGTCAAAGCCATTAAGGTAGAAGGACAGAAGTCAGAAGGACAGAAGATAAGTGGTACTCCACTAACAATCTTTCCGAATTTCTTCTAGACTTTAATGTTAGTGGACTCGTCTTATATCTTCCATCATGATATTGCATCTTGTCATTCAGTAAGATTGAGAGTCTGATTTCTTGAACAAAAACATATGAAAGTGATAGAACTCTCGCACTATTCTCCTGATTTTGCTATATACTACGTTTGGCTGACTTTTAATCTAAAACAAAATTGACGTAGGTGTCGTTTCTATTTAAAAGATGGGGTTGATTATAAAGGGGTATAAAAGATACATTTTAGAGATTTCAAGAATTGGATGGCATGGCAGCATTCAATCTTTGGAAAATGTGCCTATCAAACTGCATTGATGTTGGAAGGAATGACTTTGAACACTTCTAAAATTTGATGTTGAACACATTGAAGGACAGTAGGAATAAGTGAAGTTCGAAAATTGACACTATATGTTTTTGTAATTTTTAGAATATTAGAAGTATAGTTTTACTCTTTCTTCTTAAATAAACTTAATTTTGATTAATTCAGCGCCTTTAATTAGGTTGCACTACTGCCTTCACAACCACGTCAGGGTGGCTAGTAGTCAGGGAAAAATACAGTTAAAAAAGTGATGAACACCAGTATATTCTTATAGAAAAAAATTATGTTTATTATTCGATCAAATAATTAATTTGAATTTTCTATAAGAATATACTGGTAATTATTATTTTATTAACTGTATTTTTCCCTGATCACTAGCCACCCTGCACGTGCTTACTGAAGCTGCAACCTAAAAAAATGTTTCCAAAACATTACACTGGGCTTCTACTTGTACGCCGGTAAATGCACATTTGTGCTGCTATAGCCGTAGTGTCTAAAAACGACCGTTTCGTTTTGGACGGGTATTGACGCAAGTGTCCGTCAACATATTAACTTGTACCGTTGTTGTTTTATTCAATCGTATCCCAAACATTTCATAGTGACCCACGTATTTGATTGCAAGTGAAAAAAAAATTAAATTTTGAATATTTGGAATCCACATTAAAGAAGGGCGACACACATGTTTGTAAAAATAGAATTTAAAATAAAATTGGTTCAATATAACACTATAAGAAAATATAAAGTAAAAACAATTTACGCTAAATTATAATATATTAAAATGTCATTTTTTTCTAGAAATGTTCAGCCCTGTTTACAAGAATGCAATTAATTTTACACAACAAAACGATAGCCAAAATGTATTCGTTAGACGTGATACCGATTACGGAAAAATGAAAGGTTATTTCGTCAAATTAAAAAAAAAACTAGTTAGTACTGAATTGACTTTATTGATGGTGATTTATTTTTATCTCTAAATTTGTTGATATTTCGGTAAATTCGGGAGTGCGATATACTGGTGCACGATCGTGCATACTGTGTCCAAATGTATTTACGCAAGTATTACTGTACATAAATATATATCTTATACAAATTTTAATAACACCTTTTCAAAATTTTTTGAGATATCTAATAAGCTGTCATGAAAATCATCTGAAAAGTAGGCTAGATTTACTTCAGACTTTTATTATAAAAAGTTTATTCCTTTTCTTAAATCTCACGTCTTGATTATTTAATTGTATTAGTAAAATACGAAATGATTAACACAGCGCAAAATGATGGTAATCTGAAATCGATATGTGACCATTATCTTATCATGTGATGATGATAAATTTACAAATTTCTTTTTAGATATTTTGCCCATAAAGAGCATTTTCTTTATGAGATGTATATCGGAATATAAAATACCTATCTTCGTTTAATGGAATTACTTTTCCTTCTTCTAAGTCGTTTGCTTTAAATAAATTTATTTTTCACAGACAATATTGGTTAGAGGTTTCCATCATCCTATGCTTTTAAAGTATTTTCAAATTTATCTATAAATCAGTATTAAATACAGACGAAGTATTTTATCTCGAAAGAAGGAAAGACTAAGATATTTGAATATAGAAGCTCATCATCAAATTGATATACTATTAAAAATGGATAATTTATACAACATTCAGCTGTTTTTCGCAGTACATATCAGTTAAATATCTTCATTGACTTAACCTTTTAAAGAGCGAATTAAGATCTAGGCCTTTTTTTAATTCTTTTCTTTCTTTCTTTTTTTTTTTCATGTTTTGCTTTCTAATCTTTTAGTTTTTAAAAGAAACTAGTCATATATATATATATATATATAATTTTTATAGTGTTCTCAGCAGGTGTTCTTCAGTCAGTGGGAACATTAAATCTAACTGTATTTTTATTCTGGATTAAAAAATAGAATGTAGTGATGAGTAGATTAAATTAAAAAACAAAACAGTAAGACGCAATGAATTATTCATTTTTAAATTTAATAACTCATATATGTTGAGTTGAAAATGTATAAATTTAAATGAAAATGTTTTCCTTTACATAAACAAAATAATTAAAATGTAAGCTTCCAGTGATGGAAGAGCTCAGCAACAGCTATACAATTATTAGCACTAAATTTAAATACTCTTATTCGATTATTTATTGACAGAATTTTTGCGATTTCATAAAGCGAGATGTATTATTAAAATTTAGTGATGAAATATTGTTCCACTGGTGGACAGTTGTTCCATCACTGACTTTTATTCCATGGCACAGTGGAACGCTTTTGAGATGCAAATTTTTCTTACATTCATGTCAAGGTAATCGCAGGGCTCCCACTCGGTCCGTTTTTTGAACACCATTTTTTTTTAAAGACAATTTTCTTTATAAATTTTGTAGAAACTAGCTTCGAAGCTCGTTTTAGTTGCAATTGTTGCAAATACCTACCACAATTTTCATTCTAAAAAAATACTGGTTTTCAAAAAACGGACCAGTGGGAGCCCTGTAATCGTGCATTTACAGTGCACTTTGCGCATCTATATTGTGTTGTTTGTATAAGAAAATGGGTGTCACTCTTTTTTTTTTCTGTGACGTATGCCGATGGACTTTGGGTCTTTGTTTAGACGCAACTTTACTTGGTGTGATTGTTAGAAAACGACGAAACTCCAGGTGAGTCAAGTTGTTATTGTTTTGCTGAAAGTAAAATCCAAACTAGCAAACACAGCAATATTTAATGCATTAACTTGTAAATCCCACCACCATTTTTTAGTGCAAAGCGTAGGTCAGTAGCTGCTTAACATTCTACATAACAGGTCAATTCCACCCATTCTAGTATTAAATTTATCTATTAAATTACGATGAGGTAAGTGCACTTTCTTTTTATCATTATGTGAATATAGTTTAGATGACCGTATTGGGAAATGAGTTCAATAATTTAAAGAAATCGTCATAGAATTGTCTTTCCAGCGACATAAAAATACTGATGCGACACTTTAGTAATCAAATGAACCTCTTTCTAGTATTTTCATCTCTTTTGAAAACATTAATGGACAGTTTTGAAGTCGATGTTCTCTGATAGTTCAAACATCTTTTGTTTTACTACTTGGAAAATACATCAAATCCTAAATAGTAAACATATTACCAAAAATAATTATACTTAAAGAAGACTTACAAAAACTGACAGAGGATTGTTTACAGCCATAATACCAAGATTAGCTGTTTGATTTAATTACTTTCCGGCAAAAATTTTCACTTTACACAGATAGACATTACCATAAAAAATAACGAAATTTAAAATCGAATTGGTTTTTCACGTATAAACATTTTAAAAGAATGGTGGGCATAATATGAAATTATTGATTCATAAATACTATGATGATCGTGGGACAATCCAAGCAGACTTAGTTTTTTGTTTAATTCCTCTTAAAGTGGTTGAACCTCACCGAACTTATCACCAGGCTGGAATTGAGCATTATCAACCAAATGAAACTTCTTTTGGTGTTTTTGCATTTTTTTCATGACATGACAGAAGAGCTGATAAAGACATTTGTGTCTTCAGAATTAATCCACCAATCATTTTCAGTTAGTACCTGACGATATTCTCTTAATAACCCAACTGAGGAATATCTTCCCAGTCAGTTTGTATGTCAGTCCCCTTTTGAGCACCCATTGAGCCTCCTAATGTTTTTGAGCGCATTAGAATTTTAAATAATAAAATTCCAATAAGGTAAAATATTTATAAAGGTCAAGTTTCAAGGTTATACTTGAATTTACAAAGCAAGAAATAAAATAAATTTTGTAATTCTTCTATAGTTAAAATGTGAAGCCATCTGCCTGCAAATCATAAAAGAGTGCTGTGCTTAACCCCTTCAGGGGCAAAGTACTCTTGCAGCTAAAATATTGAAATGATTGACTGACACCAGGATTCCCGAACGAATTTATTTTAAAAGTAAATAAAAGCTTTTCCTCATCTACCTTATAAATTCAAAATTTGATTATAAAATTCTGGTGTCATTGTGGCATTTTGGGATTAAAATTAAGTGGTATATATAATATACCGGTGCCCTTCAAGGGGTTAACCAATTATGACCGCAATTATTTTTCACTTAAAAAAAGGAAACAAAAAAGAAAGCATTTCACACCACTATTTTTTGAGTAGAAGATTTCATCTTATATTTTATCAAGAGTGTTGAATTAAGTCATTTTGCTTCAAAAAATTACCGGTGTGAAAGAACAAAAGTGATTTTAACTATGATGTTGCTTTAATGCAACACTAGGCTAATATGGTGTAAAGAATTGAGCTTCGATATCCAGCTGCACTATGTGTCATTCTAGCATTTCCTGTGAGTACACTTAACTGCATACCTTCCCTCGCTATTTTTGCCTTGAAGACTAGCAGACGCCGAATTCTATTGTACTGTGAGCGGAAAGTTCGGACAGTGATGAAGTGGTAAGGCGTTACCCAAGGAGGGGTCTTATGCTTTGATCCTTGCCGAGTTCGTGGGAAAGAGTTCATCTGCGAGAGAAGCGATCTCTGCACACGATTTTTAGGTTTGCGCCCGAAACTTTGCCCTTTGTCTTAGAACGTCCAATGACGGACTTAGTGAAAACGAAACAGAGGGATCTCAAGGCTGCTAAGAGGCTGGAGAGTTTCGAGGGGCCCGCCTCGACAAAGCCCCCGCCCCCAGAAGAAGTTCTCCTGCGAGAATGAAAAAGTGAGAGAGGACAGTTTTTGGAGAGATCGGAAAGGAGAGTGTTGACTCCCTGGAGAAGGGAAAAGGAAACGTCAGTTTCTAACTCAGCGTGGTGTAAGCGCTAGTGAGGTCCGACCTCTAGAATTGATACAGCAGGTATCCGCTGAAAATCCCAGCGAAGTGAAAAAGCACACCAAGTGCGAGAGTGAGAGTTCTTAGACTCAGAATTAACGAGTATTAGTAGATCTTCCGAAGAGAAGGAACGGACGAGCCTTGGTCCGAATGAACTTTGTTTTGTAGTCACGACTGTCTGTAATGTTTGGAGACTTTTGTTTGTTTCAGTTACACTTGGAGTCAAGAGGTCATTAACTTATAAGCGATTGACTCACGAAAAATAATTAAATGCTGTATTGACATCTTGTATATATTTTTCATTAGAATTAACATTGTTATACAATAAAATTCTATTTTCTAATTTATGCGAGAAATTCTCTGTGCCAACGATCCGATCTCGCTACCACTCACCATCTTTTATCGGGTCGGTATAGAGGAGTTACTACAATGGTTTGAAAAAGCACATTGAAAATGTACCATCAATGAAAATTGCTTAAAATATTCCAGAAGTGATGGCAGCAGAATCGATTGACATGTTTTTCAAATTCATTTTCCAGAAATATAAGTATCTCATCAATATGATACCCTCCTTCGTCGTCTTCTTGATCATCATTATTATTTCTTCGTACATATTTTAGAAAATGTCGGTTTCTGTGGGCTTCCAAGCAACAACAATGTCGCTGACGATCGCCAACCAGATCTTTTCATCTGTAATGTACTCAAAAAATTGAACCAAAAATAGTGATAGACTACTATGTCTTGAAGGTCATGCTCTGAATATGTTTTATAATAGAATTTCGATGTAAGTTTAACATTTTTCAGGAACAGGTCTGCTGAAACAGTGATAACATTAAACGATTATTTTACCACACAAAAGCAATTGATTTAGTGCAGAAATAAATATTAGGTGGTCGATCAAGAATTAAATTTTAAGTGGTCGATCAAGAATTAAATTTTAGGTCGAACAAGAATTAAATTTAGGTGGTTGATCAAGTTAATTTCGATAGCAATAAATAATTAATGATTGATAAAAATATCCTTGATGAGAATCACTCAACTACTGTAAAATGCGTTATACATATACAACGTAACATACAATTAATATTCTAACGCAGAGAAAATGCGCTAAAAATATAGGCAATGACAAATTTTGAATAATTGATAATCCTACATTTTCTTTACACATCCTTAAAGAAGTTTATTAAGTCTTATTTAAAACTATGAATCTGAATGAGCAAAAACTTGAAGAAAAAAATAAATTATCTGTTGCTTTTTGCAGAATGTTGATTTTTAAATTTTCATTCCACAATTATTTTCACAAAAATCTAAATTATTCAGTTTAATTTTAAAATTTAAATTAACAAATTTTAGCAAGAAAAATGCACACATTTGTAATTGACATTCCCTATATTTAAAATTAATTAAAAAATGTATTTTAAGCTAACTTTAAAATCTTTATATAAAAAAAAGATTGTAATAGTTACGAAAGACGTCTTTTTAATGAATAGTGAAGTGCGGTTCTATTTACATAGTCTTATGTATTAAATAGAATAATTCATTAAATCGGAACGACTAAAATGTTATAATAGAAAACTTTAAACTGGTTTGTCTAGGTTCTATTTTATGCGATTTCAAAACATTTATAAAATTGAATGTAAGTCATTAAGAGAAATATATAAAGTTTAAAGCCGTAACGTCGATATTTTTCAACCAATACTTTCGGAAGAGCAATAAAATAAATGGTTCTTTAATAGCCTTTTTGTTGTTTATTGCCTTTGTTTGTGGTGAGAAAATATTGGACATTTTAGTAAAAGATTAGTCGACTTTGTTACTTGTTGTAGGGTTTTGTGAGTGTGGTTTTAAGAATGAATCTAGGATAATTTGAAAGATTTTTTTCTTTGCGTGTCAAAATAAATAAATAAATAAATAAAATCCCGATATACTATTTAAATTGAAATCAGTAAGCTGTATAAAGAAATGACGGGAATGAACAAATACATTATTCTCCTTTTTTATATTCTAATATTTTATTCATGTTTAAAAAATTATTTTATTAGAAATATTAATATTTTATAAATAAAACCACAAAAATGCAAGAGAAATTTTAAATTGCAATTCTTAAAATTAATAACATGCTTATATACAATACCAGTCTGCATCATAAACGTAAGTATAATTATGAAAAAACGTATCTGCTAGAGGATTGCACCAAACGTTGGCAAGCGCTTTGATATGATTGGGCGAATCAGGTAATAGAGCTGTTGTTGGAGCTTAATCACATCATTTGAGCTATTGGTGGATCGAGTGCCGTATCATTTTCGGCGGTCTATACACGTGGAGGTCTTTAACACTTGAGCTTCAGAAATTTTAGAATAAAATGTTATCATCAAACAAACATGTTTTAAGCCAGAATTTTTCTTGAGAAAATATCATCTTTTTGTTTAATGCAATGGGCAGTAGTTGTATAAAAATAAATAATATATTTTAAGTTGATAAAAAAATAGCAATAAATTAGAATTAATATAACACGAACGGATTTTCCATAACACAAATACATATGCGGCGTACTCTATACACCAATGCCTTTTAAATTCTAACTATCGACTGTTGGTGTTATCATCTATATATTTAAAACGCTAAGCGATTTCTTTCGACAATCCGTTAGAACAAACTACTGCATCAAATGACACCATTCTTTTTTTAAATGAAAGATATTAGGACACATATTTGTTATTGTGCATTCGTTTGTTCGAAAATTTAATTAATTAGCTGTAATTTTCAATTAAACATTTACTTCTGCTTATGACGTCATAAAGTTGACAACTCCCACTTTTGAGGGCATAGAGTTTTTTCCTTGAACTCTGTGGTTCGCCAATCTTTTGACATTAACTAATATCAACTAGGTAATATGTTAACATTGTAGTATAAAATCTTAAAAAAAAAACTTAATTAGCTAGAATATAATCATAATAAAATATCTAAACATAAACATATCAATATGAATAACAAATCTCACGTAAAATGTTGCAATTTAAATGATTCCAATTGAAACAAGATTTGGAGAGTTATCTTTGACGCCCAGCTAACATAAAAGTACCTATTTTATTTTATTTATTTACACACATATTCAAATTTATTATAAAAAACCAGGTTGCCATACAAAGCAAAAAGCGTCATTTAGGCGCCAAAAAATAACCCAGGTGCGTCTGCGATATCTGTACTGATTTAATCAAAATTATTTTTGTTGCACCGCATATTGCAAAATTAATTAAATCCATGATTATTGTTTCTTTCTCAAATTAAAAATAAGAAAATTGGTACTTCTCTATTATCCCGTCGACCACTTTTCATAACAAAAAACTATCGCCAAACTGTAACGCCAAATAAACGGGAGAACGTTGCCATTGGAATATCAAAATAAATAAATAAATAAAATACATGAATTTAAGGACACAATTGTTATTTTAATTAATGAAATAACTAATAAATCAGTAAAACATAATGAAAAATAGACGCAAATCTCGAATTAAAAACCACTTGATTACGTAACAAACACGTATAATGCTTCTGACATCAAGTAAATCGGGCTGTATTTTTGGCGTTTAATTTTACAGTTTGGCGATAATTTTTCGTTATGAAAAGTGGTCGACCGGATAATAGAAAAGTACCAGAAAATTTAATGTTTAACGAAATTCAATTATTTGATCGATCGCAAATTTTGGTTCATTTCCGTTATACCGACACCATGCATACATGTAAATATATGCTTGGCGACAATGGTGTCCGTATAATGGAAATGTACTCAATTTTTTCTTAGTTCGGGCTATACCAAAAACAAACATTTTACAGGTAACAAAAAAATCGCCGAAAATGGCTGCTTCATCAGCTGTTATGACAGCAAAGTTAGATAAAATCTAATAACCTGAATTTTACAACGTTTATGCGAAACACCACAGAGAACACACGCTATTTTTATATAAGTAGGGTACATTTAAACGAATAAGAGAACTAACAACCTTCAATAATATAATGCATGAAAAAGTAAACAACTAAGTGATTCAGCAAATCATAAAAATATGTATTTCGTAATATAACTATAAAATACAGAAAAATATTCTGGTACCATAAAAAATATTCATTATCCCGTCGAAATTCCGTGCATTATCCCGTCGTCCGATTAAGAAAAAAAAAACTATATGCAAATTAGGTACTTTTCGGTTAGCCGGCGCCAATAAAGTATATATAAATATATACATATATATATATATATATATATATATATATATATATATATATATATATATATATATATATATACTTCATTGGCGCCCTGATAACCGAAAAGTACCTCAAATAATTCGCCAAACTGTAGCGCCCAATAAACAAACGGAAGAATGTTGCCAATAAATCTGAAAAAAGAATAATAATAATAATAATAATAATAATAATTAAGAAAAGCCCCATTTACTAAAGTATCATTTATCAGTAATTTTTAACAATAAAATTTACAATATATTAATGAAAACAGAATCAAAAATAATCTTGGATATTTATTTATTTACATTATTTCTCTTAATTATGGAAAAGGAATAATCATCCTGATTATGTAAAGGAATGAAGAAACCATACAAATAAATTACACTTAAAAACATTAAAAATCTACTTTATCTGCAGATTGATTTATTATTGTAAAAAAAATTCTTCATCTTTACATAAAAATTGATTAGCTTAAAACAATAGATGCATTTCAGAAGATATGGATTTAAAACAAACAATGATTAAAGAAGACATTTTAAAAATTTTGATCAAAACATTCTAAAACTTTTTTTTAACGTCGAATTTCGACGGTGCGTTTGAGGAGAAGCAATGCACATGCGCATAGGAGCTCATTCGGTTGCATTATCACAGGGGGGGGGGGAATGTGTGCCTTATTTAATATGTTCTTTTATTGACTGAATATGAGATGAACGTAGGGATATGCTATTTGTATGATACTTCATAGGGTCAGGAAATTTTCTTTCTTGCCGTGGGGAATAGGGCGGTAATGTCAAACTGATTTCCATTTTGTTTACAGATTGTTTGTTTGGAGTTTGCATCGGAAATAATAACGTAACTCACTGGGGGAAATTTTTTTAAAATAAAATATTTGAAAGATTGTTTCATAAGCACCCCTACTTATGTAATAAAGAAGCTTATTTTACTAATATTTCTATTGTAATTTTTTCCGTCAAGTTTTGACGGGTACCATCTAGTATATATTAAAACACTAAGGGAATTCTGTAAGATCAGCGCAAATTCGACTTATTTGGGCATGCGTGAGATTATATCTAAAACCTGTTCAGTTTTAAGGAACATTCATGTGCGGTCAGCGTAGCCCAGTAGACTAAGGCGTTAGTTAAATCTCTTGCTCTCTGCATAGAACGTGAGTTCGAATCCCGCTACCGACAGAATGATTTCTGAAATACTTTTGGCTGTATAATTAATTTATATCAATTTCATAGCTACCAATTATTATGCTTTTCTCCTACCACTAAAAGTTTACACTAAATTTAACCTTATTAAATCGTTGAAATCATCTGATTCAATAAGGCAAACTATTCTATTAATTTTTAGTGGTACCAAAAAAGCGTAAAAGTTGGCAGCTATGCAATTACTGCCATAGTTTCATGAAAAGAAGTTATATGATTTGCATTCTTTTATACGAATGCTTTTAAAGTAAAGTTTAACACCCAACAATATTTTTACAAATTAAAAATTGTAATGAAAATATAATAATATAAATAAAAATATTTCTATTACAAATATTTAAATAAAAAAAATGCATATAATGATCAATTAAATAAATTAAACTGATCTACAATTTTGCTATATTTTGTATGACCATTAAGAATATATTTATATGTATACTAAGAAAAATATGTGATTATTTTAGGTAGGAAAGAAAAAGAAAATAAGAGAAAATAGAAAAGGAAAATTTTCCTCTAAGAACTATAAAATAAATTTTCTTGATATCCATGGTTTAATACTTAAATAATAAAAAAATGTTAAAGGTCGGGTAATTTAAAAAAAAATGGAAAATACTAAATATTGTTATTTTTTTTTTTAAACTTGAGACTGTAATAAGTAAAAATAAACGCCCATTCAATTAATATTTTTAGTTTCTATTAGTAACATTTCTTCTAAAAAATATAAATTACAAGTTTAAAACTGTTTCACTTCATTAATCGAATATCAACATCTATCGCCTTATATATATGGGAATCGCTTATACAATATAACAATTCTTCATGGTCTTAAATATTAATTAATTTAAATGCAACTAATTAAATATTGAAAAAAAAATCTAATGAAAATTTCAAGTTGTTTACCGTTAAATCTTGATCTATTACTATCTAGTTCTTTAATGCAATTCCTAGTAATACTATAAATGTAATAATCAAGAAATGTATTTAAAAAAATAATAATACAAGTTCTGATAAATGCCTGAAAATCTTTGCTTGACATAAAGTAATTTAATAAAGAAAAAAAATTTTTTATGTTTAAATATTCCGAAAACGTCTTATTCTAAGCATGTTTTAATGGCATTGCAAGATTTAAAAAAAGTTGTGACAAGGCAGAGAAAGGTTAAGAGACGTCGGGTGATGCATGTGAATGAAGTGTATAAATTTTTTAATTCATTAAAAGTCAGTAAGTGCTTTACCATGTTCCTCTTCTTTATTAAACGAAAACATCCATTCACTTTTGTCAATCCTTATATTCCCGTAAGAACCTAACAATTTTTAAGAAAAGGTTAAATCTTGTAAAAATGTAGTATTATTAGGAAAAGTCCTTAAGTCACTTTTAGAATTCTGTTGAAGACACCAAATTTTTAAGATAATCGGTGATAAATGATATCTAACCCCTTGCCTGTGGAATATATTTGAGAAAAACGTGCCAAATATGGATTAAAAAAAAATCTCTTTAACCCCTTGCCTTTGACGCCTGGGCAACGTAAATAACGTTGGTCAAAATATAAACGTATAGAAACGTATATAAACGTCAAAATATAAGGTCAAAATATAAACGTTTAGAATGCCCGACCTGAGTTCGGGCAAGAGAAAAATCCGTCTTTCAATTTCGTGAAGCCCGAACTCAATTCGTCCAATGCATAATATGAAAGTTACCATTTTCCCAATAGATGGCGATACTTTCCCGCGTAAAATTCGGCAGTTTCGCGCCATTTGTCGGATTTTTGTAATTTTGCAGTTCTTCCCGAATTTCATTCAAACCACATAATGTTTGACAGGCAGGTATATAAATTTTTTGCAAGTTAAAAGTTTCTTTGCATTGTTTTTAAGCATTAGACGAACTGAGTTCGGGCTTCACGGAATTGGAACACCGATTTTTCTCTTGCTCGAACTCGGATCGGGCAACCCCAAAATCGGTGCATTTGCGTCGTCCTAACTGAGTTCGGGTGTCACAGGTAAGAGGCTAACCGAAACCGAAGAGGCTAACCCTTTCAGGGGCAAAGGACTTCCTTTTCTAAAATGTTGAAATGAATGAATGACACCGGAATTTATGAAGAAATTTATTTGGAAATACGAAAAAAGCTATATTTTATACACGAAATAAACAGAAAATTTTATACCAAAATTCTGGTATCATTGTGGCATTTGGGAATTAAACTTAAATGGTTTCATAAACATACCACCGCCCTTGAAAGGGTTAATCCTTTCAGGGGCAAAGTACAACTGTTGAAATGATTGAATGACACCAGGATTTACAAACAACTTTATTTGAAAATAACCCATTTATGCCTAGCGTCCCAATTTTGGGACGCTTTAGTAAAATGGGAAAAAGTGCATTTAGCAGCACTTTTTTCTAATAGAAGTTTGGTGTCTTATTCTGTAGAGGAGTCCTCGATAAAATAAGACACCAAATTTTTTTTAAAAAAAAAAGTGGTGTGAAATGCACTTTTTCCCATTTTACTAAAGCATTGACGCTAGGCTTAAATGGGAAAAGTAAAAGCTTTTCTTCACGTAGATCAATAAAAGCAAAATTTTATACCGAAATTTTGGTGCTATTGGGGCTTTTGGGAATTAAAATAAAGTGATATAAAAATTCACCACCGCTCTTCAAGGGGTAAAAGATATGACGGCTAGTAGTAACACAGGGCTAGTAGGTGGCGTACTGTAAACGTAAAAGCATGTTAAAACCTAAATAACTACTTTTAGTGATAGCTTTCTTTGATGCAATCTTTAGTAGTAGTGCAAAAGTAATAAACATCAAATTGATTAAAAAAAGACAGTTAATTAGAATTAATATAACAAAAACTGATTTCCTGTATCATAAAAACACTTGTGGCGTACTCAATACGCCACCTTTTGAAGTCTAAATATCAAATTTTGATCATATTCTTCTTTAACGAAATGTTTAGTATTACATAAAAGTAATAAACATTAAATTTATAGAATAATTTAATTAAGAAAGAAATTGGAATAAATTACAAAAGCACTCGGGTGGTGTATTCTGTATGTCAATGGTGTCACAAACAAACAAACAAAAAATGAAACAGAATGAAAAAATTGCAAACTTCAACTTTACACATTGGTTGAACACTCAAGGGTATTAGGAAAACAGTTAAGTGAGAAGTAGGTGTTAATCACTTCATTATTTTGAAATTGGAGAACTTTTTTAACTTGTATCCAGTATGTCGTCTGTATTCTTAAAGGTCAAAACACACTCTAACACCCCCCCCCTTATAGATCATACTGTATCGAAAGTGTTTTACGGTCTCTGTAAACGAACTATAAAGGCTACATACATTTTCAATAGCAAACATGCTACAGTATATCTCGATAACATAGATGAATTATATATGGCAATACGATTATATTTATGACAGTTAGAGCACTGAAAAAAATGTGACAGATAGACTGAAATGATCAATTTTTCGATTGTGTTAAAAAGTGTTAAAAGCTAAAAAAAAAGAAAGAAAAACACATTGATTACTCGAAAACGGTTTTAAATTACTTCATATACTTAAATTCCTCGAAACGATTGTTTTTGTCAACATAGTGACCATTTGTGAAAATTATAATTATAAATTATAGTAAAATTAATTATTATTTATTTGACACCAGCACTCATTTTCATAGAAAGAAAATCACACAATTGTTTATATTGTAAGAAAAAAAAATCAGTTTTGCTTTTTATTGATGAAACCAAAGCTTTCGAAAAATTATTTAAACAAGTCTTTATACAGAAAATAACACTTGTCTATAATATATATATATATATATATATATTAATAATAAAATATTTTTTGAAAATTTTGCACTAATATGTTACTTATAAGACTATTCTAATATAACTGATCACTGATAAAAGTCAAGTTTTATGCATCATTTTTATTGTTATTTTCAAATTCAGACCAAAATTTGCATTAAGTACAACTAAAATTTTCAAAAAGTGTTTTCGTTGTGGACCTGTTAATTAAATTCTCTCATTAAAATTGCATAAAGTTAAAACGTTTTAAGACGTCAAACAACGCAATAATTATACATATATATATATAAATATTACTTATTATTCGTTAAAGTTTTCTAATTTAAACTTTTTAAAACATTTCAATTTAATCTTAGAAGTTCTGTGCTATGCTTTTATTCTATTCTAACACTTCATGGATACCACAATTTATTTCAGCTGGAAGCATACATGTAAGATAATTTTAAAAAACATCGTTTTATAAAAAGGCATAACTTTCGGTAAAATATACATAAGCGATAATGGAAACAAAACAGCTGTTAGATATTATTCCCAGAAAATTTAAATAATAGCATTCTCTCACTTCATTTCCCATCATAATTATAAAATTTAAAACACTCTTTTGTTGCGTCAGTGTAAAAACGCAGTTATGTAATGACAGTTGTCGTGTTTTTTGGTGTTATGAATCAGACACTGAAAAGTGTAATTTTTATTTTTAAATTGTAGGTATCAGCTATTCTTTCGGAATGGTTTGGTAGTTCCATACGTTTTTAAAAGAATTATTTTCCCTTTTTACTGGAAGAAAATAACTTTTTAAATAAGGAAAACAAAAAAAAAAAAAAAGATCATAAGTAAGGAAAAAAAAAAAAAAAAAGATATAATAAACATGTGTTAAAGCGTTTTAAATTTAGACGTGTTTATTTTAATCACAAGAATTAGATTAAAATGTGTTTGTTTTGACCAAAATATGTTTATTTACCAGTAAATCTAAAGATTTTGTTTTAAAAGGTTTTGGGAAATTTTGATTTCGGTATATCATAAATACACGCTGTATTAATTTGACGAATATATATATATATATATATATATATATATATATATATATATATTTATTGATTGGGGGGGGGAGGGACAATATAAATTAGACACTGCCTAATGGAATTATCATTTTTAAAACTTTCTAACAAAAGGTTAAGTTCGGTTTGTCTGTCTGTCTGCCGGATGTCTGTCTGTACGTGCTCTAACTCACGCAAATAAACTCGGATTGCCATGCAATTGATATATGTTACTGACGCTTACTGTGGTACGTTCGGTATTGAAAATTAAGTGTGTAGCACTTATAGTTTTTTTTACATGGTCACTCATAAGAATTCCGTTACATTACGGTGTACGGAGAAAAATCATTTGCGGTTTATTTTTATGATGTTACACATTTTAAAATATATTGGAAATCATATATATCACTGAGGTTCACTACAAGAGGCTTACTATAAAATAAGGTGTGCATAGCACTTATAGTTCCTGTACAGGGACACTCAAAATAATTCCGTTACATTACGGTTTTTGGAGGAAAATCATTTGGGGTTGATTTTAATAATGTTTCATTATTTCAAACATATTGAAATTAATATATATGACTAAGCTGCATTACAAGAGGCTAACTGTACAATATTGTGTGTATAGCATTCATGGTTCATTTACAGAGACACACAAAAGAATTCCGTACTGTATGTTAACAATATTTGCTGGAACTGCGTTTTCAGATACTGAACGCGTTTTTAAATTTAACCCTTTTCGGCATGGTGGGTTAAATAATGTCATAGTTAATTTTAAACCCCAAATGCCACAGCGGCACCAGAATTTTGTAATAAATTTTGGACTTTTACAATGAATTTGAAGAAAGCTTTTACTTATTTACAAATAAATTAGTTCGTAAATGCTGGTGTTATTCAATAATTTCCACATTTTAGTAACAGAAGTACTTTGTGCCTGAAAGGGTTAACTCCATTTTTTCCTGTTATTTCGTTTGTTTAAATTTTATAGACTATATACAGGGCAGCATAAAGGTTCCCGGAGCACATTTTCCTTTATTGACGGAAATTTCAGAGGTGGAATTTTAAACTGTGCTACGTATTTCCCAAGTGAACTAAAATTTAGCATTTTATGTAGTATATATACAAATCTATAGATCATATACAGGGATATACAAACGAATTCGGGTATTTTTCTGAATATTGTTAATAATTTCTGAAATTGGGTTTTTAAATGTGTTATGTTTTTTCAAAATTGTTTACTGAGACATCATCTTTCATATTATTAAACGATAAAGATTTGTAAAAGTATTTAGGAAGTGTCGGAAAGTGTTACATAATCTATGCTTGACGCATGATTTTTCGTTTTGGCTTTTTCTTGTAATGGAGCTATTTATTCGGATCGTTTTAACATTTTCAAATCTTTTGTTTTTCTCCATTTCTTATTACTCAGAAAGTTTTAGAATTTGTACAACAATATATTTTATGATCTCAAATATTGCTTAGAAACTGTTTTAACAAGATAAAAATAATAAAGAACAAGTTTGAAATGTCACGTCAAATGTGACAAATGAGTTGCGTTCGTACTGTTATTCTTTCAGTGAAATGAATTATATCGTCAGTTATTATGATATGATTAATTTCCATAATAAAATAAGTACATTTTAAGTTGACATTTACTGAAAATTCAAATGGAAAACTTAAACCTAGATTTGAAAATTTGAGAAATTGATATCCATATTTAGACTTTTTTTTCATTTAGTATCTATTTCTCCGGAAACATCTATCCAAAAAACCGTCGGTAGATTATATGATTGCTATAATTAAAGAATTTTATTATGCAAATTTGGTGTTTAAATTCAGTAGTACGGAAATAATAGGGCTCCATCTTAAACAGGACGTAATCACCATGGCAACCTAGAGTCATTACCAATCATGGGAAACATTGGATTAATTACGTATGATAGGATTTAATAGAATGAATAACGTGACTATAATTTGATCATAGAGGCTACAAAATGTCATATACGTCATATATGACTTTATACATGATACGTCATATACGTCATACATGTCAAATATTTTGAAGAAATTTATTTGGATTTATTCAAAAAGGATAAAGTGTTTTGAAAGGAATATTAAACGAAACCGTTTGGGCGATCTTCGATCAAACTTACACACTTGTTTATAAATGAATTGTACTATAAATGCATCAAAATCAAGATATTTACAAACTGAAATTTTCATCATTTTAACTAATTTGAGTAATACATATTATTCCTTGCTTATAACAAGAAATTTAATAAAATAATTCTATAAATATTTTCCAAATGCAGAATAGCTTTAAAAAAAAAATCAAAAGATCTCACACAGTGGAACCAATTGAGTTGCTATCTCAGTTAGTATATTTTTCTCTCCATTAAATAAAATATCATATATTGAATAGGGATTTCCTTATAGGAATTTCCTACCTTTATTGAATTGGGAATATATTTTTCCTTATTTGTAACACATGAGAATTTTGATCGGTGCATATTTTTCAAATATAGATCTCGGCATTTCATTCATGAGAAAAAGGGAATCATAAATATTTGCAAAACAATAGAAAATTTAAAATCAAAATATGTTTATGAACTCGTTTATTGGTTTAGGAAAGTCTAAAACTGGGGAAAGTTTTATGTTTGTATCAGGTATCTAGGAAATAGAAAAATTATCTATCTGAATCGTCGTAAAATTTATTTATGGCGAATATTTTATGTTATTTGGAAACATCGCAACGATGAAATATTAATAATTTCCTACTGCGTTTTATGACTGAAGTATTTTCAAAAATAAATCAGGGTGGCTAGTGGTCAGGGAAAAATACAGTAAAAAAGTGCTAATTACCAGTATATTCTTATAGAAAAATTCAATTTCATTATTTGATCGAATATTCAAGATAAATTTTTCTATAAGAATATACTGGTGTTTATCACTTTTTTTGACTGTATTTTTCCCTGACCACTAGCCACCCTGTAAATATTAAGATTTTTTTTTTGATTGAGTTTAGGTTATTTATAGAATTTATGAGTTACGTTATATCAGCAAGTTAGCGTTATTGGGCTGAAAATATGATGATGTATAGAGTTTGTCCCTTTTTTATAGTTGACCAAAAGCAAATTCCGAAAGCGTTGCTGTTAGAGGTACAGTTTCAATTGCAAAACTGTTTCATATTGTTTGCTATTATATTAAAAGGGAATTTAAATTTTATACGGTCACTGAATTCGAATTAAGTTATATTTAGAAAAAACATTTTCTATGCTCTACTACTTAAAACAGAAAAATTTAATTCGTGTACACCGAAATCTTATCTAGTTACGATGTTTAAAATTTTATGAATTCTCAATGTCTTCTGGCACTAAAAATGCATTTGTTTGATTTTATTGAATTTTCCAAGAATTTAACAATTATAATAAGCTTATAAATTGTACAGTAAGATTTAAAAATTGTTTATATTTCCGTCAAAAATGATGTTTCACTTTTTACAAAATTCAATTTGTGTACACCGAAATCTTATCTAGTTACGATATTTAAAATTTTATGAATTCTCAATGTCTTCTGGCACTAAAAATGCATTTGTTTGATTTTATTGAATTTTCCCTGAATTTCACAATTATAATAAGCTTATAAGTTGTACAGTAAGATTTAAAAATTGTTTATATTTCCATCAAAAATGATGTTCCACTTTTTACAAAATTCAATTCGTGTACACCGAAATCTTATCTAGTTACGATATTTAAAATTTTATGAATTCTCAATGTCTTCTGGCCCTAAAAATGCATTTGTTTTATTTTATTGAATTTTCCGAGAATTTCACAATTATAATTAGCTTATAAGTCATACAGTAAAATTAAAAACCTGTTTATATTTTCGTCAAAAACGATGTTGCACTTTTACTGTTGTCAATTATAAGAATGGTCAAACCTACGCGTAAAACTGAATAAATATCACTTATTTTTTAATTTTTGTGTGGTTTAGTTGTTAAATTGAGAAAATTTCGATTTTGAATTTTCGACGATAAGTTGAACATCCATCTTGCAGATTAAGACAATGCAGTAGGAAACAAGTAATATATATATATATATTTTTAAGTCAATTCCCACTTTTTAATCATAAATATATAAAATAAACCCGTGCAGCATTAATGTCCCACGTTATCTTTATTGAACATTAATTTATAATCATCGTTGCGGTATTTTATTTCTGTGGCATCAATAATTTGAGATAAATCTTTCATTTCATTTATGTAAAACAATGGGAGGAATTTTTTTCTCCCATTTAAAACTAAAATTAATTAATGAATTAATATTTGAAAAAATTGTATTAACATAAAGTGTCATCCACTACAAGTTTAAAAAAAATTATTTGAACTTGAGTGGATGAATAGAAAATATTTTATTAACGATTGAAAATTTGAACAATATATATATAGAGAGTGTGTGAGCTAATAGTAGCAATTTAAAAAATGGACAAAAATTAGAAATATTTTTAAAGCTGCTGTATAGAAAATTGTGAGATATTTTTAACACGTCACCTTTTTCTTCCTTCTTTTATTATAATTTTTGTACTGTTGAATTTTAAATTCCTATTATCCTCTTTGAGACACCATGTATTTATATTATGTATTTATCCTTTATTTTAGTTTTTGCTAAGAAAAGTACAACAATGTGTATCTGGGTGTTATCCCGCTAATTGAAATATTGATCTAAGAAAATCACCAGTAGCCTGCACTGTCGCTGGATATATGTAACAAAATTAGCCTATGGCGATTTCATGGAATCATTCTTCCTTCTTTTATTATAATTTATGTACTATTGAATTTTAAATTCCTATTATTCTCTTTGAGACACCATGTATTTATGTTATGTGTTTATCCTTTATTTTAGTTTTTGCTAAGAAAAGCACAACAATGTGTATCTGGGTGTTATCCCGTTAATTGAAATATTGATCTAAGAAAATCACCATTTCAGTAGCCTCCACTGTCGCCGGTTATATGCAACAAAATTAGCCTATGACGATTTCATGGAATAGGTTATGAAACCATGTTGCAAGTTCATTTTTACAGATAAATAATAATAATACAAAATTTCTATTAGTGTTCCCTAGTCAACATACAGAAAATTATTCATTTCTGAATGTTGCTTTTCTCTATCATCTATATTTAGATATTTTGTTTTGAGAAAAATTAATAAAGGATACCTCATGAAAACAAACTATTTCTAAGAGAAGAGGCCCTATAATTAAAAAGTGGGCAAAAGTTTACGGGGTGATAGAACGCCGCTATACAAGCATATTTCGTCATAGAATGTATGTCCCCGCGAGCCGTTAGGTGGCATTGTAAATGGCATGACACATTCCTACGAGAGGTGTTGCCGGAGCTGCTGCGTCCGATTCCAAACCCCAACAGATCGAGAATGTGGTTTCAACAAGACGGTGCGGTGCGCCTGCACATTTTGTCTTGGATGTGCGGAACACTTTAGATGCAACGTTCCCAGGGCGATGGATTGGTCGAGGTGGTCCCATGGCTTGACCACCAAGATCGCCGGATCTCTCGTGTTTGGACTTTTTCCTTTGGGGCCATATGAAAAGCCTAATCTACGAGTGCCCCATTGAAACCGATATGGATCTAGTCCCCAGGATTGCCGTTGTTGCCTGGGATATTCGGGAAATGCCTGGTGTCTTCGAAAGTGGGCGTCTGTCCCTATCCCGCAGGTGTGAAGCGTGTATTACAGCTGTCGGAAGATCTTTTGAGCAATTTGTTTGAGCATGTAAATTCATTACATTCCTGTTAAAAAACTTTTTTTCTGAGGTAACTCCTCTTATTCTTGTGTGAATTCGTTAACTGCGACAGTGGAAAACTCCCTTTTAACTTCTCACCGCTTGCGTTCCGACCATACATTCTATGACGAAATTTACTCGGATTTAATAATAGCGTTCTATTATACCGTGAAATTTGGCCCACTTTTTCAGATATACCATGTATCATGTTCTTCCATTGACAATGGTATTCAGAAGTAATCATTTTTCCAACTATCTCTTCTACGCCAACAATCATTTCATGTTATTAGAAATACACAAAGGTGATATATAGTTGCTAGAAAATAGTTTTCTCATTTGATACTGAAAGTTACGAAATAGAAAAAAGGTACTGTTATGTTAACCGGGAGCCAATGATCACCAATTTTTTTTTTTTTTTTTTTTTTTTTTTTTTTTTTTTTTTTTTTTATCTCGTCCACGCTTTTTTTTCTTTACAATCTTTTAACATTAGCTAATAACAGAAATACGCAATATTCTAAAATTGCAATATAATATGTTAAAAAACTTACTTAAAAATAGCTAAAATATAATCATAATAAAATACGCAAACACATCAATACAAACAACAAAATCTCAAGAATTGAATTTAAATCAAAATTCAAATCATTGAATTAAAATAATTTTAATTGGAAGGGTTGCGATTCTAATGTTGCCAATTGAAACAAGATTTGGCGAGTTATCACTGGCACCCAGCTAACACAAAAGTACCGAAAATAATTATATACAGGGTAACGCAATTCAAAAGGCTATCGACGGCTTCGATTAAGACGAAATCAAAAGCACAGAAAATCTAAATGATGCGTTTATTTTTTATTGAAAAATTCGCTTTATTTAATCGCTCGATTAAATAAGATTAATTTTTATAAGAAAATACTAGTATGTTCCCTGTAAAATCATTTAATATGTCGTCCTGCTGAATACGGTTTTTCGATTATGGAAGATTGTTGATACTGATAGGCACATATTGTACAAGTGATGTCACTATAATTTTGTAATACTGGGACACTGGGACCGAAACAATTTTAAAACTAGGGGTTTTTTTAAACAAAAGTTGGTCCTATTTTTTAATAATAAGACATTTCTATATAGTTTTACAAAATATGTCAATCTTTATTCAAATTTCCATACGACTTTACAAATGCAATTCTAGGAAAATATTTATTGGCAAATATTTCAAGAAAACTTTCTTTATTTGAATATATAAAGAAAAGTTATCATTCTAAAATAGCTTTCGAGAATGATTTTCATGTCAAGCTTATGTTTGAGACATAAGACAGAAATTTCCATTTTTATCTAAAAATATTTTAAATTTACAATAAATATTTAAGAAGCTTGACGTTTACATATTTTAGTTGTGTCTGTATATTAAACCAGATAATGTTGTTGATATGTTTTCTGTTTAGTTTTGGAAGATATGTTTTGTGAATTCGGCGGGAGTTTAGAAATAACGTTAAATCTTTTAGTCACCAGTGTTTAGTAATGACTTGTAATATCACAAAATATTAAAAAATATATTTTTTTTAATAAAAGACCTATTAAACAGGCTTCTCTAATTTTAAGGTCACGTGTAAAATAAATAAAAATATTGGTTGAAATTTGATGTTAAAATTAAACTATTTGCTTGTCACAAAATGTTAATATTTTATAGTTTACTAGAAATGAATATGTTTTAAAAATACTTTTAGAAGTTGAAAAAAATAGACTGAAATCATTGTGTATGTTTACATTAATAATAAATGGAAACGTTACGTTAAAAAATATACTAATGCATTCAAAGGGTGCATTTATTTTCAGACAGATCTAGATTTTAAATAGGTGAGGGATAAAGGCGCATTTTACAATTATTATATTATATTTTATTAATTCCATAAATTATTAATATACAAAATGTTGAGATTTAATAGTTGATATTGATTTTAGATTCCTTCAAGTAGAAATGATAAAATCTTTCGTTATCTAAGCCAAACAGATTTCAGGTGCTTGACGATAATTAACTAAAACAGTTATCCACATACATTATGTGCTCACGTTGTATTTGTTTCTAGTTTCTATGGATATATTAAAGTCTGTGAGTGCCTTTTCAATGTTGTATCAAAAGCGATAAGTATGCAGGTTTTCTTGCTGAAAAAGAACCTTTGTTAACTTAGAAACTAGTAACATCCCTTTCTTCAATATTAATTATAATAATTACATGAACTTTAAATTTAATTCTTTGCACTTACGCAAAGACAAAAGATAAGTACGTCTAAAGAAATTGCGCTGTTCAGTCAAGTAAAACCTATTTAAGAATGACTTTATTATTTTTAACTCGATCATACTGATTGGTAAAGATATGATACGACTAATAAACTTCATAAAGTATACTTGAAACGGTAAGTTCACCTTTTTTTATAATAAAAAATATGGAAACATTCAGGAAAAATTATTCATTAAAAATTATTACTAAAATAGATGTTGATAAAATATATACAAAAGGTTTTAAAAAACTTTAAATACCCTAGATGTTAACAGTATATAAAGCTCTCCGAGCTTTTTCTCCACTGATTTTCTTCTTTATACTGGCTTAGTGTCGAGCTTTTTCTCCACTTATTTCCTTCTTTATAATGGCTTAGTGTCGAGCTTTTTCTTTGCTGATATCCTCCTTTATAATGGCTTTGATTTAGCCAAAAGCTTTCGGAGAACTTTATATACTGTTAACATCTAGGGTTTTTAAAGTTTTTTAAAACCTTTTGTATATATTTTATCAACACCTATTTTATAACCCGAAAATGATAACTTTGTGTGGGTTCAGATACTTTTTCTTTACATTGATGAAGTGGATCTGAGTTATCCTTGAAACAACCGTATGTGGTTTTAATGTTGGCATAGTTTGAATTTCTGTGTTTTTAACATTGCACAGCTTTAGTTCATGTCTCTCAACACCTATTTTCGTAATAAATTTTAATGAATAGTTCTTCATGAATGTTTTCATACTAATTGACATTTTCCTAACTAGGTGTAAACGTGCCCAGGAACAGAACCACACCCAAGACCTTCAACTTTAAGTGACAACGCTCTGCTTTATTGAGCTACCTAGACCTACAAACGGACGACACCCTTAACTCAGACAATGGTATTGGCAATGGCATCCTGCCATGTAGACTACTCAACAAAATGTACCACAGGTAATGGAACTCCATTAAGCGAAGGACAAGTATATATAATTTATTATTTTTAACTCAATCATAATGATTGGTAAAACATTTTGTTTTACATTGGTAAATACATTTGGAGTAAATGCTTGGGGACAAATGTTCATTTTAGGTGCTTTCGTAATTATATAAACATGTCGCACCTATAGTCGTCGTCTGGTCCGTCCTTCTGTCTGTCTATCTGTCCGTCCGTCCGTCCGTCGCATATAACAGCGCAAAAACTACCCAACCGAATGGATTGAAATTTAATATATATAATCGTTGCAGAATTTTGTCGAGTCATTTCAAATTTTATGAAAATCGAATCAAAACTTAAAAAGATATTAATAAAAATTTCATTATTCTATTAAATCCTATCATACGTAATTTATAAAATAAAAGCGCAAGTCATGTGACAGAGGAAAACAAATACGGGCTAACCACATCTTTTTCCATATGCCAAGCGGCCATTTTTGTTCAGAATTATTTTTTCGAATAAAATTGCATAAAAGTTACAGTTTTAGAAAGACCGTTTAACAAAATTATTTGCGTGATAAATGATTTACATTCAAAGATGTATAGATTCTGAGACAACTTCAGTGAAAATTAGGTTAACAGCAGAATATTTCAATACATTAAAGTAAATAAACAAAATATTCATTCACAGTGGGTCACAGAAATATTAACCATGGAGGTAATCATTCGCAAAGCAAGGTCTCCATTGTGAATTTACAGCGCTGTCTGGTGTCGAAAAAAAAATTCGCACCTGTAAACGTAGCATACGTAATAAGAAAAAAAAAGGCATCCTCATTTCGTTCATTGCAGACGATATAATTTATTTCACTGAAATAATAACGATGATTTTTTACATTGTAAAACAAGTTATAGCACGAAACGAACGCACCTCATTTGTCACGTTTGACGTACAATTTCTAACTTGTTAAAACACGTACAGTAATGATGCGTTGTTTCGACTTGTCTAACTGGCAGTAATATGGTAGTTTTTATTCGTTATTCATTTGTCGTCTTTCCTGTCTAATCATTTATGAATCAGAGATTGAAACTGTAGAAAAAAATTAAGTCGCCATAAAAGTATTTGTCATCTTAACCAAGAATTTTACTGTAGAATTTGACAAAACGAGGTAATGTCCTTAAAATATCAGATCATCAAGGCTCATTGAAGGACATGACGAAGACACACACACACAAAAAATCTACATTTTAAGTCAAGGTCTGGGAGAAAAGCTCGTGCGATTGCAAGTTTAACAGATGGTTTCAAATTATTTGATAAAGATTTTGATGATTTTTAATGAAAAATGAAATAGAAATAGAAATCAGAGAGTTATAGAATCATTAGTTTTCTGGGAATAAATTCTGGGGTGCAAAATGCTGTCCGTCTAACGTCAAATGAGTCTGTCATATTTATGTGGTCAATTTTATCAACATTAGAAGTAATATTTTAAATTTGAATATGTATAATAACATATATTTTCTATAATAACAGGTATTTTTGCTGGAACATGGTCCCAAATATTGATGTTTTATATGTGTTTATATGCAAAATTATACACTGTGTTATCAAAATTTGACTTATAAAGATGAACCTTTTGTCGGCGCCACCATGTTCAAAGCTTTAAAGGTAAATACTGCATTATAAATTCAACATTAGAAATAGACTATATTACAAATGATTAGTTTTTTAAACAAGTTATGATAGTCCTATTGCATTTAGCTTGTTACAATTGACTATTCGTTTCTGAAGACTTGGGGACAATTTACAGACACATGTTTCAAAAACTGTCCAGAAATTTCTTATTTAAATTATTAAAATACATGAAATATTACAAACCTTTGAAAATCAAACATACATAAAAAATATTTTATTACCTGTCAATTAATTAATGTAATAAAGTACAAAAATAAACCGATGTAATTCATTCATTTTTAATCTACAATTATCCAGTATTGATAATGCATTAAAAAATACTAACTCATAGACAGAAAACATGAACAAAGAATGTAGTATGCGCTATTTGCAGCAAAAACTAGAAACGAATTATGAATAAAAATGCATACAATAATTATGCTGATTCTAAAATAAGATAATACAAAAAAAAAACTATTAAGATTCTAATGATAAAGGTATTTATGTTTTTATATCTAATATGGTTTAAACTACTTTTCTTTTTATAAAGTTTCCTTAAGTCTTTTAACAAAAATATCGAGTAATATTATATCTGAAATAGATGGGAAATAATTCCCGATCATGTACCATAAAAGTTCTTTTTATCTCTAATATACTGCAAAGATAAATGAGATAGCAATAAATCAGCAGCATTTGGGCATGACAAACCACAAATCGACGAATCTATATTTTTTATTATCAACTAACTTCTGGTAATAACATTCCATATGTTCTTTTTTCTTTTTCTTTTCCAAAAAATCTACTTGAAAAAGAGAAAATATTATTTTGTTATAAGTTAATATCTTGTACCTTTAGTAAATATTCCAATTTTAATTACACAATTGGTATAGAATTGTGAAATGTTTTAAGCGTGTATTCTGAAATATAATATTAGAATAGTTTTCTGTAGACTACAGTACATATCAAGTGTAAAAAAATACCTAATTTAAGTATTTGTTTTATCTTTTTAATAACGGGAATCTTAATAGCGCTACCTACCGGTGAAAGTTTGAATTATATTTTTCAAAATTTAATTAAACCTTAACTTTGGTGAATAAGATTTCTTACAAAATGAATTTTGTTTTATTTGTATTCACTAAAGATAAAATGCACTTATATTTATGTTCTGCGTGGCTCCCTGAAGGCATATAAAACAAATTTCATTATTTTAATGGAAAAAAAAATCTTAGTAGCTAGTAAAAATGTATTTCGTTGGACTGCGATCCATTATATTTTCATAAAAAATGACGGATATTTCATCAATGTCCAATCTCTCTCTCTTTTGTATGGTCTCTAGATACACACTCTAATTTCAACCACGTTTACATCGGTTTGTTGGTTGGTTGCTTAATGACGGACGATTATCTACTCGAGGGATATAGGCCCTAAGGGGAGTGCCCTTCGTGGGAGGGGGGGTCTTTCTAAGGGATTCTAATCAGTATTGACGGCAAGATTTGAAGAAAACTACGGAAAACTCCGAACGGTTAGGTCGACGAACGAGACAGGGGTTTGAACCCAGCACCTCCCGTCTACCAGCTTTTAGAGCAGAACTTTTCAGCCACTAGTTAGGCCGTGTACATTGGTCAAAGGAAACGATTTATAGGCCACAGGGTTTATTTCTATTCCACATTATATGTAAGGAGGTCTTGGTTCGTCACTATTTCTTAAACGAACATTAACATGTGAAAAGCAGTAGAAAGGATATAAAGTGCCTTGGTTCTTCTATATTACTTAAACAAAACATTAACACTTGAAAATTAGTAGAAAGGTCTTTAAGAAGCAAGACAGTTTACAGACAACTTCTGTGTAAACAAGTGATTTAAAAAAAATAATAAAAGCGATTTCAAAGAATTTCTTCTTACCATATTGCACTAATATTTACTTATTGAATGCCAGTCGGCGTATTTTAGCGAGAGTTACTTGGCGCGACAGAGTGTTTTGTACCAGTACCTTATTGGTTTCTGACGAAGAAACTTCAATTTACTCTTAATTAATCTCCACGTGCTGCGAAAGATGGGGAAAAACACATATGAAATTGCTCCATGACTGTCAAATGACTCATCGAACATTGCAGTGAAAATCATCAAGTGTTGCAACTTGGATCCAATTGACTTTTCTTTTTATCACAAATAAAACTGCAGATGCAATTTGAACTTAAAGTTTCCAGCTGGATCCGTAACATCAAATGAACATTTCAACGAAAAAACGATTCTATAACCTTGAACTTTCTCCCCTAGCGCGTGCATCTTCAATCTTTCTTTCAGTGTGCAAAATGTAGTCTACTCGTAATGTTTTTGTGAAACCCCTTAATGTAAGTGTTAGTTTAATAGTGTAAAAGTGGAGCAAATATGCAGTCTCCACAATTAATCTTAAATTGCATTATGTAGTATAAAGAATACACTTTCCTATTCAAAACAGAATAGATCTCTGATTATTTCACGAATTATTGTCAGAATTTTAATACAACTTCATTTTTCTTTTGTACAGCAATCTGACGACGATCGCGTAGGGATATTTCAAGCCACGTTCAAATAATAAAAAAACGGATACAAATACCACTGTGGATAATTCTCAGCGCGATGATGAATTCCAGGTAAGGTGCAGGATCATTGTTTATTTTTATCCTGGAATTGATAAGATAAAGAGAAAATTGTAATTTATAACTAAATTAAACATATCCTGCTACCGAGGGGTAACAGTTTTCACAGTCAATTTAAATTCAACTGATGATAATATTGCATATTTTAATGCCCAATAGCACATTTTTCTAGCGTTCTAAAATCTTGGTTTACAATGAAGTCAGAGATTTTTCGCGATTTACTGGAATTGGATTTCTTGGATTAGGTGAGTTTTGAAACTAACGTCCTCAACTGTTTTTTGAATCTTCAACAAATTAAAAATCTGACTGTAAGTGAATTATTGCTTTTAATGTGTAGAATTAAAAATATTTTAAGTAGTAAGAATGTCAATATTTTGTGTTCTACTATACAATTCTTCAATCTAAAATATTTTGATTTCCTTATGTAGTATAAATAATGTATTAAACTCATCCAAAACTTAAGCAAGTAAATGATTTATTGTACTTTCTATATATGTCTGTAAAAAACTACATAAGATAGTATGAAAATACTTAAGAGAATCCGTTCAAAAGTTATGTTTGGACAGAAGGAGGGGTTCGTTAAAAAGCGATAATGTCTCAAGAAGATTAAAAAAGGATAAGATAAAATTATCTTTCCTTTTCTGAAGGTGCATCTTACTTCTGAATATAATCCAATTGTAGTTAATCCAAGGTGTTAGTAAATTGATCGTACAGAACACATTACTGTTGTTTTTAACATCACTATCACACTGAAAAACTAATTATTTAATGAGACTTTGACTGCAAATAATTAAACTTCTTTTAAAACACATTCTTGATTATTTAATTACACGGATAATAAAGACAATTACATGTTACATACATATTTAGGTTTAGATTATAAAGTAATATACAATTTGTTCACATCTTTGAGCTTATTCGCTCTACGTGCTTACGCGTTTACATTTTGATTCAGGACTAAAGAATTATAAAGAGTTCAGAGTTTTTTTCATTATATCAGTCTTACGTCAAAGGAAATTACACATATTACAAGCTTTGAGCGTAAGAACGTAATTGGAATAATAATGTTTTATTTGCAGCTATATTTATTGTTCTAATGTCTTTAATCTATTTCATATAATAATAGTTCATCAATTTAGAAAAGCTTTTGAACATTTATTTGAAGTTGAGTGGTCATAAATCTTACTTTGCAATTCATTATGCGTTGAAAGAAATGTTGATTACTTTGAAGCTATTTCTTCTCTTTATCAAGGTCTTTCCATCTTTCCCCTTTGCAAGAGGAAAAGAAAAACTGGTTTTTCTGTAAATAAATTTCTCGGATGAGGTTAATATTTATAACATTCCCTCTTAAGCTCCTCCTAGGAATTGATCATAAATAGTTTCATTGAATTTCTATGTCTTTCCAGTGCAGTCTTGGATATGGAGTTGGTTAACGCGTCTGCTATCATCTGATCTGTAGGACAATATTTTAATTCTATAATACCTTCTTCTCTAAGCTGTTTTATGGCATGGAATTTGACGTCAATGTGTTTGGTACGCTTACCAAACTTTTCTTTGTGAATAATCTTTATACAGCTTTGGTTGTCTTCATGCATTATAATTGGTTTTTCTTGAGTTAATCCTAAATCTTCTAATAATTTAACTAGCCTTAAAGTTTCTTGACAAGCGTTTGCTGCAGCTATATATTCTGCTTCAGCAGATGATAAGGCGATGCATGTCTGCCTTTTTGTGATCCACTGTATTGGATTGTCTCCCAACATGTAAATACTGCCAGAAGTTGATTTTCTCGTTTTTGTATCTACCGCCCAATCGGAGTCGGTATATACTTCTAATTTTGGTTTCTTTTTTGTATTTAAAACTAAATTTAAATTTTTCGTACTGTGTAAATTTTTGATTATTCTCTTCACTGCCTTCCAGTCCTTGTTTCGCGGTGCTTCATTACGTCTACTAAGGATGTTGACTGGTGCTAGTATATCTGGTCTAGTAACTGTCGCGATGTAAAGAAGTGAGCCTATAGCTTTGCGGTATTCTGTGTTATTTGGTAACAAATTTTCGTCCTCTTCTATTTTATTAAAACTGGTTTCCATTGGTGTACCGTATGGTTTTGCATTTTCAAGATTAAATTTCTTAGCTAATTCTTCAATTTTTTATTTTTGTTTTAGTGCGTAACCGTCCGGTATTTTTTCTATTTCGGTTCCTAAGTATTTCTTTATTTGTCCTAAGTTTTTCAATTCATATTCTTCATTTATCGTTTTTACGATTTCTTTTATTATTTCCAGTATGTCGTCGACATAAATTATTACGTATGTGAAATTATCTTTTTCTTTTCTTATGAATAAGCATGTATCGGCTGTGCTTTGCGTGAAATTAAGTGCTTTTAATGAATTTTCTATTTTTAGGTGTCAGGCTCTTGCTGCCTGTTTGAGACCATATATGGTCTTATTTAGTTTACAAACATTATAATTAGAGTTTGTTTCTATGTAACCCTCTGGTTGTTGCATGTAAATTTCCATGAAGGAATGCCGAATTTATGTCAATATGGTGTACATCCAGTTTTTTATAAGCGGCTGCGGATAAAAATGCACGAATGGTGGTGTGTTGCACTACTGGTGCAAGCGTTTCATCATAATCTTCACCAAATTTTTGGCTAAATCATTTCGCAACTAATCTTGCTTTATATATGGGTGATTTTCCTGAGCTATCGACTTTTCTTTTAAAGATCCATTTTGATCCTATTATTTTTATATTTGGTGGTGGTTCTACCAGTTCCCATGTTTTATTTTTCATCATCGTCTCTATTTCCGCATGTGTGGCTTTGAGCCAATTTTCTTTTTCTCTAGGATTTTTTATTTCGTTGATTTCTTGCCAATTTTTCGGTTCGATTATTTCATCGTTTTTTACTATACAGATATAACTGTCGGATGTATATCTATTAGGTGGAACACCCCTGTTTGTAATTTCTGACCTTCTTAATGTAGGAATGTTTTGATCGGGTTCTGCTTGTGTTTGTTCTGTATTGTTTATTTCCGTTTCAATATAATTTTTGTTATCAAGCAGGCATTATGGTTCATTATTTTCTTCATTCAAAATGTGTGTGTTATTCTCTAGTAATTTTATTGTTCTTCAGATTATGATTTCATTATTTTTAGTGAACACTCTATAACCCTTTGAGTGGTTATCATATCCCATAAATATACCTTCCCTGGCTGTGTTATCTAATTTTCCTCTATGTATCTTGTTTATGTATATATAAGATTTACAGCCAAATACTCGAAGGTAATGTAAGTTTGGTTTTCTCTTGAACCAAATTTCGTACGGAGTTTTATTTGTAGCCTTTGTTGGTAGTCTGTTTTGGAGATGTGTTGCTGTACTTATTGCTTCACCCCAGAATCTGTGTGGTAACCCAGCGTCTGAGAGCATAGCTCGGGTCATTTCTATCAACCTCCTATACTTTCTTTCAGCAATTCCGTTCTGGCTCGGGCAGTGTGGAACTGTAAATTGATGTTTTATACCTCTTTTTCTAAGGAAGTCCTCCGTATTTTTGCCTGTATATTCGCCCCCGTTATCCAATCTGAATGCTTTGGGATATCTCCCGAATTGTGTGTGAACCATTTGTGTATAGTCCTTTATTTTGTATGAGACCTCATCTTTGTGAGATAGTAAATAAATTACAGTAAATCTTGAGTGATCGTCAATAAAAGTGACGAAATACCTTCCCCCCCCCCTAAAGAGGTTGTTCTTATCGGTCCACAGACGTCTGTATGTATCAGGTCGAGTACCTGTGTCGTTTTATTTTCAGATAATTTCGGATATGGTGCATCAGTAGTTTTTGTCTTGATGCATGTTTCACAGTGTGTAGTATGACTGCAGTTGTTTATGTTTATGCCATTGGCCAAGTTGTTTTTCATCATTTGTTTTATACTTTCGTAATTCCTATGACCTAGGCGCTTGTGCCAAAGTTCTAGACGTTCTTTATTTTTGCAGTCGTTTACGATATTTGCTGTGTTTGGGATATCTTTATCTTAGAGAATTACCTCATATAAATTATTTTACTTTTTCGCTTCTAGATACGTTTTGCCGTTACAGGATAGCATGCATTTTTCGTCTTCAAATATTAATTTGTAACCGTGTTCAGTTGCTTTACTCACAGAAATTAAGTTTGTTTCCAAATCTGGAACATATAACACGTTTTTTAATTTTATTTTATTTAAGTCCCCATTTGATGTTCTTGTTGTAATCATAACTTCACCGGATCCGTAGGAATTGAGTGTGTTTCTGTTCGCGATTATTACGGATGTTTGTTCGGTGTTGTTTATTTCAGTAAATATTTCTTTGCTGTTCGGAATATGGGAAGATGCTCCTGAATCAATAATCCAGGTTGGTTTTCCGGGCTTTTCGATTATAAATGCTGCATCTTGATTTTTGTTATGATTTATTTGTACGTTTTTATTTATTTTTTCTTTCGTTTCGTACCTATCATTTTCACTATCACCGATTGTGTTTTCGAAGCAGAGCGACGATGTAAACTTTTTTGGTTTAAATGATTGTTTATTCGGTGTAGCTTTTTGTGAATTTCTGTTTTTTAAGTGCCAGCATTCCTTATTGTTATGATTATTTTGCTTACAGTACGTGCAATATTTATTATGATTTTTGTAATCATTATTTACAAACTTTTTCTGTGTTTCAAACGCTTTTGCCGAATTTTCGATTTGTTCTGAGTTTTTTACTCGTTTATTATATTCGTCAACAAGTTTGTTTTTAATATAATCTGGTGTTAATTCATTTTCCGGCCTGGCTTCCAGAGCCGTTATTAGTGTGTTTTAACTAGATGTAAGTGAACACAGTAGTAGTGCCGATATGTGCGATTCACTAATATTTTCTCCAATTGCAAAGAGTTTGTCGATGGTTTCAAGAATATGTGTTATGTGACGTTGCATGTTACCGTGTTCTTGTAATTTAGCTTCATATAATTTTCTGAGTAAATAAAGTTTACTTGACAGATTGCCTCTTTCGTGAATATTTTTTAATGTGTCCCACGTCTCTTTTGACGTATTTAAATTTCTTATATGGACGATTTGAGAGTCCTCAAGACTTAAATTTATTATCGCCCTTGCTCTCTTGTCCTTCTTTTGCCAATCAGGTGTTATTGGGTTTGGCGGTTCTTCTGTTATTAATTCAGATAAATCTTCTTTTATTAATAACATTTGGACCTTGAGTTTCCATATGGAATAATTATTTGGATTTAATTTTTCAATTATCTGTGTTTCTTTTGAGAACGCCATTTCTTCGATTGATTTTTCTTTATTGTTTTTTATTAAGTTTTATTTAATTATTTCTATGAAGATGCTTATATTTATTTTCGTTCTTTCGAACTAGTTCTAATTGATTTCTATATGCTTTGTAAATATTTTCAGTTTTTAAGTTTTGAAATCACACCTTCCTTCTGGGACAATTTTTCAGTTTCAATAAACTTTGAAGCAGGGGTTTGATCAAACGCGATAATGTCTCAAGAAGATTAAAAAAAATAGGATAAAATTATCTTACCTTTTCTGAAGGTGCATCTTACTTCTGAATATAATCCAATTGTAGTTAATCCAAGGTGTTAGTAAATTGATCGTACAGAACACATCACTGTTGTTTTTAACATCACTATCACACTGAAAAACTAATTATTTAATTAGGTTTTGACTGCAAATAATTAAACTTATTTTAAAACACATTCTTGATTATTTAATTACGCGGATAATAAAGACAATTACATGTTACATATATATTTAGGTTTAGATTATAAAGTAATATACAATTTGTTCACATCTTTGAGCTTATTCGCTCTACGTGCTTACGCGTTTACATTTTGATTCAGGACTAAAGAATTATAAAGAGTTCAGAGTTTTTTTCATTATATCAGTCTTACGTCAAAGGAAATTACACATATTACAAGCTTTGAGCGTAAGAACGTAATTGGAATAATAATGTTTTATTTGCAGCTATATTTATTGTTCTAATGTCTTTAATCTATTTCATATAATAATAGTTCATCAATTTAGAAAAGCTTTTGAACATTTATTTGAAGTTGAGTGGTCATAAATCTTACTTTGCAATTCATTATGCGTTGAAAGAAATGTTGATTACTTTGAAGCTATTTCTTCTCTTTATCAAGGTCTTTCCATCTTTCCCCTTTGCAAGAGGAAAAGAAAAACTGGTTTTTCTGTAAATAAATTTCTCGGATGAGGTTAATATTTATAACATTCCCTCTTAAGCTCCTCCTAGGAATTGATCATAAATAGTTTCATTGAATTTCTATGTCTTTCCAGTGCAGTCTTGGATATGGAGTTGGTTAACGCGTCTGCTATCATCTGATCTGTAGGACAATATTTTAATTCTATAATACCTTCTTCTCTAAGCTGTTTTATGGCATGGAATTTGACGTCAATGTGTTTGGTACGCTTACCAAACTTTTCTTTGTGAATAATCTTTATACAGCTTTGGTTGTCTTCATGCATTATAATTGGTTTTTCTTGAGTTAATCCTAAATCTTCTAATAATTTAACTAGCCTTAAAGTTTCTTGACAAGCGTTTGCTGCAGCTATATATTCTGCTTCAGCAGATGATAAGGCGATGCATGTCTGCCTTTTTGTGATCCACTGTATTGGATTGTCTCCCAACATGTAAATACTGCCAGAAGTTGATTTTCTCGTTTTTGTATCTACCGCCCAATCGGAGTCGGTATATACTTCTAATTTTGGTTTCTTTTTTGTATTTAAAACTAAATTTAAATTTTTCGTACTGTGTAAATTTTTGATTATTCTCTTCACTGCCTTCCAGTCCTTGTTTCGCGGTGCTTCATTACGTCTACTAAGGATGTTGACTGGTGCTAGTATATCTGGTCTAGTAACTGTCGCGATGTAAAGAAGTGAGCCTATAGCTTTGCGGTATTCTGTGTTATTTGGTAACAAATTTTCGTCCTCTTCTATTTTATTAAAACTGGTTTCCATTGGTGTACCGTATGGTTTTGCATTTTCAAGATTAAATTTCTTAGCTAATTCTTCAATTTTTTATTTTTGTTTTAGTGCGTAACCGTCCGGTATTTTTTCTATTTCGGTTCCTAAGTATTTCTTTATTTGTCCTAAGTTTTTCAATTCATATTCTTCATTTATCGTTTTTACGATTTCTTTTATTATTTCCAGTATGTCGTCGACATAAATTATTACGTATGTGAAATTATCTTTTTCTTTTCTTATGAATAAGCATGTATCGGCTGTGCTTTGCGTGAAATTAAGTGCTTTTAATGAATTTTCTATTTTTAGGTGTCAGGCTCTTGCTGCCTGTTTGAGACCATATATGGTCTTATTTAGTTTACAAACATTATAATTAGAGTTTGTTTCTATGTAACCCTCTGGTTGTTGCATGTAAATTTCCATGAAGGAATGCCGAATTTATGTCAATATGGTGTACATCCAGTTTTTTATAAGCGGCTGCGGATAAAAATGCACGAATGGTGGTGTGTTGCACTACTGGTGCAAGCGTTTCATCATAATCTTCACCAAATTTTTGGCTAAATCATTTCGCAACTAATCTTGCTTTATATATGGGTGATTTTCCTGAGCTATCGACTTTTCTTTTAAAGATCCATTTTGATCCTATTATTTTTATATTTGGTGGTGGTTCTACCAGTTCCCATGTTTTATTTTTCATCATCGTCTCTATTTCCGCATGTGTGGCTTTGAGCCAATTTTCTTTTTCTCTAGGATTTTTTATTTCGTTGATTTCTTGCCAATTTTTCGGTTCGATTATTTCATCGTTTTTTACTATACAGATATAACTGTCGGATGTATATCTATTAGGTGGAACACCCCTGTTTGTAATTTCTGACCTTCTTAATGTAGGAATGTTTTGATCGGGTTCTGCTTGTGTTTGTTCTGTATTGTTTATTTCCGTTTCAATATAATTTTTGTTATCAAGCAGGCATTATGGTTCATTATTTTCTTCATTCAAAATGTGTGTGTTATTCTCTAGTAATTTTATTGTTCTTCAGATTATGATTTCATTATTTTTAGTGAACACTCTATAACCCTTTGAGTGGTTATCATATCCCATAAATATACCTTCCCTGGCTGTGTTATCTAATTTTCCTCTATGTATCTTGTTTATGTATATATAAGATTTACAGCCAAATACTCGAAGGTAATGTAAGTTTGGTTTTCTCTTGAACCAAATTTCGTACGGAGTTTTATTTGTAGCCTTTGTTGGTAGTCTGTTTTGGAGATGTGTTGCTGTACTTATTGCTTCACCCCAGAATCTGTGTGGTAACCCAGCGTCTGAGAGCATAGCTCGGGTCATTTCTATCAACCTCCTATACTTTCTTTCAGCAATTCCGTTCTGGCTCGGGCAGTGTGGAACTGTAAATTGATGTTTTATACCTCTTTTTCTAAGGAAGTCCTCCGTATTTTTGCCTGTATATTCGCCCCCGTTATCCAATCTGAATGCTTTGGGATATCTCCCGAATTGTGTGTGAACCATTTGTGTATAGTCCTTTATTTTGTATGAGACCTCATCTTTGTGAGATAGTAAATAAATTACAGTAAATCTTGAGTGATCGTCAATAAAAGTGACGAAATACCTTCCCCCCCCCCTAAAGAGGTTGTTCTTATCGGTCCACAGACGTCTGTATGTATCAGGTCGAGTACCTGTGTCGTTTTATTTTCAGATAATTTCGGATATGGTGCATCAGTAGTTTTTGTCTTGATGCATGTTTCACAGTGTGTAGTATGACTGCAGTTGTTTATGTTTATGCCATTGGCCAAGTTGTTTTTCATCATTTGTTTTATACTTTCGTAATTCCTATGACCTAGGCGCTTGTGCCAAAGTTCTAGACGTTCTTTATTTTTGCAGTCGTTTACGATATTTGCTGTGTTTGGGATATCTTTATCTTAGAGAATTACCTCATATAAATTATTTTACTTTTTCGCTTCTAGATACGTTTTGCCGTTACAGGATAGCATGCATTTTTCGTCTTCAAATATTAATTTGTAACCGTGTTCAGTTGCTTTACTCACAGAAATTAAGTTTGTTTCCAAATCTGGAACATATAACACGTTTTTTAATTTTATTTTATTTAAGTCCCCATTTGATGTTCTTGTTGTAATCATAACTTCACCGGATCCGTAGGAATTGAGTGTGTTTCTGTTCGCGATTATTACGGATGTTTGTTCGGTGTTGTTTATTTCAGTAAATATTTCTTTGCTGTTCGGAATATGGGAAGATGCTCCTGAATCAATAATCCAGGTTGGTTTTCCGGGCTTTTCGATTATAAATGCTGCATCTTGATTTTTGTTATGATTTATTTGTACGTTTTTATTTATTTTTTCTTTCGTTTCGTACCTATCATTTTCACTATCACCGATTGTGTTTTCGAAGCAGAGCGACGATGTAAACTTTTTTGGTTTAAATGATTGTTTATTCGGTGTAGCTTTTTGTGAATTTCTGTTTTTTAAGTGCCAGCATTCCTTATTGTTATGATTATTTTGCTTACAGTACGTGCAATATTTATTATGATTTTTGTAATCATTATTTACAAACTTTTTCTGTGTTTCAAACGCTTTTGCCGAATTTTCGATTTGTTCTGAGTTTTTTACTCGTTTATTATATTCGTCAACAAGTTTGTTTTTAATATAATCTGGTGTTAATTCATTTTCCGGCCTGGCTTCCAGAGCCGTTATTAGTGTGTTTTAACTAGATGTAAGTGAACACAGTAGTAGTGCCGATATGTGCGATTCACTAATATTTTCTCCAATTGCAAAGAGTTTGTCGATGGTTTCAAGAATATGTGTTATGTGACGTTGCATGTTACCGTGTTCTTGTAATTTAGCTTCATATAATTTTCTGAGTAAATAAAGTTTACTTGACAGATTGCCTCTTTCGTGAATATTTTTTAATGTGTCCCACGTCTCTTTTGACGTATTTAAATTTCTTATATGGACGATTTGAGAGTCCTCAAGACTTAAATTTATTATCGCCCTTGCTCTCTTGTCCTTCTTTTGCCAATCAGGTGTTATTGGGTTTGGCGGTTCTTCTGTTATTAATTCAGATAAATCTTCTTTTATTAATAACATTTGGACCTTGAGTTTCCATATGGAATAATTATTTGGATTTAATTTTTCAATTATCTGTGTTTCTTTTGAGAACGCCATTTCTTCGATTGATTTTTCTTTATTGTTTTTTATTAAGTTTTATTTAATTATTTCTATGAAGATGCTTATATTTATTTTCGTTCTTTCGAACTAGTTCTAATTGATTTCTATATGCTTTGTAAATATTTTCAGTTTTTAAGTTTTGAAATCACACCTTCCTTCTGGGACAATTTTTCAGTTTCAATAAACTTTGAAGCAGGGGTTTGATCAAACGCGATAATGTCTCAAGAAGATTAAAAAAAATAGGATAAAATTATCTTACCTTTTCTGAAGGTGCATCTTACTTCTGAATATAATCCAATTGTAGTTAATCCAAGGTGTTAGTAAATTGATCGTACAGAACACATCACTGTTGTTTTTAACATCACTATCACACTGAAAAACTAATTATTTAATTAGGTTTTGACTGCAAATAATTAAACTTATTTTAAAACACATTCTTGATTATTTAATTACGCGGATAATAAAGACAATTACATGTTACATATATATTTAGGTATAGATAATAAAGTAATATACAATTTGTTAACATCTTTGAGCTTATTCGCTCTACGTGCTTACGCGGTTACATTTTAAAAAAGGACTAAAGTATTAAAGTCATAATAAAGAGTTCAGAGTTTATCATTACATTATTCTTACGTCAGAGGAAATTACACATATTGCAAGGTTTGAGCGTAAGAACGTAATTGGAATAATAAAGTTTCATTTGCTGCTATAATCATTGTTCTAATGTCTTTAATCTATTGCATATAATAATAGTTCATCAATTTAAAAAGGCTTTTGAACATTTATTTGAAGTTGAGTGGTCATAAATATTACTTTGCTATTCATTATGCGTTGAAAGAAATGTTGAATACTTAGAAGCTATTTCTTTTCTTTATAAAGGTCTTTCCATCTTTCCCCTTTGCAAGAGGAAATTAAAGAGTGGTTTTTCTGTAAATAAATTTCTCGGATGAGGTTAATATTTATAACATGGACATGCCACATAAAAACAAATTGTATTAACGTTGAATTTAATTATTTAAAATATGTTGCGAAAAATGTTTTAAATACTTCTGTCGTTTATAAAACTGTACATTTTATTATGTCTACTCTCTTTTCAGTACTACTTATGTTAAACCTGCAACATTCTTTGCAATGATTTAAATATACCTTATGATGGTCAAACTAAATAAATGTAGAAACCTCTTTAAAAGTATAATTCCGTTAAACCTCTAAACAAGTATTTTCTAAATCATCTATTTCAAAACATTATTGTGATTCTGCTCATAGTTTTAATTTAAAATACTAAAATTATTTTCCACTAATTTCGGAGTTAGATTTTCATGAAAATTTTATATTATATATTACTTTATTTACAATTTTATAAATAAACACAGTTTTTAAAATTCATTGATACCAGTGTGAATATAGGTTTCAACAAAAAACTGAGGAAGTGAGTTTCAAAACTCGCCTTATTCAAAATTTAAAAAATCGTGTTTTCTCTATCAATCTATTCTATTGGTAAATCTTCACTAAAAAAACACTACAATCATCAGAAAAACTAGTTTTAGTATATATTTGTAGCGTTCTAAAATCTTGGTTTACGATGAAGTGAGAGGTTTTTTGCGATTTCCTGGAATTGGATTTTTTGGATAAGGTGAGTTTTGAAAACTAACGTCCTCAACTGTTTTCTGAATCTTCAACAAATTAAAAATCTGACTGCAAGTGCATTATTGCTTTTAATGGGTAGAATTAAAAATATTTGAAATAGTAAGAATGTCAGTATTTTGTGTTCTAATATACAATTCTTCTATATAAAATATTTTGATTTCCTTATGTAGCATAAATAATGTATTAAACTCATCCAAAACTTAAGCAAGTTAATTTAATTCACAAAATACCTACATTTTGGATTACATTTATCCATTTGGCGGCATTCCAGTCTAGACATGCAAATCATTCTCCTTCTCTAATGGTATTTGTTGCTAGGTTGAAAATCACATTCACTTAGTCAGCTAATATTTATTTAAGATGTGTCACTTAGGTTTGCTATCTAAATGAATCTCAACTTTTTGTATTTTTGAATTCTAAGTATTTCAAAAATCGCAATTAGTTTATAAAAAAAGGTATATTGTGTTCTTAATACTTTCAAAAATGGCATTTTAAGTCAAATATATGATATTACATAGCTGCCAACTTTTACGCTTTTTTGTTACCACTAAAATTTTAGCCTTAATGAATCACGAGATTTCGGAGATTTAATAACCTAAACTTTTAGTGGTAAGAAAAAAGCGTAAAAGTTGGCAGTATATTAGAATTTTCAGCATTGCTGTAAATATTTATTAAAGCGCATGTATTATAAATATAAATTGTATTTTCAGTTGCGTTTATATGGAAAATGTCATTCGAAACGTCAACATTCCGAATATCGCTTAATCTTTTCATAATAGAAAAGAAACTTTTACTCAGAAATAATCAGCGGATATAAATTAAGTAAAATAAAATGCTCAAAAAATCTGGTGTGATACAATGGAAGTAAAGAAAAACTTTTTTATAACATTACAAACATATGTACTACTTTATCAATACTTTATAATTTCGGATATAAATACTGGATCCGCCATAAGTTCGTTAAAACTAAAATTCCATTAAATAGAAACAAATGATGTTGAAAAATTGCGGTTTGTAGGAATGGGATTAGAGGGAGATCGATTTAAAAAAAAAATAATATTAAAAAGGTTCGATTGGACCGATAGATGGCGCTGCATCCATAATATGAAGCAGATTTATGCAAATCACGATGTCAGTAAACCCCCTTGATTTACACAGATTCTTCATTCGGCCAGCAGTATGCTATCGTTACCAGATCAAACGTTGATGGTTAATCCCTTGAGGGGCACCGATATATAATATATACCACTTTTTAATATATAACTTTGCCACCAGTATTATTAAATAAAAATATTTATTACCATTTTTTGCAGATTGTGAAGGTAAAAATTCATTATTTAAATTTACTGGTGTCAAAACATCGTAAACTGTAGCATTTTTAGACCACATGCTTGCCCTCCAAGGGGTTAAACCCTTGTATAAGAACAGGGAATCCGCAACTGAAGCATTGCTGAAATTCCGCACAGCAAAGTGACTGAAGACGAGAATAGATCATCTGTTATATGCTGGGATACTGAAGCTTGTCAGACGCTTCGAAGAAATGGGTCCTTTACTATATGCCTAATTTGCATACATCTGCTTCATATCATGCATTCCAGCCGCATCTTTGTTGGTAATTTTTGTAACAACAACATTTTTTTTTTGTTATTTAAAATAAATACGATCTCCCTCTAATCCCATTCCTTTAAACCGCAATTTTTTTGCATAATTTGTTTCTTAATAATATTTTGTTTTTAAAGTTTCACAATCTTATGAAGCACCCGGTACATAAACTGATCTTGCTTCAGCTACTAAAAACATCCGGGTGAAACTAGAAAGAACTGATAGAAAGGGTTAAGAAAACTGAAAAAAAAGAAACACGAGCAACAGATAATTTAAATAAATATATATCAAAAGAAATTCTATAGCTGTGAGTAAAGCTGACTTCACATGGACGGTGGCAACCTCCTGCACAATCACTTTCGTTTTATCAAAAATTTCTTTACTTCTAATAAACATAGTACAATTTTAATTTTTACACTGTGGAATTACAAAAAATAATCACTTTGAAATGCAATTCTTTTAAAAACTGTACCTCAATTTACTGATTTTTTTTTAAATAATTCAAAAAATATTTTTCAGTCATGAAAAATTTAAAAACCTATCTCAAAAGTTAACGATACGGAAATTAGAAAAAATTAACGCGCTTGCACTTAAAACAATGTAAATAATTTAGCATTCATTTATTTCCGTACATAAATTGTCAAACGAAATAAAAACTTCACAAATAAATAATTAAATAAATAAAACCCGATGTAAATCGACATGTATTCATATACGCACTTAAAGTTACGCACCAAGAAAGTTGCTATTAATACAGAAATCGTTCACGATTTACCGTTGGCATGCGGCTAATAATACAGTACGGAAAATGTTGTTTGGTGTAGTTAGTTGCCAATCTAAGAAAAAACACTACATGCAAAATGATTATTAATGTTTTTAATTAAAAAGGATTTTCACCTTCATTCTATATACCGGGAAGAATATCGGGCATCTTTGTGAGCTGGATTAATTAGTGTTTGATTACCACAAAAATCCTTTCGAAAAGCGTGATACTATAAAAAGATGCATTTGAAGGAGGAGTTCGTGCAACGCGGAAAAAGTCCCAAAAGTTTAAAAAGGATAAGATAAAATTCTCTTACCTTTTCTGAAGGTGCATCTTACTTCTACGAGTAATCCAATTTTAGTTGTAATCCAGGGTTAAGATAGTTCGCACTGAACACATCCACTAATTTTAAATATTAGTATGAGGTTAAATAAATTCACACATCTTTCTTGATCTTGATTAAATATATATTCAGTATATTAGAGCACATGAACATTACAAGTATTAACACTAACATTAAGTTTAGATTATATTTAGTTGACATCTTTGAGCTTATTCACTCTACGTGGTTACGCGTTTACATTTTGATAGAGGACTGAAGAATTAAAGTCATAATAAAGAGTTCAGAGTTTTTTCATTACATCATTCTTACGTCAGAGGAAATTACTCATATTGCAAGGTTTGAGCCTAAGAACGTAATTGGAATAATAATGTTTTATTTGCTGCTATAATTATTGTTCTAATGTCTTTAATCTATTTCATGTAATAATAGTTCATCAATTTAGAAAAGCTTTTGAACATTTATTTGAAGTTGAGTGGTCATAATTCTTACTTTGAAATTCATTATGCGTTGAAAGAAATGTTGATTACTTTGAAGCTATTTCTTCTCTTTATCAAGGTCTTTCCATCTTTCCCCTTTGCAAAAGGAAATGAAAAAGTGGTTTTTCTGTAAATTAATTTCTCGGATGAGGTTAATATTTAGAATAGCATTTACGATTTTTTTTCGACAATTTACTGAAATTTAGATAGTTGTTTTCAAAGCAGCTTATCTACAAAATAATGCTATGTTTAGTAAAATGTCGATGGATTCATTTTAGGTATCTTTAACATGGGTAGTGCGTGTCGGAACACGTGGTTTTAAGAAAACATAAACAGTCGTTTTGAAGAAGGGGATATTATAACTAGATGCATGCACGTTAAGTTTTTACGTAGAACTTTTTACGACGATTTGTTGCTTTGTAGATTGTTTTCAAAGTGGCTGATCTGCAGCATAATGTATGTTTTAAGTAAAATTTTGATCGATTAACTTTAGGGTATCAGTAGAGTTTATTTTTAATAACTTTTCAAAAATTGAGGCAAACAAAATCATAATTAAATCTCAAGTACTCTCTGCAAAAACATATACAAAAGTAATGTCAAATGTATTATATATTTGAGTTATCTGTAATGTTTGTTTTAAAAGAGATCCTTACATGTGATATTAAGCTGTGTAAGTAGTACAGATGAGTTCAGGTTGTTGTGTCGGAGACCGAGCCCGACAATTCGAATTCCGAGTCTGAAACATTCTGTATCATCAGAGCTCGTTCCCGACTCAGCCGATATCGAAATAAGAAAAGATATAAAGAAATTGTTAATAATATGTTAAAATTATATTCAATAAGAACTTTCTCATTTAAAAATCTTTTCTTTTATAAATATAACTATTAATCCTAAATATTCCCTGATGAAAACGTTTCATGATTTTCATGTCCCTGAAAATGTGTTTCAATTGTAATTTTTTTTTTAATTTATACCCACTCACAGGCAGAAAGAAATCAGCAAAAGCCACGTCATAATCTTTTTAAATATCTTGTATAACTATGGCAGAAAGACGTGAAGTCTATTTTTCACCGATTCTGAAAAATAACTTCAAACAGAAAGTGAGGATAGACAAGAAATATCCCATGGCTTCTTCATGTCACTAATACTGATCGATCAAAGTCTTCAGAATCAGATAAGAAAATTTTCCTTATATATCATGAATAAGAACTCAATTCCTTTTCAAACTTATTTTTAAAAGATTACAAAACAGTTTAAGAAACTGAGACTAGATACTTGTTTTTGTAATATCAAGTTTTGTTTTTCTTTAAATTTGTGAATAAATAAAATTTTTACTTCGAGTCTGAGCCTGAAACCTGGCATAAAAAACGAACCCGAACCTATCACATCTCTAGTTGTTAGCTGTTGATGTAGCATTAATTTCACCAATCCTTATATATATTAGATTTGTAATTTAATTCTAAACAGAGTTAGTTTAAGATAGCTATTAAATTGAGTAATTCGCATTCTTTTAAATAAATAAAAATAAAGTGATAAAAAGGTCTAATTTATAGTGAAAAATGAAAAGTTTTTAAGTTTTTACTTCAGTTTTTTCTCACTACGTTACACCCGTTGGCTCAATTCCAGTTTCTAAATACAAATGGATGCGTTTTATAATAAATGTTTACTTGGTATGCATAGACATTCCCACTCTACTTGTTTTGCAATAAATATTCAGTACTACTTATAAATCATTGCTGCAATCCAGTGTTTACCATTTTATCTATTTAAAACAATTTTCGTTTCCATTTTGTAATGCGGTTCCTTTCAGGCAGTTTAGGTGGCAATAAATAAGTACCCTTTTCGAGATATTAATAAACGATTCAGCGTTACTTTATGACCTATCAACGAATGAGATATTTGCATCCAAATAAATATATATAAACAAACTTCTTGCAATAAAAATAATAATAGGATTTAAAAGAAAAAAACACACTTTTAGGATAATTATTATTAATTGTTTGTTGTGGTACAACAATATTAATATTTATTAACCTTTTTTTTTTATTTTGTTTTTGCATCAGGGTCTGCTACATTAAAAACTATTTTATTCTTTCGTGAAAATAATTTTACCGATATTGCTTTTAGTATTCTTGGTGTAATGTTTCATTTATTACTCATGATTCATTACACATTACAAATCGTTAATTGCAGCGGTAAAAGCTTTATGCTTTAACTGAAAATTGGAAAACGGCGTCAGTTTGTGCTCATCCTATATTGTCCTTTGCACGTGATTTCAATAGCAATAAATAACTTTAGCGAGATTGCAATAACTGATACAACTTTATTACTTACCCATCATACGTAGTATAGGGTAAGTCTTTTGTAATCGTTTTAAATCGAAAAAAAAAATTGACGCATTTACACATTTCAGACGCTGGAGATTCCGAAACACATATTTTTAGAAAAAAAAATGCTGTCCGTCTGTCTGTGTGTCTGTAAACGTTCTATCTCCTGAACAAATTGAGATAAAGACTTGAAATTTAGTATGTAGGTACTTAGTATGTAATAATGGAAACAAGCTTATTGAATTTCAGTAACCTCGATTATCCAGAACATTTTTTTTTACTCTCGAAATATTCGTTCTGATAAAAGGTACATAAAATTTTTCGAAATTGTTTATTTTAAGGAGTGAATGTAAAAGACAATAAAAAAACATAAATTTTGCATAAAGAAGGAAGTCAATCGGATAATGAGTTGCCGAGATATTTGTAATCATATTATCAATACTCTTCAATTTTTCATGACCCTGTATTTCATCCAAATTTCTATTCAAAGATATATTTTAATAGAAAATTGGACGCTTAATCCGACGCAATAAACCGTTAATTAATATGATTCAAATTCGTGGAGTTATAAGGATGTTTCTTTTACGCAATTCAGTAACAGAATATTTAAAGTTTATGCCGTCATGAAGCCACGAGTTTATTCGAATTGCAATGCATTTCATAAGTAGTTTACACATGTTTTATTTTGATATTTTATATTATGCATATCCATGATGGGTAAGTATTACGGTGACCCACAACGACTAGTTTTATGATCTATCAAAGACAATTTTATTTTCACGAAACATAAATTATAAGCAAAACTCTTGAAAGGAAATTAAGTATAGATTAGAAATGAGCAACATTTTATGCAAAATATATTATGAGCTATGTTTGGTGTAACAATATCTAAGAATTAGGAGATGGCTTTAACTAGGTTTGAAAAAGGGACCTTTTAACAGAAGACGGACACCATAGCACTGAGCAAAAAGTTACTATATTGTTAATGAACTATATTGTTCCGTGCCAGTGACTCATCATATACTGTTCGTCGAAGTTGTTGTTGCAAGAGATATCCTCCCTACAAATATATGTAACGAATAAGAAAATTATTTTTATTTATTTTTATCATGCAACAAATTTCTTAAATATTTTTCGTAATAATAATTTATAAAAAATATATATATTTTTTTTTAAATAAACAAATCTACAATTTTAAAACGAAAAATTTTAAAGATATTGCTTTTCTTTCTTTTATATATCACTATCTTTTTATTTACTAAGAAAGGTTGAAAGCCATGTGTTACATAAAAGATATAATTAAATATCCATTTTAAAAATAAATGAAATTCAACGGACATTCTTCTTCTTTAGTCAAGCTCCCAGAGTTTGTTCTGATGATTTTTAAATGACTATTTTATGCTAAAAGATTTTTGTTTAAATTCATTTTCAATATAGTATAAAGTAACATTTCTAAAGAAAAAAGTAAACAGTTTTTCTTAACTTTACGCATTTAAAAACGTGGAATTTAGATCGTCACAAATTAAAGCAAGTGGGTAAGTGTGATCGAAGATCGCACATTATTCATTCCACTATTATACTCTGTCATAATAATATATGTCATGTGGACTAAATGCGATATTTAAAAAAAAATAGATGATGTAAAATAGATATTTAAACCTATTGCGTAATCCTCTGTAATCCAGGTCCTACTGCCAAATTGCGTATTTTAGAAAGTGAGACTTTTTGTGACAGTTCATTAAAAGTATCTACATTGATTTTAAACTATATCGTTGCTAGCAAACGACCGCGTTCGGAGCAACCTTGCCCACAGTTTACGGAAAATTAGTTATTTTATATTTTACTAGCTGTTACCCGTGTCGTCGTTCACGTAACATTAAAAGAAAAAATAAATGCATTAATTAAGAAAAACGTTTCACCCCCGATAATTAAAAACATATGAAACTCTCTTTATAACAAACTCCGTTTTTTCGAATATCTGAACAGGCCAATAGCGGGCGAAGCCCACTATTATACTCTGTCATAATACTATCTGTCATGTGGACTAAATGCGATATTTAAAAAATAATAATAATTTAAAAATTAAACATGTTGTACACCTTCAAAATGTTAAAATATGCGAACATTTCCATAATCGGGTTTTTATCATGATTCAATACGTTCCTCAAACTCATATATTTACTATTCTCTATTACTCCTATTGATACTCGCTTTTTATTATTCTCAAATATTTGAAAAATCCGTTAAACTTATAATATGACGTCAGATTAATTTTCTTTTTAAATCTCTAATGACGAGATATTAATCTGCCTTCTGTACATACACATACTCATACTCCTTATATTATTGAGAAAGCTTTGAAAATTTCCGTTTTATTACCAATATGACGTGTCATATTAATCTTTTTTTCAACTTTTTTTGGCAACTGCTATAACGAAAAATGTTTAAATGTAATAGGAAAAGGCTGTTATAATTTTGTTTTTTTATCTCTATATATTAAAATAATACGATTTTTTCCAATTTTAATATTTTGATCTTCTTAGTAGATATTTAGCTATTAGTACAAAAATTTTCATGCCTATATGTTATATAGTTTCTGAGCATGGCTCTGTGACGGACAGACAACGGAGCAGGAGTACTAGGGGTGAGATGAACGAAACCCTAAAAAGTTACATGAAACTTAATGTGAATAATTCAGCATTTGTTGGTTTACGTGTAATATTCCATAACTAAATTGCCAAATTAAATTAAAAGTTAAACAAATAAAGAAAGAAAATATGGAAGCCTCGCATAATATTAGAACTAGTGTTCAAAATATATTAATTTCATGGTTTTAAATGTTTTAATATCACATTAATTACACAAAAAAAAAAAAAAAAAAAACAATAAAACTGGAAAGTTGCCAGATTTCATTAAATAGCCTGCCGATAATTTTATCATAAAAAATAAAATTAAATAATGGAAACATGGAGTTAGTAAAAATGACATTAAGGAGTATCTTTATATTTACTTTTAAGTTGGGTCTAAATTGCATAACTGAGACACTACAGTAACATTTAAAAAATTATTTCGTGTGGTTTAAACGTAATTGTGGGTAAACCTTTACTTTATGGATAATAATAAACTTTAATTTCAGAAAATCAAGACTTTGCACTGATAATAAAACACCATTTTAAAATTGAAACTTAAATTTTCATTAATAAAAATTAAATCTATAGTGATTAGATGAAAATCATGTCAATTTTATATGTACTTTTAGTCGTGAAGTTTTTGTTGAAAAACGAAAGAAATGATTTGAATGAAAGAATGAAGAACTCTTTAATATAAATCAAACAAATGTTACCACTGCTTCTAAATCTATAAAACACTTAGCAATATAATGTATAGCTGTAAGACACAGCTGTAGTATTATACAACCTAAGTAGGAATAAAACATAGCAGACGATTACTTAGACTCAGTTTGAAATAAAACCTTTTACTAGAATTTGACGTCATACCTAGCTAATTTTTTTTTACCTTTTTACTAAATTGTTTTCTTGAAATTGAAATGTATGTATTAAAGTAGATGTGTTAACTACAAATAAATTTAAAGTAAGGTACTACATCATTTTAACGCATTTAAAGCTATCGTTTTCTATTTATATAGAAAAAAATGCGAATTTTCTTTTCAAAATCACTTCAATTTCGAAAATAAAAAAGTATAGACGGTGATTCTGAGTTTTTATTGGCTTATAAAAAGAAAATAAACGTGTTATCATTTGTTTTTAAATTTTTGTGCCGGTTTTTAGAGTGTGGCAACAGGAAATAATTTTTGCATCAGAAGTTGAAAAAATATATATATATTTCAATAATGATAAAATATGGGAGATGTTTACAAAAAGGGGGTAAAGAATGGTCTGAGAAAACTTTAAAGTTGACAGTAATTTTACTCGTGTTCCAAAACATATGTACATCAAGTTTCGTTGCAATCGGACAAAAACTGTAGATTTGTATACGGAACATACATACATACCAAGAACGGCTTTTACATACAAGACAAAGAAAATGTTGCCACTGCTTCTAAATCAATAAAACACTTAGCAATGTAACGTATAGCTGTAAGATACAGCTGTAGTATTATATAACCGAAGTAGGAATAAAACATAGCAGACGATTACTTGAAATCAGTTTGAAATCAAAACTTTTAATAGAAAGTGACGTCATAGCTTTTTTTTACCTTTTTACTAAAATGTTTTCTTGAAATTGAAACGTCTGTATTAAAGTAGATGTGGAAACTACAAATACATTTAAATTAAGGTACTACATAATTTTAATATTGTTTGATGTTTAAAAAAGGGGTAAAAAATGGTTTAAGAAAATTTTAAAGTTGAGAGTAATTTTACTCGTGTTCTAAAACAGATATACATCAAGTTTCGTTCCAATCGGACAAAACTGTAGAATTGTATAAGGAACATACATACATACCAGGAACGGCTTTTATATATATAGATGACATTTTTCTTACTTCTTGGTGGAAAGGATGCACCACCTTTTGGCTTTTGTGTTACGCTCTTCGAAACGTGTGTTATTGTTTTTTTAAATTCTATAATTAATTAGTAATTACTGTGTTGTCTTTTATATACATGTTTATGCATTTTTGTATATAGAATTATTTACATATCAAGAGCGGTACAATGGTTGATAGCAAGTTAGCTAACAAGGTGATAGACAGTTTTATGAGCGCTGTCTGGGGAAGAAAAGTACACTGGAGCCAGGCTGTGAAGCTTTTATGACTTTAAATTTACGAGGAGTGTCAATCACACTTCGTGTGTGGTACCGGGCGTTCGAAGTTAGAAAACTCAGACCAGACACATTGGTGCCTGGTTAATTTTAGGGGGCCAGACAGCGTGTGATCATTGGCTGGTCAGTTCGCCTATGAGCGACGAAGTTAGGTGTGGTCATTGACACATTGGGCCATTTAGGCACAAGGTTGATAGTAGTTGATAGTCAAGTAGAGGGGAGGGGCCACCACCAACGAAAGAGAAAGCCAGATCTTAGAGAAGAAAGCAGTCGATGGAAAAAAGTTGAAAGTGTGCGGTCGAAAAAGAAGTAGTTAAAAAAATATTATGAGAGAGTGCTGCAAATTAGTTACTGAAAGAAGATACCACCAGGCTTGTAAATGAGGGTATGCCCATAAGGAGTCACTCTCCCCAGCCTGCATCAGGGTCCAACCTGCGACCCGGGAATTCCCCATAAGGAATTGAGTCGATATGTAACGACTCAGGTATGAGATTTTATATTATAATTACCAACCCTCTTCTGTTTGTACCGCTCGAATTGAATTATAATTTTTGTTCGGCAGGAGAACTTGTTCATATAGAGATTAAAAATGTGTAATGCTTAATTTTAATTGTGAGAACGAATCATTTGGTAAATGATATTTTTTTAATGAATAAATTAAATTGTAGAAAGAGGATTGATATATATATCCTTACTATGTTTACTGTGCTGCATATTTTAAAACGGATTGATTTATATATCCTTACTAAGTCTCTGATATGTTTATTTTAGAAAGGATTGATTTATATCTCCTTATTATATATATTTTTTATATGTTTTTATTGTGTTTAATGTAAATAAAGTAATTGTTTTTAGTTTAAAAAAAATGTTGTCTTAATTTAATGTTTGCATAATTAATTCTTTTAACCTAAATATTTCTCTTTGTTTTTTTTTTACTTTAATCTTAGAACATTTTTTATTTAAAATTATCTTTAGGGTTGTTTTGGGTAATTATTTTATGGAACTCTATACACTCCATTCCCAAAATCTAACTGCCATATATTAGATACTCTACACACAACGCAACTATTAATTTTCTTTAATAATATTTCTCTAGTATCTAATTAGGCCCCGATCACGGAGTCTTCTGCAATCAGAAGCCCCTATAGATAATTAGTGAGTAATGGTAAAGGTGCACCCCACACCTGATTTTCTTTATGTGTAGTGATAGTCTTTTATTGACAGTTGTAACCGGCCTATAGTAGGAGATGTCTGCAAATCACCAGCATAGAGGGATCATTAACTTAGTTGGCGCATGACCATTTAACGTACGTGGGTTAATTTAATCTCATATAGGTTACATTTTGGGGTAATTTAATTGTATTAAAATGTGTTAAAATTAAAACTATTTTTTTTATATATAGTTAAGTATTCTAAGTTAACATTATTTAGGTTGTAATTATTATGCTAGTAATTTAAAAATAAATAATATATACGTTTATTTTTCTTTGATTGAGGTAAGATTATTTGCAGCATATTTAAAAATAAACAATTTAAATGAAAATAATTTTTTTCATGACAATGTTCTCCTGCATTTTTAAGCAAAGATTGGCGCAATTTTCACAGAATTCAGTCATGACTAATTTTTAGGGAAAATATTGTTTACTATATTCTGTGTCTACAAAGTGTATTGTTTTTTTTTTAAATATTTTTATGTGTATTTAGGTATTTTTTACAAATATTTTCAGTTATAAACAAGTAGAGAATAACAGGATGAATTTTTACAACATCGTGCAATTAAAAAAAAAAATGATGATGAATTTTTTTACAAATACTTGAAAAAAAAAAGTAATTTAAATTATTTATAAAGATAAATAAGGTTAAGTTTGCGTTTGAAACCAAACAATTATTAAAGACATTTACAGCTAGTACAGATTTAATGTGTATTTGAAAAAAAAAAAAAAATCTAATTTTGGTGCAGAAAAAATAGTTTTAGTGCTTAACACTGCTGAAAAAAAAATATTGAGTGTGAACTTTATTTTTTTTTCTTTTCCTTCTTTTATTTTTCTGCGATTATCATGTTCTTTACTCTTCTATATTTTGTATCATAGCTGTTTTTGTGTAGATAAATTGTGAATCTTAGATGAGGAATATTTCAGTAGCGGAAGTTTAGCATTTGAGTTGTGTAGCATTATGTTAATCTATGGGAAATAGATGTAGAAGGACTAAGCGTAGTAGTAAGGACTTTGGAGAATTTATTGTTCGAACCCGGGCACAACTGCAGAAAAATTGTGAAAATCCGAACGAAAATACAACCAGCATTAAAATGGCTAATACGGATAATTTATTAAATGTAATCCCTGTTTATGATGGAAAAAGGGAATCTAACATCCAATATTTTATAGCAGAATTTGATCAGGCTGCTTCAAAAACGCAATTTACGAATGACGTAAAATTAATAATATTACGTTCTAAATTCGTGGGTGGCGCACGCGAAAGATTACAGGCAGATGTCGAATTAAACTCAGAAACCGACTATGCACTATTTAAGGATAAGGCAATAAAGGCGTTCGGGGTTAAGAAAACCTTCAGCGATTCTCGCAACGAATTTTATAAAATAAAACAAAACCCGAATGAGAGCATCGCGGACTATATTGTGCGATTCAACCTTGCTGCGGCGAAATTTTTTGAAATTTCGGGTCTCTCAGATAAAACTGACGCGAGAAAATTATTTGATCTTATGAAATTACATAGATTCTTAGAATCAATAAAATGTGATATCGCGTTAGAAATCAGAAAAAAGGGGTTGAAAAATTTAAAGAGGCGATAGAAACTGCGGTTTTGATGGAAAACGCATTCTCTTCGGTTAAATACGAAGAAATTAACGCGATCAATGCAAGCGCGACTAACGAATTCTGCGAAGCATTGCTAAAAAAAAATGAACTACAAGCAACCGAAATAATGCAACTGAGAAACGAGCTTGAAAAACTAAAATTAAAACAAAACGAGAAGACACAAAATAATTTTAGTTACAACGAGAGATTTTGTGAGATTTGCAATTTAAAAAATCATGAAACTGCATTCTGCCGATATAATCCCAATAATAAAAGGAATTTTAAGTCGGATAATTATAAAAGGAATTTCCCTAGGTATAAGTATAATGTGCAGAGAGGTAATTATGCTAATAATACACTTGCAGAACATCAAGGCTATGGGAATATGAGCAATAATGGCATGAATTATCAGAGTTATGGAAATTTAAGGGATAATACTCAGTATCTGCAGGGTTTTGGAGGTGTAAACAACTGGAATTACCCCCTCCCCCCCCTTCCTGGACAGTTCATGGGACAGAATAAGGACTATAATTATGTTTTTTCTGGACAGAATTCAGGTTCTCATAATAATAGTGTAGGGAACTATTCTACAAATTTCCAACAGGGGCAAAATTTTCAGCAGGGTCAAAATTTTCTGCCGACTCAAGGCCAATTTTTCCAACAGGGGCAAAATTTTACCCAGAGACAAAATTTTCCGCCGATTTAAGAGCAAAATGTACAAGGACAGAACTTGCAACAGGGTCAAAATGCTCAGACAAATTATGGTCAAAATTTTCAGCCAAATGAAGGGCAGAATTTCCAGTCAATTCAGAATCAAAAAAATCCCCCGGAAGCTTTTACAATTTCGGAATATGTAAATAAGAGATATAATGCGTCAAATAATTCAAGGGGACGTAAGATAACAGGTAAGAGAAATCAGGGAAACGGTTAGAGGGGTCTGTGGATAGTAGGGAAAAATCGAAAGATTCGCTCCACAGATCCCATCAGACTAAAATTATTGCAAGCGTTAATAACAAACATTCCAATAATATGCCATTAATACAGTTTGAAATTAAAGGGGTACAAGTTACAGGACTTGTCGATTCCGGAGGAATGGTCTCCTTAATTTCAGCACAATTATTTGAACAATTAAAAGAAAATAATGTAAAAATTAAATATATTGGAAACAGCATTAAAATTCAATCGTTCAGCGGAACTGCGATTCCTTTCAAACATAGCATTAAATTGACTTTTAAATTAAATAATGCATTCACATCGGGAACTTTCTATGTAACAGATAATAATTTTAGTAATTCTTATAACATGCTTTTAGGTTACGATTTTTTGCAAGAGAATAAAATAATTTTGGATGTGAATGAAAAATTATTAAAATTTAAAAACGTAACTATCTCATTAGATCAATTGGAAAATAAACACATGGAACAAGAGATTAATTATATAAAAAGTGAACAGGTCAAAAATAATAGCAAAAACAAAAAAATAAGAAAAAAGAGGGAAGTGTTTGTCAAATTGGCTAGGAAAATTTACATAGCACCAGGGAAAGAAAAGATTGTGGCTTTACTTTGCCCAGATTTTTTGGAGGAAAATTCTACGGTACTTTTTGAGCCGGAAATAGGTCAGGAAGGAATTGAATGTTTTCATTCAATACACGAAATATCAAAGAGTAGAATTATCAATGTCATAAGGAAAAATTTAACCGAAAAGAAAATTATTTTCCCGAAGGGAATTAAGGTAGGAAATTTAATAGTACACTTTGATTGTGACACTAAAGATATGCCTGACAACATTATTGATGGGAGTGTGCATAAAATCAATGCGCTAAATATTGAGGAAATACGTAAACTTAGGGAAGCAGAACTGTCAAAAGAGGATTTTGATTTGAAACGTCTTCCCCCAGACCTACAGGAAAAGTTAGAAAATGTTTTATTTCAACATGCACATGCTTTTTCGAAGTCATACAATACAATTGGTGAATCTTCGTTGGTGCGCCTACAAATTAAACTTGCACACAATTTTGCAATTCAATCCAAACCATATAAAACTCCCTATACAGTGAGAGAGTATGCACAAGCGCAAATTAGAAAATTATTAGAAGCTAACATTATTGAAAAAAGTACTTCTTCTTACTCCTTTCCAGTGTTGTTTGTGAAAAAAAAGACTGCAGATCCTCAAAAACCCAAATTTAGAATGGCAGTCGATTATCGCTTATTAAATGCAATTTTGGAAGGTTATTCTTATCCGATTCTGGATATTCGTGAAATATTACAACGAATTAGCGGTAAAAGGTATTATACAGTATTGGATTTACATAGTGCATTTTTAGAGATTAATTTACAACCTCAAGACAGAGAGAAATTGGCATTTATTACTGAATTCGGGAAATATCAGCGAATTCGGATGAATTTCGGATTAAAAATCAGTCCGACTACATTCGCTGAAATGATAGATACAGTGTTGGGAGATTTTAATAAGGAGGAAGTCAGTTATTATATAGATGATGTTCTAATAGCATCGAACTCTATCGAAAGGATGTTAGCATTACTCACAGAAGCCTTGCAAAGACTAATTGATTATAACTTAACAGTGGAACCAAGCAAGATGCAAGTGTGTAAACAAGAAATAGATTTTTTGGGATTTAAAGTGCATCAAAATGGGTATTCTCCCTCAAACAAAAACATTGAGAAAATTCAAAAATTGGTAAGACCTAAAACCAAAAGCCGGGTGAAATCACTGTTGGGGTTAGCCAATTATTTCAGAAATTTGGTGCATAAATATGCGGAAATTGTTAATCCTCTGGTCGAATTAACGAAAGAAAAGGTAAAATTTCAGTGGACCGACGAAACGGAAAAAGCGTTTGTGGCTATTCAAACAGCTATTTTAGATAATCCAACACTAAAACCTCCGCAGTTAGATAAAGAATTTTTTTTAATAACGGATGGTTCTAAAATTGCATTGTCGGCTATTTTAACACAAAAACACGGCGAAGAGTATGTACCTATTGAATTTTACGGTAGGAAACTCAGAGAGGCGGAGAAAAACTATCGCAGTCTTAAATATGAATTGTTAGCTGCCCACGATGCGTGGATTTATTTTGAAAGATTTTTGTTAGGGAGGAAGTTTACAATTTTGACAGATTCAAAGGCTTTGACAGAACATATAAATTTAGAGAGACAAGGAGATATAGTAGCACGATGGATGTTGCGATTAAGTAATTTTGATTATCAATTTAAACATATTGCGGGAGAACAAAATCCGGCGGATTACGTATCTCGTAATATTAATAATATTTTAACTCTAAATGAAATACAAAATGAACAGTTTAAATTAAATGTTAATCTTACAGAAGAGAAGATTAGGGAAGCACAAAGACAAGATTCCAAACTTAAATTAATAATTGATAAAATTGAAGAAATAAAAGAAAATAGAAATACCAGAAAATATAAGTTGAATGAAAATAAGGTACTAATTTTAAAACAGAGGTATAAAGATAAGCAATTAATGATTGCTCCGAACAAATTGATTTTTGAAATAATTCAAGAGGCGCACAAAGCTCATTTTGGGTTCCCAAAAACGTATGAATTAGTGAAATCACGTTTCTTTTGGTTCGGTATGCATAGAGATATAAAGAATTACTGTGCAAGTTGTATAGCTTGCAATAAAAATAAGCAACATAAGACTATCAAAGTACCTTTGGAGAAAGTGTCTAAAGATCACCCTGTGGGGGCAGCTATTCATATCGATATTGTCGGAAAACTACTGTTAACCCTGAAAAAACATGCTTTTATTTTAACTATCGTAGATGTCGCTTCGAGGTTTTTACAAGCAGTGCCATTAAGGAATGTGGAGTCGCAGACTATTATAAATGCACTCACAAATTACTTTAGTTTGTTCGGATACTGCAAACAAGTAACTTTAGACAACGGGCCCTATTTTAGAGGGGAACATTTCCGAGAATTTTTGAAAGCAGTGGGAGTGAACCCCCATTTTGCCTCTACGTACAAAGGTTCTACGAATGGTCTTTTGGAAGTCACACACAAACAATTAAAGTCTTCTATTCAGGCTATGTCTAATAAAACAACCGAGTGGGATATCCGTCTACCATTTTTTATCTTATCTTATAATACTTCAATTCATAGAGCTACGGGGTTTCGCCCAGATAAATTATTTTTCGCTAGAGAAACGACTAATCATTTTACAGCTCTAAATGAACCAGATGTTCAATATACTAAACAGTTTGTGAAAAAACGCATTGAACATATGAAGGAAGTATGGAAAACAGCTTTAGCCAATCAAGAGAAAATAGAAACGGAATACGTTGGCAAAGAGTTTGAAAAAGTAAAAACTCTTGAAATAGGGGATCAAGTGTATATAAAGGTAATCGGAAAGCCTTTGGTATTACACCCAAAATATGACGGACCTTTCGAAGTCATTAGGGCTTGTCGACACAATAACTACCTTCTAAAACACTTATTGGAACAATCCAGAAGCACCATAAAAAGACACATTAGTCATATGTAGCAACCATCGGCAAAAATTGTGCTGGGGGATAACTCGAATTCAAACAATGAATAGTTACTAGAAGACAGTTAAGCGGTGGAAACCTCAGTACACCCCTACTAGCGTGTATGTGGAATTTTTGCGTGTATTATAGTTGTAAATATAAAAGAAAAAATATTTAAGTATATTGTATTAACGGCGAGTATTTATGTAGGTATATTCTAAGGTGTACCTACACCCTCGTTTCACCTCTAATAAAGTTTAGGTATTTTAAATTATAATCAGTATAGGGTAGGAAGACGTACATTTGTCGGGATATTTCTGTGAGGAGATGTTTTTCTCGAAAGTACGGTTGGGAAATTATTCAAATTTTAGAAATAATATTTTTGAAAAAAAAAATTTGTTGGAAAAGTATTTTGAGTATAAGTATCTCTCAAACTGGTTAAACGAGGTTGAAACTGTAAAATAGCAGATTCACAGCGAATTAGAATATTAAATTGAATATTTTTGGATAAAATTTTAAAATAAAGTTTTAATTATATAAGCGCATTGTAAAATCAAATATTGAGTAAGGAAAGGATAATAATAATTTTTAATCAAAACTTAATCCGTGGGTAACGAAAATAAATAAGAATAATAATAAATAATAATAATAATAATAAATAAATAAATAGAAATACAATAAAAGTATTACATTTTTAGGACTATTAGTCAATAAATTGAGAGAAAAAATCAGATATAATGACGATACAGTGATACAGTGATTTTTTTTCTTAATGCATAGAATTCAAATCAAATATTATTTTACAATAAATAAATCTGTGACTAATACACGATGCAAATATTACGGAATAGGTGAAGAATTTTTTTTCCCCTGTTACTCCACGCATTTCGAGGGATTGTTATTAGTACAGATGCAGTTTAAGGAAGGAGGCTCGCATCCCCTCTTTCCCCTTAAAAAGGGGAGCGATTGTGCGCATCTTTACAACAAGGCGAAGAAGAGACTATCTATTGGTATATCTCAAAAAACAAGGTTGCGATAATGATATGCCAGCATAAAATTTACGGAATAGAGACAAATTTTTTTCACTTTTCTTTTAAACAAAGCGGTAGAAAAATAAAAAATATATATATAAAATTTTTAAGGAAAATTTAGGGAAAATTATTTGTAGTATATTTCTTTTAGGAAAAAAAAAATTTAAGGAAAATTTATGGGAAATTATTTATTTTATATTCTTTTAGAAAGATTTTTTTTATAATAATAACAATACCTATAAGTAAATAGATAAGTGTAGGAATCGTATTTTAGAATCAATTTTAAATAAATAAATAAGTGAAACTTCTTTGGCTATGAAGCAAGAGTTAAGACTTAATATTTGAGAGAAACAAAAATTAATAATAATAATAATAATTTTGTAAAATTTGGCCTGGGAAAAAGTATAAAATATGTAGATTTTATATAGCAAGACAATCCTCATAGTAAAATCAAAAGATAAAATTTCAAATGCTATGCATACAAAGAAAAAAAAAATAAATATATATAAATATTATAATATAAAGGAAAATACAGAGGGTCTGTAACATAAATAAAATTTGTAATAGTGTGAATAAGGGTGACATTCATCTACTTCTCTGTCCTAGGGAATAATATGTTAGTAACAAATACAAATAGTCATAAAATAAATGTATAAGGAAGTTAGACGTATAAAACTAGGCGTTTTGTCAAGGTAACAATTTAAATATAGGTAAATGCTTAAATATATTCGCATGCATATGTTTATCGAGGGGTTAATAACAGAAAAAAAATATAAATAAAGAAACAAGCATTTATTATAGAGTTATAAAATATGGTTGGTCTAAAATGGTTTTCTCATATGACATTTATTTTCATTGAAAAAAAAAATAAATTTTAAAATAAAGGTATATATATAAATTCAGCAAAAATGTAATACGGGATATAATATATGGGAAGGTTTTGGTATCCTATAGTGTAAAAGGAATATTGGTAAAAGCGTATGAAAAAAAAAGTTTATATATAAAGTAAACAAACGTATATTTTGAGAAATATTTTAGTTATGTGCAAATTAAAAGGCATATTAATGTCTGCCTTATTATTATAAACTTTTAGATATACTTTACAGGTGTGTATTATAATTTGAGGGCGAGGAAATATATGTATTTCCGTAATGCCGGATAGATTTGTTGTCAAACAAAACTGGCTACGCCATCTAGTTGGAAATCATGCAACTACCAATTTACATGCAAGGCAGGGTCATGCAGAAGATGTCGTGAGTAAATAATACTTACCGACCTTGAGATAAGCTGGTGAGTCACAGAGAGAGAGGGGACGATTTCATCGAAAATAATGGACAGACGTCTATATTCTTTACATCGTGTCACTGCTGAAATGACCCGAATATCGTTTAGTATTGTGTAAAGTTATTACATGATATATACAATTTGGTCAATATTTACGAGTTAAAAAATTGTGTAATACAGTTTTAGATAAGATACTGTGATAATTAATTGAAATTTGAGTAGGAATAGAAGCGATCAAAAAGTTGTCAAGAATGTTTAAAGGATTATAGTGGGAAATATTTCCCCCCATATTAGTATAAAGGTCCTAGATAGATTTGTTTAAAATACAAAATTGTGGGGCCTAGGCAGGCTGCGGATTTTTTTTTTCTCGGAGAGAGGATTTTTTTTTTCTCTTTTGCATTATATCGCGACAATTTTCCTTGAGAGAAAAAAAAGAGAGTTAACAGCAGTACTGTGCCATAATTTAAAAAATATATAAATTGAAGAGAAATTACTTCAATTCGGGATTAGCGGGGCATGGATGAGAACCCCCCCCCCCCCATCCTCCAAAATTGGTTGGGTAAATTATTGTGGTGTCACAAATATACTAAATGGGTATACATATATTTTCTTTCGTTGGCATTTCTTTTTACAAGTTATTGGGACGGAGAAAGTTTCATTAAGTATCACAGACTCAGTATTAGGACATTTAAGGTTTTTCTAACAAATAAATAATAATGCAAATGAAATAATTTTTAAATTTTTAAAACTTCTTAATTTCAAGTTCTAAAACAAATAAATTTTTCAATAAAAAATAATAATACATCATAAAGGCTTTTACCAGAGCTCCAGTTTTTTTTTTCTCGAGGACCCTGTTATTAAAATAATAATAATAAAGAAGAAACAAAAAAAAATAATTAATTAAAAATATAGTGGACACGTAATTTTTGGGAATTCCCAAAATTTAATTTTAATATTAATTAATAAAATATGCAGTAATATGATTAGTATTTACTTGTAGTGGTGATTATAGATGACTCCGAGTGTCCAGCGAGGGATGTTTGCAGGCAAACATCGTCTAATCCTGGCCAGGGCTGAATGCAAGGACTCTCATCATTTTTACACCTACAAGGGAAGATGCGAAATTGTGTTAATATAAGGAATTGATTTACAAGGATTTTTTTTTTTTACACATTCATAAACAATAGAAGGTTGAGTGCACATTACAGCAGTATTTATTTTAATATGGTTTTGAGGAATAAAAGTGACATTACTTATGTATTATGAAAATGGTAATTTATTAAAGAAATGTTTATCTACATATAAACTAAAAAAAAATTTTTTAATTAAATTTCTGTTAATGTTGGGTCAGTGACGTTAAAGTTAAAAAAAAAAATTGATTTTTTTTTTGGTAAAAGATAGTAATCTATCTATTATTTTTATTTTATATCAGTGAGAATGGTTACATAATTTGAGCCCGTAAGATATGGGGTTCATCGCCTCAGGGCTAGGATGTTAAAATTCGGACAATTTCTAGCACAGTGATTTTCGAGTATTTGGTACGAGGTATTGGAATGATGGCATGTAAATATGGGCAAAATTTTTACGGTATAAAAGAAAGTAAGAGTGGAAACAGATATAATTTAAATTTACGCCGTGGGGACGCATCTCACTAGATGCCACTGGCATGTATTTCGGTTAACGAGAGGCATCGCAATGACAGTATCAAACGCCAACAAAAATATTCCACGTGTCTGGATTTTCTTTTTCGCGTAATTACACTATTAGTGTACAGAATTTTTTAATTTTTATGTGTATGGGTTGCATTTTGCACACGGGTTTTATTATGATAAATTTCATAGCATGTAACTATCAGTATATTATATTTGAATGAGGAATATAGGCTTACCTCGTTTTATGGATTCTAGCAAGAGTTCTAGCGACGCTTATCTAGGACAGAAAATGGGGATTTCTTACTTTTCCTCCCACCCCCCTTAATGGGTTCGTTTAAAATCCCATTAGCGAGGGGTGATGTGCAGTAATTCAGCTTGCTAACTGGTTTTTCAGAGAGGGAAAGTGACACGTTTTTTTTTCTTCTTTTTTTTTTCTTTCTTTCTCTTCTTCGGGTTTCTCAGGAGTAAATAGAGCGGGTTACGGCATGGTTTGTTCACTTCACTGTATGTGGAACCAAGGAAAGCTCGCATTGAATCTTATGTTTATACAATGTAATGCAGATAGAAACGAAATTAGAAAAAAAATTACAGGATTAAAATGTACTGAAGACTGTACTTTATAAAATTTCTTCTTTTTTCTAAGTAATATTGTTTTCATTGTAATATTGATTTTTTTGGAAACCTCAAGATGAAGACTGGGTCTTGGTTTATATATATTTCTTTTTCTTGTTAGTTGGAGGTCATGTACATCTTATTAATTAATATGTATATATATAAGCAAAGTAAATAATAAGAATAATAATTAATAAGAGAAAAGAAAAAAAAATTCTTTAAAGTTCAATGTCCTAAATTGAAGGAAATTTTACTATTTATGTATATAGATTTTTTTGTTCAAAATATGGGTGTCTGTCCCATGTGTACTAAGAACAAGTGTTTGAAGATTGAAATGTATAAATAATTCATTAAATCTATCAAAGGCAGAGAAGTAAATCTCTTCTGATATTTGTCAAGGGTGATACATTGTAACTGTAACAATTCAGAGAGTCATGCTGAATATGACCACATCAGTTTTGTGTACTATACTGTGGATTTTAAGGGATGTTAAATAGTATGTAAATTTAGTGTATATCGTTCGTACTTTTTGTATCCAGAGTAAATATTTTGTAAGTCATGACTGAACTCTTGTTGTATGTAAGAAAAATGTATTAATCTTTGCTGTTATGGTAGGATTTTTGTTTTTTGTTTTGTGGCTTTTCTTTTCTTTTTGGAATTAAAGAATTTAGTTCTATACTTATGGAACATTTTTCTTTTAATAACAAAAAATTTCTAAAAAAATATTAACTATTGGTACAATACATAAAGGTTGGTAATCAAATGACAAGGAGCTGGATTCCACAATGGAGATCCAGAGGACTTAACGAAAGTGTCAAGTTATCTGACATTTTGGCAGACAAATTAGATCAAGGCAACATCCTTGAATTATGAACTGGCACAAAAATAATTTTTTTTCTGTGTACATTTCCTGATGTGAACACTATGCTACAAAATACTAAGAGTCTGTATTTTCCCTCTGGACATTCTCAGCGAAAGTAAAATAAACTTTTCTTCATGAGGGTCTGTATTTTGCCGCTGGACTTTCTCAAGCGAAAGTAAAATAAACTTTTCTTCATGAGGGTCTGTATTTTCCCTCTGAACTTTCTCAAGCGAAAGTAAAATAAACTTTTCTTCATGATGCAAGAACCCTTCTATATCTCTAGAGCAGGATCTAGCCGAGTAAAGTACTACTTGTGGGAGTAGTGCGACTACGTGGACTTTCGAGAGGGAGGGGGTTCTACAGTTGAAATTTTCCACGTTGTACGTGAACTTTCAACTGATTTGCATTCGGGGGAAGAAGATGGTGGAAAGGATGCACCACCTTTTGGCTTTTGTGTTACACTCTTCGAAACGTGTGTTATTGTTTTTTTAAATTCTATAATTAATTAGTAATTACTGTGTTGTCTTTTATATACATGTTTATGCATTTTTATATATAGAATTATTTACATATCAAGAGCGGTACAATGGTTGATAGCAAGTTAGCTAACAAGGTGATAGACAGTTTTATGAGCGCTGTCTGGCGAAGAAAAGTACACTGGAGCCAGGCTGTGAAGCTTTTATGACTTTAAATTTACGAGGAGTGTCAATCACACTTCGTGTGTGGTACCGGGCGTTCGAAGTTAGAAAACTCAGACCAGACACATTGGTGCCTGGTTAATTTTAGGGGGCCAGACAGCGTGTGATCATTAGCTGGTCAGTTCGCCTATGAGCGACGAAGTTAGGTGTGGTCATTGACACATTGGGCCATTTAGGCACAAGGTTGATAGTAGTTGATAGTCAAGTAGAGGGGAGGGGCCACCACCGACGAAAGAGAAAGCCAGATCTTAGAGAAGAAAGCAGTCGATGGAAAAAAGTTGAAAGTGTGCGGTCGAAAAAGAAGTAGTTAAAAAAAATATTATGAGAGAGTGCTGCAAATTAGTTACTGAAAGAAGATACCACCGGGCTTGTAAATGAGGGTATGCCCATAAGGAGTCACTCTCCCCAGCCTGCATCAGGGTCCAACCTGGGACCCGGGAATTCCCCATAAGGAATTGAGTCGATCTGTAACGACTCAGGTATGAGATTTTATATTATAATTACCAACCCTCTTCTGTTTGTACCGCTCGAATTGAATTATAATTTTTGTTCGGCAGGAGAACTTGTTCATATAGAGATTAAAAATGTGTAATGCTTAATTTTAATTGTGAGAACGAATCATTTGGTAAATGATATTTTTTTAATGAATAAATTAAATTGTAGAAAGAGGATTGATATATATATCCTTACTATGTTTACTGTGCTGCATATTTTAAAACGGATTGATTTATATATCCTTACTAAGTCTCTGATATGTTTATTTTAGAAAGGATTGATTTATATCTCCTTATTATATATTTTTTATATGTTTTTATTGTGTTTAATGTAAATAAAGTAATTGTTTTTAGTTTAAAAAAATGTTGTCTTAATTTAATGTTTGCATAATTAATTCTTTTAACCTAAATATTTCTCTTTTTTTTTTTTTTTTTTACTTTAATCTTAGAATATTTTTTATTTAAAATTATCTTTAGGGTTGTTTTGGGTAATTATTTTATGGAACTCTATACACTCCATTCCCAAAATCTAACTGCCATATATTAGATACTCTACACACAACGCAACTATTAATTTTCTTTAATAATATTTCTCTAGTATCTAATTAGGCCCCGATCACGGAGTCTTCTGCAATCAGAAGCCCCTATAGATAATTAGTGAGTAATGGTAAAGGTGCACCCCACACCTGATTTTCTTTATGTGTAGTGATAGTCTTTTATTGACAGTTGTAACCGGCCTATAGTAGGAGATGTCTGCAAATCACCAGCACTTCTTCTATCTACACCAACGCTGGGTGCCGCTTTTTTCAAACAGCATTTTAGCCTATTAATATCTTATTTTATTTTCTAATAAATTAAAATATTTTTTGATTCTGACTTAAACGCGTATGTTTTATGCCTATTAATTTCTTTTAATACTTTCCAGCATAGTTGAAAAAGTGTTTATGTATTCGGTTCGTCTGTCTGTCTGCAAGAATATCTGCGCTATAATTTGTGTAAATATACTTGGATTGCCATGCAATTGATAAATGCTATTAAGATTTACCATGGCATGTTTGGTATTGACAATGAAGTGTGCAGCATTTATGGTTCATTTACAGGAACTCAAAACAATTCCGATTCATTACGGTCTGTGATGAAAATCGTTTGCGGTATATTACTTACCCATCCTACGTAGTATAGGGTAAGTCTTGTAATCGTTTTAAAAATCGAAAACAATTTTTTTGACAGATTTACACGTTTCAGACACTGGAGATTCCGAAAAACGTATTTTTAGAAAAAAAAATTGCCGTCAGTCTGTGTGTCTGTGTGTCTGTAAATGCTCTATCTCCCGAACAAATTGAGATAAAGACTTGAAATCTGGTATGTACTTAGTATGTAATAATGGGAAGAAGCTTATAGAATTTCAGTAACCTCGATTATTCGGAACTATTTTTTTCGGATTCTCGAAATATTCGCTCTGATAAAAGGTATATAAAAATTTTCGAAATTGTTTATTATAAAGAGTGACTATAAAAGACGATTATAAAACATAAATTTTGCATAAATAATGGAGTCGATCGGATAATGAGTTGCCGAGATATTTGTAATCCTATTTTCCACATTCTTCGATTTTTTATGACACTGTATTTCATTCAAATTTCAATTCAAAGATATATTTCAATTGGAAATGAGACGCTTAATCACACGCAATAAGCCATTAGTACCGTAATTTCCGGCGTATAAGCCGCAGCTCAAAGAGTCGTTTTTCGACCCAGAAATATTATTTTATAAAATGTAACTTAAAAGATCGCTGTAAATATTTAACTACAATTATTGAATAAAATTTCCGGGTCGAAAAACGACTCTTTGAGCTGCGGCTTATACGCCGGAAATTACGGTAAATAGTATTATCATTTTTGAAGTTATAAGGATGTTTCTTTTACGTAATTCAGTAACAGAGCATTTACAGTTTATGAACTCATCAAGCCACGATTTTATTCGAATTGCGATGCATTTTATAAGTAGTTTACACATGTTTTATTTTCATTTTCTATATTATGCATATCCATGATAGGTAAGTATTACGGCGGCCCCCAATGACTAGTTTTAATGAAGTTAATTATTTTAAACATATTAAAATGGAAATAGAACTTTGAAGTGTACTACAAGAGGCTGTATAATTTGGTGTATATAGAATTTATCGTTCATTTACAGGGACGCACAAAAACATTCGGTCACAGTACTGCCTATGAACAATAATTTCAGAAAGTATGTTTCCAGTAGTAGTATGCGATTTTAAATTTAACTAATTTGTTGTTTATTACTTGCAATGTATAAATTCTCTAGATCATATACAGGACTGTACAAAAGATCTCCATTGCAGAAGAGGAATTTTTCACTGTGCTATTCTTTTTCAAACTGAACTAAAATTTAGCATACTATGTAGTACATAGTATACTAAATTTTTATATTATCATAAAAATTTGTAGATAATATACAGGGCTGCACAAAATTTTTTGATATTGTTTTTATATTGGGGGTAATCACTGATTAAATTATTTACTGAGATATCAATTATCTCTTTATTGAACTGTAAAGTTTCATTACACTACTTCATTAGTTTCATACTAATTATGTTGGAAGGTGTTTCATAATATATGCTTAACACATGCTTTTTCGTTCTTGTTTTCTTTGTCTATTTAATAAAAATATTTTTTGATGCGGATTCAAATTGTGCAGAATTTATAGATTTTTCAAATTCTTTTTACTTTTATCTACGGAAACGCTTGAGCACCATTTCTTTCCCAAGTTAAACAGCTTAAGAGCATATTAATTTCAACTTTTTTCTATCAAATTAAAACATTTTTTTGTAAGAGAATCAAATAAATATTTTCTCAAGGCTATCACAATTATTGCGGATACGATTGTTTTTTTTTAAACTCAAGTTTATCTTTATGGAAATACAGGGATCTCTCACTTATACGCGATACACGGAAATCATTTTTTCCACACCAGTTTTTTTATAAGGTAACTTTCGGCTTCTTAAATCGCAGAATTTATAAATAGAATTTTTCTGTTTTAAAATAGTGGTATGAGAAAGTAATTACTGAACATCGCGTATAAGTGAGAGATCACTGTATCCATATTTGTAATTAATTTTGCTTGGACTTAGATTTGTTGCATTGTGCATATTCGGAATTACTATAGGTATAGTTAATCATTTCTTTTCATAAATTCTAATGATCAAATTTTTTCTTCATCTTAACACCAAGAAACGTTTTGATATAATTCTTCAGTTTCTTGGCAGGAGGCCAATATGGAATGCAATCGGTCAAAGTTACTGGATTTTTAAAAATCTTTTTTTTCTAGTTCAGTTAGATCTACCTACTACTAAAGCGCCATTTATTTGACATTAAACTGTATTAGGAACTTTCCATTTCTTTTATTTTTTTCTATTAAATTGAAAAACTTTTTGTAGTGCTTTTCACAAATTTCAAATTAGATTGAAATATGTTCTCATTTTATGTTTCGTTACATCATTTAATATGATACACGCACATGTTATGTATATTATGTACGTTGACACAGTTTAGACTTGTAACATAGTTCATGTTCCTAACAATTAATCTTTTTAGTTCTTATTACATAGATCTACAATAATAATAATAAATAATAATAAATAATAATAATTGTTCTGATACAGACATTTCATTTTTTTGTTCTTTTTAGTGCTGATTTAAAAAAATGAAATAAGTTTTGTTTCTATTACGTAAGATATTTTATTCAAAGAAATTGCCTATTTTGAGAGAAGAAAGTGAAACTACGAAAGTTTGATATTTCACTTTTATTTCACTAATTCAAAATCCATATAAATTAGAAATATATTTTAATTCTTGTAATTATTAAATGAAAAAAATATATACATATAATGTTCTAAGTTCTTATACTAGCCTTTGGTCTCACCTAAAACGTTTAATAGAGGTAAAAGGTAAACTAGTTCCGAGAAGTATTCTGAATTTATAATTTCGTCTTTTCTTTGTTAGTGTTTTACTACACCAACATTTTCTATTCTATCACGTAAGATATTTTCTTCAAAGAAATTATCTATTTTGAGAGAAGAAAGTGAAACTACGAAAGTTTGACATTTCATTTTCATTTCACTAATTAAAAATCCATATAAATTACAATTAAATTTTAATTCTTGTAATTATTAAATGAAAAAAAAAATATATATATAATATTACAAGTTCTTATACTAACCTTTGGTCTCACCTAAAATGTTTAATAGAGGTAAAAGGTAAACTTGTTCAGAGAAGTATTCTGAATTCATAGTTTCATATTTTCTTAATTAGTGTTTTACTACACCAACATTTTCTATTCTACCACGTAACATATTTTCTTCAAAGAAATTATCTATTTTGACAGAAGAAAGTGAAACTACGAAAGTTTGACATTTCATTTTCATTTCATTAATTCAAACTCCATATAAATTAGAATTATATTTTAATTCTTGTAATTATTAAATTAAAAAATGTATAATGTTATAAATTATTATATTAACCTTTGGTCTCACCTAAAACGTTTAATAGAGGCAAAAGGTAAACTAGTTCAAAGAAGTATTCTGAATTTATAATTTCATCTTTTCTTGGTTAGTATTTTACTGCAGCAACTTACTCTTTTAAGTCAATAAAAATGTTTCTCAAAGAATATATCTTTTGTTTCTAAATACACTGAATTTATGGAAATAAAAATGACGGATTGCTCATGAAGCTGTTCTTGATGGAATTTTTTTGTTCTTTTCCCAGTAATATTCAACCAAAAAACTATAAAAAACACAAGTTATTTAAAACAATTTTTTTCTTGCAGACCTACGATAAAAGACTCCTTAATTATAGCATGAAATACTTTATAAGTTAAACTTCATTTTCTTGAAAGGAATCTAATGCCATAAGAAAACACGCAAAGTTAAGAGATTTCTTAAGTTCATTTTTCTCATTATGGTTTTTTTCTACATAGCTACTAAGGCCTCATTTCTTTCTCATTTAAATATCATTAGACCCTTTAAATTTCTTTTGTTTCTTTTCTTTTCAATGAAGAAAAATGTTGTAGGTATTTTTTGAAAATTTCTAATGAGATATAATAATGCTATTTATTTTAAATGTAGTACTTCATTCGGATATTTTGATCTGAGATTAAAAGAATAAATTAAAATTAAAAATATACCTTGATGCTTTTATTCAAAATAAATATTTTGCACATCATTATATATTATATACAGAATGAACTATATATAAAAGAGAAACATATTTGTTTTAATAACCTTTGAACAATTGCTGTAATATTAATAAAATAACGTCAAAACAACCTTTGAAATGGATAAATTATTTACAAATATAAAAATGTATAGTAGAATTAACTATTGTTTTGTTTTTTGGTGTTTAAAAATTGTTTTTTTCGTTTCATTTGGCGTACATTAAAAATCATAGAAATAAAACAAAACAAAAACAACAACAACAAAAGAACAATGAGATTTAAAACAATTGGCATAAGTTCGAAGCTTTTAGTTAAAGAGCTCTAAAAAAATGCGAGAATTTTTTTTTTATTAAGTATCAACTACTATAAACTATAAAGTACTAAAGTTTTATCACTATAAACAACGTGTCGTTAGTGTGATAATCTATGTTGTCGGTTTTCATCCGAATTTTGAAAATCTTTTCTAAAAAATATTCAGATGACAGTCAAATACTATTGGTCGAATACAGTCAAAAACTATGTGTCCATTTCTTGCCCACAATGACTTACTGATAGTGAAGTTCTAGCAAACATTTCATGCATATATTGTAAAGAATCGTCCTTAGGTAACCAAGATATGGGCAAAACAAACAATATTAACAAGATGTTTTATTATTGTTATGAATTAGAATTAGTGCATTAAATATATTAGTATTACATGAATATCACATTGCAAGAGGCTCAAACTAGCGCTTATTGAAGCATAATACATGAGGGCGTCGTTGGCTGGCTTACGGAATACGATGCATCATCATGACGTCCTAGAAGTACGTAGACGCGTCTGAGGGAGATTATATTTTAACTATTCAGGTATATACGAGGGAAAGTCATTAAGAAAGTCACAAAAGATAATTAAATAGTAACTTACAATGATATTTACTTCAAAACTATTTTTATTCCTCAACATATTCTCCACCAATATTTATGCACTTAGATCACCGTTTTATTAGTGTCCCAACATCAGCCGCATACAATTCTTTGGGTTGCTGTCTCAGCCACATTAGGACTTCAAGTTGAACCTTTTCCTCATCTGTGAACATCATCTTGCTTCCAAGATGGTTTTTTAGTGGACTAAAGAGATGTAAATCGCTTGGGGCTAAGTCGAAGCTGTATGGTGGATGCTGAAGAAGTTGCCAACGAAAGTTTTGAATTGTATCCTAAGTTCAACTTGAAGTCCTAATGTGGCTTAGACAGCTACCCAAAGAATGTTATGCAGCTGGTGTTGGGGCACTGATAAAACGGTGATATAAGTCATAAACATTGGTGGAGAATATGTTGAGAAATAAAAATAGTTTTGAAGTGAATATCATTGCAAGTTATTATTTAATTGTATTTTGTGGCTTTATTAATGACTTTCCCTCGTATAATTCCATAGATCTTCTAAACAAAGGCTTTAATGAAACAGAACTGAATGTAGGGAAATGCTTACATGTATACGATATTTCCTTATGTCGTGCTGTAAAATGAACATTTGAACCATTGAAATTAACATTTAAAATTAAACTATAAGTAACTAAATAATATTAAACTATAAATTTAAAATATTTATATTGCATACGAGTTCTTCTCTCTCCTCAAAAAATTATAGTTCATCATTTTTTAATGTATATTCAAGTTATGCTTGGATTGAACAATTTTTTATTTATTCATTTATATAACTTTGTTTGAACATGCGAAATGTTACAAAAGCATCAATTCTTTTTAAAAAAATTATAAATTTAATTTCATTTTACTAAAATTGTCTTTTTTGAAATGCTGGGAATAGTTTTGAAAAAGTACCATTTATTCTATCTATAAAGAAATATAAAACAATTAAAAGTTTTCTTTTCTTAACGAAAGCTTCCTTAAGGTTCCAGTATCTTATAAATAAATTAAAAAAAAACAATTATTCTAGCTTTTAATTTGCGGTAAATCACATAACCTTTTTAACGCAATTAAAAAAATTTTATACCTTCCTTTTTTCCCGGACTAATCGGGCAAAAAATTAAGAAATGTTGCTTAAAAATATGCATAAATCCTTTAATGTTGATTTTTTAAAACACTTTATACAAATTCTTTAGTTTTAAAACCTCGTATTTAGATGGTTTTAAAAGTTCTGACAAAAGTTTTTGAGAAAAATACGGCTACTTACTAACAAGGAGAGTACCAAGCTTGGTAATCCCAGATTTTGATTATTTTTATATACAATATGCTCAGTAAAGTCCCTTGACACCCTCTTAAATTCGGAACGGCTGCTGCTATATTCATAAAAGTGGTGTCTAGGTATAGTAAAGTAGCCATGCGCTACACAATGAAACCGCCTACAGCGCCACCTGGTGGAATGTTGCGGAGTTAGCATTCCTGTCTTGAAAACGGAGAGAAATGGAGAAAAAGTGATATACAAAGTTGTAGAGCATCATCTATTTAGTACGAAAAGACACATTGTGGACATTATTGCGAAGAACAGAATGATTAAAACACGCATTTGTCTTTTCGTGATTTCCTACACTGTGACGTGACAAAACGATCATAGAAAGAAAGAAACAACCAGTTATGAAACAGCAGGTGTGTGAAAACCCTCCACAAACATTGCAGGGCATTAAATGACGCTATTACGGACGCTTGTGCCAACGTGTCACCATCTATGCTCCAACGTGTGCAACATGAAATTCAAACAAGCATCCAAATATGCATTGCAGCTGACGATGGGAGGTTTGAACATCTAAAATAAAGGTATATTATTATAACCAGTTTTTTCTTTTCTTTCTAAGATCGTTTGTCATGTCACAGTGTAGGAAATCACGAAAAGACAAATGCGTGTCTTAATCGTTCTATTCTTCGCATTAATGTCCACAATGTGTCTTTTCGTACTAAATCAAAGATGCTCTACAACTTTGTATATCACTTTTTTTCTCTATCTCTTTCCGTTTTCGAGATAGGAATGATAACTCCGCAACAATCCACCAGGTGTCGCCGTAGACGGTTTCATTGAGTAGAGAATGGCTACTTTACTATAGCTAGACACTACTTTTATGAATATAGCAGCAGCCGTTCCGAAGTTAAGAGGGTGGCAAGGGACTTTAGTGGGCATACTGTATGTTTTAGGGTAGAAGACCCTTAATCTCAGGTTCAGGGGATTTTATACAACGCGCCTTAGTTCTTGAGAAATAAGGGGTCTAATAGTATAACACAATTGAAATACATTACTTTGTAACGGAATTATTTTGTTGGTCGTAGCTCAGTTATTATGGCGTCTGCTCCTTGAAACCTTAGGCCCAGGATTGAGACCGGACGAGCTACGTTTGATTTTCTCATTTTTTGTTTTATAAATATACTTGTAATTATAATTTAATAATCTCAATTAAAAATTTTAATATCGTACATTAATTATAATGTTAACATATTTAAATTTAAGTTTAATTTATTTGATTTTTAAGCCATTTTTAAACATTTCTCATCATTTAAAGAGGTTTTTTTTTAAATGGATCTATTATTGACTAGTAAAAATTCCAAAATCGTTACAAAATCATACCTTATTTTATTAATTATAAATTAATTCAAAGCGAAAGCATACGTATTACAAATTTAAAAATCTTTAATATGGAAAAAAAAATATGTTGTAATTTAATTCTTAAGAAAAATTTTAATATAATTATGCTTTTTACTTTAAAAACAGTATTATCATCGCATTGACTTCCCTTGTTAAGGCAATATATCAATAATGTTTCTTTAAAATAACGAAATGACACAATTGTACAATATCATTGCATCGATAAAGCATATGTGAAACACATTTTAAAAGTGATAAAAAAATAACTGTTTAATGATGTTTTATACAACGATTTAGTTACAAATAAAAAATAAATAGGTTAACATTATAATTAATGCACAATATTATAATTTTTAATTCGGATTATTAAATAATAATTACAAGTATAGTTATTGTTGGAATACAACGTTCATTTTCTCCTCTCCGCACATATAGCGCATGCGCGTACAGTTACGATGATGCTCCGGAAGCGAGAGCAGTTGTTTACTTTAAGAAAGATGTCGGCGCTCAGTCGCATACGAGCTGTATATATTTTGTCTTCGTTTAATTGTAAATAAATGTCTTATGTCGTGCTATTCTGCAAACTCTGCTTGCCTCATACACCTACAAATGGTTATGGGCACAGAGACGCTACTTCACTGCGCTATAATTAGCAGAAATTATTTTTAATTCGAACATTCGGATTTGGAACTCTTAAGCCTAATCGAAAGTAAGAATTGTTCTTCATTCTGTTTATCATTTGCATTATTTCTGGCTGTGAGAGACTCTGCATAATTATGTCTCATGTAACGACAATTGAAAAGCTCGGTAAAGATAATTTTGATAGCTGGAAGCTTCAAATCGAAGCTGTATTAATCAAAAATGATCATTGGGATTACGTAATTGGTAAAGAAATTAAACCGGCTGAAGGAACCGCCGAAGAAAAGAAGTGGCTCCAAGCTGATCAAAAAGCTCGTGCAGATATAATTCTTTCTATAAATCCTAGTGAACTGAGTCATATAAAGCATTGTACGACTTCAAGTGCCGTATGGAATAAGCTGAAAGATGTTTATGAATCGAGGGGACCCGCGAAAAAAGCAACTCTGTTAAAAAAACTTCTGTTTAGAAAAATGTCCATAAATGAAACGATGGCTGATCATTTAAATATTTTCTTCGAAATAGTTGATAAACTGAAAAATATGGAAATAGAAATCGCGGATGATTTATATCAATTCTACTACTTTATAGTGTTCCTGAGAACTTCGAAAATTTTAGATGCGCTATAGAATCCAGAGATGAGTTACCTAAACCCGAATCTTTGAAAATTAAGATGCTAGAAGAATGGAATGCAAGAAAAGGAAAATCCACTCAAGATTCACAAAACGCATATTACATAGAAAATAAAAGAAATAATCAAGAACAGAAGAAGAATGAAAAATGGAAAATGAATCCAAATAAAAATTTTTCCTCGGAAAGGTGTTACCGAAATTTCAAGTGCAATTATTGTTCGAAAATGGGGCACAAAGCTTCCGAATGTCGAAAGAAAATAGCTGATAAAAAGCTTACATCTTTAAATAAAGGAAAACAAGGATCGATGATAGCCACTAATTATGAAAAACCGACTAGTATGGCATTTAATGATGCATATCAAGAGCCTTCTGCATGGTGTTTAGACAGTGGATGTACATCCCACATGTGTAAAGATAGACATTTATTTACAGAATTTCATCCTCGTACGAATTCTACTATACAGCTTGCAGTTGATCAAACAGCGAAAATTACAGGAATAGGAACAGTTTGCATTACAGTACCTAATGGGAGTGGAATTACTACTCTCACACTCAAGAACGTTCTATGTGTTCCAGAATTAAAGTGTAATTTGCTGTCAACATCTAAAGCAACAGCCAATAATCGTTCAGTGATTTTTAAAGAACGATTTGCTAAAATCATCGAACCAAATGGTTCTACATTAGTACATGCTGTCCGTCATGGGGATTTGTATTACGTATACCCAAGCATCGAGAGAGCTGCGATAGCAGAGGTAAGTGAATTTCTAAATTGGCATCTTAAATTAGGTCATTTAAATGAGTCTGATTTAAAAAAACTTAAATCAAAGAATATGGTTAGAAATCTAAATTTCAGTGATAATGAGTCTCTTAAAGACTGTAAAATTTGTATTCAAGGTAAACAAACTGTGCGTTCTTTTCCTAAAGAATCAAACTTTAAAAGTGACGATTTATTGACTCTTATACATTCAGATTTGTGTGGTCTTATGAGAGTTCCATCCCACGGAGGATCGCGATATTTCGTTACCTTTATTGACGATAAATCACGTTACATTGAAGTCAGTTTTCTTAAAACAAAAGATGAGGTTAAAAATGCATTTGTTAAATACAAAGCAGCAGTTGAAAACCGTGTAGGAAAGAAAATAAAAATTCTTCGTACGGATAATGGCAAAGAATATTTCGGAGAAGAATTTAATAAATATATCGAAGAAAGCGGTATAAAACGAGAATTTTCCTCACCACTAACTCCGCAACAGAATGGTACGCCAGAGAGGGCCAATAGGACTTTAGCTGAAATGGCGAGGTGTTTACTATTACAAAGCAATCTCCCACAATCTTTTTGGGCCGAAGCTATTAATTGTGCGGTATACATACGTAATCGCTATCCTTCGCGACGTTTAAATGATAACAAAACACCCTACGAAGTATTTTTTGGCATCAAGCCAACTTTATCATATTTTAAAATATTTGGGCAAAAATATTTTATACTAAATAAAAGACAAAGCAAAGGAAAATTTGATCCTAGGTCAGAAGAGCATATTTTTGTTGGCTATTCAAATGAATCAAAAGCGTACAGGCTGTGGAATAAGAATTCCAGGAAAATTGTTATAAGCCGAGACGTCCGATTTATTAACGAATTTGAAAACGATTTACCTTCAAATAGTGAAATAAAATTAATTTTTCCCTTTTCTCAAAATAATGAAAATAAAACAATTACGCAAGAATCAGAAACATCTTCTCCTCCCGTCAAAAATGAACCAGACAGCTGTGGCGACAGTGATATTGATATGCAATCGGATGAAATTTCTGACCCCCTTTCTTCCCCTACAAGAGCTTGCGGTCGGCCGAGAAAATTAAAAACTGGTAAAAGAGGTAGACCCAGAAAAGAATTTAAAATGATAATTCCAAAAGATGAAAAATCTCAAGCTGTAATGGAAAATTTATTTTCTGACTCATGTCCGGAATTTTCTGAAGCTTTAAACGGACCTTTTAAACAGGAATGGATAGATGCAATGGAATTAGAATTTAATTCTTTAATGCAAGAAAATGCATGGCAAATAGTTGATAGGCCAAAACATAAGAAAATTATAGGAAGTAAATGGGTTTTAAAAACTAAATATAAACAAGACAGGTCAATCGAAAAGTTTAAAGCGCGACTAGTTGCAAAGGGGTGTTCTCAAAAACCTGGAATTGATTTTGAAGAAAATTTTTCGCCTGTAGCCAGATTAAGTTCGATCAGAACTGCGATCGCTTATGGTATTCAAAATGGTTTTACAGCTTATCAATTAGATTTTATTATGGCTTATGTAAATGGTGATTTAACTGAAGAAGTATACATGGAGTTACCTGAAGGATTAGATCCATATTTAAAAATATGAATCTAATGTTGACAAAGTTTGTTTATTAAAAAAATCCCTCTACGGATTAAAACAATCAGGTCGACAATGGTTCAATAAATTAGATGAAAAATTAAAACAAATGAAGTTTGAATCACTAACTGCTGATAAATGTGTTTATTTTTCTAAATCTCCAATTGAAGTTATTATCATTGTTTATGTTGATGATCTCATAATTCTTACTAAATGTAAACAAGATTATGAATATATTAGAGACGAATTAGCCAAATCTTTTAAAATGAAAGATTTAGGTTTGTTACACTATTGTTTGGGCATAGAATTTACGCAAAACGGGGACAGTATTAAAATTACTCAAAAGAAGTATATTGAAGATATTCTGAGCAAATTTAAGATGCAAGAATCAAAATCAATATCTACACCTTTTGATAACAATGTGAAGCTTACTAAAGATATGTGTCCCAAAACTGAAGAAGAAAAGTCTGAAATGAATAATATTCCTTATCGTCAACTAATTGGTTCTCTTATGTATTTATCAGTAGCAACTAGACCTGATATAACTTATGCTGTGAATTTTCTAAGTCAATTCAACAACAATCCAGGCAAACCTCATTGGATAGCTGCAAAAAGAGTTTTAAGATATCTAAGAGGTACTCAAGATCAAGGACTGATTTTTAAACGTGATACTAAGTCCTTAGTTGCATTTGTTGATGCTGATTGGGCTTCAGATGTCAATGATAGAAAGTCCTATAGTGGATACATTTTTAAATATGCCAGTAGTGCTATATCTTGGGAATCGAGAAAGCAACGAACTGTTGCATTATCCACAACTGAAGCAGAATATATGGCTTTATCAGAGGTTGCTAAAGAGACTTTACATCTCAGACGGTTCTTAAATGAACTTTCTCCTGAAATAGTGTCTGCACCTACTTTAATATTCTGCGATAACCAGTCTGCTCAAAAATTAGTAAGAAATCCAATTTATCATTCTCGCACAAAACATATTGACATTCGCCATCACTTTGTGCGCGAAATATATGAGAATGGAGATATAGAAGTTAAATATCTAGAAACTGAAAATATGGCAGCTGACATTTTAACAAAAGCTTTAAGTACCTATAAACATAAGAAATGTTGTGATTTAATAGGACTAAGTGTTTAAAAACATTCAATGTTATTCTGTATCCTTTTTCCATATAAGTTTAAAGTATATACTGTTTGTATTTGTAATTTTATATTTTGTTTCTCTGTAATTTGCATATAATATTTGCATAATAGGAGAGTAATTAATGCCTTGTTAAGAAAACGCACGTTGTAAGGGGGGAATTGTTGGAATACAACGTTCATTTTCTCCTCTCCGCACATATAGCGCAAGCGCGTACAATTACGATGATGCTCCGGAAGCGAGAGCAGTTGTTTACTTTAAGAAAGATGTCGGCGCTCAGTCGCATACGAGCTGTATATATTTTGTCTTCGTTTAATTGTAAATAAATGTCTTATGTCGTGCTATTCTGCAAACTCCGCTTGCCTCATACACCTACAGTTATAAAAGAAAAAAAAAAGAGAAAAACAATCTTAGTTCGTCCCAGTCTCGATCCCGGGTCCGCGGATCAACGAGCAGAGGCCATAACAACTGAGTTACGACCAACGCAGTAACTTCCTTACAAAGTAAGTATTTAAGTTGTGTTCAAATATTGGACCCCTATTTCTAGGGAACTAAGGAGCGTTGTATAAAATCCGTTAAACCTGAGACTAATAGGGGCTTCTACCCTACAACATATATAAAAATAATAAAAATATGTGATTACCGCTTGGTCAGTCTTTGTAAGATAAAGTCCGTGTTCATATGATCACGATGGCACTAACGTGATCGAAATATGGTACATTTCGCAAATGTGAATGTTTTCAACAAAAATAATTTTTTTCGTTAGACACAAATGCTAATATGAAACCTACGAAGATGTTTCAGCTACGTTAAGTAAGAGAATTATGATTTAAAAATAGGCTAGATAAGTGCAAAAACATAATATAAGTTGAATAGCATGCTTCGTAATAAGTCAAAATATTGTCACACAAAATTATAAATTCTCTGTGTTGTGTTTTTATATCTTATAGCTTGAAAAACGGAAAACATGAAGCACAACTTGACAATAGAAATCGTACTTTTGGTTTGGACAGTCCTCAAGTGCAAATAAATTTAAAGACACTCAATATTGGTCCAAATTTTTTTTTATCGGATAAACATCTAATGAAATACCAATATTAGATGGGTACTAGTTTTACATTAAAAATATTTACAATAAAAAGCAGATGCTGTAGAAATATTGCCTTCACGTCAGAAATTTTGGCAATGAAATAACAAAGAATTTTTTTGCAATTAGTGGTACATCGTTCTTAACCTCTTCACTCCCAGGACGTACGCTGCGTACGTCCTCTCATTTCAGCAATCAGCGACCAGGACGTTCGCTGCGTACGTCCTCTCATTTCAATAGTAAGCGACCAGGACGTATGCTGCGTACGTCTTCTCATTTCAGTAATCAGTGACCATTACGTACACCAATACGTTCACTATACATCTTACGTCATTATAAGAAAGGATAAAAGAAAATAAATAGAAAGAAAATAAATTCCTAAGTTTTATGTATATACAGGGGCTGTTGGTCAGGGAAAAATACAGTCAAAAAAGTGGCAAACACCAATATATTCTTATAGAAAAAATCATGTTGATTATTCGATCAAATAATCAACATGAATTTTTCTATAAGAATATACTGGTGTTTACCACTTTCTTTGACTGTATTTTTCCCTGACCATTAGCCACCCTGATATACTGTATGTATGTATATCAGTGTATGTATATAATGTGCAAGTTTTATATATTATTTTATACGTATTATGATAACGTTGTAAATCCTTTAACGACCTTACATTCATTACTATTAAATCACAGAAGTTATTAAATGATTTATGACACAAACATTTTGCACCGAAAAGCCTGGTATATAGCCCTTCACCAGCTAAATTATGCCTGGGAGTGAAGTGGTTAAAGGTACTCATCCCAATATTGAGGCAATATTTCATGACAAAAACAAAATATACCCATTGCAAACAATATTATCTGTAAATATTTTTTTGATAATATCGCAAATTTTAGCATTTCCTTTCTAGCAAAACTTCTAGTCTTGTATGCCAGATATAAGATATTTCATTTCGATAATTCTTTATTTACGCGACATTGATGATTACTAGTTCACGGAACTGGTGGTCTTCCAATTCAAACTGACACTGGATATCTTTTGAGATCACAATCTGTCTTCTAAACTTCAATTAAGGTATGTTTTTTCCAGATTATCTTATGACAAATTTCAATTCTGAATATTCAAAACTGCGAGTGATGTATATATTTACCTTTTACTGCAATTACATAATATGTTTGCTTTTTATTAATTTGTTTTGTAATTTTCGTTTATTTATTATATTAGACAACTACAGCTATTCTTTGTTATAATAATAACCATTCTTTTATTTTGTGACAACTTTCAATCTTTTCAGACAGGTCATATTAGATTTTGGGTAATCAATAACTATTTCTCCTGTTTTGGTATAACCATTTCCTTCTGCTAAAATTGCTATCGCTTCATTAAGAGACAATCCACCCCTCTAAAGTAGTTATTGTGAATAACAAATAGAATATTACACTATATTTTTGTATCATGCGATTAAAGAGCCTAATTTATACACATAATGAAAGGGAACACAGCTCTATCATTCTATTATCTGAAATAAAGATTATTATTTATTTATTCTTTACAATACCAATTTTATTATCAAACATTAGGGTAGGTCAAACTTTTAAAATACGATAAAAAGTTATATATAAAAACAGTCCACCATTACAAAAACTCTTTCATTCTAACTAGAGCATCTTCTGTTGTCAATCTTCATGTGTACCTTTCATTTCCTTATTTATCTGACTTGAGATTGATTAGGTTTCCTATTTGCCTTTCCTTCTTTTTTTCCGTCTTCTAACATTTTCATCGTTTGACAGTGAATTATCGCATGAGTAATATTAATATATACTTTTACTTTGGATGCACTGATTTCGATAGCTTCCCTTATTAGAACGTTTTGCATATTATCATAGTTCGCTATTTTTATTTCTAAAGTTTCAAGTTTTATGGGGGTTATTATATTTTTCGTTGCAAGGGCTGTAGTAGATTTATTCAATTTAAGATCGCTAATATTTTTCCTCAATTTTTCTTCTGTCTTCATTTTTGTCATGCCTATTTAGTTTATTTTTTCCATTTTTAGGGTTTCGTTCATCTCACGAAACCCTATTAGTCCCGCTTCGTTGTCTATCCGTCACAGAGCCGGTTCTCAGAAACTGTATAACTTACAGACATGAAATTTTGTGTACTTACAGCTGAATACCTACTATGAAGATGGAAATCATAAATTTTTAACAAATCGTATTATTTAAATATAGAGAGATAAAAAACCAAAACTCTAGCAGCCTTTTCCTATTAAATTTAAACATTTTTCGTTATAGCAGTTGCCAAGGATTAAAAATCTAGAATAAAATTCTTTCTGCAATAATTAATTTTCTATTGAAAGACTTCCACGTGAAAAATGAAAATGAAATAAAAAATTTCACCAATTGAAAAAAAAAGATTAATATGACGTGATATTGGTAATAAAACGTTTGAGGAACGTATTGAATCATAATAAAACCCGATTATGGAAATATTGGTATATTTTAACATTTTGAAGATCTCTATATAACATGTTTAATTTTGAAATTGATTTTTTTAATATCGCATTTAGTCCTCCACATGACAGATATTATTATGGCAAAGTAAATTAGCGGGCCTCGCCCGCTATCGGGCCGGTTCAGATATTCAAAAAACGAGAAAAAAATAGACCGGTAAATTTTTACTTTATAAAAAAACGACTTTTTTTCTGGAAAATGAAATTTATTTGGATTTATTAAAGAAAGAATAAAGTGTTTTGAAAGGAATATTAACCCTTTGAAGGGCACCGGTTTATTATATATACCACTTAATTTTAATTCCAAAATGCCACATTGACACCAGAATTTTATACTCAAAGTTTGAAATTATAAGGTACATGAAAGAAAGCTTTTACTTATTTTAAAATAAATTCGTTCGTGAATCTTGGTGTCAATCAACCATTTCAATATTTTAGCTACAAGAGTACTTTGCCCCTGAAGGGGTTAAGCGAAACCCTTTGTGCGATCTTCGATCACACTTACCCACTTGTTATTATTTAGGCAATTGATCCTATATACACGGGCTGTCTGTCTTTTCTAATAATTTTCGGTTTCATTTGTTATAGATTTAATCCTTTGAATGCTGGAGTCTAAAACGCAATAACATTCAAAATACGGCAAAAATTTAAATACCAAAATCCGATTATGTGGAAAATTTCACGTAAGTAGTACTCGCAGACTCACAAAATAATTCATCTATTACAAAATCATACATGTTAGTGCAAAAATCTGGCTAAAATAGAAGAATTCTTCTGTCTTTTGCGATACTGTCTAAGTTTATTGCACAGTCTTTTCGTACACTGTTAAAATTTTGCAGCAAACTGTTCAGTCATCTCACAGTTTTTATAGTAAACGCTTACATAGTCGCAATATTAATTCCATTCTGACCATATTATCCTAATAATATTATAAATCCGATTGTGTGCAAATGTTAGGCTGAAGCCAGCGTCAAAATGGAGAAATTAATGGCCCTGTATCTTTGCATATAGGTGGATTATAACCAGGAAATGAACATAGACTGGTTTTTGTTTATTTTATTCAAATACTTTTCTTAATAATTCAAAATTTGATTATTTTCATAGAGAATCAATGGACATCTTTAGATAAAATTTAACCATTTTACTTTATCGTTGCTAGGTCTTTGATCGTTGCCAATAAATAAAAATGCGGAAAAATAATTTTTCCTCGACAATTAAGTATCAATTGAGCGATTTCCACGTGAAAAATGAAAATAATTTAAAAGAAGATGAATTTCTGTGATATTTGAAACAAATATATGGAGTATTTGTTATTATACATGAAGTATGAATATCGGTTACATTAAAAAGATCTTTTTCTGTCAAAAACTGTGTTATAACTAGGAAGAAGAATTAACAATAATTATATTATTAAGAAAAATATTTCGCTTGAACCATGGAACTATGAAAAGGATCCTTTTTGGCTTGAACAAATATGACGTCATAAAATAAAACATGTATTTTCAAATATTCGTAATATTACAAATAGCATGACTATCAGTGTACAATAAAAGTATATACATAATGGACGTCATATTTAAGATTAATAACTGAAATATTTTTTTATACTGATTAATAATAAGCTTGAATTTCAGTTACAAACAGATGTGAGTTTTCTGCTAAAATTCACGTCATTATTGCCAGGAAAAGAAAATTAACAATGCAACGCGATTTACTTAACACCGGTTATCATTGATTCGAGGATGTCATATCAACTCTGAGAATTTAAAATTTTGAATTAGATTCCGAGATATTAATATTTTTTTTGTAAATTTTAACGAAATTTCTCTAAAAATGGTACTTAAATTACTCCATTTTTGTGGATAAAAAAAGGAGAAATAAAACAGATTAATATATTTTTATGCCATTTTCTCATTAAATTTGAAAAAAATTATTTTATTTTCAATTTGAATAAATGGTGAAAAAAAAATCTTGATTACAGTAAAATTTCCGAAAAATAAAAACATATTTTCACATATTCAAACTTTATGAATCAATTTATTCTGCAGAGCAAAAATCGCCTGTCAGCATATTGTCAAGAAATCAAGATTTGTTTCAGCTATAGATTAAACTAAGGACACAAATTTGCTGTTACATGCAAACGTAACACTTGCAATTGCAAAGTTTTTGCAAACCCAAATTACATGCAAACGTAACATTTACATGTAATTTGCACCCAAATTAATTTTAATTTGAACCGTAATAAATGTTAATTTGCAATGAAAATTACATGCAAAAGTAATGTTTGCATATAATTTTGGGTTGTAAAAAGATTTGCAATTGAAGCTCCTTGCATTTAGGTGTAGGATTATTCCTTCCTATTCACAAGAATTGAATTTAAAGAAAAAGCATATACTATTTCCAGTGAATTATTTTTAAATGATGGCTGTTAAAACGTTTCTCAAAGTCGTTAAAAGTAAAATGGTTTATCAGGTAAAATTGACATTTCTTTTTACCCAATTCGTTGATTTACACGATTTTATTTGGCCCATCCTTTTTCCATTGGTTGCAGCTTCCTTTTCGCGGTTATTTGGCACAAAATTTTACTTTTTTTAAACTGATTTATGTCAAGGCCCCTATAACAAAGAAATATCGTATTTTCTTCTATGAAATGTGATAAAGAGTTAGTTAATTATTTACGTTTTTAATTATCGGGAGTGAAATATTTTGCTTGATTAGTACATTTATTTTTCTTTTAGTGTTACGTGAACGAAGTCACGGGTAACAGCTAGTTGTCTATAATTATGATCAGACTAGAGTTAAATTATGGTTATGTAACCAATTTCTATAAAAACAGTCAAATTACTGGACAGTTTGCTGCAAATTTTTAAAAGTGTAACTGAATTGTACAAAAAGTGGCTGAGATTTACATAAATGATACACAAAGACAAATATATATTTTGTAAACAATTCATTAATTGTTAAAATTGCATGGAAAATTTTACGTTTGTTTTCTACTAAGAAAATTCAATGTTCTCCTGCTCAGAATAATTCCAATAATTAAGCTAGAAACAATCTACGCTATTTCACATCTTAACAATATCTGGTGTATTATTTATTATAAGATACCTGTGACAGCTAAAATAGTCTTAAATATGAGATGGGAAATGCAGTGAGATAAATTCGCTATTATAGATGAAGTCAGGATACATTGCGATATTTTTACGCAAGTTGTGAAAGATAGAATTATTAGTTGAGTAACATTAGCGGTATTTAAAAGAATAGGTTCACTTAGTGTGAAACGGGATGTTGACATGAGAAGTACTGGATGTACACTATAATTCGCTCAGTGACACCCTATATACCGTCATGTACATTCTGAATTATGAAGTGCACAACTCCGTGTTATTTGAACGCTAATAGTGGCAATTTACAGTACATCTCATAAATACATTACATTTCGACGAAAGCAAAATAAGTCTTTTGACGATATAAGAGGCGTTCAAATGAAAAGGAGACTTTTGTTGTAGTGTCGCTTTTTTTCAAATCGCAGTAGGTAAATGTGTCTGCCGACAGATGGCGTGGCATTTTTCCCAGTTGCGCATCTGCAGTGAAGCGCTTTGCCTGAGTTTATTCATTCTTGAAAAGTTGTTTTATGCGATTGGATGAATGATGGATTCTTCCAAATTAGTGCAAAAAGATGTTCCCATACGTTGCTGAGGTTTAAACAGGCAATCGAAAATAAGTATACATGCAAACTTACTAAAGGAATGATTTTACTGCACGATAATGCTAGGCCACATGTGGCCATAAAGACTCTCGACCTGCAGGCAAAATTTCGGTGGGAAGTGGGATCTTAAACATTCTCCATACAGTCCGATATCTCCCCATGTGACTCCCATATTTTCGGTCCCTTAAAAAACTCACTGAAAGCTCAACGGTTCACATGTGATAAGGAAATGCAAGACATCGTGGTGAACTGGATCCATGAGAACCCTGAAATTTCTACACCGAAGCCATCCACTCCCTTCCTATGCACTGATATCAATGCATGAATGTCAATTGCAATTATGTTTTGTTGGAATGTTGCACATGAACTGTAATTACAATATTCTATAATTAAATTATTTTGAAATTAAATATGCTTTAAATATAACCGAAGTCTCTTTTACATTTGAACTTCCTTTATATCTTAAAAATATCTTAATTGTTATTAAATTTATAAACGGAAACGCAGTTTGACTGGTAGTCATATCTTCTATATTTTTACTCAGTAACTGGATCGCGATCCTGATTTCCTGTTTAAAATATGTTTGTCTTGACATGTTTTATGACCCAAAAACGTTTTTACTAAAAAGTGTTAGACACCATGTATATATAATCTTCTAAAATAATCTCTTATATGTCTTTCGTATTATACATTATCACAAATAATATTATTATGCGTAGATTGTCTAGTAAAGAACAGCCTTTGACACTTGCAATTATATTTATAATAAAATAATATAGAAAAAAACTATGATATTTCACATTCTATACAATGTCTATTGTGATACTTATTATCGCACCGTTATGACAGTTGTGATAGATGAGGTCAGTGGATGATTTAGAAAATGGAGTGAGATGAATTACGCTTTTGTAGAATAAAGTAGAACATTGTGATATGTTTCATAAATGTATGTATGATTTAATTCTTAGTTGTTGATTTTCTACTCAAACTATCTAATTATTTTGTAGAAGTGGATTTTTTTTCTTTTTTTAGCATGTAGAAAAAAACCAAAATTATTAGAACAGTTATTTTGACACGATATGCCAAAGTTATTAGTGAAAACGTTTAGGACACGTGGAGACAAATAATTTTTGTACTTATAAACAGGATCAGAAATCAATTAGTCAAAAATTTAGAATGTCTCACCGCACGCCGAACCCAGATTTTCAGACATTTTTAAAAAACAATGATATATCAAAATATAATAAATTATAACACCTTGTAATATATTTCTTTTATATGCTAAAAGGTGTAAACCAGCAACATAATATACAGTAAAATAACTTTTATTAAATGATAGCATTTAAAATAATTACTTCATAGACCGTGCAATTATAGAATATTGTTATTTGTTTTTGAAAATGGCTCCGGGTGATCCTAAACATGTCAACAATCTAATAAAAGTTATTTTACTGTATATTATGTTGTTAGTTTACACCTTTTAGCATTTAAAAGAAATACAAAGATATATCAAAGGCTTACTTTGATTCTTCTGTAATATGATAAAAATCCGATAAGTGCTGGAAATACCAACCATTCGAGCAACACAAAGCTGCATGTTCCATAAATCAGAATGTATCTGCGACGGGACTCAATTGTTGGGAAAGAATCCCCCTACGTTGGTCTCACTAAACCCTGATCTCGGATTTTCGTTCATGCAAATTGGAAAATTAAATTTAGTTTAGGGAAATTTTCAGCAAACTGTACTTAGTGTGAAACGGGATGGAACGATAGGCAACATTTGAAATACACTGTAATTCGTCCAATGATATTAAGTCGGCATTCCAAATTTGCACAAAATGCAGTTTGTTGGAAATGTGACTGCAATAAATTCGCTTTTGTGATTTTTATGAAGAAAATCCAGGTTGAATGTTTAGTGAAACACAGTATATCTTTCACTGTGGACGGCGACTTTTATTTACTATACCAAAATTATTTGTCTTGACGTGTATCATCATTACACATGTTTGTATTAATATTTACGTATACCTTTCATACGTTTCTAATCATTGAATGAAAACAGAAGTACAATGTCGGGACAGAATCCTCCTACGTTGGTCTCACTAAACCCTGATCTCGGATTTTCGTTCATGCAAATTGGAAAATTAAATTTAGTTTAGGGAAATTTTCAGTAAACTAACTGTACTTAGTGTAAAACGGGATGGAACGATAGGCAACATTGGAAATACACCGTAATTCGTCCAATGATATTACGTCGTCATTCCAATTTGCACAAAATGCAGTTTGTTGAAAATGTGACTGCAATAAATCCGCTTTTGTGATTTTTATGAAGAAAATCCAGGTTGAATGTTTAGTGAAACACAGTATATCTTTCACTGTGGACGGCGACTTTTATTTACTATACCAAAATTATTTGTCTTGACGTGTATCATCATTACACATGGTTGTATTAATATTTACGTATACCTTGCATACTTTTCTAATCATTGAATGAAAACAGAAGTACAATGTCGGGACAGAATCCTCCTACGTTGATCTCACTAAACCCTGATCTCGGATTTTCGTTCATGCAAATTGGAAAATTAAATTTAGTTTAGGGAAATTTTCAGTAAACTAACTGTACTTAGTGTAAAACGGGATGGAACGATAGGCAACATTGGAAATACATTGTAATTCGTCCAATGACATTGCGTCGTCATTCAAATTTGCACAAAATACAGTTTGTCGAAAATGTCGGTAAAATAAATGCTCTTTTGTGATTTTTATGAACGAAAGTCCAGGTTGAACGTTTAGTGAGACAAAATACTGTAATCTCTCACTTATACGTCGGTGGAAGGGACTAACCAAAAACGACGCATAAACGAGAGAAACGCGTAAATGAAATCAGAGTAAAAATTACATTTGAAATAAATGTTAAGACAAAATTCATCGTTAATTGGTTAAATAATATGCAGAATAATGAAAAATACGAATTATATAGATTGTTACAGTTTTCTAATTCAAATCTAAAATATATACATCTCAAAATTTTAATTACATACTCTATTTTTTTAAATAATCTAAAATTGAAGTTTGTTTATAAGCTTGATGTCTGTCCCTGAAAATAGTTTTTTCAAAGTTCATTGAAACATTAATACGTTGAACCAGATGTATCAGTTCGTTGGATGTAGTGACGGAGGGTTTGCAGAGCATCAATTGCCTTTGCAAAAGTTTGTGGATGGTGTTTTTGCGTTTTCGTTGTTATCTTATTCATTTTCTAATGATGAGAATTTTCCGACTTTTTCCATACCAGTATAATCTTAGAGAAAACGTGTTTTTTATTTAATCGGAACATTTTGCGATTTAAGAGAACAACTTTTTCTCTGAGATTATACTGGTCTGCAAAAAGTCGGAAAATTCTCATCCCTGATTTTCATTAGCATCATCTTTAATTTCTGCGACTATTTCGTGTATATTCCTCTGTTCTATTGTTATTACATTTTCATCAATATATACAAAATCGTTAAAATTAATTATTCTCTAATAAACGGCATTGTATTCTTCATCTAATACTGGTTGATCTTTGGCACAAGATGCATCATTTTCAAATTTCTTCAGAATGAAGCCTTCTTTTTCAATTCCTACTATTAGCTCACACTCTCTATATATTTATATATCTTGTTCAAATTTTCAATCGTTAATAAAATATTTTCTTTTCATCCTATCAAGTTCAAATAATTTTTTTAAAACTTGTACTGGATGACAATTGATGTTAATACAGTTTTTTTCAAATATTAATTCATTAATTAAATTTAATTAATTAATTTTAATTTTATATTTCATTTCTGTTCAAAAGTATAGACTCACTCCATATTTATAGTCTCACCTTCACACATAAAAAGATAATGGGGCTGTTCACGGACGAAGATCAGGCGGCTCGCGGCCGAAGGAGACTATAAATGTGGAGAGAGTCTATACTTTTAAACAGAAATGAAGTATAAAACTAAAATTAAATAATAACATTTAATTAATTAATTAATACTAGATGGAACCCGTCAAAACTTGACGCAAAAAATTACTATAACAGTATCAGTAAAAAAGGCTTCTTTATTATTTATGAAGGGTTGCGTATAAAACAGTCTTTCAAATATATTTTTCCCCAGTCAAATACAGTACTATTTCCGATGCAAACTCCAAACAAAAAATCCGTAAATAACTGTGTAATGCAAATCAGTTTGACATTACCACCATATTCCCCACGGCAAGAAAAAAAATTCATGGACCTATGAAGTATATACAAATAGTATATTCCTACGTTCATCTCATATTCAGTCAATAAAAGAACATAGTAAATAAAGCACGCATCTCCCCCCCCCCCCTGTGATAATGCAACCGAATGAGCTCCTATGCGCATGTGGATTGCATCTGCCCAAAAGCACTGTCAAAATTCGACGTTAAAAAAGTTTTAAAATGATTAAATTAAAAGTTTTAAAATGTCCTCTTTAATCATTGTTCGTTTCAAATCCATATCTTCTAAAACGCATCCATTGTTTTAAGCTAATCAATTTTTATGCAAAGATTAAGAAGTTTTTTACAGTAATAAATCTATCTGCAGATGGAGATTTTTAATGTTTTCAAATGTAATTTATTTGTATGGTTTCTTCGGTTCCTTGACATAATCAGGATGATTATCCCTTTTCCATCACAGTCGGGGATATTTTTCCTCTTATACAGTTGGCAAATGTAAAAAAATAAAAAAAATACAATTCCTAGCATATCCTGATATTTGATGGAACATATTCATCAACGAATTCAACATATCAATTTTATGTTCAACATAAACTAAAAATAGTATTTTTTTCTTTTTTTTCCCCTGACAAATTTTGTTTAGCGCCAAAATGTTCTATCTTATGGACTATCTCATATTCATCAACGAATTCAACATATCAATTTTATGTTCAACATAAACTAAAAATAGTATTTTTTTCTTTTTTTTCCCCTGACAAATTTTGTTTAGCGCCAAAATGTTCTATCTTATGGATAATCTGATCTTAGGATTTATCACTTAAAAAAAAAAAAATTATTATTCACTTTTTATGATGGTTAGGGAAATCTATTTTCAATTGTGGCAACTTTCCCAGGGGCTATTTTACATTATTTAAGTAAACTGGTGGTCATTGATAAGATAGAATTGAAAAAATTTCATGCTTGAAAAATATTTAAAAAGTCGTTAAATTAAGCGGCAGTTTTCAAATAAATTTCAATCGAAAGCTAATTTTTTTTCTAATTGATGATGTAAGAATTAAAATTGCAAAATGTAGTAAAAAATAGAAATTTGTTTTATTTCGAATTGATGTAAGCGCGATGAAAACTAAAGCGTTAGCGCCTTTGTTGTACATTTCTAAAAATTGCCACTGTATTTTGGCTGGCGTCCAAAAGTAGAAAAACATTTTTTGACATCGAAAGAGAAATTTACAGTGAAAGAAATAGGACTTTGCGCTAATAAGGAAATGTTAAATGAACTTATAACAAACCTACCAAAATTATCATATATATATATTAAATCTCCTGTCAACATCCCTTTTTCGCAGAAAATACGAAACGCTGAACGACGAATGAGATAGCATATGAAAGGATTTTTAACAGGCTTCTGACATAGCACATTAACGTTTCGTTAAAACATGTTTTGATTAAAATTTGCTGAAAATTAAAAATTAAATCGGCATTGTTTTCTTAAAAGAAATGAAAGGTTTTCCTCAAATTATTGTTGCCAAAAAAATAAAATACCACATTATATGATGCTCAGCAATTATTATAAAAACACCGCACGGGTTTATTTTATATTTATGATTAAAAAGGGACATTGAAATTGAAATGTTTAGATTTATATTTCTATGTCCCTTGTTTTTCCCGAAGCGGATGACGTCATCCTCTAATGCAGTCAAAATATGATTGTTAATTTTTTTTTTCTCTAGCGTGCCTTTTACAATCTTGGATAAGTTTTTACTCTAACTTTGATGGAATAAATTAGATAATATTTTGTATTGACTAAAAACTAAATGTTGTTTGCAGATATTTTTATCCTTACTTTTTCTTTAGAAGTTTAAACCTACATCTAATAAATATTACATATTGATAAAAAATGGTACTTCTCCATTATCCCGTCGACCACTTTTCATAACAAAAAACTATTGCCAAATAAACGGGAGAACGTTGCCATTGGAATATCAAAATAAATAAATAAATAAAATATAAGAATTTAAGGACACAATTCTTATTTTAATTAATAAAGTAACTAATAAATCAGTAAAACATAATGAAAAATACACGCAAATGTCGAATTAAAAACCACTTGACGTAACAAACACGTATAATGCTTCTGACATCAAGTAAATGGGACTGCATTTTTGGCGTTTAATCTTACAGTTTGGTGATAGTTTTTTGTTATGAAAAGTGGTCGACGGGATAATAGAGGAGTACGTAAAAAATATTAGATTTCAGTGCGAAATCCTCGCACGGGTCCTCTAGTTCCTATGGAATATTAGTCTTACATTGTTTATTCTAGCTAAAAATACAATCATTATTTCAAGATTTTTTTCTACCATAACACTATTTTTAATAACTTTAAATTTCCTGAAATCCTTTACTTTTGTGATTTTTTTTATTAAAAAAGGAAATCTTCTATCCTATAATAAAAAAAAGCAATTGGTAACATGTAATGAAGGTATGCAATCAAGATGAAGAAATCAATGACGGCTCTAAATCTAATCTTTATAATTATGAATGCAAAAATCAGTAAAATTATGTCATGTTAACACAATCATATACATTTTTCTCATTAGTTTTATCAATGTTAAAATAATGCACTTCAAGCTAAGCATAACGTCATTTTCACCGGCGCAAACTTTTCACACGTACTTCATATACCTTACATTAATGCTTAACACCATGCACACAAATAAATATATTTTGTATTTAATTTTAATGAAAAAATGGCATCAACAAAGTTATAATTATGCATAATGATAAAATAAACCGAATGGACAATATTCCCGTGACGCCACAATAAATATGAATTTTTATTCGCTTATAAAACACGCGGATAAGTATTTTTACCGAAATTTAACTTGCAAATTAACAAATTCGGCTTTAAAACCGCGTGCTTTTAATATTTATTATTTCCCTTTTATTCAACCACAGAGTTTAGAGAATAAACTCTGTGCTTCGCAACAGTAGGCGTTATCCGATTATGACGTCATTAGCAGAAGTAAACGTTTAATTGGAAATTACGGTTAATTAATTAAATTTTCGAACAAACGAATGCATGATAACAAATCTGTGTCCAAATATCTTTCATTTAAAAAAAGAATGATGTAATTTGATGCAGTAGTTTGTTCTCACGGATTGTCGAAAGAAATCGCTTAACATTTTAAATATATAGATTTGAAAAAAAAAACTATATTATCATTAACTGTAACATCGCTATGGCACTTTATTGTGAAGTTTGGTAATTTTTGAAATTCAATATTTGAAAAACAGCATAATCATTAGATTTTAAATTTATATCAAGAAAAATACAATTTTTTTAACTTTCCAACGCAGTTTGTCTAACAATTTTGTGAGAAATACTTTTCGAGCTATTAATTTTTGGTATTTTAGCTATTTATTTTTTATTTAATTTTTAATACATTTCTAAAATTTCTCTTATGTAAGATATTTAGCAGGATGTAAATTTAGGAATAAATACCGTCAGTGGCGAAGCGTGTAGATCGCTGTAAAAAATTTCTATTTGACCTAAGTAGGAATTGACTTAAAAAAAAAGTTTTTATATTACTTATTTATAACAGTTCTCTTAGAAACAGCCGGTGTGAAGGGGTGTGATCCAAGAATGCAGCATATAACAGTGTTCAAAAAACAAATGTAAAAATACAACCAACTGACGTCTCATTTACAAGCTAATGTGAAAATTTTTGGAAAGGACATGTGTAGAATGGAAAGAAATGACAAGAGAAACTGTAAATTTCTCCGACGTAAAAGTGAGAGATACATTCACGTTGCGACGCATAAACGAAAGAACAGTAACATTGCATTGCTATATCTTTATCCAGTAATACCTAAAATCGACATATAACTGAGAAAGACGCATAAAAGAGGCAACGTATAAGTGAGAGATTAGTGTATATCTTTTATCACTGTGGACGACAACTGTTATTTACTATACCAAAATTATTTGTCTTGACGTGTAACATCATTACACATGGTTATATTAATAACTTACACATACCTTGCACACTTTTCTAATCATTGAATGGAAACGGAAGTAAAAAAATACTGATGATAGATTTTTCTTCAAATTTAAATACCCCAAAACAATATCTTACTGAAATTTATTGTACGTATCTGACAAATTGTGCGAGCTATAATATACCTGACCGATAACGTGCATTAAGGAAATTGTTCGTTCAGCTAAAAGAGCTATCTCTAACCTGGTTAAATAAAATAAAGTCTGTTGCATTTATTCCAGTATAATATTAATACACATGTAAGGTAAATAAAATTCGGTTAACTTGTATGCCTTTTTATGTTCATCGTATGTTCGTTGTTAATCCAAACTCTCGGGAAATGTATTCATTGCACTGAGAGCAATGTGTCAGTATCCTATTACTGAAATGAACACAGTTTTCGGTTATATAACATGATGAATCATCACGGATTATTTAAATTAAAGATAATATATTAATTTTAACTCCTTAAGCACCACATTCAATTTAGTAATAGTCTGCTGAATACCAGATATATGAAATTTCGTCAAAAGTAGTTTATGTCATTATTTTTAATTACATGTGGATAATTTAATTTCATGTAATTTAAGGAGATAAAATAAAGGTTTATTTATATTATACAAGCAAAAATAATGTTCGAAGTACCAATCTCCATCGCTTTATTCAAAGTTATCATCACTATCGTCTATGTGATCATCAGAATTAGGAACATAAACTCTGTCCGTGTATGACATAGTTATTCCATAAAATCACTATCCCAGATACAAACAAAACCGAAAGCTAATCTCTGCAATTAACGAAAGACATCAGAACAGAATAACCAACGCAAAAACAATCTACTTATAATAAAATCCGAAGGCAAGAAAGTGTCTGTAACCATTCCGGGCGCGACCACTCTTATCTGCGAATCGACCGTAGTTAAACGCCATGTTAGGCTTAATGAAAAACATATACTAACATATGACAACTAAACAATAATTTCTTCTACGTGAAATCATGTCTGTTCTGCATATTTTCACATAAAACATGTATATATTTTCCAATTATAATGTATTAAGTTCCAAATTAAAAATAAGCTATTATAAACATCAGATTACTAAATATAAACAAACAAACACTGTTTCCATTCAGAATTTCCTAAACTTGAAACAAATGAATGACTCTTTGAACGCTTCATTAAAAAAATACAGGTTAATAAACATGATTCTGTTCTTGAAATATTTGTAAAAGCATATTAAGGCGGTATTAAAAAAAAATATTTTTCCACGCTCAACAACTCAAAATTTTGAGACACATTCCCAGACTCATTTTTAAAAGTAACAACAGGAAACTTGGTAGAGTGATTTATAAAGACATTTATAAGTGCCCCATGTTTTTATTTGTCGTTCAATTAATTAGAAATTTATTTACAGACAATTATTTTCACAGTACGATCTTTTTTTTTTCTTGTTTCCAGCGCTATCGCTTCGGGAAATTCGGTTCAAAATGTCCACTTTGACAGCATTTTAAAAAATATATTCTGCCTTTATCAAAAAATCGAGACAGTGGGGATATTATAAAGTTTCTGAATAAGATAACCTGCCGATTGGATACATTTTAGAGCAAAAATGAATTTACAAATGTGTCTCAAAATAAGCTTTTTTGATTTGAAAGTCTAAATATTACCCCCCATTATATAAAATAAAATAAAATTTACCCCATTATAATATTAATGACACCCTTAAAGTCTTTAAATATTTTTTTTTTTTTTAAACCTTCAAAAACTATTTTTGCAGCCATCTTTCGTCAATTAATATAAGCAATCGAGCTTTGTTTTAGCATATTAAAATGTAATGTGAAATTTTTAGAAATTACATTTCAGTTTGCTAATGTGGCGAGTCATTTATTTTTTAGAATCATTCATCAAAATTATTTGTACTGTACTGATTGGCAATTGGCAACGTGTGTTTTACTGTTTTTACCATCTTTGTTGATCTTTCTAAATGCTGTTTTGAACACGCGGTGGATTTGAATCTGTTCAATCAAATCAGTTTTTATTGTTTTATATAGTTAAGGATCGTTTTAGCGATGCCTGATGAAAATGATGAAACGCCGATTGAACGTAGACGGCGATTAATTAGAGAAAGACAATCGAGGTGGCTTGCTTGGCAATCGCAAGTAACATTGGACCGTATACGGGAAGATTGCGCCATCTACCGGTAGATAATACAAACAAATTTTGAAATTTTGTTTCCATCGTAAATAAAATTATTTTTTTTCTTATGAAACGTAATTAAAATATAATGAATAAATAGTACCGAGTAATTTCCATTTAATTTTGCTTATATAATCCAAAAATGAGCTGTGTGGTGAGACAAGCTCTTTAGAAACTCGTTGATAACACTTTTTTTACAGAAAATTTCACACATGGATTATTTTTTTAAATATTTAATTTGAATGTTTTGTCCATTCGTTGAACTATTACAAAAATTGAATATTGATTCTATATCCTGTCATTTTTGACGGGGGGTATATACTAGTTGAACGATGAAAATAGAAACAAAGCAGCGGGTAACGAAATCTGTTTTTTTGGACACGTAACGCCATCTTTTGGGTGCGAAAACAACCATAGTTTATAGCAATGATGAGCCAGTACAAAACCAATCACAATAGAAATTACGACTCAAAAAACAAGATGTTTGAAACATTGCAGTCTGGACATGTAATGAGAACGTATGGTCATACGTCGTGATATTTCAAATAGAAGAGTTCATGACGTACACAGGTGCGTTGTGGTGCATAAGGGGTTAATGTTTACAATCACGTACTATTCACTACAATTTAACTAAAATTATTACATTATATTATTGTGGAGCATGTTTTACTCCTTACTTCACGCGCTACACACTTCACAAGACCTAAATAATAATGTTAAAGCTCTAAATAAAAAGTTCAAATTTCGTTAATAATATCACATTGATAACTGGAAAATAGTTTCCTAATTTAGAGAAACGGGATGCAATTAAGTCATTATAACTATAAGCATAAACATGATGGTAAAGTTTGTTGTGGAATTACTTTATTTTATTCATTAATTGGTTTCTTGCTTATATGTCTTTGAGGAAATGACATTAATAATAAGACCACTGTAATTAATGTAATCATCGTGTGGGTGTCAGTTTTCTTGACGTAGATAAATTTCCTTTTTTATTGGTTTCAGAGGTTTATTGGTATTACTTTAGATGAATGAAAGTTCTGGGTAATTCCTTTGAGAGAGATTATTATTTTCAGTAGTGAATAAGTGTATATGATTATTATACATGGCATACAATTATATTATTTCTTGAAACTGTACAGAAAATGTTCAAATTGTATAAAAAAAATCAGCACTTCTGTTTGTTGTTCGATACTCTATCAGTCATACAATGATTAAGATCTTGCTTCCTACTAAGAAATAACAACTGCCTCTCCAAAGAATAATTCTAATATTTAATATAGAAACAGACTACGTTGTTTTACATCTTAAACCATGTCCATTAAGGTCCTTATTATTACATACAGATGACAATTGTAATAGATGAGACTGTAGGATAATTTGATAAATGGAGTGAGATAACTATGCTTTGTCAGGCGAAAGTGGGACATTGTGATCGGTTTCCGAAATTTGTATAACACAGAATTCTGAGTATTATAACACTTAATTATTTTTCTAATACAAATATTTGAAATTTGTTTTTAAGTAGAACTGTATATATATATTAGCACGTAGGATTTCAAAATAATTAAAACAAGGAAGAAAAATCATGCACCACGGCATAGATTATGAAACACTTTCCAATACTATCGGAATATTGTTAAGAAATATAATTTTTGTTCATACAATGGAATGAGATGTCTAAATAAACACAAAATAACCACAACGCAGTATGCCTGGCTCTCAGTGAGAGAAATTGGGAAATGAAAGGCAGGTGTGAAGTGACGCCTACTGTAAATATCTTAGAGGTCAAATAAAAATTTCTAGTTGCAATTTCTAAAATTCACATAACTGTATCATTATATGCTACTTTATAGAAAATTAGAAATATTTTGTTTTTATTTAAATTATTGAAGTTCTACAATATTAATCTTTATTATAATAATCTACAATATTATAATAATTGAAGCAACTTGAAAACTGATAAAGCCTTTTTAATTAATACTACATTTTCAAATTAATAGAGAAATGCACTTAGACATGTTAAACAAAATTAAACCTAACAAAATGTTATCCATTGTTGACAATTACACTTAAATTTAGTAAACAAAAGAAAAAAAAACTATACATATAATATAATTACAGACGAATATTGTTAACATAAAATCTAAAGGACCATTTTTTTTGTGTGTGTGTGTGTTAACCGTTAAAATAATAGTACCATCTTATCTGCTGGGACTGCATTATCAATTCATGTTAAGCAAAAATTCACATTCAGCGATTTAATGCTAACAATGCTTGACTGCATATAGATTGCAAAATTAAAGTCAAACAATACCCACTAACTTTAATAAAGTTATATAATAAAATCGGATATCTGACTGCCCTTCAGCTACATCATTTCACATAGATTTATAGCTTTATCTGGACAAAAATCTGCTAAATCGGGTCTATACAGTTTTACCATTAATAAATCATTAACAATATAAGTGATAAACGGTTATCTGTATCATTTTTTATTAAATTAAACGGAATAAATCCCTTTTCACATTCAGCAGTGCTAAATGGCAGGTTCAATATAAAGTTTAGAAGTTTGCATAAATTAAAATATTTATTTGGATTTGTACACTCTGCTAAAAATCACTGTCAAACTGTCTTACATAAGAATTTATGTTTGGTGTGAGACCAAATTTTCAAAAGCGGGTGATTGGCTAAGTTAAACAAAAAATAAGTGTTAATGACATTAACAGAAAATAAATCGCCGTAGGGCATTAAAATTTTTGACTAATTAAGTTCTTTTGCGATTTTCGAAAAAATATATTTCTAATTTACAAACGTTTCCTTTTAAATAATGCTTTGTTATATATTTGCAAAGATTTGATATAATATTGCTAATACGGCATAATTAGCCGTATTAGGCACACATACTCTTTTGCAGAGAAATCTTCATGAGATATGCAGCATGAAATTACAATGAAAAGCATTATATTAAAAAGTACAATAGCTAATACATACATAAAGAAAATATGCATATGTAAAGTGAGGATATCCGCTACTGCCTAACCTGAATCCTCAGAAAGCGAGTGTAAATATACTTTGGTTCATTCAAATAAACACGTCTTCATTCCTTGTTCAAGTAAAAGTGGCAATTTCATGTTCCAGGGGTCTTATGGACGTACTTTTAAAATTACAAAATAAATGGTGATTTAAACTATCAGTAGTAATCAGTTATACATATGAAATATGATTATTTGTTTATTTAAATTGAAATATAACATTAACAACATTTTTTATGCAAAATTATAATTTCCTCACTGTGACCCCACTCACACATCTATGAAAGAAAGTGGTTGCTCTGCTATTATAGCATGTATGTTTATAATGATTTTGTTTATATAAAATCCATTAAATATACTTAAATACATATTTAGACACTTAATTATAGTTATAGTTTTTTTCAATGAAGGTAACTAGGATACTTTTTATTGTTGTCCCTAGTACTTGACATCATTCCCTCACATTACTATAAATTTGCCCCTATTTACTCCCAAGCTCTCACTAATCTTCCGTAATATGTGGGTCAATTTAAACCCTGTTTAATACGTTTTGCACCAGAATTTTTTTAAGAAATGAAATTAAGTATATTCCATGTAGAAATCTGAAATTAATTAAATAAAGATTCATCAAATAATTTTCCTGGTTCGAAACGTTGTTAAATTTGGTCAAATTAATCCACATATTACGGAAGATTAGTGAGAGCTTGGCACCTTTGCATGCATTATGTAGGTCTAGGATAGTCTTATATATGTTATAGTCTGTATAGTAGGTGTAAAGTAAAGAAACAATCCTTTTTTTTCTTTTGCTTAACAACATTTTTCACAATGCTATAAAGTATTAAATCAAATTAACTATTTTTATTATCCATCATTTCCTCATCTAGCATATTTTTGACATAAGCAAATCAAATTTCTTTTTCTGTTAATATATTGTTAGAAATTCTTTTCAAAAGATATTTAGCAATTGAAAATATACCAAATCATTTTTGTACAAAGGGATTTTTAGAAGTATTTCATCCTTTCCTCATAATCTTAATATATGAGGCAATGATCTGAATCCATTTACATGTGGTCTATACAATAAAATAAGACTAATCAAATGCAATAAAAAGCATATTAAAAAACCCTTAAGATTTTTATTACGGTAAGTAGGGTTAAGTAATTTTGAGGAAATTTCATTTGGGTCTATTTCTTAAAAAAACAAAACGCCACTTTCGGATAATGAGCCGTTCATTAATATAGAAATCTTATATAATCAAAATTAATTTTTAATCCGCACCTGTAAAAGTAGACAAATTTTTCTGTTTGAAAACTACGCGTTATACCCCGGAATATACGGCATCGCAAATAAAATAAAATAAATAAAATACTTAAAATTCTTTTTTTTTTTCTGGTTCTCATTAAATAAACGAAATAGTTTTTACAAACTGCTATGTTTCTTTAAATCGTGAATAACAGGTTTCTAGAAAATTATTCTGTATTAATTTCATAAACTGGCGAAAAAAGAAGGAAATTAATATAAAGAAATATTAAAAAGGGAAATTTAAAACTATATTTTGTAGAATTGTATAAGAAGGTTATAAAAAAATTGAAATTTAAACAATCGGATATAAGCTGCTGACACATTATCAGGAAAGAGAAGAAATTTAACAAATGGAACAGATTTGTCTAAAAATGAAAATAAATCTCCTATGAAAAAAAAATCAGCTATTACAATGCATAATACAATGACAAGGATTTCGCATTAATAATATTATTAGAGAAACATAGATAATTTCAATGTTACTTTATTTTTTTATAATACCTAATTAAAGTATTTCTTCTTTATCCGTATAATTAAACAGTGAAAATCGTAATCATTTCAGGGAATTATAATTTATTTCCCCCTAGTAATTAGCGATTTTCACAAAAGTATCTTGAGAATACCGTCTTTTTAATTTTTAAGCAATTTGTTTCTCATTAGAATAAATCTTTGTAAAACTAACAAATAGCACGTATTTGCCCTGAACCAGAATATTAATAAATCAGAATCGAATTGAAAATGAATAAAAAAATATCAATGGAAATATAAATATTTGTTTTCTCTTAATTGTTTTAATTAGGCTTGTTTCATTAATAAGCTAACCAAAGCAACAAATTAAAATAATCTAGTCTTTGTAAATATATAACATAGCATTGTTTAAAAGGAAACATTGTTTGTAAAATAGAAATATTTTTTTTTTCGAAAATCGCAAAAGAACTTAATTAGTCAAAAATTTTAATGCCCTTCGGCGATTTATTTTCTGTTAATGGCATTAAATGTTTTGATTATTCGTGTAATCAAAGTATCATATAAAGTAAATTGTTTATTCCGTTTTAAATGTATGTTATGGAAAAATTAATAAAAAGCGTTTAAGTTGGAAATACAGTGAAGTTTTGAAAATAATATCAAAGTCATAATCATTGAAAAATGTTAAAAGTGTATGTCTTATGGAATTTAGGCCTGTTTGATGAAAAATTGTATACTTTTTAAGAATCCGCTTACCAATAATCAATTTTTGATATTTCAACACTATAAAGGAAATATAGATTGATATTTTAAAATTTAATCAATGAGATGTGATGAAATTTGTTAATGCATTCCTATTTGTTTTGTATATATAAGGCGTTTTCAAATGAAAGTGGTTCGAAGCGTCGCACACGAACAGTTTTCAATGTATTTTCGTGAAACAAACGTGATAGTGATATGGAATGGAGGCCTGTTTGATGAAATATTGTATACTTTTTAAGAATCCGCTTATCAATAATCATTTTTGATATTTCAACACTATAAAGTAAATATAGATTGATATTTTAAAATTTAATCAATGAGATGTGATGAAATTTGTTAATGCATTCCTATTTGTTTTGTATATATAAGGCGTTTTCAAATGAAAGTGGTTCGAAGCGTCGCACACGAACAGTTTTCAATGTATTTTCGTGAAACAAACGTGATAGTGATATGGAATGGAGGCCTGTTTGATGAAATATTGTATACTTTTTAAGAATCCGCTTATCAATAATCATTTTTGATATTTCAACACTATAAAGTAAATATAGATTGATATTTTAAAATTTAATCAATGAGATGTGATGAAATTTGTTAATGCATTCCTATTTGTTTTGTATATATAAGGCGTTTTCAAATGAAAGTGGTTCGAAGCGTCGCACACGAACAGTTTTCAATATATTTTCGTGAAACAAACGTGATAGTGATATGGAATGGAGGCCTGTTTGATGAAATATTGTATACTTTTTAAGAATCCGCTTATCAATAATCATTTTTGATATTTCAACACTATAAAGTAAATATAGATTGATATTTTAAAATTTAATCAATGAGATGTGATGAAATTTGTTAATGCATTCCTATTTGTTTTGTATATATAAGGCGTTTTCAAATGAAAGTGGTTCGAAGCGTCGCACACGAACAGTTTCAATGTATTTTCGTGAAACAAACGTGATAGTGATATGGAATGGAGGCCTGTTTGATGAAATATTGTATACTTTTTAAGAATCCGCTTATCAATAATCATTTTTGATATTTCAACACTATAAAGTAAATATAGATTGATATTTTAAAATTTAATCAATGAGATGTGATGAAATTTGTTAATGCATTCCTATTTGTTTTGTATATATAAGGCGTTTTCAAATGAAAGTGGTTCGAAGCGTCGCACACGAACAGTTTTCAATGTATTTTCGTGAAACAAACGTGATAGTGATATGGAATGGAGGCCTGTTTGATGAAATATTGTATACTTTTTAAGAATCCGCTTATCAATAATCATTTTTGATATTTCAACACTATAAAGTAAATATAGATTGATATTTTAAAATTTAATCAATGAGATGTGATGAAATTTGTTAATGCATTCCTATTTGTTTTGTATATATAAGGCGTTTTCAAATGAAAGTGGTTCGAAGCGTCGCACACGAACAGTTTTCAATGTATTTTCGTGAAACAAACGTGATAGTGATATGGAATGGAGGCCTGTTTGATGAAATATTGTATACTTTTTAAGAATCCGCTTATCAATAATCATTTTTGATATTTCAACACTATAAAGTAAATATAGATTGATATTTTAAAATTTAATCAATGAGATGTGATGAAATTTGTTAATGCATTCCTATTTGTTTTGTATATATAAGGCGTTTTCAAATGAAAGTGGTTCGAAGCGTCGCACACGAACAGTTTCAATGTATTTTCGTGAAACAAACGTGATAGTGATATGGAATGGAGGCCTGTTTGATGAAATATTGTATACTTTTTAAGAATCCGCTTATCAATAATCATTTTTGATATTTCAACACTATAAAGTAAATATAGATTGATATTTTAAAATTTAATCAATGAGATGTGATGAAATTTGTTAATGCATTCCTATTTGTTTTGTATATATAAGGCGTTTTCAAATGAAAGTGGTTCGAAGCGTCGCACACGAACAGTTTTCAATGTATTTTCGTGAAACAAACGTGATAGTGATATGGAATGGAGGCCTGTTTGATGAAATATTGTATACTTTTTAAGAATCCGCTTATCAATAATCATTTTTGATATTTCAACACTATAAAGTAAATATAGATTGATATTTTAAAATTTAATCAATGAGATGTGATGAAATTTGTTAATGCATTCCTATTTGTTTTGTATATATAAGGCGTTTTCAAATGAAAGTGGTTCGAAGCGTCGCACACGAACAGTTTTCAATGTATTTTCGTGAAACAAACGTGATAGTGATATGGAATGGAGGCCTGTTTGATGAAATATTGTATACTTTTTAAGAATCCGCTTATCAATAATCATTTTTGATATTTCAACACTATAAAGTAAATATAGATTGATATTTTAAAATTTAATCAATGAGATGTGATGAAATTTGTTAATGCATTCCTATTTGTTTTGTATATATAAGGCGTTTTCAAATGAAAGTGATTCGAAGCGTCGCACACGAACAGTTTTCAATGTATTTTCGTGAAACAAACGTGATAGTGATATGGAATGGAGGCCTGTTTGATGAAATATTGTATACTTTTTAAGAATCCGCTTATCAATAATTATTTTTGATATTTCAACACTATAAAGTAAATATAGATTGATATTTTAAAATTTAATCAATGAGATGTGATGAAATTTGTTAATGCATTCCTATTTGTTTTATATATATAAGGTGTGTTCAAATGAAAGTGATTCGAAGCGTCGCATACGAACAGTTTTCAATGTATTTTCGTGAAACAAACGCGATAGCGAAGGTGTATGTACCACGCGTGTGCATGCGCAAGCAGATTTGTGATAACTTCATTCATAAGGACGTGACATTCAGATGAAAATGGCTAGTGTGGAAGCAACTGCGTCCAAAACGGATCAGCGAGCTGTAATTAAGTTTTTAACACTGAAAGGGTGTAAGCTGGTGGATATTCATCGCAGAATGCTGGCTGCGTACGGTGACACGTGTGTGTCGAAGCCTACGGTGACGAGGTGGGCGAGAAGGTTTAGTGACGGTCGGCAGAAGACAACGCCCTGTCAGGCGCACAAAGTTGTGACAGAAAAGCTGATTATGGACATTGACACTACAATCAAGGGAAATTGACGTCGAAACATTCGTGACGTCGCAACGAGCTAAAGGTTTCCATGATCAACCGACATCGTTCTTCGAAGGATGGAATTCGTAACCTTCCTAAGCAATGGGACGCCTGCTTAAACGCCATGGATGATTTTCTTTAACAAAATTTGTATGCATTTCACTCACTAAATATTGTTGTTTCTATCTATGTATCTGTCTCATTTCTGTCCCTACGCATCTCATGGATACACACCTCGAATCACTTTCATTTGAACACTCCTCATATATGTCAGGGTTCGTACGGGGTCCAGGTACTTTCAGGGTAATTACCAGTAATTTCTTATAGAAAAATTCGAATTATATAATCGTGCGATTATATAAGGCGAGTTTTTCTATAAGAAAATACTGGTACTCCCCCTGAAAATTCCAGGACCCGTACGAACTCCGTAATATATATATATATATATATATATATATATGCGTGTGTGTCAGACAGAGAGAGGGGGAATTTTGAAGGAGGAGTTCGATCAAGAGCGGATAATAAAGACAATTACATGTTACATACATATTTAGGTTTAGATTATAAAGTAATATACAATTTGTTAACATCTTAGAGCTTATTCGCTCTACATGTTTACGAATTGTATATTACTTTATAATCTAAACCTAAATATGTATGTAACATGTAATTGTCTTTATTATCCGCGCTTGATCGACCTCCTCCTTCAAAGATTATAGAGACTGAAAAATTGTCTCAGAAGGAAGGTGTGATTTTTAAAACTTAAAAACTGAAAACATTTACAAAGCATAAAGAAACGATTTTGAACTAGTTCAAAAGAACGAAAATCAATATAAGCATCTTTATAGAACTAATTAAATAAAACTTAATAAAAAACAATAAAGAAAAATCAATCGAAGAAATGGCTTTCTCAAAAGAAACACAGATAATTGAAAAATTAAACCCAAATAACTATTCAATATGGAAATTCAAGGTCCAAATGTTATTAATAAAAGTAGATTTATCTGAATTAATAAAAGAAGAACCGCCAAACTAAGTAACACCTGATTGGCAAAAGAGTGACAAGAAGGCAAGGGCCATTATAAATCTAAGTCTTGAGGACTCTCAAATCGTCCATATAAGAAATTTAAACACGTCGAAACAAACATGTGACACATTAAAAAACATTCATGAAAGAGCAAATCTTTCAAGCAAACTTTACTTACTCAAAAAATGATATGTCGCCAAATTACAAGAAAGCGGTAATATGCAACGTCACATAACAAATATTCTTGAAACCATCGACAAACTCTCCGCAATTGGAGAAAATATTAGTGACTCGCATATATCAGCACTACTACTGTGCTCACTTCCACCTAGTTATAATACTCTAATAACGGCTCTGGAAGCCAGGCCGGAAAATGAATTAACACCAGAATACATAAAATATAAACTTGTCGACGAATATACTAAACGAGTAGAAACTCGGAACCAACCAAAAATTCGACAAAATCGCTTAAAACGCAGAAAAAGTTCGTAAATAATGATTACAAAAATCATAATAAATTTTGCACGTACTGTAAGAAAAATAATCATAACTATAAAGAATGCTGGCACTTAAAAAACAGAAATTCACAAAAAGCTACACCAAAACAAACATTTAAACCAAAGAAGTTTACATCGTCGCTCTGCTTCGAAAACTCAATCGGTGATAGTGAAAATGATAGGTACGAAACGAAAGAAAAAATAAATAAAAACGTACAAATAAATCATAACAAAAATCAAGATGCAGCATTTATAATCGAAAAGCCTGGAAAACCAACCTGGATTATTGATTCCGGAGCATCAACCCATATTGCGAACAGCAAAGAAATATTTACTGAAATAAACAACACCGAACAAACATCCGTAATAATCGCGAACGGAAACACACTCAATTCCTACGGATCCGGTGAAGTTATGATTACAACAAAAACATCAAACGGGGACTCAAATAAAATAAAATTAAAAAACGTGTTATATGTTCCAGATTTGTAAACAAACTTAATTTCTGTGAGTAAAGCAACTCAACACGGTTACAAATTAATATTTGATGACGAAAAATGCATGCTATCCTGTAACGGCAAAACGTATCTGGCAGCGAAAAAGAAAAATAAGTTATATGAGGTAATTCTCTCAGATAAAGATATCCCAAACACAGCAAATATCGCAAACGACTGCAAAAATAAAGAATGTCTAGAACTTTGGCACAAACGCCTAGGTCATAGGAATTACGAAAGTATAAAACAAATGATGAAAAACAACTTGGCCAATGGCATAAACATAAACAACTGCAGCCATACTACACACTGCGAAGCATGCATAAAGACAAAAACTACTGATGCACCATATCCGAAATTATCTGAACATAAAACGACACAGGTACTCGACCTGATACATACAGACGTCTGTGGACCGATAAGAACAACCTCTTTAGGGGTAAAAAAGTACTTCGTCACTTTTATTGACGACCTCTCAAGATTCACAGTAATTTATTTACTATCTCACAAAGATGAGGTCTCAGACAAAATAAAGGACTATATACAAATGGTTCACACACAAATCGGGAGATATCCCAAAGCATTCAGATCGGATAGCGGGGGCGAATATATCGGTAAAAATACGGAGGATTTTCTAAGAAAAAGAGGTATAAAACACCAATTTACTGTTCCACACTGCCCGAGCCAGAACGGGATTGCTGAAAGAAAGTATAGGAGCTTGATAGAAATGACCCGAGTTATGCTCTCAGAAGCTGGGTTACCACGCAGATTCTGCTGTGAAGCAATAAATACAGCAACACATCTCCAAAACAGACTACAAACAAAGGCTACAAACAAAACTCCGTACGAAATTTGGTTCAAGAGAAAACTAAACTTACATTACCTTCGAGTATTTGGCTGTAAAGCTTACATATGTCGTATATACATAAACAAGATACATAGAGGGAAATTAGATAACACAGCCTGGGAAGGAATATTTATGGGATATGATAACCACTTAAAGGGTTATAGAGTATACACCAAAAATAATGAAATCATAATCGTGAGAACTGTAAAATTCTTAGAGAATAACACACACATTCTGAATGAAGAAAATAATGAACCAGAATGCCTGCTTGATAACAAAAATTATATTGAAACGGAAATAAACAATACAGAACAAACACAAGTAGAACCCGATCAAAATATTCCTACATTAATAAGGTCAGAAAGGACAAAAAGGGGAGTTCCACCCAATAGATATACATCCGACAGTTATATCTGTATAGTAAAAAACGATGAAATAGTAGAACCGAAAAATTGGAAAGAAATCAACGAAATAAAAAGTCCTAGAGAAAAGGAAAATTGGCTCAAAGCCACAGATGCGGAAATAGAAGCGCTGATGAAAATTAAAACATGGGAACTGGTAGAACCACCACCAAATAGAAAAATAATAGGATCAAAATGGATCTTTAAGAGGAAAGTCGTTAGCTCAGGAAAATCACCCATATATAAAGCAAGATTAGTTGCTAAAGGATTTAGCCAAACATTTGGTGAAGATTATGATGAAACGCTTGCACCAGTAGTGCAACACACCACCATTCGTGCATTTTTATCCGCAGCCGCTTACAAAAATCTAGATGTACACCATATTGACATAAATGCGGCATTCCTTCATAGAAATTTACAAGAGGAAATCTACATGCAACAACCAGAGGGTTACACAAAAACAAACTCTAATTATAAAGTTTGTAAACTAAATAAGACCATATATGGTCTCAAACAGGCAGCAAGAGCCTGGCACATGAAAATAGAAACTTCATTAAAAGCACTTAATTTCACGCAAAGCACAGCCGATACATGCTTATTCATAAGAAAAGAAAAGGAAAATTTTACATACGTAATAATCTATGTCGATGACTTTCTTATAGCAAGTAAACCGGAAATAATAAAAGAAATCGTAAAACGCTAAACGAAGAATATGAATTGAAAAATTAGGACAAATAAAGAAATACTTAGGAACCGAAATAGAAAAAATACCGTACGGTTACGCACTAAACCAAAAATCAAAAATTGAAGAGTTAGCTAAGAAATTTAATCTTGAAAATGCAAAACCATACGGAACACCAATGGAACCCGATTCTAATAAAATAGAAGTTGAAGAAAATTTGTTACCAAACAACACAGAATACGGAAAGGCGATAGGCTCACTTCTTTACATCGCGACAGTTACCAGACCAGACATAACAGCACCAGTCAACATCCTTAGTAGACGTAATGAAGCACCGCGAAACAAGGACTGGAATGCAGTAAAGAGAATAATCAAATATTTACACTGTACGAAAAATTTAAATTTAGTTTTAAATACAAAAAAGAAACCAAAATTAGAAGTATATACCGACTCAGATTGGGCCGGAGATACAAAAACGAGAAAATCAACTTCTGGCAGTATTTACATGTTGGGAGACAATCCAATACAGTGGATCACAAAAAGGCAATCATGCATCGCTTTATCATCTGCTGAAGCAGAATATATATCTGCAGCAAACGCTTGTCAAGAATCTTTATGGTTAATTAAATTATTAGAAGATTTAGGATTAACTCAGGAAAAGCCAATTATAATGCATGAAGATAACCAAAGCTGCATAAAGATGATACACAACGAAAAGTTTGGTAAGCGTACCAAACACATTGACGTCAAATTTCATGCCATAAAACAGCTTAGAGAAGAAGGTATTATAGAATTAAAATATTGTCCTACAGATCACAGGAAAGCAGACGCGTTAACCAAGTCCTCCACCAAAATGTAAACGCGTAAACAGGAGCAGATGCTAGCTCCATTATAATGTGAAATAACCGCTATTAATGTTTAAATGTAACTTGTAAAATATATGTAAAGTTTTGAGTTTAATAATAGTATCTTAAATGGAACAATCAGTCTATTTACTCCGAGTCATCTAATTAAATAATTAGTTTTTTCAGCTTAAAAGTAAATGATGCTGAACATGTCGTGCCTTAATTAATCTTGGATTAATCGTCGAGAACCTATGGATAAAAATCAATTTATGGATATACAATTGGATTAAGCCATGAGATGCACCTTCAGAAAAGGTAAGAGAATTTTATCTTATCATTTTTTATCTTCTTGAGACACCATCCGCCCTGATGATAAATCTGTCATGTGTAGTCGTAGCAGATTAAGAAATACAATCGTTTCCTTAGACCTGACTATATTCTTTTCATCTACAAGATGATCCTTTTGAAGTCAGACACGAGTTCCATGCTTGGAGAATCAGGCTCTTCTGAGCGAGGGAGATTATTGGTTGATTTCATGATCAGGAAACGGCCAAGTGGGCGACAGTAAATAATTTTGCCAGTTATTGACGGGAAAAGGCCATGCAAAAACGCGCGTTCTTGCTTTCTTTTTTATCCGACTTAAAAAGACTTCCGACTCTAGAAAAATGGGAGTTTCTTATAGTCAATTGGCCAGATCATATCCAGACACCATGACGTTTTTTGGGGATGGTTCTCTGGGGCTCATCTTGGTAACCGCAAGAAAGAAGAATCCTGTATACTCTGCATTTGTACTCTTAAACAACGAGCAATTTTGAAGCGTGAAAGTGATAAATATCAGCCTGTAAAACAAAGTTAACAGGGAAATTTAGGTTTAAGTACGGGCTTTCAAAGTTAGAGAAAATTTTTGGGAATTTTAAATTTTATATCTTGAACTTTTAAATTTAAATTTTAAATTTTAAGAAGGTTTACGTTTTTATTCTTTCACACACACACACACACACACACACACACACACACACACATATATATATATATATATATACACATATAGGATCAGGGCAAGTAATTCGGAATTAAATGAAGTAACACTTGAATTAACAAATTATGTCTATTAATACGTTAAACACAGATACAAAGATATTTACAAATATATATACATTCTAAATAAACTACTTAAAATATAGCTTGTAATTCTACGTCGTTCGTCTGCGTCTTAAAATAACATCTTTTTTCACTGCTCTCATCTACAGTTCTCCGCGCCAAAACATGACACTCTTTCTCTTTTCCATCATATCACTTCATTTCGGCCGCTGGCTCTTTAGCCACGCCTCCAGCATTACGGCGATCTGTAGAGAGTAGTGTTTGCAAGTCGTAAACAAACTACGCAGAAAGGAATTACCCTATATATATATATATATATATATATATATAAAATTAAAAAATAACTGTAACGTATGAATTTTTTAACAGAAATTCATTTCTACAAGCTTCAAATGGGCGAATCCTAATTTTTAGCTCAATCTACAAAGTAGTTTTTGAGTTATGCGTAAAAAACTCCCGGCACGGCAATCAGTTTCGCAATGATTACAAATGAATTTAACAATAAGTGTTCAAAACTTCTAACCTTCAAAATTCCTAAACTATTTGTCAGAATAACTTACCGTTGCAATCCTAAGGTATATTTTACAAAAAAAGCTAAATGTTATGTCAAATTTGAGCGTTTGTGTTGATATTTTTGGAGTTTGTTACAATGTCCGAATGAAGACGACCTCTTACGATAATTTTTTCAATACAAATGAAGAAAGGCATCATCGAATGGCAGTTTCTTCTTTTCGTCTGTGACAATTTTGAAATAAAAATGAATGGTGTGTTCTTTCTTTCTCTTTTTTCCCCCACAACAGTGCATGTCAAAGCAAACGATTTTTGTATTTAAAACCAAGGCTGCAATATCCATTACCAGTTGAAGAGTGATATAGCAAGTAATTAATAAATAAGCTGTAAAATTAAATGATTACTATCTTGCATTTACGAGAATCGAATGGTAAATCCCCAAACACCCGGAATCTCATTTGTAAGTCTTCGAGGATTAATATCATGATTTATTTGCCTAGTCACGTACGTTTAAGTTTGCGATCGAATCTCTCTAAGTTATGTTTTTGAATGAAAGTTGTTGTTTATACTTTAGTTATAGTAAAAATGTGTTTCCCGTGTTCCATTTAATTTTTCTAGAACCTAACTGATGAAACTTATACTATTTTACTATACTGTAAACTTATATTATTTAATACCTTTTAATACTTTTTAATACCTAAGGACATTTATTTTATTCTAAAAATTAATTTTAATATATTTTTATAATTTGTGCATTAATTGGAGAAATTAATTAATGTCACATTACAAATTTTTACAATCAGATTTCAATCAAAACATGGTAAAACTTCCATAAAAAACAGTCCATCATCATTAAAAATGTTAAAAAGTTTCTAAAAAACTGTCATCATTACAAAAACGTTTTCGCCCCAGCCGGAGCATCATCAGTTGTCAACTGATAGAAACTTTTTAATATTTGTAATAATGATGGGCTTTTTTCTATGGAACATATACCATGTTTTTAGTGATGTCTCATTATAAAAATTGGTAATGTGGAGAATAAAGTATTGAAATACAGACATTAGTAATTGAAATAGAGGATATCTCTTTTTAATTTTTTTATACTGTTTATTATAGAAATCCCTTATCTATCTTAATAAATAAATAAAAACTAAGTAAATTGGAAAAGAAATTCATTATGTTTCAGAATTAACTCAATGATAAGTTAATTAAATGTTTTTTTTTAATCTATTGGTCAATTACTTCGTATTTATGAAAATCTTGAATGACGATATGAGAATGAATGTAGTATGTCTCTACATACGACGTTCATTAATAACAGCCCACTGAAACATTGTCCCACTAGTGCATTGTCATTGGTTCATTTAGAGAAATAGTGCATTGTCCTCTACAAGGTGTTCAGTAATTTAGTATCGAATGCCATGTATGACAATATGCGTTGCGTACTATTTACATTTCCTGTGATACAGTAGTCCTGTGAACATTATTTCTGCACAACAGTATTTGTAAAATAAAAAAATATTGCATAATAACGAGGTATATACTCCAAGAATTTGTACCTATGTTTTTCTTAACTGAGACTTAGATACTCGGACCTATTATAAACCATAAAATTATTCAAAAATTAGCTTTTTTTTATGCTAATTTTTATGTATCAATTTTCAGTAGTGCATTAGAGGTGCCAAATTTGTTTCAAATAGAGAAAGAAGATTTTTATTGACAGTACATTGTTTTGATTATATCGAATTACAGTCTTTTTTTTTCATATCCCACTGAATAATGTTCAATGCGTCCATGATGTATCCTGCGAGAAACTTTTCTTAAAAACATCTCATTAATTAATAGTTATAGTTCTTATTTGGGTATTTTTCTCTTAACAGAACTATTTGATCGTTATGTATGTTTAAAAATGAATATTTTTCCCCTTTAAAATTGTGTTCTATTGTATTTAGGAACTGTCTCTAAGGGATAAAATACTGTTTGCAAAAATATTTGACAATGTTAAACACCCAAAAGTAAAATTTAAAATTTCAATTAGGTAGAGCAATGGCGAAGTAAGACAGGGGAATGACAAAGTAAGGTTAGCTTGCCTACTATCATAACCAGGTCTTTCCAAATTTGATAAAATCGTGTAGCCAACAAAAAATTGTGGTCGCCAGTATTTACTTTACCCCCCACCCCCCACCCCCCCCCACGTTATTGTTTATAAAAAACACAAAAGTTTTTTTTTTATGAATTAATTGAGAAAAACATAATAAACAATCATTTGTTAAGCCCTCATCATAACTATGTACACAAAAAGGAATTCCACTTAAGATAAAATTAAAATCTCGATACAAATAAGGCTTTATCGCTGTTTGATCTTTCATTACAAAAATAAGACAAATAAATGATTGTTAATAATGGTACTTACCAGCACTTACCAAAGAACTGGAAATCTTTAAGATTTATTTGTCTATACTTGATTCTGAAAAACAACAGTTAAAGATAGCTGCTATGATGATACCACTATTCGCAGGTGGAATTTTGAGGTAGTAGAACTGTTGCCAGATGTTAGAATCATTATTTTCATTTTATGACAGCGGAATGACAATAAATCAAAGGACATTCTTTATATTATTTTCTCAGAAAAATACAAACAATGAAAAGTCTTTACTTTTTCAATTTTTAGTATTGTATGATAGTGTTTAATAAGTTAAGCAAGAAATGTATCGTAAATATATATTAGGATGGTCACTTTTTAAGAATCATTTTTGTACTAAAGTGGAGAAAGGGACACATGGGAAATACCATTTATGATATAAACATATTTATTTAAAGGGGTTATAGTTTTCATATTTTTTTTTATGAAATATTTCCATAAAATATTCTAATTTTAGTCAAAATCTTTTTATTTATTTCACTGAAAGTTTGAATGCCTCTAAAGTCCATTAAAAATATTTTTTTGCGTAACGAATGAAAAAAGTACGCTTTGTACCATATTAAGCAAGTCTAATATTTCGACAGAAATAAACGTTTTTTTTTTCAGAAAAAAGTTTTTATGGTTTGTGTTATAAAATAAATGTTATATTTTTATATAAATTTTTATATAAAATGTTATATTTTTAGTCGTTTAAAATTATGTTAAAACAAACACAAGAAGCAATGGTAGAAAAGGACATTAATTCGATTTTGTTATTTAAAAAGAGATACGTAAAGCAAGCAAAATTTACGAGAATAAATTAAAGATAATAGCTAAATTATATATTTTTTCCTGATAAAAACAAACAATAATTTGTAATAGAAATAAAACCATTATGTATTGCAGTTTCATTTACATTTTTAAATCGTTCACATGTTAAATTAATTTCACTAACAAATCATAGAAACTCGACAGAGTTTCTCGCCAAGCATAAGAAACAGCAATGCATTGAACCGTAAATGAAAGGAATGTCCGCCAATGGATGCCAAACGATTTTACAAAAAATTTTTAGCACTCTGTCTAGTTTATATTTTGCGAACGGGACAAAACGGGTTTTTGACACGTCTACATCTCGCGTTCTATTTATGATAAAAACAAAATTCTTGATTCTATGGAATGGGGCGTGCCAGGGAACTAAGAATTCAAAAGTATAGCAAAATCCGACGAATAGGTTTTCAGTAAATGCGATTTTAAAAGTGCTGTTTTTGCACTTTTTGAATCTTGTTTGGACCAAAAACTGTTGACAGGGCTACAGCAATGTGTAATTATCGGATTTTTACGCGGTTTACGTTATTTGAATTGTGTTTATGAGTAGTTCGGACCTTTGTAAGTTTCATGTAAAAATATTAATTAGTTTTTGATTTATATCAGTTTAAAGTTATTGATTCCTATACTTAACATAGAGCAAGAAACTGTTGACATGGCTACAGCAATGTGTAATTATCGGATTTTTATGCGGTTTACGTTATTTGAATCGTGTTTATGAGTAGTTCGGACCTTTGTAAGTTTCATGTAAAAATATTAATTAGTTTTTGATTTATATCAGTTTAAAGTTATTGATTCCTATACTTAACATAGAGCAAGAAACTGTTGACATGGCTACAGCAATGTGTAATTATCGGATTTTTACGCGGTTTACGTTATTTGAATCGTGTTTATGAGTAGTTCGGACCTTTGTAAGTTTCATGTAAAAATATTAATTAGTTTTTGATTTATATCAGTTTAAAGTTATTGATTCCTATACTTAACATAGAGCAAAAAACTGTTGACAGGGCTACAGCGATGTGTAACTATCGGATTTTTACTCGGTTTACGTTATTTGAATCGTTTTTATGAGTAGTTCAAACCTTTGTAAGTTTCATGTAAAAATATTAAGTAGTTTTTGATTTCTATCAGTTTAAAGTTATTGATTCCTATACTTAACATAGAGCAAAAAAATAATAAATGACCCAACTCTTTTAGGAATGGTCGTATACACATGATAAAATTAGATATATTATTACACTCGACCTAAGTAAGCTTCCTAATATAAAAGATCGTAACATTTAAGGTTCGTTTACAGGGTCTCACAAAAGATCTTTTGATATAGGGCTAAAGAGTTGTGTAATTATCCGATTTTTACGCGGTTTGCAGCATTTGAATTGTTTTTATAAGTAGTTCAAATGTTTAATATTTCGTGTAAAAATATTAATTAGTTTTTTATGTATACCACTTTAAAGTGGTTTATTCCTATACTTACGATGAAGCAAAAAAAATATTAAATGGTTTAACTCTTTTCAAAAAGAACGTATGCGCATGATGTTAAAATATGTTACTACGAACGATCTAAGTTAGCTTCCTATTGTAAAACAGAATTGTAGAATTTACTGTTCGTTTACAGCGTAACTCAAAAGATTTTTTAATAAGATTAAAAAGTTGTGTAATTAGCGAATTTTTACGTTGAAGTACATGATTCCTGTACTTAACACAGAGGAAAAACAATAGTAAATTGCATAACTTTTGTCAAATTGGCTATATACACAAGCTATTCAAATATGTCACAACATCCTCTCTATTGTAAAGCGGCATCGAAGCATATACGTTTCGTTTACAGAAGATCGTCCCTTAGAAGATCTTGATTACATTACAATTGATGTATATTTACTGAGTCAGATGTATTTTAATGATTTTACACTGTTTCAATCTCTGTAAGGTTTCATTATCTTGCTTTATAATTTAATATAAGTTCATTTTGTCCGTCTGAAAACTCGTCGATGTTAAGCTCTAAATCTATTAAAATACAGTATTTTCATCGATTAAAAAAACTGTGTTTATTTATAAATATATAATTCAAGCGTATCAGGAATTGATTGAAATAGCAATTACAAAATTCCAACTTTACGTTCATGCGCTGAGTAATAGTAAAAATGTTGCTACCCCAAGATTACAAGTTTTGCGGTTAAATATTTGCCGTTCATCGAATCTCCGGCTATGACGAAATTAAAATGCTTAATTTCGTATACAATAGGTGATCGGTAACGAACTGTTCGGTTTACGAACAAATCGGTTAACGAACACTTTCGCGTGAGATTTTTATGTTCGGAGAACGAACACCTCACGAAACAAAGCATTGCCGTGTGTATTTACCGACCTATATTTATTGCCTCTATTGTCAACTTTGAGAACATTTTAACAATTGCATACATATGTCCTAATTAATTCATGGACTGCCGGAGACTGGGGACATATATTTTAGGAGCACCGAATTGGAATGAACAGACTATATGAACAGAAAGCACTTTAATAGTTTTTATACTTTTGCAAACTTTGCGAATTTTATATTTTTCAAAATCTCGAAACGTTGAGTTAAAAAACTTAAACAAATAAAAAACTTCTAAGGTGCTCAGTACTTTTCAAAAATAATATATTTAATATGTTAGTATAAAAATCCCTGTAAATTTTTATACTAGTAGAAATAGGTTCGTAGGAGAAAAAGTGTTGATTATTCTCGGTAAAGTATGCTCCATAAACTTATCGTTGTAGTTGACCGAAAAAAAGTGCTTCTTATTTTTCTGAAACTGTAGTATTTTAATTAGTTTGTAAACTACTGTAAAATTGTGTAATTTTTTGTTTTTGAATGTATATAAACGGAAGAGTGATATAAACAAAAGAAAAAGGAAAATAAATATGTCATAAATAATCTGATGAATACAATGTAAGGAAATTAATATAAAAGTTTCCCAGTTGTTATGGTAGCGACATGTACATTGGAATAAGTCACTCAATAAATTATATAATTCTGATGTATAATTCTGTTTATAGCATCACTATTATTTTTTTGCCCCTTTTATCTTTTCTTTTCTGAATAAAAATGGAACCCGTATAATTGAAATTAAATACCTTACAAAAAGGAGTGATATCTCATCAAAAACAACTCGTTGTAAATGATCCCGCCAAGCCAGAAACCTAAAACGTCAGTAACAAAAAGAAGTGATATCACATAAAAAGAAGCGATATAGAAGTGCATACTCCGAGTTCCGTGTAAAAATCTATCAACACTCATAATGTTTCCAAAGGACTCGGAGTGAGATACAGTATGTGAAAACTGATTGGCGACCTGCAGGCTTTTATAATGTTTGCGTTTCCTGCAATTACATATGACTATATTAATTTAATTTAATTTAATTTAATTTAATTTAATTAATTTATTTATTTATTTATTTTGCTCCCATAAAATTGTAAAAAGTTGAAGCTTCTGTGTTGGCCTGTCCTTTCTTATTTATGAGCTTGAAAAATCAATTTGTTGATTTTATTTACCATTATTTAAACTAGAAACACCACTCTTACGAAGAGGATTTTTTAAGTAAACATGTAATGATTTTGAGTTTGTAATATATATTATATATATATATATATACAGTAAAACCTCCATAACGGACACTCCCGAATAGCGGACACCTCTATTTAACGGACACTTTTCCATATAACCATAAATGAAACATTACCATAACACCAACTTAAACTATGAAATAATGATTAAGTATGTAATAATTAGTTGTCAATGAAAGTATTCCCCAACACACTGAATATGGATATATATATATATATATATCCATAGATCTGGGGAAAAATCCGTTCTGTCAGTTCTTTCGCATCCAAAAATATTTAAAAAATGATGTAACAAAAATTAAAAATTAATTTTTTTCGATTTTCAAAATTGATATACTGCATATATTATAAAGCCTGCAGGTCGCCAAGCAGTTTTCACATACTGTACCTCTCTCCGAGTCCTTTGGAAACATTATGAGTGGTGATAGATTTTTACACGGAACTCGGAGTATGCACTTCTATATCGCTTCTTTTTATGTGATATCACTTCTTTTTGTGACTGACGTTTTAGGTTTGTGGCTTGGCGGGATCATTTACAACGAGTTGTTTTTGATGAGATAAAAGTTTTTGATGTAATTAAAATTTTTATATTCCTTTTCTTAACGGTTATTTATGTATTCTAAAAAATGTAACAAAATTAATGTAGCAGAAGCAAAGCACTTTTATGCATTTTAAAGTAAAACAAGCAAAATTTATGAGAATAAAATGCATATTACTTAATAATAATTATTTTCTGATAAACACAAACAATAATTTGTAATAGAAAAAAAAACATTATGTATTGCAGTTTCTTTTTGAAAATTCATTTTTAATTCGTTCACTTATTAAATTAATTTCAGTAACGAATAAAAGTTTAGGATGTAATTACATTTCTTATATTTATTTTAAATTATCTGACTGCCGAGTAAAAAAGCAAAATTGCAATGTTGTTTTCTATGTATTTTTTTTTTTAGTTAAAGGTTCATGATATTTCAAACATGATATAAAATACTTAATTACGTATATGATCATAATCCTTGAGACTAATAATCACCACTTAATGTTTTCTAACTACATTATATTTGTAGAAATATATTAATTTAAATAATGCTAATATTGCAGCGAAACTTACAGCACAGTGAACGGATATATCAGTTCAAGGCAATGAGAAGGTTTTAAAGGTTATTTATGTATTTGAAAAAATGCAATAAAATTTATGTTGCAGAAACAAAAGACATTTATGTGTTTCAAAGCAAAACAAGCATAATTTATGAGAATAAATTGCATATTATAGATTAATCATATTTTTTTCTGATAAACACAAACAATAATTTGTAATAGAAATAAAAACCTTATGTGTTGCAGTTTCTTTTGAAAATACATTTTTAATTCGTTCACATATTAAATTAAATATACTAACAAATAAAAGTTTTGGATGCAATTAAATTTGTTATATTTCTTTTATTAATGGTTATTTATGTATTCCAAAAAAAAAATAATAATAAAATTTATGTAGCAGAAACAAAAGACATTTATGTGTTTTATGCCTTCATAATTTTTATGACTTTTTTTGCATGATGGTACAATTAGTTATACAATTTGATTTCAAATTACTTTTAAAACAATCCGATTACATTTCTCAAGCCTTATAACGTTTTCCTCATGATTAATTTTGTTGTTTTGCGCTTTTATTTATAGAATAGAAGAAGTGATTAAATCTGTGTTGTTTTTAGTTGACGTAATTTAATGATAGAAATCTTTTAACACATAGATGCTTTATTTTACAAAATAGATTGGTAATAAAAAAATCCTATAAAATGCCAATTAAAATAATATTTTCTTATTTTTATAATTTAATTCAATATTCCACTAAAAGTCATTATATATATATATATATATATATATATATATATATATGACACATTATAGATGATTACTATTACTGTCGACTTGAAAAGTTCGTTCCATCATACTCCAGTGATGACATATCAGTCCGAACCCCACGAAAATTACCGATAATCAGTTCGATGTAGGCGCAGTCGAGATCATGGAAATACAGTCATGACATTCGGCGATGGTATTATTCCGATTTAATCACTATGAAGGCAATTCTCGGAGTACGAGTCATATTTGAACATCATAGTATAATGCAATCGTGAAAGCTGAGTAGAGGCAGTTAATTCCAATTGAACTTTCCCATAAACATTCAGAAAGACTTAATAGATGAGCAAGGACTTTATTATGATAACAGAGATGAAAACAACTCCACCGACTTTCGCTTCATTAAAAACTTGAACACATTAAATCTATTGAAGACTTTGCAGAACTTGAAGAACATACTACCGACGAAATAGTGTAGACTTCCCCAGTGACGGCTTATAGATGACAACAATTAATTCGTGTAAAAATCTGTCTCCGAAGCCAATGTAACAGTATAAATATTTCAAAAATTTGCCCAAGGTTACAAACGCGCGAAGATGCGTACCCACTGACAGCCATGCACGGAGGGACGCGAGGGGGGAAGAGAAGGCGGGGCATTCTCGCTAATGGAGGGAAAAATGAGGCCACGAGGGTGTGTCTCTGACGTATGATCAAAACTCTTTATCAGAAGCGGCAATTTAAAAAGGTAACAAAAATCTTTGAGCGCGAAAGCCGCAAGGAATCCTGGGATGCCGAATGATAATTAAATAGGAATAAAATGTTATTACAAAAGTTCCAAAGAATAAAAATTCAATGTCTCAAAAGAAGAAGCAAGTGCGTTTCAGAAGCAGTTTTGCCATTTAATAGAATAAAGTTTTAATAAATACGTGTAGCTTTTAACAGATTAAGATTTTTAGAATGATAAATAAAAGAATATTTTGATTAAGTTATGGAATAAAATATAAAATAGATTTAAGAGATATTTTAAAAAGAGAGGGAAGAAAAAGAATTGTAGGAATTTGGAATAATTTAACTAAGGAAAAATGGCGAAAATTTTTTATTATTACATATCCCCCCACCCAAAAAGACGAATAAACCGGTAGGTCAGATGACCTGCAAGTTCATTGAAGGGAAATGTTACACGGACTTGGATTACAATTTGTCAACGGGAGAAAGTCAAAATAAGTACATTTCCAAAAATTATTCATTAATGCCAAATAACATTAAATTTAATAACTATAACGCGAATTGGTGGAGTTGTTAATAAAAATACAATTACAAGATATTAATCTTGTTAACAATGACATAAAAAGCTTTAGAAATATTAAACAAAATAAAAAAAAACATTGTAACAATTTAAAATAATACACAAGATACTTCAAGAATATCATCTTACAAAATCTGTTGCAAATTGCTTGTAGAATTGTTGCTTAATTTGTTGTTCAGTTCTCCTCTGAGTGATAGTCCATCCAAAAAATTACTTGCGTATCTCACAAAATGAACAATTGACAAATTGAAAAAGAAAAAATCCTTCAAACTTTAGCTCTTACTGATCTTCTTTATGAAAGTCTATTTTCAGAAATTAAAGTTCATCTGAATGCTTTATAGTTACTAGCAACAACTCGAAAATAGTACTAAGACTAATATTAACAACAATAATACATAATAAATAAAATAATACATTAATAAGAATAAGAATAAGAATAATATCAACAATAAAATTTTAAAATAATAATACTTAACAATAACAATAATCATAAGTTAATTTCAAATATTAAACTTATGAAAACTCATTCCTGTATGGAATGCTCGGAAAAACTTAAGAGAAATGAGTTTTTTGTCATGGTATAGTTTGTCTGACAAATGGTAATTAAATTTAAAAGGCAAGTAGATAATGTAAGCGGTATAAAAGCTTTTTACTCAACATTAAATTTACTATTACCATTATTACCTTTATAACTTCCATTACCTTTACTACTCTCTTACTTGTTTACCTCTAGAAGTAAATTATATATCTCAACATATTTAAACTCAAGTAATATTAAATCTCAATTATCATGAGTATCAATTAATTCATCTTGTTTATCATAGTGATCACTGGTGTTCTTCATTATATTCTCTCCCAACATCAATTATAATAGTATAACTAATAATAATATTCAACAATAAGTTCAGCAATAATAAGCATTATAATTCAAAATATCACATACTTTAAGTATATAATTGATATCTCATCCATATAGTAGTGAATGAGGCATGAGCATATACTCAAATAAAATACATATTATAAAATAAGGAATAAATAAGAAAAAATCGTGAAAAACAATCATTATTGTGTAGATGATGCTTATGTAACTATCTTGCTTTCAGTCAAACAAGAAAACATAAGTTGTGAAATGAAAAATGGGACCTTGTAGCATATTAAGAAAGGTTGGACAATTCTCAATTAGTATTAAGATATCATATTTGATTAATTTAATATATAACTTAATCCAGTTTATTTTATTAATTTAGTTAATACTGTTTAATTTATTATTCTAATATAATTCAATTCAGTATTAGAAACTCCTAACTTAAATCAACTAAATTACGCCTGCATAAAAAGTTAACTCAAGTGGAAACTTCAACAGTGACACACTCGGGTGCACAAGCAAGAACACCACTGTTATACAGAAGAGAATTGATTAGTTAAATAGTATTTACTTTATTTCGTTTATTTTTGGACTATATTAAAATTAAGACGAAACTATAGATTTAACATTAGTTTGTTGTTGGTTCTCATGGGATAATTTTAATTGATCAGGAGAATAATAAGGGCGTAATTTTTATACATGTACTATTTCAGTAGGTTTATTTTGAATCTGTCTATTAATTTCAAAATTTACATCAGATAACTTATTAAGGATTCGATAAGGACCACTAAAAACTTGTGAAAGTTTTCTGGTATTAGGATATTGGAACTCCTCATAAATTACAAGATCTCCAATCTCAAATTTTAGTTCTAGATAATTTCGATCATAATATTTTTTACTTCTCCAATAAAATTCATCTGTGCGTTTTTTAGCAAGTTTAAGAGCTTCTTGAACAGGAGGGTAATAATTTTTTTGAAGAGGGGAATCATAGGGTAATTGGCCAAAAAGTAAGTAAGCAGGAGGGAATTTAGTGATAGAATGAGGGGTATTGCTATACTCATTAACTACTTCTGTCAAAATTTTTGTCCAAGGAATTTTGGAGTTAGTAGAATTGACTTTACACTTCAATCTAGTAACTATTATCTGGTTCGCTCTCTCACATTTGCCATTCGTTTGTGGATGAATTATTTGATTATTTGATTGAATTTCTTCAGAGATTTCTTTTTCTTCCATAGTTGAAGTACGATAAGGCCTCATAGATATAGGTAGGTCAGATTTGAGAAAGATACGCTGTGGCTCAATATTAATCTTCCCCACATCATATTTATTTTTTGAAAAAATATCCAAATAATTCCTTATTCTATCCCTTAAAGCTTTGTTTTCTACTGTATTTATTTCCCCTATTAAATCATAATCATTAACATTAAAAGGCGCGAAGGATTGAGGAGCTATGATATTTCCATAATCGGGCTGCACATATTGAGACTGATCTTGAACATTAAAATGCAATAATCGTAATTTATTACTGGATATGTCAACATTTTGATTTAAGACAAGATCTCCTTGAGTAACTCGACAATTTGCACAGTCTATGATTAAGTTAAATTGAGAACAATCAGGTAATCCTAATATAGCATATTCCAAATCACTGTCACATAACAAAAATTTAATATAATGTGTAATATTACCTATTTTAACTAATAAATTACATGACTTATTAATTGTAACGTCTTACCTTTAGCTTGACCCACAATAATAGGTGAAATATTTACAATTTTAGCACTTAAATAACGAATAAATTTAAATGGAAGAATAGATATTGTCGATCCGGAATCAATAACATAATTTAATTTTTTATTATTGGCATACCTAGAAACAATTAACTGTCAGGCATTGGATTGTCTTCGTGACTGGCTACCAACAGGAATATTACCTGTTTGTGGAGGGTTTAAGTTAAAGATACAATTCCTCTCCCAATGATAAGCTTCTGAAATTCCCCTATTCAGACACAATCTACATGGTCGACTAGGAATCCTTCTTTGATAATGGTTGACAGGCAATCTGGGACTAACGAACCTGGACGTTGAAGGGTTAAAATTAGTTGCTGCTTGGAAATTTGGATTCCTGTAATTGGGTTGAGGGCGAATCCAATGTCTATCTGAATTATTTGGTTGAGAAAAAGGTCTGGAATTTTGAGACATATTTCTAACATTACTATTATTATTACTGCTAGAATGAGGTGGAATGACAACAAGTTGTTTAACTAATCTATACCAATCGGTAGTAGATTCGGGAGGATTTACTATTAAATAGTTCTGGTATTCAGGTTTTAAGCCGTCGGTCAATCCCTGTAAAATAATAGTTTCACATAGTTTAAGTTGTCGACCTATCTCGATTTTCTGACGAAAATATCTTTCTAAGTTGTTTAAGTCATGCAATTTCAGCGAGGCGAAATCAGAAAAACGGGGGATTGTTACTTTCAGAAATTTTTCAGTTAAGATTTCAGCAATTTTTTCATACTCTTTACATTCTAGACATTCATTAACATAAACCTTTAATGCTTCGCCCTTCAAATATTTGGAAATATTGTTGATTTTCCACTCTTTTTTATCTGGAGGAGCTGATCCTTCAAAATGTTTAGGCCAAGACGTAATATTCATACCACTTTCTGGATCAAAAATAACAACATTAAGCTCTTTTTCAGCCATTTTTGTTTGAGTACCCTACTTTCAGCAATAACTTTAACAAACCCTGACTTTAATAACATGTAAAAAAAGTAACAATGTATAAAGAATTCTTTAACTTCACAACAACTGTAAAAATATCTAACTCTTAATAATTTAACTAACAAGAACAAATAATATTTAATAGTAAAAATGTCAAATTCATATTTAAATTCATTCCACTTAAATAGTAAATGTACTGCTACTCTATCTTTCTATAAATAAATTTGCTGTATATGAAAAAATACCACAAAAGAAAATAGAATGAAATAAATAAATAAAACATTTTTTTAAAATAAGTAGCATTATTTCGTAAGAACAAAATTTTTGGCTCCTGATTTGTACTTTCGGAACATAGCATCAAAAAACAAAAGTAATGAAATAAATAAATTAATTAAACTGCACACAATAATTTTACCTTTTCAATGTTACGTAACTTCAGCGCAAACTTTTCTTTACTCTTAAATTAAGAAACTTCAAAGCTATTTTTGCGATTATTATGCAATCAGTGATGTAAGCTGTAATTTCAGAGAATCTAATAAATTTTTATGCATTTTTTGAATGGCATAGAATATGTTCCAATACATTTTACTTAATAAATAATGAAAAGAGATTACTCATTTTTTTTCAATAAAATATTTCCTATGAATAAATATCACAGAATGAAAAGGACTAAATTAATGATAAACTAAGAACATAGAATTAAGTTGCTCTTGTAAAATGAAGTAATATGGGAACAAATAAAGATCAGAACAGTTCAAAAACTTTCGGTAATATTTGTGAGCATAAACAAATAAAATTAATTTTTTAACAATACATAAGAATAAATATTAAATTTCGTACGTTCTAAATGTTCAGGATAAAAGTAACAATAGTATTCTAAAAATATTCTAAGAACACATTTTGTTCTATGTAAGCCAATAATAAGAAATCAACAAAATAAGAAATCAACAAAAATAAAAGAATAATTTAACTTACAGATGTCACTTCTGGAATAAATTTATAAACATGTCGTTATTTTATTTAGTTATCACTTCTCTTTATGAGTGATAGATTGCCAACTAATCGGTAGTGTTCTCCAATATCACTGGGAAGTCTCCAAAATGCTTTTTACACAGGTCCTCAAATATCCTGTCGTACTTTTTGACACATTATAGATGATTACTATTACTGTCGACTTGAAACGTTCGTTCCATCATACTCCAGTGATGACATATCAGTCCGAACCCCACGAAAATTACCGATAATCTGTTCGATGTAGGCGCAGTCGAGATCATGGAAATACAGTCATGATATTCGGCGATGGTGTTATTCCGATTTAATCACTATGAAGGCAATTCTCGGAGTACGAGTCATATTTGAACATCATAGTATAATGCAATCGTGAAAGCTGAGTAGAGGCAGTTAATTCCAATAGAATTTTCCCAAAAACATTCAGAAAGACTTAATAGATGAGCAAGGACTTTATTATGATAACAGAGATGAAAACAACTCCACCGACTTTCGCTTCATTAAAAACTTGAACACATTAAATCTATTGAAGACTTTGCAGAACTTGAAGAACATACTACCGACGAAATAGTGTGGACTTCCCCAGTGACGGCTTATAGATGACAACAATTAATTCGTGTAAAAATCTGTCTCCGAAGCCAATGTAACAGTATAAATATTTCAAAAATTTGCCCAAGGTTACAAACGCGCGAAGATGCTGGCACACTGACAGCCATGCACGGAGAGACGCAAGGGGGGGGAGAGAAGGCGGGGCATTCTCGCTAATGGAGGAAAAAATGAGGCCACGAGGGTGTGTCTCTGACGTATGACCAAAACTCTTTATCAGAAGCGGCAATTTAAAAATGTAAAAAAAATCTTTGAGCGCGAAAGCCGCAAGGAATCCTGGGATGCCGAATGATAATTAAATAGGAATAAAATGGTATTACAAAAGTTCCAAAGAATAAAAATTCAATGTCTCAAAAGAAGAAGCAAGTGCGATTCATAGGCAGTTTTGCAATTTAATAGAATAAAGTTTTAATAAATACGTGTAGCTTTTAACAGATTAAGATTTTTAGAATGATAAATAAAAGAATATTTTGATTAAGTTATGGACTAAAATATAAAATAGATTTAAGAGATATTTTAAAAAGAGAGGGAAGAAAAAGAATTGTAAGAATTTGGAATAATTGAACTGAGGAAAAATGGCGAAAATTTTTTATTACTACATATATATATTCTCTTTTCAAAATCTTTAACGGAAACATAAAACACTTTTATCCGTTATACAACCTTTTATTTTCGTACACTGTTAAAAATTTGCAGCAAAATGGCAAAATGGCCAATAATTTGACCGTTTTTGTAGAAAATGGTTACATAACCGTAATTTTAAGGTATTCTGGTCATAAAATGAACAATAAATTTCGGTTATGTAACCGTTTTCTTTACATAATATCTAAAAGAGAAAAATAAAATTTATTTTTGAACATATGCTAATTAATTGAAGGAATATGTGTCAAAGAGATATAAATGAGAAAGTACACATGAGGCAAAGTTACACAAAGTTACAAATGAAAAAGAGTATGTCACTAAACAAAAACCATATCTTTTTTTTAATAGTTTTTATGTTTAAGTTTGCGTATATTATATACTTCAATCAAGACGTGAATAAGAATGTACAAGAGAAGGGAATTGGCCGAGGTTTTTCAGTGATTGAGGTTTTGTATCTTATAGATGGCACATAAAGCGTTAACGCGTTAAAAAGTAGACTGTATAACTTGTTTTGGAAATCTTTCCCACCGAGTTTAGACATTATTTCACTCAATATTTCGCAAGCATTTAACATTTTTTGGTTATAAAATAGTTTTTTTTTTCCACAAAGTATTAAAATTAAAAGATTTCACATGAATAAATTAGTTTTGAGGCTTGAGCGTTTCCCCGAATTCGCATATTATTGCACTCTTAAAAAAATATTCTCAAAAATTATCAATAGAATTCACTCGGGTTTTATTCAAGCACATGTGTAACATAACTGAGTGCATGACTTCATCAAATATGTATTAACCATTTGAGGACGTGAGTTTTAAAATTCGCCTTATCCAAAATTAAAAAAAAAAAATGAATTTTTTCTATCAATCTATCCTATTGGTAAATCTTCACTAAAAAACACTACAATCCGTAGAAAAACTAGTTTTAGAATGTTATTCTGGCGTTCTAAAATATTGCTTTACAATGAAAATCAGTGAAGGCAGTCGGAGATTTTTCGTGATTTCTTCGAATTTGATTTTTTGGATAAGGCGAGTTTTGAAATTCACGAAAAAGAAAGTGTTTGAAATCAGTTATTTTAAAATATTTCAGGTTTCTTTTGACTGAAAATTGACACATACAGTACCTGTCAAAAGTCTGAGCATACCAGTATATTTTCAGGGTGTATTCAAATCTAAACTGCTTATTCTGAGACACATTTTTAAATTCATTTTTGCTCTAAAATGCATCCAATTGGCAGGTTATCTTATTCAGAACTTTATAATGTCCGAAATTGGTCGATTTTTTGATAAAGGCAGAATATAGTTCAAAACAATACTCTCAAAGTGGTCATTTTGAACCGAATTTCCCGAAGCGATAGTGCTGGAAACAAAAAAATATATATATATCGTACTGTGAAAATAATTGTTTGTAAATCAATTTCTAATTAATTGAACGAAAAATAAAAACATAGGTCTCTTATAAATCTTTTCATAAATCACGACGCCAAGTTTCATGTTTTTACTTTTAAAAATGAGTCTGAAAATGTGTCTCAAAATTTTTAGTTGTTGAGCGTGGAAAAATATTTTTTTTTTTAATACCGCCTTAAGAAAATTTCAATTGCACTGTTCAATAAGGAAATAAAACTTATTAATGCTTCTTGGCTGTGTTTACAATATAAACATCTGCTCTCACAATAAACAAACAAAAAAATAATTATTTTGACTTCTATGCAGGTTTATTTAGGTAATTTTAGGTAGTCTGCTTTCATCGAAGTAACTACACGACAAGTTACTACAGGTTTAAACGACTGTTCTTGATGTTAAACAAACAACTAATGCAAAACTTTAGATAAAATTCCCACTATATGGCAATATAGAGATGCAACTCCAGAGAAAGCGGGCGAAGTACTGTGATCAAATTATGTCTCCAAGCAGAAAACAATTTTTTTAATACATTTCTATCGCTTTCCCAGGTTGAATCAGTACGGAAAAAATATGTTCTGTTATTTTTATCATACTCCATTCATACACAAGGAGCAAAATGTACAATAAACAAGCTTCTTTTTTGGGGACTTTTGACATTTACTGTACAATGTGCATCAAAATTTAGAATACAAACCTTTAAAATTAGTAATATATGCAGATTAAAATGTTTTCTTTTTAAAACTAGCGTTAAAATGCACTTATTAGGTTATAATTCCAGGTGTTCTACACCAAAACACTGACATTTCTTCATAACTTTATCAATAACGAGAAAAAACTATATTCGAAGCAGAACTATTTTGCTTTCTGTAGTGCTGAAATTACGAGAAAGACTTAAAAAAGACAGATTTCATGTTCAAACAAAACTGATCATGAGGTTCTACAACTCAGAATGCAGTGGTGTGTACATATGTTGACACAGACCAAATTACAGTTGGATTTCAGCGCATATTACAGCGATTATGCGATCACATTTCAAACGGAGCAAAGGTAAATCTGCCGAAAACGTCCGTAAAATGTTTTCATTCTTGTTATGCTTCTGAACGAAAATTCGGCCTTGGTTTGGAATAAAAAAAAATTAATTTTTGGCTGAAAATAATAAGGTTGCGAACATAGTTTCCGGTTATAAAAAAAAAATTTGCATTTGTGTATACTATCATATTAAATATTTTTTATTAATAATTTTGAAGCATTTTTGTAAGCTTATAATAACACAGTTTGAAATACTGATAAATGTAATATCATAAAATATATATACTATAACGTCTTAAAAATTACTAAATATTAAATTTAAGCAATTTAAACCGATTATGTAAAAACGTTTCGTACTTTTGTAAAAACTTTTGTAAAACTTTTCAAGGTATTATTTATTCCACACTGGCTTATCTTTGAACTGAATTTTTGTAGCTGAGGGCTTTATCATCATAGACGATCTTTATTGGTAGACAAACCATTTCTCAAAATAACTTTAATAATAAAAGAAAATTCGAAACGACAGATTCGCCTTTGTTATCCACAATAAGAAAAAACACTTTTATGAAAAATGATTTATTTTACACATTACTAAAACAGACGTCCGATAAAAACATATGTACAAATGTCTTAAAAACTTTAAAACACAAGATTTTAATGGTACATAACACTTTCCTACCGCTTTCGGCTCTAAATTAAGCAATTATCAAGGATCTCAATCAGCGGAGACCAAAGGTCTGATATTGTTCATAACAAGTACTCAAAGTGAAAGGAGAACCCATTATAAACATGCGCCGGTAGATGGATCCATTGTTGGTGAGAAGAAATATTTTAGTAATCTATTTTAGTAATGTGTAAAACAAATAACACTAGTTTACAAAAAAAAATTGTTCATGAAATGAAACATATATTTTTTATGTAGGCTATGGACGGTAGTTAAAAAATATATTTTTATTTTTTGTAGCACGTCACAATTCTGAGATATGAAGGTCTTTGTTTCTTATGTACCCGCAATTGTTTAACCCTTTCCGGCACAGACAAATTCTGTTCGTAAAATGAGAAATTTTATACTGACACCGGAATTTACAAACGACTTTTTTAGTAAATAAGAGCTCATTATTTTAAGCTTTCATTTTAGAAACAAAAGTGTATTAAAATATTCTTGGTGCCTATGTTTATTTGGATGTAGTTTTTGTAAAAATCTTCTTAATAAATATTTCAAAAATATGACGTGCTGGATTTTTTAAAATATTTTTTCCTAGATGTAGATACCCAAAGTAACGTAATCGTATATCTTTTATTTCATGAACAAAAGTCATGTAAACTAGTGTAATCTTTCATAAAAATGTTTTTTCTTATTGTAAACGATTTCTCACATTGTAAAAGAGAAATTTATCTTCATAACTCATTGTTTACAAATGCGATGCATTTAAATGGACGAATCAACTTTTTCGACTTACAAAAATGTGTCACTTTTCTGAATTGGAACGCATAAAAATGTATATTTTTAGAATTTAAAAAAAATTACACCTTTATAGATTTACAGACGTAGCAAAGGCCCCTTGCTGAAGATATTACTCCTAATAATGAGATTACTGGACTCTGGGACATTTAGAATTCCCAGAAATTGTCTCAAACAGTACGACCAGTATTTAAATTTGCAGATTTTTTTCTAATAAAGTATTTCAGAATGAAAATAAATTAATAATTTTTGAGTAAGTTAAAGTCATGTTAAAGAAATTTTATTTTACTTTTTCAGTGTGAAATAAATATTTTGGAGAAAAATCCATCTTCTACAGTTCTACCGCCTGACGCTTTGTAACTTACTTAGTTCGACGAATTTTGTATCCTTAGAAATTTTATGCATCAAAGCGGAAGAGTTTCATTTTTTAATTAAATTCTTTAGAGTAAAGAGGGGATGTTATAATATATAAAATGGAAACCCTTTGTAATTTTATTCTGAAAATAATTTATAACACTAAACATTTGTTTGCACCACATGAACATAGATAAATGGCTTCATTAAATCTTTGCGTTCTGCTTTTGAAAGTACCATTAAATTCTCTTTTGATATACTTTTCTTGAATGGACCTAAATTGATTTGATTTACTTCCTGTTGTTTTCTTTTGTAGCGTAGCAGAAGTAGAGATAGTTAACAATTACTTTCTTGTTGTTCATTCGTCATTGCTAACTTCTTTTGTTGGCAGCTGAACATTAGTAAAGTTTCACTAGCATATATACCTTTTATACTTTGTAAAGAAAATGGGCAATGAAAGAACTAGCTTAAATCATTTGTTTTTAAACTATACAAAGTATGAGGCATTTACTACTTATTAATAACAAATTTTGTAATTTCTAACGGTTATTTTTAAATGAAGTGAATTGATATTTAAATAAATATAAAATAGTGATTTTTTTACTGCATGTAATTGACATGACTGCATGTAATTTTGATATAGATGATGATTTTGTGATTACGATATTACTAATTTCAACTCTATTGATTACAACAATCTTGGAGTAAAGATCTAACGATTTTTTTTTGTGTTTTTTATTTCCAATCCAGTGATGTGTGCGAACGCCAGGAGTCAAACATATTTCCAATGGTGCTATGTATGTTATTACAAAATTCTTAATTTCAAATATATTGATTACAGAAATTCTACAGTAGAATTCGAAAGAATTTTTTTGTATATTTCCATAATATAAAAAGAGCTTAATATGTCGCCACATACGCCATAAGGAATGTTTATTTTTAAAAGTTATGTTATTAAAAATGGTTATTTTGCCACTCACATGCAATTTCACAAAAAAGACTAACTAGCTTTACATGAAAGTTTAATTTTTTCTACAGTACAGAATCTACACGAAATGATCTAAAATTTAAATGTTTCATTTAATATTCTTAATCTTTAAATGCATGAATTTTTCTTTTAGAATTGTGTTTTCTTATACTTATATTCAGCATTAGACACCAGACATTTTAAGATAGATTTTTAACTTTATTTAGTAACATATTTATGTACCCCATCAACCGTAAGCGCCCTAAATATGCTACTTTGTTTGATAATGAAGATTGAGTTTCCCTGTTTCTTCTATTATACTTAATTTTTCTTGTCTTTTGTCTATTTAATTTAAAAAAAAAACCTCTCTTCTTTTAATGTTAATACTTTTCTAAACGTAAACTTAATGTATGGTCTCAGTAAAGAGTCTTTTTTTTTCTTTTTATGAGATGGGTTTGACCTTCGGTAGGTTTCGTCTGTCATTTTTTGGATCTAATGGAATTTTTCTTTATATTTTTTATTTTCTCTTAACTATTATTGTTATACTCTATTAATTCTTTATTACATTGAAATATTTATTTATTTTTATTTTTTAAATCTTAAACTTCTCACGGCTCATTTTTGCTTCGCAAGTCAAATTACCTCTAACCTGGAAGTTCAGTTGACTGCAACTAGGTATTCCATGATGCTCACTACATTGCTCCTTTATTCCATTGTGACTGTTAGAGGATTAATATTTCTATATAAATATAGTGGTTGCGAAGAACTTGATTTATTTGTTAAAAGTTAAATAAAAAGTGTTGCAAATTTGATACTCTGTCTTGGCATTTAAGGGTTAAAATGTGATTCATATATGCCTAAAAGTTTCCAAATGTAAGACTGTTATAAAATATTTCCTTTAAGAAATAATAATAGTTTTTGTTTAGATGCTTGATCACTTTCATTAAACCCCAATTTTTTAAGTATTAACAAATAAACTCATGCAGCTGAATTATGTCAGTGTTATCCTGCGTGAAGAATTTATCAAATTATAATATATTTATTATTTAAAATTAATAAAAATTAAATTAATTTAATTTTTATTTAAAAACAAACTTGAAAATAGGAAGTTTTGCTTAAATATTAATGGAAAGTTTTGTGCCAGTAAGTGTAAGAATTTTGAAATAACAAGCTTTAAAACTTTTATTTATTCCTAACATTTTAAAAAGTATAAGCCCCCTAAATGGAACAGATTGTCTTTTAACCAAAGGCAATTAACAGATCCATCATGAACCATATTTAATGTAAAATGTTCAATAATTTGTTGAATTTAATAAGCTACACACATTTTGTCACCTTATTTATCGCGTAATTAATTTGATTATGAGGAGAAAAGAAAATAGTTTTTCGTTTAGCAAAGCACTTCAAAGCTTTTAACATAAAGTGGATCCCAAAGTCTTCGGATCATTAATCTTCTAATAATGTATTTCCTAATCGAATAATTACCGTATTTACCCGCGTATACGTCGATCCCACGTATATGTCGACCCCCACTTTCCCGATCAAGAAATTTGATTTTTTATAAATCCCGCGTATAAGTCGACCCTCCACTTTTCCGATCAATAATTTTGATTTTTTTTTTCAAAATACATTATTCAAAATCACCTGGAAAAAAAGAAAGTATACTAAATATACAATAATAAAGGAACTTTATTATCATTATTATTATTTTTTTGTACATTTATTCGAAATCATCTGAAAGAAAAAGTATTAAATATACAATAATGAAGATAATAATATACAAAGTTAAACTGATTCGAGGTCCGATTCAATATCGGACTCGCCAAACACTTCACATAAGTACTTCGTCGTCATCGGCTCATCATGATACACGTTTTCAATCTCTGTATCGCAACATTCTTCCTCGTCGTTATTACTTTCTTAAATGCCATCATCTTCTGTGCCGTCTAGTTCGTTGCTTATGCAGCAATTCTTGAACGATTTTATAATCATTTCGGAAGGAATTTGATTCCACGAATCTTTATACCACTGGGCAATTAATGCAATGTCGGTCTTTCTAATATTACCGCCCTTTGTTAATGTTGGACAACCGGATGAAATCCACTCTGAAAAAAAAGGACCCTCGCATAAGTCGACCCCCCCCCCACCTTTAAAGTCTCTTTTTGTCCAAAATTTCTCGACCTATACGCGGGTAAATACTAAATTGCAATAATTATAATCCCTTTCATATAATAACTTTATGCTTTTATTAACACAATGAAACGTGTTACAAAGAGTATTTAAATGGGTTCAGAAAACGTAACATTTTCAAAGGTAAATAAATAAAAAAATGTTTAATAATATATGTAATTATAACATAAAAAGTGATGCATTTTGCCACTTTTTATAACTTGTTATCTATATCATACGTACTACTTTTCTTCATAGCACCGTAACGAAAATGCGATTGAACTGTGGAAATGGAGCTCTAGTTATTGTCTTCATATGACATGGAAGATGAGTCTTATCAAAATCATTGTATGCCAAACGTTTCTATATTCCATTTTGTGACATGTTGCAAATGACTATGAAACAAATCACTTTACCTTCACAGTGGAGTCCGGAAATAATAATCCCCTGAGGGTCAAAATAAAACTAAATAAGTAATTTATATTTTGTAAACCTCTGTCATTTTGATACTTGTGACAATTTGGGTGCAACGTACCATTAACTGGCTGAGCTTTTTGAGTCATAAAATATAAATGGAAAATTTTCAATCTCTTACAAGAAAAATGCACAATGTTCTTTTACACATTTTTCTATCATGCTAGGTGGTAAAGGAAACCAATGTGTTGCATTTATATTGCATAAGACCGTTCAATTTTTTTAGATGGGGGAGGGGGTGAGAAATCAAATTTAATTCTACATGTAGAAAGAATTTATAATATTAATTTTATTAAATTACTTATTATAAACAAACAAGTGGGTAAATGTGAAGATCGCACAAAGTGTTTCGTTTAATATTCCTTTCAAAGGACTTTATCATTTCTTTACTAATTCCAAAAAAAAAATCACACTTTTTACAAAGTAAAAATTTACCGGTCTATTTTTCTCGTTTTTTCGAAAATCTGAACCAGTCCGATAGCGGGCGAAGCCCGCTATTATACTCTGTCATAATAATATCTGTCATGTGGACTAAATGCGATATAAAAAAAATCAATTTCAAAATTAGACCTTCAAAATGTTGAAATATGCCAATATTTCCATAATCGGGTTTTTAATCATGATTCAATACGTTCTTCAAACTTATATGACATTATAATCACTTGCTGACGTCATATCTACTTGCTTTCTCTATTACTCATATTCATACTCTTTTTGTATTATTCTCAAACATTTGCACTCTCAGAAATAAAACACTCAATTTTGACGATTCCGCAATCCTCAGGCCTCATTTCGTTATTTTTGACAATCATTTCGCCACAGAGTCGTATGGTTTTTGACGAGACGCGAATCCTCAAATATCTTGACGAAACTGTTTCCTCGCTGTCAAAAATAAAACTGTCACTTTTGACGATTCCGAAATTCTTGAGCTATATTTCATCATTTATGACAATCATTTCGTCTGAAAATTAAGTGATTTTTAACGAAATAGAAAATCGTAAATATTTGACAAAAATGTTTCCCCATTCCCGGCCAGATTATTTTTGTTGTTACAAAATCGTTCAAAAAAAAAAATTACACGAAAGTACCAAATTGACAATATATTAATGAAAACAGAAACAAAAATATTTCATCCTTGGAGGCCGCTATACCATGAAATTACTAAATTTCTACTTTATTTTTCATATCTGAGTTGAGTCCATTCTTTTTGTATCTTTAACATTTTTGTAGCGATTTTATGCATTTCTATTGCCTATTCAAAGATAAATTTTTCTAAAGTTACAGAATTTCGTTAAAAACGCTTAAAAAACTCTTTAAAGTTACAGAATTTCGTTAAAAACGATTAAAATAGTAATATGCGAACATCATTTGGTCCATTTTCGACCGAAAGCAACAACCATTTTCCCAATGATTAAAAAAAAAAAAATCAAAATTTTAGGAGCTCTTTTTTATTTAAGAAATATATTCATATAACAATCAAATTTAAAATATACATAACTGATCTCTTTCCCCTCTATAAACATTAACGTGTTAAAATCTTATTTAAAATTGATGAACTCTTCTTCGATATACACTTTAAAATTTATTATTTGTGATCAATAAATGAACTAAACCATATTGTAATTATTCATTGAACAAAGGAAATTTCTCTAATAAATTATATTAATCAAGCCTTACTCTAATTATTTATTAACCATAGAAAAACCATAATAATAATAATAATTTAGCCTTATTAATTAAAACATGCAGAAATTATAACAGCACCGATAAAAATACTTCTCAAAATATAAACATACATCAACATCCCATAGATACATTTAAAATCAAATTCTTTCGAGGCCCTGATGGCGTAGGACGCAGAACAGCGGTCTCCCACGCCGAAGGTAGCGCGTTCGAACCTCGTTGAAGACTTGAGAAATGTTTCTTACTTTTTAAAACCTGTCAATTACAGACGCTTCAAAAATAGTCGATAGATGGCGGCACCACCAATCTTTGTTTACACTTTCTTTCGAAAAAGCAATTTGACGGAATCAATTTCCTCAGTTTTGTGAGGAAAGAGATTTACTCGATTTGACGAAATATTTACCCGGAGCATTTCCCGGGAAACAGTTTCGTCAAAAACGAGGAAAATTTCGTGATATTTGAGTATTCATTTCTAACAGTGTGAAAAAGTCTGTTAAACTTCCAATATGACCTCAGATTTATTTTCTTTTTAATTCTCTAATGACATCATATTAACCCGCTTCGAGGCTAACGAAAAATACAGGCTACCGCGGTGCATTCCACTTATCTTTTTTTACAGACCGCCAGAGTGACGTGATGCTCTTTTCGTACACGTTCATTGGTGCATTTGAGCATCACGTGACTCCGGCGGTCTGTAAAAAAAGATACGCGTAAAGCACCGCGGTAGCCTGTCTTTTTCGTTAGTCTCGAACCCGCTTTCTGTACTTACACGTACTCATACTCCTTATATTATTGAGAAATGTTTGAAAAATTCTGTTTTAATACTAATAAAACGTCATATTAATCTTTTTTTCAATTGGTGAAATTTTTTTATTTCATTTTCATTTTAGACGTGGAAATCTTTCAATAGAAAATTAATTATTGTAGAAAGAATTTTATTGTGGATTTTTAATTCTTGGCAACTGCTATATCGAAAAATGTTTAAATTTAATAGGAAAAGGTTGTTATATTTTAGGATTTTGATCTCTTTATAATAAAATAATACGATTTTTTCAAAATTTTACGATTTTCAGCTTCCAAAGTGATCAAGTGTAAGTTCAAGACCCATAAAAAATTACCTTTAATATAAAACATGCAATTACTTGTTTCATTTAACAAATTGTACACATTTTGCTACTCCATTACATTGCTTTATTTATTTGATTAACGAAAGATGAGTCAATTGTGTTTCACAGCAAACTACTTTAAAGCTTTTAACATAAATGAATTCAGAAGTCTTTTGCTCGTTAATCTTCAACTAACATTACTTCTAATAGAATAATTTTCGTTCAATAAATAGGTATATTTCTCTAATTGTAGATCGAACTTCATAATTTAATCAACCAAAGGAAACAACTTACAAAGAATAATTGTTTAATGCCGAAGAACAATAATATTTTGCCAGTAACTAGAAAATATTATGAAAGTGACAGATGAATGTATTCGAACATCACTAATGATTTCTCCAACTTTTATAGAATGTTGAAAAGGTGAGATATTTAATACAAATATGTCACTTCCAATCGAAAAGATTTTTACTTAGTAAATTAAAATTGGTTTAAAATATTAAATGAGATGAAATGGATTATTGTTATTAGATTAGTTTAAATACAAATTATATACTAAAAGTAAAGCCAACTCGGCATTTTTTATAATACCAAACAGGCCAAATTTCTTCATAAGTGCACGAAAGATGTTTCTACATGAAATAATTCAAACTTTCGAATTTATTATTTTGGAATTAAAAATAAAACAGACTCAAAAAGTTCAGAGAATAACCAATTTATATAGTTATATAATATATAACGTACAGAACTCGGAAGATGTTATTGTATATTTTCGTACATTAAGAAATATATATATATATATATATATATATATATATTTTTTTTTTTTTTTTTTAATGGAGTGTTTAACTGAATTACTGTCATAAACAAGTAAGTAAAAATCCCACACTTACACTAAATAAAATTATGTATACGAAAAGTATTTTTTAGTTCTAAATAAAATAAAATACATCTAATTTTAGTGATTATTTTTTACCACGAAAGTTTGTTCACGAACAAATGATTTGCTTAAAATATACTGCTAGGTCTGCTTCGTTCAAACGAGAAATAGTAGGTTCTATAGTTCCACCACCAACTAGGAAATATATTACAATAACCTATTAATTTTTTAACGTATTACAAAGGCCCCTTTTACTAGTTACTTACTCAAAAAGTTCAGAGAATAACCAATTTATATAGTTATATAATATATAACGTACAGAACTCGGAAGATGTTATTGTATATTTTCGTACATTAAGAAATATATATATATATATATTTTTTTTTACTAAATTAGATGTATTTTATTTTATTTAGAACTAAAAAATACTTTTCGCATACATAATTTTATTTAGTGTAAGTGTGTGATTTTTACTTACTTGTTTATGACCCTTTTTAAGAGAAGTTAATTACATTTTGAATTCAATAGAAGAACTTTGAATTTCTGCTCTTATAAAAAATACAAAACGTTGTTGTTTTGAAACATTGTTATACAAAATTCTAACGATAATCACACTATTCGGTTGTAAACTATTTATCAAACACTGTCAGGGTATCAAACGACAAAAATATCATTTTTTTTAATTTTTGAAAAAAGCGTTTTTGAGAAATTACATTCCAAAAGGGGCGATTGTTGTAAAAACAATTGCACAATTAAAAATTGAACTTTAAAAGCTACATTTATTTTAAGCTCAAAATACAATTTGTTGTGATTTTAGACTGTCATCCTTGTTTAGTTTCATTAAATTATTATTATTATTATAAAAATGTTAATAATATGCGAAAATTACAAATATATTACTACAAAATATTTTTTTCTTCATTACAAGGATCAATCAAATAAAAATCGTAATTTCGCTCTAGAACACCTGAGAGTGCATTGCGTGGATGAGGCATGTAGATGTAGTTGGTATGGTCATGGAGTTGATAAGGAAGTTACGTGTATAACACATAAGTGATTTAAAATCTCAAATCGGTTTTATATTCAGCGTTAGGATTAATGTGTACTAACAACAGCCATCCATTCATAAATCACCATTATGGACTTTTTTCAGCGGAAAGGCTTACCCCCCTCCCCTCCCATAATAAAAATAACATCGCAGTCCATAAACATACTTTTTATATAGCTGTATCAAGAAAATCCAGAGTAATTATTGCCGAAAGACAAGAAGCTGTACAAAACGTGGCCTATGGCTGGAATCTTCGTTCGAAAGTCAATCACTCGGAAATCACTTCAAAAGTCAATCACTCGGATGAAAGTGTCTGATGAAAATATTCATTCTGTTTGCAGTCTTATACTAATGCAGCATACTGCTGTCTGTTATTAGACGAGAGAAAACTTGTATATTGGCAGATAAAAAATAGATTTCTATTTTAGAGCATCTACGATCCAAATCCGTGATTTGATCCCATTTCTCCCCAAAATACCGAAAAGTTCCCAACTTAACGTAAAGTTTACTTGGAATCCTCCAATCTAAAACTGCATTTTCGTCAAATCACAGGATTGTGCTACTTAGTACTTTTTCGTATCAGAAACGGAATTTTTACGTATGTCCTTTTAGGTAGATTTCGTAAGAAATACTACCTATTACATTCTCACCTAAGTTGAAAATTTTGAAAAATTTTTCCAGATCTACGCCGATCATGACTCCCAGAACACAAAAACACCCCCAGTTCAAAACTTTATCTATCTATCTATCTATCTATCTATGTCACTTTTTTATGAACACGATAACTGGAAAAATTCTGCATAAATATCTTCCAAACTGATACATAAAATCAAGGGGCATAAAATATCGGTCAAGTTCGTTAATGGGCAAAATCGAACCAAGGGGGGGGATGAGGGGCTTTTTGTGAAAACAGAAAAAAACCCATAATTTGTTATTTATTATACGTATCGAATCCGTTTAAAGTTATTATTACTTCTAGGAAAAGGGCCGAAAATTTATGTATGACAGATTTTTGATATAATTAAAAATGGCCCCAAGGGGGGAAAAGGGGGGGGGGTTAGAAGAAACAAAATCATAGCTTCGTCAATTCCCAAGATATCAAATCCACATAAATTTATTATTAATCCTCTTAATATCATCTAAAACTTTTATATTGACAAGTTTTTTATAGAACGAACCGTTATAGCAAAAAAAAAAAAAAAAAAAAAAAAAAAAAAAAAAAAAAATGTAAAACCAAAAAAAATTCCCTGCCGGCTTCGCCTGCAAACAAGTTATTTTTCGAAGTTGGTGGTTCCAACTCCCGCATCTTTTCGAAACTGATTACATACAATCAAGGGGCATAAAATCACGCTCAAGTTCGTTAATGGGCAAAACCGAACCAAGGTGGGGACTGGGGGGAACTTTTTGTGAAAACAGAAAAAAACCCCATAATTTCTTAATTATGATACGTATCGAATCCGTTTGAAGTTATTATTACTTCTAGGAGAAGGGCCCAAAATTTATGTATGACAGATTTTTGATATAATTAAAAATTGCCTTAAGGGGGGAAGGGGGGGTTTTAGAAGAAAAAAATTCATAACTTCGTCAATTCGCAAGATTTCTAATCCGCTTAAATTTATTATAAATCCTCTTAATATTATCTAAAACTTTTCTACTGACAAGTTTTTTTATAGGACCAACTCTTATAGCAAAATAAATAAATAAATAAATAAATAAATTAAAAAAAATCCCTGCTGGCTCCGCCTGCAAACAAGTTGGGTTTCGAAGTAGGCGGTTCCAACTGCCGCATCATCGCAAAAAGGTCATTTCTTCCGCAATTCCCAACAAACATGCGCCCCACGGTCTGCGTCTTCGAAATCTACCTATGCCTGTAGGCCGAGCCGTCAGGGATTTTTTCTTTCAAAACACAAAAAATCGGCAAAATTAAGATAAAATTTTCCAAAATTCTTCAATCAAAAGACGAAAATTTCTTCAAATAGCAGAAAAACGTCTTCCAGTCACAGAGGTGTTCCTTCAACTTGCTGACTGTGCTTTTTACTTTTTTTGAAGAGATTTTAAGAGTGTAACGCAGACCCCATATTGCAGTTTTAAAATAATAAAAACCAGAAAGAAATGCACCGGACAGCTTTCAAAACACCTTATCTACAGACTAGACGTCTGGACGTTGAACGATGAGATATGTTGGAGACACCGAAATCTCATCAAAAAGTCACCTGTAAAAAATGCAGCCAAGTCTCGTAACTCATTTACCGTAAAAAGTACTGAGATCGTATAAAGCCAAGTTCAACTATCTTATTAACTCAGAAATTTTCATTCACAAATCACTCCTAGTCTCTACATCTTTAGTTAATTATTATTTTGTGACTTGGCAATTACGTAGCACGAGAATTTGATGTATATAGTTAGTCTTAATAAAATAATACTATATATATAACATATTAAAGTGTAATAACTTACCTGTGCGTATATAATTTGCCTTAATTAAATTATCCCATCCCATAACATAGTAAGGTGTAATAACTTCCCTGTGCTGCGTAATTGCCAAGTCACAAAATAATAATTAACTAAAGATGTAGAGACTAGGAGTGATTTGTGAATGAAAATTTCTGAGTTAATAAGATAGTTGAACTTGGCTTTATACGATCTCAGTACTTTTTACGGTAAATGAGTTACGAGACTTGGCTGCATTTTTTACAAGTGACTTTTTGATGAGATTTCACTTCTTTTTGTAAGTAATCCTCCTTTTCTTGGTTTTGGGTTCTTTTTGGAGATCATCCACTGATTTTCGCTAAGCCCACACTCTGTCCCTATTATTTACAGGTATCAAAAATTTGAAGCTTTAGTTTCGTTTGAAAAAAAATGCGTAGATAAAAAGAGATTTCAGGTTCATAGGCAAGCACTAAGTTATGGGAGGGGGAGTGTCAAAAGTACTCTCAATTGCTTCCAGGATATGTGCTATCCATCTGAGATATTACTCGCAGCCCTAGATACTTGATATTTAACATAAAAGAACTTTTTAGTATAAAAAGAAAGCCAAAATTAAATTTTCCAATAAATCAAAGTATATTCCTTTTTTCGATGGTTTTTTTTTCGTTTTTTTTTTTTAGTCTTTTTTTATTATTTGCGGATTTTTTTCATTTTTCCTTACTTTGTGTACTAAACCCTGCCTTTCTGCGAAATGTCAAGCTTCTAGGACTACAAAATCGAATTATTTTCAAATCTTCGACTTTTTATAAATTTATTGATTTTTCGATTTTAATTCTAAGTTATCTGATTGTCACGCCAATATAGTAATTATTTTATCCGTCTTCTTAGGATCATTTAGGTTCAATTTAGAGATATATCAAGTGAATCTTAGAGTCACCATGATTTTATTTAGAAAGGACTATCAAGCCATAACCAGCCAGTAAAGTCGGGAGGGTAGGGGGAGCTGTGAACATTTTTGTGGGGCTAACATCATTTAACAATCCATATTTCATATGTGAAGTAAATAGAGTACAACCTGTGAAAGAAAACAAACCTGTCTATAAAGAAATCGCCTATATCGTAGCCAGTCTATAGCAGAACTTTTCTATAACGAAATTCGTAAACGAAAGAAAAGAAAACCATAATCCGGAGGAAATAACATAAAACAATTAGGGGCGTTGTACTAGCTAATAGGACAATTATCATAAAACTAATGTTTCCAGCAGTACAAAATCAAATTGTTTTCGAATTTTTGATTTTTTAAAGATATTTCGATTTTATTTTTGAATTTAACGAATATTTTAATTGTTCCTTTTATTGAATAGTAAATACTACCTTTACACCAAGTTTTAAGTTTCTAAGACTACAAGATAAAATTATTTTCAATTTTTGATTTTTTTCGAATTTTTTTTATTATTTTCTGGATTTATTTTGAAATTTCCGATCTTTTTCGAGTTTTTTATTCTATTTTCGAATTTATTGTGTTTTAATTTTTCCCTTTTCTGTATCCTAAACAATAAGTTTACGCCGAATTTTAAGTTCTAAAGCTACAAAATCAAATTTTTTTCAATTTTTCGAATTTTTTTTTTTTCGAATTTTACAGATTTTTTTATTTATTTCTTTTTTTGTATCCTAAATACTACCTTTATTCCAAATTTTAAGTTTCTAGCTTTACAAAATCGAATTATTTTCAAATTTTCGTTATTTTTTCGATTTTTTGATTTTATTTTCAATTTTTGTTGTGTTTTTAATTTTTTCTTTTTCTGAATCCTAAACACTACCTTTACATCAAATTTTCAGTTTCTAAGACTACGAGATCATATTATTTTCAATTTTTCTCTTTTTCTTTCTTGCTTTCTATTTTTTTTTTTTTTTTTTTTTTTTTTTTCGAATTTTACAGATTTTTTTATTTATTTCTTTTTTTGTATCCTAAATACTACCTTTATTCCAAATTTTAAGTTTCTAGCTTTACAAAATCGAATTATTTTCAAATTTTCGTTATTTTTTCGATTTTTTGATTTTATTTTCAATTTTTGTTGTGTTTTTAATTTTTTCTTTTTCTGAATCCTAAACACTACCTTTACATCAAATTTTCAGTTTCTAAGACTACGAGATCATATTATTTTCAATTTTTCTCTTTTTCTTTCTTGCTTTCTAATTTTTTTTTTTTTTTTTTTTTTTTTTTCGAATTTTACAGATTTTTTTATTTATTTCTTTTTTTGTATCCTAAATACTACCTTTATTCCAAATTTTAAGTTTCTAGCTTTACAAAATCGAATTATTTTCAAATTTTCGTTATTTTTTCGATTTTTTGATTTTATTTTCAATTTTTGTTGTGTTTTTAATTTTTTCTTTTTCTGAATCCTAAACACTACCTTTACATCAAATTTTCAGTTTCTAAGACTACGAGATCATATTATTTTCAATTTTTCTCTTTTTCTTTCTTGCTTTCTATTTTTTTTTTTTTTTTTTTTTTTTTTTTTTTTTTTTTTTTTTCGATTTTTCTTTTTGAATTATCCATATTTTTTAATGTTTCCTTATTTAGTATCTTAAATATTACCATTATTCCAAATTTCAAGTTTCTAGCGCTATGAAATCGAATTATTTTCAAAATTTCCTTATTTTTCGATTTCTTTCGATTTTTTATTTTATTTTCAAATTTTATTGCGTTTTTATTTTAACTTTTTCTGAATCCTAAACACTATCTTTACCGCGAATTTTAAGTTTTTAAGGCCAAAAGATCAAATTATTTACATTTTTTTCGAATTTTTCGAATTTTTGATTTTGTTTCGAATTTCCTGGATTTTTTAATTTTTCCTTATTTTGCATCCTAAGTACTACCTTTATTCCGAATTCCTAGTTTCTAGCTCAACAAAATCAAATTATTTGAAATTTTTCGATTTTTTCGATTTTTTTTATTTTATTTTCGATTTTTTTTTTTTTGTGTTTTTGATGTTTTCTTTTTCTGAATTCTAAACACTACCACACAAGATTGTGTTATTTTCAATTTTCGATTTTGTTCGATTTTTTTGAATTTTCAAATGTTTTTTTTTAATTTTCCGGATTTTATAATTTTTCCTTTCTTTGTATCCGAAACACTAGCTTTATTCCAAATTTTAAGTTTCTGCGGCTGCGGGATCTACCCAATCTTTTTGATGACGCGAGAGTGAGTGAGTGTGTGAGTGACAAAAAATCGAAACTTTTGAGTTCATATATCATCTGCACTAATTTATGGGTATTTTTTCAATTATCCATATTTTTTCATTTTTCCTTATTTAGTATCTTAAATATTACCTTTATTCCAAATTTCAAGTTTCTAGCGCTATAAAATCGAATTATTTTCAAATTTTCCTTATTTTTCGATTTTTCCGATTTTTTCGATTTTTTGATTTTTTTTTTTTTTCGAATTTTATTGCGTTTTTTATTTTAACTTATTCTGAATCCTAAACACTATCTTTACTGCGAATTTTAAGCTTCTAAGGCTAAAAAATATTATTTTAATTTTATCAATTTTTTTCGAATTTTTCGAATTTTTGATTTTTTTTTTCGAATTTTCCGGAATTTTTAATTTTTCCTTATTTTGCATCCTAAATACTACCTTTATTCCGAATTCCAAGTTTCTAGCGCAACAAAATTGGATTATTTGAAAATTTTCGATTTTTTTCGATTTTTCGAATTTTGCTTTCGATTTTTTGGGTGTTTTTGATGTTTTCTTTTTCTGGATACTAAACACTACCTTCACACCGAATCTTAAGTTTCTAAGACTACAAGATCGTATTATTTTCAATTTTCAATTTTGATGGAATTTGTTGAATTTTCGAATGTTTTTTTTTTCGTATTTTCCGGATTTTATAATTTTTCCTTTCTTTGTATCCTAAACACTACCTTTTTTTCCAAATGTCAAGTTTCTAGGGCTACGGAATCTACCTAATATTTTTGATGACGCGTGAACGAGTGAGTGAGTGAGTGACAAAAAATCGAATGTTTGAGTTCATATATTCGCTGAACTAGAAAAGACAGAAAGTTGTAATTTTAAATTTTGGTCCTGTGTGCCAAATACTCTAGAAAAAGGAAGTTTCAAATTTTTGGGATACTCCAGCGCGGAGATATGGGGGGGGGGGGTTAAAGTGCCCTGAGTTGCTTCCAGAAAAGTATGCTTACGGCTGTCCTCTCTCGACTTGGCGGAGGCACTGCCGTGCCTCCAGATAGAGTAAAGCCTGTGAAAGAAAATGAACCTGTCTATAAAAAAAAAGGTCTATAACGAAGCCAGTCTATAGCGGAACTTTTCTATTACAAAATTCGTAAACAAAAGAAAAGAAAAGCATAATCCGGGGAAAATAACACAAAACAATAACGGAAGGTGTACTAGCTAATAGGACAATTATCTTAAAATCTATCTAAAACAAACTATCCCCATCCTGTGGGATTTGTTTTTCAATGTTTTACTTTATTTAATGCAAAACATAGATTGCATCCGACAACTCATAAAAAAGTCCTCCGGCCTGTACCGGCAGAAAAAGGTAGCTTTCCTTTCTTCATTTTAAAATTTTAGCTAATGTTACTCGAAAACAGCAAGTTAAAATGCAAAGAAACCGTTTACAAAAGATTCGTTTACACTGTATTTGAATAAGAAATTCGCCAAATTATTGAGCTATAGCCAAGTTGGCTTCATTTATGAAGACTTATTTTTGTCGCCAAATTTGGCGAGATTTCGCCAATTGTCGCCAAGTTTGGCGAGAATTTGGGGCTAATGGATATGAATATATAGTTTTATGCGTATGATTGGGAAAATGATTACAACAATGAAAGAAAATAATTTGCGAGAAATCGCGTTCACTAAAACTTATAAATTTATATTAAAATCATTAAAATTACAGACATTACAATACACTTTCATAAAACATTAAAAACATATTAAAATTGGACGTTTCGGATTTACATGGAAAATCCCTCTTCAACAACAACATTTCACTTAGCGTAAATCATAGTTAAAAAATATCAACAAATAGAAAATGCAACGTATCAAAATTTCGAAGTCAAAGTTACAGTTATAATAACACGGAGTATTCATTCGGGATTGCACCTGCTTGACCATTATTGACCATAAATTTATCGTTGGTTTTTTGTAATGTGCTGTTTTGTTTCAAAATGTCAGCCACCCTAGAATTTCAAACTGCTCTATCTCAGCCAATTTTTAAGATAGAGGTAAAACAAAAAATGCTCTGGAATCCTTGTATCAAGTCCTAACACCTAATTAAAAAATAAACTTGATTTTTTAACTTTTTTGTATATTTATTTTAGTTTTAAAATTTTCCGTGGCCGCCATCTTGAAACAAAATGGCGGACCAAGCTGGCCAACGAACTCGGTCGAGGCATTGGTGAGCTTAATACACACAATTAGTTTCATCCAAATTAATTTATAAATACGAGCGTTATCGTATCAAATTATTTTCATTTTTTCAATTTTTTTCGAATTTTTTTCTTTTTTTTCGAATTTTCTGGATTTTTTTAATTTTTCTTTTTCTGTATCCTAAATACTACCTTTATTCCTAATTTGAATTTTCTAGCGCAACAAAATCGGATTGTCTTCAAATTTTCGGTTTTTTTCAATTTCTTCGATTTTTTCAATTTTCCTTTCGATTTTTTTGGTGTTTTTGATGTTTTCTTTTTCTGGATGTTAAACACTACCTTCACACCAAATCTTAAGTTTCCAAGACTACAAGATAGTATTATTTTCAATTTTCAATTTTGATGGAATTTGTTGAATTTTCGAATGTTTTTTTTTCGAATTTTCTGGATTTTATAATTTTTCCTTTCTTTGTATCCTAAACACTACCTTTTTTCCAAATGTCAAGTTTCTGGGGCTACGGGATCTACCCAATCTTTTTGATGACGCGTGAACGAGTGAGTAAGAAGTGACAAAAAATCGAATGTTTGAGTTCATATATCGCCTGAACTAGAAAAGACAGAAAGTTGTAATTTTAAATTTTGGTCCTGTGGGCCAAATACTCTCTATAATTGAAGTTTAAAATTTTTGGGATACTCCAGCGCGGAGATATGGGGGGGTCAAAAGTGCCCTGAGTTGCTTCCAGAAAAGTATGCTTACGGCTGTCCTCTCTCGACTTGGCGGAGGCACTGCCGTGCCTCCAGATAATAATTGGAAATAATTTATTTGAGGACGATGCAGCCTTAAAGTATTAAGTTATATGGAGAGTTTTACACTTTAACTCTTCTAGTACCCACTGGAACCCATTATTTTTGTTTTGAAGTTTTGTATATTTCAAACCAGAAAAAAAATTAAACTTGATAAATAATATCATATAGACATTTCGTTGAAATAAGCTACATTTAATAGAATTAAATTTCTGGTTCAAATCATGCAAAACTAAGAACGCTCATCAAAATTTAAAACCTGGTATTAGGAGGATTAAAATATGTATATTACAATTCAGTTATTCATATCTTTTTAACAATTCTTAGAAAAAAAAATATTTTCGATAAATCGAAGGCAAGAATATACTTTACAAATGACGAAAAGACGTTGTTTCTTTAACGATATAACAGATGGTATGTATACATAAATGTACTTGTATTGCCTTCACTTTTTTAACCCTTTATATCCTGAATTAATTTTTCAGCTACTTTTTAATTGTATTTTTGCATCATTGGATAAGTTTTGGTGCAGAATAAACATAGGAAAGAGGAAAATAATTTTTATAGTGTTTTAGTGGTTAATTATGCAACTGTAACCACCATAAATTTTTTACCCTATGATATAAAATAAAATAGTAAATTTCAAATAAAATATAGGAAATGTTCACCTGTAGAGTATAGAAAACAATAGAAAATAATAGTACTGAATAACCGGTAATAAACCACTAAAATTACTCAAATGAAGAACAACATGCATGCCAATTCTATTGCAAAATGGATTTCGAATGTAGCGTGGCAAATGTAAAATCCCTACAATGCAAAGAAAGAGGATATGTGCTTGAATTTGCCATCTCCTGCCTGCTGTCAGAAATACACCTTTTGTGCCATTGTGAATACCGTTAGGAAAAACGGTCATATTACGAATATATAGGTGTTTTATTAACCCCTTGGGCACGAGTGACACGTATACGTGACGCATAAGGTGCTCAGAATCCTTGATTATTCCCAACAGTAACTTTTTATTGTAAACTTTGCCTTATTTAATGACAGCATTTCTGAGATTCAATTAGGCGAAAATTTCTGTTTTGAAAAACCGGTGGCAAAAGATTAAAAATTATGTAAAGCACGCTCGTCGCGAAGGAGTTAAAGTGGTACTTATAAGTACCGTCAGGATAAAAAGGGTTAAATGCCACAGATGCTATCATGTATCCGAAACACATTACTACTTTTAGTTTAACTAGCAGTATAATGAAAATTCAATTTTATATGTGGTTATTTATTTAGAATAGATTTTGCATGATATGTAATGACTTTTTTAATGAAATTTATGGAATATAACATGATTAGTGTTAACATCAAAAACTTTGCTTCATTTTTTTTTTCTAAATTTTTCTTCGGAAAAAATTCTTAATACATACTAAATTTGTGTTTTTTTTATTAGTTTCATATAAAATTCTGCCTTAGCTGCTATGTAGGTCACTATTTTATTTCTCTCTTAAAAATGTGTATTTAAAACTTTAAAAAAAAACCTATTATATAAATATTTATATATTACTATGATATCTGGACGTTGAACGATGAGATATGTTGGAGACACCGAAATAATAATTGGAAATAATTTATTTGAGGACGATGCAGCCTTAAAGTATTAAGTTATATGGAGAGTTTTACACTTTAACTCTTCTAGTACCCCCTGGAACCCATTATTTTTGTTTTGAAGTTTTGTATATTTCAAACCAGAAAAAAAATTAAACTTGATAAATAATATCATATAGACATTTCGTTGAAATAAGCTACATTTAATAGAATTAAATTTCTGGTTCAAATCATGCAAAACTAAGAACGCTCATCAAAATTTAAAACCTGGTATTAGGAGGATTAAAATATGTATATTACAATTCAGTTATTCATATCTTTTTAACAATTCTTAGAAAAAAAAATATTTTCGATAAATCGAAGGCAAGAATATACTTTACAAATGACGAAAAGACGTTGTTTCTTTAACGATATAACAGATGGTATGTATACATAAATGTACTTGTATTGCCTTCACTTTTTTAACCCTTTATATCCTGAATTAATTTTTCAGCTACTTTTTAATTGTATTTTTGCATCATTGGATAAGTTTTGGTGCAGAATAAACATAGGAAAGAGGAAAATAATTTTTATAGTGTTTTAGTGGTTAATTATGCAACTGTAACCACCATAAATTTTTTACCCTATGATATAAAATAAAATAGTAAATTTCAAATAAAATATAGGAAATGTTCACCTGTAGAGTATAGAAAACAATAGAAAATAATAGTACTGAATAACCGGTAATAAACCACTAAAATTACTCAAATGAAGAACAACATGCATGCCAATTCTATTGCAAAATGGATTTCGAATGTAGCGTGGCAAATGTAAAATCCCTACAATGCAAAGAAAGAGGATATGTGCTTGAATTTGCCATCTCCTGCCTGCTGTCAGAAATACACCTTTTGTGCCATTGTGAATACCGTTAGGAAAAACGGTCATATTACGAATATATAGGTGTTTTATTAACCCCTTGGGCACGAGTGACACGTATACGTGACGCATAAGGTGCTCAGAATCCTTGATTATTCCCAACAGTAACTTTTTATTGTAAACTTTGCCTTATTTAATGACAGCATTTCTGAGATTCAATTAGGCGAAAATTTCTGTTTTGAAAAACCGGTGGCAAAAGATTAAAAATTATGTAAAGCACGCTCGTCGCGAAGGAGTTAAAGTGGTACTTATAAGTACCGTCAGGATAAAAAGGGTTAAATGCCACAGATGCTATCATGTATCCGAAACACATTACTACTTTTAGTTTAACTAGCAGTATAATGAAAATTCAATTTTATATGTGGTTATTTATTTAGAATAGATTTTGCATGATATGTAATGACTTTTTTAATGAAATTTATGGAATATAACATGATTAGTGTTAACATCAAAAACTTTGCTTCATTTTTTTTTTCTAAATTTTTCTTCGGAAAAAATTCTTAATACATACTAAATTTGTGTTTTTTTTATTAGTTTCATATAAAATTCTGCCTTAGCTGCTATGTAGGTCACTATTTTATTTCTCTCTTAAAAATGTGTATTTAAAACTTTTAAAAAAAACCTATTATATAAATATATATATATTACTATGATAATTTAAAGATATTGTTGGACAGGAAATCTATATGCATTGTAACTTAAATACGTTTAAGGCACTCAAATTTTTAAATTGCTTTTAACTATCACATACACAAGTTTTCGTCAAAAAATAAGCAATAAATTAAAAAAAAACATCCTTTAAAAAAGTTTAAAATAATTTAGAGTAAAATGTAAAATCAGAATAAATCATTTAAAAAAATTTAAATTAAGAGGTTTTTGTTGAAAACAAAATATTTAAAATATTCACTTCATAAAACAATGTTATGCCAAATGAAGCATTTCAACAGTTAGGCCACATTAAATAATAATTATTCTCCTTTGCTCAAAATATAATTTTAACCAAAGTATTTTTATTTATTTAATCTATGCTTAATTTGTTTTAAACCAAATCTAACTCTTTTATTTTAAAATAAAAAAATTAACTTGGATATATTTTTAATTTGTTATTAATTTTATGTTCTTTCTTTTCAAATTCTTTATGTTCGAAATTTTAGTAATTAAATTCTTTTTTTTTTAGTATGTTGTTTTCATAATTGACACTGAATTGTTAATAATTTTTTAATAGAACGACAGAGCTTGTAGAAAAGAAACAATACTCTATTTTAAAATATCAAGAATTTCCATCCCGTAATATAATTAAAGATTTAGAAACTTTGAAATAGTTTTTTCTATGCTTTTTAAAAGCAGCCATTTTACTAATTTTATTAAAATGAGCAATAAAACGTTAAAAATTCCACAATCCTTTTCCATTTTTAATTATATTTTTTTCGAATTCCAATTTATTGTTTCATTAAAATATTGGAATTAAATAAAAAAAATTATAACTATGGAATCTGATTTAAAATCTCTAATTAAACATTTTTCTATGAAAATACATTTATGAGGAAAATCTAACATTTATTATGCAATTAAAACTAGCTGATGTTTTTATTATTTTTCAGATATTTAAATATGAATTTTATTTTATTTTATTTATCGTACTCATTTTAATTACACAAAAGTGAATATCGCTAATGTGAAACAATGACTTCCGAAGAAAAAAATTAATAGTATTTTGTTCGAAATTGTTTAAATCTTACAGCTGTCTTTTGTATTATTATACATACATCTTAAACTAAAAGAAATAAGCATATAAAATAATCACTCACTCTGTGTATTAAAAACTTTTGTAAATAGAGTTTTAAAGATTTTTTTTTTCAGATTAAGTAATAAACGTTTTATTTGAACTATAAAAAATACAATGCTTTATTATATAATGCGGTAAAAATCGAATATTTAAAGGACATTTAATTATATCCTCTTTTAAAAATAAATGAAATATGAACACAACTATGCTCTTTTTATATATGTCAAAAATATCCTACAGCAGTCAAAATTAAAAATATAATATTTAAGCGTATTATAATATTAAGCTCTTCTTTAAATCTTGATGATTTTTTAAAAGTTATATTAAAGTGATCGTATTAAATTAAAATCTACCTTTATATATATACACACATACACACACACACACACACATATATATATATATATACTATATATATACAGGGTGGCTAGTGGTAAGGGAAAAATACATTTAAAAAGTGATAAACACCAGTATATTCTTATAGAAAAATTTATGTTGATTATTAGATCAAATAATCAATTTGAATTTTTCTATAAGAATATACGGGTAATTATCATTTTTTTTACTGTATTTTTCCCTGACTACTAGCCACCCTGATATATATAACTTCATAAATGCAAACCGAATCACTCGATGGAAATAAATAAATGATCACATTTTGTAGTATTTCACTGAAAAAAAAAAAAAACAAGTTGTCCATTCGTAAAAATTTATTTATAAATATTTATTATTATTATTATTAAACCGCAGACCAGGTCCCCACCTGCCGGGCATTATGCCCAGCTTAACGAGTTTGTATACCTGGCCGCGGGACGAAATTCGCCTAATCTCCTCATAGCGGAGATCCACCTGATTAGCTTCTTGGGTGTCCTTGGCTGCAACGCTATTTCGTGAGTGTTACTTTGTTACTATGTTGGCCGGTTCTAGTTTGTTATTAATTATGGGGTTTTAGGTATGTTGTCGAATAAGGAAAGGGGCTTGCTTTCGGGCCATATTCACACTGACTATGGTTGCTAATATAGACAGGTTTATATAATTCAGTTTAAATATTTGTGTTTCCGCTATGTATTACATCTTTTGTCTGTAATGTTCTCTAGTGGTTTGCTACAGTTTCTCTGCTTGACAGCTCACGGCATCCAGCCAACCTCGCTGAAATGGCAGATTTAAAATAAAAAATTAAATTTAAAAAAAAGAAGAGAGAAAGGAATTGGTCTCGTAATTTAGAACCTTGATCAGGTGACGAAACCTTCACCTGACTAGGCACCTCCAGAGGTATAATTCAAAGGGAACTTGGAGGACTTTGCCGCCACGTCAGATTTTACATGCACCAGGCACCATTAGCGTACATGGCTTCGTTGAATATATATATATATATATATATATATATATAATAAATATTTATAAATAAATTTGTAGTAAAATTTAGCTAATAAATTTGAATTTCTTATTTTGTTTTCCAATGATTATTTTTAAGACGTATTTGCAAAATGATTAAGTGATTGAATCATATATGTAATCTATTAATTATTTTTAGACTTTTTATTTCGTTAATCGTGAAGTGATTACGTGTTTGGCTTAAGCACAAAATTATCATTTAAGACTGCATTTTCCGGATAGAATATAGCTTTAAAATACATTTTTGTCTTGATTTGCACTGTCTTTATATTTAAAATTTATGTATATTTATTTTTTTTGGCACTATTAAGTTAGTATGGATAATTTATAATCTTATAATATTTTAGAAATATTTGGAATCGCAGACTTAATTGTTACTCTTCCATGCAACTTATAATTTCGCTCGCCCAGCCATAAATGAATTTGGGCCGCCACCTGATCAAGGTTCTAAATTACGAGACCAAATAATTTTTCTTCATTAATGTTTGCCTTTTTTTAAAAAATCTGTCAATTCAACAAAGTTAAATAGAAACTTTGAACCGGCAAACAAAGAAAACTGTAGCAAACCACTAGACTAAAAGCACTGCAGCGATGCCAACAAAACTATAGTCAGGCGGATCATAGCCATGCTGTGATCAGGCAATTTCTTCCCCTCTCCCTAGGTACTGACTCGTCAAGCTAGGCACTCATGCCGGGCAGGTAGAGGCCTGGTTAGCGGAATTAAAAAAACGAATTTGGGCAGCGCATGTGATTATTATTGTATATATATTTAAGTTCAATATAAATCTTCATCAACGAAACGAAAGAACAACGGCTTGCTTCTCGGACACTCTCGGGAGACGGGCGTGGTCGGCTGAGGTGTCTTCTTCCATCCGTTGCTTCCTTGGTACGGTCTACTGCCCGTGGTCCGGTGGATGGCAGAATTTTTTTTCCTCTTATGGACTTTTTGCTCCTATACCTCATGGTCGGGTGTCCACAAGTGGGTGATTTTTGTAAATTTCTGTCTAACATCGCATGGCCTGGATATAGTTTGAAATGTAAACGACATTTAGCTCAGTTTCATAAGTTTAATGATCTATTGCATATACGTTAATAAGTCTCATTTCTGACAGCAAGTCCTTATCAAAATCAAGCTGATGTTAGTTATGTGAAATTACCACAAGCAAAAGAAGACATTTAATATTTACAATTTTATGCTACGCAAAACTTTCGCATTATTTGAGAACTTTTACCTTTTTAAATGATATCTACCAGTGGCAGAGAGGTTGTGGTCTCAACGCTAGTAGGCGTAAGGTGCTGAGTACGAGCATAGGAGGATAGAATAGGGGGAGTAGACGTAAATGATGTCGCTTGAAGCCGTTGTTACCCCTTTTACCCCCTGCGTCCAATAATTTTGGCTGCTTCTTGCACTGGAAACTGCTGACTACTATAAACTCTCACAGAAAAGTGGGAAAGAACTCGTTTGTCGGCTTGAAAATTTTTACAGGAGAAGATTGATATGTCGACTCCTCATAATCTATTCTCCTAGCTACGAACCCATGTCCCGCTCGTCTGCCTAACCATTCTGACATCATAATGGTTTTTTTTTTAATTTTCGTAAACGCTGCGTAAATACGGGTTAAGATCCAAAGAGACAGCGTTGTTATGTGTCGCTTTCTCTGAAGTGATAAAGTTCCTTTCATCTTTAATGACTTTCTTAGCATGTCTAAGTTCATAGTTCAAGAGCCGGAGACTTTGACAGTTGGGAAAATACCCCTTTCTTTTGTTGAAACTCCCCTTTCTACGGTCGATAACCACAAAATGATTCGAAAAGAATGGGAAGAGGCGTCATTTATACCCATCTCATGTCGACTTTTTCAGGATCGCTTCTAAACGCAGCTTTTGGTTCCATTAGAAAGATCCCCCACGGTTGGCAACTGTCCCCGCGAAGATAACCGGTATAAAAAAAATCAACAAACGGAAATTTTAATGCTAAGTTCCATTCATAAATATACATGTGTAAAACATAATAATAACATCATACAAGCTTGAAGAAAAATATTTAAAAAATGAATTTACGCAATTTAGTGGAATATATTTTATCTAAAATGCTTTCTTTTAAAAAGTGCAAACTCATTATTTGAAATACAAAATTTGAAACGCAAATTTTTTTATGTTCCAATCATAAAAATATGGGTGTTTTCAAATCTTACTTGTGTAGTGATTGAATTACTCTACATTCCTAAACATAAACTTCAATCCATAAAATGTTCATAAACCTCATACAGTGTTTTAGCTGATGAAAATTATTAGCATCTTTACACATTTGCGTTACTTAATATATTAAGTAAAGCTGTTCTTAAATCTTTGAAGGGAGTTTTACTGCTCTCATTTTCATATTATGTAAAGAACTGGGTGAAGGAAAAGGTGTAAATTTAGGTTATAAAAGTGTTTTATGTTTCTGTTAACATATACTGTAGTTGAATGAAATTCCATTCTTTTAATCGACGTAAAATATTTTTATAGTCAATAAAGTTTTATACATTTTTACTCAATTTTTTGAAAATGAAAATTAATGGAATAAACAGGATTTTGAAATACGTATTTTAAAAACATAAATATTTTTACTCTTTGTATTTACATAATGTATTGTAATTTAAATTTACCATTAAACATATTCATAGTGTGTGAAAATTTGGGGTTTTTTTCCTTCCTCGAAATCTGTACAAAATGTTGTGTATTTTATTATCTCAAATGGTAAACGAAGATAATTATCTTATAATTAGGTATTTTGAATTGACACGTTGTAAATTTATTGTGTTATATATTATGTTTTGCATTTACTACAACAATTATACCCCCAACTTCACTAAAATACACATAAAACAGCGTCTGTTCTTAACCACTTCACTCCCAGGCATAATTTCGCTAGTGAAGGGCTATATATCAGGCTGTGCGGTGCAAAATGTTTGTGTCATAAATCATTTAAAAACTTCCGTGATTTAATAGTAATGAATGTAAGGTCGTTAAAAGATTTACAATGTTATCAAAATACGTATAAAATAATATATAAAACTTGCACATTATATACATACACTGACATACATACATACAGTATTTAGGGTGGCTAGTGGTCAGGGAAAAATACAGTAAATAAAAGTGATAAACACCAGTATATTCTTATAGAAAAATTCATGTTCATTATTTGATCGAATAATCAACATGAATTTTTCTATAAGAATATATTGGTCTTTGTCACTTTTTTGACTGTGTTTTTCCGTGACCACTAGCCCCTATATGTACATAAAACTTAGGAATTTATTTTCTTTCTATTTATTTTCTTTTATTCTTTCTTATAATAATGACGTAAGATGAATAGTGAACGTATTGGTCAAGACCTCCGTATCATAGTATCAGACCTCTCAATCAGCAAGTTGCCTTTGACCGCTATACTTGTCCTGCTACTAGCGCCATCAATCGTCAGTAATAGTATTTACGACACGAAATCACACGAAATTTTTTCACAGCTCCATTTGTTCTATGCATTTGCTTATGAATTAGCAGTTTTCCTACCACTAAAATTTTATAGTAAATTTTATCTTATTAAATTGACAAGATCGTGTGATTACATGACGAAAAAAATTCTATTAAATTTTAGTGGTAAGAAAAAAGCGTAAGAGTTGGCAGCTATGCGGTAGCAGACCAGCTAGATTTTTCTATAGATTTTTCTATTATATTTTTGGATACCATTTTTTTAGTAGAGATAATTTTGTTTTGTTTGATCGGAGAATTCTGGGATTTAAAAGAACAACATTTTCTCTAAAAATATACTGGTGTTCAAAAAGCCCGAAACATGGCAACTGTGCGGTAGTATCCACCAGGCGGCGATACTTTCCGGAGAAAGTCAATTAATAAGTTGGCAATTACCGCGGACATTTTCTCCCATAGACTTTCTCCGGATTGTCAAGTCTGATTTATGATAAGGGAGTCTTGATATTGGTGTCCGTATTCACCGCCCCCTGAATAATAGGCCTGCGCGCTGAAAAAAATGGCGGCTGCCGCAGGCGGAATCGTTTGTACAGTCCCTCAAACTTCATTACCAATAATATCTAAAAGTTATCTTTGACTTATTTGATCTCCGAAAAACAAGGCGAAGAAAACTTTTAGAAGTTATTGGTGTGGAATTTCGAGGGACCGTTCAAACGCTGAAAAAAAATCGGCATGAGACAGCCGCCATTGCTGTCAGCGCTCAGGCCTAGTATTCAGGGGGCGGTGACGTAATGGTCACTGATTACTGAAATGAGAAGACGTACGCAGCGTACGTCCTGGTCGCTGATTATTGAAATGAGAGGACGTACGCAGCGTACGTCCTGGTCGCTGATTGCTGAAATGAGAGGACGCACGCAGCGTACGCCCTGGGAGTGAAGAGGTTAAGAGCCTACGCTAGTCGCGGAAAGACATTATCAAACTAATGTTAAATCAATGCCAGAATGATTTTTAAATTTTCCATTTGCATTTCAAAAATTTTAAAGCATTTTTTTGTATAGGATGTTTGAAGTCGATGTCTAATACTATAATTTTGTACTTTTTCAATTTCAATTGCAGTTATTTTAGAGCACTTTCAATTTGGATCCTGTTCCCAAGGAGAAAACATGCTTATTAAAAAAGAAAAAAAAAAGCACCCAAAATCGAAGAAGTGCAAAACTACCAAGTTCGTTAACACCTCAGATATACTATGAAAAAAATCTCTACAAAATTGAAAACAAAACGAGAAATTTGAAAAGAACGCTGCTGTTGTTTTAACATTTGCTTGCGAGTGTGTTCCTGTGACTAGCTTTGTCTCTTAAATGATAACTATTATGTTAAAACGTGGAAGCAGTCATTATAATTTCAGTGAGCACGTATTAGATTCAATATAGTCTAAAGCACATTTATCTTTAATTTGCTTCACAAAAAGTACACCCTCCTCCACCGAAAATGAAGAATATAACTAAAATAAGAAAGAACTAACTGATAACACTGTGCAACTGTTGGTACAGTATAGACGCCACATATGTGCATCTAAAATTAGTGGTGTGGATGTTGATAGGTGGGAGAGAGATACAGAAGCGGTAGATTCCTTCACTTCCGGTAAGTATTGTGGAGAAAAAAAAAAGGTGAGGATACAAACCTGCCAACATCGCACTAAACTTCCGTACAATCTAGGTTAATTTAACCGAGTTTAAGCAAGTTTCAAAACCAAATTTTTTTTATAGAAATGCAATAAAAAAGGCTTCACGTAAGAACATGATACTGAATATATATTATTTATTCAGATATATTTTCTGGTTAGAAACGTGTTTAACCTGGATCAAATTAACTCACATTGTACTGAAGTTTTGTTGAAAGTTGGAAGGTATGGGCATAGATAGTCTTTATTACCTGTGGTGATTTTTAAATTGAAGCTGCCCCTCCTCCCCACCCTGTCTTCTGAACATAGAGCCTGCCCAACAAACACGAGATTTTTGGCCACATGCTGTAAACGTTGTGGCCAAAAAAGTTTGCGGCAATTTGTATCCAGCCATTAATGTATTTCAACTGACGCGCCCGCACACCGGATGTCTAGCGCCAAATCGTTAACGGGCAAATGGCGGGGAAACTTAATGCAATTTCAGTGCCCAATAGCGAATGAAAGTACGTTTGCGGCCAAGATATACAAATCTATCATCGTTTAAAAGTCAGTGGCCCAGTATAATGTTCTCGACATTTTTATTATAAGAAAGAAAAAGTATTTTTACTTCACATTTTATAAGATGATTTTCGTTATTTTAAACCTAGATTTATGTGAAACGATAAAATATGCTGCATTTAAATATTTTATGCAATAAAAAATACACAAAAAGTACCCTTCTTTAATTTAAAGAGTTTTTATGGGAAAAAAATCATAAAAACTGTTAATGTTTTTGCTTTTAAAGTATGCATTAATATTTTTAAATGAATATTTTTTGTGAGCACCTAGAATGAAAATGAATATTGCAATCTTTAGACATACATATTATATAAAGATATTAAAAAAATTAATGATAAATGGGAATTTATTTCAATTTCAATGAAAAAATATTTGTCAAAAGAAATAAATGCCACTTTGCCAAAAAACAGTTACTGTTAAACGAGAAAGAAAAAAAAAAGTTTTTTTTTTTTTTTTGGGGGGGGAGGGGGGGGGGATTTTATATTATCTGTATATTATCTATAAATCAATTCCAAAAAATAAGTTATTTTCATTTTTTGAAACATTCAAAATTTAGATTTAAAAGGAAAAAATATCTTAAATATCTTAAATAAGCAATAATAGCAAATACCGATCCCCCCCCCTCCTCTCCTTTTACACGGCAAGCCAGGGAAAGATGAAACTAAGATTTCCCTTTTCCGACACATTTTTTTTCCCAGTGGGGATTTTTGTAAATATATTTTTAAATGTTTTCCGCTTTGTAATAATCAGCATTGAAAAATTTCCACTTTTAAAATTATTTAATATTCTATGAGAAATTTTGAAGATAAAAAAAAAAACCTTGAAAAAAAAATATATTGAAATATAGCTTTTTTCTGCGGGTTCGTAGGGATTTTTATGTCTTTTTGGCAGCGTCATCGTAGGATGTTTACATTTTTCCTTGCTTGATTTTGCCTGGTATATTATCATGGCGTCGTCTATGTCTCGTCATTGTTTTTGGATATTTTGATTTACAAATTAGGTAAGATTATTTTTCTATATTATTCCAAGAGTTAGTTAAAAATTAATTTTCATCATTCTTAGGGACAGATTTAAGTTCAAGATTAAAGAAAGCTGAGAAGAAACATCAGCAATTTTGTAAAATTAACTGCATTTTCTCTGCTTGCTTATTCTCTTAAATTCTTAAAGTCTGCTTTGCTTATTATGCGACTTAATTCTACAGAAGTGTATAAAAAAAAAGTTCTTTACTGATCTTACATCTGCCCTGAATATGCTATTAATAAGTTGATTGTAATTATATATACATATCGGAGTAAAATGTGTCGGTAATGAACAATCTCGGACGTTTTTGGTTTATGAAAAAAATAACCAATAAAAATTCCGCTTTTATTTTTTTCATAATTCTCCGTTGCCTGTTTTATAATCTGCTTTATTGCTGACAATCTTAAACCAGTCAGGAAGCGGAAAATAATATTTTACAGCTCCAGTGTCTTTCAGTGAAATTTTACTTCATATGTTAAGATCTGGTTTTAATTAACTAATATACTATATATGTATATTCTGTATTTTCTGATGATACTGGCATATTTTTGTTTTGATAGTAATAGAAAACTTCGAATTTTATGTACTAATTAATGACCATTTGCAAAATTTCACTTATTTTTAAGATTTTAATAAAGTAGGTAATTTCTTTTTAATTCATTAATGTGATTTTTAATTAGTCATGGCAATAGTGCCCAAAATGTTTTGGTTTAGCCGAAAAGCTAAGTAATCTGATTTAATTTTTAAATTCCACTTATCAGAGTGTAATAGGAACACAACTTGGTACTTTTCTGTTATACCAACACATGCCAAAATATACGCTAATCTGCCATTTATTTCTACCCTAACCGTGTAAAGAATTTTTTATTGCAAACTGTACCAAACATAACATTCTGATTGGACTATTTATTGAACGTGAATCTTTTATTATTATTATTATTTAATCGTAACCTCACAAAACATCTTAACTTGCTACTTTTCAAATAGAAAATATTTATTAAATTATAACTTGCATTTATTATTGACACTGAAAGGAATTTTACCATAAGCTGTTACTTGATGATGTAGAAGCGACAATAAAATTGTTTTAGGACTTTAGATACATAAAAAAAAAGTTTTTATCAAAAAACTCATAAACATCTTCATTCAAAAAATGAAATGTTTACAGCAATCCTAAGAGACATTTACAATTTCAAGCCTGCAGTTTAAATAGTTTTATTTTATTACCTTATGTAATATTTATTTGTTCTTTTATTTTAAGTGCATATATGTATTGCAATTTTCAAACGTTTTATTTTTAAGTGCTTAAATTTGTGCCAACAATGTTATTTTCGTTTCATGTGAATTTCCTTTTGTGCCGATTATTATGCTTGGCGACAATGGTGTTGGTATAACAGAAAAGGACCCAAACTTTTTATAAACAGTTGCTTTTAATATATTTTCATGTTGTAAATATTTTTTTAATAACAAACCAGATTAATTTTTAATGGTTTTTTTTCCTAATGAAAGTATACATAATTTTTTTGGGTACTTTTCGGTTAGCCGGGTGCCAGTGATATACATACATGTATATATACATATACGTATATATACATATGTCTGGATATACATACATATATATATACATATATTTATGTACATATATGTATGTATATACAGGGTGTTCCGTTAAAGGGGTCCAATATTAATAGGGGTAATAGAGGAGATCACACGGAGCATAAATCAGTATATAATGCCTGGCCGGATCTCAATAATTTTCAAGTTACAGCAAATAGAATGAAAAATCGGAAATTTGTAAAAAAAAACCTCATTGCTAAACTATCGATAATGCTACATAAAAACGAAGCACATATTTAGAAAGAGCAGAAAAAATCCTACGAAATGACATAAGTTGTTTTAGAATATTGAGAATTAATGGCGAGTTACAAGCTCTGAAACAGTGAAAAAATACAAAATCAAATATTTAGCAAAATAGTTAATCGTTAATTCCAAAAATGCAACTCTACCTACATCAAGGAAAATGTTATAAAATTTAGTCCATTCCGAAAGCTTTCGAAGAAGCTGACAATAAACCATATCAGTTTAATTGTATGGGAGAAATCAAGCAGTTCCCTAGTTACAACTCTGTACTGTTGCACGCTCGGAAAGAGCGAAACTCCACCCATGACGATTGTAAACACCCCGTTTTAATATCTTTCAATTATACATTTCTGATCAACCTCTATCAATACCCTTTCATTATTCAGTCTGGTCAAGTGAATGACATATTGTGCATCTCTCGCCTTGTCTTAAAGCAAACTCCGTGACTGCTGCGTTTCCTCCATGAACTTTCAGGATGATGAAGAAGAAGTACTTTTTATGCAAATTTTCTATGTGTATAGGAAGAAAAGTGTAATAAAACAGCAGTCATCAGTGGGCGTTATGTTAAAGGGAGGCTGTTGTAAGTGGGATTGTAGTAAGTTGATGTATAATAATTATGCCGGAATACTCTAACGAAGAATATGCGGACATGCATCTGATGTACGGGCAAGCTCATGGAAATGCATGTCTAGCACAGCGCATGTACCGTGAGCAATTTCCAAGGAGACGTTGCCCAAGTTCGAAACTCTTCATAAAAATCGATAGACGATTACGGGAGACTGGATCGTTTAACACAGCAAGCATTGATGCAGGGAAACCTCGACATGTACGAACACCTGCAATGGAAGAAGATGTACTGAATATTTTTAAAGATAACCCCTCCACGAGTACACGAGCTGCTGCGTCTGAAGTCGGTGTTTCTCACCAAAGTGTGTGGCGTGTTCTGCGTGCAGAAAACATGCACCCCTTTCATGTGCAGCGGGTACAACTGTTATCAGTAACAGATTGTGCTCAGCGGACAGAATTCGTACGCTGGTTGCTTAATGTAACAGAAAATAATCCACAATTTCTGGAAAATATTTTATTTACTGATGAAGCAACATTTACGAGAGAGGGCGTGGTAAACACGCACAATATGCACACATGGTCATATACAAATCCGCACACTGTTTTCCCGTCGAACGCACAACAAAAGTTCAGTGTGAACATATGGGCAGGTGTCCTCGGCGATTATCTCATAGGACCATATTTACTCCCAGATGTACTCAATGGCAGTACGTACTTGGTTCTCCTACGGGATATCTTACCGCAGTTACTGCAAAATGTGCCAGCAACATTGCGCCACAATATGTGGTTTATGCACGATGGCGCACCGGCACATTTTTTCATAGGTGTTCGCAATCACCTCAATTCAACATATCCTGGGAAATGGATTGGACGCAGTGGACCTGTTGCTTGGCCTGCACGCTCTCCAGACCTCAATCCGTTAGACTTTTTTGTTTGGGGACACCTTAAATCGCTGGTGTATGAAACGCCTGTGGATACACCGGAGGATTTACTAGCGCGAATCGTTGTCGCTGCAGGAGACATTCCCAACTCCGTCGGAGTTTTTCGGCGTGTTCGCCAATCTTTACGACGTCGCTGTCGGCTGTGCGATTCTGTTAATGGGCGCAACTTCGAACACCTATTATAATAATGTCCGTTCGTCTGCCTTCCGACATTGAACTGTGCAGCGCAGGCCAGAAGACTATGCTTCACATATGTCATAAAGTACGTGGAATGTAATTCTTTATTTGTCATTTTTCTTTTATTTTCAACACTTTTTGGCACAGTATTTTGTAAGTCACAGACTGTGGTGTACTCAAATTGTAAATTACAAAGTTTGTATGAATTAATTTAAAATTTAGTGTCTTTTTTAAATTTATAATTAATAAAATTATTATGCTATTTGTTATTATTATTTCCTATCATAAATTATGATGCACATATACATACAATAATTGTCCATGTAAAACATGTACTGAAACTTCTTGCATAGTTACAAATCGCAATATTTTTAATTATTTCCGAATTTTCACCACCAGTTTAATTTTAAGGAATTTAACTTAAGCTTTATATCAATAAAAGACCACTTTAAAATGTAGACTATTATTGTAAAGTTATTTTGGTTCATTCAACTCTTGAATAATTAAAAATGTTGCATCTCAGAAGAAGCATGATCGAAAATGTATAGTTGAGAGTAATTAAAAAGGCGGTGTTTCCAATCGTGATGGGCGGAGTTTAACCTTTGCTAGTGTCAAAGAAAGCGGAGTTGTAACTAAGAAACTGATTAATTTCTCTCACACAATTAAACCGATATGGTTCATTGTAAGCTTTTTCGAAAGTTTTCGGAATGGACCAAATTTTACTACATTTTCCTTGTTGTAGCTAGAGTTGTCTTTTTGGAATTAACGATTAACTATTTTGATGTATATTGGATTTCGTACTTTTTTCACTGTTTCAGGGCTTGTAACTCGTCAATAAATATTGCTATTTTAATACAATTGATGTCATTTTGTAGGTTTTTTTCTGCTCTTTCTAAATATGTGCTTCGTTTTTATGTAGCATTATCGATAGTTTAGCAATGAGGGTTCTTTTACAATTTTCCGAATTTTCATTCTATTTGCTGTAACGTGAAAACTATTGAGATCCGACCAGGCTTTATATACTGATTTATGCTCCATGTGATCTCCTCTATTACCCCTATTAATATTGGACCTCTTTAACGGAACTCCCTGTATATACATATATAGGTATATACATATGTATTTATATATGTAGATATATCACTGGCGCCCGGCTAACCGAAAAGTACCTTTTTTTGTTTCAAAGTATTGCATCGTCCCTCACCCCTCATGCAAAAACAAATTTGTCTTTAAGGACGTCTTCCATTTTAAAACTTGTTTTAAGCCTTTGTAAGTATTTTTTTTTTAACCTCATCTCCCCCGAGTCTGAAATTTTCTTTCTGTGTTTGTGACAACATACTCTCAAAGCATGCAATTTCTTTCTTGGAATTCAAAATAGTTGCACATTGTTATACTATACTGTTACATTTTTTTTTTACACCCATCCAAAATATTAGGAGGAGGGGGCCTGTCTGATATTACACTTTTAATTTTATGTAAATAAAACATTGGGTACTTTTCGGTTAGCCGGGTGCCAATGATTCGTACAAGGTACAAGTACATACATGCATATATATCACTGGTGTCTGGCTAACCGAAAAGTACCACACATTGTATCAATTATCTTCCTTAATTACTTTCCTGGAATTATAATTTATCTCCATCTTTTATATTATGTTCTGCAGTGTTTTTCTTTTTCAGTACCATAATTTCAGTAAAAAGCGCTATAGTGCATATGCGTGTAAAAATTTAAAACAGTCTAAGTGCACAGCACTTCTGCTGGTGTGGCTGATTCAGAAATTTTTTTTCTTCTTTTCCTCCCCATAGCAATATTTAGAAAAGATGCCATTTCATTTAATATAAATTATTATGTGTGTGTGCATGTTGAAATAAGTTTTAATTTAAAAGAAGAAAATGATTCACTGGCATCAGTTATATACATTAATCAGTTATACTTTTTCTTTTTAATTTTCTAGTTGAATACGATAAATGCTTAATAGGGTGGGTCGAAAAAAACCAAAATTTATATAATGGAAACATAATAGTGTGGGAAAGTTGCCATTGGTAATAAGGAATAAATTCGCAAAATATTACACCAAATGGTTAATATCTTTTACTGCCGCAAGTGGGCCAAAATTTTGAAAAATCGCAAAAAAAAAAAAAAAAAAAAAAAAAAAAAAAACTGATTTTTTTGAACAAAAAAATTAAACTATCCAACCATAACAATACAATTTCTAATAGATTGCAACAGTTACCTCAAGATGTTAGTAATATTCCAATAAAATTGTATTACGGTGAAATCATTTCATGCGGTCAAAATTTTGGAAAAAAAGGCCAAAATTTCAATTTTCAGTTTTTTTTTTTTCAATTTTCCCAATTTTTATTATACAGGGCTTGAAATTAAATTTTTCCAAGGAGGGGAGTCTCCCTACCAACATTTTTAAATGAAGGGGAGTTGTAATGTTTGGGAGGGAGAAAAATAAATCTTTAAACCCCTCTATTATTTTACATGCTATTTAAAGAATTACATTAATGCAGACATGACAAAATACCATTGAAAAAATTAAGTCAACTGAGAATGATTATGTAAAATGTTTATTTTTATTATAAAAAAGGGAAGAAAGTTAAGTTTTATATATGCAGTGTATTTTTCAAGTTCCATTAAATGTGTTAGGGACCCTTAACAATTAGGTTGTTAAATAAATTTCTGAATTTAGATTTTATTTGATTGAGATTCACCGATCGATCGCGGAAAAGACGCAAAGTTCGTCGATCGATCGCGGAAAAAACACAAAGTTCATTGATCTGTCGCGGAAAAAACACAAAGTTCATCGATCTGTCGCCCAAAAACGCAAAGTTCGTCGATCAGTCGTGGAAAAAAAGAAAATTTCGTCGATCGATTGCGGAATAAACTCAAAGTTCGTCGATCTGTCCCCAAAAAACACAAGGTTCGTTTATCAGTCTCTTAAAAAACGCAATTTTCGTCTATCTGTCGCAGAAAAAACGCAAAGTTCGTTGATCAGTCGTTTAAAAAACGCAAAGTTCGTCGACCAGTCGCTTAAAAAACACAAAGTTCGTCGACCAGTCGCTTAAAAAATGAACAGTTCGTCAATCAGTCGCTTAAAAAACCAAGTTCGTCGATCTGTGGTTGAAAAAACGCAAAGTTCGTCGATCTGTCGCTTAAAAAATGCAAAGTTCATCGATCAGTCGCGGAAGAAACACAAAGTTCGTTGATCAGTCGCGGAAGAAACATAAAGTTCGTCGATCAGTCGTGGAAGAAGCACAAAGTTCGTTGATCTGTCACGGAAAAAACCGTAAAGTTCGTCGATCAGTCGCGAAAAAAACGCAAAGTTCGTCAATTGGTTGCGGGAAAAAAAAATCACGAAATTTATCGTTCGGTTGCAGGTAAATTAAATAACGCAAATTTCTGCGAAAATGCTGAAATTTTTTGGGAGGGATTTCAAAATTTTAGGCGCAAATCCCGCCCTGAAATTCAAGCCCTTTTATATTTCTACAATTAAAGAAATTTACATCATATCTAGTAATAACTTATAAATGTCTAATAATTTTGATCATGGTGTAGCCAAATAAGGGCGAGAAGCCCCGCCCCCTAAATTTGAGAGAAGGGGGCTTTTTAAAGGATTCTGGTGATTTTCCGTGAATTTTTATGGATTTTTTTGTAGGGTGTCCCGAAAAGTGGAAAATTATGTGGAATTTATGTATAGGGACACCCTACAACAAAATTTCCCAGAAGTTCCTTAAAATTCCTTCAAAAAGACTTTTTTGCAAATTTAGGGAGGGGGGGGGACCCCTCTCGCCCTTCATTGGTTATGCCCATGATAAAAATTACTAGACATAAGTTTTTACTAGATATGATGTAAATTTATTTAATTGTAGATATATAATAAAAATTGGGAAAATTAGAAAAAACTAAAAATTGAAATTTTTGCCGTTTTTTTTTTTCAAAATTTTGACCGCCCTTGCGGCGGTAATAGAAATGACTTTGAACAAATTGCGTATAAGCCCTCAGATCGCGGCCATTTTTTTGGTGATGTATTTGCCGATCTGACCACCGGGCGGACTTTTGCCTTCTGGCAACCCTTCATTAATCTCCGAGCCGATTTTTTTTTTCTCCTCATTTCTTCTGTGGGCGTACAAGTGAGAAGTTGTGTTCATTTTTTCTGGACTGTTTTTTTCCACGTGGTATCTTTGATCAGATTGTATTATAATTCCAACTTTTTATTATTATTATTAATATTTGATTATTTTTTTGGATTGATAATGGCTTATGTTGGTAGTTTACCAGTAGTTGGTGATTTTGTTCTGAAATATTAGCAAATTTTGAGAGCCAAAGGCAGTTTCAAGGTTTCGCGAGTTAGGCCTATTTCTGGAGTGCAATTGCATTTTGCGTTATTTTCAATTTTATTTTTTATTTAATTTTGGAATATATGCAGATTAAACATAAAAAAGGTAAATTCAAGAAATTTTCGTTGAAACGTGAAGTATTTTTTGCAATTTATGCACGGTGATTTGATTTTTCAATGGATGTATCCATGTTTAATTTTTCAAATTAATTCTGCAGGTGTTTTTTTTTGTTTGTTTTTTTATGTTTTTTTAAAGATGTATTTTTGCAATTTATGTACGGAGGCTGGATTTTTCAATTTCTGGTGTTTTTTTTTTTTTTTTTTTTTTTTTTTTTTTTTTTTTTTAATGGAGGTTTGTTATTAAGATGTATTTTAGAAATTTATGTACGGATTTTTGATTTTTCTGTTTGTTGATGTTTGTTTTCTCAAATTTTGTTTCGAGGTTTGTTTTTTAAACTATAGGATATACGTTTTAATGTCTGTATTTTTAGAGATATGTTGGTTTAATAATGAATCTTTGCGTTTTTCTTAAGTATCACTGTATTTACTTTTCTGCCATTTGCTCAGTATTCAGTGAAAATTTCTTGAATTTTCCTTTTTTATGTTTAATCTGTATATATTCCAAAATTAAATAAGAAATAAAACCTAAAATAGCCGAAAATGACCACTTGGCGACAAATTCTTGTTGGCGAAAAACTGGTTCCGCCAACAAAACAAAATGGCGGACCTGAGGGCGTTTAAGTCATCTGTTCCAATGACTTCCCCATAATAAAATGTTATTGGAATATTATTAACATCTTGAAGTAACTGTTTCATTCTATTAAAAATTGTATTGTTATGGTTGGGTAATTTATTTTTTCAAAAAAATAATTTTTTTGTGATTTTTTGAAATTTTGGCCCCCTTGCGGCAGGAAAATATATTAACCATCTGGTGTAATAATTTTCGAATTTATTCCTTATTACCAATGGCAACTTTCCCGCACTATTATGTTTCGATTATATAAATTTTGGTTTTTTCGACCCACCCTAATGCTTAATATTGCAACCTATTATAGTTTATTTTCATATTTTTCAGGAGATTGTGGTGGCGCAGTTAAGAGATGGCAGCAGAGATAGATGGTATAAAAAAGATGGTTGTGCTGCATAAACTCGTTTGGCATTCAAGCAAAGGTAAGTTGTCAATTTACGCAGTTTATAATGCAGGGCTTTTATCTTGGGGCCCATTTTGAGAAAAGTAAAAGTTATTTGTGTAAAATTTATTCTCTTTTTTTTTTTTTTTTTTTTTTTTTTTTTTTTGTGAAAGATAACATTTTGTAATGAATATGAAATTTAGTTACTCGAATTTGAACCAAACATTTATTGATAACTTCTTTAAGTCCTTCTGTTAAAGTTTTCGTTTCAATTTGTTTGCAAATTACACATTTTGAAACATAACAAAATAAAAATTAACAATGAAGAGTATGTTTTTATAGATTGTTTATAAAATAGGCAATTCGGAAAATTCCAGAGTTGTTTAAAATAAAAGTATTGCTACCCCACATGCAAAAACAAATTTGTTTTTAAAAACTTCTTCCTTTTTAAAACTCAATTTTGTTTAAGGTGCCTGTGTTATTTAAAAAAAAATTAGGAAGAGATCCTGTTTATTAAAAGGTATATATTGTGAAGGGACCTGCTTTACTAGGAAGAATTAAAAAAGGGAAGAAAGAAGAAGAAAAAACCCAGTCATTTAATTTTGTTGAGTGAACAGCCGAAAACAATATTAAAATTGCTTTTTTTATGGGTTTGCAATAATAATCACTCAAAATATGTTGCGCTCCAAAGCAGAATATTTTACAATGTTCTGCAACGAATCTTCAGCTGATCAAAAATGTTCTGTGGGAATTTAAAAAAAAAAAAAAAAAAAAACAGGGAGATGTCCTTGTATATAAGTATATATAGGAGTGCAATTTCATCTTTTATAGAAATGCAAAAGACGTTTCATAAAGCACTGACACATACACACCATTCACAATATTTGAGATTTTTCACTCGATCGACTGGTGAATTTCACCATTTTTTCTCACAACCGATCAATATTTTTGAAAACTGGAAAATCGGATTAAAAGCCAGTGACTGGTAGACTTGGTTTCATTAATGGCCACTTTTTAAAGTACTGACTAATGTGTCAAATTTTCTAGATAAAGTATAATCATATAGAAACATATTTTTGTATGAATCAGAGTTTTATACCAGCGAAGTGTTCATGATAAGAATAGGGAAGAAGTCAAAATTCAGAAAAATTTCCTTAAAATCAGAAAGTCTATTATCACATTAATTTTTTTGTTTTGACTCATTGAAGAATTTTGTGATTTTTTCCTGTGACTGATTGAAGAATTCTGTGATTTTCCTCTCGATAGACTGACGAATTTCACAATGTTTTTTAGATTTTTCCTTTGATTGACAGGCGCATTTCATAATTTTTTCTTGCTACCGATGAACGATTTTTGCGATTTATTTACCGTGACTGTTTGAAGAATTTCTCGATTTTTTCTGACAATCCACTGACGAATTTCATATTTTCTTTTCTCAAGCGCCTGAAGAATTTAAAGATTTTTTTTCACGATCGACTAACGAATTTCATGATTTTTTTTCCTGTGACTGATTGTAGAATTTTGAGAATTTTTTTTCCCCCCGACAATCCATTGACTAATTTTAAGATTTTTTACCACGATCGGCTGATAAATTTGGCGATATCTTTTAAATGGCCAAAAAATCATTTTGTAAACTTTTTCATATTAAAATTTAGTTAAATTGTAATATTTTAACAAAACTGTATTCAAAAAGTTATCATAAAAAAATCTTTGTCTATTACCAATTGCATGGGAATTGTTCATTTTTATTAAAATTATTTTATTCAAAATTGTTATTTTACAATTTGTTAAAACAATTTAGCAGAGTTTCATGAAATGTAAACATCTTGTACAATGGATCCTTCAAATTACTCAAAATTTTTATGCTTCAGCTCATGTGCTTAGAAAATGTTTGCTTTAAATGTTTTAATATTTGTTTCAAGAGTGATGATTCAGTTTTGTGATTATTGTGACACCTCTGGAAATATAATGCATCTAATCTGGACTTACATTTAATAAAAATTAAATTAATTTAAATTTTTGAAATGTAAAATTTAATAGAAAAAGATTGAGTATTTTTTAAAGTTTTGCAGAAATGTGTCAAATAATTTTTGTTTACAGGGTTTTTGACTTTCATGAACTTTGACAATACTTAAGATTACACAGATTTATGCTAAATATTTTTTTTAATTTATGCTATGTATCTAGAAGAGGAGGGGAGAAGGTGATAAAATTGTTTAATCTTCTGACCTCTAAATTAAGGATTTTTTTATTTTTTTTAATATGCGGTCATATAAATTAATTTGGATTTTGATTATATGTATAATTTTTAACAAATTAAAAATAAAGCAGGTTCTTTGGAGAAAGGGACCTTCTTTAATACTTTCTTTGACCCTTTTTTCTTAAGAAACTTTAAAAAATGATATTTAAATTTAAGATATTTTTAAAACATTCTTATGTTTTGCCCAAAATATTTTGCAAATGTAAGATTCTGGAGAGGAGCTGAAGGCTCAAATCCATGTTTTTTAAATTTCCTTTTAAAATCAGATATCAAGTAATAAAAATGATGATTTTTTTTTCATTGCTAACTAAGCGTAAAACTGACAGTATGAAAAATGTTCAAGCCTGGAAGCTTGGTTATGCTTAGTTAGCAATCTAAAAATTCACGTGTTTGTTATTCAATAATTTCAAGTTAATTTCACTGCTGAAAATTAATTAAAATTATTCAAATATCAAGTTTTTAGAATAAAATAACTGTGGCAATATTTGTATTGGAGTAATTAGTGTTTCCCCTAGGCGTTTTCAAGAAGGCGCAGCACCCTGCCCATTTTTTTATAGTTGTAAATTTACCCTGCCCGTTTTTATATAGCTGGAAATGTGACCTGATTATTGGGGATTCGCAAGAAGTTGCTTTCGCGAATTTCACCAAAATGTAGCGAGAAAATATCACAAAAATCATCTATCGGTCGTGAGAAAATATCGCAAAATTCGTCTATCGGTCACAGGAGAAATATCACAAAATTTGTCCCTTGGTCGCAAGAAAAAATGACAAAATTCAAAAATCTCAAAATTCAGCAGTTTGTTATAGGAAAAAAATCGGGAAATTTGCCTATTTGTCGCAAAACCTCCCTCCCTGCAAAATTCGGCAATTGGTAGCAGGAAAATATTCTGAAATTCGTCAGTCAGCTGCGGGAAAAATCACGAAACTTTTCAGTCAGTCATGGGGGAAAAATAGCAAAATTCTTCCATTGATCGCATGAGAAAAATTGCTAAATTTGTCAATCGAATGCTGCCAAAAATAGAGAAATTTGTATATCTGTCATGGGCAGGGCATTCGGGGCACGGGCCCAGGCTCCCCGATTTTCAGGAGTCCCCAAATGCTACTAAAAATTTTTCAATTATTGGCCAAAACAGTTTTAACTGTTTAAAAAACAAAATTTAAATGGAAAAATCTGTTTGTCAAAGATTGTCTATGATGTGTCAAAGTAACTTCATTTTTTCTTTGTCTTTTAACCCTTTGAAGGGCGGTGGGATATATTATAAAATTACAAAATGTGGCAATGTAGGTGGGATATGTTATATCCCACCTAATTTTAATACGATTCGAACCAGAAACTTTGAATTAAATTTTACTTTTTTAACTTTGACGGGAAAAACTTGAAAAATTGCTTTTCCTTATTTTGAACTAAATTACGGTGAGAATTCAAATGCTATTATTTTATGAGTGATAATATCAGATTTATAGCTTGGAGGTACACAGTGTATTTTCCTACTTTACAAAGCCATTTTGAAGGAAAAGTTATGTGAAAAAATAAAGTAAAGAAAATAAAGAACTGCTGGTTTCTAGCAATACAAATTCTAGAACAATTCACAAAGTGAGCAATTCGACTTTTATGAAATGAAAGAAAGAGCACCCATACATCATATGTAAAGAATATGAATTTATATATTTGAATTTATAGAAAGCCCGTTTTTGTTTTGTTTTAGTGATTAACACAGAGATAAAGTGTTTAATATATACAGCCCCCCCCCCTGCTCTTAACACATAAAAATAGAAACAATATTATTGTTAACATGGTTGCAAAAAGAAATGAGAGAATATGATATAACATAAAATTGCCACCATGAAATGCAGTTTCGCACCTAGGAAAAAAAAAAAAAAGGAATTAGGCGTCGTTTGACAATGCTGCCCTTTTATGAGTTTTTGTTAAAAGCAAAAGCAAATATAGGTATACTGTAATAAAATAGTTTCATGGTGTACAAATAACTTGAACTACAAAGCTTTTTATAAATGGTTTTTTTTAATTATAATTTCTGTTCTGATTATATTTATAAATGGCTAATTAATAAGTGGTGTTTTTAAAGTAAGCCATTTTAATTTTGTTTTGTAAAATTTATTTTTTTTTTTCAGAAAAAGAAGAATAAAAATCTGGAAAGAAAAAAGTTCTCTATGAAGATGACTGTAGATTTTCAGCTCTTTATCAACTTAAATTAAGAAACATCAGAAATTTAATTGTAACAGGATTAAATTTTCTTGTAAAATATTTCTGATAAATTTTGAGCATCTTGTAAATACATAAATAAGTAAATGTTTTTTGGTTGGTTTATTTTACATTTGTTGTGAAAAATAAAATTTATATGAAAAAAAAAAAACATTCAGTTCTAGTGTTTTTAAATATATATATTTATTTATGCAAGTGATGTTATTAAAAAGGATGTACTATATATTTTCCCCTTCTTTCTTGTTCTAAGAACATTCCACCTTCTTTTTACAGGTTAAGATATAATTCAATAAAAGTGTTTTATGTAGTAATTAATTTTTAGTTGATATTAAAATTTTAATTCACATAATATTGTATGAATCAATTTGAAATTTTGTTAGTCAAAAAGTCACATACCTCCTGCTGGAAGGAAAAATATTTTAAAAATTTCTTTATTGGTAATATATTTAAAAAAAAATATTATTCAGTACTCATTACTTGCTAATCTTTAAAAAATAAAAACAATGTTATATTATTATTTATGAGTAATGTTTAGTCCATTTAAAAAAACAAACAAAAGATTTAATGTATGAATGGTGAACCTGCCGTGTTCTAGATGATCAACTGCCACTACTATTTTGAAAAAATATTAAACTTATTTAGTAAAAGCAATTTTGAGATTACATAAGAAGGAAAATAGTGACAATTGGCTTTCTGTCAATTAGTAATATTTTGTAAATATATATACATTAAAATTTTGTTCTATGATGTGTATAAGGGGGGAAGAGTCCTTAACAGACTAAAACATTACTTTATAGGAATACTGCTACATTTTTCTGATTAATTATATGCCAAAGAGATGAAGATAGTGAAATGACATTTTTTGAACGGACCTAATTTACATATATGTATAGTTATATCATTAAAAAAATTCTTAAATGCCAATGATCAGTAATGTCAACATTTTACCAATTTTATAAAATAGAATTCCTACGTTTTTGTTTTATTTTCAAGCTGGATAATTGGAAGAAACATCCAGGTAAGAAATTGTATTATAAAAGCACCAGTGGACCCGTGCGAAGATTTCACACTGAAGTCTAATACTTTTTAGCAATATCTAATACTCTTTAGATGCAGGTTTAAACTTCTAAAGGAAAATTAATGACTGAAACTATCTTCAAACAACATTAGTCGAGCCAGAATATCATCTCGTTTATTCCATCACAGTTACAGTAAAAGCTGATCGAGCATAGTAAAGACAAAACAATATACAGCGTGTCCACGTATAACCTGACCGACCTTTATTTTCGCAACCGTTGGTCCTAGAGGCATACTTCCAATTACAAAAATGGTTTAAATAAGGTAAAGAATTACTTTCAAAGCAATTTGGGGCAAGAAAAACAGTTATTAAAAAATTACGAAATTTAAATTTTTATACGGTCCCCCGGTCCTATTAGTGATATTTAGTAAAAATTTACTGTGACACTAACAAGTAAGACAAAAAAAGTCCCATTCATCTAGCATTAAAATTGACCGAGTAATAGCTGTTTAAAGTTGGAGTATATTTTTTGCTGCGAAATAGGGGTCATTCACAAATGTAGTAGAAATATAAATATATCAAAAAAATAGTTGATATCAAAAAAATAGTTGAGAGCAAAATTAACATGGCAATCTAATATAAATGTGAAATCTATAATCATTCTGACATATTAATGCAAAATATACCATTTGTACTGAACATATAAAAGGATAAAAATAACAGAATTTTTGTTAAATAAAAGGATGAAAACTACAGCCTCAATTCTTTACAAAATGATACAGATTTTAAAATGCTGTTAGATTACACTGTCTTTCAAAGTTTGGATTGTGCCATGTTTTTTAAGTTGTTGAAAATTGATTCTTATGTATTTTTTAGTGCAGAATCTTAAAATGACCTTCATTTTAAACCTTCACGTCAGGATTTTTCTCAAATCGCAAATTTCAAAGTTCAAATTGATCCCCCCTCCCCTCCCAACCTCATCAGACCCCTGAGCTGTTTAGCTGTAAGAAACCCAGTATAAGCCAAAAATTTGAATAAATTATTGAATTAAATAAAGTTAAACTGAATAAAAAGTCTTACATCTAATTTATAGTATCAGATTTTTTGCTATTTTTTAACCTTGAAATTTACGATTTTCGAAAAATCCTAACATGATGGTTAAAAGTAAAGGTAATTTTTTTATTCAGTGTTAAAAAATACATAAAACGTAATTATAAAAGTTAAAAAACACAACCATCGCAGGTTTATGTTATTTAATCTAAAATTCTTTCTTAAACTTGTTGAGGGTGATCTATCCGATTTCTTTTGTGTTATCCTCTGATATAAGTATGTATAAGAAGGTAAGCGTCGAAAATTATAATAATATTACATTGTCATCGGATTTAAGTCAGTATGTAAAATTTAACTTTGGTCGGACACTTGAAAGTAACTTAAAGATCGAGTACAAATTTTAAACTGGAAAGACGATCGTTGCAAGTTAAATAAAACCTTATGAAAATAACATAATTTTTGTTAAAAGAAATCATAGCCTCAAATCCTTTCAAAATAAAACATATGTTAAAATACAAGTATTTTAACTAATCTGAAACTTAATTAATAAAAGTTAATCGTAATAGTTGTATGATTTCTTTCAAAGCGCAGATACCTTGAAATAACTTTAAGCACTCGATATACGACCCCTGAAAGCAAGGCCGAAATCATTTGTTTTCAGATGCAAAAAAGTGGTATAAGTCATGCATTTCAAAGTTTCATAACTCAGTCAATTTTAATGTTAGATGAATGGGACTTTTTTTGTCTTACTTGTTAGTGCCACAGTAAATTTTTACTAAATATCACTAATAGGACCGGGGGACTGTATAAAAATTTAAATTTCGTAATTTTTTAATAACTGCTTTTCTTGACCCAAATTGCTTTGAAAGTAATTCTTTACCTTATTTAAACTATTTTTGTAATTGGAAGTAAGCCTCTAGGACCAACGGTTGCGAAAATAAAGGTCGGTCAGGTTATACGTGGACACGCTGTATATATCTATAGTTAATTAACTGCTTTAGAGCATGACATCATCTGTTTCGGAAAAAAACATGGGACAAAGAAAAATAAATTGAGCATTTCAATTTTGCTTTTTAGTCAAATATAAAATAAACCCGTGCAGCAACTATGTCCCACTTTATCTTTTTTGTAGTATTTATTTTTTATAATCATTTTGAGCATTATATAATGTGGTATTTTATTTTTGTGGCCACACTAACTTGAGGAAAGCCTTTCATTTCTTTTATGAAAACAATGCAGATTTAATTTTTAATTAACAGCAATTTTTAATCAAAAAATATGTTTTACCGAGATGTGAGGGCACTGTGTCAGAAGCTGGTTCAAAATCCTTTCTTATGGCATCTCGTTCATTGTTGTGCATTTAGTATTTTCTGAGAAAAGGGGGTGTTGATAACAGAAATAATATATACTAGTGGGCCTGTGTGAAGATTTCACACTGCAGCCTAATATTTTTTAGATGCATGTTTAAACTTCTAAAAAAAATAAAGCCAGAATATAATCCAATTTATTCCATCAAAGTTACAGTAAAAATTGACTGAAAATATCAAGAGAGATATATATATAAATTGTATTTTAACTGCATTAGAGGGTGACATAATGTGTTTTGAAAAAAAATATATATAAAAAATAAATTGAGCATTTGAATTTAAATTTTGCTTTGTTATCATAAATATAAAATAAACCCATGCAGCAACCCTGTTCACTTTATCTTTATTGAACATTTTTTTTGTTTTAATCATTGTTGTGGAATTTAATTTGTGGCAACAGTAATTTGAGGAAAAACTTTCATTTCATTTCTGAAAAGAATGCCTATTTAATTTATTACTTGCAATTTTAACCAAAATACATGTTTTAAAGAAATGTGAGTGTACTATGTCAGAAGTCGCTTGAAAATCCTTTCATATGGTATCTCATTTAACATTATGCATTTTTTATTTGCTTCGAAAAAGGGATGTTGAATATAATCAATAGATAACAATTTTCAATGGAAATGCAGGGAAATTCTGGCTGGACAATTCACCTGGTGAATTAGCTAGAAGAAACATAAATTGAAACTACTTAAAAATTTACTCCTTTGAATAGAATGTTTAAACCTATAATTTAATTAAAAATTGAAGAAAATTAGTTTTTTTTTCATATTTTCACCATCATTGGTAATTTAACGTTCAATATATATTTTACACCTTGTGTTATCAATTTTTTTATTATTAATTACAAATATGGCTTTTGCAACTTTTTCAGAATAACATTAAAAACTAAATCATAACCATATGGCCTTTTATTCCGATCTAATGAGATGAGTGGGTACGGCCAATTTTTGCCTCCATTGGGACTTTTTTTTTTTTTTTTTTTTTTTTTTTTTTTTTAATTATTGCTTTCAGATTGAAAGTATTCTATACAAGATCTGAAACACTTTCGATTTTATTGTATTTTGACCTTTTTAATATGGGATGCTTATAACACAACACCATTGTAGTTTTTAACTGAAAAAGATTATAATGATAAAGTGAAACATGTATTGTATAAAAGTCAGGTTGGTGTTATGAGCTCTTGTTAAGAAAAATATTCAAATAGATTTTTTTTTTTTTTTCAAAATTTTGAATAAAATATTAAGAGTTTTCTGACAAAAATTATGGACCAGTAAATTTAGATTCTGAAGTTTAAAATAACTTTTAAAAAAAGAAAAAAAAATGTCCCTGCCAAAGGAATAAAAATGGGCCTTTCTTGCTCAACTTTACTTTTTTGAGGACCATAAAAAATTTAATTCTGGCCAGCTTCCATTCATGATATCTAATAGTGGCATGAATATGGCTAGCTTTGGGCTATCATTCATTAATGATGCCCATTGATGGCGACAAAGTGGCTAGCTTTCGGCATGCATTCATTAATGATGGCAACGAAGTGGCTAGCTTTCGGCTTGCATACATTAATGATGCCCATTCATGGTAAAAAGGTGGCTAGCTTTCGGCATGCATTCATTAATGATTACCATTGATGGCAACAAAGTGGCTAGCTTTCGGCTTGCATTCATTAATGATGGCAACGACGTGGCTAGTTTTCGGCTTGCATACATTAATGATGCCCATTCATGGCAACAAAGTGGCTAGCTTTCGGCATGCATTAATTAATGAATAGCATTGATGGTATGTGGATGGCTGGCTTAAGGCTAGTTTACATTTATGATGACCAATAAATTAACATTTATGGCCAGCTTTGGGATAGCTTTTATTCTCAACAAACGCAGGTGGCATGGCTGTGGCGATCTTCTGGCTAGATTTTATTCACGATGATCGTTAATGGCCAAACTGTGGCTAGTTTTCGTTAATAATTGCCACTTAAAGTATAACTGTGGCCAGTTTTAGGCTATCCGTCAGTTATGATTAACCACTTGTGGCACAATTATGGGCATCTTAATGTAGTTATGGCCAATTCTGTTGCGGCCACATTGTGGCCGGCGTGACAGTTTTTTTAAGTTGCTGTTACGGCAAACGATTGCGGCCCCTCATCTACTAGTTTGGGCCAAGGCTAACGTAGCCATCAGTGGCCCGCAAGTTCTGTGTTAGTTGGGTGTCCACATTCTCGGTTTTCCAATAGACATTAGGAGCAATAACAGAAGAAAAATCCAATAGTTATCAGTGACCCAGCCCTTTCACCATTAGTAATTTTGTACAGTTATGCTTTATAGCTAAGATTAAAATAAATATTTAAATTATACGCGTATAGAAGGTGTATTATTAGATGTTTGGACGTAGCGAATATTCTTGTCAAATAGCAGTCCTAAAAGTCTTGTTAAATTTTCCTTTTCGCTATTGTTGTGATAATTACATTTGTTTTCACACTGTAAAACGTTTCGTTATTTTCCATTACATTTTCGCTATTTTACGCAATTCTTTTCAAAGTTAAAATATATACATATTTTAATTGTCAAGGGTTATCTCAAATGTTATCTCAAATTCATATTCGTTGCTTTCTGACACCTTCACGAAATCAATAATTTTTTTCATCGAAAAAAAAAATCAATGAAAATACGGAACGGATTTTTGCTTCCTTGAGATAGAATTTTTATCCTGTGTGCCTGACACATTGGTGTGCCGTGAAAGAATGTCAGGCGAGAAGCGAAATTTTTTGCTCAATTTATATAAATATTTTACGAACTATCGGAAGAATTAATATTTAATGAAATATTTTAAATTGTGGTATTAACTTTCTGATGAGGTTTTGTATAGTGATCTTACATGCTTTTTTCAGTTTTTTAACCCTTTTAATTTAATAAGGGACTGAATACCGCCTAGGTGAATTTTCATCAGTATTTTTGAAAACAATTTTTGACTTATCTAAACGTAGAATTCTGGGATTAAATAAGGTAAAAATTACATTTCGAAAAAAATGGGGAAATTTCCCTAGTTGGTATTCCGTCAGACACTGAATGTAATTGAGTATATAATTGATTCTTTTGAGCTAACAAAAGGCATGAGTTACACACTTGAGATCTGCTGCACATAATCTTTAACAGACGTTTTATCGGCGTACACTTGACACAGTATGCTTGAATTACATAGAAATGTTTTGTACGCGTTCACATTAGATAATATGAGACGAATGAGTCCGTGAGTCCAAAAAATATCCCGTGACCGTCGCGGGCTTGGGCGAAAATGGGAGAAAATTTTATTTATCCACAAACTGGGAAAATGGAAAAATCACTTTCCATTTGAAAAACAACAATATCATTAAAGTGTTTTACAATCCTTTAAAAGTCAGTTTGAAAGAGATTTGAATTGTTATTGATATGAAATAAAGACTACTGTATAGTTATTATACGTAGAGAGGTTGCAATAGCTTTACATTAGTTCTTTAGAAAAAAGTTACTAAAAAAATTAAATATACTAGATGGAACCCGTCAAAATTTGACGGCAAAAAACTTGATAGTACCATAAAAATAAAATTCATAGCTGCTTTAAAATGTTTGAAACTTTTGCAGAATAATTCAAATAAATAAAAAACCCACTTTGAATTAAAGCTAGGTTGAAGAACAGCAATTGGCTAAGTTTCACTGGCACATGTACTCGCGGAATTTCTTTCATCTGACACATTTAGCGCTGTTGTGCAAGTAAATGGTAAGTGCCCCCTTGGGGAGGGGGGAATGGCGGGATGGACCAAGGAGATGCATAACATGAATAAGCAGTCAAAGACCTTTCAAACGATATGTAACATGAGGGGTGTGTGCAAAATTTTAAAAAGTACCCCCTTGGGGGGGGGGGGTAAAGTAGGGGATGGACACGGAACATGCATAATATGATTAAGTGGTCACAGACCTTTCCAACGATATATAACATGAGGGTTGTGTGCAAAATTTAGAAAAGTACCTCTTTGGGGGGGGGGGCAAAGCGGGGAGATGGACATCAGAGATATGCATATGATTAAGCAGTCACAGACCTTTCCAACGATATATGACATGAGGGTTGTCTGCAAAATTTAGAAAAGTACCCCCTTGGGGGTGGGGGGGAGGCAAAGTGGGGAAATGGACATTGGAGATATGCATATGATTAAGCAGTCACAGACCTTTCCAACGATATATGACATGAGGGTTGTCTGCAAAATTTAGAAAAGTACCCCTTTGGGGAGGGGGGGGCAAAGTGGGGAGATGGACATTGGAGATGATTAATATCATTAAGCGGTCACAGACCTTTCCAACAATATATGACATGAGGGGTGTCAACAAAATTTAGAAATTTGCCCCCCTTAAGGGGGGGGGGGAAATGGCGGGATGGACCCCGGAGATGCATAACATGAATAAGCAGTCAAAGACCTTTCCAACAATACATAACATGAAGGGATTGTGCAAAATTTACAAAAGTACCCCCTTGGGGGGTCAAAGTGGGGGGATGGACACCGGAGATGCATAATATGATTAGGCGGTCACAGACCTTTTTAACAATATATAACATGAGTGGTATGTGCAAAATTTAGAAAAGTGCCCCAATTGGCGGGGGGGGGGGGATGGACACCACACAGATGCATAACATGAAAAGGCAGTCACAGGCCTTTCGAACGATATATCATATGAGTGGTGTCAACAAAGAAAAGTCTCCGCCCCGTGTAGACAAAACATACTCCCCTCCCCCGCCGCCATAATTATTGATGCGGACTCATTTTTTAAATTCGTTCGCACCCCTCTTCTCCCGCAAAATGTTGTGAATTTTAAAAACTTTACTTACGAATTTTTTTATACCAAAAGCACTTATGTCCGTCGTCTGCATGCAGAGTTTTGTGCTTACAGACGCCAGACACAACAAACACACACACACAGAGACAGACGCTTACCGACATTAATAGTATAGATGATACTCAGTGCCTACACATTTCACCCTTTATAATTCAGCCAATGAGTTGACGGTTGTTCATTTCCAGAAACGAAACAATAATTCTTTAGGATGAATTTTGTTTGTTTGATACACCGTGGCAGAATGCGTGCAATGCAGCGACAGGCGTCACAAACTTTTTAGGGCACCTGCAGACTAAAAACATATAATCAATCTTCGCGGGAAAAAAATCCTAGATTTCGTCAAATGATCACGGGAAAAACACTAATTTCATCAAAGGATCATGTAAAACGTGAATTTTGTTAAAAGGCCACAGAAAAACGCGATTTACACAAAAGATGAGCAAATTTTGTCAAAGAATCGCAAAACAGGAAATTTCACCCAAAGATAGCGCTTTCTTGCCAAACTTCGTCTAAAAATTGCGGAATAAAATGTATTTTATCAAAAAATCGCTGGAAAACGCACATTTCGTTAAAGTATCGCGAGAAAAATGCGAATTTCTTCAAAGATTGCTGAAAAAACGCGAATTTCATCGAAGGATTGCTGAAAATTCATGAATCTTATCAAAAGGCAGCAGAGAAAATGTGATTATTATCAAAGCATTGTGAAAAAAGAAAATTTCGTCTAAGGATCACAGAAAAACGCAAATTTCATAAAAGAATCGTGGAAAATAACGCAAATTTCGTGAAAAAAAAATCGCAGAAAAAACACAAATTTCGTCAAATTATCGCTGAAAAAAAAACACGAATTACGTCATAGGATAGCTGAAAAAATTATGAATCTCGACAAAAAAAAGATACAGAAAAAAATGCGAATTTCATTAAAGAATCACGAAAAAAAATGCGAATTTTGTTAAAGGATTGCGCAAAGAATGTTAATTTTTTGAAAGGTTCGTGTGAAAAATGAAACTGTCTGTATTAAAAACAGCACACACACAAACATCTATACAAACCTCAATACACACAAACATATTATAGGCAGGGCTTGAAATTCAATTTTTCCAAAGACGGGAGTCTCCCTACCAACATTTTTAAATGGAGGGGAGTTGTAATGTTTGGGAGGGAGAAAAAAAATCTTTAAACCCCACTATTCTTTTACGTGCTATTTAAAGAATTACATTAATGCAGACATGACAAAATACCATTGAAAAAATTAAGTCAACTGAGAATGATTATGTAAAATGTTTATTTTTATTATAAAAAAGGGAAGAAAGTTAAGTTTTTTATATGCAGTGTATTTTTCAAGTTCCATTAAATGTGTTAGGGACCCTTAACAATTAGGTTGTTAAATAAATTTCTGACTTTAGATTTTACTTGATTGAGATTCACCGATCGATCGTGGAAAAGACGCAAAGTTCATCAATCTGTTGCGGAAAAAATGCTAAGTTCGTCGATCTGTCACCAAAAAACGCAAAGTTCGTTGATCAGTCGTGGGAAAAAAGCAAATTTCGTCGATCGATTGCAGAATAAACACAAAGTTCGTCGATCTGTCCCCAAAAAACGCAAGGTTCGTCGATCAGTCGCTTAAAAAACGCAATGTTCGTCTATCTGTCGCAGAAAAAAACGCAAAGTTCGTTGATCAGTCGCAGAAAAAAATGCAACGTTCGTTGATCTGTCGCGGAAAAAACGCAAAGTTCGTCGATCAGTTGCGGAAAAAAGCAAATTTCGTCGATCGATTGCAGAATAAATGCAAAGTTCGTCGATATGTCCCCCAAAAACGCAAGGTTCGTCGATCAGTCGCTTACAAAACGCAATGTTCGTCGATCTGTCGCAGAAAAAACTCAAAGTTCGTTGATCTGTCACGGAAAAAACCACAAAGTTCGTCGATCAGTCGCGGAAAAAACACAAAGTCCGTCAATCGGTTGCGGGGAAAAAAAAATCACAAAATTTATCGTTCGGTTGCAGGTAAATTAAATAATGCAAATTTCTCCAAAAATGCTGAAATCGTTTGGGCGGGAGGCTTCCGCTCATGATCTTTTTTGGGCGGGAGGCTCCCGCTCATGATCTTTTTTGAGCGGGATTTCAAAATTTTCCGCGCGAAAACCCGCCCTGAAATTCAAGCCCTGATAGGTATAGTTTTAATCTGAAATAATATACTGAACTTGAACTAACTTTTGAAAAATCGGGTTAACCCAAATCCAACTTGCAGAAATCTACACTCAGTCTGAAATCGACTCGAACCATAAAGACAGTTAACCCAGCTTGCAACAAAAATAATTATTTTCTGTGAATTTTCTGATTTTTTCTTTTCTCAGAAATGCTGTAGTCATTTTGTCCCCCAATTTTGCCCTTTACAATTCAGCCAATGAGTGGAGGGGGCCAAAGGAGCGTTCCTTATCACAAACGAAAGATGAGATACGTTCGTTTGATGTCGTTGTTGAAAATTTATGGATTTCTATTATTAAAGTAATTTTTTCATTTTACCGTATTTATTTTCTTTTTGTGTTGTATGTATTTTGCTACTTTGAATTTTTTTAAACTAACCCTTTTTTTTTTTTGGAGAGTGAGAGAGAGAGATTTAGTAATTTGGTGACACGAAGTTCAGCAAATTCTTAAAATCCACAAATCGTTTCCAATGTAAACAATGAAATTTACAATTAAGTTGCAAGTGCAAAATTTCAGTTTTTTAAAATTTTCATGTCATTCTGTACACATTTTAATATGTCATTCTGATCATTATACATATTTAGTTATGCATTATTAATTATTTACTTGACCTTTACTTTTAATATTTTAAATATTTCAAACTTACAGATGAATGTAATTATTAAAACATTTGAAATACTGCATTCGAAAAATGAAATTTCAGTTTAGAAACTCGACAATTAAAAAATTTAAAGTAGAAAAGTACTTATGATATAAAAAGAAGAAAAAAAAATACACCAGAATTTATCTGTATTACGAAAGCGGGAGAAATGATTTTCTGTGCTATACGAAAAGATATCCAAATAACTCAATCATGAACATAGAAATAGGTATCGGTTTTTATGTTCAGGTGCACTCAATCCAAACTTGAAACTTTTAAAACGGTCATTGAATGAATGAAATTCATCTCCGCCTTTCACATCCAGAAAACTTGCTGTGTCGCCAATTATATTTATATTATATATATATATATATAAAATAATAATTCAGGCACTTTTCCGTTATACGGACACCATTGTCGCCAAACATACATACATACATACATTTTGGCATAGTGTCCGTATAACAGAAAAGTACTAAAGTTCATGGTTTAAAATCGCAATAAAATATCATGAAATTTATTGATTAGTTGTGGGAAAATATCGGGGAAATAATGTGTTTTTGTGAAATTTTTTGTTTTGTGTTGTTGTGTTTAATAGTAAGCATTCATTATAATTTTCAGTGCATTATTAAATTGAAATTTTTGTTTAAAATATGTAAACAAAACAGTGACCAGAAACCTGCACAATTTCTAATATAGATAGATAGATGCATGCATGTAGTACTTTTAATTATTTGGTAAAAATACTGTGATCGTCACTGAGAAAGCCTGAATTTAACCTAAAAGTAATTGTCGAGTGTTTAAGCTGAAATTTCATTTTACGAATACAGTATTTCAAATGTTTTAATAATTACATTTAGCTGTAAGTTTGAAATATTAAAAGTAAAGGCCAAGTAAATAATTAATAATGCATAAGTAAAAGTAATTGTCGAGTGTTTAAGCTGAAATTTCATTTTACGAATACAGTATTTCAAATGTTTTAATAGTTACATTCAACTGTAAGTTTGAAATATTAAAAGTAAAGGCCAAGTAAATAATTAATAATGCATAACTAAAAGTAATTGTCGAGTGTTTAAGCTGAAATTTCATTTTACGAATACAGTATTTCAAATGTTTTAATAGTTACATTCAGCTGTAAGTTTGAAATATTAAAAGTAAAGGCCAAGTAAATAATTAATAATGCATAACTAAATATGTATAATGATGAGATTTTTTTTCTTGAATTATTCAGTGAAACTCGTCTAATAAATGTACGCAAATAATTCACATCAAAATCTTAAAATAACAAAGTTTTCTTTCGTGTTTAGCTATGCTTAATAACCAAAAAAGCTTGATTAATACAAAAATTATTTGGTAAAAATACTGGGATCGTCGCTGAGAAAACCTGAATTTAATCATATCACACAGAATTACATATTAAAAGTTTAAAATTAGTTTGTTTACATCAGAAACGATTCGCGGAATTTCGTGCCACGAAATCTCTCTCTCTCTCAAAAAAAGGGTTAGTTATAAAAAAATTCAAAGTAGTAAAATACATACGCCTTAAAAAGAAAATAAATACGGTAAAATGAAAAAATACCTTAATAAAAGAAATCTATAAAGTTTCAACAACCGAACAACCAAATGGAACACATACGCTTCTAGAGAGAGGAAAAAGCCTTCACCTCATTGGCTGGAACATCGCGTCTGAAGATAGTAAAAGCCTCTAGCTGATTAGCTGAATGCTCGCGCATGCGTATAAATAGCATTTTTTGCACGAAAAACTAAAAAGCAGGTTAGCTTTAAGTATATGGATTATTGTTGATTTGCTATTCTGTTTTAGAATATATCCTACTAAAGTTAAAATATATATCATTATGAATACATTGAATAAACCGCGACTCTTTATTAATTAAACTTTACGCAATGGTAAATATTAGATTTTGAATAGTTCTGATAATAATGTTAGTTGAAAATGTCAAACAAGCTCAGATTTGGAATTGTGATAAACTTGCTTTATGCAATAAACGAAACAATATGAATATATTTCACTTAAATGTGTTAACCCTGATAATAACACTACTCTTTTGTGCAAACTTTCTACAACACTTCACGACTTCACGTATTTTGTTCAACGAACCATATTTAAAGCACAATTTAAATTTAAATTTGATGTATGAATAAGACGATAATTTTAAACAGAATTTTTAAAAATTCTAATAATAGTGTTAATCTAATAATAAGTTTTGTCAAACAAAGTAATGATTCATTATTTTTTTTTTTCAATTCTTGTAACTTTTATTAAAACTTTAAACTTAAAATGAAATAAAAAAATAAAAAAACAAAAATCGTAAACGTTTTAAATTAATTAGTAATTTTCTTTTACGTTTTACATTAATTAATATTTTGCCGATTATGTGGAGTCTTAATCTCAGATTGAAACACAAATTTTTTTTCTTTAAATATGCACATCATCTGATGTATACTACTAGCAAGTTATTCACGATCAATCTTCGGAATTACATGATAGCAGCATTAAATTGTAGATGTAATTAACTATACTTTATTGCTTTTTTGACTTTGTTTCAATTCCATCGAATTATTTTAAAATGAAATTTGTTGATTGTGGAAGCCATTAGAATTTTGAAATGTATTTGGAAGAGAAGCATTTGTCTACTTTTCATGCTTGGTGCATTATCATCTGAAATATAAAATAATTGTTTTGAATCAATTTACCAGTTAAAAGAAGTAATTTTCTCTAAAGGAATCTAAGTGTTTGTTGACTGGTCATTTTATATGATTATCGTTTTCCATTTTTAAATTCTTTGAACTTATGAAGTCCAATCATAGCATGTCTCGAGATGCAATCCCATATCAAAACTGTAGTATTTTATTGTTGCAAAAGTGCAACCAGGTTTGAATATTTCATTATAATAGCGTCGCACAAATATGCAAAGTAATAAATATTTCTTGATCTAACATGTAGAACAACACTTACGAAAAATAATCTCTTCCGAGTTACCAACGATTCCCAAAAGTTTCCATTCATATTCAGAAACCTAAAAAACTTATAGATTTCCGAGATTTAAAGTTCCATTTCTAGAAAAAAAAATGTTTCCTTTACTGTACTAGATTATCGTTCATATACGGAAGTAACAGTCTACGATTCGTGCACTACTTTTAAGAATACGTTCGTGGAATATTATGGAATTATTTTCTTCAATATTTACCATCACATAAATGTATATTTTTGTTTTATAATTGCTAGCGTGGTTTCAAAATGATCAACAGTACATCACAAATCTCTAATGATAGTATTGGCAAATGTTATCTTAAAAAAGTTATATAGAGGAACTTTGAGTATTATGGAATACCAAGGTTTCTCTTTGGTAAAGTGCTGCCACCATGCGGCAATATCATAAACTACTTAAAAACGTTGTCAGAATGCCTCCAGAACTCGCAGTTCATCGGTCGGTGTCAATAAGTATTTGTTTTTCATCTTTGGAAAGTTTCAGGAGATATTTTTTTAATATTTTTTATTCATTATTCGAAGTAATATTTTTACATTGAAATTAAGCATAATGTACACCGAAATACTAACAAACTATGATGTAATACTCGTTTTTTAGCTCGTGATTCACACCAATAAACAAGAGTAATTTCCCCAACAAATCAGTGGTGTCGCGTTATATAGAATACCAAGATCTGATAATACTCCAAGATTATCGTGGCGCATAGACTGATCCTTATATTTCTGATTTGTGCAAATTTGAAGCTTGAACTGGAGTATATTGTCTGATTACCTAGACACTATATTTTGATAATGCTCTCTTGATAACATCACATCTGTCTTTTGCCAAATTTGATAGTTTTCTTCATTTTTAACTCCCTATTCCATATTTTCCGATTATTTCATAATACCATCAAAATACGTTTATTATTATTATTATTTGTTTGCAAGTAATGAAATTTGTAAAATATTTTTTGTCTATTAAAAACTATTCGCATGTAGTTGAAGTTTGTAATTGTATTCGGTTTTCGGGTTTTAAATTATATCGGGATGTTGTATTGCCCCAAATTTTAAATAGTATTCCATAATACCCGAAGTTCCTCTACATATAGAATCTCTGAATGGAAATAATCATTCATTTAAACATGCACGCAAAAAGCATTTTCTCATAAAAACCTTAAAATTCCGCTACATCAAGTTGATACTGTCAAAATTTATATGGGACACTTATTCGTAAATTAACACAATAATTTGGGGAAATTACAAGCTTACTCCCGAACTGTCATTAAAAGCGGAATGTTTAAACATCCTTTAAAATTACCGAATTTGTGCATGTTTATTTTAATTTTTTCAATTATGACGTTATACAACACTTCTGCCTACAAATTTGTAGCAGGGTTGGCATTAATCGATTACTTTTTTAATAGATTGATTAATCGACTAAACGTTCAATCATACGAAATTTAATCATGATGAATGTAATCATGATTGAAATTGAAAAAAGTAATTATGTTTACAATTTTTTTATGATTAATTCAATCTGAACTAATTCAATTGCGATTACTTTAATCAATAATATAATTAGACAGACAAAAATTAAATATGGCCGCCATTTAACTTTCTTAAATTCGCTTTCATTGCTACGAGACTGACTGTTATTAAGGGTCACTACATGATTTTCCTTATTAAAAATTATACAGGATCACATAAAGTTATCCAGATACACGCAAATCACAATGTGCAAGCCATTTAGATTAGAAGGGACAGTTGAATCACTTTCCATAAAACTGGTATAATTTTCTTTTGTAACTATTATAGGCAAAGGCGAACAAAGTTATCAAATAATTAAATTTTCAATAAACTAAATAACTGAAATAAAAATGAATTATGTTTATATCACAATATATGTTGCGACAAACTGGAGAAGAAAGAATATGTTAGAAGGAAAATATAATAGTTCAATGTTGGCTGTCCATCATAAATTTATAAGAATAAATCATTAGCGTTGCTCTGTATTTTTTTCAGTTTCACCAAAATGAATCTTTCAGACTTATTCACAAACCAATTGATATCGTTAATATACTCATGACATATTTGTAGACAAATTTTAAACATTTCAAAGAATTATAAATGAAAGATTTTGAATCAGATAACTAATTTGTTGCTGCAAATGGCGTTCAAATAAACATAGTATATTATGCTTTTATCATAAAGAAGTTGTATCAAACTAAAAAAGAAAGAATAATGTATAAGCAAAATGTAACAGTTCAATGTCGGCTTTACATCATACTATAGGAATAAATCATCAGCGTTACTCCCCATTTTTACCCCCTCTCACCAAAGCGAATCCTTAAAATATACTCAAAAACCAATTAATTTCAGATGTTTTAATTTTATTTTGTAAATACACGTTTGATTAACCCTTTTTACAATTTTTAGTAATTAATGAACATTCTTTCTTTGCTTCCATACTTTGTAAATAACACGCACTTTGACCCATTTTCTTAAAAAGGATCTTTGTTTTATAGGAAAATGAATAAGTTTGTTCCACTCCTTTGTATTTAACCCTTAATTCCTGTTAGCGGCCTTACAGACCGCTGCTTTTTTATGTTTAAGCCATGTTAGTGTATATTTCAATCTGCCTCCTGAGATTTTGGTACGATATTAGTAGAATGGAGCGCCAATTCGCTATTTTAACTGTACTATCACGTTTTCAAGTTACGGCATGAAACTAGCTTTATTTGCTATAAAGCTAGTTTTATTAAAATCTGCCTGTTCGTTTTTATTTCATTGTTACTCCTCTTAATATATGGAACGGTAGGCGATATAAAAAACAGAAATTTTCAGACTTTTTGTTATTTATTATTTTCTCATTATCAATCAATATTTAGTATTTAATGGTTAATCACCTAATATTTAAATGATGTTTTCTCTGTGTTGTATGAACCAACTGTGGTAGAGCGGCGGCGACCAAAATTACTACGTCTTCGACTTACAAGAGGAAATTGTGATATAAAACAAAGTTATTAATATAATAAGATGAAAAAATGACTTGCTTGCTTCGGTATTTTGGTACGATATGAGCAGAACGGGGTGATTTTGTACCAATAGGCGATTTTGATGGAACTATTATGTTACCGATTTATGACAAGATTCTCTAACATACCATATATCTTGATGTACAATACAATTTTTTTCAATCTGCCTCCTGATATCTTGATAAGATATTAGTAGATGGAGCGCCAATTCGTTATTTTAACTGTACTATCACGTTGTCGAGTTACGGCAGGAAACTTTAGCGTGCGATCTCTCTTATCTAGTACATTGAAAATATTTCAATCTGCTTCGTGATATCTTGATATGATATGAGCAGAACGCGGCGCAAATTCGTCATTTTGACAGTACTTTCACGCCATCAAGTTTTGAGATGAAATTGTTGCCAAATTAAAGCTTAAACAATGATTTTTTAAAACCCCTTGAAGGGCAGTGGGATATAATATACCCCTCTTAATTTTAATTCCCAAACACCACAACACCGGAATCTTTTAATCAAATTTTGCTTTTATAATATATGTGATGAAAAGCTTTTACATATTTCCAAATAAATTTTTAGTTAAATTCCGGTATATTTCAATGCTTTTATTATTTTAGAAACATACGTATTTTGCCCCTGAAAGGGTTAAAATATTTATTACAGTTTAAATGTAAGAAAATACCCAGTCCCCATCCTTTTATTTCTTCAAGCTGTCGTAATTATCACAGAAGATTCCACCGGAAAATTTAAAAGTAATTTTAATTAAGTTAAGCACACCAATCAGCGGACTCAATCAGGAGTGTTTCTAATTCAACAGATAATCCCAGTGGTTTAGCTCATTCCTTACTCACACACTTGTTCCATTGTACCCATATCGTACCACTGTTGCCAGTTGGCTGCACTTTTTAATTCCGTTTTCTTGATTACCACCAGTTTTTTGAGAAAGTCAGATTCGCCTTATTTAGCGACAGATTAAATAAACCGAACACAAGGCCATTTTAAAAAAGTGGTACCAATCAAACAATCCCAAATCTAAAAAACGTTCCCATTGACGACACTGTATCGTACCCGAACCCGAAATTTCTACTTAAAATTAACCTGTAACGCGACCTGAACACGAAGTATCACACCCGAACACAACCCAAACTCGAAGTGAAAGAATATTAATCTATATTTAAAATATATTACTGAAAAGTAGTCTGCAATTAAACCTTTAATATCAAATCTATCATTTTTGCATAAAAACGAGCCTATACACACTCAATTATATTAAAATATATAGTTTGTTTCATTTGATAAATATTCAGGACTTTCTTTTGAAAAATCGGTCAAACCAAGATCGATCTCAAATGGTAACAACCAAACACAAAATATTTAAAGTCAACCTTCCGAAGCCAATCCGCGTGTTGGGTCAAGTAAGATTGTACCCGACCAGGACTCTAGCTGCGAACCCAGGAGGATAAAACCGGAAGAAACATGTGAAAAAATAAAGAAAATAAAAGGAAAAAGCCGAAACAAAACATGATGATTTTAATCATTAATCAATATTTAGATTAATCAATTAGATTGAGAATTGATTTAATCGTTAATCGGAGAGAGAGATTGAAATTAAATTAATTATTAATCATTAATCTATAAGTAGGATTGAAACGAAGTTCAATCGTCAATCTAAATTAACGATTAAACATTTAATCTTTAATCAAATTAAAATTTTGCACCACCCTGATTTGTAGATAATTGAATGTATCATAGCTCATGTCGAAGCAAATAAGTTACATTTGACTCTATCTACATTATAAAGGACAAACGTGTCCCTGCGTAACGCTGACGTCATTTTGCGAATGGCAATACTTGACGATGAAATTGCTGTTTTGCGATTTTTATTACTGCATTTTTTAAAATTTCTAAACATCGCACATTTTCAATTTTTTCCCCGTTATATAGGAAAATAATCAACTTTCAAATGCAATTTGTTTGAATACTGTATCTTAAAATGCGATTTATTATAGCATTTAAATTAAATTTCGAGCATGATGTTTTAAAAATCTATCAATATCGCTTGCAGACGACAAAAAAATATTAATTCATGTTTCCCTTTTACACAATATAAAAAGTTCAGCATTTGTTTCCAGCTATTATTCAGTAATGAAATTAAAACTTTATTAAGAAATAAATAAAATAGTATAAATAAAACACAAATTTAAGGGACGTGTAATTGAAATAAACGCTTGAAACAGCTAAAATTATCAGAATATAAAAAACACGTACAGATAAGGAGATTTATAGTAATTTCTTTCCATGTAGTTAATACTACAGCTTAACTTTTACCAATGGCTCAATTTATTATAAGACACTCTACTCACTAATAGACTGGGCGTAAAGTTGATTGCAACTCGGAAGCCCCTTCACCGACATCAACTGTTAAGGCAACTGTTTTTAGCGATTTCTTCGGCTATTAACTTCTGGCACGAGGCCAATACGAAATTACCACTGTTAATAAATTTCAAAATTTTATTTGAATATATAATTGACATATTTCATATAGAAATTCACTTTGGTGTTGTGAGGGAGCAATATTAAAAATAAATTATTAAATGTAAAAAATCTATTAGAGTATTCAATAAAAAAAAATAGTTTTCACATATGTTCTCAATCCCGGGAAGCCCAGGTTGAATGCCCTAGTATATATAAAATCATTTAATTTTCCCGATCCATTTTAAAAGAAACATTTTTTCCCCTTAAAGCTTGAAAACATTTTTCGCATTTTCTGAGCTGTGTCACTACAAAGTTATGCAACATATAATTTTTTTCCCTATCTCTGTAGATCTGTAATTTGTATTAATTACGATAAGTTTTTTTGTTTATATCAAATATTTTCTCTTTTATATTAAGTAAATATTTTTGCATATTCTTCATCAAATTCCTTTTTAATTAAAATGCAAAACTAAAATACCAAAAAAACTGAAAATTTACTAAAAATTCAATTTGCTTTTCTACTCTAAAGAAAAATGCAAATAAAAGAATAGCGAAATTAAAATAAAGCTGCTTTTTCTTTTCCTAACTGCAATGTTTAGCAGTTGTAAATTTAATTAAATTAGCTTTAAGTGTTATGTTGAATACTTCTAAGTAGATAGAATTTGTTCAGTTTTCCAACCGTTAATTTTGAAGTGGCTTTGTGATATGTTGTTTTAGGATAATTAGTTTTAGGCACTTCTTTTAGATAAATATATGAGAAAAATATACCTAGATCAACCACAAGTATTTGCGTAGAGTTTTTGATTAACTTTTTATAGTTATTTTTAAAGTGCTTTTTTCTGTATTTTTCTCTATATTTTTTTCTGGTAATAAATATGCTTTTCAACTGAATTACATCTAGTACAAATGCTAAATTTCTTATTTCTACTAATTAAAAGTGTAATAAAAATCCAAAGTTATACCAAAAGATATTTTTCGATTGGCAATGAGTGACATTTCACCTCTCTATATACAGGGTGTTCCTAAACTGCTTTTGCAAAATGAAAATGCGAATAGTACCTACATAACTTTCTAAACAAGATTATATTTGAATAAATGTAAAATAAATTTCGTAAAATAAATTTCGAGCCGAATATTATAATTATTATAATTCATAATGTAATTCATATAATATATACATATAAGAAAGAAGAAACATGAAATGCGTAATTAAACTTCTGTAGCAGATTTGCAATGAGTGAAAATCATCTAAAATTCTGCGACAGCCATTAGATTATACAAGCTAACTGCATCCGGTGGCTTATAAGTATGTTTTCTCATGTCCAAACATTATACTGCAGAAAACTTTATGTGGCTACCAAATTTCTCCCGGTTGATGACAGCCGACGTATTAACTTTATTGTTTTAAAAGTACTGTTGTTATTACTACTACGAAATGAGGTAATTTTACAGAATTTCTGGTGTTAATAAAAGTACATAAGATTAAAAAAAATTCTACAATACCGTAGCTGCCTATGTAAGACACACTCCATAGTCTTATTATACTGATGTGTATAAATTTCTTGTTTTTTGGGTGACCCTTGGAACTTATAGATGTATTCCTGGAGCAGCATGAAATATTTAATAGCTCTATTTAAAAGTACAGTTACAATTATAACTAGTCGGATGTGCCAATCCCAAACTTTCTTCTATCTCATACTTTAATACTTTAAATACTTTACTTAACTTTTTTGTAATACTTTAAAAAGCGTATTTTTTTTAATTATGAATTTTAGGAAAAAAAATGCAACATAGTAGCGCGACCTGTTGTATGATGTACACTAAAATCTAACCAGCACCAACCCGTGTCAAGAGCTAACAGAAGATGAGGTTTAGTGAAATTCCGTGCATATGTTCTCGAGATATGACTATCGCTACAGTCGTGTAAATCTTGAAAAATGCAGAATAGCAGCGGCACCTGTTGGAATATTTGCACCAAAACCTAATAGACAACAATTTATGACAACGTCTAACTGAATCTGAAGTTTGATGGAATTCTGTATTAGTTCTTGAGATATAGCTATCGAGAAAATCATAAAGAATGCAGCGTAGCACCGCCACCGGCTGGGCTATTTACACCGACACGTAACCAGCGTCTACTTATGTCAAAGTCGAACAGATTCTGAAGTTTTATTAAATTCCGTGCATTAGTTCTTGGGATAGAACGCCCACAAAATTTGTGTTATAGACAGACACACATACAGACATTATCTAAAAACAGTCAAATCGCGTTCAGAACTTTCTAAAACGTATAAATCGTTTTAGGAAACCGAAAGTCGAAAATTTTCAAGAATCCAATACTTTCTTCTTTTCAAGATAGAATAAAGTAAAAGGGTTTCAAATGTCCTTCTTCATTATATAAAAATCCATTTACGTCAAAATAGCTATATTTTTAAATTGTTACAAAATTTAAAGTTTTATACTGTCCAAAGACACACATCTCTTGTTGGCGTTATTTTGAAATGCAAATTTCCTTAAAATAATGTTTTACCACCATTTACTGACGTCTTTCTTCCACTTGTTTTCTGTTTTCATATGGTCATGTACGGGTTAATTGATTAGCGCCTGACGCGATCACATGAACATGTAAAAAGTGTAGAAAATATGCCAGTCAATGGTGCTAAAAGATGAATTTAAAACAAATCACTTATTAATTTTTCAACAGAGCTGAAATTACGCTGTAAATTAATGAAATACAAATAATGTGAATTATCACTTTACTAAACAGTGTAGAACCATTAGAGTGAAAAAATGTGCAGACCGGGGTTCGATGCCGGATCCCTTGGTTTAGCGCACCAAGTGCTTTACCAATTAAGCTATCCAGACGACATCCAGTCCAAGTCAGTCATGACTGACTTTCCATCTTGTTCTGCTTGTTTGTAGCCTTGCCATATAAGAGTGAAAGAATGCTAGACTGGATGTCGTCTGGATAGCTTAATTGGTAAAGCATTTGGTGTGCTAAACCTAGGGATACGGGATCAAACCACGGGATGGAAATTTTTTCACTCTAATGGTTCTACGCTATTTAGTAAAGTGATAATTTACATTCTTTGTATTTCATTAAAACAAATCACTTTAAAAAATGTATTTTTAATTTGTTTTAGTCTTATATAATAATGTGTACGAAATAATTTTTTTTGTTTTATTTACATTAAATGTCCCTCCTCCAAAACGGTATTAGCAAGTTACATTTTACAAGCTACTGTGAACTCTTGGCTCATTTAGAACAAGGCCTCTGAAGACTATGTAATGTTTTAATTTTTCAAATGCATTAATCTGAATTAACCCTTTCGGGACGGGTGATTCATATATGCATCGTGAAAAGTTGTATGTGGAATATGTTTTTGGCACCACTAATAAATAATTGTAATATTTGTCTTTTTTAATTAAGAGTATTTGCTGGTATTTTCCAAGTATAGGGAACTGTTTAAATAAAAATTGGTACCAACCAAATAAAATTTCTGTAAGGTATGCCGTCGCGAAAGGGTTAATAACAGTAACATAAAGTACCTAAAATCATCTAAATAGAACACGTATAACTATAACAAAACGTATAAATTGTAGGTGATAAGTTCTTGTTGCATTTCTATTTCAACTTTTTCCAGAAATATTTTTTACAAATAATTGAAAAAATACATACACAGCTGAAATTTACATCTTTAAAAATTCCTCAATTTTTTTTTTAACATGCCAATAATTATGCTCATTTAATATAATTTCTCAACGATTAAGGTAAAAAATTAATCTTTGCAACAGAATTCTAAAAGTGTCATAAAAACTTTTCGTAATAATATTATACTTTTACAAGATTTAAACTTTTCTTAAAAATAGATAGATGAAGACAAAAGATTGACAAATGTGAATGGATGTTTTCGTTCAATAAAGAAGTAAGACATGATAAAGCACTTTCTCGCCTTTAATAAATTTCAAAAGGTACTTCATTCATATGCATCAGCTGATGTTCCTTAAACTGTCTCTGCCTTTTTCCTTTTTTTTTATGTTGTAGTGTCATTAAAAACATGTTTAGAATAAGACGTTTTCTGAATATTTAAACACGATTTTTCTTTTTGTATTATACTTCTTCATGTGAAAACATAGATTTTCAGGTATTTCCAGAATTTATATTATACAGTACAATACAGCTGACAATCTGTATGAAGTTTTATGCAAACAAATACTGTAAGATACTTCATTAAGTTTGTAAAGCATGAAGATACAATGAAACCTCTCTTTCCAGACGGAAAATTTTCGGATCCCTCGAACACTAAAAAACTATTTTACACGTTTTCACAAAAACAGACATTCAGTTAAATGGACAAATTATGAGATACGCACTCTCTCTTTTACCTAGGTTTCAGTTGTTTAAACGGTAGATGCTATGCAGATGCTGTTCAGTGCACTCATAAAATGTTTTGTTTTACAGAGATAATTTGTTTGGGCAAAATCTTTGTGCACGTGTACTCAGTTTTTTGAAAGAAATATTAATTGTAACATGAAACATATTGTAAGTGGATGCTCGTTTCACGGACAATTTTCGGAGTCCCCGGACACTAAAAAACTATTTTACGAGTTTTCACTAAAACGGACATTCAGCTAAATGGACAATTTATCAGAAACCCACACTCTATGTTAGCTAGGTTTCAGTTGTTTAAGTGGTAGATGCTATTCAGATGCTGTTCACAGCATTGATAAAGTGTTTTGTTTTACAGAGATAAATTGTTAGAGAAAAATGTTTGTACACGTGTACTCAGCTTTTTGTAAGAAAGATTAATTGTAATATGAAACATCTTCTATGTGGATTCTTGTTTAACGGACAATTTTGGACAAAGTTTAATTTTAATACACTAGTGTGCAAAGCAACAATCACAAAATGCTAATTTCTGAACCTGTGAGTACTCAAAAGGAAATTCTGTAAACAGCAAGTGTAGAAAATAAGTACTACACTAACAGCACAGCTAGTTGATGTGAAGTTTCCTTGACGTCACACATGGTTACAAGTGCCACAGTAACTACGCTGAATCAAAATATAATCTTTCACTCGCCTCATTATTACTCTCAAATGGTTGTAATAACTGAAAAGTCACTGTGACTGTTGCTTTGTGATGGGTCACCAGGTGACAGTACAATGAAGTCCCCTTGTGGTTCTCACGTGACTGTCATTTGAGGATTCAACTTTAAAGGCATTGTGAGCATTGCATTTTGATGAGTCACCAAATAATGTCGAAATGAAATCGCATGGTGACTTTCAGGTGACCGACACTTTACTGTGAAGTCACCATTGCCCTGCTTTATAAAATGTAACCAGAGGATTTCATTTTCTGTTCCATGGGAACTCATCACAGAACAGCTATCATGATGACTTTACAATGGAATTTCTAATCGACAGTCACATGAGAGTCACAAGGTGATTTCATTGTAAAGTCACCTGTGCCTCGTCAAAAAGCAGCGGTCATGGTGACCTCTGAATGGAGTGACCAATTGGGAGTATAAATGAGACGAACGAAATATATTACATTTCAGTTCATTGTGGTGACCGTGACAATTGTGACCATTTGTGATGTCAAGGAGCCGTCACATCGACTGGCTGTACTGTTAGGGTAGTACCTATTTTCTGCACTTGCTGTTTAAAGAATTTCCTTTTGAGTACTCACATGTTTTGAAATTAGCATTTTGTGTTTGTTGCTTAGGTTTTGGACACTAGTGTATGAAACATATTCTAAGTGGATGCTTGTTTCATGGAAATTTTTCGGATCCCTAGGACACTAAAAAAATAATTTACGCGCTTTCACTGAAACGAACATTCAGTTAAATGGACAATTTATGAGATATCCACACGCTATTTTACATAGGTTTCAGTTATTTAAACGGAAGATCATATTCAGATGCTGTTTTGTGTGTTCAGTGCCCTTACAAAATGTTTTCTTTTACAGAGATAAAACATTTGGATAAAAGTTTTGTACATGTGTACTCAATAAATGCCATTTTTGTAAGGAAGTTTAATTATAATATTAACAATAAACAAGCATTACTATTTTTTTACTTTTCCAAGCGACATAATTACCGGTCTTCTAAGATTGGTTCATTGTACGCAGAAGCAATTTTTGTCCACTTATGTCATTTGGACAAAAATTTCAAATAATAAAAATAAGTGTATATTAATTACATTTCTTCATTTTTGATTTTTAGAGATTATGTTGTATTATTGTTTAGTGTACATGTTATAAATAAATAGTTCATTTATATTTTGGTAATTCAATATATCAGCATATGAATCTACTGGACTCGACTGGAAATTTTTGTAGATTTTCTTTTCTTTAGTTGGAGGGAATATATTTTAAACCATTAGAACATCATCCGAAATGACACACAATTTATCTATGCCTTTTCGAATGTTTTATGTATATTGGAATATAATTTTGTAGAACGGTGTATAGAGAACCTAAAGTTTAATAGATTTTTTGCTTCATTTGGACACTAAACTAGGTAACAATTAAAGTACAAACTAACACGTGTTGATTTTTTAATTTAATATTTTTAATAAGTTCTTAAAAGTTTCTCTTAGTTATGTTCAGTTCAGTGTTTAGGTTTGATGTAAGTTCTTGAAAGTTTTGTTCTTAAGTAAGTTCTTAAGTAAGCTTTGTCAAATGTAAAAGTAAGTTTCATACATCAGAAATGTATGAAACCTAAATGCTGTAATTAACCCTTAATTGCATAATGATGTAAATTTCCAACACTTTTTATTTAACTTTTAATAAATAAATCAACTTCTTCGCCACCAATATATTTATATAGAAATATTAATCCAGTAAATTTCCCGTGAACTATGTTGCTGAACAAAGTTAAAAATCTATCTTAAAATTTCTGGTGTCTAATATTTAATATATGTATAAAAAAACACAATTGTAAAAGAAAAACTCATGCAAAGAAGGGTTAAAATAGTTCAAAATTATGTATGTAACATAATGGAGATAAAATAAAAAATTCAAACAGAATCCAAGAAATGACGCACAACAATCGTATCTTTCATATTCAACTTTATGTAACATACCTGTTATCATAGGGAAGTACCATGTTACAGTACGGTACTCTCTGTTGCATTTTGAACTATTATAGGGAAGCTGGACACTATCGTTTCTTTGTAGCTAAATACGAATTACAAATTATTCCACTTATACACCCTCTGTCATTCTGGAACTTACATTTGAATTATCTCAGCTATATGTTGCTTTCTATATTCTCGTGTTTCAAAGATATAAATTGAGATATCATATAATTCTCAAACTACTTTTCTTACTAATATTATCTTCGTTTTATTTTTTCTTCCCGAATACTATCCTTCAATTGCTACAAGTCTTCTGACTTCAAAGTAATCCTCCCGCCCACGCACACACATCAAATTTCTTTCATGAAGCCGACAAATCATATGGATTTTTCTTACTTCAGTGATACTTATATTACTCTTTAATATGGCCTTTTTTATATGCACGTATTTTACGTCCAAAACGTTAGCTATTGAAGGTATAAAGAATTTAATGATATACACTACAGTTATGCATGTATATAGTTTTTAGTGCATGATGTGTTGCTACAAGTAAACGAAAGAGCAATATTACATGTTACAAATATTTCTCAACTTATTCTATACTATGCGTGGCTTCGGAATTCAGTACGAAATTGTAGGTGTGGTAGTAAAGACAAGTAACTTTTATTACGACAACCAAGTTCACGATAGATTTAATCATTCAAAAACACAAGGTGTTTTACTCACAGCTGAACCCTACTGCTTTTCGTTCATAACTTTACCTATAACGAAGAAGTTTTAGCGAAATTTTCAGCCGACTCATTTTAATTTTGTGTGAAATTTTACGACATCACGGCCTGGAAATGAACTGTAGTACGCTCAGTTACACCGTATGCAGTGTCAGCTATAGTCTAAATCAGATGGCATTTAGATCATTGTTGCACGCAGTAGGAGCTAACCATTTCTAACTCTCCTCTTGATCTCATCCGTTAAATAGATAATGAAGTAACGCATATTCCAGCGTACAACGCACACTTTTGATACAAAAAAATCTATCAAAATTTTCAGGTGCTTTTTATACGCCGCACAATGGGCACAATTATCTAAGTGGACAATTTTCCCGATTATTTCGGAATTTAACAAGACCGCGTATACTGGTAGCTGAATGTCTCTTTTGTCGAGATCCGTACGAGTTTTGTCAAAAAAATCTGAGGTTTCGATTAACTACGACCGTAAAGAAGGCAGTTGGTTTGACAGAGTTTCAACAGTTGCACTATTTTTCTGTAAGTTCGAAAGCCAGTCGTGACTTATCTGTTTTATTTGAAAGCAGGAGTTCACTGGACATATGTCACATGCTTGTCACAAGATTTAACGTATTGTTGTTTGAAAATAACCGCCATCTTGTTTCCAAACTTCATCTTGTCTTTTAATACAGTACTAAGCATTAATAAGAAACAAGCATTTTTTAAAAACAAAGTGCCATTCCTAAAGCATTGGGAACTTAAGAAAGCTCCTGCGAAAGTCTGTGAATCATTAAGTTATATTAACTTGAAGTGTATGCATGTATGTTTAATTCAAATCTTGCAAGTCAATTTTAAACCACTTTTAATTATCCGATTGAGCTGAAACTTTGAATACATGTGTAGTTTCAATGACAATACAATATTTTAATATAAATAAATAAATAAATAAATAAATAATAATAATAATAATATAAATAAATAAATAATAATAATAATAATATAAATAAATAAATAATAATAATAATAATAATAATAATATCAATAATTAAATAAATCAAATATTTATCACTGTTTGATTATTTTATTACTGATGCATTCGAAAACCAGCATAACCCAATTAAACTTAAACTCAGTAATTTTGTCCACCTAGATCATCAAAGGACCGCAGAGTGGAGTATTTGAGGAAAAATCCTCGCCAAAATTACTTTTCATGTGTTTTGGAGTTAAAATACATTGCTGCTGACTAACTATTAGTAAATACACATAATAAATGTTATACATATTTAAATTTGTGCATTTATTTAAAAAATAAATATGTAATACCACGTTTACTTAATTATTTGCTGTTTATAAGAGAAAAGGTAATTGTTGATAGTTTTATTTATAAGTAATGTTTAATTAAATTTTGTTAATTTTACTACGCATAAATGTTAATTATTTATAAAAACCTTTGCATATAATATATATACATTACTTGCATTTAGTACTCACCGAAGTTGAGTCTGAATAGTATAGACAGAGGCGTAGCGTCAAGGGGGGCACGGACCACTTTACTACCAGTATTTTTATATACTATATTTGGCCTTATTTAATTCATACCGTCCAAAGATTAAATAAGACTAAATGTAGTATATAATTATACTGGTAGTAAAATGATCGTGCCCCCCCCCCCCCCCTGACGCTACGCCACTGAGTATAGAGATGTTAGTTTTTGAGTGTTTTTAATAGATTTGCATTCCTACCAAAAACATTGATATCTAAAAATCGAACAGTATGCGGAGCATTAAAAAAACATTGCCTTCAAAACAACAACCAATACGGTTGAAATTCAGAAATTGCCCGTCACAGATTTAAAAAGCATTGAATATTTTAGATAATATGTTTTAATAAATATATTTTAATAAATTAGGGTTAAAAAAGCATTAAAATAACAATTTTTCAATTTTCATTATTTTCATTATATGAAAAGTAAAATTATTTAAATGTTCATGTCAAAGTATACATTTAAACAGAATAACAAAACTCAAACATAACAAAAAAGCACGTCTTCTCGCACAGAAACTTTCATTTCAACTGAGGCTAGGAGCTATGATTCATATTCCTGAGGCTATGATTCATACTCCTGAAATACATGCAGATCGATGCACCAACTAGTCATCTATTATAAAATATGCTTTTTAGAATAACTGAGCAAATTTTAATTTCTGCTTTTTTGGCCAGGATTTAGCATCAAATACTCCACTGTGCGCCAGTTATAAAAATGAAAGATTAAAAAAAAGATGATAATAAGAACCAAGATTTGAAAATAAAAAAAAACATGCTATTTATTTATCACAAAATACACGAAAGAAAAACAAATTTCACTATTTGATTCCATGAAAAGTTGTAGTTATTACACTTTAGAATAATCTTTATTTTATTTTTTTTGGTATGTGTTCATTGAAGGTTTCTCTGCTAATAAGAAAATGCATGTTGTACGGTGAATATACCTAAAAATAGAAAAAAAGAAGTTTGTAAATTAAACATTGGAATAAATATACGGTAATTATTTTGTAAATGCCGTTACAAAATCATCATTATTGTTAAAGTTATGTAAAATATTGTTTTGATTTAGAATAAGGCATCTTGTATATTTGACTGAATAATTGATTTGTGACCGTAGTTTTCTATATAAAAAATTTCTTTAAGTTATATAAAATATTGTTTTGACTTAGAATACGACATCTTGTATATTTGACTGAATAATTGATTTGTGACCGTAGTTTTCTATATAAAAAATTTCTTTTTGCATTTATTATAAGTCGAAAAAATTTGTTTGAATAGTCGTGATTCATCTTTATACTCCATATTTTTGAAATTTTATAATAATGTGTAGAAAAAAGAATAAAAGTTACTTAAAAATATATTCTATGTTCTTAAGAAAAAAGCAGTATTTAAACAATAAAAACTCTGAAAATAAACTGGAAATAAGCTCGCACCCTCTATCTCTTTTCCAATATGTGTCATACTTCAACACTTCGCTAACTGGGCTGCAGTTTTCTAAATTTAATTTCTAGAGTGGCTAAACCGTTCTCTTTATACAATTAGTTTGTTTTTATGCATTCTAATCTAATTAAAATGCTCGATAAATAAAGAATAATGCAAAACAAGCATTTTAATGTATTAAGCAGTTTTTGGTTTTAGAAAAAAAAACACTTTTCATTACGTTAATTCATCAGACTACTTAAAAGAATTCAAATAAAAAATCATGCTTGTTTCGAAAGTATCACAACTGAAAATGCAGTTGTTTACTCATATTTTAATAATTTATTTATATATTAAACCTTTAAGTGGAATAAAACATAGTAAACGTGTTAATTCTTCACTATTTTTATATAATGCATGATACATTGCCAACAAATGTTATATATTTCCCATATGAACATGCATAATGTAAGCTTTGTTCTATATGGGTGAATCAAATGAAAATGGAACAATGGTTATAATATCGTTTGTTTTTGTATGAGTGTGGTGAAATATCGTGTAAAGGTAAAACGGGAGGTAAGGAAGACAAACCCTACTACGGAAATGCACTTGCCTTAGGTAGTCACGCAGAAGCACGTGATATGCGCCTGCGGTCGGCCAGCAGTATCGTGCGGAAGGCAAACGGTTGTTTCTGTTATCCATCTTTGTCTGTGGAATGGTTGCGAGTAAAAAAGAGCGACTCAGTGTTATTCGCTATTAGTGACAGAAGGAGTTGGTTTTTGCGAAGTGCATCGGCGAACGAAAGCTGTGTACGGAGAACATACACTGTCATTGACTCCTGTGCAGGACAGATACAAACACTTCCTCGAGAGAATCTGGTGATGTTTCCGTGGAAAGCGTTGGAATACCCACCGTATAACCCGGATCTTTCGCAATGTGACCTACCCATGTTTGATCCTCTGAAAACGACATTGAAAGGTCGCAGTTTTTACTCGGACAGCGAAGTCATGGACAGTGTTCGAAACTTGTTCCTATTTCAGCCAAATAACTTCTATGATCAAAAGGTATTCATCACTTGGTGAAACCGTACGACAACTGCTTGTGTAGGTTTGAAGATTGTGTTTGAAATAAACTATGTCATTTCATTCTGTGGTCCATGTTTCGTTTTCATTTAATCCACCCTAATGCATTTTAAACAAATAGATGTATTACGTCGCATTAATATACTTACTTTAAAGCAATAATACTCAAAATATTGTACATTTTATTTTAAATAAATAAAAAGACATGAATTAATTAAGAAACTAAGCCAATCACGTGACGACAATATGTTGTTAAAGTAATTGTAGCAATCTCGTTTGTATTTCAATGCTTTTAAATGTTTTTTTCCATAGGATATCGGAGGTCTATCTTTAACAGAATATTTGTTTGCATAGGATCTCCGAGATCGTTCTTTAATCGGTACGTTTTTACTTTTAGTACATTTTTAAATTTTGTACGATTGTAATTTCAAAATTTTTTATGAGGTCACTTACAATTTTAGAACCGATTACGAAAATGACTGCATCCTCATACCAAAAAAACAGAAAAAAAAAACCCAACCAAAATTGAAAAAGTTAAAACGTACTGGTTAGAGAACGATCTCGGAGATCCTATGCAGAAAAAATCGTGTAAACATTTTGAAATGTGAAAGAGAAATTTGAAAAGAACGATGCCAGTGGTTTAACATTAGCTTGCGAATGTCTCCCCGTGACTCCTAACTGTCTGACCGCTTATTTTTATTCTAACATTCTTTTACCAATATGTAATCGACCAGTATCATCTCTATTGTTACACATTTCAAATCGTCATGTATTTGAAATATGTAGTAAATTTATCATTTGCGTTTTCACTCTTTGAGTGTGGAGTTTTCAAAATAAAATGCTTAACAAATTGCGTATTATATACATTTTTCTACAAATGTTTTATGTGAAAATCGCGGGTTAAGCGATCAGAGGGTTAATATTAAGATTTGTGTACATTTTATTATGCTGAGGAATAAGTCACTGCTGTTTACTTTTGTCGATAGTTTTTTCAATTGGATAGTTGATTTACGTATATATAAATTAAAGATTTGGTTAGATTTGGTTGATACAACTTGTTTAATGTATTTTGATTTCAGAGGTATTACATATACACTATATGACCATTAATGACCGGCAACTTTCAATTTTAGACATTTTGTCGAATATTTAAAAATATAATTTTCAGATTCTTCTGGAATTTTAGGGTCCAAAAGAACAGGTTTGACTTCATATTTATCATTGTTGATTTGATAAGGAGGACAAATAGGGGACCAGAAAAATTAAAGAAAAAAAATAATACTTGGGATCACTCTGTAAAATAAAATGCACCAAATGATCTATCGCTACAGAATATACATAGGCAGACATTGTACAATATGTGTATTCATTTGTGTAAGAATAGCATGTATAGTAATAGAAATATAGCGATTTTTTTAGAAAATTAAAAAAATTCTTGCATGTTTTTTGCTTATAACATACAGGGTCTTTAAGCACAGTTAACGCCAGTTTCAGAAAAATTGACAAAATGTAGTAGAAATAATATAGTGCAATTGAAATATAAATATATTAAATATTTAAGGGAATATGGGCAGTTGTATAAAATAATTTTTATCCGCACATGCGCGAACGATAACAAGGAATTTTTTGCATAATTTAATAGTCAACTCTATGAAGCAACTTATTAAAAAATCAGTCAAATATCGTAAAAATTCAAAGAGATACCGGCGTTAGTTTGAGCTGTTTTTTAGTTTCTCACTAAAACTCGCTGAATGATAAGGGATTTTCCACAAATTGCATTTTTTATTTTATACTATTTTCCAGTTTTTAATGATATACTTTAGTTCTTTTTGAAAAACTACCCTAACGAGCTTATTCGAACAAAAAAAGAATTATCAAAATCAAAGGATCCATTCCAAAAGTATTATAACCTGGTGCAATAAATTTTTCAAGGCGAACTAAAGTATCAATAAAAAATTAAATATAGTATAAAAATTAAACATGACAATTTGTGGACAACCCCTTATCATTTAGCGAGTTTTAGCGAGAAACTAAAAAACAGCTCACTCTAACGCCAATATCTCTCTGAATTTTTACGATATTTGACTGATTATTTTTAATAAGTTGATCCATAGAGTTGACTATTAAATTATGCAAAAAGTTCCTTTTTATCGTTCGCGCATGCGCAGATAAAAAATATTTTATACAACTGCCTATATCTCCTTAAATGTTTAATATATTTACATTTCAATTGCACTGTATTATTTCTACTATATTTTGTCAATTTTTCTGAAACTGGCGTTAAATTTGATTAAAAACCCTGTATGTTATAAGCAAAAAACATGCAAGATTTTTTAAATTTTTTTTTAAAAAATCGCTATATCTCTATTAATATACATGCTATTCTTACACAAATGAATACACATATTTTGCAATGTCTGCCTATGTATATTCTGTAGCGATTGATCATTTCGTGCATTTTATTTTACAGGTTGATCCAAAGTATTATTTTTTTCTTTAATTTTTTTCTGGCCCCCTAATTATACTCTTTATCAAATCGACGTTGATAAATATGAAGTCAAACCTGTTCTTTTTAATTCTAAAATTCCAGAATAATCTGACAAGTACATTTTTAACTATTCCACAAAATGTCTAAAATTGAAAGTTGCCGGTCATTAATGGCCATATAGTGTATTATAGCTAGCGAAGGTCTTCCCGTGACTAGTGTAGGCTCTTAATACTGTACATGTTTTGTGTTGAGGAACAAGTCCTTCCCGTTTATAACTTTTAGATCATAAAAATGGATTATCCACATGGGAAAAAAGAGCCTTTTTGTTTTCATAAAATGTAAATTCTCAAACTCTAGAAGCAATTAAAACAATCGTGTAATGTTCGTTGTTCCTTATGATTTCTTTCCAACGGCCAAATACCTTTTTTATACACAGATAAGAAAAAAATATGCTGCCAGTCGACAAAAAAAAAAAAAAAAAAAAAAAAAAAAAAAAAGTACATCCATATTCCCGTTTTCACGTCAGTATTGAATGTAATGCTGCACATATATTTTAGAAATCCAATGGATTTTTTCAAATTAATTCAGTCCGAAGCATATGGAAGATGCTCCAGGTCTTCCCCATTGATTATTTGGGTGACGGTTTCTTCCGTTCTGACTATACGAGGTTGAGCGATGTGGTGATGTAAGAGACCGCCATAAAGGGAAATCGGGTAATTTTTTTAATGTTTCTTTGATTCGAAGGATTTAATGTTTGAATCGAAGTATTTATTGTTTGAATCGAAGCATTTGTTGTTTGAATCGAAAATTTACGATCTGAATTGTTTTTCTCGCTGTCCACAGAAATTTCATAATGAATGATGCATTTCCTTTCACATCACACGCCACTCACACAACCTGGACTTCCAAGGATGAACTTATCACTGTTTACTTATCACCCATTGATTATTTGGGTGACGGTTTCGTCCGTTCTGACTATACGAGGTTGAGTGATGTGGTGATGTAAGCGACCGCCATAAGGGGGAATCGGGTAATTTTTTTAATGTTTCTTTGATTCGAAGCATTTATTGTTTGAATCGAAGTATTTATTGTTTGAATCGAAACATTTGTTGTTTGAATCGAAGCATTTACGATCTGAATTGTCTTTCTCGCTGTCCACAGAAATTTCATAATGAATGATGCATTTCCTTTCACATCACACGCCACTCACACAACCTGGACTTCCAAGGCAATACTTCCACTGTTTAGCTCTTTCACTTACAGTTTAGTTTGTTTTGAGATAGGAATTAAGGAGGTTTCTTTAATTAATTTGATATTAAGCAATAAATTAAAAATTTATCGAAATGAATATATATTCCTCCTTTAACAAAATGTATGAATCGTAAAATTCAACATTTTGTTTAATTAAATCTTCAATACTTCTTCCGGGTGGTTTTTTTAGGATTAAATTCTATCGCAATGCCTTAATTTGAATATTTCATATACGTTAATCTTGGATTGTAATTAGTATATAATGTTTAATTTACACAGCACAATTATACACGGCTTAATTTACTTTACACTGTATCATAATAATGCATAATTAAATAATTAAAGTTATTAGAATTTACTTTAGACAGCGAATTTTATGGTGACTACATAAAATTCGCTAAGTCAACTTAATGACGTAACTACACTATCACGGATGAGAATTAAAAGCACGGATCACACGTTCCTAGCATTTGAGTATCATTAGTTGTAAATTATTTTATTTGCCTTATTTAATCGAGGAATTTCTGTCATTAAATAAGTCGAAAATATCTATACAGAAATTAGTAGTAATAACACGTTGGAATCGCGCGAATCCAGAATATATTTCCCATCTCTGCACTGTTTTCCGTTAATAACCTATTTACGAAAGGTAACTATTTCCTGATCATTAGTATCTCATGACTTCCTAAATATACCCTTAGGAATATACGTGATTATTTTGCGACAATGGTCACAACACCCGCTATTATAATGGTAAATGATTCTACTTACATTGAAGACTACATTTATATGTACGAGGATTATTTACTAGAAATATGTCAATACAGGTAACAATTATTTATTTCAATGTAAAATTAGAAAACCTTGAAATGCATTAGAAGGAAGATATTTAGAGTAATTTCATTTGTTATTAGGCCTATTAAAATATCTAAAACACTTGTGTTATAAAGTTTAGAATAGATTAGACGAATATTATACGAATATCCTTCTGATTAAATGACATCAGGTATTATACATTTTCGTAAGCGAAGCTCTCAATTTTAACTGACAATTTTAAGAACATTTTCTTTCTCTCTAACAATTTTATCATCATTAATTATATGTATAGTGCTTAGAGAGATAAAATAAAGCGAAACTGTAATGAATCAGTACATTGAAGATATTTAAAATTCATTCAAGCGTTGATAGACCTATTAAAGAGACAGAATGGCAATTACTTGTTTTATAAATTTAAAAACATTACAAAGATTTTATACATATTTTCTTTTTATTATTTTGTATAAAATATTTTATATTTTTTAAACAGTTATTTTGTAAACAGAGTCTCAAATTTCTCGTAAGCAGACAGCTCATTTAAAGTAAGTATACGATTTTAACATCATTATTTAATTACAAGGTTTATTGAACAGAAATGTACTAAAAAGACAAACAATACTAATTTGAATTTAGTAAAGGGAAATCGATTTGTAGCAACGTGATATCTGGGTATTGAAGGTAATTAAAGTGAAATGATTCATTACTAGCCACATTATAGTGAGTTAAATGAAAATACACATGTTTCTATATACTTATATGAAATTTATTTATTGCAGAGTAATACCTCCCTTTGTTAAAAGATGTTGCTAACGTATGTAAACTAGACGTGTTCTCTATCTGGATATTTGGGCATCAATATCGTAAGCCACATTATCATAAGCTAAATGAAAACACAAATGTTGCTAAATGCACATTAGAAAACCATTTATTGCAGCCTTTGGTAAAGGATGTTGCTGCTGCATGTGAATTGTGCGTGTTCTCTTTTTGCATATGCAATAAAAATGCGCATAATGTCTGCAGATATAAAGTTGGAAAACTTACATCATAATATGGTTATATAGAAGTATTTAAAATAAATTCCTATTATGGTAGCCCTGTAAAAGAGATTATAACCTGTCTCTGTAAAGCATAAAACATTTCCAAAATTTTACACAGATATTATTCTGATTAAACTAGATATTTCATTATATATTGTTTTAAATAATTACTAAGAGAACAATGCTTCAGATTTTAAATAGCAGCTCATCTAAATTAAGTAGATGATTATAACTTCATTATGTACATTATAAGGTTTAATTATACGAAATATATGAATGAGTTAAACAATACTTATCTGTATATAATAATGGAAACCTGATTTGAAACAAATTTATATCTGGATAGTGAAGACATACAATTAAAATGCATTCGTACATTGTTAAATATATTAATGTGAAGTAAATAACTTTGAAGTGGAAACACTGTATATAATTCAGAGCAAAGTAAGACCAGAACAAAATAAACAAGGAAGAAAAGTCATGTGCAAAGCATAGATTATGAAAATTTTTCCAAAACATCCAGAATCCTTAACAAAACTTCGCCATTTGATAAAGTTATAAAGATGCCTAAGTAAACAATTTAGGAAACACATAACACACCTTAAAAACAGATTTCAGCAATTACCGTTCATAGCAGGAAATATATTAGAATTTTACTTTTAAGCAGCCCTATATATGATCTATAAATTTGTATATATGCTACACATTATACTAAAATTTAGTTTAGTTAGAAAACGCATAACCCAGTCGAAAACTCCCCTTCAGAAACTTCTACCTACCAATAGACGAATAAGTGCTTCAATTATTCTGTACAGTCTTGTATTTATCTACAGATTTTTATACACGCCACATATTCAGCTAAAATTTTATTAGGCCATAAACACGCTTAAAACTATTGAAACCACAGTTTTAGAAATTACCATCCATAGACGGCAATCCATAGACTCTGTAAATAAATTTATTTATAATCTTCCTACATACATCTATTAGTATATTGAATATAGTTCAGCTTGAAAATGTACAACTCAATTGAAAACCACCTTTAAGCAATTCACGTTCATACTTAGAAATGCTTACAAATTCTTTTGTATAGCCCTGTCTATAGAATTTATACACACTCCGTTGTATGAAAAAAATTAGTTAAACTTAAAAAAAAAACATACCATAACTAAAACTTCCAGCAATTATCTCTAATAGACAGTACTGTACTCGTGATCTTTATTGTATCCCTGTAAATGCTATGCACACTATATTCTACAGAAAACATGTCGTAGTAAAACTCAGTAATGTATATCGATCTCCATTAACTGAAAATCCCATTGACTGCAAAAACAATAAAAGTCCAAAAGTTTTTTAAAAAATTTAATTTTATTATAAAATAGATAACTGAGATACTTTACTAATATATTTAAATATTTAAGAAAGATAGCGCACACAGAAAAGTTCTAAGTTCTTAAATTATCTAGAATTTGTGTGTTTCACAGTTTTTATTGATTCCTTGAAAAATCTTAAATATTGCACGTGTGTAGTTTTTGTAAATTTGTTTCATATATTGAGAAAGTAGCATATATAGTATAAAACAAATTCTGGAATCATCTTTGATAAACGACAACTTCTATAAAACCTTAGTATGAAAAAAAGTGAAATATTACATAACTGACAATACTCAATATTTCAAATTTACCGCTGTATTCTCTTATAAAATTACTTCAGTGATAAAACCTTTTTCGTTCCCTTGTTTTGAAAAACAACATTAATGTATTTTTAGGAACAGAAATCGAATGTAACGTCTTTCACGGTATATTAAATAACTTTAATTGATAAGGGTGTTTTCTGAAATCCGTTTCGCCTCAAATATTAGTGGAACGATTTAGCTTAGTGATGGGCGATTCCGAAAAATTTGATAATCGATCAACATCGATACTGTATAAAACAACATCGATTAAAAAATAATCGATTAACAAATTCTAGTATCGATGTTTTAGAATCGATTCTTACACAGATAGCTTAAAAAGAGTAACTCCCAAATTTATCAATCAAATGGCAGGAAATTTGATCATACATCATGATAACGGGAATTAGCAGATAATAATCGATATTTCTGGCGCTCATTTCTTTAGCATAGCAGTATATAATATATTAGCTACTGTCAAATTTTGTTTCAAGGCAGTTTTTTTGTTTCTTTCCAGGTAAAATTGTTATCTTTTCAGTTTAGAGGTAGGGGGTACTAAGAGTGAATCCAGAAAAGAAATAATATTTAAAATATGAAATGTAAGCGTAGGGAAGGGAAACAAGGGGTGGAGGGGGAAGAAGGCAGTGTTGAATTCAGGGGTTGGCTTGGGGGGAGAGGGGGTATACACCCCCAGATCATTGAAATGTTCCCCACCCCAAAAGATTTGAGCTTTTAAGCTTTTAATGGTTAAAAAGTGCTATTTCGCCCCGGAACTATGGAATGCTCCCCCCCCCCACCCCAGAGCCACAGAAATCCCTCCCGGAAAAAAGGTCTGAATTCAACACTGAAGAGGGTTAACTATATTTTAGCTAGAATTTCTTGTCCGAATTTAATAAAAATTTAGAAAAAAGTAGGGCTGATGCCCAAGCCGCCGAAAATAAAATATCCTGCGTGTGAGATAAAAATTAAGGGAGGGGCAGTCTCCCTCCCCCCGAAATCATAACTTTTTTAATTATGCTCAGATTTGAACGGGACCTTTTCTGACATTCTTCCCAAGTCATTTGGTTAATAGCTAAACATTTGTATTATATCTGCAACTGTTTGTCACTACTATTTAAGAACAAGGGAGGGGAGTGCGTTTTGCCTACACGGGGGGGGCACTTTTTTAAATTTTGCCGATACCCCTCATGTGATAAATCGTCGGAAAGGTCTGTGACCGCTTAATCATATCATGCATCTCCCGTGTCCATCCCCCACTTTGCCTCCCCAAAGGGGTACTTTTCTAAATTTTGCACACAACCCTCATGTTCCATATCGTTGGAAAGGTCTGTGACCGCTTAATCATATTATGCATCTGAGGTGTCTATTCCCCCCACTTTGCCCCCCCCCCCAAGAGGGCACTTTTCAAAATTTTGTCGATACCCCTCATGTGATATATCGTTCGAAAGGTCTGTGACCGCTTAATCATATTATACATCTCGGGTATCCATCCCCCCACTTTACCACCCCCAAGGGGTGTACTTTTCTAAATTTTGCACACATCCCTCATGTGATATATCGTTGGAAAGGTCTGTAACCGCTTAATCATATTATGTATCTCCCGTGTCCATCCCCCCACTTTGCCCCCGAAGGGGGGTACTTATCTAAATTTTGCACACACCCTTCATGTGCTATATCGTTGGAAAGGTCTGTGACCGCTTAATCATATTATGCATCTCCTGTGTCCATCCCCCACTTTCCCCCCACAAGGGGGTACTTTTGAAAATTTTGTACGCACCCCTCATGTGATATATCGTTGTAAAGGTCTGTGAACGTTTAATAACGCTTATTCATATTATGACCGGTATACGGTGCCGACTCGAAATCTATAGCCTTAAAGATTTCAGTGCATGAAGTTCGTGTAGAACAGATTGCGCCATCTGGTGGTGAAACGTGGAACTAATGCATATTGCAGACGACTGCTATGTGGTGCCGGAGGCATCGGAGACCCAGCCGGATGTTCGTTCAGTTAGAGGTTTATACTATTCCATGTACAAATTAAGGAATTATCCGGTGCCGAACTCATCCGAAAATTTTTATTATTGTTCCTAAACAGTGGTGACAAACAGTTGCAGATATAATACCAATGTTTATTTTTTAACAAAATGACTTGGGAAGAATGTTAGAAAAGGTCCCGTTCAAATCTGACCGTAATTAAAAAGTTATGATTCAGGGCGAGGGGGAAGGGGAGGCGCAAGGAAGAGGGACAGGGGGGAGGAGACAATATTGACAGATACAACTTAACTAACGAGCATCCTGAGTAAAGTGGCTGTAACAACGGCTGCAGGGTGCAGTATTTCTCCAAAAGAACGCTTGTTTCCTTCTGAACGTTAGAAGATGCTCGCAGAAGTGGGGAGGGGGTTGGTCATTCTGGAGCAATGACCGAGAACTTCCACCCTTACCCCCAGTGGACAGTGTACACGTAGACGTAGAGAAGGTGGGAGAGAAATTTAAGGAAGAGCAGATAAATTGCGCTTCACTTAAGCAGTTGTGGGAGAAGGCCAGTAAACCTAACGAAAAAGAATTTTGTGTTAGAGATGGTAAGCTTGTGCGGGTATCGCAGTCACGGAGAGGTGATGATAAAGTGCAGTTATGTGTGCCGGAAGTTTATCGTAGAGAAGTTCTAGCATTGTGTCATGAGCAGGTGTCAGGGCACTTGGGTACGACTAAGTCCAAGGATAGGGTTCTGAGATGTTACTTTTGGCCAAACTGTTATCACGATATTGAGAATTATGTTAAGACTTGTGATACATGTCAAAAGGTAGGTAGCAATCGAGATAGGCGAAAGGCCCCTTTGAAGTTAGTACCGATAATTTCGGAATGCTTTACCAAACTAAATTTAGACGCGGTTGGTCCCCTGCAAACTAGTAATAAAAACAACAAGTACTTAATTACATCCATTTGCCTCGCTTCTAAATATCCTGATGCTATTCCGGTGGAAAACATCACTTCCACATCCGTTATTGATGCTTTGGTACAGATATTCGCTAAGACAGGTTATCCGAGAGAGGTGCAAAGTGACCTAGGAAAATCTTTCACCAGCGAGTTAACATCAGAATTTTTTAATGTATTTGGTATCAAAGTGTCGCATAGCTCAGTTTGCCATCCGGAGTCGAACAGCGTGGAAAGGATGCATTCTACTTTGAAGAAAGTACTTAAAGCTTTGTGTCTAGAGTCCGGTCGAGACTGGGAAGAGGTTTTGCCTATGGCGTTGTTTGCTCTAAGAACTGTGACGCATGAAAGTACTGGGTTTAGTCCTGCCGAGCTGGTTCATGGAAAAAATTTACGCATGCCGCACACTTTAGTTTATGAGAATTGGATGGGTCAAGGTAACACGGATCAAAATGTGGTAGATTACATTTTGAACTTGACGAATAGGTTGAAAAGGTGTCAGGATTTAGCAACTAGGCGTATGGAAGAATGTCAGGACAAAAGGAAGACATGGTATGATAGGAATGCGGTAACTAGAAAATTCAAAGTTGGGGACCAGGTGTTGGCCAGGTTTTGGCAACATCAAAGCCTCATAAGATGGCCGTAAATTGGGTCGGGCCGGGAACTGTCACTGGAGTGATTTTGGAAACAAATTACACAGTTGACTTGCCAGAGAGGCGCAATAAGGCGACTATCTACCATGTGAATCTTTTGAAACCTTATTACAAGCGGCCTGAATTTGTTAATCTGCTGATTGACATAGATGCGGAAGAGGTGGAAGAAGATGCTGAGATCCCTTATCCCCTGCCAAACCCCACACAAATTGACTTCTGGGAAGTTGTGTATAACAGCGAGTTAGAGAAAAAAGTGACAGATAGCCAAATAAGTTTATTTAAGGAGGTTATAGAGAGAAATAGAAAAGTTTTTTCTTCAGACCCTGGACGTACCCATCTGGTAGAGATGGATATCGAGTTGACAGATGAATCGCCGGTGAGGGCGAAACCTTATAGAATGTCACCTAGGCAGACCGAAATTTTAAGAGAGGAAATCAGGAGACTATTGGAATTAGGAGTGATAGAAGTAGGGCAGTCCGATTTTACGTCCCTCATGATTTTGGCAGAGATTCCGGGAAAGGATCATCGTCCCTGTGTGGACTATTTCACGTGAATGCAGACGGGTTAAGTAGAACCGAAAAGTGTAATTTCTTTACTTGATTCCCGAATTAGTATTTGTTTATAAATTTTATTTACGAGCTATTGTTTTTTTTTGTTATTTATCACTTGTATATATTTTGTGTGTAATTTAGTATTTTTTTTAGAATTTTCTTTAATGTCAAGGAATCGCACTGTGTCAGTTATGGAACTCAGATAAATATCTCATCTGTTATATTAGATTTGATTACGAAAATGTTTTTATTATTTGAATTGTTATGGAAATTCATAAGTGAAATCTAGGATTATCATGAGTCTTTCAAAACTGAGTACGCGTGCGTCTGTATGAACCTTGTATAGAGAAAAAATAAAGTGTATAAAGTTATTAAGGTATTAGCAAAAGGTAAAAGTATTAAGGTAAAGTTATTAAGGTATTTCCTTAGCACTTCCAACTGGAGTTTAGGTGTTGGGACCTCTCAGATTTAGTGTGTTAAGAATGAGGGGCTCGGTACCTGATTCAAATTTACATTTTCATAGGTGTATGCACCGTATGAAAATTCTTTAGGGGGAAGGAGCTGTAACAACGGCTGCAGGGTGCAGTATTTCTCCAAAAGAACGCTTGTTTCCTTCTGAACGTTAGAAGATGCTCGCAGAAGTGGGGAGGGGGTTGGTCATTCCGGAGCAATGACCGAGAACTTCCACCCTTACCCCCAGTGGACAGTGTACACGTAGACGTAGAGAAGGGGAGAGTCTGTTGTTGGAAAGCGAGCGAAGAGGTTCGCTTGTAAACAGCTCCGGTTTGAGTGAGATGTTTTTTTTAGTGCTTTCCGCTGTGTTCTGCGGTGATTATGAAGATCACGATTAAATTGTAAATCACAAAGAACTTGTACAGAATAATTTTTTTTAATTAAATAATTTTTAATTGAATCCAGTGGATTCTTTATTAGTTTAGCTGTGCGTGAATGTTTATGTTTGAAATTAACACTCGCTACACCACAGCTTATGATTAATGGTGGCAGTGCTCGGTGGGATGTTGGAACTAGATTAATTAGTTCCACGAATTCCTAGCCACCTTCTGCAAAAAAAATTATATCTGTAAAAGTCGTGCAGTTATCGTATAAGCACGCATTTTGTGGGAGAACTTTGTCGACGATTTCCACGAGTTTCGGAACGGCCAAGTATCCAGAGTTTTATTTTCTGACATTTGGAGTGTCTGTAAAGAAGAATCAGTGTTCTGTCCGGAAGGTCAAGGATTCATTCTTGTGAAGTGGAGCGAGTGGATACCATCGATAAAGATCCGGTGTGGAACTTCATTTCTGTTGGACTGTTTATCTGCCGACCCTGGAATTTGCCTGGAATTTGCTATGTGTCCCCCAGCGTAAACATCAAATATGGAATGGTAAGCCCCTATATTTCTCGTGCATGCTGAATTTTGGGAGGTCCCATTGTTATATATACATGTACATAAATTTAGTAGAAATAATGTTGGGCTAAGTAATTTGAAGTAGGGTTTATTATTATTATTATTACTTCAAGGTTCATGCGTACGGGATAGCTATAAGTTATTTTATATTCTCTGGTTATTGTACTAATGTTCTCAGGTAAATATTTATTGCAGAAGTGGCGGGTTATTTATTTTATGTGTGTTTTTGTTCTTTTGTGATAAGTATAAAGATTAAATTATTTTTTATGCACATGTAGAGTGCTAATGCAACTAAACAATATGTGTTACAGTGTGAAAGCATTTGTTTAGAGGTAGAAATATTCATTAAATTGGGAGATTGAATTTATGAAAATTATCACTGTGAATTCATTTTTAAAATAAATTCATATTCCTAGTAGAAAGGAATTTTGTTTAAATTAATCTACTAAGTCTTTTCTTTACTGTGTAGTATTTTTATGAGTGTTTTTTGGGTTTATCTTATCATTTATGGTGTTTTATTTAGGGAGTTACTCAGTTTTGAAAAGAAAAGTAGATCCTTGATTTTCTTTGCTTTTTTATTGCTAATTGTGTTCGGGAAAATTATTGTGCTTTTTTGTATTTTGTGTTGAGATATTTTCTGTGTTTAATTATGGCCAGTTTCATGAATAAACAAAATAAAAGCGTTCTGGTATTGCTCGCGGCCGATTTTGATACAGAATTACCTGCGGACAGTAAAAAGGTAGCGATAATTCAGGCAATTTTGCGTGCCTCTGATTATGAGGAGCAAATGGCTAAAGATATGTTGGAAGGGATATTGATAGAGAGGGAAAAACTGGCAGAGCAAGAAAGATCAGACAAATTAGCGGAGCAAGAAAGGTTAGATAAATTGGCAGAAAGAGAGAAAGATAGACAGTTGGAGTTAGAGAAGGCGAAGTTACAATACAATGTAGATACTACCTCTGTAGCTTCCACTGTTTCTGTAGTGGCAGAAAGTAAAGATAAAAAAGTAAGTTTAAAAGATTTAGTCCCAAAATTTGACCCTAAATCTATTGACATTACTTTATTTTTTATGATTTTTGAGAGTCAGGCGTTAAAAGAAAGTTTAGATGAATCTAATTATGTATCACAGCTTATACCCTTGTTGCCTGTAGATGTTGCGGAAATTATTGTAAAGGAACCGCTAGAGAAAAGGGATGACTATCAGCACATCAAAAGCGTTTTGTTAAAAAGGTTTAGATTAGGAGCTGGTGCCCTTAAAACTAAATTTGAAAACCATCAAAGGAAGTCAGGTGCACTGTGGTCTGAACTTGTGTATGAGCTGAGAGGGTATTTGGATAACTGGTTGGAAACGGTTGAAGTGAATGATTTCGAATCCCTCAAAGAACTTATACTCACAGAGCAGGTGAAACGTAGAGTCCCTTTTGAAATTAAAGAGAAATTCTTAGACGAATGGGATGAGATGAAGACAGCGTCCTATTTAGCAGAAAAATGCGATAAATATGAGAGTGTGAGAGGGAATTTTAAGAAAATGGAAAATAAATTTTGGAATAATAAGTCATTTGGTAGGGACAGGAACGGTCAGGATAACTTCAAGAGTAAGGGGGAACAGGCAGTAAAGTCGGGAGGGGCTGATAAAAAGGATCACGCAAGTAGAAATTCTTGGAATAAAGATAAGTTTGATAGAAGGAAACCTATTGTCTGTTTCCAGTGTAACCGTGCAGGGCATATCAGACCGGATTGCCCAGATTTAAAACGTAAAGACTCTGGAGATGTAGTTAGTCACCTGGGTGTAGATGTTAGTTTAGGAGAGTGTTTTGCACCGTATTTCAAAAAGGCAGAAATTAATGGAATAGAACGGGATTACTTACGGGATACTGGGGCTGGCATTGATCTTTGTGACCGTAGCTGGATTGATAATGAGGATTTGATTGGTGAAGTTACATGGATTAAACAACCCCTGGATAATGAATGTAAATGTTTGCCATTGGCTAGAGTTACAATTAAAGGAGATTTTGGAACGGTGGTCACTAAGGCAGCTGTGAAACCTATCGAGTTAGAACAAGGTTATTATTTGTTAGGAAACAAAACGGCTGAGCTTATTGAGGAGTCGAGGCGTAATCCTGTACCGGTAAATGCTGTAATGACGCGCAGTCAGAGGCGTGAACATGAGAGAGAAATGTCCGCTGTGCAAGTTGAGAGTGAATTTGGTTCGGAGGATGGAGAACCGGATGAAGGGGAGTCTAGTGACGGTGAGGAAGAAGATGGGATAGTTATTCCGGAAAGGTTAGAGGCAGAGTCGGGTTTGGAGAAGGTATCCGCAGAGAAATTTAAGGAAGAGCAGATAAATTGCGCTTCACTTAAGCAGTTGTGGGAGAAGGCCAGTAAACCTAACGAAAAAGAATTTTGTGTTAGAGATGGTAAGCTTGTGCGGGTATCGCAGTCACGGAGAGGTGATGATAAAGTGCAGTTATGTGTGCCGGAAGTTTATCGTAGAGAAGTTCTAGCATTGTGTCATGAGCAGGTGTCAGGGCATTTGGGTACGACTAAGTCCAAGGATAGGGTTCTGAGATGTTACTTTTGGCCAAACTGTTATCACGATATTGAGAATTATGTTAAGACTTGTGATACATGTCAAAAGGTAGGTAGCAATCGAGATAGGCGAAAGGCCCCTTTGAAGTTAGTACCGATAATTTCGGAATGCTTTACCAAACTAAATTTAGACGCGGTTGGTCCCCTGCAAACTAGTAATAAAAACAACAAGTACTTAATTACATCCATTTGCCTCGCTTCTAAATATCCTGATGCTATTCCGGTGGAAAACATCACTTCCACATCCGTTATTGATGCTTTGGTACAGATATTCGCTAAGACAGGTTATCCGAGAGAGGTGCAAAGTGACCTAGGAAAATCTTTCACCAGCGAGTTAACATCAGAATTTTTTAATGTATTTGGTATCAAAGTGTCGCATAGCTCAGTTTGCCATCCGGAGTCGAACAGCGTGGAAAGGATGCATTCTACTTTGAAGAAAGTACTTAAAGCTTTGTGTCTAGAGTCCGGTCGAGACTGGGAAGAGGTTTTGCCTATGGCGTTGTTTGCTCTAAGAACTGTGACGCATGAAAGTACTGGGTTTAGTCCTGCCGAGCTGGTTCATGGAAAAAATTTACGCATGCCGCACACTTTAGTTTATGAGAATTGGATGGGTCAAGGTAACACGGATCAAAATGTGGTAGATTACATTTTGAACTTGACGAATAGGTTGAAAAGGTGTCAGGATTTAGCAACTAGGCGTATGGAAGAATGTCAGGACAAAAGGAAGACATGGTATGATAGGAATGCGGTAACTAGAAAATTCAAAGTTGGGGACCAGGTGTTGGTTTTGGCAACATCAAAGCCTCATAAGATGGCTGTAAATTGGGTCGGGCCGGGAACTGTCACTGGAGTGATTTTGGAAACAAATTACACAGTTGACTTGCCAGAGAGGCGCAATAAGGCGACTATCTACCATGTGAATCTTTTGAAACCTTATTACAAGCGGCCTGAATTTGTTAATCTGCTGATTGACATAGATGCGGAAGAGGTGGAAGAAGATGCTGAGATCCCTTATCCCCTGCCAAACCCCACACAAATTGACTTCTGGGAAGTTGTGTATAACAGCGAGTTAGAGAAAAAAGTGACAGATAGCCAAATAAGTTTATTTAAGGAGGTTATAGAGAGAAATAGAAAAGTTTTTTCTTCAGACCCTGGACGTACCCATCTGGTAGAGATGGATATCGAGTTGACAGATGAATCGCCGGTGAGGGCGAAACCTTATAGAATGTCACCTAGGCAGACCGAAATTTTAAGAGAGGAAATCAGGAGACTATTGGAATTAGGAGTGATAGAAGTAGGGCAGTCCGATTTTACGTCCCTCATGATTTTGGCAGAGATTCCGGGAAAGGATCATCGTCCCTGTGTGGACTATTTCACGTGAATGCAGACGGGTTAAGTAGAACCGAAAAGTGTAATTTCTTTACTTGATTCCCGAATTAGTATTTGTTTATAATTTTTATTTACGAGCTATTGTTTTTTTTTGTTATTTATCACTTGTATATATTTTGTGTGTAATTTAGTATTTTTTTTAGAATTTTCTTTAATGTCAAGGAATCGCACTGTGTCAGTTATGGAACTCAGATAAATATCTCATCTGTTATATTAGATTTGATTACGAAAATGTTTTTATTATTTGAATTGTTATGGAAATTCATAAGTGAAATCTAGGATTATCATGAGTCTTTCAAAACTGAGTACGCGTGCGTCTGTATGAACCTTGTATAGAGAAAAAATAAAGTGTATAAAGTTATTAAGGTATTAGCAAAAGGTAAAAGTATTAAGGTAAAGTTATTAAGGTATTTCCTTAGCACTTCCAACTGGAGTTTAGGTGTTGGGACCTCTCAGATTTAGTGTGTTAAGAATGAGGGGCTCGGTACCTGATTCAAATTTACATTTTCATAGGTGTATGCACCGTATGAAAATTCTTTAGGGGGAAGGAGCTGTAACAACGGCTGCAGGGTGCAGTATTTCTCCAAAAGAACGCTTGTTTCCTTCTGAACGTTAGAAGATGCTCGCAGAAGTGGGGAGGGGGTTGGTCATTCTGGAGCAATGACCGAGAACTTCCACCCTTACCCCCAGTGGACAGTGTACACGTAGACGTAGAGAAGGGGGGAGTCTGTTGTTGGAAAGCGAGCGAAGAGGTTCGCTTGTAAACAGCTCCGGTTTGAGTGAGATGTTTTTTTTAGTGCTTTCCACTGTGTTCTGCGGTGATTATGAAGATCACGATTAAATTGTAAATCACAAAGAACTTGTACAGAATAATTTTTTTTAATTAAATAATTTTTAATTGAATCCAGTGGATTCTTTATTAGTTTAGCTGTGCGTGAATGTTTATGTTTGAAATTAACACTCGCTACACCACATGGCTCTCAACCAAGGATGGTGTGTTTTAATTGGAAAAAAATTAAAATTTTTATTATTGTTCATAAATATTGGTGGCCAACAGTTGCAGATATAATATCAATGTTTAGTTATTCAGCAAATGACTTGGGAAGAATGTCAGAAAAGGTCTCGTTCAATTCTGAACATAATTAAAAAGTTATGATTTCGGGCGACAGGGATGGGGAGGTGAGGGGAACGGGGTGGGAGGAGACATGTGTTGAATTCAGACACTTTTCTCCGGGAGGGGGACATTATAGAGTTACGGTGGGGGGGGATTGCACTTTTTAACCATTGAAAATATAAAATATCAAATCTACCGGGGGGGGGAATGTCCCGCTGAATTCAAACCGAAAATTTTGATTATTGTTCATAAATAGTGGTGACAAACAGTTGCATATATAATACCAATGTTCATTTATTAACCAACATGGGAAGAATGTCAGAAAAGGTCCTGTTCAAATCTGTGCATAACTAAGAAAGTTATGATTTTTGGGAACAGAGGCGAACTTGAAAACTAAAACTTAATAAACTAACTAGCGGGTCCTTAATTTACATCGGGGCCTCGAATCTTGTAAAACCTCGAATATGATAAACCTGGAACCCAACGAAACTCCGGTTCGGGTCCCCGCTGCCTTCGGGACCGTATACCGGTCGTGCTACACACGCACCAGATAATTCCGTAATTTTCACATCGAATAGTGTGAACCGCAAACCAAACGAACCTCCGACCCATGTCCCCGCTGCCTTCGGCACCGGATAATTCCTTAATTTGCACACCGAATAGTATAAATCTCTAACTGAAAGAACCTCCAACTCGGGTCCCGCTGCCACCGACACCGTATAGCAGTCGTGCGGCGCACGCGCTGCAATATCCATTAGTTCCACGTTCCACCACAGGTGGCACAATCTGTTCTACACGAACTTTGGGCACTGAAATCGTTAAGGCTATAGATGTAGAATCGGCACCGTATACCGGTCATAATATGAATAAGCGTGATTAAACGTTCACAGACCTTTCCAACGATATATCACATGAGGGGTGTGTGCAAAATTCAGAAAATTAACCCCCTTGTGGGGGCAAAGTGGGGGAATGAACACCGGAGATGCATAATATGATTAAGCGGTCACAGACCTTTTCAACGATACATCACACGAGGGGTATCGACAAAATTTAGAAAATTGCCCCCCCCCCTTGGGGAGGCAAAGTGGGGGAATTGACATCTTAGATGCATTATATGATTAAGTGGTCACAGACATTCTCAACGATATATCGCATGAGAGGTGTCGGCAAAATTTAGAAAAGTGCCCCTCTCGTGTGGGCAAAACGCGCTCCCCCCCCCCTCCCCATAATTTTCGACGCGCCTAATTTTTTAAATTTATTTTATGTGTTATAAAATATCGTAAAGTTTCAAACAGATCGCCTTATTGTATTTCCTAATTGTGTTCGCGCCCCTCCCCCTAACCTCCCGAAAGGTTAAAACTCCCCCCCCCCCCCGCTCCGCATAATTTTTGATGCTAGATATTTCTTAAAATGTATGTTATGCGTTATAAAACATCGTAAACGTTCAAACAAATCGGCTTATTATATTTCCTAATTTTGTTCGCGCCCCTCCTCCCCCCCCACCCGAAATGTGACGCGAATCTCTTACTTATACGAAATTTCAGAGCAACAGCTGCTCATCTCTGCCGCTAAAATAATCAAAGTGATAGAATAAATACATGGAATTTAGTGCTAGAGAGATCGATCTATAATATATTAGATTTCCGTTAGGCGCTATCCTCTGATGGTGATAAGATCGATCTGCATTGACGATTTGAAAGAAAATAAACGAACGATAATATTCGTAGAGACATCGATAAAAAAATTGATAAAATCGATCTGGCCATAGTATCGATTAAATCGATAAAAAAGATCGACATCGATATAAATTTGATAACATCGATTAAATCGATCATGCTATAGTATCGATTAAATCGATTAAAAAGATCGATGTCGCCCATCACTAAATTTAGCTACACCCATGGATGTTGTTATGCCTAGGTATAGTAAAATGGGCATTTGCTACACGATGAGGTACCTTGAAGAAAAAGTAACATCTAGTCGAAAATTGCGGAGTTAGAGATCATATCTCGTAAACTATAACAGGTAATTGTGGACTGAGTAAGTTACATCCCTGAATGTGGTGTCTGACTATAGTGAAATTGGCATTTGTTACATGATGAGGCACCTTGTAGCACTGGCTAGTAGAGAATTGTGGAAACAGAGATGATACATCGTAAACTATAAGACATAACACCAAAAAGCAAAATCAGAAAGCTATAAAGCATCGTCGATTTATTAAACAAAGCCATATTATGCACATGGATGTGATAAATATTTTCTCGTACAGACCAGAATATCGTATACGGGTACGAGACATTTTGTTTATCAAAAACACAATTTTTCTACTAATGCGAAATCATGTTTTGTTTAAACGTATGCTAAAGCAATTTTATCAAATCAGAATCCGAAACGTCTGTTACTTTTGTATTTACAGTAAGTTATTTTTTTAGAGCATTTTTTAAAATGAATTTTTTTGTGCCATTTTATATATTTACATATACATATTATACAAAAAATGATTCTAGAATATTATGTATTTGAAGACAACTATGTATATACGTGTATAATGTATTACTAATTTTCCTGCTAAATCGATGACAATTTACACATTTATTGATGCTCTTTTGATCGTATCTCATGTAGTTAACGAGATACGATCTCTAGTTCCGGAATTCACAGCTAGGGGGCAGTGCCATGAAACTTATTGTGTAGCGGACACATGTTGTACTATATCTAAACATGATATTCATGACTGTAATTAAATCGGCTCACCAGTCATTCAAAATACGGACCTAAGCTTTACCACACTGCATAAATTTCAAATATATGGTCTGATATTAACATTTCTTTTCATATTTGTGAAAAATATTATACTATATAGGTGCATACACACCTTGGAATTTCCATGGAGTCTAGCTCCAATATTTTCTATAAGAAATTTTCTATTGAATTTTTAAATTTCAGAATTTGTTATCGTCTCGTTTATTCATAGTATTAACACGTTGACGGACACTTGCGGCTATAGCCGTCAAAGCGAAGTTCACTATGTGGCATGACGACAATAGCCGTCCAAAACGAAACGGTCGTTTTTCGACATTACGGCTATAGCAGCACAAATGTGCATTTACCGACGTACAAGTAGAAGTCCAGTGTCATGTTTTGGAAACAATATTTTAGGTTGAAGTTCGTTTTCCACCTGTTATACGAGGTGCAGCTTCAGTATGCAAGGGAGTAGTGCAACCTAATTAAAGGTGCTGAATTAATCAAAATTAAGTTTATTTAAGCAGAAAGAGTAATACTATACTTCTAATATTAGTATAGGGTAAATCTTGTAATCGTTTTGAAAATCGAAAAAAAATTTTGACGGATTTACACGTTTCAGACACTGGAGATTCCGAAAAACATATTTTTAGAAGAAAAAAATTTTGCCGTCCGTCTGTGTGTGTGTGTGTGTGTCTGTGTGTCTGTAAACGCTCTATCTCCCGAAAAAATTGAGATAGAGACTTGCAATTTGGTATGTACTTAGCATGTAATAATGGGAAGATGCCTATTTAATTTCAATAACCTCGATTAACCGGAATATTTTTTTTCGGACTCCCGAAATATTCGTTCTGATAAAAGGTATATAAAAATTTTCGAAATTGTTTATTTTAAGAACTGAATATAAAATACAATAAAAAAACATAAATTTTGCATAAAGCATGAAGTCGATCGGATAATGAGTTGCCGAGATATTTGGAATCCTATTTCCCACACACTTCGATTTTTCATGACACTGTATTTCATCCAAATTTCACTTCAAAGATATATTGTAATTGGAAATGAGACGCTTAATCAGATGCAATAAACCGCTAGTTAATAGGATTATTATTTTTGCAGTTATAAGGATGTTTCTTTCAAGCAATTCAGTAATCGGGCCTTTAAAGTTTATGACGTCATCAAGTCACGATTTTATTTGAATTTCAATGCATTTTATAAGTAGTTTACACATTTTTATTTTAATATTTTACATTGTGCATATCCATGATGGGTAAGTATTACGGTGGCCCCCCAACGACTAGTTTACTCTCCTACTTATCTCACTTTTAAATTTATACTTTTATATTTGCCTATAAATGATTTTTTTATATAGAGAGAGGAAGTAGCATATCTTGATTTAAAGAAACGCTTGGATATTCATAGATGAAATATGACTTTTGTGAGAATATAATATGGAATAAAATTGATATGATATGTTATATGACTTAATTTATATACTCCAGGGTAATAGTTCTTTCGATCTTTCAAATGTATTGCTGAATTTTCGTAAAAGATTTGTTCCGTGATAAAATCTAACATTTTTTTTTTCATGAAGAGCTTCTTTTTTTATATCATACTATCTGACCCACCCGGCGTTTCCGGGGCCCGTGATAATAAATTTAAAAAAACCTCAATTTTGTATCATTTGATATCTTTAACCCGATTTTCTATAAAATTTTATTTTTAAATTAAAAATTCAGGAAGAATTATTGATATTTAGTGATAAAAGCATTCATGAGAAGACATTTTCTTGTTTTTCCACGTACGGTTGTTAAAATTTCGGGAACAACTATGTATATTTAGTAATAAAAACATTAGTCTAAGCAGCGCAAACCAAGCCGAAATACACCGCTTTTTCTCGTTTTTTTTCGAAAATTTCTCATATATATATATATTTTTAAAAAAATATTTCTATACATCCGAATGTTTCGAAAAACAGTTGTAGGTAATGTAAATCTGGTCTACCGCGATGCTCTAAAAAACTGTGTCGAAATACGGACGTTTAATTACTCTTAGCGTAGAAAAAATATCGTCTCTGTGAGGCGCGAACAAACCTGTGTTCGCTGGTGTTTCCGAAAGGGCTAAAACTCGTTTTTTTTTTAAACCCATTATAATGTAGATTAGAAGACCGTTTCAGGTTTAAGAGCATATTTTTGGTTTGTCGGTACCTTTAAAATTGCGCCATGGGAGGTGCATTGCCATGAGGGAAAACGACTTAAAAATACACATGGGAGTTAACAACGAAATTTTTTCGAATTGATTGCTGAATTTGAGACGTAAGAGTGCAGTCTTTCCGAATATATCTTCATATTTCAAAAGTACCGAAAATTTTAACCGATTTAGATCGATTTAAAACTACGAAATAACACAAAAAATTCGCTTTGCTCGGTACTTCATTTCCTCTCAATTCGAAAATTGGATTCCGGGCATGTACGAATGCTTTTGCTAGCTCGTAAAGACAGATACGAGTTTTTCATGAGTTTTGAATAAATATCTCGGCTAATTATCAACAAATTAAAAATCTGAACCTCACGTGCCTCAGGTCTTGTTTTAGACTATCCTAACCCGAAATTTCAGACTTGTACGTGTGGTAGATTTCACTAGCAATCGTAGACACACGTGGCGAAACTTTTTTTTTATTAGCATAGATTGTACGTTTTCTGTCTTTCTTCAATAACATTGAAAAAAAAAGAACAGAGGTTCGAAATAGAGTTCGGATGGAAGAATAATTAATTTGATGGTATTTTATCTCGTTATTACACATAATGTTCGAATGGATTCTCCGATTTTAGTTATCGTTTTACGTTTAAAAGACATATTTTCCACTGCTGTTTCTTACGAATTTTATTAAGGGATATTGAAAGTTTGGAAACGAAAAAAAATAAAAACAAGTTGGAAATTGTACGTCAAACGTGACAAATGAAGTGCGTTCGTACTATAAATAGTTTTATAAATATTCAGATATTTGTGCAATGGCTGTTGCACTCATATGCAAAAATGCATGAATACAAACTGTATTTTATGTGCAAATTTTCATATTATAGCAGATTTTCATATTAATTTTATTTTATGAAATTAAGTTTCAATACACTTTTACAAACAATTAATTACAATTCCATTACATTAAAATTATACTATGCGCAAATATCCAATACAAGACAATGTACAAAAATCAATGTTATTATTTCAGTGACATGAATTATATCGTCTGTTATTATATGATACATTTCCGTAATAAAATAAGTACATTTTAAGCTGGCAACATTTTATCTTTTGTTGATATTTACTGAAAATTCCAGCTCTGAAAATTTCATAACTTGAAATCCATATTTAGGCACTTTTTTCCTTTAATATCTATTTCTCCGGAAACATCTATCCAAAAAACTATCGCATATTATATGTTTGTTATAACTAAAAAAAATAGTATACAAATTCGTTTTTTAAATTCAGTAATACGGAAATAATAGGACTCCATCTTAAATAGGACGTAATCACCATGGCAACCTAGTATCATTAGCTATCATGGGAAATCATTGAAATAATTACGTATGACAAGATTTAATAGAATGAAGAAAACTTTTATTAATATCTTTTTTTATTCGATTTTCATAAAATTTGAAATATGCAAATTATATGATTTTGAAGCAATTATAAAAGAATACTTTTATAAGAAATGACAAAATACGGGCATAAAATTCCATTAGTCGAAAGTATTTTTAATAAAAATTTGGAAAACCTACGCAATATTGCCACTCTAATGTTCGTTCACTTGTGAAATTCGTCTAAACGATTTCGTACAGTTAAGTTTCGCGAAATTCTGTAGTGTAGGTTGTAATAGTTTTGACAAAATTTTTTTATCTGAGAATAGGTCCTGTACATATGTTCACATTCCATTCTCAAAACTGTATGTTTTATCACTGTCCATTTATTGAAATTTTTAACAAATTCAGAAAAAATTATTTCATTAAAATCTTTCAGTTTTTTTCTTTTTTTAATAATAATTTTAGTAAATGTGGAAGAAAGTCATATATGTTTCAAGAGAATGCAAATTAAAAATCATTAAACTGATTTATTCAAACAAAACAAAGGTAAATTTTTTCATCACTTCGGATAGCAGACGATATCCTATTATTCACATTTTCCTTTCTTTTTGTTTCACAAAAATGGAGTAATTTGGTTAGCATCTTCACATAAACTGTGTTATAAGTTACAAAAAAATAATATCTCTGTAACTAAATCAGATTTTAAAATGCTGAGAGCTTTTATGACTTCCTCGGATCAATGTGGATAATTGGATTCCGCTGAGTTTCATATTCTAGGAGAAGTAGCTGTCAGAATATAATATAATAGGTACTGATTGATAACATTTTCTCTCAATTACACCTGAAATAAACACCAAAAAATTAATTAAAAAATATGTAGCAAAAAACACAAAATCCATTAAAATTTATCTTTATATATATATATACTAGCTGACTTCGCCCGCTAGCTGGCCCCTAATTTACATCGGTGCCTCGAATATTTTGAAAAATCTTTTTTTTTATAAAACACGAACGACCCTCTGGCTCGCATCCACCTCGAACCGAACGAAACTCCGAACCGGGTCCCCGCTGCCTTCGGCACCGGATAATCCCTTAATTTGCACATTGAATAGTACAAACCTCTAACCGAACGAACCTCCGGCCGTGGTCCCCGCTGCCTTCGGCACCGTATACCGATCGTGCTACGCACGCACCGGATGATCCCTTAAATTGCACATCGAATAGTATAAACCTCAAACTGAACGAACCTCCAGCTCGGGTCCCCGCTGCCTGCGGCACCGTATAGCAGTCGTGCTGCGCACGCGCTGCAGTATACGTTAGTTCCACCTCCCACCACCAGGTGGCGCAATCTTTTTATACGATCATAACTGAAATCGTTAAGGCTTTCGATGTCGAGTCGAATGAGCCATACCCCGTCGTCTTCGTGCCCATAGAACCGGAGATAGGAAAGCGCCCCCTGGTGGTGAAAAAACGAACTGAAATCTATAAGCTCTATCGATGCCGAGTTGAATGAACCAAACCGCGTCGTGATGTGACCCATAGAACCCAAGTTAGTGGCAAAATTCTTTAATTACACCTACCACCACCAGGGGGCGCAATCTGTTCTATGCGAACATAACCCAAATCTGTAAAGCTATTGAAATCCAGTCGAAAGAGCCAAACCCCGTCGTAATCGGGTCCATAGAACCAGATTTACGGAAGCGTTCCCTGGTGGTGGAACTGCAAACTAAAATGTGTATGCGCTATTGATGTCGAGTCGAATGAGCCATACCGCTTCGCGATGGGACCCATACGACGGGAGATATTTTGTAAAGAAATAGCTAATTCCTTAGCGTCTTTTCTTTCCCCCCCCCTATACAAAAATCGGGATTTTGCTAAAATCAAAAATTATGGTCGGAATTCGAAAATTTTTTGAATCTCTGAAATGCCATATCACTCAGAGCAAGGATTTATATTTTTCAGATACGAAAATCCGATATTTAAAAAATATATATATATTGCCCATAAAAACTGGAATCATTTTAAAATGCAATTTATCTCTTTTGGCAGAAAGGCGTCCAAATGTCTGATGACAACACCTGCAAATATTTTACTTCTAGCCAGTGGAAATAGAAAAAATCGGCCGCGTGTGCACCCCGATTTTCGGAGCGATACCTCTGGTAGATTTTTTTTTATTCGATGATGCGTTAAAAAGCGACAATTTGGATGTCTGCGATTATCAAAACGGAAATTTTCTTTTCGGGTTTCGATAAAACTGTTTATTGTTTTGCTAATTTTGATGACGTTTTTAATTAATAACGTTCTTAATCAGGGGCCGATTTCTTCGATACTGAGTATCACCAATCCCGGGATTTTTCCGAATTTTTTGAAACAAAAAGCGCTTCGCTACTCGCTACGGTTGCAGAGTTTTTCCACGTACACAGACGTTTTCGAACATAAATAATAAAGACTAGCTGGCTTCGCCCGCTAGCGCACCCCTAATTTACATCGGTGCCTCGAATATTTTGAAAACTCCTTTTTTTATAAAACATCGAAACGAACGACCCTCTGGCTCGCATCCACCTCGAAACGAACGAACCTCCGAACCGGATCCCCGCTGCCTTCGGCACCGGATAATCGCTTAATTTGCACATTGAATAGTACAAACCTCTAACCAAACGAACCTCCGACCCTGGTCCCCGCTGCCTTCGGCACCGTATACCGGTCGTGCTACGCACGCACCGCATAATCCCTTAAATTGCACATCCAATAGTATAAACCTCTAACTAAACGAAACTCCGGCTCGGGACCCCGCTGCTTGCGCAGTCGTGCTGCACGCGCGCTGCAGTATACGTTAGTTTCACCTTCCATCACCAGGTGGCGCAATCTTTTTATACGATCATAACTGAAATCGTTAAGGCTTTCGATGTCGAGTCGAATGAGCCATACCCCGTCGTCTTCGTGCCCATGGAACCGGAGATAGGAAAGCGCCCCCTGGTGGTAAAAAAACGAACTGAAATCTATAAGCTATATCGATGCCGAGTTGAATGAACCAAACCGCGTCGTGATGTGACCCATAGAACCCAAGTTAGTGGCAAAATTCTTTAATTACACCTACCACCACCAGGGGGCGCAATCTGTTCTATGCGAACATAACCCAAATCTGTAAAGCTATTGAAATCCAGTCGAAAGAGCCAAACCCCGTCGTAATCGGGTCCATAGAACCAGATTTACGGAAGCGTTCCCTGGTGGTGGAACTGGAAACTAAAATATGTTAGCGCTATTGATGTCGAGTTGAATGAGCCATACAGCTTCGCGATGGGACCCATACGACGGGAGATATTTTGAAAAGAAATAGCTAATTCCTTAGCTTCTTTTTTTTCCTTATACAAAAATCGGGATTTTGCTAAAATCAAAAATTATGGTCGAAATTCGAAAATTTTTTGAATCTCTGAAATGCCAGATCACTCAGAGCAATGATTCATATTTTTCAGATTCGAAAATCCGATATTTAAAATATATGTATATTGCCCATAAAAACTGAAATCATTTTAAAATGCATCTTTTTATCATTTTATCTCTTTTGGCAGAAAGGCGTCCAAATGTCTGATGACAACACCTGCAAATATTTTACTTCTATAGAGTGGAAATAGAAATAAATTCATTTTTCATTTTCATTAATGAGTTTTAATTGATATCTTTAAAATTTATTGGTCGATTTTTATGAATTTTTTTTGTTGAATTTTTTTTTTACACATGTGTGCAAATTTTCGTGAATATAGAGTCATTATTTCCACTTGTTTAAAAAAGGAATGGGGCGATATGATCTGGGATGTGTCAACCCGGCATTCTTTACAGCAACCTTCTCCCCGTCTGGTGTCATTGTTGGATGTCTGGTCAGTTTTTGGCCGAAATAAAGAAAAGTTACGGTCCGAATTTCAAAAAATTTGACTTTTTGGAACGACAAAAATCGGCCGCGTGTCTACCCTGATTTTCGGATCGATATCTCCGGTAGATTTTTTTTTATTCGATGATGCGTTAAAAAGTGACAATTTGGATGTCTGCGATTATCAAAACGGAAATTTTCTTTTCGGGTTTCGATAAAACTGTTTCTTGTTTTGCTAATTTTGATGAGGTTTTAATTAATAATGTTCTTAATGAGGGGCCGATTTCTTCGATACTGAGTATCACCAATCCCGGGATTTTTCCGAATTTTTTGAAACAAAAGGCGCTTCGCTACTCGCTACGGTTGCAGAGTTTTTCCACGTACAGACACACACACACACAGACACACAGACGTTTCCGAACATTAATAATAACTAGCTGGCTTCGCCCGCTAGCGGGCCCCTAATTTACATCGGTGCCTCGAATTGTAAAAAATATCGAATCTTGTAAAACCTCGAACCGGACGAACCTCCGACCCGGGACCTCGCTGTCTTCGGCACCGGATAATCCCTTAATTTGCACATTGAATAGTACAAACCTCTAACCAAACGAGCCTCCGACCCTGGTCCCCGCTGCCTTCGGCACCGGATAATCCCTTAATTTGCGCATCGAATAGTATAAACCTCAAACTGAACGAACCTCCGGCTCGGGTCCCCGCTGCCTGCGGCACCGTATAGCAGTCGTGCTGTGCACGCATTGCATTATACGTTAGTTCCACCTTCCGTCACCAGGTGGCGCAATCCGTTTGTACGATCATAACTGAAATCGTTAAGGCTTTCGATGTCGAGTCGAATGACCCATACCCCGTCGTTTTCATGCCCGTAGAACCAGAGATAGGAAAGCGCCCCCTGGTGGTGAAAAAACGAACTAAAATCGGTAAGCTCTATCGATGTCGAGTCGAATGAGCCATAACCCGTCGTGATCCTTCCCATAGAAACAGAGATAGGAAAGCGCCCCCTGTGTTGAGACTCGGAGCAAAAATCGATAAGCTGTAGTATCCTCTATCCACGTTGAGTCGAATGAGCCATACCTCGTCGTGATCCATGCCATAAAAACAGAGATAAGAAAACACCCCCTGGTGGTGAAAAACGAACTAAAACCGATAAGCTCGAGTACTCTCTATCGATGTCGAGTCGATTGAGCCAAACCGCGTCGTGATGTGACCCATAGAACCCGAGTTGGCTGAAAAATCCTTTAATTACACCTTTCACCACCAGGGGGCGCAATCTGTTCTATACGAACATGACCAAAATCTGTAAAGCTGTCGAAATCCAGTCGAAAGAGCCAAACCCCATCGTAATCGGGCCCGTAGAACCCGATTTCCGGAAGCGCCCCCTGGTTGTGAAGCTTGGAACTAAAATATGTAAGCGCTATCGATATCGAGTCGAATGAACGAAACCGCGTTGCGATTGGACTCGCAGAACTCGAGATATTATGGAATGAATACATAAATCTGATATTATTATTTGAAAAGAGTGGTATAAACTCCGAATATGGTCCGAAATCGAAATTTTTTGAATCCCTGGAATGTCACCCCACTCTGAGCAAGGATGCGTACTCTTCAGATCCAAAAATTATTATTTAAAAATTTTTTATAAGCTTATAGAGCCCGCAGTTCCTTTAAAAAGGAATTGTTTTATCTCCAGGAATAAACGCCGTGATGTCTGCTAATGAAATATCACTGAGATATCAGGTGTTCCCAAATAAAATCTTTAAAAGTGGTCTAATTAAATAAAAAAATAATTGTAAATTCTGTCCTAATTATCGGAGAAATTCGAAAATTACATATTTAGAATCCTTGTGATAATTTACTGATGGATGTATAATTTTCAAATCGATAAATGTAATATATATAAAAAAAAATTTGATAGACTTTGAATACCTCCTCCATAAAAAAAGATGTTTTGTTTTGTTATTTCTTCAGTAGACATTTGTTGCCGTTAGACGCCTGCTGGAGTTTTGATATTAAAACTGATCTTTCTTTCGACATAAAATTAAAAGTTTCTTAATTAATATCTTCTCTTCTAATTGGTCGAATTTCACGAATTTTACCTTCATGAATTCGCGATTTTTTTTTTACGTCCGTCTGCAAATTTTCGTGCCGATGTGACGATTTTTGCGATATTTTGAAAAAAGGCTGGAAAATTTCCAGTACGCCATGTTTATCAGAGCCGGAATGAAAAATATGAGGGTGCAGGTGGAAGACGAAAGCTGATTGGCTCGGTAGGTAATGTGTGAATAAATTAAATTTTTAAAAAGTTACTATGACAAAATCCTTGAAAAACATGGTTTCCAGATAATTTAGTTTAAAATTTTCCCTTCCAGTTATATCCGGTATGAGCCGCTCAGCGTTTATGACTTGTACGACAGTAAATTTAGATATTTTCCTAACGGATCAACTGTAGACATTCTTAATTAAACATTATAAAAATAACAATAATAATATATAGTTTTTTTTGTTATATCAATAACGAATAAACTTTCGTTTAATATTGCCTGCACACGATTTGATTTTTATAGAAGAAAGTTTCGTAATGGCTGCAACATACTAGTTTATTCATATTTTTATATATGAATACAAATCAGTTTCACATCATAAGAAAACAATATATCTGGGTTTGAGTAAATGCATTCATTCATCGTTTATTTTTGATTTTTTCATAGAAACTAAGTTCAGACTGAAAAATAAATTAAAATACATTAGTAACCAAATACAAAAGTCATACATAATTAACCCTTCTTTGCATGAGTTTTTCTTTTATAATTGTTTTTTTATACATATATTAAATATTAGACATCAGAAATTTTAAGATAGATTTTTAACTTTGTTCAGCAACATAGTTCACGGGAAATTTACTACATTAATATTTCTATATAAATATAGTGGTGACGAAGAAGTTGATTTATTTATTAAAAGTTATATAAACAGTGATGGAAATTTCCATTACAATGCACAGAAGGGTTAACACTTTGCCGTCCACATGTCTCGTAAAAATACTTCTATTCGTAAAATGTTGAAATGATTCACTGACACCAGAATTTAAAAACAAATTTATTCGAAAATAAGTGGTAAATACTTCAATTCGTAAAATGTTGAAATGATTTACTGACATCAGAATTTAGAAACAAATTTATTCGAAAATAGGTAAAGTCTTTTCTTCATGTACTTGATAAAAGGGAACTTTTCATTCCAAAATTCTGGTGCCAATGTAGCATTTAAGGATTAAAATTAAGTTACTTTACGTAAGATACCACTGTGGTGTCGCCGGACGGCAGAGTGTTCATATAAACATTACACCGCTTTTCATTTAGAAACGTTTTATATTGTACAATATATACAGTGTGTCCATAATTAAACGACCGTACTTTAAACTTATCTACAGACGAAATTATTGGTCAGAAAGTTGGGAAATTTTGTAAAGAACATAATGAAGGAATGGGAATTTGTTTAAGCGAAAAAAAAATTAGTTCAAAATTTCGCCACCAGCTGGTATTTTTAATGTGCCAATCGCATTTGAAACGTTTGGCAAGTCATGATAAACCAGGAACGTTTAATGAATTCTACATTTTACGATAATTTACATATTTTATTGAAACAAAACATGTTCCACATGAAGGCCATTATTTTCCGCTACCATCTGGAATCGTATGATAGCATATTCCACAGTTGACCGCAGTGTGTTCTGGGAAATGGTAAAAACATGTCGTGAAATGTTGTCTTTAAGATCAGGTAAAGTTCTTGGTTTATCATGATTTACCAAATGTTTCAAAAGCGATTGACTCATTAAAAACGCCATCTGGTGGCGAAATTTTGAACTAATTTTTTTTCGCTTAAACAAATTCCCATTCCTTCATTATGTCCTTCACAAAATTTCACAATTTCCTGACCAATAGTTTCGTCTGTAAACAACTTTAATGTAGGGTCGTTTAACCCTTTCCGACACAGTTGTCCCACACCTAATTTTAATTCCAAACTTGCATTCGACACCAAGAATATTTAATAAAATTTTGTTTCTACAGTGAAAGCTTAAAATAATGAGTTCTGATTTTCTAAAAAAATCTTCTGTAAATACCGGTGTCGGTCAGTAATTTCTCATTTTACGAACTGACTTTGCCTGTGCCGGAAAGGGTTAATTATGAACACCATGTATATTTAACTTTTATTCAGCGTAGTACAAAATCAGTATCTCACCTAAATCTGAAAACAAAACTCTAATCCGTCAAGTAAAATAAGGCAAGGAAGCACAAATTTTGTTTTAGATTATGCGAATTTTTATTTTACTTTAAGCATATTTTAATGGTATTACAGGATGAAACAAAAATAACAGGCGGGGTGCATTTCTAAAGAATATTGTGTCATGCATATAAAAGGATTTGCTTTTGAAATATTAAAAAGGTCAGCGAAGAATTTAAAAGTGCTTTACCATGTTATATATTTCTTTCAAAAGTACTTTAACATGTTCTTACTTCTTTTCTTTCGTATAAAGAAACATTTATTCTGTTGTCTGTAATTTTTGTCTTATATTTCAAGCTTATTGTTTTCAAAAGACAAGATATGAAATCCTACATATCAAATATGTTATTTGCTGAAGAGTATTACATTTTATTTAGTACGGTACAGACACAAAGATAAATGGTTCGTGGAAATTAAAGAAAAAAAATCTAGGTATTCATAAACCACAAAGAAGATACAGGCTGTCCCAAAAATGAATCTCCATCTTTCAAATTCAGTAATCCATTAACATTTATAAACATAGATAACCAAAACTTATTTTAAAACAGCAAGATAATAAATAGAAATTATAAAGGTTTTAAATGTTTAAGGGTGTCCGGGACGCACAATCCTTCAAATTTTTGGAAAAGATTTCATTGTATTACAAAATTCTCTGTTTTGTTCTGCATAAAATGATCTCTGTTTATTTTTATGTATTCTATCTTAATTAGAACAAAATATCTCATTTTTTGTTTTTAAAACATAGCTTTCAAGTAGTGGTTGTCATGGAAACGATTTTGCGTTTTTCTGCACGACGGGTTTTTTAAACCTGTCACGTCTTTAAATCGTTATAAGTCAAGAATCATTGAAGATAAATGGTTCAAACTTAGAACATGTCTTTTTCAAATATTTTACTTTATTTTTGATTCAGCAAATTAAAAAATATATATATTTACTTTTGAAAATACGATTTTTTAAAAAAGAAATAACATACTTTTTTTTACATTTTTACTTTAAATATTTTTGTTGTTTTATTAATTAATATTTTAAAAAATGCTGAATCATACTTAAAACTTATATATTTATGTTTATTTAAATGGAAAATAATCGAAATTTTAAGAATAATGTTTCGAGTTGTAAGAATTTTAAATCACCTCACATTTTAAAAACTTTTTAATTTAATTTTTTAAAAACTTTATAAGAAGTTTTATGGTTTGATTATAAAACAAATTATATGGTTAAACATCACAAAAAACTTAAAATTCAAATTCAATAAATAAAAATGTTTTTAAAATTTGTCCCTGACCAACTTAAATTCATTTTTAACTATTAATACAGAATATATATATTTTTTAATAATTTGGATTTTAATAATCATATCCATACAGTATAATATTTTTAACACATTAAGTTTTCGAAAGTTATTCATAAAGCATATTAAATATAAAGACCCAAAACTTATTTTAAAACAGAAAGTTAACGATTGAACTTATATAAAGGATTTAATTGTTTTAAAAGTTTTTTTTCAGCTAGTAAAAAATAGTATGTATATGTGTAATAAACAATTAGAAGTGTAATAGTCCTGTTCATACAGTATAGTATTTACGAAATTAAAGTATATGAAATGGTTCGTGGATTAAAAAAAATTCTATTTTTTTATAAACTACAAAGATTATACAGATTGTCCTAAAAATAAATGTCAGTCTTTCAAATTCAATAATTCATTAACGTTTATAATCAAAAAGACACAAAACGTATCCAAAGCTACACAAGCACTTGTCCCACTCTTTCACCAAATGGTGAATACCTTGGTCATAAAAGTCCTTTGATTGAAATAGAAAACCAGTTACGAATATTGTCCATGATTTTTGTGTCGGAAAAAAAAAAAACCCACAACACTTCAATATTTTTTCAGTGGACCAAAGATGAGAAAGCCATATGGCGAAAGATCCGGGCTATACGGTTAGTATTCCAACACTATTCACCGATGCTTCAACAGTTACCCTCGAAGTTCTTGTGTCCGTCTTGCACACGAGTCAATGGCAGTGCATGTTCTCCGTACGCTGCTTTCATTCGTCGCTGCACTTCGTTAAATCCAGCTCCTTCTGCCACTAAATAAGAATAATGCTGCGTTGCTCTTTTATACTTGCACACATTCCGAAGATACAGACGAATAACAACAATAACTGATTTGTCGACCGGAAGGTACTGTTGGCATACCGCTAGCACATGTCACGTGTTTCTGCGTGAATACATAGGGCAAGTCCATTTTCGCAGTAGGGGTTGCCTTCCTTACTTTCCGCCCTACCTCCACGCAGAGTTGCATCACACTCATGCAAAAATAAAACAAATTATAACCATTGCTCCAATTTCATTTGAACCACCCTTGCAAACCATTTTTTTTACAAACACTCCCTTTTTTTACAAACACTCCATTTTTTACAAATAACTATTTTTATCGAAACCGCAAAAGAAAGTTACTGATTTCCGGGCAAAGCCCGACGGATCAGCTAGTTATAAAGTAGAACTTCAAACAGAAAGAAGGGGATATTTCATGATTTTTTCATGTTATTAACATTGACCGTGCCAAGATTTCAGAATCCGATAGAATATTTCTGTTTATCCCTTTCAAATTGACTTTTAACCCTTTAGCGGGCGGTGTCCACAAAAAAGGACACCAAATTTTAATTCCAAAACTAACAAACGACACCAAGAATATTTAATTATTTTTTTACTTTTATAAAGTACGGGAAAATAAGGCAGTGTTTATTGTCTAATGAATGCTTTTTTTAAATTCTGGTGTCAGTCCATAATTTCATCATTTTAAAAACAGACTTACTCCTCGCCGGAAAGGGTTAAAGGATTGTGTAAAACGCTAAGAAACATGGACTACATTCCTATTTCAGAAATAGCATCCGGAATTTTTTTTTTTTTTTTTTTTTTTTTCAATTTGCTAATAAATAACATTTTTACTTTGAACCCGAATCCACCCATGTCCGGAGACTGTTATAAAAATTGACCACGAGCACATCTGGGGCTGATACCGTCTGATCTTTTTGGTCTTCATAACGACATCAAAAACTGTTCGTATTATTTATGATATTTTTGTTTATTGCTCTTTTAAAAACGCAACATATTAATTAAAAAAAATAATGCAATTTTCTTTTAAGAGATAATATTTTATTTTAATAATATTTTTTTATAATTTTATTATAACTAATTTTAAATAAAAATGTATTTATTTTTTAAATTCTGGAATACATTGTGGGTAATTAGTATATGCATACATGCCGAGTTTCCAATTTATCGTTTATCACAATAATTTAGCTATATTCGAAAAGTTAAATACACACACACATAAAAAAGCAAAATAATAAAATATATATATTTTTTTCAAATCTGTAAATGACTTATAACCTAATATAGATCCACTTTTTAATTAATGGCGCAGGCAAGTGATTTGAGACGAATTGTTAGATTTAATTTCCGTAATTTCCGGCGTATAATCCGCAGCTCAAAGAGTCGTTTTTCGACCCAAAAATATTATTTTATAAAATGTAACTTAAAAGATCGCTGTAAATATTTAACTACAATTATTGAATAAAATTTCTGGGTCGAAAAACGACTCTTTGAGCTGCGGATTATACGCCGGAAATTACGGTTTTCCTAAATCTTCTTTCACGGAGGTTTAAGGTGTAGGCCTTTATTTTCTTTGATAAAACCAGGTATTTCAAATGCTTCAGGTTTAAATTTTAACCCATAACTTCGATTCGGTATTTTCTTCTAATGTAAGTTTAATTAAAACTTTAAGATTTATGATATATCAAAGTTTTTGGGAAACTTTCAAAGGTGAGCTAATCAAGATTTGATAAAAAATCATTATAAATTTCATATTTGAATACTTTTTTTTATGAGTTTCTGAATCTTGATATCATTTGTTTCAAAGTAGAAAAACACTGACCCAAATGATGCTACTATACAGAATAAATATTTAAAGTATTCATTAAAAAAGAAAAATAATAACTTTTTAGATTTTTCACCATAGTATAGTTTAAATGATGTTTTATATTAGTTTGCTATTTTGGGAAATTAAAAAAATGTGTATTTCATGAATTCAATCAGTAATAACTTAACTTTATATCTACTTGTTGGAGAGATTTAAAACATATATATAAAACTTGCAGGGCGTTACTCAAACCCATAATAATTAACTCCTTCTGTCAGAGACACACCAATTATCTTAGCGGCAATTTGAGGGGAAATTGTGATCGTGCAACCTGGGATAGCTTTTTTGTATTAAATAAAAAAGGATGTACGGCGTTGTGTTATTTTTTGAAGAAACTTATCCTTAAGGTTGACCCCTCAAGCCCGCTGTAAAATCTTACTGAAAGCAGTAGTTTAAACCAACATATATATTACTCTAGATTAAACATCACACTATACACTAAATAAATGCTGGAGTCTAAATTAAGGGTAAAATAAAAAGGGTTTTATTTACAGAAGATAGATATAAAACATAAAAAAAAGCAAAGAGTAAAATAATCATACAAAAAGGTAATACACATTATATTCACGAGACTTCATTTTAACAATATAATATATTAATCAATTGAGTTATTAATTTCTTATTTTAATTATTTAAATTTAAGTAAGTGCTGAATAAGTTTATGATAATAATTTAACCTTTACATACATCCTTGATCCTGGGGATGGCAAGAGAAGCATAATCTTCTTAACGTTAATTAATTAATTTAAAAATATTTACACAGTATCTGGGTGAATAATATCTACCTGTACCTCTCAAGATAATAGCAGTCATAGAGTAGTTCACCAGTAGTTCTTGCTTCCATGGGCACATATTTAAAAAAAGGTTTGAATGACTTAATTATAATTGTAGGCTGTTGCCTATAGCACTGCAGCCTATATAGAAAAGCCAACTTTCATGTTGGTAGCAAGCTGCTGAAAAAGATGTCCTCCTCTTAAGGATTTTCTGATGGAAGTGATTTTTGAGTTCTAGTGAAGTTTTCGTTATTTTTTTCCTTCAGAGGGGTGTAAAAAGTATTTACCTCCTCTTAAGGATTTTTTATCCAATGTTGATGTTGGCGGTCAATTTCCCTGCTCTCTCGAATCAGTTTTACTGGTCGCCGCGTTTATCTGATCATCACGATGTTTCTGATTCGCTCCAGCCATATTCCGTCTCTTAGGGACTCCTATGTATCACTCCTCTCCTTGTTTTCCTGGAATCGCCGGTTCGATGTATATCTTAGCACATTTTATGTCACTCCTCTCCTTGTTTTCCTGGAATCGCCGGTTCGATGTATATCTTAGCACATTTTATGACCCCTCTGGATTGTCTGTCATAAATCTCTGTTTGTTCAGCATTGCTGAACTATCAGTTTCGGCGCCTGTCTGCTTTCTGCTCTCGTAAACACGGCCACCCATATCGTTGCCGTTGTTTTGATTATTTTAACGTGGGATGCGGGATATACCAATATCTTAGGTTCTATCCAGCACTACTTATGAAGGGAGAAAATTTTTGAGCATATCTTAAAATTATTATTTAGATGTTCAATTATTTTTAATGTAAAAATAAAATACATTTATTTTATATTATTTTACTGTTTTATAGGGTACCTTATTTAAAAGAAAATTATTCTTATTGCATTTTTAACACTTTCCAATATTTCCAACTTTCCGTTTCAAAAGTTTGGTGCAAAAGTAAAACGCGATAAGAAAAGATCGATGGTTCAACGAGACAGGCGGTTTACAGATAAATATTCAGCGTGGTACAGGATTTTGTATGACACCAAAAAAAAGTTCGAAGTCCCAACAATAGAGGACGCTGCTGCAGATAATTCCATGGAATAATTCCATATTGCTCACACAAGGCAAGATTTGGGTACAAAAACATTAGAGAAATACTTCATGTACATTTTTAATAGGACGCAAAATAGTAATGGTGTTGAGGTTGTCATGTGCAATTTAAATCACAATAACATCACGCACTATTATTATTTTTGAGTATTAAAAGTGTACATGCATTATTCTCTAATATTTTTGTATCCATGTGTTGTGTTGTGTGAGCAATATGGAATTATCTGCAGCAGCGCCACCTATTGTCGGGATTTTGAACTTTTTTGTTTTTTGTCATACAAAATCCCATTCCATGCTGAATATTTATCTGCAAACCGCATGTCTCTCCGACACAAGGAACATTTTTTTTATCGCGTTTTACTTTCGCACCGAACTTTTGAAACACCCGGTAGATGAAAAGTTCATGACTTCAGTTTGTCTTGCCGTCTAGTCGTCTGTCCGTAATCTAACTCTCGTAAATGTACTCGAATTGCTCTATAATTATTATATGTTATTGACGTTTACTATAGTACGTTCGCAATTGAGCATTTGTAGTCCATTTACAGGAGCAGACAGTTCAAAGTATTCCGTTACATTACGGTCAATGTGAAGAAATCGTTTCAAGTACATTTTTATGATATTGCACCATTTGAAGGATGATGGAGTTAATATGCATTTAATATTCATTTGCAGAGTTACACAAATTCTATTACATTATGGTCTACCAGAAAAAAATCGCATTGCGCCGTATTTTGGTGATACTATTACGTTAATTCAAACATAATGAAATTGATAGAACTGAGGTACGCTATAAGTAGCTTGCTGAAAAATATGTTGTGCATTGAATTTATCCTTCATTTGCAGGGATATACAAAGTAATTCGATTACAGTACTGTCTATGAGTGATTATTGCGGGAAGTATAAATAAATTCATATACAGGGCTAGGCAAAGAACAATATATACATTATCTTCTATGGTTGGTAATTGCTGGAAGTGTGTTTTAAGTTGTGTTATGCGTTCTTTACCTTAAGAAAATTTTAACTTAATATGTGGTGTGTACAAAAATCTTTAGATAATATACAGATTTGTACAAAAGTGTTCGAGTGTATTTCCATCTATTGGCGCAGATTGCTAAAAGTGAATTTTCTAACTGAAATAATTTTTAGCATGCTATGTAGTATATATGCGAATCGATAGATCATATACAGGGCAGTAAAAAATAATTCTACTACATTTTTGACATTTAAGGGTATTGATAAAACGTACTTTTTAAATGCCTTATATGTTTTCACTTTACTTACGTAACTTCTTTCACCTTATTTAGCGTTGAAATTTTGTTACAATTTTCTGAATGTGTTGGTAAGTGTTTCATAATCTTTCTTTGACGCATGATTTTTTCTTCTCGTTTTTATTTATTTACAATTTTTATATTGATCTTTCAGAATAAAAAGCAATTTATAGCTGTACAGAAATATTTGGCAGTTTTAAAGCACTTTTAATATTGTTTATCGCACTATACATAATACTATTCTATCAAACGGCTAGTTTCAAATTCATGCCGGAAAAGTTTTTCATTAAATTCAAACTTATCACAGTGCGTTCATCACTTTGGCGTTATTCCAGTTTCCAAATACAAATGGATAGTTTTTATAAATATGTGGCATTGTATGTAAGGGAAGCCTACTTATACAATAAATATGCAAAAATAGATATAAATCTTTCTTGCATTCCAGGTTTAAACGATGCTATTAAACGATTTATTTAAATTGAAATTATTTTGGTTTTTTATTTAATATTTGTATGTTTTTATGGAAATTTAATTTGCAATAAATCCTTTTTTACATCTCGCCATAATAAATAATGATTTTTAACACTTTTCAACCTAGTTGAAAATTGTTTATGACTTAAGTTTTTTTCTACTGTCTGGCCGTTCGTCCGAGCTGTAATTCTCGTAATTATACGAGGATTTTTCTGAAATTTTCGCATGTTATTGACGTTTATTATATAATGACCCCTATTTAAAATGATGTGCATAGTAGTTATAGTTTACAGGGCCAGTCAAAAGTATTCTATTACATTACAGTCAATGGGGTAAAACAAAACATTTCAAGTGCATTTTGATGATGTTACGCTATTTAAAACATGATGAAATTGATATACAATTATAAAGCGCACTAAATCATACTTTTTGTAAAATATGGGGTGCAAAGCCTTTATTATTCATTTACAGGGTCACACAAAATAACTCTGTTTCACAATGTTATATGGGGAAAAATCGTTTGCAGCGTAATTTAATGATATTTTACTACTTCAAACATACTGAAATTTAATTGCGTTACTGAGGTGCACTATAAATTGCTCACTGAAAAGTATGGTGAGCATTTCGTTTATAGTTCCTTTACAGGCACACAAAATAATTCTATTACAGTCTTAGCGCGATAATTACAGTCTATGTGTGATAAGTGTTTTTTCAGCTTAGGTTTGCATTTTTACGTTTAACTACATTTTTGCATAGTACGTGGTGTGTATAAATTTTGTTGATCATATACAGGGCGAATTCGTAAGTATTACTGATAATAGCAGTGAATTGGTTAAAGATATTTTTAATTGTTTTTTTCTACTGAACTATATTTAGGAGACTAATATAAGTTTGTGGAATATAAATAAATTCATATACAGGTCTAAGCAAACAACAAGATACATTGTCGTTTATGGTTGGTAATTGCTGGAAAAGAGTTGTAAGTTAACTTATGGGTTTTGTGCTTGAATTAAATTTTAGTTTAATATGAGGTGTATACAAAAGTCTTACAAGGCTGTTCTAAATATTTCATGTTCACATACATCGATTGGCGAAAATTGCTAAATGTGAATTTTGTAACTGGGCTAAATTTTATCATGCTATGTAGTATAGGGTGTCCGAAAAGTCTGTAAACGGTCAAATAATTCGAGAAATATACATCGGATTGAAAAACGGCAAAATGCATGTTCAATATTTTTGAAAAATCTATTTAGGGATATGAAAGTTGCCCCCCCGGGGGGAAATGGGGGAAACTTTGAAATCTTAAATGATGACCCCCATTTTTTATTGCAGATTCGGATCTACGGGAAAAAATACGTAACTTTTGTACTGAACATTTTCTTCTAAACATTCTAGATGGCGCTGTAATCAAGTGCAATTCTGTGAGAATCGTTACCATTGAATGTCTGGAAACGTTCGAATGACTCGAGAAATATACATAGTATTGAAGAACGGAAAAATGTATGTTCAATAGTTTTGAAAAATCTATTTAGGGATATCAAAGTTGTCATTTTTCTAAAATATTAAATACGTATTTTTCCGTTTTTCTATCTGATGTATATTTCTCGAGTTATTCGAGTGTTTCCAGACATTGCAATGGCAACGATTCTCACAACATTGCACTCAATTACAGCCCCATCTACAATGTTTCGAAGAAAATGTTCAATACAAAAGTTGCGTATTTTTTCACGTAGAATCCGAATCTGTAATAAAAAATGGGGGTCATCATTTAAGATTTCAAAGTTGCCCCCCTTTCCCCTCCGAGGGGGCAAAGTTGGGAGGGTAACTTTCATATCCCTAAATAGATTTTTCAAATATATTGAACATGCATTTTGCCGTTTTTTAATCCGATGTATATTTCTCATTTGACCGTTTCCAGACTTTTCGGACACCCTGTATATTCAGATTTATAGATCATATACACACATATATATCAGCACAAAATAATTCTACTACTTTGTTGACTATGGAAGTTAATTGCTAAAATTCGCTTTTTAAATGTCCTGTGTTTCCTAAACTGTTTACTACATATCTTCTTTCCCCTTATTTAACGGTGACGTTTCGTTAGATTTTTCTGGATGTGTTGAAAAGTCTTTTATAATGTATGCTTGACGCGTGATTTTTCGTTCTTGTTTTCTTTAGGATAGATTTTGAAATATAATTATAACTTTGATGGTATTTAGTTTTATGCTAATATATCTCTGATCATTACTACAAAAACTGATTTTGAGACTGACCTTATCTCAAATCTTAAAATAAAGTAGCAGGTAGTAAATAAATAAATAAACTCTAATTCGAGATTTTGAAAAAATGGCTGCATATAGAAACAATCAATTAATTGAGATATTAAATTTTCAAAATTACTTAACTGGCGTTTTAAAATTGAAATGATGTTAATAAAGGAAGATTTAATTGAAGTTACAACAGAAAATACCCCGGAGCAACGTAATGCTGATTGGATAAAGAAGATTAAAAAGGCAAGAGCCTTAATAAACCTCAGCATTGCAGATGATCAAATTGTGCATGCTAAGCATTTGAATACTGCGAAAGAGACTTGGAACACGCTTAAAGAAATTCGTGAAAATTCAAACCTTTCTAGCAAACTGTTCCTACTTAGGAAACTTTATAGCACTAAGCTAAATGAACATAGCAATATGATAGCCCACATAACTAAAATTTTAGAACTAGTGGATAAACTATCAGCCATCGGGGAAAACAGAAGTAATTCCCACATTTCCGCACTATTATTGTGCTCATTGCCCCATTCGTAAGATTCCTTAATCACTGCCTTTGAGGCGAGACCTGAACAGGAATTAACCCCTGTTTTTATTAGAAGCAAGCTAACCGATGAATATGCACGGAGAGCAGAAAACACAGAAAATTCGGAAAATACTTCGAAAGCATTTAAAACTCAAAATGGGTACATAAATGAAGATAATAAAAAGACATGAAATGCCGCTCGCACTACAAAATGAGAAACCACTCGAAATCACATTGTTGGTTAAAAAAAGGAAAAAATACCAACACATTTACACAGAACAATAAAAGCAACAAAAACAAAAATCATTCCACGTCACTATGCTTTGCGAAAGGTGAAAAAAAACTTAAAGTTTCATGATCGCGAAACTCATAAAGGTGAAACACATAAATAAATAAAATATATATATATAGCATTTCTAGTAGAAAACGCAGAAAAACATACCTGAGTCGTGGATAGTGGCAATTCAACACACATAACAAATTCTAGAGAAATGTTTACGAAATTTTAAGAAATGTCAGAAACTCAAATAACCGTAGCAAATGGAAGCAAACTAAAATCTTGCGGTTCTGGTGAAAGTAATTATAGAAAACGATAAATGCAACAGTCGGATTATACTGAAAAATGTACTATATGTACCTGAGATAGAGTCGAACCTTTTATCCGTAAGCAAAGCAACCAAGAATGGTTGTGAAGTAATTTTCGGGAAAAATAATTGCTACATAAACCATAAGAGAAAACAATCCTTGAAGGTAAATTGAAAAACAATTTATATGAAGTATAACTCACCAACAATAAAAACGCCAATTGCGCGAATCTTACACATGCTTGCAAAAACTGCAACTCTGCATAAAGACATGGCAAGGAGGATGGGTCACCGCAATTACCAGACAATCAAACCAATAACCTCCAAACAATTGATGAACGGAATCACGTGAACGGAATTATAAACACGAAATATGTTTTCGAAATATGTATAGAAGCAAAAACCAGCGAAACCCCATATCCAAAATCGGCCGAATACACAGCAAAGAGAAAGTTGGAATTGGTTCACTGTGACGTTTGCGGTCCGATACAAACACCCACAATTGGCGGAAAATCCTATTTCGTAACCTTTATAGATGACTATTCAAGATTTTGCTTAATCTACTTAATGTCTAACAAGAGCGAAGGTTTAAAAAATTAAAATAATATGTCGCGACCGTACGCAATAAATTCGGAAGAGCACAATCAGATCCGATAACGGAGGCGAATACACCAGCTAGGAAAACGAAAAATATCTCATAGATAATGGTATGAGAACACTAATTAACAGTTTCACAATCATCAAGTCAAAATGGCGTTGTGGAGCCAAATAGATCGCTTTAAGATATGACTAGGAGTATGCTACTAGAAGCAAATCTAACGCATAAATTATGTGGAGGAGCTATAAGCACCACCAACCATCTACAAAACCGGTTTCTAACTAAATCAAATGATAAAACCCCCTTTGATCTTTGGTTGAATCGAAAACCAAACTTATACTATTTAAAGGTTTTTGGCTGTATAGCCTACGCCTATGTACACAAGACAAAATGCGGGAAAATAGATAGCAGAGCTGAACAAAGAACATTTGTCGGATATGACAACCGTTAGAAAGCGTACAGAATATACACCAAAAATGGAAGGATGATACTTTCCTGATCAGTTAAGTTCATTGAAAATGAATTCGTAAATGTTAAAAATGATGTAAACTTTAATTTAAATGAAATTACATAAAGCAAAAATGAACAACAATTAACCCGCGACACAATTAAAATAGAGATAAAGAACATGCCTACTTCTTGTGAACCAACCGCGTCAAAACAAGAAACACTCGAACCCCGTAGATCGCAAAGAACAAACAGAGGCGTACCACCTGACAGATTTGCTTACACCGTCAAATACGAACAAATTAATGAACAGAAAAGTTAGAAATAGAAAATCCGCACGAAAAGAAAAATTGGCTAAACGCTACACAGGAAGAAATAAATCCCCTAAAAGAAAACAAAACATGGACACTTGTAGATACACCGCAGGCAAAGAAAGTAATTGGTTCAAAATGGGACTATAAAGTTAAATACAACGAAACGGGAAAAATAAAACGGTATAAAGCTCCATTAGTAGCGAAAGGTTTTCTGCAAAAGCTCGGAGAAAATTATGATGAGACCTTCGCCCCAGTTGTGACACACACTACGATTCGAGCATTCCTAACCGCAGCAGCGTATCATAAGTTAAAGGTAAAACATCTAGATGTAAAGACCGTTTTTTTACACGGCGATCTAAAAGGAAATTCCATATAATCCTATGGGATGTTCTCCTCAATTTTTCTATTATTGCTGTAATTTTTTGGATTTTAACGATATTTCACTGGTCTTTTTATATGAGTTGCCCTGTGGTATTGACTATCAAATCATGACAAAAAGTCTTTGCTGTACTTCGCACATGTGCAGTTAAAATTTATTTCATAAAAATAACTATATCTCATCAAATATTCAATATTTTAATATTTTAATCACAGTATACTATTTCTGCGATTTTTGTCAAGTTTTTAGAAAGCGGTATTAAATTCGGCTGAAAACTCTGCATGTTATTAAGAAAAAAAAGAAACTTTTTGAATTTTTTACTGAAACATTAACATCTTCACGATAATACGTGCTGTGCTTACACAAATGCACATACATGTTGAACAAAACCTACATTCTACGTAGTCATTTGCTACAGTGACAGATCATTTTTAGCATTTTCTGTTACTTGGGTGATCGAAAATATTATTTAATTATTAAAATTATTATTGCCCTCCCCCCTCCTCTAATTGTCCTCGCGTCAAAATCTTCACTGAAATACATGAAGTCAAAAATGTTCTTTACAACCTCAAAGTTCAAGTGCATTCCGGGCATTTCTTCACGAGTTTCAGTAAGATATCTGACGAGAGGTTTGAAATTGGTCACTGACCTTTAATTTCCGGATACCAGTATATTTTAAGCATAGAAAGAAATAATGCTTTATTTGATTTGTGCGTTTAATGTTAATAATTATATTCTATTCTAAATAAAAACCTATAAAAATATTCTTGTTATTTTATCAAGCAATAACATAAAGGGAAATAATAGCAAATCTTAAATAAATACTATATCGTAATTATATAGAAAACAGGAATGCAATACTTAAGACAATTAATCAAGTCAATTTCGCTTTAAGTAAGGTCAATTACACTCTCTTCGATGTTCCAATTGATAAATTGAGAAAGTGATGTACTAATTGACTAAATGGAAGAAAAAAAATGTATGTAATATTTTTATTACTAATGAGGCTGATTAGTTTTCACAAAGTATGTTATCTCTGATGTGATCATGAGTGATTATTATCGAAACAGAATTTGTTTCTTAAAATAATAAACAGATATGATTATTTTTGAGCTGTTATTTTCTCTTTCTCTATATATATCTCTCTGTAACTTTTTTTTGTGTATTTTATACGGTAATCACATGGTTGGTTTTATACAACCAACCAATCGAAGTTAAAAAGCGTAGTTTTGATGAGATCTCTTTGTGGATGGATTTTAATTAATGTTTAATCTATCAAAAATCTATTTAAAATTTTCGAATTTTTTGCCCCAATAGTTCATGAGCCACCTACCAGCAACACGTGTGCCAAATTTCGTAGCCCTGCGCCCTGTGGTTTCCGAGTTTTTGAAGTTACATAGATGCGCGCATATATGGAGTGTCTGTGACTTATCATAAACATGAGTTTCACTGTAGACTGAAAGAATTAGCCCTGTATGGCTAATAAACATAGCTCCGAAAGAAAAATTCGTGTAGTGTCGGGTTAAATGCTTTCTGTCATCAATAGCTTGCATTAGAAATTCTGTGAAGTAAAATATGTTTTAATAAAGATACTTTTCCGCCTATGAATCCCATTCTAGCTTCCATCTCCTTCTATTATATGCGATATTCACATTATAGTGTGTTCTGTAATAAAATATGTTAACATTTTTTTAGGCAAGTCCACTGTACATAACGTAACTCCGCCGATCAAGCAATCATGTTTCGACCCAAAAACTGAGTGTTAACTAATTATTGAAAGGGAATTCATATTGTTTTTTGAATAACTCAAACTTTAACATGCCTTAACTGTGTCTAAACATCTTTATATTAATTTTAATACAAGTATTCTAACTGTCAAATAAATCATACGAGTTGTACTTTTTCAACTGAGTGAAAAAAAAGTATAAAATATAAAAAGTAATAAATAAAATATAAAAAGTACCAAACAGAAACGAGGTAAATATTATTAAATAATTTTTTTTAGTCAGATTATGTTTATTTGACTGAAAGAAAATCGGAAAGTTAGTAGCTATGTATTTTAAACAAAGAAAAGAAATTATGCTTTATTTGATTTGAACGTTTAATGTCACTAATTGATATTCTATACATACTAAAAACACCATAAAAATATTGTTATTATTTTATCAAGCAATAACATAAAGGGACTTAATAACAAATATTACATAAATAATATATCGTAATTATATAGGAAATAGCAATGCAATACTTAAGACAGTTAATCAAGTCAATTTCGCTTTATACAAGGTTAATTTCACTCTCTTCTATGTTCCAATTGATAAACTGAGAAAGTGATGCTCTAATTGACTAAATGGAAGAAAAAACATGTATGTAATACTTTTATTACTAATGAGGCTTATTAGTTTTCGCAAAGTATGTTATCTGCTATGATCATCAGAGATTAATAACGAAACAGAATTTGTTTCTGAAAATAATAAACTGATATGATTATTTTTCAGCTATTAGTTTATCTTTCTCTTTATATATCTCTCCGTAATTTTTTTTTGTGTGAATACTATACGGTAAAGCACGAACGTATATCTTTTATGCTACGACAATACTTTAAAGTACTAGTAGAATCGTACTATTTTAAAAATATGTTTGATTTACTTATTATTAACAGTACATTTCAAGATCAATGTTAATCTTACACTGCGCAATAATGCATATGTGAATCAATTAAAATGTAATATTTTAATAAATAAATACCAATAATAAAAATTTCCTGGCCATAATGGGACCACTTTTCGTTAGCTGCCAATGGAAAGTTCCTAAAGGGGAGAAAATTTCCCTAACTGTACGTCAGACAACTGCCAGTATATAAGTAAATAATGAAGAAACACTCTCTGAGAGCAACTACTGAGAAAAACTCGCCTTATGTAATCGCACGTTGACATAAGTCTCGTTTTTATACAAGAAAACATGTACGAAGCATGCAATGCTCTGCCAACTCAGCTAGTCTGGACAATCTGGGGAGAAAGGCCAGCCAGATTTGTCACGATAGCGCAGTTGGTAGAGCATTGGCGGATTACGCAAAAAGGTCTCTGTTTCGAATCCTGGACTGCGCACTTTTTCACTTAGTCGGAAAATTACATTTCGTCTAAACATGTTTGTTTGATCCTCGGACATTACACTTGAAATAGGTTTTTTTTTTTTTTTTTTTTTTTTTTTTTTTTTTTTTTGTACAATCTGAGAAATAATATAAATTTTTAAATATAAAAATACAAGTTATTTTACTTTATCGTTAAAGTTCTTTTTGAAGTGGGTCAAAGTTAATTATGTGTAAAGTTGCAACTGAAAACGTTTTTAACCAAATAACGATTATAATCAAATGCTAAATAATATTGAATTTCATCAAATTTATCAAAATATCTCTACTAAACGAAAAATGGCAAAAGTTTCAATGTGAAGTTTTGAAAATAACCCATTTCTTCTATTTTTTACGCACGCTGAATCGATCTAGCTTAGTGCTAAGTTCGTACAATCAACCGTTTCCAAGATGAAGCTTACATTTTAGCTTATGGTTGAACGATTCACTTACAATAATTAATTTTCATGTCGCAATGTTTTCCCAGTGAACTGGCATTGCTTTATCATTTCTTAGGATGAAATATGGAAAAATAAATAGCTGAAATAACAAAGTTTAGAATGTAATAATGACGATAGATAGGAAATAAACAGTGATGAATAGGCAAGAACAAAGTTCATGTATAACAAAGTTCATGTATAACAAAGTTCATGTATAACAAAGTTCATATATAATTCCCTGAAAGAACAAAGTTCATATATATATTATATGTTTTGGATCCGCATGAAACTTATTTATATAGCGATATAACGAGTATAATTTTGACTGCCTTATATATATGCTGAGTATAATTTTGAGGTGGACTACTCAGACGTGGAAACGATGTCTGTTGATCATAGATGTTCCTCCCTCCAGACAACTTTATTAAGGTGTTAGACTAAAGAAAAAAAGCGGTTTACGGTATTGAGTCCGTAGACTCGAGCCGACGAAAAAAAAACGCAAGAAATGAGCGACTGTAAGAAACATGAAAAATACATAAAGATGTAATAGATTATGGTCCTAGATCAAAGCGCCATAAGCGCAACAAGGGACGTTAGTAAAACCAAAGCGACAGCTGTTTAACGTGAGAGACCATAACACAGGGCGCAGGATAAGAAGAATAGAAAAAGTGTATATTCCTGTATGTACAAAGTAAAGAAAAAATTACTAAATAAGTGCATTAAGAAACTAAAAATTCCTTTTATTTTTGAACGAAGTGCTGGACAGGAAAAATATGATTAAGCGTTAGTAAGAGTTGCCGAAAGAGCCAACGCGAGGTAAGTGGGCAAATGTAATAGTAATGAGAGGATATTGCTAAAGCGCCACACTCACATGCAGCGGAACCGAAACAATGAAATTTATAGAGGTACTCCTTAAATGGACCATGTACTGTAAGGAAGGCAGTGACGGAAGGAGAGAGGGTAGGAAAATCTAAAGAGACCACTGGGTACAGATCATAGGTGTATTTTTCTGTGTCCGAATAGCCCCAGTGAATCAGTCGCAGGGTGTCAGCACAGTGCGCATAAGGTCCCAGGTTCGAGTCCTGGCCCAGGTCAATCTTTCATTCATGTTTGTTTAGTGTATTTAATTGTCTGATAAAATGCGTGTTCTTATAATATTGTAAAATAAAGTAATCAGACGTAGTGTTTATGCTTTAAAAAATATTTTAAATATATAATTTACGTTTTTAGAAAGATCTTTAAAAATAAATTAGTTTTTGAGGGAAGCTGTACCTTCTAAAATGTATACATTAAGAGTTATCGGCATTTAAAATTTCTTTCCAAACGTAAACAAAATTTTTGAAAAAAAAAAACCACCGTAAAGGACAGGCATTTCGTTCGCAGGAATACCTTTCACGTCATTTTCCTATAAATTAATGAAATCCAGTTGTTAAATTATTTTTGTTTTAGAAGTGAAGTTTCCATTTAAATTTATTGTAATAGTACAATGTTTAATTGAATAAAATAATGTAAAACTAAGAAATTGCTAAGAAATTCCAAACATGCACAGGGCAATGCAAAATAATAAATAAATAAATAAACAAAAAATAAATAAATAGATAAATAAATAAATAAATAAATAAAAATCAGCTTTCAGAAAATCTAAAAATTGTTCATATATGTTAATTACAAGCTAAAGGAGGGTTTATTTCTATATTATTCTATATATAATAGTAATTTCAGCAAATATATTAAATAAAAATGCGATCTGTTTTAAACTTTTAAGATAGTTTATAACGCATGATAAAAAAATTATAAAAAAGAATGGCGCGTCACATTTCGTGGAGGGGATGGGGAGGGGTGTCAACAAAATTAGGAAGTATAATAAGGCTATCTGTTTGAAACTTTACGATATTTTATAACACATAACATAAATTTAAAAAATAAAGCTGCGTCAAAAACTATAGGGAGGGACGGAGCGCGTTTTGCCTACATAAGGGGGGGAACACTTTTCTAAATTTTAACGATATCCATCATGTCACATATCGTTACAGAGGGCTGTGACCACTTATTCATGTAATGCACCACAGGTGTCACCCCCACATTTTTCGGCCCCCCACGACACTACTCATGTGATATATTGTTCGAAAAGCCTGTGACCGCTTATTCATATTATGTATCTTCGGGTCCATGCTCCCACTTTCACCCCCCCCCCAAAGGGGGCACTTTTCTAAATTTTGCTGACACCTCTCATGTGATATATCGTTGAAAAGGTCTGTGAACGCTTAATCATATTATGCAGGGGGGGGGGGGTATTTTCTAAATTTTGCACATACCCCTCATGTGATACATCGTTGGAAAGGTCTGTGACCGCTTAATCCTATTATGCATCTCAGGTGTTCTTCCCCCACTTTGCCCCCCCCCAAACGCAATTAGCTTTCACCACCAGGGGGCGCTTTCTTACCTCTGTTTCTATGTGTCGGATCACGACGGGGTATGGCTCATTCGACTTGATAGAGCTTTCCGATTTTAGTTAATTTTTTCACCACCAGGGGCACTTTCCTATCTCTGGTTCTATGGGCTGGATCACGACGGGGTATAGCTCATTCGACTCGACATCTATAGCCTTAAAGATTTCAGTGCCCAAGGTTCATATAGAACAGATTGCACTACCTGGTGGTGGAAGATGGAACTTGAGCGTGCGCAGCACGACTGCTATACGGTGCCGAAGGCAGCGGGGGCCCGTGTCGGAGGTTCGTTTGGTTAGAGGTTTATACTATTCGATGTGCAAATTAAGGGATTATCCGGTGCCGAAGGCAGCGGGGAACCAGGTCCGAGGTTCGTTCGGTTCGAGGTTTATCTTATTCGAGGTTTAACAAGATTCGAGGCCCCGGTGTAAATTAGGGGCGCGCTAGCGGGCGAAGCCAGCTAGAGCTAATAATAAAAGAGCGTGATATCACGTTTTATTTCAAATGCAGCGCTGACACGCTCTGTACGTATTCCATTTTTATTCATTTCATGGATAAGTCAGTGATATTTTTTAACGGAGGATAACAAGTATTATAACAAGCCACATTTAGTATATTGTTTTTAAGAGTGTAATTAGTTTAATTGAAAAATCTACTGGTATTTCTAGTTAACCCTTTAAACAATGACTGAAAGTAAAATGTAATTTTAAATTATTTCTCATGTTTATATTATTTAAATTATGTTTAATCTATTTTAAAAAAAGAAATGATATCTACAAAAACAACTTTTCAAAAGTAAAAAAAAAGCCAAGCGTGAAAAAAAAAGAATTTGTGGCTAAAAAATGGTGTGATATCAAATTTCGTTATATTACTTATATAACTTTTTTCCATTAAATAAGTTATAATATATATAAGTCGAGTGCCTACGTATATGTTAATAGAAATCGTTTTCTCCTGTACTAAATACATCCTAACGAGTTTCTGAAAATTCAATTTTTTTCAAATTATGCATGATGGGCTTGGCGGCCATCTTTCCATATTTTAAAGCACCCAAATTTCTAAAGTAAAAGTGTAATATGTTTGCAATGTAATATGATAATAACAATTTCGAACTGCAGATTTTAATTACTGACAGATAAATTAGATAAGACTGATATTTTGAGAAATTGATTTTTACTAGTTTGAAATTATTAATTACTCTACAAAATAAATTATAAGATTAATCTTTAAGACAAGTCATCATTATCTTAAAACACAATTTTCAGAGCATACAAGTCTATAAATGAAACGCTTAAAATATTTGCTTAAATAACAATTTTGAACTTCGGATTTTAACTACGGATTTGTGTGCTTAGAATTTTGTGAATAATATGCAAACATGGCCGCCAAGCCCATCATGCATAATTTGAAAAAAATTTAATTTTCAGAAACTCGTTAGGATGTATTTAGTACAGGAGAAAACGATTTCTATTAACATATACGTAGGCACTCGACTTATATATATATTATAACTTATTTAATGGAAAAAAGTTATATGAGTAATATAATAGCTTGGAAATTTGATATCACACCATTTTTTAGCCACAACTTTTTTTTTTTCACGCTTGGCTTTTTGTTACTTTTGAAAAGTTGTTTTTGTAGATTAATGTTACAAAAAATGTTGTTTTATTTAATCAGAGCAATTTGTGATTTGAGAGAACAACATTATCTCTAAAAAATTACTGGTGTGCAAAAATCCGGCGACTTGGCAACTCTGCTAATATTCCACATTTGTATTTCCTAAAATTGAAATAAAATTATTTCTATTTCATTTAACAAAACATATTATTTTTATTTAATTTTAGTTTTGTTGCCATAGTTCAGACATGCGGATAGCTGATTGAAAAATGTTTGAATTCTATCCAAGTATAATAGTAGAAAATAACCCTTATAAGAAAAATAAATGAGAAATACAATGAAAGACGATAACGAAAATGCCCGATGCAATATGTTTAATAATAGAATTATAAAACAGCACAATGGCAGTAATTATCAGTTATACGCATTGGAAGATAAATGAAGCTTAGTTTCTAATTATATTTCTCATTTTAGTCTTGAGTTCAGTATGTTTAAAAGCAGTGGTATAATGATAATATCCGTCTGAATAAGAAATATTTTTACTAATTTTGATTGAAGAATCAAGCATTTGAAAAATGTTTAATTAAATGCTTCCTGTTTCATTTAACAAAATGTGTTATTATTATTATCTCCAGTTTCATTGCTATAATCATAAAAGTAAATTGATAACTGAAATATTTTTGGATTACATCCAGAAACAACAACGGAAAATGAACCCCACATGAAAACTAAACTTATTAACGCAATGAAAGAAGAAAATGATAATGTCTGAAGCAGCCAGTATATTTTGCAGTAATTATGTTCTTTGGAAAATAAATGTAATATGCTGTCTTATTTATAGATTTTATACTTCTCATTCAGTTTTATTGAGAACATGTGTAAAATAATGAGGGTTATAAATAATAACATAAATTTACAATAAGAAAACGAGGCTGATACATTTTTTTCATGAATCTTTTAATTTTAATACAATAATTTCTGGTTAACTGCGACACATTGGTTCTAGCACAATTTGTCCCGATAAAGTGGCTGCCTCAATTATCAGAAATAATGTTACTTTTTAATTTTTTTTCTAAATGGTTTTCATGGTTAAATGGTTTACAATTAAACGGTGTCCCAAATAACTGGAATCAACTGTATTTACTATTTGTATTACAAAGGAGAAAATTTTAAGCACGTGTGTTTTGTTTTCTCCGAAATGAGTTATTTTTAAGGTTCCGTTCATCTCACGAAACACTATTACTCCCGCTTCGTAGTCTGTCCGTCACTGAGCCGTGCTCAGAAACTATATAACTTACAGGCATGACAATTTGTGCATTTATAGCTAAATACCTACTATGAAGCTCAAAATATTAAAATTTGAAAAAATCGTATTATTTTAATATAGAAAGATAAAAAAAAATTCTAACAGCCTTTTCCTATTAAATTTAAACATTTTTCGTTATAGCAGTTACCAATGATTAAAAATCCACATTAAAATTCTTTCTACAGTAATTAATTATCGATTGAAAGATTTCCACGTGAAAAATGAAAATAAAATAATAAGTTTCAGCAATTGAAAAAAAAATAATATGACGTCATATTGGTAATAAAACGGAAATTTTCAAAGATTTCTCAATAATACACGGAGTATGAGTATGTGTATGTACAGAGAGCGGATTAATATCACGTCATTAGAGAATTAAAAAGAAAATTAATCTGACGTCATATTGGAAGTTTAACGGATTTTTCAAAAGTTTGAGAATAATACAAAGCGAGTATCAATATGGGTAAAAGAGAATAGTAAATATATGAGTTTGAAGAACGTATTGAATCATGATAAAAACCCGATTATGGAAATATTCGCATATTTAACATTTGAAAGTGTACAACATGTTTAATTTTGAAATTGAGTTTTTTTTTAGATATCGCATTTAGTCTACACGACAGTGATTATTATGACAGAGTATAATAGCGAAATTCCTATTTTCGAAAACACGAGAAAAATAGACCGGTACATTTTTACTTTTTAAGAAACATTTTTTTTTAATGAAATTTATTTGGATTTATAAAAGAAATGATAAAGTGTTTTGAAAGGAATATTAAACGAAACCCTGTGTGCAATCTTCGATCACACTTATCCACTTGTTTTAAATTATTTTTTAATTTCCAGATTTTATTGCCATACTACTCAAATACTAACAAGTTGGAAATTGTACGTCAAACATAACAAGTGAGGTGCATTCGTACTATAGCTAGTTATATAAATATTCAGATCTTGATGATTTTTAATTCTGTGAAATGAATTATATCGTCTGCAGATTAATTTCTGTCATAAAATAAGTATCTCGGTCGCTTGACGATTAAACCTCGGAAGCTCTCTAACAATAAAGCACCGATTTTTTTTTCTTTTAATTCAAATTTCTTAATAAATATTTTTATTAATATCTCCTAAAGTTTTGATTCGATTTTTAAATAAAAAAAAGAAAACTGCCCAGTTAAACTGAGGGCATTGAGCTCACAGGCTATTCACACTAATTGTATATTATACACTTATTTTAAAGAATTTGAAATAAGCCCCTCGAAAAATAAAGAAATCGACAATATATTAAGGGGGATCATCCCCCCGTTCCCCCACCCCCTTATAGTTAACAATTGAACCCCCAAACCTAATCAGGGAAGCCCTTTATTACAATGAACATATATACTAAATTCGAAGCAAATCGGATAATTTTGCATGAAAAACCCATTTATCTAAATTAAGGGGGATTACCCCCGTATCCCCCTTTATACTTAACCAATGAACCCCAAGACTAACCAGGGAAGCTCCTTACCACAATGAGCCTATATACAAAATTTGAAGAAAATCTGATAATTTTCCATGTAAAACACATTCATCTAAATTAAGGGGGAGGATTAGCCCCCCCCTTTACCCTCTTTATACTTAACCAAAGAACCTCCTAAACTAATCAGGAAAGCGCATTATCACAATGAACCTATATACAAAATTTTAATAAAATCGCATAATTCTGCATGAAAATCGCAGTTCTCTAAATTAAGGGGGGACAGCCCTCCGTAACCCCCTTTATAATTAAACAATGAATCCCCAAAACCAATCAGGAAAACGCTTTATCACCATTAACCTGCATACAAAATTTGAAGAAAATCGGATAATTCTGCATGAAAAACCCATTTATCTAAATTAAGGGGGATTAGCCCCCCTTTCCCCCTTTATACTTAACCAATGAACCCCCAAAACTCTTCAGAGAAGCGCATTATCACAATGAACTTATATACAAAATTTGAAGAAAATCGAATAATTCTGCATAAAAACTCATTTATCTAAATTAGGGGGGGTTATCCCCCCTTTCCCCCTTTATACTTAACCAATGAACCCCCAAAACTATTGACAGAAGCGCATTATCAAAATGAACCTATATACAAAATTAAGAAGAAAATGGGATAATTCTGCATGAAAAACTTATTTATCTAAATTATGGGGGGTTAGCCCCCCATTTCCCCCCTTTATGTTTAACCAATGAACCTCCAAAACTAATCAGGGAAGCGCCTTATCACAAGGAAACTATTAACAAAATTTAAAGTAAAACGGTTAGTTCTATCAAGAGTTATCGCGTTACGTACATACATACATACGTACGTACATACATACATACGTACGTACATACAGAACCGGCGGGCACATAAGCTCTCAGGCTTTGATAGCCTGTGAGCTAAAAAAAAGAAAACTGCCCAGTTAAACTGAGGGCATTGAGCTCACAGGCTATTCACACTAATTGTATATTATACACTTATTTCAAAGAATTTGAAATAAGCCCCTCGAAAAATAAAGAAATCGACAATATATTAAGGGGGATCATCCCCCCGTTCCCCCACCCCCTTATAGTTAACAATTGAACCCCCACACCTAATCAGGGAAGCCCTTTATTACAATGAACATATATACTAAATTCGAAGCAAATCGGATAATTCTGCATGAAAAACCCATTTATCTAAATTAAGGGGGATTACCCTCCGTATCCCCCTTTATACTTAACCAATGAACCCCAAGACTAACCAGGGAAGCTCCTTACCACAATGAGCCTATATACAAAATTTGAAGAAAATCTGATAATTTTCCATGTAAAACACATTCATCTAAATTAAGGGGGGAGGATTAGCCCCCCCCCCCACTTTACCCTCTTTATACTTAACCAAAGAACCTCCTAAACTAATCAGGAAAGCGCATTATCACAATGAACCTATATACAAAATTTTAATAAAATCGCATAATTCTGCATGAAAATCGCAGTTCTCTAAATTAAGGGGGGACAGCCCTCCGTAACCCCCTTTATACTTAAACAATGAATCCCCAAAACCAATCAGGAAAACGCTTTATCACCATTAACCTGCATACAAAATTTGAAGAAAATCGGATAATTCTGCATGAAAAACCCATTTATCTAAATTAAGGGGGATTAGCCCCCCTTTCCCCCTTTATACTTAACCAATGAACCCCCAAAACTCTTCAGAGAAGCGCATTATCACAATGAACTTATATACAAAATTTGAAGAAAATCGAATAATTCTGCATAAAAACTCATTTATCTAAATTAGGGGGGGTTATCCCCCCTTTCCCCCTTTATACTTAACCAATGAACCCCCAAAACTATTGACAGAAGCGCATTATCAAAATGAACCTATATACAAAATTTGAAGAAAATGGGATAATTCTGCATGAAAAACCTATTTATATAAATTATGGGGGGTTAGCCCCCCATTTCCCCCCTTTATGTTTAACCAATGAACCTCCAAAACTAATCAGGGAAGCGCCTTATCACAAGGAACCTATTAACAAAATTTAAAGTAAAACGGTTAGTTCTATCAAGAGTTATCGCGTTACGTACATACATACATACGTACGTACATACAGAACCGGCGGGCACATAAGCTCTCAGGCTTTGATAGCCTGTGAGCTAAAAAATTGAAATGTCTCGACCAAATTCTGCAAAGGTAATATATCTTAAATTCCAAACCATTCGGTTGGGTAGTTATTGCGTTGTTATATGCGGACGGACGGTCAGACAGACGGACAGACCAAGCGACGACAATAGGTGCTACGTATTTATATAATTACGAACGCACCTAATAAGTGATTTAAAATCTTCATTCTTTTTCTATATTTTCGACCAAGAAAACAATGATCGCCTGCCAAAATATTCTTTAAATAAATATATCGAGTACATTGTACTAGCCTGTTTATATCAAACAGCTATCACGATAAAAAACTAGTCGTTGAGGACCACCGTATTACTTACCCATCATGGATATGCATAATGTAAAATATTAAAATAAAAAATGTGTAAACTACTTATAAAATGCATTGAAATTCAAATAAAATCGTGACTTGATGACGTCACAAACTTTAAAGGCTCGATTACTGAATTGCTTGAAAGAAACATCCTTATAACTCCAAAAATAATAATCCTATTAACTAGCGGTTTATTGCCTCTGCTTAAGCGTCAAATTTCCAATGAAAATTTATCTTTGAAGTGAAATTTGTATGAAATACAGGGTTATGAAAAATCGAAGAGTGTGGATAATAGGATTCCACATATCTCGGCAACTCATTATCCGATCGACTTCATGCTTTATGCAAAATTTATGTTTTTTTATTGTCTTTTATATTCATTTCTTAAAATAACCAATTTCGAAAATTTTTATATACCTTTTATCAGAACGAATATTTCGAGAGTCCGAAAAAAATAGTTCCGGTTAATCGAGGTTATTGAAATGAAATAGGCTTCTTCCCATTATTACATACTAAGTAATACATACCAAATTGCAAGTCTCTATCTCAATTGCTTTCGGGAGATAGAGCGTTTACAGACACACAGACACACAGACGGACGGCAAATTTTTTTTTCTAAAAATATGTTTTTCGGAATCTCCAGTGTCTGAAACGTGTAAATCCGTCAATTTTTTTTTTCGATTTTCAAAACTATTACAAGACTTACCCTATACTACGTATGATGGGTAAGTAACAAATAAACAAATTAATACTCAGTATTCATACGCCAAATAAAAATTTGCAAGATTTCGCTCTTTCACAATCATATCGAAATAGGCAAAGTTTACAAAAAATGCGTAGATACGATTACAGATAATAATATTCAATTACAGATAATAATATTATTCAATTATTATAGAATAACAATAGGAATTGTATATTTCTTTTCTCATTACATTTCATTATTTTTACCCTCTAAAGGGTGGGGGGTTATTAAATATCCCACTTAACTTTAATATCCAAATTTCACCATGACATCAGAATTTTGAAATAAAATTTTGTTTTTATACCGTACGTGAAGAAAAGCTTTTACTTTTATAAAATAAAATTGTTCGTAAAATCTAATGTCATTCAAGCATTTCAAAATTTTAGCACGAGAATTTACCCCTCAAAATTTTAATTAGTTAATGGATGTGTATCTCTATTTTCAGAATAATTATTTGATTTTTTGAGAAAATTAGTAAATTATATAATAAAATCTTCCAATAGTATAATTAATTTTTTCCAAAAATTTACGAAACCGAAATTTGAAACTATGCGTAATTTATAACTAGATGCATACTTTTTCTAAATTATATATTAAGTGGAAGACAAAATAAATAATTTCGGTTCCTTTTGCTTCTGAAATTGCGTAAATGCAAATACACTGTTCGGTTTATAATAAATCATTCAAACGTGAACAACTCGCAATCTCAAACCACAACGGCTTCTTTTACAAGTTATAGAATTACAATCGAAAGATAATTCATCGTATTTCCCAAATAATGATTAAATTAATATATTTTATATCCCATATAGATATATTTTTTCTCGTGGAATATTTTGAACAGCAACAGCAAAAATATTCTTGTAAAATCCTTAATCCTTTATTTAATACAAAACCACTCCAATAAATAAATAAAAAAAGTCTTATATTTATTATTTTTATCTATTCACATTCAAAACTGTATAATTAATCAAAAGTAATTTATAAAAAATAAATTATTCTGCAGAAGGAGGTTTTCGCTCGCTTAAATATAATTTACAAAAAATACCCCATTTGATTCGTTATTTATGTGTCTGTGTCTGCTATTTGGTACCATTAATAAAATTATTTTGAAAGTTTGTTATTTGATGGCAAAATCTGTTTCCGTTTCTTTTAGTTTGCGAGGTAGCGTCCCATTTTGTCAACCAATTTTAGCGTCGATGATTTTGCTATATATGACAAATTAGATGATACAGATAATGAAACTGTCAATTAGTTGTCGCACCAGAAAGTGACTTGCCATAGCAGCATCGCACAGCTTGCTACACCGATTGCTGACTACTGATGTTATCCCAAATCGGAGACATCATCAGTAATAGGGTTGCCAATCATTTCACATTGCAGCGGTGTTTGTGACAATTCTATAGCAACAACCCCCGCTGGAACTCTCCAAATGTCGTTATCTATAGAATCTAATCTATCATATATACCAAACTCAACGAGTTTAAAATTGATAGCTAATATGTGACGCTGCCTCCCAGGCTAATTATTAATAATTATTATTACAAAACATTTTTATAAAAAATACACACACGCTCTTTGTTTGGTCTTTTACAAAGTATATGTAATAAAAAGAAATGCAATCTATAAATTACACTTCGAGTTATGCCTAAATAATGGACTTTTATCTTTAACATTGATTGGTTTATTTTTCTATAAGTTATATCGTATTAACTTATCATTAAAAATTTATGCCAATTTGAAATTCCACAGATTTTGCATGTGGAAATTAACAATGCGATTAAATTTTGATATTGCTATTGAACTTATAAACGTTACGTTCGATTTTAATATGTTTATGACCCTTTATTACGAAATAAACCACATACAATTATAAAGAACTTTGTAATCCTTAAAACAGTACTTTTATTCTTTAGAACCAACGATATAGCTATTTTTGTGTTTTTTTTCCCTTGACGTAAGCACAAGTAGCAAGCACGAGTAGTTCCTCATATTCCAACTGGGCATGTTCTTTCCCACTGCTAATTTCTAAATATTTTTCCTCATAGAAAGTGTTTAAGATTAATTAACTTGATGAAAACTGTGTGAAAAAACTAAGGTCAAAGAGCATGAGCATGTCCAGGTTTGATATCACGATACACAAATGGTACTAAAACAACACTTGATTTTTTCACAAACCTGAGTGTCATGTGTTATTTACTGGAGTAATAGCTATAGTGTTATGAGATTTTCCGTTGGACAGTAGTATTACTAATATTGTCCAAAATATAGCGAAAACGAAAATATTGGCACAATTCTATTTTGTGGATAGCTATTTATTAAATAATAATTCACATTTAAAACAAAATTGATCAAATTTAAAACAAAATTAAAAGTAAAAAAAAAAAAAAAAAACTGCGTTTTCTAGTTTTTAAAACACAATTGTACTTCTACGAAACTATTAGATAAGTATAGTTATATTTTATTTAGTACACAATATTTCATATAATATATTTCAAATATATAATTCAAAATATTTTGCATAGAGGATACCTTTCAAAATAAAAATGAAACAAGTTAATAATTTAAAAATATTTCACTCAAAAACAAGTTTCCAGTGTCAAGCGTTACTCAATTGGATGATAGTTCTAGTGTTAGTTCACATATTTGAGTACCCCATTACAGTTGGTGATAAAGCAGAATGATATGAATGAGTGCCTCATTATTCAGGTTTTGTGAACTTCATAAAAAAGTTCCTCTCTCGTTATTTTGATGAAAACTCGAACATCGAAAGTGTTTGCCAGAAAACTCAAAAGCTTGAAAATTTAATATATATATATATATATATATATATATATATATATATATATATATATATATATATATATATATGAAATACTTTCAAATTATCAAGTAATATTATATATTTTAATTTATTAAATTAAAATTAAAATAAAATAATTAATGGTTTTTATTTATATGTATATCATATTTTTTTTTCTACATTTTTTAAAATGTTGTAATCTATTTAGTTAAATAAAAATAACTGTAACTGTAGGTTACAATTTATGATCTGAAGGATTCTCTATTTAACTGTGAATTTAACCTCTTCTTTTGGATACAACTTTGTACATGTGCTCACAATATACTAAATATCTTGGGATATTATTAATATAAGTAATATATATATTTTTTATTTTTTTTAATTCTTTTTCACACTCCTTTTCAAATTGTATGTATAATTTATAATATTCCATTGTAAAGGTCTTGTTATTCAATATTGTTTCAGCGATTGTTCGGGCAAGATATGGCACTATATTTAGCAAAAGCTGGTGTCATATACAGAAAACAATCGTTCTTTGCTTATAAATGTGATTTTCTTGCCCTTGAAAAAGTAAATTACTTTATAAGCTTTTATTTGTGTATATACTCGTGTGGTTTATATTTCATTCCTTATTTTCTATTTATTTAATTTTTTTTTTCTTCTTCTTAATTTGAATTAATAATGTTACTTTTATTAGGACTACAATTTTAATTTGTAAATTGACAGGGCTCTTTGGTATCGGGATTTCAGTGTATGTGGTCAGTTTCTTATGTTTCAATGGTTAAATTTTACTTAAAGTTATATATATATATATATATATATATATATATACTAAAATAAAAATATTTAAAAAAAATAAAACAAAAGAAAACATAAACGAATTTAATGAATGTTTTAAATTAAATTCCATTAAAGGTTATAATGTAGGAATGTTGTAAGAAAAAAGTAAAACATTCAAAGTTTCACAGATACCTTCGAATGTTACTTACCCATCATACGTAGTATAGGGTAAATCTTGTAATCGTTTTGAAAATTGAAAAAAAAAAAAAATTGACGGATTTACACGTTTTAGACATTGGAGATTCCGAAAAACATATTTTTAGAAAAAAAAATTTGCCGCCCGCCTGTCTGTGTGTGTGTCTGTAAACGCTCCATCTCCCAAACAAACTGAGATAGAGACTCGTAATTTGGTATGTACTTAGTATGTAATAAGGGGAAGAAGCCTATTGAACTTCAGTAACCTCAATTATCCGGAACTCTTTTTTTTTTCGGGTTTCTCAAAATATTCGTTCTGATAACAGGTATATAAAAAATTTCGAAATTGTTTATTTTAAGGAGTGAATATAAAAAACAATAAACAAAAAAAAAACATAATGTTGCATAAAGAATGAAGTCGATCGGATAATGAGTTGCCGAGATAATTGTAATCCTATTTTCAGCACTCTTCGATTTTTCATGACCATGTATTTCATCCAAATTTCAATTCAAATATATATTTTAATTGGAAATGAGACGCTTAAACTGACGCAATAAACCGTTAGTTAATATGATTAACATTTTTGGAGTTATAAGGATGTTTCTTTTACGCAATTCAGTAATAGAACATTTGAAGTTCATGACGTCATCAAGCCACGATTTTATTCGAATTGCAATGCATTTTATAAGTAGTTTACACATGTTTTATTTTCATATTTTATATACATATCCATGATGCGTAAGTATTACGGTGGCTCCCATCGACTAGTTTCTAACACATGGGCTGATAAGTTCCCGGTCTAATAAAAAAAAACAACTTTATAACTTTATGACTTTATAATTTAATAACTTTAATAAATAACATAACTTTAATAATAAATAATAATAATTTAATAATAATAATAACAATGTAATAATAATAATAATAATTTAATAAATGAATAATAATAATAATTTAATAAATGAATAATAATAATAATTTAATAAATGAATAATAATAATAATTTAATAAATGAATAATAATAATAATTTAATAATAAATAACATAATTTTATAAAGAAAAAGCTCCAAACAGTGCTCAGAATCATCGACTCGTTGTTGTTTTTAGTCAAAAGTCAACACGCACGGCAGCCACTTTGACAACAGCTTTTTTATAGACAAATGCTCATTCAAAATAAAACCTACTCGTTCCTTGGATATCTTCAGATTCTGTGCTATCTCCTGCAACTTCACTTTATGGTTCCCCAAAACGATTTTGTGGAATTTTTTTATGTTTTCCGGAGTAACCACCTCTTTTGCGTGGTGCATCACTGGTGTCTGTACGACCACGTTTAAATTCAGCAAACCAGTCAATAATGGTTGATTTACCTGGTGCAGTGTCCGGATAACGCTTATCATGCCAAGCTTTTGTTTGAACGGTGTTTTTTCCAATCAAATAACAATTCTGGAAATTCTTGTTTATCTATTTTTTTGTTTATCAACAAAGTCGTTCAACTAAAACTACTCTAACGTTTTATCCACACGGCGAATCGTCATGACATTTTTTCTGCTACCTTTTAAAGTTTAGTATTTACTAAAAAAAGCATCGGTTCGGCGATTTAAACGCCATCTGTGTGCAAGACCGGGAACTTATCAGCCGATGTGTTATATGTGTCAAGAAACTAGGTGGTTATAAAGCGTTACGGTAATATGACATAACAGTACGGAACCCTAGGGGTGCGAGTCCTACTCGAGTTTGTCCTGTTTTTCTTTCTTTTTTTATTTATTTTTTATTTTTTTTTAATACGCAATGAATTAAACTTGAACACAGTTCATTTTTAATCCAAATGCGCAGAAAATACAGTATTTTCGACCGTAAACATATCAGCGAAAGCTCTAAAGTTCATTTAGTTGTGTAAATAACCCCCATTCCTGCAGCATTATACAAATCACGTTTCATACGCGATACCGCTAACACGCGACTTTTATCCAGTCCCTTGAAACGCGGCTTAACCGGGTTCGACTGTATATCTGAAATTTTGTAAATTATAGGAATGAAGAATAAGAAAAGTACTTTTCTATAAATAAAGATAGTACTTAACTTATTTCTTTCAATCATTGTTATTCCAGATTTACGTAAACATAAGATCCTACTCCAGTCATACACCAAAACTCGCAAGTTAATGTTAACCCTATGGAAACAAATTTCTCGTTCCCAATTTAATATTTTTAAATGATTTTTTTTAATAAGATAGTTGATATCAATCTCTAATCAGGACTTTTTCACTTTTTCGATTTTGGTTGCAATTTTTTTCTTATGACGGTATATTCATTTTCAAAACCTTTTCCTAAACAGACAGTGATCTCATAAAAGAAACCTTCAACGAAAATCGAAAAAGTGAAAATAAGGCCCTGTTAGATATCAACCTCATTTGTTCTGTGCAGAAAAAAAAAAATATTGAAATGTAAATAAGAAATTTGAAAAGAACGCTCCCATAGATTTAATATTAGCTAGCGAGTGTCGACGACTAACTATTGTAGGTTCTTATCTGATCAGTTGGATGATTTCAGGTGACTCATTTTTCTTATTAATTTTTGGGACCGAAGCAATAAATAAAATAAAATAAAATACTTGCAAAGTTATTTTTATCTTCAGCTAATGCTTCAGTAGACTACAGTAAGAACTTCAATATACGAGTAACATAACAGGGTAGTTTGATCACAACTTAAAGGATAAAATTATTCTGCGCTGCCATAAAGTTCAATTCTAAATAGCAAATAAAATTTTGTTTTCATACGGTCATACTTTGGTCTCATGGCATAAGGTGCATTTAGGGACATGCTGTGTCAAAATTACAGAACCACGGATGTTACTATAGATTCTTAATTAATCTTTATACAGGATATATAAGACAATTATTTCGGTGCTACGAATTAGTGTAGTTATTTTATAACTGCTATTTTAATCTATTTTATGAACAATAGAACAACATTACGTGAGTAATTCCAAATTTTCCTTGTTAGCTTTCTCCTTTTCTTAAAGTGAAGCAACTTAGAAATTAAACCTTAATTTAGTTCATTATAAAAGCAAGCTGGTTATGTAAAAAGGGATATCATACATGAAAATATTGCTAATGTTTGAGAAATGCATGCAGTTTGTCGTAATTTATTTTGGCAGTAATCGGATTTTTTAAAAAGTACTTCGACATTTATGAAGGAGTGAATTAATTCATGAAATATATGTCTCGTGGTTTCTACACTATTTTTTCTCCCGAAAAGCAAGAAAACTGTAAAAACTATTCATGTGATTAAATCCCCTACAAAAAGTAATAATTAAAGTAAAAAATAGGAAATTTAAAGGAATTACAATTTTTCCGTATATGTTTTAAAATATTTACATCAGAATTCATTTCTATATATAAAATGTCGTTTTTAAAATATTTTTCGGTTAAATCTTTCGTAGATTGAAATGTCAAAAATTGACGGATCTTTTTTGACGCTGTAGAAGGTTGCCAAAAAAGGAATATTTTTGAGAAAATTTGTTTGACATTTCTGTGACTTTCATTTGTATAAGCAATGATAAAATCGAATGGGCTTAGAATCAAGAATATATACAGGGTCATTCATAATTCCCTCCGGGGTTTCGAAACGTTATAGTAAAAAAACGAAGACGAATATGAAAAAAAGAAACATGAAATTATTCCGAAACTATTCAAGTTTCACTTACATACATTACAGGTGTTCTATGTGTGAACCCTTGGTCACACGGCATACATCCATGCGATAGTCCAGTTCCTGCCATACTCCGTTTCTTTAAATCTGAATCAGTGGTGTCAGTTCAACGGGCCTTTCGTGATAAATATCGAAAACAGGGACCAACTGACAAAACAATTCATGTGTGGTACCGGAAATTTAAAGAAACGGAGTATGGCAGGAACTGGACTATTGCATGGATGTATGCCGTGTGACCAAGGGTTCATACATAGAACACCTGTAATGTATGGAAGTAAAACTTGAATAGTTTCGGAATAATTTCATATGTTTCTTTTTTTCATATTCGTCTTCGTTTTTTTACTATAACGTTTCAAAACCCCGGAGGCAATTATGAATGACCCTGTATATTTCAAAAAAGAATTTATGCAATATATTATACATGAAATATTCCGTTTTGTTCAGACTTATTCAGGATGTTCTGTTAAAATGTCGACAAAATCAGAGAGTAACTAGCGAATGAAAATAAAGAAAAAAAAATGTTACTATTGAACATATTGTCGCAATTTGCTTATAAAAAAATAGATTCAGGGAGTCTAGTTCAAGCTGAATCCGGATTTGCGTTACCCCTTTCAACAATAATGAATAGATTTACCTTGCTTTGTATGCACATTGTAAAAATTGATAAAAGTCATAGTAAGTTATCAGTGACAATACTCAACAACACATAAATGAACTAAAATATTTACATCAGAATTTATTTCTATATATAAAATATCGTTTTAAAAATATTTTTCGGTTAAATCTTTCGTAGATTGAAATGTCAAAAATTGACGAATCTTTTTTGACGCTGCAGAAGATTGCCTAAAAAGGAATATTTTTGTAAAAATTTGTTTGACATTTCTGTGGCTTTCATTTATATAAGCAATGATAAAATCGAATGTGCTTAGAATCAAAAATAAATATTTAGAAAAAATATTTTATGCAATATATTATACATGAAATATTTCTTTTTGATCAGACTTATTCAGGGTGTTCTGTCGAAATGACGACAAAATCAGAGAGGAGATAACGAATGAAAATAAAGATTAAAAAAATATTACTTTTAAAAACATTGTCGCAATTTACTTATAAATAAATAGGCACAGGGAGTCTAGTTCAAGAGAATTCGGATTCATGTTCCCCATTTCAACAATAATGAATAAGTTTACCTTGTTTAGCATGCACATTGTAAAAATCGATAAAAGTCCATAGTAATCAGGGATTAGTCAGTGATTAATCAGTGACAATACTCAACAACACATAAATGAACTAAAACCTAACTGAACTACCAACCACATAATGAAATATAGATCGCCCAGCTTAGTGCATTTTGTACTGCAATTGTGACAACTAACAATATCATTTTTCATCACAAAATCATTTAGTTTAGTAAATTTTTATCACAAAGCTCTTGTGTAATTGTTTTTAGTGGCTTATTTTATGTTTTTGTGGTGCTATACACAAATCTAAAGTTGTCCAACAGAATGTGTTTCGGCAAATATGAGAAATCATGAAAAAGCTTCTAACAATTACAGTTTTTTTGGTTATTGGCTTATAACTTGCATAGTAAGCTTTTTACGCAAAAGGTTATCCTATATTAAAATAAAGACGAGACAATTACCTACAATTTATATTCCTATCATTTTTTTACGACATATAATTTCCGCAGAAGCGTTGAAAAATTGTGCAAAAATCGCTAATTTTGGGAAAATGGCAAAAAATACATTTTTTTTTACATAATTTCCGTTCATAACACTAAACGTAAGTATTTCACTGCAAACATTATTCTATACTTTGAAAAAACAGATAAAATTTTCTACAATTTATGTGTAATTTTTTTTTTGGATCTTGAATAATTGTGATAAAAGCAATGACGAATGCACAACGTAGTCAGCCGCCTCCTTATTCAGTGCCTTAAATACATCATTATACGTGTGCGCAGGTATGTAAAACGTCAACGTTAGATTATATACGTACAACAAAATGATAAACAACGAGTCATGGTTGATTAGAATGAAAACTATTTAATGTTAAACAATATGATAAAATAGGTAGGTAGATATTTTATCTACCACCTCTTTTCGACCACTGTACAGGGTTATTCTAAATGATGGACCCATTTTCAAAAAAATGTATTTAATTAAGTACAAATTTAAAATGAACAATCTTTATACCAATGAAAAGAGGAAGTTTCAAAGTTTTTTTAAGACATTATAAATGTTCAATGTGTCCAATGTGTATGTAAAAAACTTTGAAACTTCCTCTTTTCATTGGTATAAAGATTGTTCATTTTGGATTTGTACTTTAATAAATACAATTTTTTAAAAATGGGTCCATCATTTAGAATAACCCTGTAGTATGCGAAATGGAACCACGTCTTCTTTATGCAAAAGCATTTACACCAACTGAACGGGATAATCTCCAAAGGTGCATGTATGTCATAGATGGAGAATATTTGCTGCATAGAATCGTGTGGAGCAGGGATCAGTCATTTTTATCAGTTTGTGAAAGTTAAATTTAATTTATCAAGTACAAGTAGAAGGACAATACTGTAATTGTGTTCGATGGTTACCCTGAAGAAATTTGCAGTGGTACTAAATATGCTGAGTGAGTAAGAAGAGCACTTAAACAAACCTCAATAGATTTGATGTTCAATGAAACAATGGTGCCTACAGTGCCACAAGAAAAATTCCTTGACAATATGAAAAACAAAGAGTGTCTGATTTTAATGTTGGAGGATAAATTTGCAGCAGTTGACATTCCCACAAAGCAGTCACAACAGGATTCGGATACGCTTATTGTCATCACAGCAAAGGACTTTGCACAGCAACATAACTCTGTAATTTTCATTGGTGAAGACGTAGAAATGCCTAGGATAATGATTGAACGAGGCTAACGAAAAAGACCGCGGTTCATTCCACTTATGTTATTTACAGACCGCTAGTGTGACGTGAGGCTCTTTTCGTACGCCTGCATTGGTGGATTCGAGCATCACGTGACTCCAGCGGTCTGTAAAAAAAGATACGCATAAAGCACCGCGGTAGCCTTTCTTTTTCGTTAGCCTCGATGATTGAACTTATGAACTCATGACTTATGTTTATGTGCTTATGGAATTGTGTATCTTCTGTGCTTAAGAAACTACCCGCATTGCAATCTGTTTTTTCAACATTACAAATGATTTCAGCATTACGAGTTCCAAACATTGCACATTCATAATTCCTGAACTACTTGAACGAATGATTTTCTATTTGGTATTATCTTAAGTTAAAATTTGTTGAAATAGCCAAAAACTATGTCAAAAGTAAGTGTTCGTATTGAAAATTTCCAGGGTTTGGTATAATTTCAGTGTGAAGACGACCACCACCTAAACTCAATTTTGTAGAATACATTGAAGAAAGACAATTTTCAGTCGAATTATTATTTTTTTTTTCTGCGAGAATTTAGAAATTAAAATATATTATTATTTTTTGGCCGACTGTACCTTGCTTGCGTGTGGATCGCCTGGTTAGAAGAGAATGATAAATAAATATTTTCAGATTCTTCTTTAGGCAGATAAATGTGCGCACATTTCCTTTAGCTTTAAATTGTTCTTACATTAGACTTTATGTACTTTTTACTTTATTGAGCTAAAATATGCAAAAATTAAAAAGCTAAAAAAAAAACAAACTTCATATTAAATTAAAAAATAAAGACTGAAAATTGTAGGTTAAATATTTGTTTACAGGACAAATTGGCTCATAATGTTTTATAGGAAATTGATTAGTTATGCAATTTATGTTCAAGCAATAATGAGACCATTTTTCAAAATTATAGGACATATTTATGAAACATTGATAACTCTTAAGCTTAATTCTATAATTTTTCATAAAGTATTCAATAATTTAGCTTTTTTTTGCAAATAAATTTATTAAACTTGAATATTCGCTATAATTGATACATTCTTAAACATCTTTGCTTTCACAAAATTAATTAATCCTTACCTCAAACTTCTCTTTTGTTTTCCCGTTATCTGTGTTTTATTTTATTTATTTATTTATTTATTTATTTTTTTACGAATATATATTATATTTGTTGATAAATTAACAATGAAAGATATTTTTGAATAATTGTTGAGCATTTTACCCTTCTTTTCTCGATTTTGCTGATGTCACACAAAATATATTTTTTTATAATTTAATATAGAATTTTCTTTCCGTTAAAGTTTTTACACAAGTATTTTCTTAAAGTGGGAATACTGTAAAATATTGAATTTTTTTTTCACAGTCTATACATTGATTATCTTATAAAGATTGTTTGCATGTAAATAAGAAATTCTTTCATCTTCATCCAAATTCATACTTTAATTTCTTTCATATATATTTATTCTTTATTTGCATTTATTGATATTTGTAGTGGCAGCAAAGCAACATTAATTTGATTAATGCTTCTTTAAATTTTGAAAGTATAATGGTATCTGAGTTTTCTAAAGATAAAGAACACTTTTAAGGTTCATGGGTAACTACAAAGCGGTTATTGAATATTTTCGTTTATGTTTATAATTTATTTTCCTAGGTAAAGAATCATTGGACTTTTTTTTCAGTGTACGTATTGCATTTTTCAGATGAACACTTAGTGTGATCTTACGAAATGTAATGTTTCGATAAAAATGGATTGTGCTTACAATACAGTATCCAAGTATTTATAAAGGTGCACATTTTTTAATGCGGAATTTTGTACATGCTTATAAAAGTAAAAACGTTTCTTAAGATAAAGAACTTTTTTCAGAATTGCAGATAACTCCAAAGAGGTTATTGTGTATTTTCTTCTCGTGGATATATTTAATTTTCCTAGACTAAGAAGATGAAAATGGATTATACTTACAATACAGTATTCAAATATTTATAAAGGTGTACATTTTTTAATGCGGAATTTTGTACATGTTTATAAAAGTGAAAAAAGTTTCTGAAGATAAAGAACTTTTCTCGGAATAGCAGGTAACTCCAAAGAGGTTATTGTATAATTTCTTTTCGTGGATATATTTGATTTTCCAAGATTAAGAATCATTGGTCTTTTTTCAGTGAACGTATTACATTTTTGAGATGAACACTTAATGCAATCTTATGAAGTGTAATGTTTAGATGAAAATGGATTATACTTACAATACAGTATCCAAATATTTATAAAGGTGCACATGTTTTAATGCGTAATTTTGTACATGTTTATAAAAGTAAAAAGCTTTCTAATAATAAAAAACTCTTTTCGGAATCGCAGGTAACTCTGAAGAGGTTATTGTATGTTTTCTTTTCGTGGATATATTTGATTTTCCTATATTATGGAGATTTTTTTTTCAGTGAGCGTATTACATTTTTGAGATGAACACTTAGTGCAATCTTATTAAATGTAATGTTTAGATGAAAAGGGATTATATTTACAAGACAATATCCAAATATATATAAAATTACACATTTTTTTATGCGTAATTTTGTACATGTTTATAAAGTGAAAAGTTTTTAAAGATAAAGAACTCTTTTCGGAATCGCAGGTATCTCTGAATAAGTTATTCTATATTTTCTTTTCGTGGATATATTTGATTTTCCTAGATTAAGAAGAATTAGTATTTTTTCAGGGAACGTATTACATTTTTGAGACGAAAAATTGGTGCAATCTTATGAAATGTAATGTTTAGATGAAAATGGATTATGCTTACAATACCGTATACAAATATTTATAAAGGTGTGCATTTTTTAATGCGTAATTTTGTACATGTTTATAAAAATAAAAGTTTTGAATCTATTAAAAAATAATACCCCTTGTTAAATTTTATGTGCATTCTGATTAATGGGCACTGCTAAATTGTGAACATTTTATAACATATTCTACACTATCAAAATTTGGATGCTGTCTTCCAACTCATGTGATTTGTGTTATGCATTAAGTATGTCTAGTATGTTTGGTCAGCAAATATATTCTCAGTGTATATTAATCTAGAGTTACAGTCTTAGCTCTCATGTATAACATTTATAATCACTCTGTAAACACAATATTATGCTTTATACTTGTTGACAGGACAAATATGATGATAATGTCTGATCGGAAATCGATTAATTATTCAATTTATGGTCAAGTCCTAATGAGGCCATTTTTCAAATTTATAGGGCACATTTATCAAACTTTGATGATTCTTAAAATTTATTTAATAGTATTTTGTTAATTGTTCAATAATTTAGCTTTTGTACAAATAAATTTATTAAACTTGAATATTCGTCATAAATATACATTTTTAACATTATACTTTCACAAAATTAATTAATCCTTCTCTCAAACTTTTCTTTTGCTTTCCGTTTATCTTTGTTTTATTTTATTTATTTCCTTTTTTTGCGAATATATATTATATTTTTCGAGAAATTAACAATGATGAATATTTTTGAATAATTGTTAAACATTTTACTCTTTTTTTTTGGGTTTGGCTGAAGTTATACAAGCGCATAGCTGCCAACGTTTACGCTTTTTTGTTACCACTAAACATTAATAGAATTTTTTTCGGTATTAAATCGCGTGATTTCGAAGATTTAATAAGCTAAAATTTACTATAAAATTTTAGTGGTTGGAAAAAAGCGTAAATTTGGCAGTTATGCAAACGATAATTTTTCAGTAGGCATTTCATAGATTTCATTTTCAGTAGGTATATGTTGACCTATATTCAATTGACCTATGTCAGTTGACGGATGTTGATTAGAACACCCTATATTAATCCTGAATAACATATATCAATCACATGCTAAGCCGGTTATAATTACGAGAGTTAGAACACAGTCAGACTGTCAGATATATATAATCATTACAATTATTATCTTCCTTTGTATTAACGCAAGAAACAACAGTTATTTTTTTTTATAAGTAAAACATAAAATAGATACATAAGATTTTTGTTTTTGACATTTCTTTGGATTTCTGTTTGCTTTTCATATTTGCTTTTGATATGTCAATGTTTGCTTTTCATTTTTTTGTTTATTCAGCTTTTTATTTTAACTTTACAGATATCTAATATTTGCATTCAGAATTTTTTTTTTGTGCATAAAGAGTGTGTTTTGTATCAGAATGCTAAATTTTATATTTTTGCAAAACTAGCATATTGCATTCAGAGATTTCGTTTAATTCAGTTTTAGTAAATAGTAACTTTGGGCAAAATTTCGTTATTTATAAATATATTTTTAAAACCTCTTTTTTTTATTAAAAGTATTCTGGTTTTGCTTTCGCCCAGGTTAGATGAAATTATATATTCAGATGTTTAACTTTAGATAATTTATTGAAATGGCAGGAAGATATTAGTTATGCATTCAGATTATTATTATTACTAGATGGAACCCGTCAGAACGTGACGGAAAAAATACTATAACAATATCAGTAAAATAAGCTTCTTTATTATTTAAGTAGGGCTTCGTATGAAACAGTCTTTCAAATATTTTATATTAAAAAATCCCCCCCCCCCCAGTGAAATGCTATTTCCGATGCAAACTGCAAATGAACACTCCGTAAACAAATGTGTAATGCAAATCAGTTTGACATTACCACCATATTCCCCACGACAAAAAAAAAAAAAAAAAAAAAAAAAAAAAAGATCATGGACCTATAAAGTATCATACAAATAATCCTATCATAAAGTATCATACAAATTTCCTACTTTCATCTCATATTCAGTAAATAAAAGAACATAGTATAAGCACCCCCCCCCCCTGTGATAATGCAATCGAATGAGCTCCTATGCGCATATGTATTGCATCTGCCCAAATTCACCGTTGAAGTTCGACGTTAAAAAAAGTTTTAAAATGTTTAAATTAAAAGTTTTAAAATGTCCTCTTTAATCATTGTTCGTTTCAAATCCATATCTTCTAAAACGCATCCATTGTTTTAAGCTAATCAATTTTTATGTAAAAATGAAGAATTTTTGTTAAAAATAATAAATTAATATGCAGATGAGGGAGAATTTTAATGTTTTCAATTGTAATTTATTTGTATGGTTTCTTCTATCCCTTTACATAATCAGGATGATTATTCCTTTTCCATCACAGTCGGTCTCTTATACAGTTAAATATCCAATAGATCCTTAAAAAAATAATAAATAACAGTTCCTAGCTTATTCTGATTCAACATATACATCAAAGAATTCAACATATCAATTTTATGTTAATCATAAACTAAAAATATATTTTTTTTCTTTTGACAGATTTTATATTAGCGCCTAAATACTCTATCTTATAGATAATCTGATCTTATGATTTATCAGATTTTTATTATTATTATTATTATTTCACTTTTCATGAAGGTTAGGGATGCCTATTTTCAATTGTTGCAACTTTCCAAGGGGCTATATTTTACATTATTAAAACAAACGGATGGTCATTGTTGAGATAGAATTGAAAAATATCTCATGCTTGAAAATTATTTAAAAAGTCGGCAATTAATTAAGCGGTAGATTTCAAATAAATTTCAATCGAAAGCTAATTTTTTTTCTAATTGAGGATGTAAGAATTGAAATTGTAAAATGTAGTAAAAAAAATAAATGTTTAGTATTTAGAAGTGATGTAAGCGCGATGAAAGCTAAAGCGGTTGCGCCGTTTGTTATAACAACCGTTATACATTTCTAAAAATTTCCACTACGTTTTCGCTGGCGTCCAAAAGTAGACTACCATTTTTTGACATCAAAAGAGAAATTCACAGTGAAAGAAATAGGACTTTGCCGCTAATAAGGAACTGTTAAATGAACTTATAACAAACCTACCAAAATAATTCCTATAAAATATTAGTCTTACATTGTTTATTCTAGCTAAAAATACAATCATTATTTCAAGTTTTTTTTTCCTGAAATTCTTTACTGTTGTGAATTTTTTTATTAAAAAAGAAAATCTTAATAATTTAAATCCTATAATTCCTATAACTTAATCCTATAATTTAAAAAAAGTAATTGGTAACATGTAATAAAGATATGCAATCAAGATGAAGCAACCAATAAAGGCTCCAGTTCTAATCTTTAAAATTAAAAATTGAAATATCAGTTAATATTACGCCATATTGACCCAATCATATAAATTTTTCTTTTTAGTTTTATCAATGTTAAAATGCATTTCAAGCTAAGCATAACGTCATTTTCACCGGTACAAACTTTTCACACGTACATTTATGCTGAAGCACCATGCATACAAATAAAAATATATTTTGCATTTAATTGTAATGAAAAAATGAGATCAACAAAGTTATAATTCTTAATGAAAAAATGAACCCAATGGACAATATTTCCGTGACGTCACAGTAAATATGAATTTTTATTTGCTTATAAAACACACGGATAAATATTTTTACCGAAATACTTAAATATTTTAACTATATTTTAACTTACAAATTAAAAAATTCGACCTAAAGTCACGTGCTTTTAATATTTAATATTTATTTTTTATGCTCGCAATCATTGAGTTCAGAAAATAAACTCTGTACGTCGCAACAGTGGGCGTTAATCCGATTGCCGACTTTATGACATCATAAGCAGAAGTAAAATTTTAATTTAAGATTACGGCTAATTAATTAAATTTTCGAACAAACGAATGTACGATAACAAATCTGTGACCAAATATCTTTCATTTAAAAAAAGAATGATGTAATTTGATGTAGTAGTTTGTTCTCACGAATTGTCTAAACAAAATGCTTAGCGTTTTAAATATATAGATTTATTTTAACATTAAATGCGAATTTTATAGTTATCGTGTTTAAAATTTTTATTAAGATATTTTAATAAGGAAATTTATAAAAATCATAGAGTAAAATGTGATTAGAATAAAGCAATCTAGATTAACACGTGCGAAAGTACTCAAATACTTATTTACATTTTTAATTGCTTTCTTACATAATACAGAGTGTGCACAAATGATTGACCGTGTTTTCTTACCTCATAACTTTTGATTTAAGAATATGACAAAAATATTATTTCATATTCGTAAATTACAGCTCAGAATATTTTTTTAATAACACAAACAAAGTTACATATAGGTAAAGTTGTAACTCAAAACGCTATTAATCAAATAACGAGTATAATCTAATAATAATTAATATTAAAATTTTATCAAATTTATCAAAAATCTATTAATGAATTATGTAATATCTATCTATCTAACTTTGTACTCATAATTCATTAACAGCTTTTCGATATATATTTTTGATATTGTAACTACAACTCTTATTAACACTTTTAAACATTTTAGACCAGTGGTTCCCAACGGGGGGCGTACGCCCCACAGGGGGGCAATTTAACTTTTCAAGGGGACAATTCGGAATTTCTGTGAACTCATACCTTCTGAATTGTTTTTCTAATAGTAATGTTGTAGACTGTAAATAAAAGTTACACATTCAAATTAAAAAAAAAAAAAAAAATATTCAATAAAAAAAAAAAATATCCATTCAAAAGTTTTAAATACAATTCTACCAGAACAATTATAGAAAAAACTTTTTAACATATCTAGATACCTTTTATATATTTAAGAATTCTTTATAATTTTTCTGATTTATAAGTATTTTAGAATTTTAAACAACTTTTTCGATTATTTATTGAATGAGTCGCACTGCAATATGTCACATGAAAATCAATTTTACACATGAAACTATTCAAGTGTATATTTAACAATTACTTGACGACCTTCCTTTATCACGTTTTATTCTGATTAGAAATTGTTGCGTAATTTAATCGTAGAAAATCTGTGATTAAATAAGACAAAAATGTTTTATTCAAAATTATTGATTTTTCTAATCAAGGATTCTGAGCACTCTATACATCACGCATACGTGGCGACCGTGTGCCAGTAAACTACGAGGAGTATCAGATGATTATAAAAAATATTTGATTCATCCATTACCTTCGGCACGTTTCAGGATCAATGTTAAATGCTTTTTACTCTATCAGGAGTAAATTCTTTTAAAATTTTATAAGAATTATATGTTACAGGGGGAGGGGGCATCATCATTTTAGAGAAGTTTTGGTGGGGCGCGGCTAAAAACAGGTTGGGAACCACTGTTTTAGACTTTCTATGCTGTGGTGAGGCAGGAGAAATTTTGTGGGCGGGACAAAAAAAAAATTAAATGGTAGATTATTATCTATTCCTTTCAACTAGAAAGCAACAAACAATTATGCATTTTTTTAAAATTAAAAACTTGTAAATAATTTAGCCTTTGTGTGTTGCTGGAGTTGGGGAGTTAGGACGCAGAAATTTAGAGTGCGTGAGTTAAATTCAGCTATTTGATCATTCATTATTCATTATAGCTACAAAATAACAAACAGCACAGAAATTAATTTTATAAAAAATTAAAACTTTTACAGATTATAGACATTTTATTGTCTGTGGAAGAGGATAGAGAGACAGAGAGTGGAGATGTTTGAGCTATAGTGTGAGATTTAGATAATTGATTATTTATTTATTATAAGAAAAATAATATTTTTTTTAATTTGAATTTGAAAGATTTGTGCTTTATGTAATAAAAAGATGGTGTTAGGGTGGGAAGAGAATCGAAAGATTCAGGAATCATCTAATTAATGAATGAAATGATTAATTAAAAATTGATGATAAATACAAATTTTGAAAACTTAAAAAAAGTAAAGATTTTAAATTTTCTATGCTATAGAGGCAAATGGAAGAAAGATACATTTCGTGTGTGTGTGGAAGGGGAATTTGGCTGATTGATTATTTATGTACTTTATTGTTTACTTATAACCTTTATTCTTACTTTTCAGTAACAGTAATGAGAGAAAAAAAAATTAAAATTAAAAAAAAAATCCGTTAAGAAGTGTCAAGGGAAAAATACAGTGGCTGCGGAATTAGAGGATTTGTTTTTAAAAAAGTGGAAATATTTACCAGAATAAAAGTGGAAAATTCTCATCACTGTAAAAAGAAAAATCTTGTAGAAAAAGTAAGTTATAATTTAATAAACTCCCCCCCCCCTCTTTTACCTCATCAGCATACACCAAAATGACATTTAATTTGAAGTCAAAATGTAATATTGTTTAGAACAATGCTAAATCACAAGGGAATCATATACAATCACTAGGAAAACCATTAATGATTTTTGGTCACATGATTGCTGATTTAGGGCCGCTGCGTAGCGATCCGGCCGCATCGCTGCGACTTTTCCGTCATTCGGCGATGTTCATTGTGGTTTTTAATTAATACATGGCTTTGTTAACAAAAAATGAAAAATCTGAATCTCAGGTGCATTAGGAGGAACATATTGAATCATGATAAAAACCAAATTATGAAAATATTGGCATATTTTAACTGTTTGATACAACATGTTTAATTTTGAAATTGATTTTTTTTTTAAATATCGCATTTAGTCCACATGATAGGTAAATGACAGGTTACGACAGAGTATAATATCCGGCTTCGCCCGCTATCGGACCGATTCTGATTTTCGAAAAAATCGAGAAAAATGGACTGGTACATTTTTACTTTATAAAAAATATGACTTCTTTTTAAAAAATGAAATTTATTTGGATTTATTAAAGAAAGGATAAAGTGTTTTGAAAGGAATATTAAACGAAACCCTTTGTGCGACCTTCGATCACACTTACCCACTTGTTACATATAAGTATGATAAAAATCTGAGAAGTTCAACATACAATTTTTAGTTGACTCACTATATTTAAAGAAGATCTTTAATATGCACTTCAAAAAGGTGACGATTTTCAGTAATATAAATAAATTATTATTTTTTAAAAGTTAAAATGTTATATAAATAGTCATTCTTTTCCGTATGTCAATCTATTTTATGTTTTTTTTTTCTTAAACTAATTAACTTTTTTAGAAATCTTACCCTTATAGTTATACAGCACACCTGAAGAAAAGTTCAAAAAGATTTAAAATTTTAGGAAAAATAGAGTTCTACTTTTTTTTTTAACTCAAAGAAAAAAAATCGAATTTTACCGCATGAATTGGATTTATTCTTGATTGAATTATTTTCCTTCATGCAACCATTTAATAAAATGCCAAAAAGACATTAAAAAATACTCAAACAATAAGAAAAAAGTCTAATGGGTTCTGAGTCCCCGGAAGTGAATAATAATTTGCTTATGAAAATATTAACCGAACATTTTTGTCATACCTTGAAGAATTAATTCTATTAAAGTTAGCTCTAGATTCCTTATGTGAAATGCATAGAATTCCTTACTTTGTATTTTTTCACTCCTAAGTTTGAATAAGAAAAGGAACTCTTAATTATAAATAAATTGCATTTTTTCTAAAAAAAAATGCTAACATTGTCATTAATGATTTTTTTACAAAACAGAATTCTTTGAACCACTTTAATTAGAGCTGCTGCTTTATTTTTATTATTTACTTAAATTACTGTATTATATGATTTCACGTGCTTCTATATATCCACAATCTTAATTTATTTATGTTTATTACCAGCAGTAAAAACTGCATAAAAGAAAATGTTGAGGTACTAAATATTTATTTTTTTAGGTGATACAACTTTTAGCAAAACATAATGCTAAAATAATTCCGAATTGTATTTATTCTTGAAGGAAACACCTTGAAAAAGTATATTCCTTGTATAATTTTTTAAACAAATTTCTCAAACACAAAAATTCTTTAGGAAAAAATACTTAAAACATACTTAAATATATATATATATATATGAATATAGACGAAAGAGAAATTTGAAAACAGATTCATTCAATTACTATAAATTATTAATTTATTATTTTATATAAACTAGTTATTTTAATTTTTGATTTTTAATTAATGATTTTTTTACAATACAAAATTCTTTGAAACACTTAAAGTAGAGCTTCTGTTTTATTTTATTACTTACTTAAATTACTGTATTATATGATTTCATGCGCCTCTTTATATCCACAATCTTAATTTACTTACGTTTATTACCAGCAGTAAAAACTGCATAAAAGAAAATTTTGAGGTACTAAATATTTATTTTTTAGGCGATACAACTTTTTCCAAAACACGATGTTAAAATAATTCCGAACCGTATTTATTCTTGAAGAAAACACCTCGAAAGAATATATTCCTTATAAAAAATCAAACAAATTTCTCGATCTCAAAAATTCTTTAGGAAAAAATACTTAAAAATTACTTAAATATATATATATATATATATATATATATATATATATATATATATATATATATATATGAATATAGACTAAAAAGAAATTTTAAAACAGATCCATTCAATTAATATAAATTATTAATTTATTATTTTACATAAAACATTTATCATTTAATGGTTAACATTTAGCACTAGATTTATTCTACTTCATGTATATCAAGAACTACCGGGGTAAGTCATAGTTGACTCATGGATTTCAATTATGTTATTATCGTTTTGTATGTGAGATACACACACCCAATAAAGTTTGATAATTATTACAATGATTTTTGATTAATAGTTAATTCAATTAACTTCTAGGATATTACATAATCTGAAATTTGGTGAATACATACCGCCAAATAAGGTTTAAATTTCTAATTTCAGAATGGATACTTTGAGATTTTGACAGCTCATACGAAATGTAAAGTAAGAAATGTCTTTCAAATTATATATTTTTTAATTATCAATTTAAATTTCATAATATAGTGTCCCTACAGATTAATAAGATATTAAAACACAATAAAATTTAAATATATACAGCTTCATGATTTTTTAGTAACATTATACAACTTTTCGTCCTAGGTATACAGACGTGTTAGATAAAAAAGTATTAGTTGGATTTCAGCTAAATTCGTCTTAAGGCGTTATCCTAAACATTAAGAAAAAAATCTAAATATTTCAAAGTTTTATTTTGAAAAAGAATATTGGATACGAAAGAAGAATCATGCCTTGGGTCATAGATGTCGCCAGTACAATTTCCGTGTCTTTCGGGAAAACACATTCTGATGAAAGTGAATTCGTTAACATGTTCGATAACAAGAAGAGAGAATATCTTTGATATATAAAGAGTGCTAAATTAAATTTAAATTGTCATTTTCCGCAAACAAATTCCGTAAATATACGTATTCTCTACTGGTAACTCAACTGCCATTCAATATCTGGATTTTCTGGAATGTTTTCCAGTGCTGGATTGGTGATAGAACAATTAAACATTTCAAATTTATATATAAAACTAGCTGTTTAACCCGTTCTACGCAAGGGAGTTCATGAATTTAATTCTAAAATGTGAATAAAATGAATTTAATTCCCCCGTTAAAGTGTTGAGTTGTTCAATAACTATAAGATTTGGAAAGAAAAAATACTACTGTGCATTTTTTTTAATGAAACTTAATTTATGTTGCTATGGCAGCAGACGATAAAACAATATCTTTGGAATAAGGGAATAAATAGAATAAAAATGTTGTTGCCGTTTGTGATAAAATGTTTTTCTTTATTTTAAAAAATGAAATAATAAAGCGCAATTAAATAATCTCTAATTATTTGCATGCGAGGTAAAAGAATTATCATAATACCCGCTACAGCTTGTTGGTATTGCACCGTGGCATCCGTAATATGCATATCTCACATTGCAGTAAAGGGGGGTGCCGGGAGGAGGGGATGTTCAAGTGTCCTTCAGAAAATGACTAATTAGGAAGACTGCTATGCATCTTTAAAAATTTGTTCGTTTGGTTAAGCTATGAACTAAATTACAAATTTGGCTTAAACTATTATTCGGAAATAGTGGTAACTACTACTCATAAATTTACTTTAATGTTATAGAGGGTGGTTATTAAGTTAATTATAATGTTTGTAATCAGTTGCGTTGAAATCGGAAAGATAGTTGCTGAGTTATGGAAACCGGGCATAGTTAGAGAAAAAAAACCTTGAAGGAGGTGCCGGGGAGGAGCGAATGTTTAAGTTCACTTCAGTAAATTACTAATTAGGAGGACCATTATGCATCTTTAAAAATTCGTTCGTTTGGTTAAGCTAGGAACTTAATTAGAAATTTGTCTTAGACTGTTATTCGGAAATAGGGGTACCCGCGCACTCACAAATTTATTTTAATGATATAGACGTTGATTATTAAGTTAAATATGATGTTTGGAATCAGTTGCACTGAAATCGGAAAATTAGTTGCTGAGATATGGAAACAGGATACAATGAGACAAAAAGCCTTGAGGGAGGAGCCGGGGGGAGCGGATGTTCCAGTAACTTTCAGCAAATGATAAATTAAAAGAGCCACTATATGCATCTTTAAAGATTGATTCATTTGGTTATGCTAGGAACTTAATTTGAAATTTGGCTTAGACTATTATTTGGAAATACTGGTAACTGTTTTCTAGAAGTACACCCTGAAGCTGTGAAAGCTGATTTTTATGATAATTTAGCAAAATGGAACTGGTTTGGAGAAGTTCGGAACATAATTACCTGAGTTCTGGAAATAAAGCACAGTTAGAGAAAAAACCTTGAGGGAGGAGCCGCGAGGAGGCGCGCGGTCAAGTGCTCAACAACAAATCACTAACTTTGACTGTTGGTATGCATCAACTGAATACGAGCTCTGTACTTTTATTAGGCACATAAATTTAATTTTTACGAAAATTGTTATTCTAAAATAGCGGTATCATCTATATAAAACAGCGATTAAACGTTACGGGTGAATTAAAAAAAAATGTTAAAATGTTAAATATAATTAGTTCAGTTGAAATCAGAGCAGTAGATTTGGATTTATTAATAAGGAGGGTCAATTAATGAAAAAGCCGCCACCAGGTGGCGCGCGGTCAAGTAAAATAAATGTGATATTTAATAAAAAGTCGTTTACCCCCACCCCTTCCCATCCCCCGCAAATTTAACAAATAATCTGTGAAATAAAGTTTTCTGTATTAATAATCTTTATCTTTATCATACTAATGTATGCCATGTAAAAAAAACCTTAAACCCAGCTAATTATCGTTCATTAAGTCGATAAATCCTTTAAAATTAAGTTTTTAGCATTTGGCAACGGTCAATAATTAAGTTGATTGTCTACATGTGTTATAATCTCTGATCCATCGATTTTAAACACTCGACTGGGAATTGCAATGATTCCTGCCTTGATTTATTTAATGACTCCGGCGGAGATTTTATACAACCAACCAACCGAAAATAGAAAAGCGTATTTTTGAATTTTTGATGAGATCTCTTTGTAGATGGATTTTAATTAATATTTAATCTATCAAAAATCTATTTAAAAATTTCGAATTTTTTACCCCGATCGTTCATGACCGCCCTACCAGCTACCCGTGTGCAAAATTTCCTAGCCCTGCGCCCTGTGGTTTTCGAGTTTTTGAGGTTACATAGATACGCGAACGGTTTTTAATAGTATAGATATTACATTGTAAAAAGAGACAAATGTTAACGTTATCGAGCAAAAATATAAAATAACTTCTGACGAGTAATCCTCGATTCCAAAAACTGTCCGTTTATATTTTGAAAACTGGGAAACCAATCGATTTTTGAAATTTGAAAAAAGTGTTATAAAAAAAAAAGGTTTTTATTTTCTTTTTTTTTTTTTTGCTGACTGTGATTTTCGGAAACGTTTCAGAGTGTTTCTTACAGTGTATCATCAGTTTTCTCAACCCGGAATATAGGTTTTTGGGACGCAATCAATTCTCAAGTAAACATTTTCATGTTAAATAAATATATTTAACTGACATACATGTTTCATTAACAGCATTGCATGAACATTTAAATCTTTGTTACTCTTGTATGTGTAAATTAACTTGCGTAGCTCCAAATGTTTCTTAACAGTTGATAACATCCCCAAAACAGGGTTCGTACGGGTCCTGGAATTTTAAGACAAGGAAATTATTCGGTACCAGTATTTTCTTACAGATAATCTCTTCCTAAATAAGGTGAAATTTCGCAAGTTTGAACTCTGTGTATTTTTTAGAAAACTATACTGGTATGTCACTTGGAAAAGTAACGGTACCTGTACAAACCCTGCAAAAAAAACGATATTACGGGTTGAGATAGCTAAATAATGCAATTTAAAAACTATTTGAAAACGTTACCGAAAATTACGGTCAGCAAAAGGAACTTTGTTTTATTTTAATGTTTCTTTAAATCTCGAATTTCTAATTATTTCTGAGTTTTCAAAACATAAAGCAATGCTTTTCTCGGAATCGTAGTTAACCCTTTCAGGGACTTCTGTTTCTAAAGTATTGAAATTGTTGAGTGGCACTTGAATTTACAAAAAAAAAAAAAAAAAAAAAAAAAAAAAAAATTCTGGTGGCAAGTGTGATAATATTTGGGATGGCGGATATATAATACCCACTTCCTAGAAGGTACTAACTCGGGTACAGCCGCGACCTACGTTATACACGGCCGGAGCATGACGTTTAAAACTTCACATGGAATGGATCATTTTTACACGGTGATTGGTGCAAAGCGGCGCGCCCCCCGTTTTGAATCAATCACCGTGTAAAAATGATCCACTCCATGTGACGTTTTAAACGTCATGCACCGGCCGTGTATAACGTAGGTCGCGGTACAGCGCCTAGAATACATAGTGTGGAAAACGGCTACAAAATAGTACTAAAAAATTGAATCTGATAAATGTTGAACGATGCTGAAAAGATAACGGGTCGATCGCAACGACATCTTCTAGCAGTGACGCAGACAGAGTGAAAGTCCAGATAGTTTGTATAATTTTATAAAAAATATTTTTGCCTTATCTAATCCGAGAATTTTCTGCGATATTGAAGGCGAAGAAAATTTTATAATATTACTGGTTTCCAGAGCATTTGGACCCACCTCTACTGTCTGCTAGCTCTTTTCAATGCAAACGTTGTATAAGAATCGAACTGAGAAAATGTTTAAGCTGGTGGTAAATATTTTAAATAATTAAATTATACCCTGTTTAACTTTGACTTGGATAGTGATTTTCATAAGCTTTGAAAATATGAATGATATTGATCATGGCCAAAACACGTGATATGCATTTTTTTTGTGCCTGGTTGCAGTACTCGATACAAGACAGAAAACTAGAAACTATCGCTATTTAGCATACCAAAGGATGAATCTCTGCTAGAAGAGTGGAAAAGATTAATTGCCTGATATGATGAAAAAAAAATAACTTCAAAATCAGTTTAATCTTAAATATACAATTACAGGAAGATTTCATTAACAGAAATTATGTTCATGTTGTCAATAGTGAAACGGTTACTTTTGCTAGAGGTAAGTCTATTTTTAAAGCAGATGTCGCTACGATCGCCATATTATTGTACCGCATTGTTGCAGGTTTATCGGCTACAAATTTTTAGCAATTTTTACTTTAACTCGAGGGAGTTTATATTACAATTTCGTTCGTGGTTACGTTATATTTTTGTAGATTAACAAGAATTCATATTTGTTTTATAATGTTGTGTGATAATTTGACAAAGTTGGAGGAAAGAAAAGTACACTGTAATAAATATGATAAAATATTTTCCGATATTCCAGAAACACAATATTAAGTTTAATGTAACTTCGTAAAATTTTAGAGTAAGCCACTATTCCAAAACCATGGATGTTATCTTTAGAAATTAGTAGGAGAGGAACGAAGCAGTTATCTCCAAAAGAAATAAGCCCCACCAGTAGCTGAGAGGTTTTGCCCTCAAAGCTGGTAGATGGAAGGTGCTGGGTTCAAACCCAATCGCACCTGTCGATCTAACCGTTCGGATTTTTCCACTGTTTTCTTCGAACCTTGTCGTAAATACGGATTAGGGTCCCTTAGAAAGACCCCCAACGAAAACACTCCCCCCCAGGGCCTATATCCCTCGTGTAGGTCATCGGCTTCAATAATTCAACCAACCAGCCAACCATCCAAAAAAATATGTTTTTGAAATTTAGGGACACATTTCGGTCAGTTAGTTTTTTGTTACATATTTCAGTTAGTTTTTGAAGCAACAAAGAATAATAAAATAAATGAAATTTCCATATATATATATATATATATATATTTTAAGAGATAATTTCATTGAAATTACATTTTATTATTAAGATTTTCATCATTTTTAACTCAGTAATAAATTATCAAGAATGAAAAAAAAATTAAAGCTATCTCTGAATATAGATTGATACAATGTTTTAACTCAACATATTCGCTGAAAGTCTGATGAATGTTCTAACATTCTTCGAGATCAACAGTAATTTTTTACTGCCGGGTAATCTTTTGTTCTCGATTCTGTTCTATATATGCATGAAAACGAAGAATTTGATTAGAACGATTATCGTAAGTTTCGGGCATTCAATAATAAGAAGCTGCTCTATTGTTTTCATCTTATTACGGCCTTTTGAAGTAGTGAATGAATATAGGGTATATCTACAATACAAAATGTTTTGTTTGCGGCGAAATATATTTCATTACGAAAAAATTTCATACATAATTATATGGCAAATTTGCAAAGATGTCATGAGATTGATTCTACAACATTTTATTTAGTGAAATTTATAAAAGACACATCCAAACGATAGTGTATCTCAAAATTCTTAATATACATATATAGGAAGAGAGACTATCCCTAGTCAACCAAAAATAACCATACATTGAAGATATACATTCCTGCAATGAAGCTGTAGATGTCGTTTTTAACACTTCCCAACACAGTCGAAAAAGGCTTATGAATTCGGTTATTCCGGCCGTCTGTCCGTGCTCTGACTCGTTTAAATAAACTTGGATTACCATGCAATTGCTATAGTTTGTGAGGTTTACCATAGAACATTCCCCGTTAAAAATGAAATACGTAGCATTTATAGTCCGTTATCACAGTTCCCTACACACAAAAAACTATTACATTATGTTCTATGGGAAAAAATCATTTGCATAATTTAATGAAGTTACACTATTTCAAATGAACTTAAATTGATATACATTATTTAGGTTAAATATAACATTTTTTTCTTTATAATATGGGGTACGTGGCACTTATCGTGCAATTACAGACACACACAAAAGAATAACGCTATACTATGGCTGTCGGGGAAAAATCATTTGTAGTGTATTTTTAAAATGTTACACAATTTTAAACATAATGAGATTGATGTGCATTGCTGATGTACACTACAAGATGCTTACTGTAGTATATGGAGTGCATAGCATCGGTTTGTTTATTTACAGGGACACAAGATACAGTACTTTTCGTAAGCAATAATAGCTCGAAGTGCATGTTTACATGCGGTTAGTTGTGTTATGTATTTCCGAAGTGGACTAAACTTTAGATTAATATGTGAGGTGTACAAAAATCTGTAAATCATGCACATACCTGCACAAAATATTTCAAGTCACCATAAAGGCAGTAAATGCTGAAAAAGAAAATCAATTGTATTTTGAGTTTTATAGCTGAATTCAATTTTAGCAAACCATATGGAATGCAACAAATCTATCCATCATATACAAGGCTGATCAAAAGAATTCAAATAACTTATCGACTATGGGCGTTAATTGCGTAAATTGGGTTTACAACTACGTTATGTGTTTTCTAAATTGATTATTTAAGTAATATCTACTTTTACTTTATTAAACAGTGAAGTTGTTACAATATACTGGAAGTATTAGAACAAGTTTCATAATACAGGTGTTTCTAAATGAATATCAGGGTTTTAAAGCTTTGTAGTATCTGTTATATAAAACTTAAAATTATACTTAATACATAAAATGAAAGAGCAACTCAAACACTTTGTTGGTACCTGTGCATGCGCATGCGCACACAATGTTTCTTCTGTCATCTGTTAGAAAGCGCTAGTAGCAAAAATGGCGACTGGTAAACAGAAAGCATTTTGTGTTCTGCAGTTTGCAAAGTACAGAATCTGTAAAGACAGAATCTGTAGTTACTGTGCAATGTGCGTTCCAGCTAAAGTTCAGATGTGATCCGCAAATTGAGGCCGCTGTTGCAACAATTACCCACAAACACTAATTAACGTTTGGGAAGAACTGAGCTATCAAATTGATGTGTGACGAAAGGTGTTCACATTGAACACTTGTAAGTTTGTAGGTAAAACTGTTTGAGTTGCTCTTTCATTTTATGTATTAAGCGTTAAAACCCCGATATTCATTTAGAAACACCCTGTATAATGATGACGCATGATTTTTCTCTCTTGTTTGACAATGGGAAAGGACATATTACGTCATAAGTTCTTACAATCAATTGTTAAAAATTTAGATTATGTAATATTGTTTAGAAAAATTATCCTTTATTAAGACGAATTGAAGAAACGCTCCATAGAGTCATACAGAAGAGATAGGGGTAGAGAGAGCTTTGGTAACCATAAAGTGGAGCCTATATAATAGTCACGTAGTATGTTCTTTTCCTTTTTTTATGACTTTCTTTGACGATTAGAAATTACGAAATTTGCCATCTGTTTTATCGCTAAGGGCTAGAACATATTTTGTGAAAAGAAAAATAAGCAAATTACAGTATCGTCAAATTCAAGCGAGAAGCTTTATTTACTGTTTTAAACAGATTTCAAGTTGCTTTGTTTTACTTAGTTTATATTTTTGCACTCGTTTTCTCCAAAATTTCTTTTGGTATAATTTAAATTTTTATTGTTATTAAAGTGTGTTCTGAAATTGTTTTTACTTGAGCATGCCGTTTATAAATTACGAAATGTAAATGATAAACACGCTTTTTATATTGTGTAGTTCCTTTTTCCCCCTGAACTCTACAAAAAGGGGCTTTTTGTACATTTATATGTTAAAAATTCCATCTATTACAGCTAGTACAGTCATCAACATATATATTTTCGATAACTTTGAAACAATATTGTGAAAAATGATTAATAATTGAAAATAGCATTTATTTAATTGATAAAAAAATTTAATTAATATCCAACACTGGCTAGATTTTTTATTTTTATTTATATAGCTAACGTATGTAAATAAGGCTTATATTAATAGGAGTATATGTATTGGTAAATAACAAAAATTTGTTTTCATCAAATTAGTACGCAATTTTTAAAAAAATTCTTTTGCATTTCACCTCTATAATCTGGATATCGACTATTTTTATAAGGTTTTCACAACCAGCAACAATTTTGAAATTGCCAAGCAAGCGATAATGCGCCGAATCTGCACACGTTTACATGATTAGGACCAGTCATGTTGAGGCCACTAATCAAAGATACTTCTCTACGGAAATCGCACTTCATCTTTATCTCTGCTCTATATAAGGAGCGAGTACAATTCTTTAAAGACTCTTATAAATAATTGGGAAATCACACCCTATTCCGTTTGTAAAATCTTTTTAAAAGACGAATTTTTCTTCGTGCTGAATTGGAATACTCTAATATGATCAATTTCTCATGATTTCCAATATACAAACAAGTAATTAAAAAAAAAAGTCAATTCCTACTTTTTAATCTTAAATACATAAAATAAACCCGTGCATTTTTAATGTCCCACGTTATCTTTATTGAAAAATTTTTATAATCATCGTTGCAGTATTTTAATTTTGTGGCATCACTCAATTGAGGAAAATCTTTCATTTCATTTATGAAAACAATGGGAGAAATTTTGTTCTCCCATATAAAACTAAAATTAATTAATTAAATTTAATTAATGAATTAATATTTGAAAAAACTGTATTAACATCCAGTGTCATCCACTACAAGTTTATAAAAATGTATTTGAACTTGAGTGGATGAATAGAAAATATTTTATTAACGATTGAAAATTTGAACAAGATATATAAATATACAGAGAGTGTGAGCTAATAGTAGGAATTGAAAAATTCCGGTTAAATGGGATACATCTTTTCTACACGATTTACCCCGATAAAGTGGTTGCCCCAATTATCAGAAGTAAAGTTAGTGATATTTTCCGATTTGTTCTTGGCATTGTTTCCTAATTAAACATCTTCTCCTATAAAACGGTGTAAAAAAACCCTGAATTTACTATGCCTGTAAATAAAACAATAAATTATTATTTTTTTAATTATTTTATTAAAATATCTATCCTATAGAACTTGATCAATGATTTAAACCTATATATTCTTTTCCTAATCATCATTAGAACAAATTTTCTAGGTGAAAAATTCATTAACCAAGCTACAGAATTTTGTATTAACACACCTTAATAATGATCTTAATTAAATCTTCTTACACCATAAAAATATTTTAATAACTTGAAGTAGCAATTTTGCACACTTTAAGAACTTATTGCCTTTCATTCAGTTTAGTTTATGTATGTAAGTGGCGCTAAAAAGGAGTTCTAAAAATGATTAACTTTAATTAAAATGCTTGCGTTGTGATTTGCATCGGTAAATAATGTAATTAAGAAATTTCATTGTACAATTATGATAAAATGTTTAGTACTTTCATTAAACAGCGCCGATAACAAAATGTAAACATAGCAAGATTTATCATGGGAGACGGGGTAATTTTTAGATAATGGATTTATTCTATAAAGGAACTTTTTCCTTCGCATTATTACTTTACATGAAATACTCCAATGCAAAATACTAAATACTTTAATAATAATTTTAAACATTGGTTAATGGCTGTGTAGATAGAAAAATGTATTCAGTTTTGCTCTTAAACAAACAAGACTAGGACTTATACTGCCTGGTCTCATTAGTGGATTTTTGTTTTTCATATGTTTTACTTTAAAATACAAACATAAAAATACAGGATATTCCAATGTACATTCTAAACGATTGTTATATTGTATCGAACATCATGCAAAGATTGTAAAATTCTGTCAATAATTTACATTAATTTCATATGAACGATCACTTACTGCTTTTTTAATTTCGACGTGACAAAAGATTTAGTGGTACGGCATTGACAACGAAGCCGGTATCGGTTGTGGATGAAACTGTAAGCACATATAAAGTACAACTAAACAAATTGTAGCAGGGATTCCGCTTCTCTTTGTTGTTGTTGTTGTTGTTGTTTCTAATCCTAAATGATCTAGCCAATAGGCTAGACCAAGTCCATGAGCCCAAAAATTTGGAGGAAATCCAAAATGATGAAAGGACACTCCAAAAGGTCACTTCTAGTCAAGTCCAAACAGGATAGGAGATGGTCAGGGGTGGATGGCGCAGTCTTGCACTTTCCACAAATGGGAAATATCTTGGCACCGTTGTCAAATTTCAGGCATCTCAAGTGTCCACTCAAAAATCTTGAGCCGCTTCTCTTTAGTTTGACCTATTAGTTTACATTACTGAAAATGTTACTTTACAACAAAGAAAATCCTATAATAATTTGGTAATAGGTTGCTCGAACTTTTTTTGGACGATTATGATGATATGTAGTAGAATCGTATGTTACGTATATATATATATATTTAAAGATATAAAATTTTAAAAGTGTAAATTAGTTTTTCTACACTCATTTTTGTTTACATTCAGACTTACTACATCATCCTAAAAAGTAATGAAGTAAAATGTTATACCCTTTCACCGTTTGAGGTTTTCCTGCATTTTCATAAGTATGCTTGTAAATCCCAAGATATATAATTTTTTTAATCGAAGTTTGATGCTATAATATATTTTTTACCCCCTCATTCTATATATGCTTCAAAACAGAATTCTTTTAAAAATAATTTTGTCTACAGCTATTTTAACATGATTTCTAGGAACCGAAAATGCACGAGCTTGAACATGATTTCTAGGAGAAACACGGGGCTAACGGTCAAAGGTATAATTTAAATATTACATACGTATTTATATGATTCAGGATTAAAATTAATTACGAATGTACTGTTAACATATCTCTTTCTATGCCGTGATTTTTATCGTTGTTTAAAATGCTGTATATTAATAAATTAAAATCAGTCGTTTGTGTTCAGTTAAACAAAGAATTTTTATTTGTCTTTGTGATTAAAATTTTACTAGAAACTGCTTTTGTAAATAATTATCAAACCATATGGGTGAATTCTTTTTATTACTCTCCTGAATGAACACTTACCTTTGAATTTACTTTTTAAATAATTATACACTGATGAATGGAAATTATTCATTTTAATTTAAATCATCTAAAAGTTATATAATGCTGCACCATTGCTATATTTTTACAATTAAAGCAGAATCAGTGTCTAAGAACTGAAAAATATTACGGTTCCATGTAATTATAATTTTGAAAGCAAAATGTTGTTATTAATTACTAATTCAGACACATTGCACTGTGCGTAAACAAACAGTAAATTCCATGCATCATAACCGCATAATTAAATGACGCTAATTACGCATTCATAAATGAAAATCATATGTTGAATCGAGATGTAATATTTTACACTTTACATTTTACAAATGTTTCAAAAGGATTGTTGAAAATATACGTGAAGTTAAGAAATAAGTATTCGAAGAATTAAAGAAGTAAAATGCGCTTTAAATTTAAACAAAAATTGTATGTTTATGTAATGAAATCTTAAAATAAAGAAACAATGTAATGCTTAGATATTATTTTTATTAAGCATTGCTTTAGCGTTATGCAAAATGCCTTCTTAATAACAATCGAATCGATTAAACAAATAATCAGTATTTGTCTTTGTGATTAAACATCAACTTGAAAAGTTTTTAAAGATAATTATGAAACCAAATAGGGGAGACCGGGGCTAGATGACTATGTTAACAATTTTTGTTGTTTATTAAATTATTTTGAAGTAATAGTAAAATTAATTTTACATGAACTGACAGAGTATACCTTTGTAGTATTACGTACATTACCATTTAATTTTTCAAATAAAAAAAATAAAGGATAATTTTATTTTTTCATAACATTAACAAATCGTCATCTTGCCCCAGTACTGGGGCAAGATGACTTTGGCCTTGGGGCAAGATGACAACACTGAAAAAGATTGAACATATTTTATCTTTTGAATATGTTACATGGTTTAACAAATGATAACTGTGTTTTTACATCTTACAAAGTATCAAACTAAGCATAATGCATTGATTGTAACGTAATTTTGAAGTGTTTAGTTGTGCAGCTAACAATAGTCACAAATAAAAATGCCATTTTCATAATTGGAACATTCCTCATGCCACCACTCTTGGTATTTACAGCACTGGATCCATTCTTCTGTTGGTGGGTCACAATGCCGGAAGTTGGCCTTAAACGCTTTTTGAATTTTTTGGGAGGAGGGGGACCAGCGGGAGAGGGGGGAGGTCTTGACCCCGTCGAACGGTACTCTCCTCGTACCAATCGGACGCTTGGAAGTGGAGATACGGACCCCGATAAGGTTTTTCTTTCGGGAGGCTAGGGGGGGCTTAGCGGATGTCAAATATGTTTTCCTCTGGTCGCCCCCTTTCGAACGACACCTCCCCCGATCCCATGCGCCCCTTAGCCCCAGAGGAGATAGAAGCGCAAGGTCGTGCTAACAAACACACAGACAAACAAGCGTTTACAGGATTTAAATAGAATGGACAACATAGTTAGTTTAATAAATTCCGAAACACAGGGCCAGATGACGAGCTCGTCATCTTGCCCCGGACTGCATGTTTAAAAATATTCGTTTTCATTGCCATGAGGAAAGGCGATTAATTGACATTTATTCATGGTAGTAAGTAGTATTTAAACTAAGTTACTCATAAATATTAAAGAGAAACGACATATCTTACCTGTATCTGTAGCAGAGCTTATTTACACATGCATAAAAGTTATAACGTGGCAGCGGAAAACAATCAAAGCTTCACAACTGACACAAAAATGGCGATTCAGCGTCTCTATAGTATTGTTTAACGAACGGCCGATAGGAGAGCCAGTAGTGTCCGGTTGATGCTGCCACCTAGCGGATAACGGAAAAATTAAGACATTCGTCATCTTGCCCCACTCTTCATCTTGCTCCGGTCTCCCCTACGCATGTTTTTTAATATTTTTAAAGTTTAGCTTTTTTTAAATATTAAACACTATTGAGAAAAGATAGAATAAGTATTCTTAGAAAACAATGTTTAAAATACTTTGTTTATTTAAATATTAATTACCTATTTATATCAAAAAGCTGTAAATAGAAAATGAGTTCCATGATTAAATATCTATTCAAATCATGAAATAACGTTTTGTTATATATAATATGCAGTTAATAATATTAAAAGAAATAGGATTTTTTAAACAAAGAAATATATATGATTCAGATTGAACCAGGAAATATTTTCGTAAATAGTTAAAAAGCAAATACATAAACCGTTAGGACTGAGGTTCCTATACATTTAGGCCGACGCGACGAAACAATAAATCGAAGTTCATATTTCTGCGTAATCAAGTAACAAATGAAAAGCTAATATAATAAGACCTGTAAAAATGAACCCTGTAAATAACGGAATATTTCTCCGGTCTTTTGTATTTCTGTCTTAGCAGGTCTTACAGTATTTTAAAATGCATGATTACATTACTCAATTGGTACGTTATTGATAGCTTTATATTAAGACTGATAGCTTTATATTAACGCTAGCTAACCCGCCCGGCGTCGCCCAGGCCTGAGATAATAATAATCGGTTGTATACGAATATGACTGAAATCTGTAAGGCTATCAAAATCAAGTCGAATGAGGAAAACACCGTCGTAATCGGGCTCATAGAACCGAATATCGGAAAGTGCATCCTGGCGGTCGAAAGTGAAACTAAAATATTTAAGGCTATAGATATCAAGTCGACTGAGCCAAACCCTGCCGTAATCGGGGTCATAGAACCAGAGGATTCTGCGTCAATTCGTCGCACACAATACATCGCAGCGTCAATTCGTCTCAACGACAATTGATCGTGGTGTCAATTCGTCGCAGTGAAATGTCTTTGATAGCTATGATGATAAAAGTAAAGATATTTTGGTAAAATTATTTATATTGGTAAAATTATATTGGTATTTGGTAAAATTATGATATTTGTTTTTTTAGATATAAAGCATTATAAATATTAATCTATCTCTAATTTAAATAAGAAATGCCTTGCTCTAAACTTTCATGTTCTCAGTAGGGAAATTCACAAAAATCACATATAAAAAAATCCTCTAAAAATCGCCTATAAAATGTTAGTTATAATTCTCTATATCTAAAAAATAAATTTTCATTAAATAATTTTACTAAATTATCTTTACTTTTATCATTATAGCCTTCAAAGACATTTTCGCTGTAACGAATTGGCGTCGCGACGCATTGAGACCACGACGAATTGCAGCTGCGATGAATTGCCGCTGCGATGAATTGCCGCTGCGATGAATTGCCGCTGCGATGAATTGTGCGCGATAAATTGTTCCGCGATGAATTGTGCCCGACGAATTAACGCGACACCGAACCGGAGATACTCATATAGTTCCACCTTCCACCGCCAGGGGACGCAATCTGTTCTTAAAGAGGCTTTTTCAGAACACTCGACCCAACCAAATTTCCTAGTAGAATTGAAATTTAATCCTCGGTAAACATTGACAAAATAGCGGAAATCGCGAAAGTGGGTTACGTAAACAATCGCTTTCGAAAGGATTAATGTAGATATTTTTTTAAACCCAACGATGCGTTTTGAAGAAAATTAACGTGTCTATGATTTGGAGTCTATTGTATGTCCGTATTCACATTTCCCGAGTCAATGCAAATTTTTAAACCTGGGCCGAAAAACGAAAATCGTGTGAGCGAGTTTTAGGAAGGATTTTTTTTCGGAGGGTTAAAATTTAAATTTTTCAAAACGGATACCAGATTGTAAAAAGCAAAGGGATATAGATTAGGTGCTGTATTTTTAGTTTTTCGTATCTTGTTTATAAACGCCGATTCTAATTCTTAAAGATAGGAGAAATAGTTAAAAAGCGATATTGACTTACGGTAAAAAACGTTTTCCAAAGGGTAAACGTGATTTTTTTAAATAAAGGTTTCTGCCTGAACCCAATAGAACAGAGATGTCTTTAGTTGTGTTTATTTTTTATTTGGTTATTTTAGAGAGCCGATGCCAGACTTTATATATCGGAATTTGCAAAAGTGAGTCTTGCGTGCGAATTTTTTTCGAAGGGTTAATATTCGTATTTTTCTAAAAAAAATACAGATATCGAAAAAGGAATAAATATAGATATTGTCTGGTACGTATTTTTAATTTTTCGTACCTTTCTCTGAACCACCGATGCAAATTTTAAAAATTGCCAAAATAAAAAAAAAAATTGCGAAACGGCATACAAAAATATACTTTTTCGAAGGGTTAATTTTCGAATTTTTTTAAAACCTAAGGTGGCTTTGAAAAGGAAAAAGTTAGTTCTTTAATTTGGTGACCATCGTTTTTTCTTATATTTTGTATTTCGGTGAATGCAAGGATCGGAAAACTGGAAAAAATAAAAAACATGAATTCGATGCTTATTGATTATTTTTTTGAAAGGGTTAAATGTGAAATTTTTTTTTAACCAACTGGATCGTTCGAGACGTAAAAGTATGTTCTTTGAGAATATGTAGACGGTTTTTCCGTATTTCCAGGCGTTCGCCCATGGCTAATTTAGAAAACTTAAAAAGAAATAGAATGACTCACGCTTTGTTTTCTTCTTTTAACAGAGGAACGAATAAATGGCTTCTGGGCATGCGCGAGCTATTTTCGCAAGAGCGATTTTTTATTTGCGAATTTCTTATCCAAAAATCTGACGTTAAATGTTCAGGAAAGTGCAGTGGTTAATAGTTATATTTAATGCGACAATATTAGATTAAAAACACACATTTATATAAAAACAATTAAAAAAACCTATGCAAACGTTTCAGGCTACGATTGAACCCGTCTTCAGTGCAATAACATAGATAAGTAGACTATCTCCAGACTTGCTTTGTAAATCTAAACCTAAAGTTCCCCCATTACTTAAAAATGGCGCAGTCTACAGTATCACCTGTAAGAACTGTGACTGGGTCTATGTAAGGCTCGTATAAGGGGAGCTGACGCATATCCATCTTGTTGTCCAAAATAACCGCCATATTGTAAACCAACTCAGAGTTAGAAAACCCCCCGAGCGGCTGTTTGCCGTCCCTGTCACTGTCACTCGCCGTCCACTAGTACGGTAAGCTAACCGGTTTTAGCTTGGTTTTTGGTTCGTTGGGTTATTAATTGGCAGTATGACTCAGCCTGTAGTATAGGAGCTCTAGGTCTATGTTGGTGAAACTCTGACGCATATCTTGTTGCCCAAAATAACCGCCATACCGTAACCCTCTTAGTTGACCAACCGAGCAAGGTTTTGACATTTCTCTCACTGTCACTCGCTGTCCTCCACTGTGGTAAGCTAACCGGTTTTAGCTTGGTTTTTGTTCACGGGTTATTAAATGGCGGGGATAATTCAGCCTGTAGTATAAGAGTTCTAGGTGAAACAGGTCGTACTTTCCATAGACATTTAATATAATAGACCACGAACTATACAATAGACTACTACCGCACTAACCGGTGGGAAGATAGCGCGCTAATTCGTTTTTTTTTTCTCGCATTGGAATTCCCGCTCCCATCGAGACCTGTATTGATGGTGAAAGGAGAAGTTGCCAAAAAAGGGATTAACACCAAAAAACGACACCCTTTTGGCGATGAAAGCGGGAAGATGTATGCTTCCAATTTCTGCCGGAGGAACAATGGAATCTGTCCTCTGCTTATATACCCTTCTTATTCCTGCTTATATACCTTATGTACCCTTCTCTATTTTAGTACTTGCGTCATTCCCCTTACCGAAAATAAGCGTGAGTATAAATCTGGAAATCTTCAATCGAAGTTGGTACAATATTTTTTTGGATACCGATCACAGTTCGGATTTCCTAAGTACCATAGTAATTAGATCCAGCTGTAATAACGTTAAGAGTAGAGTTTTTCTTGAGAGTTGGTTAACTCGGTTGCAGAATTTGCCTGTAATGAATATTGTATGATTCCAACTCAAGATACACTCTTACTTTAACGTAAGCTCTGTAAAAGTTTCTTGAATTTAGCTGGTAAGACCGTAAACATGTTTGGAGTCTCGTTATCGTATGTTATTACACTGAAGAGGGACGAAGGCTGATATACTACTGATATATACTGATATACTACTGACTAGCTGATATACTACAGGCTGAATAAAGAGTAGAGTTTTTCTTGAGAGTTGGTTAACTCGGTTGCAGAATTTGCCTATAATGAATATTGTATGATTCCAACTGAATATACACTCTTACTTTAACGTAAGCTCTGTAAAAGTTTCTTGAATTTAGCTGGTAAGACCGTAAACATGTTTGGAGTCTCGTTATCGTATGTTATTACACTGAAGAGGGACGAAGGCTGATATACTACTGATATATACTGATATACTACTGACTAGCTGATATACTACAGGCTGAATAAAGAGTAGAGTTTTTCTTGAGAGTTGGTTAACTCGGTTGCAGAATTTGCCTATAATGAATATTGTATGATTCCAACTGAATATACACTCTTACTTTAACGTAAGCTCTGTAAAAGTTTCTTGAATTTAGCTGGTAAGACCGTAAACATGTTTGGAGTCTCGTTATCGTATGTTATTACACTGAAGAGGGACGAAGGCTGATATACTACTGATATATACTGATATACTACTGACTAGCTGATATACTACAGGCTGAATAAAGAGTAGAGTTTTTCTTGAGAGTTGGTTAACTCGGTTGCAGAATTTGCCTATAATGAATATTGTATGATTCCAACTGAATATACACTCTTACTTTAACGTAAGCTCTGTAAAAGTTTCTTGAATTTAGCTGGTAAGACCGTAAACATGTTTGGAGTCTCGTTATCGTATGTTATTACACTGAAGAGGGACGAAGGCTGATATACTACTGATATATACTGATATACTACTGACTAGCTGATATACTACAGGCTGAATAAAGAGTAGAGTTTTTCTTGAGAGTTGGTTAACTCGGTTGCAGAATATGCCTATAATGAATATTGTATGATTCCAACTCAAGATACACTCTTACTTTAACGTAAGCTCAGTAAAATTTTCTTGAATTTAGCTGGTAAGACCGTAAACATGTTTGGAGTCTCGTTATCGTATGTTATTACACTGAAGAGGGACGAAGGCTGATATACTACTGATATATACTGATATACTACTGATATATACTGATATACTACTGACTAGCTGATATACTACAGGCTGAATAAAGAGTAGAATTTTTCTTGAGAGTTGGTTAACTCGGTTGCAGAATATGCCTATAATGAATATTGTATGATTCCAACTCAAGATACACTCTTACTTTAACGTAAGCTCTGTAAAATTTTCTTGAATTTAGCTGGTAAGACCGTAAACATGTTTGGAGTCTCGTTATCGTATGTTATTACACTGAAGAGGGACGAAGGCTGATATACTACTGATATATACTGATATACTACTGACTAGCTGATATACTACAGGCTGAATCAAGAGTAGAGTTTTTCTTGAGAGTTGGTTAACTCGGTTGCAGAATTTGCCTATAATGAATATTGTATGATTCCAACTGAATATACACTCTTACTTTAACGTAAGCTCTGTAAAAGTTTCTTGAATTTAGCTGGTAAGACCGTAAACATGTTTGGAGTCTCGTTATCGTATGTTATTACACTGAAGAGGGACGAAGGCTGATATACTACTGATATATACTGATATACTACTGACTAGCTGATATACTACAGGCTGAATAAAGAGTAGAGTTTTTCTTGAGAGTTGGTTAACTCGGTTGCAGAATTTGCCTATAATGAATATTGTATGATTCCAACTGAATATACACTCTTACTTTAACGTAAGCTCTGTAAAAGTTTCTTGAATTTAGCTGGTAAGACCGTAAACATGTTTGGAGTCTCGTTATCGTATGTTATTACACTGAAGAGGGACGAAGGCTGATATACTACTGATATATACTGATATACTACTGACTAGCTGATATACTACAGGCTGAATAAAGAGTAGAGTTTTTCTTGAGAGTTGGTTAACTCGGTTGCAGAATTTGCCTATAATGAATATTGTATGATTCCAACTGAATATACACTCTTACTTTAACGTAAGCTCTGTAAAAGTTTCTTGAATTTAGCTGGTAAGACCGTAAACATGTTTGGAGTCTCGTTATCGTATGTTATTACACTGAAGAGGGACGAAGGCTGATATACTACTGATATATACTGATATACTACTGACTAGCTGATATACTACAGGCTGAATAAAGAGTAGAGTTTTTCTTGAGAGTTGGTTAACTCGGTTGCAGAATTTGCCTATAATGAATATTGTATGATTCCAACTGAATATACACTCTTACTTTAACGTAAGCTCTGTAAAAGTTTCTTGAATTTAGCTGGTAAGACCGTAAACATGTTTGGAGTCTCGTTATCGTATGTTATTACACTGAAGAGGGACAAAGGCTGATATACTACTGATATATACTGATATACTACTGACTAGCTGATATACTACAGGCTGAATCAAGAGTAGAGTTTTTCTTGAGAGTTGGTTAACTCGGTTGCAGAATATGCCTATAATGAATATTGTATGATTCCAACTCAAGATACACTCTTACTTTAACGTAAGCTCAGTAAAATTTTCTTGAATTTAGCTGGTAAGACCGTAAACATGTTTGGAGTCTCGTTATCGTATGTTATTAAGCTCTGTAAAATTTTCTTGAATTTAGCTGGTAAGACCGTAAACATGTTTGTAGTCTGGTTACCGTATGTTATTACACTGAAGAGGGACGCAATCGTAGCCTGAAACGTTTGCATAGGTTTTTTAATTGTTTTTAAATAAATGTGTGTTTTAATCTAGTATTGTCTGATTAAATGTAATTTTTAACAATTTAATTTTATATACGTAAAAAATGTTTAGTTATTTGATATTTCAGGAAATTATTCTTTAAAATCCTCTATTAGACCTTCCCAGTTCTTGCTTATGTCCTTTGCCCATATTTTTGAAGATACTTTTATAATTTCATTTTCAGCCATGAAGCTTTATAACCGGTGATTTTTTTTTCGCGTTTTAAGACATTTTTGGCGATAGACAGCTTTTAACTCAAACCTTTAATCTTGTCATATGCTCAAAAGGGTTTTATATTAATCCTTAAAAACTCTTGAAATAACTGGAGTAAAATAATTCAATAACCTCTTAACATCGTCCTTAATTGATTTCTTTTAAAAACCACACACACGCACACACAAAAAAATTAAATATAAATTTTAAAACTACGGCAACTCATTATTTGTTGCTTCCCCCCCCCCCCTATTTTTAGTCATTGATTCTTTTCAAAATTTTACATCAACAAAGTCACGTGTAAATTTAAATCAATTTCAATCAATTTTTGGCACGGGATACACATCTCGTAATCTCTTGTAAATGGAAAAAAGTTATTACTTTGAATAATTCTTATACCACTATTAAAGTTAACTGGAGTAAAAGAATTCTATAAGCTCTTAACATCGTCTTTAATCGCTTTTGTTTAAAAGCCACACACAAAAAAAGAAACATTTAAATGTAAAAATTTAAAACTAAGGATATGGTAACTCATTATTTGTAGTTTAATGAGATTCTTTAAATTTAAAACGTGGATAAATCTCAACTGTAATGAAAATAAAATAAATATTTTAAGCAGTTCTTTTCAGATTGTATTTAATTAGCTAAAATTGAATGGTTTCATTAATTTAAATTCAGAGATACTTTTTAGGATTTTGTGAAAAGTGCAGAGTGATTATTCGCTGCATTACAGTTTGATTATATATTTTTTTTTCAAACATCTTTAGCATTTGAAATATTTTGTAGTTATGAAAAGCTATATTTAACACTTGTTGCAACTCTTTACACACAAAAGAAAAAATTCTTCAAACAACTTCACATTAGTATGTTATATTTTTAGATTATAAAACTTAATTTTAAGAAAAATCACTGCAAACCTTGAACATATATTCAAGAGTTTTCTACATTATCCTTAGAATTTTTTTTATGTATTCAAATTTTAAAACATACATCTGAGTTGGTATAAGCAATCATTACATGCCATTATTTTCCGCAAACATGATAATGAGATTTCCTAAGCAACAGACAGCGACGTAATTGATTATTTATAAATTACATTATTTTCTATGTTACTACACTCATGAAAATGAGCAAGAAGATGTTCAAGAATGTATAGACGACATCTACTATACTAGTAAATCTTACAACATCTACTATACTAGTAAATCTTACAACATCTACTATACTGGTAAATTTTCAAATCAGAGGTCTCAACGTCAATTTTACAAGATACTACCGTAATTTCCGGCGTATAATCCGCAGCTCAAAGAATCGTTTTTCGACCCAGAAAATTTATTCAATAATTGTAGTTAAATATTTACAGCGATCTTTTAAGTTACATTTTATAAAATGATATTTCTGGTTCGAAAAACGACTCTTTGAGCTGCGGATTATACGCCGGAAATTACGGTATTAGTTTCATCTCACTTCACGCATAGTTGCCAACCTCCCGATTTTTTTCATACCAGTATTTTTATGAAAAAATATTTGTTTTATGTAATCGTGCAATTTCTTCTATTTGATAAAGCGAAAAATTTTGTATGATTTTACTGGTATTCAAAAAATTGGGAGTTTGGCAACTATGCGAGACTATCTAACATCCTGAAAACCGCAATTTAATAATATTAGATTATTGGTATTATTTCTAAGTATATAAAATTTCCCAAAGATTTAGAAAGTTTAATTTTTAAGATCTGTAATATTAAACATGATTCCATACAATTATGCACTTCAACTACTTATTGTTAAAATTTTATACAATAAAAATGTACACCGCTTCAATGGGGCTCTGCTCCTGAAATTCATTGTCTCGTTAAATTTATGTTTGCAATTGCCTATAATTGTGCAAGTTCAACTTTCTAGTATCAGTATTTGAAACTGTACTTTATTACTATAACCGTTGTAAATTAGATTTACTCCCATCCTAATAAAATACTGGTATATTCAGACAACATACATTCAGATCACTCAGACATTCAGACATTCAGACAATTCAGACAATTCAGACATTCAGACATTCAGACAATTCAGACAATTCAGACATTCAGACATTCAGACAATTCAGACATTCAGATCAACAACGAGACATCGACATTTGTTTCAAAAGTTGCATAACATATTATGTAACAGAATACAAATAAAACGTAATTTTCCCTTAAGAGATTTATACCAATTTAGAAATCCAACGATTTTATAATTTTTATTTTGGAAATAACACTTTCGGTGCTTACTATAGAGTATTTAAATAAGAGCATTTATCTAAATAAATCCAAATCTATTTCGATCAATACAAAATCAGCCCTTCCAACCCCCCCTCCCCCCCAAAAAAAAGCTTTATTGGAAATAATATGTCGTAATTTTAGTTTAAATATCCTCTTCCTCTGGTGACCTCCTTCGTCACCCTTTAATGTACACTATGAATTTCTATATGATTTTTTCCCACATCAATTTAGTTACTGTATCCTACACCCAATCGGGACAACAAATAGCAACAGAATATACTTTTCTATCATGGACGCATTTCATGCATTTTGTATTTTTATATACTGTAGCTTTCTACTACAGAGCGTGACAAAAAATATTGTAATTTTTGACTTCGTTAGTGATGATCCAGTATGTTCCTTTACAATATAGTTCAACGCATTTACTTGTCTGTAGATATTTAAACCTATTGCGTAATTTTCCGCGATCATGTCCAATGCCAAATGACGTATTTTAGCAAAAATGATTTGCAGTTTTTGTGGCAGTTCTTTAATAATTCGTTAATTTTAATTTCATTTAAAACTAATATATTTTTACCAGCATTGCCCATGTTTGACGCTAACGGCGCTCGTCGATTTGATTACGGAATATTAGCAATTTTATACATTTTTTTCTTTTCCCAAATGCTTTTGTAATCGGAATAGTCCCAAAGAATATCTCTATAATAAAACCGTAAGTCATGTGACTGTCATCAACAGTTCCGGAATGCCCGTTTCACTTTTTCATATGCCAGACGGCCATTTTTATTAAAAATTATTTTTTCGAATAAAACTTCATAAATGTGACATTTTTAGATAGATCGTACAAAATAAATTAATATTTGAGAGATGACTTACGTTCAATTATGTATATATTCTCCAATAACTTCAGTTGAAATTAGCTTCGCAGTTCAAATTCTCTATCCATGAAAGTAAACAAAAAAAAAAAAAAGATTCATTCGTCGTGAAGGTTTAAAATATTAAACCATTAAACCATGGAGATAATCGTTCGTAAAGTTAGTTTTCCGTGAAAAATTTTTTGGAGCGCCGCCTGGTATCAAAAAAATAATTCGTACCAGTGACACAATCAAAGTTTACCATAATTATGTGCTATACAACTCAACTTCATTCTTTATCTTTTCTTGATGTAAGCTGAATGTAAACAAATACAACTCATGTAATGATATTTAATGAATCAAATTTCGAAACAAATTGTCAGTTAATTTGGTATTGATGTATTATACGTGAAAGGAAGAGAGACCACCGAAAATGATTGTTAATCTCCAATCATATTTACCATTATTAATGACCAATCGCTTTCAAAACAGTAATTTAATATACATTTACAAAATACATAACATCATTAAGTACTTTTGTGTTATTTGGGCGCAAATCTCGCCAATAGAATTTTTAAAATAGCCAATACCAGCTTTTATTTTTCGCGTGTGCAAATTAGAAACGATGCTTTTATTTTGAAATCAAATGTTCTGATGGAACAGCTGCCGTAGACGCACCGGGGCACTATATTAACTATAGAGTTGCAATATAGAGAGAAAAAACGGTTGCTGTAATTAGAATTATAGGCGGTAATGTTGGCGTGGCGTATTTACAAGTTACGGATCTTAATAGTCAGTAGACATTAAGCAGAAATACCAAAGTAAGGGAATTATGCAGTTATGAAAACTCCTGAACTATATCAAAATAGGAGAGGAGAGAAAAACACAGTCGAACAGAGATCGGCATCTAGAAGAAAGTTTGTGAATTTTAATTAGATTCTACGCCACGGGTCAAAAGTGCTGACAGCAAATATGGTTTAAAAGGAATGTGAGTATCAAAACTGGCTTCCAAAAGTTCAATGTTTCACCAAACCATACTCGAAAATTACGTGTTATAATATGCACTCCGATTATGTCACATTATTCAAGACGTTTTAAATGAGAATAGTGATAGATTTTCTTCTTGATTCTCCCGTAATCAAGTCTACAGCCAAAGTTAGCGAGAAACAAACAAACAAACAAAAAAATATTGGCAACAATATGGTTCAGTGTAAATAGTGGATATCATTAAAAACTTTCACAAAATAGACTTCATTGCACCAAATCGTATTAACTAAAATACGCCATTTGGCAATGGATCCAATTACGGAAAACTACTTAATATGTTTAAGAATCTCCTCATTAGAAAACATATTACAACTGATAAGCAAACGGATATGAAGCATAAATAATTAAGTTCGTTAAGCGGTTTTTGTCAAGAAAGATGAAATACATAACAACAAAAAATATGCGAAATGCTACCATGATCACAAAAGTTTTTGATTTGTCTATTAGAATCTTCCGGTTTGGCGAAGGATTACGGAAAAAAATAAATTATGAATAAAAGTAACGTGTTACAGTGCTTAACATACATTTAAGGGTGATCAAACTGGTCGCCAGTGGTGGCTAGTATTATGTTAATAATTGTTCCTTTTCTGACACTTTATGAAATAGAAACGTGAATATTCTGGTATTCAATAATGTGCACAAATATTATGTGTCTAATATCAAATGATAGGATATAGAATTAACCCCTTGAGGGACACCGGTATATAATATATACCATTTTTTAATATATAAGCTTACCACCAGTATTATTAAATAAAAATATTTAGTATTTTTTTTTTGCAGATTGAGAATGTAACAATTCATTATGTAAATTTACTGCTGTCAAAGCGTTGCAATATTTAGCATTTTTAGACCACGTGCTTGCCCTCCAAGGGGTTAATGATAAAAAATGATAAAAAAAATTCTTGAAAAAAAAACTAACCAATACCAGGTTATTAAAGTTTTTTGGCAACCACTGGATTGATATTTTCCACTTTAAAAGTTTTTCTGAAATTGAAATTAAGTCAATCCTGTCATGTTTAGTTTGGGAAGTGGTAAGGCTTAAAGTTTTCTTACATTATACAAAAAGAGTCGTAAAAAATAGCACATCAAAAATTGTTTTGAAAGAAAAAAGTACACGTTATGGCGAATGACCCATATTCCAATGAATAAAAACGTCTCACATTTGAAAAAAAGTGAAGAGAGTTATCGCCTTTCTTTTTGTTTTCAAATTTATACATATTGTTAAGCGTCAGTTTGATTTATCACTTTGCGTTTGTTTTTTATCTAAGAACCTTTCAGTATGATATAATATTTTGAAAACTACTGCTTTACAAACATTAAAAAAACATTGTTAAAGAGAATGATTGATTATTCTGAAGAAGTTGTGAAGTAAAATGAAATTTTCATTTCAACATTAATAGAGATTTGCATAAAAAGGTTTAAAAGTAAAGAAGAAAATTAAATATTTAAACATTCTCGTGACAGGGGTCATCCATATGTGCTGTACAACGTGCGTACTGTCCTTTGTTTTCAGTATTTTCTATAGTTATTTGCGTCTTATCTAAACGCTGAATTTTTAAGATTAAATAAAGCAAAGATTACTATTCAGAAATAAAAGTACTCTACAAATAAAATGCCGCACAAGAGACGCTCCTTCCGAAAGGTTGAAATATCTCCTCCTATGATGAGCTCTTTTATCGTTTTTCAAATTACTTTGTTATTAAACTTCTGGTGAAGCTAATGATATCAATTCCTTATCATGATTTGCAGCCGAAGCTGAAGACACCGCCCACTGAATATTAGGCCTAAGCGTTAACACAAAATTGATGCAGTCGAAGGCGGAAATTTTTCAGCGTATGTATGTTCCCTTGAAATTCAATACCAATAATTTCTAAAAGTTTTCTCCTCCTTATTTGTCTAGGATTCAATAAGTCAAAGAAAACTTTTAGAAAATACTGGGGTGTAAAATTAGGGGATCGTACAAAGGTTTTACAAAATCGGCCCGCGAGCGCCGCCATTTTTGTGTCAGCACTCAGCCCTGGTATTCATGGGGTGGTGTATCATACTTTGGCGTAATATTAAATTCGTTCTTTTAATGAAATGCGAAGCTCAAAACCTCTCACTACGTAACGCATTTCTCTTTCAGCGGAGCAAATGGAGTGTTTTACTGTTAGAGAGAGTTTGACCAGAGATTGGCGTTTCTCCAGGACCCGAAAAGGACTGAAACCTCAAAGCAGAAAACCTTTGCTCACTTGCGTACGACATCGTTCTGTAAAATGCTGCTGGTAGGCAATATAAGAAACATTTAACGTTTCTGATAATATCTTAATATTTTAAGTTATCTACACATCTTGTTTAAGTTATACCCATAGTATATGTTCTGGTTTTAATAAAGTGTTATATATAGACAAATGGCATTCACCTTTCACCAGCTTAACTGTCTCACTATAAACTTAAAATGAAAAAAATCTGATTATCAAATCACATACTTAACTCTATCGAAGAAATATTCCAAAACTGTCTTGAATGCATTTTTTTCTGAGAACTTACTTTAAGAACATAACTACATTTTGGAGAATGTAAAATATTTGTTTTAAATGTAGGGAATTTCACAGTTATAATCTATTATATTGTTGCATTGATTTCTATTTTTTCACAATTAAAACACAATCGAAATATAACAAACAAATAAGTAATATAGAATATTTTAAAGTTAATTTTTTATGGATAGTCTGAAAACAATATCGAACTGAATAAAAAAGAATAATAAAGTAAAACTTACCCATCATGGATATGCATAATATAAAATATGAAAATAAAACATGTGTAAGCTATTTATAAAATGCATTGCGATTCAAATAAAATCGTGGCTTGATGACGTCATGAACTTTAAATGCTGTATTACTGAATTGCGTAAAAGAAACACCTTTATAACTCCAAAATTGATAATAATATTAACTAACGGTTTACTGCGTCGGATTAAGTGTCTCATTTTCAATTAAACTATATCTTTGAATTGAAATTTGAATTAAATACAGGGTCATGGAAAATTGAAGAGAGTGGAAAATATGATTACAAATAACTCGGCAACTCATTATCCTATCGACTTTATTCTTTATGAATTTTTTTTATTATTATTGTCTTGTATATTTACTCCTTAAAATAAACAATTTCGAAATTTTTTATACACCATTTATCAGAACGAATATTTCGAGAGTCCGAAAAAAATAGTTCCGGAAAATCGAGGTTACTGAAATTCAATAATCTTCTTCCCATTATTACATACTAAGTACATACCACATTTCAAGTCTCTATCTCAATTTGTTCGGGAGATAGGGCGTTTACAGACACACACACAGACACACAGACAGACGGACGGCAAAATCGTTTGTCTAAAAATATGATTTTTCTGAATCTCCAGTGTCTGAAACGTGTAAATCCGCCATATTTGTTTTTTCGATTTTCAAAACGATTGCAAGACTTACCCTATACTACGTATGATGGGTAAGTATTATAGTTTTAATTTAAATGTGTACTTATATGAATCATGCTTAAAATAATGTAATGCTTAAACATATCTTGCTATGACGAGATATTCCATCGTTGCTTAAAAAGCAGTATTAATAAATTAAAAACAGTCATTCACTTTAAACAAAGAATTTTTATTTGTCTTTGCAATTAAATTTTTACTATAAAATACTTTTGTAAAAATTTATAAAACCATATGTGCTAATATGTATTAGAATATTATTCCATTACTTTTCTGAATTAATACTTTCTTCTGAATTTACATCTTAAACAATTACACTGTAATGAATACAAATTATTCCTTTTGATTTAACCTTCCTACCCTGAATGGGTCGAATCGACCCACTTCTATAATTTATTTAATTCGATTCGAACCAGATTTTTTTCATAAAGTAAGTTAAATAAATATTACAGAAAACTATGTTAAATAAATATATTATATCATTATCAAAAACAAATTCTGGTGTGAAATGTTTCTATCAACGCTGAGTAAAATTTCAACAGGGTACGAAGGTTAAACTCGTTTCAAAGTTGTAATGCAGCACTATTGTTTTATTTTTACAGTCAAACATAATCAGGTAATCAGGTCAAAACATAATCAAGGTATCTGAACTGAAATTTATCATGGTTCTATGTAATTGTAATTTTGGAAGAGAGATGTAGTAATTAATTACTAATTCAAATATCCCTGTATGTAAACAAACGATGAATTTTATATTTCATAACCACATAATTAACATGGGCTAATTATGCATTTATAAATGAAAATCACACGTTGAATAAGATATAATATCTTGAAGTTTACACATTACAAATATTCCAAAAGAATTATGCAAAATGCTTCTGAAGTGAACAAATAAGTATTCGAAGAACGTGATGAAGTAAACTTTGCTTTTAATTTAAACAAATACTACCTGTTTATGTAAGAAAATACTAAAATAAAGAAGAAATGTAATTATTAGATATTTATTTTTATTGTGTAGTGATTTATCATTATCCAAAATTCTTTGTTAATAACAATCGAACCGCCTAAACAAATGATCAATGCTTATTTATCTTTGTGATAAAAGTTCACTAGAAAAGTCTTTCTAAATTTGTTATCATTATCTAAATAATTGTCAATGAAACTTTCTAAAAATTTGTCTTAATAATTATTTATCAAATCAAATACATAAATCTGCAGGGAACCGATATTCCAAAACAATCTTAAACGAATTGTTCCTTAGAATTTACATTTAAAAGGAAAAATAATTACACTTTGGTGAATGTAAAATATTTGTTTTACACGTAAACAATTTCACAATTACAAAACATTATATCGTTGAATTAATTTCTTTATTTTCACATTTAAAACAGAATCGAAATAGAAGAAAAAAGTAAGTAATATACAATATTCTATATTTATTTTTGTAGATAATGTGAAAGTAATATTGAACTGAACAAAAAAAATTAATAAATAGTTTTAATTTAAACATTAAAAGCGTATTTATACGAAACAGTCTTAAAATAAAGAAGAAATGTAATGACTAAATATCGCTTGCTATGACGATATATTTTATCATTGTTGAAAATGCCGTATTAATAAATAAAAACAGTCATTCACTTTAAATAAAGAATTTTTATTTGCCTTTGTAATTAAATTTTTACTATAAAATGGATCTGTAAATAGTTATAAAACCATATGAGCAAATCTTAATTGGTATATTAGTCCATTACTTTTCTGGATGAATACTTTATTCTGAACTTACTTTTTAAATAATTACACATTTATGAATGCAAATTACTCATTTTAATTTAAAATCATTTCAAAATTATAATGCAGCACTGATGTTATATTTTTACAGTTAAAATAGAATCAAAGTCTCTGAACTGAAAATTATCATTGTTCCATGTAATTGTAATTTTGCCAGCGAGATGTCGTAATTAATCACTAATTCAAATATATTGCCCAGTATGTAAACAAACGACAAATTGTATATATTTCATAACTGCATATTTAAAAGGGGCTAATTATGCATTGATAAATGGAAATCACATGTTGAATGAGATATAATATGTTACAGTTTACATCTTACAAATGTTTCAACATAATTATGCAAAATGTTTTTGAAGTGAACAAATATGCATTCGAAGAACGTTATGAAGTAAAATTTGCTTTTAATTTAAACAAATACTACCTGTTTGTGTAAAGAAATAATAAAATAATGAAGGAATGTAATGCTTTATTATTTCTTTTTAAATTCTTTGTTAATAACAATCGAAACGTTTAAACAAATAACCATTATTTGTCATTGTGATTAAAATTTCACTAGAAAAGAGTTTCTAAATAAATATAAATCTAAATAAGTAAATCTTTTAAGATTTAAAATTTTTGTTTTGTGTAAATTTTATAAAAAGACTATTGAGAAAACAGAGAATGATTAATCTTAGAGCGCAATGATTAAAATACTTTTTTCATTTAAATATTAACAATATATTTATATCAACAGAGTTGTAAATAGAGAAGAAATTTAATGATTTAATATATATTCCTATTATGATATTATTTTTTGTTATATAAATTACACAGTTAATAATTTTAAAGATCGTTTAAATAAGGAAGTTTTCATTTTTTGTATGAGTAGGGTCGCAATAGAAATTGTTTTCGAAATTTATGATAAAATAATCAAAACTTATAGGGTATACAAAAATATTCTAATAATGTCTTAAAAGGACGAAATATATGGATTTAAATTCGAATTATTTTAGTGTATGACTCCCAGTCATCAATTGTTTGCAAAGCGTACGAAAACTCTGTTGATCTGAAAAAATACGTATTCCACGTAAATAATAAACAAAATTTGCTTTTCATTAAAACATTAACTACATATTCATAGAAACAAGCTTTAAAATTAACTAGAAATGTAATCTATAAATACCTTCTCCTATGATGACGTCATTTATAGTAATTTTAAATACTTTATTAATAAATTTTAAAAAAATTGCATAGTTTAAACAAAGAAATATTAAGATACCGCTACAAAATAAGGCCACGTTAAGGTTTCAGATTAAATATACACAATATTTAACAATAATATATATACAGACCTGCCAAATCTCCGGCTTTTTGGATGCCAGTAATTTAGTACAGAAAATGTTGTTTTATTGAATCGGAGCATTTTGCGATTGAAAAGAACAAAATTTTCTCAAAAAAATTACTGGTGTTCAAAAAGCCGGAGACTTGGCAACTCTGTATACACAATATTTAACAATAACATAGTTGCCAATTTTTACGCTTTTTTCCTACCACTAAAATTTTATAGTAAATTTTACCTTATTGAATCTCCGAAATCACGTAATTCAATAGAGTAAAGATTTCTATTAATTTTTAGTGGTAACAAAAAAGCGTAAAAGGTTGGCAGCTATGCAATAATATATACAAAATATTTAACAATAATATATACAAACTATTTAACAATAATATATACAAACTATTTAACAATAATATATACAAAATATTTAACAATAATATATACAAACTATTTAACAATAATATATACAAAATATTTAACAATAATATATACACAATATTTTACAATAAACTGTATTATATCAGAATTAACATTATAAATATCGTTGGATGTAATATTGAAAGACAGGTATAACAGTTTTTCGCAAACTAAAATGTCTTTGGTTATTTTTAATTATCCTGCCAATATTTTTCCCGAGTTGCGAGCAATATCCTTTGAATCCACACATTGCCGGTTTTCTTTCCCTCATTTAGTCAAGCACTTCGCATCTTACACAAGCTCCTGTGTACAGCTGCATGCAGAGAGGTTTTCTTCTGACATTTTCTTTTTAGCATCTGGTTTTATGTAACTTTTTCGTCAAATGTGTGGCGTGACATAATAAATGAACTGACGGTATCTGTACTGTTTAAAATGGCATGTCGTGCGGTGAAGATTTTTTTGCAAGGAGTTTATGGTTTTTCACTGGTTAATGTAGCATGTGGCTATTAATCACGATTATGAAAATGACTCTTATATTGTTTTTAATATTCAACGTTTCATGTTTCAACATCAAAGACCTGATGTCATTTTAAATAAAACTAAGAAAAGCTAACGCTGTTTTTGAACTGTTTAATCGGCAGGTACAATGACCCATTCCACTGATCTAACCCGAGTTTAAGCTAACTTAACCTCCACGACTGTCAAATATATATATACATATTTTACAATATTAAATCCTGCATTTCGTGTTGCTGTTTAATTGTGGACAGGTGAATTCAAAGCAAAAGTCATTTCATTAGGAGTGTGAGTTTTAAATAAAGCCATAATTTTCTAAATACATTATTTAACTTTTAGTTAACAGATATTTTACAGGTATTACACAAAAACTGACCAAAATAAAGAGTTATCCTTGTAATACAACATTCTGTGGCTGCACTATTTACGGACAGACCGTTTCAAACAGCCAAAACTGCTGATTCTATTTAACGTTCAATAGATTGATCTCTCTTTACATCCGCTTTGATAGGGTTCCATGGTTTTCTACAAATATTGACACAGAAAATTTTGAATTATATTTGGCAATTATAAAATAGGATTAAAATGAAGTGTCGTGAATGATATAAGACCTTATACTCTTGCCTTTTTAGGGGATTCTTCTTTTTCACATATTTTACTTTCAAAACATAAACATAATTAAAAATTCAGAATATTCCAATAGACATTCTAAAAGATCCTTATATATCTCAAACATTATGCAAAGATTTTAAAATTTAATCAATAACATATACTTATTTCATATGAAAGTTTACTTACTGTCTTTAACAACGACGACGTATCGAAAGATTCAGTGGTCCGGAAATGTCGACGAAGCTGGTATCGGTTGTGAATGAAACTATTCGCACACATCAAGAACGCATGAATACTCAGGTATACGCTGTCATTTGTCCGCTCAAGACTGTTTCCTACAAGCTATAGGCTGATGACCTTATTAAAGGCATGGACTTATTTGGTAGAAGTTCCTTATTTGTGTTTGTGTTTAAAATTTTACCAGAAAATATCTGTGTAAAAAAGCTCTCAAACCGAATACGTTAATATTTAGCTAATTGAAATCTTATTTCATAAATGTCTTATGAATATATTTTTCTGAATGGAAATTATACATGATTTAAATTGAAATATTTTCAGTGTCATAATGTAGCACAACGTTGCATTTTCTTCTTTGTTTTCATATATATAATCGGGTATACATCTGCATAAATCCAAAATTCAGTACGGTATAATATTTAAATGTTTACGTTTTAAAAATACAATTTTTTTTTATCTTGATAAAGATTTCGGCGAAACTGAAACATGTAGAAAGTTTATTAAGATTTTTTGTTGTTGTTGTTTTTAGGATTCTTATTTAACACCTTTCAGAAATCGGCAACCATTTTTGTCGTTTTTATCTTCATGGAATATATAATACGTTAAGTGCAGAAAAAGTGAAAAAATGAGCAAAACAATATGAATAGTAAATTGCAAACTGTAGGAGCGGTGCTGCTTCTTTTGTTTGATCTATTGGTTTATATTACTGCAGATGTTACTTTACAACAACGGAAATCATATAATAATTTAATAACAGGTTGTTCGAATTTTGTTTGAACGATTATGATAATATGCAATTAGATCGTTATGTTAGGAAGGGATTTTTTTTCCCCACACACAACTTTAAAAGTATAAATTAGTTTTTATACCCTCTTTTTTGTTTACTTTCAAATTTACTACTTCTTCCGTAAGCAGGGTACTACTTGGATTACCAATAGGTCGTTTTGCGATCGTTATTAGCTGCGAATAATGGAAAAATGTTCATTGTTGAGTTAGATTTAAAAATAATAATGCGTGAAAATAAATAAGTAATAAAAAATAAATTGAGTTACAGTTTTCTAAAATATTGCATTTAAAAGCAGACATTTTTTTTTAATTTATTGCATTTAAAAGCACATGTGTATAGCTTATTTTATTTATTTATTGACGAAGTTTTAGTTTTTGTTATGGAGTAACCGGAAACAAATGCTCATATTATTTGAAATGCAAACAGGTTAATCTTCCGAAATCGAGCTGTAAGCAATAGATAAGACTAAAAGATGTTCATTGCTGAAAATTATTTAAAATTCCATAATAAAACTAGTAAATTGAGTTACAGTTTTCAAACAACCTGCATTCAAAAATACATTTTATTTCTTATTCGACAGAGTAAAAATATAAATTGTGCGATGTTTAGAAGTTAAAAAAAAATTGAAACGACATTTATTGAATAATTTGTTATCATCAGGGGTGTAAAAAATAGGCGCAATGGGCCGATTCTCAATACTGAAATTTATAAGTATTCTTCCCCTAAATATTATTAGTATACTTGGCCTAAATTTTATCAGTATTTTTATTAGACGAAGAATACTAAATATTTACTGGTGGCAATCGGCCTACTGGCGCTCAGATTTTTACACCCCTGGTTATCACTATAGTACAATGTTGAAACTGTGAAAGACATTTTCCACTGTACAAACTTTATTAAATTGTAAAACATATTAAACTTTTGTAAAATGTATAAATAACTTAACATATTAAAATATTAAACATAGCTATTAAATATTACAAATTAAAGTTCTCAGTCTTTTTCGGAACTTGGCGAAGTCATGTCAATCTCTCGCCAACAATAGAAGGCTCTTTTTTGTTCCACTGAAAGAAATGAATTATGTAGCGAGATCTTTTCTGCTTCGACTGCGAATCATGATAAGTTAGTTTCTGTAGTTACGCCTCACTACTGTCAAAATGATGTCAGCGTTACTCACGGACATGTTCTTGCTTTATAATATAGATTATATAAACACTATTGAAGTGGAATGATAAGTTTCTTTAGAACTTAATTTTAAAAGAAAACCCAATCACAGGATGGTGAAGGGAATATATTTGTTTTAAACGGAAACAGTTTCACAATTATAAAATATTATAACGTTGCAGTAGTTTCTTTAATTTCGCATTTTTAACAGAATCGGAATATAGCAAAAAAAAAAATTAGTAGGATATTATATTGGGTTATATGGAAAGTTCCGTTCGTTTAGGAAAACCAATTCGTACCGGAAAATTCTGCCCGTCAATTATTAGACATTATATATATATAAATATCGGAATCAATGTCTAATAGTTAAATGATAGAATTTCCTGGTACAAACCAACTTTCTGAACAACCCAATATTTTAAAGTTCACTTCTTATAGATAACATGAAAACCCTACTGAAGTGACCAAGAAATCCTCCTAAAAAGTAATGAAGTAAAATGTGATTTTAATTTAAATAATAAATACGTATTTATATATGATTCAGACTTAATAAAGAACGAATGTACTGTTAACATATCTCTTTCTATGCCGAGGTTTTATCGTTGTTTAAAATGCTGTATATTAATAAATTAAAATCAGTCGTTAGTTCAGTTTTAAAAAAGATTTGTTATTTGTCTTTGTGATTAAAATTATACTAGAAAAGGCTTTTGTAAATAATAATCAAACAATATTCATGAATATATTTTATTAATCTTTTGAATGAATAGTTTTCTTCGAACTTACCTTTTAAATAATTACACAATGATGAATGGAAATTACTTATTTTCATTTAAATAATTTCAAAGTTATATAATGCTACAACGTTGCTATATTTTTAAAATTAAAACAGCATTAACTGGAATTTATTACTCTTCCATGTAATTATAATTTCCAAAGCGAAATGCTGTAATTAATTACTAATTCAAATGTGTTTCAGTGTGTGTAAACAAACGATGAATTTTATGCTTCGTAACAGCATAATTAATTGGTGCTAATTACGCATTGATAAATGAAAATCACATGTTGAATGAGATATATTATTTTACAGTTTACACGTTACAAATATTCCAAAAGAATTTTTCGGAAGTTAACAAATAAGTATTTGAAGGATATAATGAAGTAAAATGCACTTTTAATTTAAATAACAATTATTTGTTTATGTAATGACGTTCTAAAATAAAGAAGAATGCAGTGCTTGATTATTTATTTATTTTACGGATTGTTTTATCATATGCAAAATGCTTGTTGTATAATGACGTTGTATAATGTTGTTCCTTTGTTAATAACAATCGAACTGCTTAAACAAATAATCAGTATTTGTCTTCGAGATTAAAATTTCTCTATAAAAATCTTTCTAATTAATTAACAAACTAAATACGTATATCTTTTAAGATTTTAAAGTTTTGTTTTTTAGACAATATTATGAAAACACTATTGAGAAAAGAATAAGTATTTTTAGAAAGCAATGTTTAAAATACCTTTTTTTTAAATAACACAACGGTAATATTGTTACTGTAATAGGTGCAAATACAAAAAAACAGAATTTTAAAACATTAAAACCAAATGATGTTAAAAACATATGCTTAGCGCTTTCGGCTAATCATTAGCCATCATCAAAGTTAAAACGAGTCGAAAATCTCAGTTATGCAGAAGTACACTGGACAGGTAGCAATCAGGCTAAATCAACAAACTATGAAATGGAGGGAGTAAAAGAAAATGAGACGATGCTATTGAAAGCTGATGGGGGGTGGGTCAATCAAAACCAAAAACAACGGTAATACCAAGTAAATTACACCAAATATGCGGAATCTGATAAGATAATACATCATTAAATGTATTATTGCCTCTTTTGAAAATTTCCAGGGATTCTCTGACTATGCAATTGTTATAGTGTGAACCGTGTGCAACCTTCGCTGTTTTTAACATCATTAATGATTTTAATGTTTTAAAATTGCGTGTTGTATTTGCACCTATTACAGTAACAATATTAATGTTGTGTTATTTCAAGTTAAGAGGGCAAATTTGATGTTCAATATATGGAAATTTCTATATTTTTATACATTTTTTCATTTAAATATTAGGTGCCCATTTATATCAACAGAGCTGTAAAAAAAAGAAGGAATTTAATAATTAAATATTTGTTCTTACACTGTTAAAAATCTGCAGCAAACTCTCCAGTCCGACCGTTTTTAAAGAAAACGGTTATTGACCATATTTTGAAGCGTATTTGACCATATTATTGACTATATTAGGATCAGAATAAAAATAAATCTGGGTTATGTAACTATTTTCTATTAAACCGGTCGAATGACTGGACAGTTTGCTGTAAATTTCTATTAGTGTATCATGATATTATATTTTGTTACATGAAGTACTCAGTTAATTATTTTAAAGACAATAAGATCGTTTAAACAAAGAAATTGTATTTTTTCTATGGTTAAGTTTGTACCAGAAAATGTTTTCAGAATTAGTTATAAAGCTTTCGAACTTTACAACATTATTTAAACACCGTCCTGAAAAACGGAAAATATGGATTCAATTCCAATTAGTTATAGAGTTATAATATACTACCTCTGTCATCAACTTTTTTACAAAGATTACGAAGTTGTTGAAGTGAAAACATAGATATTCCGCGAAAGTAATAACACAAAATGGGCTTTTCAAATTATCTACTGAATTACAGAAACAAACCTTAAAATAAAGTAGAGTTATAACATTAAAAATACTCTTATTTTCATGACTTCATTTATAGTAGTTTTAAATATTTTATGAATACATTTGAAAACAATTGCACACTCTCAGAAATAAAACACTCAATTTTGACGATTCCGCAATCCTTAGGCCTCATTTCGTTATTTTTGATAATCATTTCGTCAAAAAGTCACGTGGTTTTTGACGTAACGCGAATCCTCAAATATCTGACGAGACTGTTTCCTCGCTGTAAAAAAAACCTTCTTTCAACATTTTTGACAATCATTTCGTCTCAAAATTAAGTGATTTTTAATAAAATGAAAAATCTGAAATATTTGACAAAAATGTTGCCCTATTCCCGGCCAGATTATTTTTGTTGTTACAAAATAGTTCAAAAGAAAAATGAAAAAAATACACGAAAGTACTAAATTTACAATATATTAATGAAAACAGAAACAAAATTATTTCATCCTTGGGAGCCGCTATAACACGAAAGTACCAAATTTCTACTTTATTTTTCACATCTAATAATTTGCGTCTATGCTTTTTGTAACGATTTTATGCATTTCTATTGCATATTGAAAGATATTTTTTCTAAAATTACAGAATTTCGTTAAAAACGCTTAAAAAATTCTTCTAAGGTTACAGAATTTCCTTAAAAACGGTTAAAATAGTAAAATGCGAACATCATTTGGTCCATTTTCGACCGGAAGCAACAACATTTTCCCACTGGTTAAAAAAAAAAATCAAAATTTTAGGAGCTTTTTTTATTTAAGAAATATATTCATATAACAATCGAATTTAAAATACGTATAACTGACCCCTTCCCCTCTATAAAAAGTAATCTTATCCGCTAAAATTGATGAACTCGCCTCTAAAATATGCACTTCAAAATTAATTATTTCTGATCAACAAATTAACTAGACCATATTTTAATCCTCCATTGAACAAAGGAAATTTCTCTAATAAATTATATTAATCAAGCCATATTCTAATTATTTATTAACCATAGAAGAACCATAATAATAATCTAGCATTATTAATTAAAACATGCAGAAATTATAACAGCACCGATAAAAATACAATCTGCTTTCTAAAGATATAAACACACATCAACATCCCGTAAATACATTTAAAATCAAATAATTCCAAAATCCCGCTGGCTAAGTGGTCAGAGCGTTCGTCTGTCACGCTAAAAGTCGCGCGTTCGAATCCCCTTGAAGACTTGTGAAAATTGTTCTTATTTTACCCCTAGTCAATTAAAGTTGCTTCTAAAATCTCCGATAGATGGCACCACCAACCTTTTTTTTTGAACTTTCGAAGAAACAATTTGACGAAACTAATTTCTTCATAATTTTGAAGATGCAAATTTACTGGATTTGACGAAATATTTACTCGCAGCATTTCTCAGGAAACAGTTTTGTTAAAAACGAAGAATTCGTGGAATTTGAGTATCCATTTCTAAGCGTGCATAGCTTAAACTTCTTCTTCTTCAGGAATTTACACTAAACACTGGGTTTCCTCGACTCATAAAAATGTTTTTGAGAGATCTTTTCCATTTCTCTCTGTCTAGGGTAATATGATCATTTAACTCATAAATCTCCATTGACTCTTGAAAGAAATTTTCCAAATCATTCTTTGTCTGCCCCTCCTCATTCTTGATCTCCCTTTCGAACTCCCTTAAAAAATGATTTTTGGAAGTTGTTCCTCTTTCATTCTATGAACATGACCATACCATCTAAGCTTATTGTGTTCCACAGTCGAACATAGTTTAAACAAAGAATTAATACTTTTCTTTATGATTCAAATTTTGCCTGAAAATATCTCTATAAGTAGTTATTAAACCAAATACGCTAATATTTTGCAAATTCAAATCTTATTCCATTAATATCTGGGGACATGAATATGTTTATTGGAACTTTGAAAAAAAAGTAATAATTGCTGATTAATGAATGAAATTTAAAATTATACACTTTTTAATTTGAAATATTTTCAGAGACATATAGTACAACGTTGCATGATTTATTTTTTGTTTTCATACATAAACGACAATCGATGTCCTTTAACGCAAAATTCAGTACGGTATAGTATTTATATGTTTACTTTTTTTAAATACTATTAAAATACTGTTGAAGTGGACAAATAAACATTCTAAGAATGTGAGGAAATTAAAATCTTTCTCCATTTAAACAATAATTACGTAGTATTTATATCAACAAAGCTTAAAATAAAATAATACTGTAAAGTTCAAACATCTATTCTTTTGACGAAGGCTGTTATCGTTATTTTGAAATACTTTGTTAATGAATTGAAGAACAATTGATTTCTTTAATTAACGGCATCTTATTTATCTTTGCGATTAAAATTTTACTAAAACATATGCTTGCAAATGGTTATCAAACCAAAACGTGAACTTCTTTCGAAATAAATCTTATTCCATTAATATCTGGGGACATGAATATGTCCCTTGAAAGTAATAATTGCTCAGTGATGAATAAAAGTTCAGATTATACACGTTTTAATTTCAAGTAGTTTCAGAGACATATAGTACAACGTTGCATAATTTATTTTTTGTTTTCATACATAAACGACAATCGATGTGCCTGACCACAAAATTTAGTAGAGTATAATATTTATATGTTTACATTTTACAAATATTATAAAAATACTATTGAAATGAACAAATAAGAATTCTAAGAATGTAAGGAAAATAAAAGCCCTTTCCATTTAAACAATAATTAAGTATTTATATCAACAAAGCTTAACATAAAAGATTAATGTTATGTACAAACATCTATTCATCGTTACTTTGAAATAGTTTGTTAATGAATTAAAAAATATAATCGATTCATTTAATTAAAGACGTAATATTTATCTTTATGATTAAAATTTTTCAAAAACATATCCTTGCAAATGGTCATCAAACCAAATACATGAATTTGCTTCGAAATAAATATTATTACATTCGAGTGTTAGATAAATACTTTAATTTACATTTTAAAACAGGAATAATTACACATTACTAATTAGAAATTACATACATATATATTATTTTCAAAGTATAAATTTACTACACATTGCATTAATTTCTTTATTTACATAATTTAAACAGAATCGTCGTTTCTGAACAGAAAATTATTATTTTCTGCATAATAATTCTGTATTATAATTTTTAAAGCAGGGTGTAACAATTAATTACGAAATCAAATATGTTCAGTTCTAAGAAAACAAAGAATTAATTTTCTGCTTAATAATTATATAATTAAACTGTTATAACAATGCTTTTATAAAAGAAAGCCATCTTGACTTACTAAAATAAGTATAAGCATACAAATAACAATCGCAACATTTTATGTGGATTTTCTTTTAATGTTGCTGTAAAAAAAAACATTTAGATAATTATGTGACGATAAACTTCTTTCAAAATTTTATGTATGGTTAGTTTTAAAGGTTTAATATAGTAAATATTTTTTTTTATGTTTAGATTTTGCCATATATTGATTTTGAGAAATCTCAAATAGTCATTACTCGAGTTGCGAAGTCTGTTATTTGTCCATAGGGTAGTCTTGAGAATTCTACATAGATCTTACTCATTGATAATCGAGATATAACTTTTCCTCGGGTGTTAAATTTCACAACACTCTTTGTGATTACAACTGTATACGAGTTACAACAGTAAAAAGATGAGCCCTTCCACGGTAAAATAGGCAAAGTGGCTGTAAAACTGCAACGAAGAAATATTTTTAACACTGAAAAGGAGAAAGCAAAATATAAATGCAAAATATATTTATTAGTGTTAAGAAGATTTATTTGTTTTAGTTTTAGAGCCAGTTGGTCTAATATATCGAGCATGGTAGGGCACATCTTTTTGCTGTTGTTGTATCTATATATATATATTTAAAAATATGCTTTTATCAGTTAATAATGTATTATTGGTTAAATTGTGAATATACGTTGAGAAAAGAATTTAAAAATCATGAATGGATAGTTTGAGAAATGCTTTAATATTTCTTTCATGTTGCCAAAACTTACAAAAAATAAATAAGGTAAAACCAGGAGAGATGCCGCGGTCGAAGAGATTGCGCACATACAGGTTCGGGGGGGAAGGAATAGAGTGAGCGCGCAGCGACTCCAGGTAGTTGTACAACAGCAGTAGTGGAGTGTCTACTTGAAAGTGCACGTTGATTGTTTTGAATGTCTAAGATAAAGCAATGCTATTTTGTTTTGTTTTCTCAAAGTAAGTGCTTGAATTTTCATAGCTATTCATCAGAATTTCTATACAATGTCAGTAGTACAAAATATTTTAAACTTAAATGATTTCTCATAAGCTACTAATCTTAGACTAACAATGTGAACATCAACGGTTCGTTTTAGTAACGGCCATGTTTATATAAAAGACCACGCAATCTCTCCTTCCGAAATTGGAGAGTTTTCGCATCGGCTACTTAGGAGAGATGGCGCATTGTTTCCATTAGTTTCCATGCTAGGAGAGATTACGCAGCTTACCGTAATTTCGCGCGTACACGCCGCACCTCAGACAATTCGATTTCCTACCAGAATTTATTTTAAATAAAATGTGATTTACTTCTGCTTAGCACATATTTGACTTCTTATTTTCAATAAAATTTCCGGTTTGAAAAAGACTTAACTAAGCCGCGGCGCATACGCGCGAAATTACGGTATTGGTAAATTTGCCTAAAAAATGAAAAGTTAAAATGGACTAATTTTAAGTTAAACGTGTTATCAAGTAACTTAATGTTATTTTGTAATCTTATCTGAACTTGCTTTTTCTGATTCTTTAATTATGTCCTCTTTAATTAAAAATTTTTAATCGTTTTTAAAATTATTTCCTTTTTCTGATTCTTTAATCATTAATTTGAAATATTCACTCCTAATGCAATAATATTTGTTCACAAGAACCTTACAACAATGTTATTGAAGTGTAATTATTATTATTAACAATTTAATGGTAATATTCAAATTTTAATCGCTTAATAGGCGTATAGCCAACATAGTGAAAAAGTACCCAAGCAGGGACTCGAACCCGGGTCATCAGATTAGCGCACTGATGTTCTACCAACTGAACCACTTGGGAACGATACCCAGCTCGGAACTTTTTCCACCATAACATGTTGGCAAGGCTACAAACGCAGCACAAGATGGAATATTTTCAGAAGCAGCTGAAAATATTCCATCTTGTGCTGCGTTTGTAGCCTTGCCAACATGTTATGGTGGAAAAAGTTCCGAGCTGGGTATCGTTCCCAAGTGGTTCAGTTGGTAGAACATCAGTGCGCTAATCTGATGACCCGGGTTCGAGTCCCTGCTTGGGTACTTTTTCACTATGTTGGCTATACGCCTATTAAGCGATTAAAATTTGAATATTATGAATACAAGGCGTGAGAAATTTTCTCTGGAAAAATTTTTCCAAGTATTAATATGAATTTAATTTAATTGTAGTTATTATTAATAACAATCTCTCCTACCCATGTGCGCAATCACACCAACCCTGTAAGGACAGATTGCGCAAAATAACTTTCTTGGTTTTATTACAACTGTTCTATTAAATTACAACATAACAACAAAATAGCAATGGAAATGCATAAAAGACAAATGAAGTCAAAATTATTCATGGATAGTTTAGCAAAAAATTAATATTTAGATTTTTTATTGTTGTTCTTTTGAATTGTGCGCAGACTCTCCTAGCTTTACCTTAAATAAATAAATAAATACAAAGAAAAATAATCTATTGATATTTCGTATTTTTTAATCAAAGTGGTGAATTTTCCACAATCGCAACCCGCTCTCCCCCTGAAATTAACGTATTCTAACGAATTGTTCTTGGAACAACATAAGTTGTACTCATTTAATTAAGCGTAAATTGAAAGATAATCATTGAATGCTTATAAAAAATGTTTTTGTTATACAAGCTATTTTACTTATTGTTATTCACATTCGCTTTAATCCTTTCAGAAGAAAAGTACCATAATTTCGCGCGTACACGCCGCACCTCAGACAATTCGATTTCCTACCAGAATTTATTTTAAATGAAATGTGATTTACTTCTGCTTAGCACATATTTGACTTCTTGTTGGAAATCTGGACAAAATCTTGTCCCCCTTTCTCTGTAAAGTGGTTTGTTCGGGAGTAAAATCGTTCCGAACCGGTTTTTCTTTTTGCATTTCGGTCGTAAAGGCACTCTCTTTTAACTGTAACTGTATGCATATTTTATTCTAGTTTGAGGTACGGAGTAAGTATATATCTAGGGTGAAACAACTCCATGGAAGGTGTGGTGATGTGATGGAAGGACAGTTAACCCCCTTTCTGAATGTTTATTTGCTATAATGTGATACCAAAGTTCCCAGCAATGGCTGGAGGTCTATGTATATATCTTTATTTAAGTTTAACATTCAAGTTGAATGAATAAATATAATTCTGATTTCTACATAAACTGTTTCTTCAATGTGCTATATACTTAGTCACACCACAGACCTTAACCACTGTGCTTTACAACTCTGCTCAATCTTTATCATGGTTATGGGCCATGTTATGCTAAAGGTCAAATAGATGCAGTGTGGTGTGTTTTAGATGAAATATATATAGCTTAAAAAGTATAATGGCACAAGTTCCAGAGTTAACTTATTCTTTCCCGAAATTGTCGGATTATAACTACTCTTCTTGGAAGCTCGACGTCAAATGTGTACTGATAGATCGGAATTGCTGGGAGTTTATTACGAATCCCGATATTGCATGTAAAGAGGATGCATCTGATAGAGAGAAAAGTGATTTTGGATGGCGTAAACGCAGAGCTTATACCACGATTTATCAATCCATCGAAAGGAAATTCCAGATATTAATCGCTCAGACCGAAAGCGGAAAAGTTGCCTGGGATATCCTAAAGTTAAACTTCGAACCAACGTCACGGGCACGTTTAGCTGGATTAGTGGATGATTTTTTTGAAATGAAGTTAAACTCGCAAGAGGAAACCATCGGTTTATTTTGCAAGAGAATTGAAGAAAAAAGGTTTCAAATCAAAGATGCAGGTTTTGATATGCCAGAATTGTTAGTATGCTTCCAGTTAATCCGTCGTTTACCCGAAGAATATGATAATCTCGTTCAAATGTTATACAGGTTAGATGATACAGAATTTAAATTGGAAAATGTTTCTAAACAGTTAATTAGTGAATATGGAAGAATTTGTTTAAAGCGTAAGGACGAAAGTAAAGAGGTTATCAGTGTAGGTGATGCTTATACAACAAAGTTTAAGAATCCTACCGATAGACCAACCATTCCAAAGAAGAATTTCGTAACCAGTAAAAAGCCATGGTTTTCAAGTAGTGGAAGCGACCTGGAACCCTCTCGATGCTCTAGTACTTCACCAGCTACTCGTATGGGGCCGAGTTTAATATGCAGTTACTGCAAACGACCTGGTCACACAGATACAAGGTGTTTCAAAAAGAGAAACTATAGAGGGAAGAAGCAAGTTTTCTACAGTGAAACTACAAGGCAATCGGAATCCGCCCTAATGTCTTCAAATGAGAAAATTGTCGAATTTCTTCTGGACTCAGCAGCTACTTCTCACTTTACGAATGACAGGAGTTTATTTGTAACCTACAGGACCTCCCCCCCCAACAAGTGCTGATTGGAGACAAGGACTGTTCGTCGGAAGTATTGGGTATAGGTGATATTGACTTCACCATACAAGATGTAAAAGGTAATGTAGAAATAACTTTAAAAAATGTTTTATATGCTCCAAATATGAGAAGAAATTTAATTGGTGGATCCAACATCGATATTGCAGGAAACCGCATTCAATGGGGAAATAATAAAATGATTGTGTATGATAAATTTAATCGATATTGTTTTACTGTACCTAGAGTAGATAAATTGTATATTGTTAAAGGTTATGCTTCAAAATGTGAAAATTTTGCCTTTTCGACTAGTTTAAATGCAGAAATTATACATCGTAGATTTTGTCATACAAATTTGCCTTTACTTGAAAAAATGAGTAAAAATAATTGTGTTAAAGGTATTGAAAATATTAACTGTAAAAACAAAAATAAGATGTGTGAATCTTGTGTAATTGCAAAATCTAATAGACATTCGTTTAAAAGGAATTATCAGTATAAACGCATTTCTAGTCAAATTCTTGATAGAGTGTATATGGATTTGTGGGGTCCTAGCCCAGTTAACTCGTTAGGAGGGGGGAAATACTTTTTGTCAATAATTGACGATTATTCTAGAAGGACTGAAGTGTATATACTTAAGGATAAAACGGAAGTTTTTGAATACTTTAAAATGTTTTTAGCGAAAGCTGAGAGACAAACTGGTAAAAAATTAAAGAGTGTACGAACTGATAATGGGTTAGAATTTATTCATAAATTAATTGAGAAATTTTTAACTGATTTGGGTATACAAATAGAAAGATCCTCCATTTATACGCCAGAACAGGTGGGTGTTGCTGAAAATTTCAATAAAGTAGCAATGAATGCAGTTCGAGCAATGTTACATGATAGCGGATTAAAACCATCATTCTGGGGGGAAGCTCTTTTAGCGTTTGTTCATACAAAAAATAGAACCGAACACAGTTTAACCCAAGGTCTTACACCCGAAGAATTATGGACAGGATTCAAACCTTCGGTAAAACATTTAAGAATTTTTGGTTCTTTAGCATTTGTTAATGTTCCTAAAGTTAAACGAAATAAACTACAACCTAAAGCTTTACCCGGTATTTTAGTTGGTTATGCCATGAAAACAAAATGATATAGGATGTATATGCCAAAAGAAAGGCGAATTGTAGAAACTATTCATGTGCGTATAGATGAATCCAAAAAGGGGGTAGAAACATTATTTGGAGTAAATAAGTATAAGGATATTGTATTGAATTTTAATGAATCTCAAGTTGAATCAAATGGCTTAAGTAACGCAACTCTGGATCTTAATCATAAACTACCAGGAGTAAGTTTAAATGAAGACGAAGAGAAAAGGGGGAGTAAAATAACTTTAACTTCTATAAATATTTCAGAATGGAAAATAATCGAAAAACCTAGAACTAAAAGTAACAGGATTGACGTGTATTATTATACCCCGATAACAAATAAGAGACTGAGATCATTAAATGATGTTAAAAAATATTGTCAAGAAAATAAAATCGCTTATGAACCGGATAAATTTGACTTTAAACCTAAAACTACTCATCGCAATCTAGAAACTTTTAATGAACCTTCAACTAGCGATTCGGATGATTCATATTTAAGTGAGATATTCCAACATGAAACTTACAATACTGAAATCCCTAAATCGTTTGAGGATGCACAAGTTAACCCAGAAAGAGGGAAATGGAACGCCGCGATGAGGGAAGAACTTGAAATCATGAGTAAAAGAAAGGTCTGGCGGTTGGTTGATCCACCCAAAAACGCCACAATAGTAGGAAGCAGATGGGTTTATAATATTAAAAACACAGAAAAAAATGGGAAAAAGTACAAAGCACGTCTCGTAGCTCAAGGTTTTAAACAGAAACAAGGTATCGATTTTAATGATATATTTTCACCAGTTGTAAATTTTTCAATTATAAAACTAATGTTTATTTTATTGGTTTCTATGTTAAATTGGTATCATATTCAATTAGATGTAAAATCAGCTTACTTATATGGGTCTTTAAAAGAAACTGTATTTATGAAACAACCACCAGGATTTGTCATGAAAGGTGCCGAAAATAAAGTTTGTTTGTTAAATAAATCTATTTATGGTTTACGGCAAAGTGGCCGAGAATGGAATTTTGAATTGGACAATATACTACATAATTTAGGATTTTGTAAGTTAAAATGGTGTAACTGTGTATATAAACTAAAAAGTAATGCAATTTTAGTTGTCTATGTATAGATGATTTAGTTTTGTTTGCTGAAAATGAAAATATACTGCAATCTGTAACTAATATGTTAAAAAATAGCTTAGAAATTACTGAAATAGGTTTAACGAAATATTTGTTAGGTGTTAACTTTGAACTTATTGCTGATTCATTATTTATTCATCAAAAAACTTACATTGAAAGATTAGAATTAAAATATAAAGGTTTACCTAAAAGTTATGTTAAATTACCCTTTAAAATTGGCCGTATCTTACCAGATAAGGTTAACGAAAATGAAATTGTGGAAAATGAATAGATGAAAAAATATCCATACCGATCATTAATCGGTTGTTTGTCATTTTTATCAAATAGATCGAGACCTGATATTAGTTTTTTCTGTAAATATAATGTCACAATTTTGTAATGGTTATACATATAAACATTGGTTGATATTGGCAGATATAATGAATTACGTTTTTGCTACAAAAAGTTATAAAATAAACCTGTCTAATGTAAAATCCTCAAGTTTATATGCATATTCTGATGCTAACTGGGGATGTAACCTTACTAAAAGACATTCAAGTAGTGGTTATATAATTTACTTTAGTAACGTTCCGTTTGCTTGGAAATCATCAAAGCAGAAATGCATTGCACTTAGTTCTATGGAGTCAGAGTTTATCTCATTAACTGAAAGTGTAAAAGAACTAACGTGGTATGCAAATGTCTTAAATGAACTTAATTTATGTGATAAAATAAAACCAGTTCAGTACTGTGATAATGAATCTGCTATTTATTTTTCTAAAAATAGTCAAGAAAACTTTAAAACTAAGCATATTGACATAAAGTGTCAATTTATTCGTCAATTAATAAATGAAAATGTTTTTGAGTTAAAACATGTAAGTTCTAAAGTTAATAAGGCTGATTTTCTAACAAAACCTCTACTGTATATAAAATTTCAGAGAGCCATTTGTAACATTTTTGATTTTGACTATGAAAAAAAAAGAGGAAGTTTTTACGACCGATGGGGCCGCATGTTGGAAATCTGGACAAAATCTTGTCCCCCTTTCTCTGTCAAGTGGTTTGTTCGGGAGTAAAATCGTTCCGAACCGGTTTTTCTTTTTGCATTTCGGTCGTAAAGGCACTCTCTTTTAACTGTAACTGTATGCATATTTTATTCTAGTTTGAGGTACGGAGTAAGTATATATCTAGGGTGAAACAACTCCATGGAAGGTGTGGTGATGTGATGGAAGGACAGTTAACCCCCTTTCTGAATGTTTATTTGCTATAATGTGATACCAAAGTTCCCAGCAATGGCTGGAGGTCTATGTATATATCTTTATTTAAGTTTAACATTCAAGTTGAATGAATAAATATAATTCTGATTTCTACATAAACTGTTTCTTCAATGTGCTATATACTTAGTCACACCACAGACCTTAACCACTGTGCTTTACAACTCTGCTCAATCTTTATCACTTCTTATTTTCAATAAAATTTCCGGTTTAAAAAAGACTTAAGTAAGCCGCGGCGCATACGTGCGAAATTACGGTAATTATAAAATGTTGAAACGATTGAATTGCACCAGGATTTACGAACGAATCGATTTGCAAATAAATAAATACTTTTCTTCAGGTAAATTATAAAACAAAAACATCACCATACATTAAAACCCCCCCTGTTCAAACGAATTGCATAACGTTTGTTCTGGGAAGTCAGTAAGCAATATTTTCCTTATAAGTCAATTTCTTTAGGGACACAAACAAATATTGTGATATACATAGTAAAGAGATTTTTTTATACCGTAATTTCTGGCGTATAATCCGCAGCTCAAAGAGTCGTTTTTCGACCCAGAAATATTATTTTATAAAATGTAACTTAAAAGATCGCTGTAAATATTTAACTACAATTATTGAATAAAATTTCTGGGTCGAAAAACGACTCTTTGAGCTGCGGATTATATGCCGGAAATTACGGTACTCATTCCTATGTTTCACTACGAACTTAATCAGTAACTTCGCATTCACAGTGTGATAAAACTGAATACTTTTATCCTAATGATTTTCATTTGGTTTCTCTTGATATCAGTAGATTGCCAAAGCATGTATTCAGAGGAAAACACTACAGGCAAACATACGTAAAATTATACAAATACATACAATTAGAAAATTACTTGAATTCATTTACACACAGGTTCTAGTGGCAAAATGTTATACGCATAACACTAAATATGTCGTTGAAATAAATTAAAAATTTAAGTACAATTTAATTAAAGAAATTAAAGCAAAACAATTAAAAATTAATTAAAAAAATAATTAAAGTTAATTATAGAATAAAAAAATAATTAAAGTTTGGCAGACATTATCAAATTAATATAAGTTTTACTTATCTTATTGCCTACCCTTTTAAAATAATCACCCTCCAATAAAGGCAATACATATTGTAATACGGTCCTTTATTTTGTTACTGTCGTATGAAAAGCTGCAGTTTTTTAGGTGCGTTCGTAATTATATAAATACGTAGCACCTATTGTCGTCATCTGGTCCGTCCGTCTGTCTGTCCGTCCGTCCGCATATAACAACGCAAAAACTAGCCAACCGATTTTGTTGAAATTTAAGATATATTATCTTTGCAGAATTTTTTCGAGACATTTCAAATTTTATAAAAATCGAATTAAAACTTTAGAAAATATTAATAAAAACATTTATTAAGAAATTTGATTTTTTTTAAATCGGTGCTTTCTTGTTATCGGAGATTTCGAAGTTTAATCGTCAAGCGACCGAGATACTTATTTTATGACAGAAATGAATCTGCAGACGATATAATTCATTTAGCAGAATTAAAAATCACCTAGATCTGAATATTTATATAACTAGCTATAGTACGAACGCACCTCTTTTGTCACGTTTGACGTACAATTTCCAACTTGTTTTCTTTAGCATTCTAGTTATAACAAAAAAAAAAATTAAACCACTTTACATTAAACTCCTAGAGTGATATTCGATGTTCGGTACCTTTATTTATCTCTTCAATAGAACTTCGATATATTTTATAACCTTTATTTATGAAAAGATAGTTATTAAATGTTTGTAGTTCTATTCAGGTTTAGACACAATAAGTTACTGATGAAGTTAATTTAAGTATATTGATTAACGTCCTAGTAACATAAAGCAAGCAACTACGTAATATAGGAGGATATTTTGATTAGGTATGCTCAGATTGAATCTGCTGATAAATTAAACTGATGGATGTTTAGACATTAAGGCTTGAGTATATATTATTTTATTGCACAAAGTCTGTTTACCTATTAGTTAAAAAGAAATGTTTAATGTTTTAAACATAATACCCTACTGATGTAAGTTTAAATTACCTTCTTCTCTAATCATTTAAAATAATCATGTGCCATTAATGTCATTTTATATTTTAATACAGTAATTCGTTTTGTTATTATAAGATGACAGGCTACGTTCTTTTTAACACTTTCCAACATAGTTCAAAAGTGTTTATGAATTCGGTTTGCCCGTCTGTCGAAAGACCTAAAAACTTGTAAATTTTACAATTGATTCAGAAATACTGTGTTTGGTTAATTGCAACTAACATTAAACTATGTTAAACTTCAGAGGCTGGAATGTATATGTCTAAAGAATTCAAAATTCTTCGTCAACAGTTCGGAGACCCGACGCTTACCTATCGGACTCTCTGAGGAGTTCGTCGTAGTCAGCAGGTTTTTCCCTCTCCCCTCATTGTTATCTGTGTCCTGTCTTATGGATGTGGCCTGGCTACGCGTAGATTGGCGATCCTTTTTGTTGTACAGTTTGTTGATCTTGTAGCTCTTTTAACGACTGTTGCAAAGAGGTAAAGGCCAGTATTTAGCAGAGAATGTCACCAATATAATCCACAATTTTTTTTCAAATCGACTTACAAGAAAGGTTTCCTTAAAGCGCATACTCAGATTATTTTGGAAAAAAAATGCTAATAGAACGCAGTAAAGGATCAGTCAAATTTATCTGTGGCATCTAAGTAAAAAATGTGTAAAAAATAAAATTATTTCGAGTATTTTGCACAAAAAGACGCGATTTGGAGAGCAACAGTGTTTCGTCGCCAAATGCAAGCGATTTTAGTGTATTTGAAAATTCCTGGTAAAATGAGTGTTTAAATGCGTAGTAATTTATGAATTTAAACTTCAAAGATTAAGCAGTTTATTAAACAGTTATATATTTTATATAATATGTATACAAATTAAGCATTGCTGAAATTATTTAATTTCACATGGTTTCGCCGGTTGGATACGTTTTAAGTGTATTTTAACAGTAACTGTCCGATTAAAAACGCTCTCATTATACATTTCCATTTTGAATAAGTCATTGTTTCCACGGCAACAATACTTTTCTCTTATTGTCTCCGGCACTAACAATATCGAAGTCAAATTGACAGTGCTCCGAAAAAGACAATTAATTTTTAGTTTGAAGCATTTTAATCAATTTAAATTTTGGTCTAAATCGTAGAATACGATCGTTAATTTTCTTTAGATGTACATATAAATGTATATGGCAAAACCGTAGTTATAAAAGTGAATTTATTTAAGTTAAACTTACTTACACTGGATTATTTTTTAACACAATTATTTCAAATTGGTAAAGTAATCATACAAGTTGTAAATTTCCAACTGGACGAAAAATGTCCGGGCCAGGATTCGAACCTGGGATCGCTTGGCTGAAGCCGCCACGCTCTACCACTGAGCTATCCCGGTCGAATCTGGAGGGCATAATTCATCCAGTTAACCTTATTGACCAGATGCTTTGATCAATAAGGTTAACTGGATGAATTATGCCCTCCAGATTCGACCGGGATAACTCAGGGGTAGAGCGTGGCGGCTTCAGCCAAGCGATCCCAGGTTCGAATCCTGGCCCGGACATTTTTCGTCCAGTTGGAAATTTACAACTTGAAAACTTACTTAATCTAGTTGAGTATAAAGATTAGCAATCGTTTTTCCTGAAAGAGTATTTATCGTAAATGCGCATTATTATCTTTTATTTCATTGTATCGCCAACAGATAGCGATAAATCGCCATAACACGAAATTTGCATAATTTTTTTACGGACGTTATATCGAGGCTCCACAGCAATTTTTTTTATAAACTTATATATCCTCATGAGAAGAATATTCTGCATTTTTTTCAAAATTTTATGAGTATGCGCTTATGGAGACTTTCCTTGTTAGTTCTTACAAAATAAATGTTATTTTAAAATGTTTTCCATTCATTCCATCGTTTTCAATTCCGTTTTTTTAAGTCATTTTTACAGAGCACATTTTAAAAATAACCACCTTGCCAAAATTTTCAAACTTCTAGCCCTAACAGTATCACAAAAATCGTAATTTCAGAAATTTTTTTATTCCTGCGTAACTTTTAAATTTCGAATTTTTTGAAAACTGTTCTGTGTGAGCATTTACATCATAAAAGTAGCAGTCATATCAAATTTCAAGATTCAATCCCTAACAATTTCAATAGCTATTTTATAACGTTTTTAGAGCATTTACATCTTATATGTATCGACTATACCAAATTTCAAGTTTCTAGCCCCAGCAGTAACACAGCAATTTCAATTTTAGAACGTTTTGTCTCCTGCACCCATTTAATTTTCGATTTTTTTAAACTGTTCTGTGCAGGCTTTTACGTCCTTAAAATAACAGCTGTGTCAAATTTAAAGTTTCTATACATTATAATTCCGAATAAATCGTAATTTAGAAAGTTTTTAGAATGTTTTCCGCTCATTTCTATCAAATGTCAAATTTCTAGCCCTTTTAGTACCGCAAAAATTGTAATATTAGAAAGTTTGTTTCTTCTGCCCATCGCCCATCCCTGTAAATTTCGAATTTAAAAAAAAACAGTTCTATGCAAACATCTACGTTTTAAAAGTAACAGACATGCTGTGTTTCAAATTTCTATATCTTACAATTCCATTTAAATAGTAATTTAGAATGTTTCAGGAACGTTTTCTGCGGCTTTGGTCGTTTAAATTAAAAAATTTTTAAAGCGGTGTAGCAAACATTTATTTCTTATAATTAACTAGCATGCCAAATTTTAAATTTCCAGATCTTACAGTATCGCCAGAAATCGCAATTTTTAAAATTTTTTCCACTCCACAACACCTTTTCAATTAATTTTTTTTAAGTTTTCTGTGCGAGCATTTAAAATTTAAACTCATGACAAATTTCAACTACTGTCCATAACAATTCCACATAAATCGTAATTTAGAACGATTTTAGAATGTTTTCAAATCATTTCACTCTTTTAAATTTAGAATTTTTTAAAAACCGTTTATAGCGAGCATTTTATAAGTATCAGCCATGCCAAATTTAAATCTTCTAGGCCCAACACAATATCAAGGAGATCGTAATTTTAGAACTTTTTTTGGTCCTGCTCAACTTTGAGAACAGTAAAATTTAGACTATATTGGAGCAAAGACTAACACGATCATTGTGATTTTATTAGTTTCTAAATCGGTTCAGTAGTTCAAGAGATTATCTCCTACACACGTAAACGTTTCTTATTCATAATATTTATATAGATTACATATTTACTCAGTTTTTGTATAACAGTTTGCTGATAAAACTAATTTAAGCATGCTATGCTGATTAACTTACTTAAGCATACAGCGGTACTATTCAGGAGGATTTTTATCTGAAATACTCATATTGAATCTGACGGAATTTAAATTGATACATTTGTTAGGCTTAAGAATGCATTTTAATTGGTAAAAATCTATTCGGCAGTACTAAGTCGAACTTAATCTACAACTAATGTTTAACAGTCAAACTAAAATCAGAAATCAAACTCAAAGCTTTTAACAGTATTTTGGTTTTGTTTCATAAGCATCTTTAAAATTCCAAAGCACGAATTCGTCAGTAAATACATTTATAATATTACTATCAGGCTTCGCCCGGTTTTTCCACATGAACCTTGAATCAAATATATCGGTGAATTTGATTTGACTTTGTATTTTAAAGCAATATGGCCTTTACTGTGCTGAAAAGGATACGAACGCTATTGCACTATTATATTTTCTAATGTGTCAAACACAATTTAGGCTGTTAAGGACCGACTGTTGTAATTAAGCATTTACGATAGGATTTGGTAAAAACGATAGAACGATATGTAATATACTAAAACCATATCGGAAAAATTATCAAGCAGGGCGCTCGCTCTGCCAAGCCAAGCTTTAAAAAAAACGCCACACAAACAACGCCAAGAACTGGACAAGACCGCTACTGCTTTCTTACAGAAATCAATTTCGCAATGTTAAATCAACAAAACATGCCAGATTAAAATACCAGATATCAAATAAACCAAGCGTCGCAGAAAAAAAAAATGAAAACTAGAAGAATCTAATGAAGAATTACTTCAATTTAAGACCAAACTTATCTTCATACGTGATTTATAAACAGAGATATAGATTTTTTTTTAAAACGTCGAGTTACTTAAAATGATCACTTTTTTCTTCGTCAAACTTTTTTTTTTTCAAACAACCTACAGACCTTAATATTCGGTAGAATAAAAAAAGGATTGCATATTAAGACAAGTAATTACGTAATCTATGTACTTATATAAAATCCAGTGTAAAAAATATTATTTTCTATCCATAATTAGCTAAAAACAGTTAATTAACTTGGCGATTAAAAAATTATGCCAAAACAGAGATAAAACCCGCCAACGACCATATACCATCTGTATTATAATAGCACAAATCAGTTACAGGTTATAACCACATCAAATTTCATCTGCAAGTCAGCCATTTTTCTTTTGAAGATATATTTTTAAAAATAAAACTTCACAATTATAAGAACACACATTTTATCAAACAATTAAATATGACTGCAAACTGTGGCAGATGATTGTTTCTAACATGAATAAGTATGAGAAATTGCCTGTCATGGATATGGATCTGGGTAGTTCAGTCGCAGAGCGTCAGCATGGTACGCATAAGGTCCCAGGTTCGAGTCCAGGCCCAGGTCAATTTTTCACTCATGTTTGTTTAGTTAGTGTATTTAATTGTCTGATAAAATGCGTGTTCTTATAATATTGTAAAATAAAGTAATCAGACGTAGTGTTTATGCTTTAAAAAATATTTTAAATATATAATTTACGTTTTTAGAAAGATCTTTAAAAATAAATTAGTTTTTGAGGGAAAATGTACCTTCTAAAATGTATACATTAAGAGTTATCGCCATTTAAAATTTCTTTCCAAACGTAAACAAAATTTTTGAAATGAATTAAATGTGATTCATTTATTTTTAAAAATAAAAAAACACGGTAAAGGACAGGCATTTCGTTCGCAGGAATACCTTTCACGTCATTTTCCTGTAAATTAATGAAATCCAGTTGTTAAATTATTTTTGTTTTAGAAGTGAAGTTTCCATTTAAATTTATTGTAACAGTACAATGTTTAATTGAATAAAATAATGTAAATCTTAGAAATTGCTAAGAAATTCCAAAGATGCACAGGGAACGCAAAAAAAAAAAAATAATAATAATAATAAACAGAAAATAAATAAATAGATAAATAAATAAATAAATAAAAATCAGCTTTCAGAAATTCTAAAAATTGTTCATATATCTTAATTACAAGCTAAAGGAGGGTTTATTTCTATATTATTATATATATAATAGTAATTTCAGCAAATATATTAAACTCCAATGCGATCTGTTTTAAACTTAAAGAGAGTTTATAACACATGATAAAAAATTTATAAAAAAAAATGGCGCGTCACATTGCAGGGAGGGTATGGGGAGGGACGTGAAAAAAATTAGGAAGTATAATAAGGCTATCTGTTTGAAACTTTACGATATTTTATAACACATAACATAAATTTTAAAAATAAAGCCACGTCAAAAATTATAGGGGGGGGGGCGGAGCGCGTTTTGCTTACATAAGGGGGGGGGCACTTTTCTAAATATTAACGATATCCGTCATGTCACATATCGTTACAAAGGGCTGTGACCACTTATTCCTGTTATGCACCACATGTGTCACCCCCACATTTTGCGTCCCGCCCCAACACTACTCATGTGATATATTGTTCGAAAGGCCTGTGACCGCTTATTCATATTATGTATCTTCGGGGTCCATCCTCCTACTTTCAGCCCCCCCCCCCAAAGGGGGCACTTTTCTAGATTTTGCCAACACCTCTCATAAGAGCCGTCGTGGTAGCTCGACATATGGCCTAGCGACCGTCTCCCCCTATGGGGTCTCGCAAGCGAAGTCGTCGGGGGTTCCATGGCGGTTCATCAAGGTTCCGTCTCTGCGGAAGTTTCCTCCGAGATGTGGGGTTACTACCGTGACGACCTATGTCACCAACCTTGGTAAAATGACCTGGGGGTCCGCAGTGGGGAGCGGCCTCAGGCCGATCGCAGCGCCGGGCGAGACAAAGCCCTGGTGCGTTAAAAGCCCTTCAGAGGCTTGGGTTCGATGGTCGTTTACGCGCGTCGGCGACCCCCGTGGGCTCCTGACGGCGCAGGATAGTTTTATATCGTTGTAAAGGTCTGTGAACGCTTAATCATAATATGCAGGGGGGGGGGGGGTATTTTCTAAATTTTGCACATAACCCTCATGTGATACATCGTTGGAAAGGTCTGTGACCGCTTAATCCTATTATGCATCTCCGGTGTTCATCCCCCCTTTTGCCCCCCAAACGCGATTAGCTTTCAGCACCAGGGAACGCTTTTCTATCTCTGTTTCTATGGGTCGGATCACGACGGGGTATGGCTCATTCGACTCGACATCGATAGAGCTTTCCGATTTTAGTTCGTTTTTTCACCACCAGGGGGGAACTTTTCTATCTCTGGTTCTATGGGCTAGATCACGACGGGGTATAGCTCATTCGACTCGACATCTATAGCCTTAACGATTTCAGTGCCCGAGGTTCATACAGAACAGATTGCGCTACCTGGTGGTGGAAGATGGAACTTGAGCGTGCGCAGCACGACTGCTATATGTGCCGAAGGCTGCGGGGACCCGTGTCGGAAGTTAGTTTGTTTAGAGGTTTATACTATTCGATGTGCAAATTAAGAGATTATCCGGTGCCGAAGGCAGCGGGGAACCAGGTCGGATGTTCGTTCGGTTCGAGGTTTTACAAGATTCGAGGCCCCGATGTAAATTAGGGGCCCGCTAGCGGGCGAAGCCAGCTAGTGCTAATAATAAAAGAGCGTGATATCACGTTTTATTTCAAATGCAGCGCTGACACGCTATGTACGTATTCCATTTTTATTCATTTCATCGATAAGTCAGTGATATTTTTTAACGGGGGATAACAAGTATTATAACAAGCCACATTTAGTATGTTGTTATTAGTTTAATTGAAAAATTTACTGGTATTTCTAGATAACCTTTTAAACAATGACTGAAAGTAAAATGTAATTTTAAATTATTTCTCATGCTTAGATTATTTATATTATGTTTATTCTGTTTAAAAAAAGAAATGATATTTACAAAAACAACTTTTACAAAAACAACTTTTCAAAAGTAAAAAAAAAAAAGTTGTGGGTAAAAATTGGTGTGATATCAAATTTCCAAGCTATTATATTACTTTTTTAACTTTTTTCCATTAAATAAGTTATCATATATATAAGTCGAACGCCTACGTATATGTTAATACAAATCGTTTTCTCCTGTACTAAATACATCGTAACGAGTTTCTGAAAATTCAATTTTTTTCAAATTATGCATGATGGGCTTGGCGGCCATCTTTCCATATTTCTAAGCACCCAAATTTCTAAAGTAAAAGCGTAATATCTTTGCTATGTAATATGTTTATAACAATTTCGAACTTCAGATTTTAACTACGGACAGATAAATTAGATAAGACTGATATTTTGAGAAATTGATTTTTACTAGTTTGAAATTATTAATTACTCTAAAAAATAAATCATAAGATGAATCTTTAAGATAAGTCATCATTATCTTAAGACACAATTTTCATAGTATATAAATCTATAAATGAAACGCTTAAAACATTTGCTTAAATAACAATTTTGAACTTCGGATTTTAACTACGGATTTGGATGCTTAGAATTTTGTGAATAATATGCAAAGATGGCCGCCAAGCCCATCATGCATAATTTGAAAAAAATTGAATTTTCAGAAACTCGTTAGGATGTATTTAGTACAGGAGAAAACGATTTCTATTAACATATACGTAGGCGTTCGACTTATACATATGATAACTTATTTAATGTAAAAAAGTTAAAAAAGTAATATAATAGCTTGGAAATTTGAAAGCACACCAATTTTTAGCCACAACGTTTTTTTTTTTTTTTTTTTTTTTTTTCGTTTTGAAAAGTTGTTTTTGTAGATCTAACTAACAATGCAAGTCTAATCAAAGTCCGTCAGGAGAACGTTTTAAAAAGTCTAATATTTCATAATCTAGTTCACCTGTTTATAAAACTTTTCACCATAATTATATAACTAAGAAACATAGAACGATATGCAATGTACTAAAATCAACCCTAAAAAATTATCTAAGTAACAGTGCAAGTCCCCATCGAAATCTATTCAGTAGAACCATTTAAAAAGACTAATCGTTTATAACCGGGTTCACCTGATAATAGAACTTTCCCCTATAATTCTATGACTAAGGAAGGTAGAATGCGATGTTATGCGCTAAAGCCTTCTCTAAAAAAAATATTGGACAAACAGTGCAAGTCCAATCAAAATTCATTCAGTGGAACCCAAGTTAGAAGAAGCCGGGACGAAATTTCCATTTCCATTTTATATCTATAGTAGAAGATGGATAGATATTACGTAACAGTATGCAAATGCTTGATTACCACATCATCAAAAATTCTTAAAATTTGATTATGCTCTGGTTCCAGTTGCAAAGTTGAAGTTGTTACAAAAATAACGCGAATATTTCATTCAAATAATGAAATATTTTTTTAATTCAATAATTAATTAACGTAACTTAAAATTAAAAATATATATATTAAACGATTCAGACATAATGATATTTTAATTTCAATTATGATTACCTTTTTTGTCTAATTTTTAACAATAATCGTGTGCCAATAACAGCAATCCATACTTTAATACTGTGTTTTGTTTATACCAAAAAAAAAAAATTCTCTTCTTTTTAAACTTTTTGATAATAGACACAATATTTAAATTGCTTTACATCAAAATCTTAGCGAGAATTTTGATTCTTTGTACTCTATATTTTTGCATTAATGGAATTCCAATATATTTTTAAAATTATTATTTTTAAATCTTTAAATTTTGCATAACAGTTTTCTGATAAAGATAATTTAAGGAAAGTCATTATTATAAATATTCGTAAACGTCTATCTGTGCGTGTATGCATCTGTACCCAGATAAACTCTGCGAGCGCAGCGAGCAGCAAAGCGCTTTTGATGTCAAAAAATTCAGAAAAATCCGGGTCTCCAGAAATTACAGTTTCGAAGAAGTCGGCCCCTAATTAAGAACGTTATTAATTAAAAACCTCATCAAAATTAACAAAACAAGGAACAGTTTTATCGAAACTAGAAAAGAAAATTTCCGTTTTGATAATCGCAGACATCCTTATTGTCTCTTTTTGACGCATCATCGAATTAAAAAAAAATCTACCGGAGATATCGATCCGCGGTACACACGCGGCCGATTATTGTCGTTCCAAAAATTTAAATTTTTTGAAATTTGGACCGTAACTTTTCTTTATTTCGGCCAAAAACTGACCAGACTTCCAATATTGAACCAGACAGGAAAGAGGTTTGCCGTAAATGTTGCGGGATTGACACATACGAGATCAAATTACTCCACTTTCTTTTTTAAACAACTAGAAATAATTACTCTACGTCCACAAAAATTTGCAAACAAGTGTAAAAAAAATCGCAAATTCAACAAAAAAATAATTCATAAAAATCGACCAGTAACTCTTAAAGTTATCAATTAAAACTCGTTAATGAAACGGCAAATGAATTTAGTTCTGTTTCAAAAAGTTACCTGCTTCTTTATTTCAACAATCAACGGAGACAAATTGTCTGTGAATAATTCATTTCTGAAAGAGATAAAATGATGCATTTAAAAATGATTGTACTTTTTATACGCTGTATAAAATTTTCAAAATTATCGAATTTTCGAACGTGAAATATATGCATCCTTGCTCAGAGTGGGCTGGCATTTCAGGGATTCAAAAAATTTTCGAATTCGGACCATAATTTTTTATTTTAGCAAAATCCCGATTTTTGTATCGGGGAAAAAAAAAAAAAAAACAAGAAGCTAAGGAACTTGCTATTTCTTTTCAAAATATCTCCCGTCGTATGGGTCCCATCGCGACGCGGTATGGCTCATTCTGCTCCACATCGATAGAGCTTACCGATTTTAGTTCCGAGTTCCACTGCCGGGGGCGCTTCCGTAAATCGGGTTCTATGGGCCCGATTACGACGGGGTTTGGCTCATTCGACTGGATTTCTATAGCTTTACAGATTTCGGTAATGTTCGTATAGAACAGATTTCGCCCCTGGCAGTGGAAGGTGTAACTAAAGGATTCTACAGCTAACTCCGGTTCTATGGGTCACATCACGACCCGGTATGGCTCATTCGACTCGACATCGATAGTTCTTATGGATTTTAGTTCCGAGTTTCACCACCAGGGGGCGCTTTCCTATAACTGTTTCTATGGGCCGAATCACGACGGAGTATGACTCATTCGACTCGACATCGATAGAGCTTACCTATTTTAGTTCGTTTTTCCACCACCAAGTGGCGCTTTCCTATCTCTGGTTCTATGGGATGGCTCACGGCGGGGTATAGCTCATTCGACTCGACATATATAGCCTTAACGATTTCAGTGACAAAGGTTCGTATAGAACAGATTGCGCCACCTGGTGGTGGAAGTTGGAACTAACGCATATTGCAGTTTGTGCGCAGCACGACTGCTATACGGTGCCGAAGACAGCGGGGACCCGGATGGGAAGTTCGTTCCGTTAGAGGTTTATACTATGCAATGTGCAAATTAAGGGATTACCCGGTGCCGAAGGCAGCGGGGACTCGGGTCGGAGGTTCGTTCGGTTCAAGGTTTATCTTATTAGAGGTTTTACAAGATTCGAGGCACCAATGTAAATTAGGTGCCCTGCCCGCTAGCGAGCGAAGCCAGATAGTATGTTGATTAAGGACATAGTAAACGAAAAACATACAATTCTCTGATTCTGGGAGATTTGTTTGATAAGTATGCTGAGATTGAATCTGATATATTATTTAAATTGATTGATGTTTAGATATTGATATTTAAAGATACATTATTTAGTTAGTAAAAGGATGTTCAGTTTAAAAGTTTAAAAGAAATGGTATAATGTATTTTTAATTTAAGTTATGTTATAACTACCTTTTTCGCCTAATTCAGGTATGATGAAATTTTAATTTCAGCTATGCAATTACCTTTTTTGTCTAATTTCTGAACATAATCGTGTACACGTACAGCAATCCAATTTTAAGACTGTGTTTTGTTTATACTGAAAAACAAAAACTACAGCTCTTCTTCTTAAACTTTCTGATAATAGAAACAATATTTAAACTGCTTCACGTCAAAATCTTAGAGTGAATTTCGATACTTCGTACTCTTTATTTTTCCCATGAATGGAATTATAATATATTTTTAAAATATCGTTTATGAAAAGAGTGTTATTAAACGGTTGCAGTTCTATTTAGCTGTTGAATAACAGATTTCTGATAAAGTTAATTGAAGGAAAGTATGTTGATTAATGTCGTAATAAACGAAAAGCTAACAATGAGGGATTCAGGGGTATTTATTTGATACGTAAACTGAGATTTAGGCTGCATATACTTTGATTGATTGATGTTTAATTATTAAGGTCTTGAAGATATTGCAGATACGTTATTTATTTATTAAAATGCTGTTCGGCTTAAAAGTTAAAAATAAATATTAAACCTTTTAGACAGAATATCGTATTGATATAGATTTAAATTACACCCTTCCATAATCTTCAACATGTCCCAGTATTGCCCATACATTTTCTAATTCCGTGTTTAATTTTATTATTGTAAGACTAGCCGCGTAGCAACCAGTTTTGCTGGATTTATATTTAAGAAGATCTTTCGAGATTTTAGGGAAAAATACTTACCGATGAAGCTTTGAATTAAAATAAATAAGTTATAAGATGAATAGTTCTCGAGTTTTTGAGCTTTGAAAGATTGGTTGATTGTCTGTTTGTCAACCATCAATCAAATCCATCAATCAAATCCATCAAAAAAATGATCAATAGTTTTCGAGTTTTTGACCTTTGAAAGATTGGTTGATTGATGGTTCTCCCTGTTTTTTCCGGTTTTCTCGCAAACTATTTTAGATATTGGAATACGACAAATTGCAGATCGTAGCGAGAATTTTCATTTATAAATTTTAATTAGACATTTCAGCCGTCGTAAGATCAGTTAGTTTCTAAGTTTTTGACTATTGAAGGATGGGTTTAACCTCACGGTTTTTCCCTGCATTCTCAAAAACTACTTTAGATACCGAAAATGGAAGAACTGCAGATTGTAGCCAGAAGTATTTATTATCTGCTCTTGATAAGTTTAGGTTTTTTTTTATGCAACCAATTTCGCACCTGTTCCAGACAAACAGACAGGTAGGCAAATAATTTTATAAATGTTGTTTTTGACTATACGTCGTCTAAATAGTCGAATAAACTTAGAAATACATTCAGGTTTTTCTGAAAATTACAGACAGCCACTCCAAGTTTATATATTAGTATAGATATATTAGTAGAATTTTACATTTCCAGAGTTACTGTTCTAGACAAACAGACAGGCATGCAAAGAATTTTGTAAATGCCATATTTGACTATAAATTATCTAAATAATCGAATAAAATTAGAAATACGAATGGGTTTTTCTGCAAATTACGGACAGAATCTCCAAGTTTATATATTAGCATGTATACAGTTATTGACAGAAAGGCAGACAAAGAATTTTATAAGTGTTATTTTTGATTATACATTGTCTAAATAGTCGAATAAACTCAGAAATACGTACAGGTTTTTCTGAAATTTACAGACAGACTCTCCAAAATTATATATTAGTATAGACATATTAGTAGACTGTTACTTTTCTAGACAAACAGACAGGCATGCAAAGAATTTTATAAATATTATTTTTGAATATACATTGTCTAAATAAACGAATAAACTTAGAAAGACGAAAGGGTTTTTCTGAAAATTCCAGACAGACTATCCAAGTTTATATATTAGCATATATTCAGTCTGTTATTGACAGAAAGACAGGCAAAGAATTTTATAAATGTTAATTTTGTTTATACATTGTCTAAATAGTCCAATAAACTTAGAAATACGTACAGGTTTTTTCTGAAATTTACAGACAGACTCTCCAAGTTTATATATTAGTATAGATATATTAGTAGACTGTTACTGTTCTAGACAAACAGACAGGCATGCAAATAATTTTATAAATGTTATTTTTAAATATACATTGTCTAAATAATCGAATAAACTTAGAAAGACGAAAGGGTTTTTCTGAAAATTACAGACAGACTCTCCAAGTTTATACAGGGTGTTTTTTTTTAAACTGACACTATTCAGAGCCGTCTGTAGCTCGTTCTAATAACTGGATTGATACAAAATTTTGTGAATGGATTAAGAAAACCATGGGAAAAAAGATTCCAATAAAAAAAAAATTAGTTCCAATCACCGCCGATAGGGGGGAATGTGGCGCTGTACATTAAAAAAAACCATCAGAAACAGACAAAATTAATAATTTGGATAAAATGCCACGTTTTATTCATCATTTACACATTCCCTTTCGTTGATCGCAGTTGAAACATCCATTATCACTTTTTCTGCCACCGGTTTATGTCCTCTGCCTGACCGAACTGCTAGCGAGCCTGTTTCTTCGAATTTCAGAATCATTGCTTTCAATACATTAACGGATAAAGGTCCTTTGCGCAGTTTATGGCGTGTTCTAAGTAAACGAAGAGCGGCTGGTGCATTGTACTGGTTACAATATAAGAACTTCACAAGTAACGCGCGCTGCGGTAACGTGAGATTCATTTTCAACCTGAGCTGAAATTGTTTCTCGGTGTTTTTCGCATGCATTTATAACTTAAACTATTGGTGCTACTGTCGCTTGCGTAAGTAAAAATTTGCATTTTCATTGTTTGCCCGTATTTTGTGCTAATTCCCAGTTGCATAAATGACCACAGCGCCACATTTCCCCTATCGGTGGTGATTGGAACTAATTTTTTTTTGTTGGAATCTTTTTTCCCATGGTTTTCTTAGTCCATTCACAAAATTTTGTGTCAATCCAGTTATTAGAACGAGCTACAGACGGCTCTGAACAGTGTCAGTTTAAAAAAAAACACCCTGTATATTAGCATAGATACTGTCTGTTCTAGACAGACAGGTAGGCAAAGAATTTTATAAATGTTATTTTTGATTATACATTGTCGAAATAATCGAATAAACTTAGAAATACGAATGGTTTTTTCTGCAAATTACAGACTTCAAGTTTATATATTAGCTGTTCGGATACAATCTGTTCTAGACAGACAATAAGACAAAGGATTTTTAAAATGTTATTTGTGAAAATATGTCGTCTAAATAATCGAATAAGCCGAGAAATACTTACGTTTTTTTCTCAAATTACAGACATATTCTCCAAGTTTATATATTAGTAGTATAGATAAAAACTTAGACTTATTTTTTGTTATCCTTATGAAAGCAACAACAATATTTAAACGACTTAACATGGAAATCTTAAGTTGAAATTCAATACTCTACACTCATTATTTGTCCCATTAATGGAATTATAGTATAGTTTGTAAACATAGTTACTCAAAAGAGAATTATTAAATATTTCAAGTTCCATTGAGCTTTCTGAGATTAAATTTCTGATAAAGTTAATTTCGAGAAAGTATATTGATTAACGTCTTAGTAAACGAAAATCATGCAACTACGTTATTCAGGAGGAATTGCTTATTAGGTTTGCTGAGATTTAATCTGAGGATAATTAAACTGATTTATGTTTACACATTAAGTCTTCGAGATACATTATTTCATTAGTAAAAGGTTGTTTAGATATACTAATTCGAACTTAGTCGATAACCTCAATTTCACAGTCTAATCAAATTGAATACTTTCATCCTAATGCGTTTTATTAAGTTTATTCAATTTTATCTGTATTTCTAAAGCTTGTGTTGTTTAGGAATATATTATGATCCAAGGCAACACAGTGACATTATAAAGACGTCTAGAAGACATGATATTGAGGAGACTTTATTTCCAGCGGACAGTCGAAATTGTCCTCTAGACATATACAGGATTATTCGAGGCATTATATTTTACAGGGTAAGAGCGTACACAAAAAAGGCAGACATACTCAGAAATTCTTTGTTTTATTAATATAGATTAAAAAATATATACAAACAAACTGATATCAAACAATTATGTTTTACATGAAAGTTACAAAAATTTAATTATTTCATGTTTTCTTTCAATAATTTTGTTTATATAGAAACAAAACAAAACAAAAGAACAAGAACAAGAACGAAAAATCATGTGTGAAGTATAGATTATGAAATATTTTCCAACGCATTCAGAACACTGTATCAAAACTTCGCAGTTTACTAAGTAAACAAATTAGAAAACGGATAACATATTTGAAAACCCAATTTCAGCAATTATTACCAATAGCCAAGCAAAATATCCGAATTATTTTGTGTATCCCTGTATATGACCTATAGATTTGTATGTATGCTGCACAGTATGCTATTTCAGTAAGGAAATATATAGCACAATTGAAAATTCCCTTTCAGCAATTTCAGTTAATATACAAACATGTACGTGAGATATTTTAAGCAGCCCTGTCTACGATCTATATAACTTATATATCCACCAATTGATGTTCAAAAAATTAGTTACATATAAAAATGCGTACTACAAATGAAAACGCACTTCCAGCATTTATTGTTCATAGATAGTAACCAAATTCTTTTGAGTGTCCCTGTAAATGGACGATAGATTCTATGCATAATATATTCTGCATTAAGCACCTTGTAGTGAGCCTCATTGATATGTATCAATTTGCATATGTTTAAATAGTTTAACATCATTAAAATACGCCGATAACGATTTTTCCCCATAGACAGTAATAGATAGGAATTCTTTTGGGTGTCCCTGTAAAAGCATCGTAAATGGTACACACTTCATTTTCAATGCCAAACATACCATAGTAAACCCCAATAAAATATTTATATCATTATAATATATATATTATATCAGTTACATATTACACAATTACACATTAATCAATTACACAATTATATAACATATCAATTTCAATACAATTCGAGTATATGTATGCGAGTTAGAGTACAGACATACGACAGACAGACAAACAAACTGAATTCATCATAACTTTTTAACTATGTTTAAAAGTGTTAAAAATCCAACATTCTCGAAAACAAGAAAAGCACTAAACTAACTTTAAATGACAGTATTTTCAAAAATTCTTTAATCAAGTCGAAAAAGCCACTTGGGAGTTATTAAAACGGAAAAGTAAAGATAGTACAGTAAAGGAATAATTTTAATCACTTCCCATTAGAGCTTTAGATAGATAGATTTTTCAAACTGCAATATAAGACGAGGTATATTCTATTATTTCTAACACTCCTAATTTTCTAGTTCTTAAAAGATATTTATCTACTTGGAACTTTTAGTGATTCAACTCTGAGGTAAAATTTAAATCAAATGTTTGACTTTTCAAACAATTCCCATAGTTTAAAATAGTAAATTATACTATCGGAATAAATTTTATTTTGTCTTGATTTTTTTTTTCGTGACAGAGTCTTATTTGTTACACTGAGGACTTTTTTGTTGCCGTCAAAAAATCCTACTTCACTCATGAACGATTACCAAAAACCTGTTGCCTTTTTTAGAAATGTTTAATAAAAATGGCAAAGTAATGTCTGTGACTTCAGCTTTTAATATTCATATGCACTTTTAAAAAAGCATAATTTTAATTTTCGTATCATCGAGTAGGAAAAAATGTACTTTCGAATGAACTTGGAAATGGAAAGCTGTAGCTCAGTTTTTATGACTTTTTAAATAATTTTCAAGTATGATTTTTTTTAACTATCTCAATAATGAGCATTTATTTGCTACAGTAATGTAAAAGAATTATTAGATTACCAGAAATTGTGATATAGTTCCCAGAGCAAATTAAAATGATATAAATACTTCGGGCCACTAACGGGATAAAACTGTAATTCCCCTATTACCTGGCTTTAAAAATTCAGCTAATTTTACTTTAAAAACAGATTTAATAAAATTTCTTGTTTTCCTCAATACTGAACTTGAGTGGAAATTTCGGAAACTTAGTCAGCTATAAACAAGTTGTCTTCGTTTATGGTGATCAATTTTTATGACGAAATTTGGCAATAATTCGCCAAGTATTGCCAAGCTTATCGAGAATTGGACGCTGATGGATACGCAGACTTGCCAAGTCTCCGTCTTTTTGCATACCACTATTATTTCAGAGTTGTTATCTCATGTTGTTCTTTTAAATCGCAGAATGCTCCGATTACATAAAAGAACCTTTTCTGTGCTAAAATCTTGGTGTCCAAAAAGCCGGAGACATGGCAACTCTGGATACGGTTACTTACGCACGTAAACACACGCGTCTGGGTTTGCGAATATTTTATAAATTCCAATTTATTTGTTTGTTTTAAATATGTTCCCATTTTAAGATATGACTATCGTACGAGATTCGCAGTAATGGTTAGAACAAATTTAAGTAAATTTGCAACAAACACAGCTTTCTAAAACTCAAAGATTAAACTCGGAAAAATTCCTTATTTTTAATCACTGTATTGTTTCAAAAAGGCAGTCAGTCTAGAATTCCAAATTGTTATATCTCAGCCATTCTAGAGGAGAAACGAAAAATGCTCTGATATCAAGGCCTAACAAATTTGGATTTCTAGTGTTCTGTATATATTTTTGGGATTGACATTTTAAAGTGGCTGCCATTTTGAAACAAGATAAAGGATCAAGCTTGCCAAAGAACTCAGTTGCAATTTTCGTAATATTGCGCTTGCTTCCATATCAGTTTTAGCATTAAAGAAGGAAATACTAATTTGGATTTGAATTATCAATTTCAGATTTGTCTATGTTTATAAAGTATAATTTTATTTTACTATTATAAAAAGTGGTTCTAAAGGATGTTCTTTCATAAATAAATAGTGACAAAAATTATGAATTGTTTGCATTTGTTTTACTTTTAACAATCTCATAACTCTCCTGATCTCCGAGTGCTACATTCTTCGAATAGCTTTTTAAACTTGCTGTATTTACTGACAGAAGTTCTATGTTTAAATATAACGATTACTATTCTGAAACAGTGGTAATGCGCGAGACATTTTAGATATGAATATAAGAGTATATAAGTACAAACTAATCAATATTGAGTTACATATATATATTTAATATCCCTATAACATTCAATTTAAAGAAATTGAATATTTGGAATGTATTAGTCTTTAGATCATTTTTTCAATTTCAGAATAAATCGGTATAAGTTATATTAAAGAACACAAAGGCAGTTTCAAAAATGCTCGAATGCTGTGAAATATGAATTAAAATTTGCAGCTTCCATTTATTATTATTGTGTAAAGAGCCAGTTCTTTTTAATTGTATAAATTTAAACCTACTGAAATTCTATGTTAAATTCGAAAATAAATTTAAAATAAAGAAAACATCCAACGATAGTAATTGCAGGAATATCATTAATCTAAATTAAAATGATTAAAAAAATCCTTTAATCAAGCAGAAAACATTTCCAATGGGAATTTTTAAAACGAAAAAGTAAAGATAGTATTTAAAAAAAATAATCAATTCATTGAGTGCCTACAGAGATAAGGTTATTTTCGAACTGCAAAGTAAAGCATGTAATATACTATTAATTCATATATATGTAGTTTTCCAGTAATTAAAACAAATGTGTACACTTAGAAATTTTAATTATTCAGCTTGAATTAATATTTTGATGATACACTTGGTCTTTAAAATAAATATGTTAAATATTGTTATGTTTCAATACTGATATAATTTTATAACATATTTTATGTGAGAAGAGTAACCTTTTTTTCTTTTTTTTTTTTTTTTTTTGTTAAAAATTTAGAAATATAGGTCTGGCTTGAGCCTCGGAATATTACGTGATTTAGACGTTTTGGAATAAATAAGGACCACTAAAGGTATTATAAATTTAGATAGCTAAAATTTGTCCATACATTGAAATTTTTAATAAGAAATGCATTTAAAGTTACCTTTAAATCACCCGAGTGTAAAAGGAGATAGCTGAAGTTAGATTTGTTATTTTAGCGAAAAACGCTTTAGAAACATGTAGCTTCATGTAAAGCAAAAAGTGTTTGTCGTGGTGTGTAAATTATTAATATAGTATAATTCGTCTGTATTTTCGTTTACGTTCAGTTTTAATTCCGAAACCTCTTAAAGAACATCTAGAAGATAATGGTGAAATGCGGACAATAGAATTTGAATAATCGACTGGATTTTTGATAAAACCTTGGCGAGCTTGCTATTATTTCGTATTTGACGAGCTTGTCTTTAATGATTAGCTAGTGTTTGTTGAATGTTTGTGTAAGAGAACGCGTTCAGTCTAGTATACCCAAGTTCTATAGCATGTGTTTGTTAGACAAAAGCTTTCATTCTGAGATGCGCCGAGTGGGTATATCGCCACTCATTTTTAACCCTTTCAGTCACAAAGTACTTATGTTACTAAAATGTTGAAATGATTGAATGATACCAGGATTTACGAACAAATTTATTAAAAAATAAAAATAAAAAAGCTTTTCTTAACATACATTGTGAAAGACAAAAAAAAAATTGTTTCAAAATTCTGGTGTCGTTGTGGCATTTTAGGATTAAAATTAACAAGGAGACCGCCAAACATGGTGCGTACAGATTTTGATGATTTTAAAGTATGTTATAGAGGTCAAACCCCTAACTATCCTGGTCAAAGGTTTCCTTCAAATGGCCCTTAGTTTTTGAGAAATTCGGGGTTAAAGTTCAGCATACGTTTGAAATACCCAATAGATTGCTACTTCGAACGAGGTCTCTGTGGTGCAGCGCTAACATGCGGGATTCCTGAACGCAATGCAAGGGTTCTGCCCCATCCTATGCCTTTTTTTTTTTTTTTTTTTTTTTTTTTTTTTTGGCGCATTGTCCGTTTTAAGCAGAAGTGGGAATTCTGCATCTTTGAACTTTTTTATAATTTCATAATAAATTATATTTACATTTTCGAATGTTTCATAAAAATTTATAGTTTTTCTGCAATTATTAAACTAATAATTGTGTCGACGAAAATCCAAGATAATTAAAGTCTAGAAGTCCCGTCTTTTTTTTTTTTAACTTACTATTATTGTTGGCATTTATGTTTATTTATTTATTTATTTATTTATCATAGTTATAAAATAATACATACTTTTTTTACTTGCATTTTCTATTTTTTTTTTAAAAAGTAATTGATGAGGAAAACATTTACAAAATAATATATCCTTTTAATATTATATGATTCGTTCTAAACATCTTGCAACATCTTAACTGATGAGATACAAAAAATGTTTATCATTACCGTCATTGACATTTTTAATTAAATAAATATAGAATTAATTGGGTGATACATATCGCAAAAGTATTCAAAACATAAAATGGCATTAAAAATCGCCATAAAAAGAATTTCTTAAGATGAAATTTTTTTAACAATGTTGGAAGAATGCCTTAATTAACATAATATATATTTTTTAAATACTCTACTTTTATATATATTAAAAAATGCATTAAAAGTTGGAAAAGAAATGCTAATTATCACCCGTATAGCCCGCATATTACCTGTATCCAAATAAATACACATTTAATAAAGGATACTTATTGTAAAAACCTTTAAAAGATAAAATGACATTAAAAACAGCACAGTTTATAAAAAGCGACTTTTTTGCATGATCATGAATGTTTTTAACATTGTTGGAGAAAAACATAAATAAATTTAATATATATGTATATATTAGTACTTGATTTACGATAAATACATTAAAAAAGGGTAAATGAATAGAGTATGTATGCTTTTTAAAACTTAATTTGCGGTAAATACGTCAAAAATACGTTAAAAGATGAGAAACAAAAATGCTTAATCATCACTAGTAAATACACAGTTAGTTGGATGATACTTATCGTAAAAACATTCAAATCATAAAATTACATTACAAACAGCACAATTTATAAAAGCAACTTTTTTACACGAACATGATTTTTTTAACAATGTTGTTGGAAAGCATAAATCGTTTAGATTTATGAAAATTTCTCTGCTATCTATTAATTTTGATGCAGACCATGCGTATCTTATCATAGGGCGGAAGTGAGGGGAGCTAAATTGATGTAATATAATTGAATGTATTTTTATAATATCTTCTCGTGAAGATATTTCCCTCTGGTTTTCTAGCAAACTTGTTGCATTTTGTAACCTTTTCATGAAATTTTTTACTTGTCGAAAAAATAGACATCACATGGCTGGCAAACAGGGGTACATTTTGGTGGAATTATTTTTTTTATGCATGATACCTCCCCATTTTCATTTTCGAAAATCTCATCATAGATTGTCGAATCTGTCTGACCTCCCCACGAATCAATTATCAAAAGAAAAGTATTTTTCTTAACGTAGGGAAGAAGACAAGTTTTTAAATATTCTGCATAGGTTTGCTTTGTCAACTTACCGGATTTTGAACACGTAACGATTACGTTCTTAAACGGGGCTTTCAATTCACTTACCTTCTTTTGAACAATTGGACCAAATGTTCCAGATTGTTCACGTGAGCAAATGAACACGAATGGTAAAACAATTCCAGATGCTGTAAGAGAGTACTGTGCTGTGTAAGAATGCGTTAATTTATTTAAATTTTTTTTGACAAATACTGATTTAGCTCCTCGCTCAGCAAGTGATCTGTTGTAGGTTGTTTGGTACTGGCATCCAATTTGATCCGTATTAATTACGTAATCCAAGTCAAATTTACTAATTAGCACTTTTGTTTGTACACGGAATCTTTCAGCCGCTTCCATTATTTCTTCAATCGTTGTAATTTCTTTGTGACTGACAAATTTCGTCACTTTACGTTGTCTTATCCGATGATTCTTTTTAAATCTTTCTACCCATCTGGGACTTGCAAGGAAATGGAAATCATCCGACTGAAAACAAGCAGCCGCACTCATTGCCCAGTGTTGTAAAGTCCGTGTCGTGACCTGTATATTAGTAATAAAAAATGAGTTAATAAATTAATATAATAGTTTTCAATTTTTTTTTTGCAGTTACATCAGTAATTGAAAAATTTCGTTTTGTTTTACCTGTTCCATATTATTTCGAGCTTCAACAAATCTTTCATACGTTTCATAATCGATGCTTTTCCATTTGTCAAAATAAGTACCTCCACGATTTACATCATCTTTCCATCTACGTAAGAGATGCTTTTGTTTTAAGCGATTTGCTCCATTAGCTTGCAATGATTTTAAACGCCATTTTGGATGGGCTTCAGCTAAAGCAACCGCATTCTTTTTGTACCACAATGGGATATAGTCACGTGGTCCGGGTGAAAATTCCTCAGCCACAAAATTCGCTTCATCTTCGTGAAATCCCGGACACTACATAAATAAATAATTAAAATTAAATTATTTGATTTCGATTTTTTTTTATTGAACAATAAATATAATGAATATTTTTGGTAAAGTAACAAAACATACCTCTGTAAATTCGTTATGTTCATCTTCTTCATTCATCATTATCAATTCATCTGAATAAATAATTTGCCGACTGTCCAATATGTCTAAAATTGAGCTATGGAATTCTTCAGCCATTGCTATAGAAGCATTAGAAATATTAACAGATGGCGAATGTGTAAAGAGATTTTCATTTTCTAACAATGTCTCGCAATATTTTAGAGCACTCGTTACTTCATATTTTAGTTTTTCTTCCAAGCCAGAATTGTCCATATCAGTGCTTGTTCCTTCCATTATATTACAATCTAGAGAATTTTCCTATATAAAGCATTACTCCAAACATTGCAACTGGCTGCAAAAAAAGCTTATGCCAAGGAAAATAACTTCATTCTGATATTTCCATGAAAGTCGCAGCAGACGATTTAAAAAATATATATTTTTTTGTATGTATTGCAAATTTTATCTCTCATTTACAGACGATTTTTGCTTTTCCAGTTAAATTTTTATGCGTGATATTGGCAGTGTTTTTACTTGTTAGATTGAAAACAAATCTGAAATGTAATGTGTCATTTTTTTGTGCGATTGAAAAATGATATTGAGTTTGAACTTTAATGATAAATATATTTAGAGTGCACTAAATATTTATACAACTGGAAAAAACTTAAATATAAGTGTTACTGCTTTAAAATTTTATTATTTCTTTGAAAATATCTAATCTCACATACGTTTGGGAGATTCGAAGTGAAAATTATTTTGTATAAGTTATACAAAATAAAATTGTATAACATTAAAAAAAAAAAAAAAGAAAAAGAAAAAAAAAGTATTTTTTTCAGAACTGTGCTTAAAATATAAAAAAGTAAATAATAATAAATAGATAAATAAATCTATACATTAATTAGCTTGCAGTTTCGTAAATAGAATATTAGTTTAATAATTGCAGAAAAGCTATAAGATTTTATGAAACATTCTATAATTTATTAGGAAAAATATAAAAAAAATAAAAAAATATATATAATATATATAAAAAAGTTCAATGTAGAATTCCCACTTCTGCTTGAAACGTACAATGCGCCAAAAATTAAAAAAAAAGCATAGGAGGGGACAGAACCCTTGCATTGCGTTCAGAAATCCCGCATGCTAGCGCTGCACCACAGAGGCCTCGCTCGAAGTAGCAATCTATTGGGTATTATAAACGTATGCTGAAATTTAACCCCGAATTTCTCAAAAACTAAGGGCCATTTGAAGGAAACCTTTGACCAGGATAGTTAGGGGTTTGACCTCTATAACATACCTTAAAATCATCAAAATCTGTGCGCACCATGTTTGGCGGTCTCCTTGTAAGTGTGACAGAATTTAACCAATCATGCCAGCAAGGGAAAAAGACGCTCTGAGACTACTAGATTTGTGATTGAAATTGCTCTTTGGCATTTTTCTTTCCTACTTTATTTAGAATTTCTCGTGCCTTTTTTCCTTTTCTTTAGTTTCATGACAATTTGTTTCTTTTCTCAGATTAGTGTCGTACTAGAAATTGTAAAATTTATATTCTTAGATTTAAAGTCTTTTTCATAGCTTTAATCTACTGATTACCCAAAATTGACTGATGGATTTTAAAATTCAATAACTTGCAATCGGTGACAGATATTTAAAAAAAAATATTGCAGGAGGATTATGTATGATGTTAGGAGTTTTTTACTGTTATTCTTGAATTTAGTTCGAATTTCAAACAATAGATGGCGCTGACAGCGATCGCTCAGTCGAGGCCGAAACTGACGTCAAACAGCATTGATGCACCCCGCCCCTTTTTTTCAGCGTTTGAATTGTCCCTCGAACTTTAACACCAATAATTTTTACAAGTTTTCTTCGCATAGTTTTTCTGAGATCAAATAAGTCAAAGAAAACTTTTAGATACTATTGGTGTTAAAGTTCGAGGGACCGTACAAACGCTGAAAATAAATCCGCCTGCGACAGCCGCCATTTTTATAAGCGCACAGGTCTAGTATTTACGGGGCGGTGCATCAATGATGAGTGACTTCGGTTTCGGCCTCGACTGAGGGCCAATCGCTGTCAGTGTCATCTCTTGTTTTAAATTCGAATTAAAATCAAGAATCACAGTAAAAAACTCCTGACATCATACATTGCCCTTCTGTAAGAATTTCTTTAATATCTGTCATCGTTTGCAAGTTATTTAATTTTTAAATCCATCAGTCATTTTTGGGACACCAGGTAACTGCACACAAACTTAATATCGTTTTGTATTTTTGTGTTTCTTTATATGTGTACGGATACGAAATAAAATAAGAACACAAGTAGTATCTTCCGTTCTAAAAGAGAAATGTGATAAAGATGTATAAATCAAAGTTCTTGGTTAGGATTTATAACACTACTATTTTAGTTAAACTTTTTAGAAGAATCGTAAAGACATTTATTTTTATATGAACTTTAAAAATATCAATACAAAGCATTATATTTTTTATTACATTCGTTTTGATACGGCTCAAATGCAGGTTACATATAAGTTAAAATTTGTTTTGGAACAGTGTCAATATTCAAAAATGCAATTTGAAAATCGAGTGATATTGCGGATGAAACTGTTAATATAATGATAAAAGGATTATTTTATTGCGCAAGTAAGAGTGGTCGTCTGTAAATCCAAAAATCCATACTATATCCTCATAACTTCATCATCAAATATATCCTAATAAATTCCTCCTCAAATACATCTTCATAACTTCACTATCAATAACTAACGAAAATTTATTTTGTGGGTTTTCAACCAGGTTCATTCTAACCGTGAAAAAAAATATTTTGCATATATAATTTTTTTAAATCGCATCATGCATTTTTTAATAGTCGCATTTTATCATACTCTTTTATTTTTGGATTTAAATAAATTGTGATAAAATAAATTGTGATAAATAAATTGTGATAAAATATCATATGAAATATAAAGTAATGAATTATATAAATTATTGCTCCAGTTATTTTTAAATGATGGACATTTATATTTAACATTGATTGTTCAACTTTTTAAAAATGTATATCTCATTACATTAACATTTATTAATATTTATAATATTTACTAATATATAAATTTCTATAAATGTTTTATTCATTTTTGGTGCAATAAGGATTTTTCATTTTTCGTATTGCACTTTTTAATTTTGGATTCAATTTTAATATGTGAATTTTCCTTTATTGATAAAATAAACTCATGAGGTCGGATGAACAGACTCATTGTTCTAATCAAGAATTTCATAATCCTTATCAACTTATGTATGGCATGTGAATGTAGCTTTCAAAAAAGCATAAATATATGCAAAGTGTTTCACGAAGGACCCCTAACTTTGAACATAAATAAATCGGAAACGGTGATAGATAGAAGCATGAAACCAGTGGCATGTTTATTAAAGAAAAAGTAAAATTCTAATACAGAAACCTCACAATTTTAGCAAAAAATTGTGCTGATAGATGGCGCTGCAGGTGGCATATACATAAGTAGACTGTATCACATCAAAAGCAATTCAAAATATGCACCTTTCACATAACACACATGTCGTGAACGAAGAATGAAATTCCCAGTAACGCCCGCTGCAGTATGTCACCGGAAATCAACACACAAGCTTGACATATAGCCTCCTGCAGCTCATAGAGTATTAACCCTTTTAGGGGCAAGCAATTGTGTTCCTGTAACGGTGAATTCCCACCGGAATTTACTAAAGAATTTAGTACAAAATATGGAAAAGCAATTTTTCAACTCCCCCCCCCCCCCCCCATCAAAGCTAAAAAAGTAAAATTTAATTAAAAGTTTCTGGTTTGAATTGGATTAAAATTAGGTGGTATATAATATATACCACCGCCCCTCAATGGGTTAAAAAATTGTTGCGGTAAACAATGTCCTTCAGTGTCACTTCCGGAATTTCTTTCACTATACGCCAGGGGTGTCAAACTGTGACTCGCCTGATACCACTAAATTTTATAAGAAATAGTCGACATCTTGAATCGCAGAAATTCGTTGATTAGTTAAGGAAATGTTTAACATAAAATTTTAGTGGTATCCGGCGGGCCACAGTTTGAAACCCCTGTTATACGCTAATAGCCATTACGTTACCCCTGCTATACGCTAATAGCGATCACGTTTCAATCGTGAAATCTTCAACGAATGAGCGGTCTTGGCTCTTTTTATAATGTCTGGGCTCTTTTTATAGGGATCCGTATGCTGACTGCGGCGCCATATATCGGGGCAATTTGTAACTAAAATTTTGAGGTTTCTATATCGAATTCTTTCAGTATTTAATAAACATACCACTTGTTTCATTCTTCTATCTATCACCGTTTCCGAGTCATTTATTTTCAAAGTTAGGGGTCCTTCGTGAAACACCCTGTATATAGACAAAAATATTTGTAAATTGCTTTCACAGTTTTTTATTAATTCATAGCTGAACTTTATATAGAAGTACTTTGCTTCAATGTAACACAAATTAATGGTGACACGAAGTGCAAATTACAAAATTAGGTTATGTCACCGTTAAGTTCAATCCAATTGATGGTGCTTTAACATTTCATAACTCTATCAAAAGCAATTTCTCCAAAATATCAGAAATGTAATTTAATCTAAGGCTTAAAGGGCATATTCAAAATTTTGTCAAAAACTTATTTATAAAAATTTTCTCTCAATAAATTATTATAAAACTGTGTTTTACTGAAAGTGGTGATCGAATTAACGAACCATGCCGTTGGTTTATGAAAATAAATCATTCTAAGCAAACATTAAATGTTTTAGATATATAAAGAAACTAAATTACATACCATTTTCTGTCAATAATGAAATTTGAAATCTTTGTGATTATTTGAATTTAATAACAAATTATCATTTATTTTTAATATTCCAATTTGAAATAGATTATATAATATCGAACTACAATTTTTTTAATTAATTATTAGTAGTACTATGCTTTTACGCGCATTATTTACATATGCTACTTTTAAATTAATATTTGTGGATTCAGTTTTAAACTATTAACATTTTAGTCGATTGAAAAGAATTTTTCGTGTTATAATTACAGATTAAAGGGAAGTTGCTGAAACGAGAAAAAAAAAAAAAAGATTTATTTTTTTACATTTTTGTAATCCTTATAGGGTGTAGTTTAAGCCCCTAGAATAGTTAGGCAAAATAAAAATATTTAAGAAGGTACACTCAATTGAAAGCGAGCGATAACCGATGATCTCTATATGTAACAGAATTTCTGGGTCAGCGGTCACACGTTTGCAAAGCAAATTAAGCATGAAAGGCAAATAAAGTATGCATGGCAAATGAAGCATGCAAGGCAAAGGTAAAAAAAAAAGATGTCATTGTCAGATATTCGTGTTTTCATTTACTGTTATACTAATTTATGCTTCTCTAATTGATCTATGCTTATTTAATTAATAAATGATTCTCTAATCATATAAAGGAATGCGATAAATAGCATGTTTTCTCACGAATGCGAAGTAAAATTATCGTCACTGTATCCTTCTGCACTGACAGTTGGAACTTATGTTGGGGAATAGGAAGACAGATATCTTATTATAAGGAAAGAGCAGCTGACGTCACTGTTGTTTAAATTACTCTTGGAGGGTAAGAAACACCTATCCGTTCTTTATGCCTCCTACTGTACACATGATATGGGACAATTTGATTGGCCAACGTCGCCATGACGATTCCTGCAATGATCGCTGTGACAAAAATCTAGTGGTAGATGGGTTCGTGGAAGTGTTTGTTTGTAAACATGATCTTTCCTTGTATATGGCGAGGACTGGCTGAAAAACAGGTATACGGGAGCCGACTGGACACAGCACGCGTACCAAATTCTTTACTTCGTAAGTATATTAAATCCTTATGAATCGCGTACTAAACTAGTCGTTGGGGGCCACCGTAATACTTACCCATCATGGATATGCATAATATAAAATATTTAAAAAAAATGTGTTACTTATAAAATGCATTGCAATTCGAAGAAAATCGTGGCTTGATGACGTCATAAACTTTAAAGGCTCGATTACTGAACTTAAACGAAACATCCTTATAACTCCAAAAGCAATAATCCTATTACCTAGCGGTTTATTGCATCTGATTAAGCGTCTCATTTCCAACTAAAATATATCTTTGAATTGAAATTTGGTTGAAATACAGGGTCATGAAAAATCGAAGAGTGTGGAAAATAGGATTACAAATATCTCGGCAACTAATTATCGACTTCATGTTTTATGCAAAATTTATGTTTTTTTATTGTCTTTTATATTCCCTCCTTAAAATAAACAATTTCGAAAATTTTTATATACCTTTTATCAGAACGAATATTTCGAGAGTCCGAAAAAAATAGTTCCGGATAATCGAGGTTACTGAAATTCAAAAGGCTTCTTCCCATTATTACATACTAAGTACATACCGAATTTCAAGTCTCTATCTCAATCTTTTCGGGAGATAGACCGTTTACAGACACACAGACACACAGACGGACGACAATTTTTTTTTTCTAAAAATATGTTTTTCGGAATCTCCAGTGTCTAAAACATGTAAATCCGTCAAAAAAAATTTTTCGATTTTCAAAACGGTAACAAGACTTACCCTATACTACGTATGGTGAGTAAGTAAAATGTATGTTGACAAAATATAACGATTAACTAAACATTTTTATACTCTTTTTCTTTAATATGACCTTAGACGGATTTTTCTTGTAAAATAGCGTTTAAATGGATCAATCAATCTTTTTTTTTTTTGAAAATTGAAGATTATTTATTTTGTGAGGTCACGAATCTTTCATATTTAAATAATAATGATAATAATAGTAATATTTTTTAAACCACGGTGAAATTAGAGAAAATAAAAAGGTGAAACAAATTACACTTTCTTCAAATGTCTTTCTATCAATTTCATATTGCCGACGTTTTTTGAAAACATGATTTCATTAATTTGCATTTTTCCTTAAAAAATGAAATTATTAATAATCATTAACAAAATGAAATTTATTAATTGGCAAACAATTTTCGATTATAGAAGGAAAATATTTTAGTACGAAAAAAGTGGCGTCAAAAAAATAAAAAAAATGAAAATTTTGATAAAAATAAAAATATTTACATTTCTTATTAAATTTCGCGTAGGAATCGTGTGTTATTTCAATATTATTATATTGCGAATTAAGTTATAAGGAGTTGAAGTTATGGGATCACAAATCGAACTGGTATGGAACGCGCGGGTGATGAGCCGAATTGTGGAGTCCATGGGTTAACATGATGATTTATTCGTATAATTATTCGGTGCCGGTGTCGGATGGATGGAAACTGGATGCCACCAAAGTTTACTCGTACATTTTCTCTCTTCGCTGTTTCCGACATCCTGAATTTGTATTTTAATATATAGGGTGGCCATAATTAAACTGCAAGTGTTCAAGGGGTGCTGGAGAGAAAACTACCGGGAATATTCCAGTGAAATTTGGTATCTACACGTTTCAGAACATGCGCAAGTCAAATATGCAAAATTAAAATCGCCATTTTCACCCGATAGATGGCGCTATACCGTATTTAAACGTTCACCGGTGGCATATACAACCTCCAAAATTGATAGACAGAGCATAAGACATTCTAAGAGGCATATAAACAATATAAAATATCATTTACAGTCTATCAAAATTCCATACAATTCGCTTCAGTAATTAAATTTTTAAAGTATCATGTAATACAAATTAGCGTAAATAAGATCACAAATTAAACAATCCATAAAGACGCTTTGGAAAACAAGCCATTATTTATTCAATGAAATTATTACATGATGTGCTCAATATGTGAACCACCAGATGCAACCACATGCTGAAAACGTAAAACAGCATGGTCCACCGTCGCATTTAAAATCTGTGGTGTAACACACCTCACGTGTCTCGTTATGCTAGATTTCAATTCAGCAACAGACGCATGTCGTTCTCTATAAACCATATCTTTGAGATGTCCCCACGGATAAAAATCGCAAGGATTAAGGTCCGGTGAACGTGGGGGCCAAGCGTTGTCGAAATCTCTGCTTATGACTCGGTCCGCACCAAAGGTATCATGCAGCAATTTTTTTCATCTTTAGCTATGTGAGGGAGTGCTCCGTCCTGCATAAATACCGTGGTTTCTAAACAATGTCTCTCTTGCAATGCTGGAATCAATTGTTGTCTCAACATCGCACCGTAGCTAGTCCCTGTAACACTACAGCGTTTGGGACCACTTGGAGTTGGGGTCTCAAAGAAATATGGGCCCCCAAGAAAATCACAAGTCATTCCACACTATACCGTTACATAATCGGAATGGAGGGGTTCTTCACGTTTAGAGTATTGTTTGTTCGTTCCCCATATCCTGCAGTTATGCGCATTTACACTACCTGATAGTGTAAAATGCGCCTCGTCTGTCCACAATATTCTCTGTATCCAAGTGTCATCTTCACTGATTTTCGACAGGACAAGGTTTGCAAAATCAAATCTTAGGGTGTCATCATGAGGTTTCAATTCTTGAAGAATTTTAATTGTATACGGATAACGCCGAAGAATGGGGCGCAACACTTCATGCACAGTTGACCAGGGAAGAGATAATGTCCGAGCGACACTTCTTGTGCTCACTTGTTGCAGCATACTGGCTCCTGAACTGCTACTCGTAGTCGCAATGGCGTCATCAATTTGTTGTACTCTTTCCGGGTTTACGGGACGTCGCCCTCTTGTGCCTGGAATAACGCCCAATTCTACTGATTCTTTAAATTTTAAAATCATATTTTTCAATCCATTGACACTCATTGGACCTCTTCTTAATCGTTTCATACGCCGGTATTCTTTCAGAGTAGCTGAATAATTGCTACCATTCTGATAGAATATCTTCACTAACAATGCACGTTCCTTGTTATTCAGAGTCATGACTGGCCTTTACGCATTGCATTGATGTTTTTATACAGTTCGATGGGCTTAAAATTTGCATATATGCTGTCGATAAGCATTGAAACACCGTATAGCGCCATCTATCGGGTGAAAATGGCGATTTTTTTTGCGAATTCACAATAGTGTGGAGTTCACGAGTTAAAGAACTCACGAGAATACGAATAAATCTATATTATGTAAACTGAAAAACACATAGAAATTTCTCATTAATATTTCTTTTTGTTATATTTGTTAATTTTTCTAGTATAAATTCAACAAATATGATAATGACGCAGTATTGAGTTAGTATTACGTAGTTTCTAAAAATCAACTCTTAAAATAAGATTTAATTTTGTCTTAATACAGGGCAAAATTTTTAATCGTTATTCACAACTCAGTTTTTAAGGAAATATTATAAGCATTTATGAACTTTGACTTTTTATTGACTTTTAAAACATACTGTAAGAAAAAAAACTGTCTGGGTTATTTAATCTCTTTCTAATGACACATATTTTTCTTTGTAACTCAAAGAATAGAATGCAGTAGTGTTTTTGCTTCACACATGAGTAAATTAAACTTGTCATTTACAAAGTTTTTTTTTTTTTTTTTTTTTTGATAAACTGTTGTTGTTTATCATATTTTCGTACTTAATGATTTTCCAATCTGCACGGATAATGAATGAAACAATCGTTATCTATGCATGAAATAATGTGGAATGTATAAATAAGTGTGGAATCTCGACTGTTCTGGTCGCAGAAAACTTCAGTGACTCTCTTTTTATGTTTTATGTTGAAAATATTTTAACTATTGAATATAAAATTGTACATTTTTTAACTTCTGCATATTTGCATATAAATGATTGTTAATATCCGTTCATAATATTGCGAAATTCTCTACAATTTCAAATAAACGTAAAAAAACACAAAATTTTTAGTTTATTGTCAGTGTTTTACTTAATGACTTTCCAATCTATTCGGCGACTATACTGTTGTACCACCGATTAGATGGAAAGGTGAACATCCGGTTTAAAGGCGGAAATGGAAGAATCGACTAGTTATTAGGGGTGACAACTAAAGCTTCATTACCGCAAGGGTAAACTCTCACCAGTTAAACGGAATATAAATTTTCTGGATAGAAATTCTGCAGGATTAAGGCACTAAAATCTGCCGAATAATTCTATTAAAAGTTACTGGTGGAAGTTTGCTTCTCCAGTAATTATATTTCTTATTTCTCCCTGCGAGGCGTCTGTATTTGGAATCGTCCTTATTTTACCCTTGATAATATTCCACACAATACGTGGTCGGAAGAGTACATAGCACTATCATTAGCTGCAAATGTAATAGTGTGTGAGAATATTAATTAAACGAAAGTTAAATAGTTCTTTATCGCAAAGAAATTTAACGAGTCTTTTGTTTTTTTCTTCTGAGGAAACTACTTTAAGTATTGAAAATGCGCTTTGGCAGTTTCAACAAGAAAAATTATATTGAAATATCTATTTATTATTATTTTCCCAAATTTTTAAGTTAAATTTTTGTTTATAACATTCTGTTAGGCTAATGTTATTCAGATCTGAAAATCAATTGTTAAAATAAGATTCTGCTTTTGTTGATATTATGATTTTTTTTTTTGTTATTATGTACGGAACAGTGCCTATGAATTTATCAACTTTGAGTTACTCATTTACTTTAGAAATCTATTTTTGATAAAATGTTTCAATCAGTTTCTAATAATACACTTTTTATTAATTCAAATCAAAGTAAAGAATACAGCAACGACCTTATCTACACACATAATTTAATTAAACTTGGGATTTGCAAAATAATTTTCTTTCAACTGGAGTAGCTTAGCATTTTTCAGTCCTTAATGATTTTCCAATCTGATTGGTTAGTAGATAAAACTACCGTTATCTGTGCATTTAACAATGTGTAAACCAATAATTAGGGTGGTATATAAATTGTTCTTTTCGCAGAAAAATGTAATGATTCATGTTATCTTTTGGTTTTGCGGCGAAAAAAAAATTAAATATTGACTATACATTTTAACAAACATTTTCTTCAAACTTACGTGATTCATTAAACTAATGATTAAAAAATGTTTTATGTATACATACATCTTTTAAATTATATTTTAAATTTAATTTTTCATTTAAATCTGTCTTTTGATAAATAATTTTAAATTCTTGGCAGACTATTATTAATTCCTTCTTTAAAAATATAAGGTGGACACAAATTAATTGGGCAATTTCGCAACTGAAAACTTTCTTAAATATTAAGTGTTAGGAACTAGTACAATGAAAAAAAAAATAGTATTGTTTACTAAGTTAATATTTAGAGTGGAATCTGAACTTTTTTTTTTAAAGAAAAATGTAATGAATCATCATTTTTTGGTTTTCGGTCAAAAATAGTTAAAAAATATATATGTTAGTAAAGAAATGTTATCATCAAAATTAGGTCATTCTTTTAAATAATGTATAAACATATTTAAAATTTATAATTTAAAATATTTTTTCCATTAAATTTTTATTTAAAACAGTATTTTTATAAATAATTTTAAATTCATGACATACTTTCATTAATCCCTTTGTTAAAATGCAGGTTGCACAAAAAAGCAGTATTTTATCCTAAGTTTTCGAATATATGACACAATGTGTCTGCATTCCACGTCTGAATGAGATGATAGTTCATGATTGTTCTCAATTCTTTCTCTGGTCTTGTGTGCCCTTGTAATGATGAAGACGTTTAATAGCGCTTAGAAAGTGAAATGCTGTCTGTGATGTATGAAAACCATGTTATTGTGCTACGAAATTTCTGTAGAAAGTACAAAAACTGTTCCTCGAAAAGGTTACTATTGTAGCATGGAAGACTGAACTGTATTACTAATTTTCAAGAATTAACTTACACATTAAGCAATTGTAGAGCAACGAAAGCGCAGCCACATTCAATCTTGATCCACATTGAAAAGGTGAACTTTGTGTGTTTCACTATCTTATGATCATTCGTACGCTCATATTTAGTTATATAGTTGTGCATAATGAACAATTTTTTCCCAATTAATTTATGTCCAGCTTTAAATATTTCGTTCTTGTGTAAGGTCTTCTACTATACCTATTTTCCTTTCTTATATATTCAGTTGGTTTGTGTAAAAAAATGTTCAGATATAGGCTTTGCTGAAGTTTATGAACGATATCATATGTTACGCACAATCATCTTGGAAATACAGTCCTTCTTCAGATTTGCACGTGCGATTATTGTTTTTAAAACATTGCTTTTAACCGTTTGACAAGATAAATGCGCAATGCGATCATCGAAACTCCATCACCCTTAAAGGCACTCTTGAATCGGTCTCATTTGAAAATATCTTCTCACGACAATTTTTATAACACCCTACATCAGCTACAAGATGTGAAATATTTTTGTCGGCAAATTCTCCAAACACTGAGAGTTTGTCTTCAAATCCAAATTCTGCTTTCGATGAATGCGAGCGAATATGGTTCACTAACACCCATTGTCTGTAAAAAGGATTGCACTGCAGATGTACTACTTCCTCACTATATTTCATGTCACATGCGCCCAGCATACACTCCGAAACAGGGGTGCAAAAATCTAGGCGCCAAAGGGCGGATTCCAACCACTAAATTTTAAATATTTTTCGCCTAATAAGAATACTGATAAAATGTAAGCGAAGTATACTCATAAAATTTGACGAAGAATACTGATAAATTATAGTGGAGGGAATCAGGCCATTGGCGCCTAGATTTTTGCAACCCTGCTCCGAAATGTTTCTTGTTGCACATATACATTCTTTCCAAAAGTCAATAAGAAAGTTATTTTACATTAGACAAACTATTACTAATTTTTACTGCGCATGGCCATTTTCTTTCTTTTAAATATAAAATGTAAATATAAAATGAATAAAATAATCCCCCCTCGTGTGTCTGCGGTTCGTTGTCAACCAGAGATCACTGTGGCCTTGGATTCTCACTAATACAAACATATAAATTTCGTAAACCATCCTCATTACAGCTCGACCATTAGACCTAATTTATTCTTCAAAATATTTTCTAAGTATAAAGAAAATTTTACAATACATAGGCTATCTAGAGGTTAATAAACATATTTTCGAAAACACTTCATCCTATTTCTCGTCCCAGCAACTCTTTCCATTCTGATTGATAATGATGACCCTACTACCAACTAAGAACGAGCTTGTCCTGGACCCTCATGTGAGATTTGTGTACATAGTTATATATAATATAATGTTTTAATTTGTTATTAGAGATGTTGTTTACCATGTGCCTTGTATATTTGGCTATGCCTTTATACATTATCTAAAGTTTACATTAATTTGAATATAACATAGGATATTATAATATTATGTTTCATTATATTTATAATTATTAACTACATTGAATGACCAATTTAGTTCGTTCATATTGTTTTATGAGGTGTATTATATTTAATTAATCTAACTAAAATCATAATGCATGCGATTAGAATCAGGGATGAGATTTCTCCACTTTTTTTCATACCAGTATAATCTTACAGAAAATGTTCTTTTATTTAATCGGAATATTCTCAGATTTAACAGAACAACGTATTCTCTAAGATTATACTGGTATGCAAAAAAGCGGAGAAATCTCATCCTTGGATTAGATATGCATTAGTAACAACATAAAAAAATTAAATACTAAGAAATATTAAGCAAAAAAACTGAAGCAAAGTTGAAATATTTGAAACAATATACAATATTATTTTTAATTAAATGCTTCTGAAAATTAAAGTATAATCATATCAATGTTTCCTCTTTGACAAAAATATCTTTTATGCCAACAATTCAACAGTTAGAAAATTTACCTTAAATCACTAATCTGCCAATCAAACTCGACATACATAGATATATATATTTATGAATTCATATTTTAAGTTTGACCTATATTTTTCTTTAATTACTTTAGCTTCTTCAAATCTTAGGTACACAAACGTAGACACTTCTATTCTTTTCCTAATAGAAACTAAACTGTTTTTATTTTATTTTTATTTTATTTATTTTTATTTATTTTACATTTTTACTCTACTTACTTTAATTTAGGTCTTAATGTTTTTTGCTTTGGAGCAAAACCAATAAATGGCAGCTCTTTTGCTTATTTTTTCATAAAATAAATGTTATTTTCAGCTGAGTTTGCAAAATACCTTCAAGACAGCGTGGCCAATAAAGTAAGAAATTTTCATAGTTATTCAACTTAAACGCTTTACAATAAAAAATTTTGTGTTTTTGTAGATCATTCACTTATTTAAATCCCTTAAATTGCGTGAATTTAGGTTATTAATAATTCCTATTTTAATACTGCTAGTTATTTTAAATCCATATTTGTGAACCCTTAATTACCAGTCCCCCAAAGTTTCAATTTCATGAAAAGGGATATTTCTGTCATCTACATTGAGCTCTATATATAACAGGAGCTCAGAATCAGCGGTCAGAAGCATGAAAGGCAAATGAAGCTTGCAAGGCAAAAGTAAAAAATAGTCCGCGTTGTCAATGTCAGATATTAGTATTCTCATTTACTATTATTCTAATTTATGCTTTTATATTTAAGATATGCTTATCTAATTCATAAATAATTCACTATTCATGTAAGGGAATGTGATAGACAGCATGTTTTGCCATGAATGCGAGCTAAAATTACCGTCACTGTAACCTTCCGCGCTGACCGCTGGAAAACATGTTGGGCATTAGGAAGACAGATCTCCTGTTATATATGGAGCTCAGTGGTCATCTATGGTGTCAGTTTGCTTGTGCAAAAGCAATGAATGTGTATTTATAGAGTTATTTTAACTTCAGATCTGAAGAGGATAACGCATAAGTACCATGCGTTATTTCATAAAGAACTATAATTCCCGAAAGCACTTCTAAAAAACGAAAACAAAACACAATATTTTATTTTTTAAAGTCTTGTGTGACTTTTTACAAATTATGACACACTTAAGAAAGAAATTCAATTTTTTTTCTAAATCGTTCAATACCACATTAAAAAATCCCTGCAGAACTCTATATGAAAATGATTCATTTGCAGCATAGAAATATTGTTAAAAGTAAACAGAAAAAAATACTCATTTTAGAAATTTTTATAAAATATTATCTCTGACACAGAATAACTTTTTTTTATAAATTTTCTAGTGGTTTTTGTCAAAGTTCAAATCTACTTATTGTGTAAAAAACCTCTGCGAAATGAAATTTATTAACTGATTACGTAATTAACTGATGAGCATCTTAAAACATTTTTCATAAACATAACTTATGAACTTTTTCAAAAAACTGCAAACAGTCAACAAAAATGTACTAGCCACATTATTCCCATTAACCTTTTTTATTACACTAATATCAGTTATACAGGTACATGCTTAATTCCGAACAATAGAAAACGTTTGGTTAATATAATCTGTTATTACATTTCTTGTAATATAAAAATGCAACAAGTAAAAAAATACGCAATTTTTTACATAAATGTTTTTGAAAAAATGTTTTGTAACTCACAACGGAAGTCGTTATATATATATATATATATACATATATATATATAGTACTTATTTGGAAAGTATATTGTAAACTCAAAAATTATTATTTTGTCAATGCATAGTTTCTGACTTAAATTTTACCATACAAATATTATTACTAAAGAAATTTCCACAAATTTCCCACCAAATTTCAAACCATTTATTTAACTTTCGTTATTTGTATTTGTGGAGTAAAAGGACTGGAGAATCAATAGTTGAGATCTAAGTTGGCTAAATATTCTTCTTTGGCTAAAAGATCTTTTCCCAAAAAATGAAATGTAATCCTAAAATGTGATTTTTGTTTTCTTTTACACATTTTTGATGGAAAAATAAAATTAGAAGATCGCATTATTCAAAACGGTTTAAAAAAGACAGAAATTTACAGAAATGTTTTCCGCGATAGAGCAAAAACTATGTTATAGATTATAATATTGATTAACATTTTAAAAAGGTTTATCCCTGTGACGATGATAATTTTTTGCTCTTTCAATTTTACTTACCCATCATACGTAGAAAAGGGTACATCTTGTAATAGTTTTAAAATCGAAAGAAAAATTTGACGCATTTATGCGTTTCAGACACTGGAGATTCCGAAAAACATATTTCTAGAAAAAAAAAATTGCCGTCCGTCTGTCTGTCTGTGTGTGTGTGTCTGTAAACGGTCTATCTCCCGAACAAATTGAGACAGAGACTTGAAATTTGGTATGTACTTAATATGTAATAATGGGAAGAAGCTTATTTAATTTCAGTAACCTCGATTATCCGGATTTTTTTTTCGGACTCTCGAAATATTCGTTCTGATAAAAGGTATATAAAATTTTTCGAAATTGTTTATTTTAAGTAGTGACCATAAAAGACAATAAAGAAACATAAATTTTGCATAAAGAATGAAGTCGATCAGATAATGAATTGCCGAGATATTTTTAATCATATTTTCTACACTCTTCGATTTTTTATGACCCTGTATTTCATTCAAATTTCATTTCAAAAATATATTTTAATTGGAAATGAAACGCTTAATACGACACAGTAAACCGTTAGTTAATATGAATATCAATTTTGGAGTTATAAGGATGTTTCTTTTACGCAATTCAGTAATACAGCATTTAAAATTTAGGACGTCATCAAGCCACGATTTTATTCGAATTGCAATGCATTTTATAAATAGTTTACGCATGTTTTATTGTCATATTTTATATTATGCATATCCATAATGGGTAAGTATTACGGTGGCCCCCAACATCTAGTTTCTGATGTGTTAAAACAGTCTTAAGATTACAGAAAATTCAAATATTGGTATGTGTATCTTAATTTTTTGTGTATAAATCTTATGTTTCAATATATATGATAAAATCTAGCTCATATTCTAAAGCTCTCTTAACTATATACAAAATACAAATATTTCTTTTTCTCCTCGTTTTTATAGTATTTAAAATGATATTTTATTTGATGTGATAAAATGGGGTTCATATGTTAAAATACTCTTAAATGTGTAAAAATAACAGCTATTTCTAGGTTTAGCCACATTTTTCTTGTATTAAAATTTTCCTTTCTTTTGTATGATTTGCATTTATTATTTTCAGATTTATCTGTCAAGTTTTATCTCTAATATTTCTGTAACTAAAATATGCAGCATATACTTGATATCAGAACTACCTGATGCACGTCTTTGCAACATAATGTGACTATATTGTATTCATGTTTGGTCATATGTCAATCTATCTACTTATTAAAGGAAAATGTAGTGGCATGTGTCATATTTGCGTACGTAATTTCCTGAATCAAGTTTCTCTTCTAACAAGATGCAATAGTCTTTTTTTTTTTTAATAGCCGCTGTTAAAAAATATATTTCCCTCAAAAAGATTATGCATACGCTGCAAATATGTTTGATAATTTTTAAATGATTTTTTCTAAAAAAATGAAACATAAATAATAAATTAAGAGCTTAAAATAAATTTATAGCATATCATCATGTAATAAGCACGTAGATATGCCTGATTAAGCTGCTTCTATAATATTGTCATAATTTGAAATAATATTTAAACGAAAATGCTTTTATAGAATTTTAACGAATATTATTATTAAATTTTTATAGTGGGATTTCATAAGTATTTTATTGTGACTTATATCTACACTCTCAGAAAAAGCGGCAAATTTATGAGTGTTTGCCCTTAAATTTTCATGGTCAACAGCCTTATTTGATGAAAAACGGTCTGATCCACTAAATAAGCGGCCTTATCCGTTAGATACTTAGAAAATTAGGGCAATCCACATATTCTTACAGTTCTAGCCCATCTGTTAGCAAAAATACGGTACGACCCCATATATTTTCCTTCGCTAGGGTGTAACCCTTCATTTTAGTGGTGTTTCGAAAAATAGTCACTTAACTGCGCCCGTAACATATTTTTTAACCCGCCAAACAAGCGGTCATGTGATGATTATCTAAAGTTCTACGTGCTACGGAACAGTAAGTAAAGTGTTATTGTGTTTTAAAGTGCATTATATCCTGTGCATTATAATGCTGTATTACTTTGCTCCGTAAAATCCGCGGTCTGCACAAAATTATGGGCATGATTTTTTTTTTTTTTTTTTTTTTTTTTTTTTTTTTTTTTTTTTTACGGGGTATAACTGGAATCGCTGCTGCCGGCCTCTGCCCATAATTTTACAGGGATATTTTTAACAGTGTATGTATATATATATTTATGGTAATAGATATTATCCAATATTCAAACTTAAAACCATTGTATTTATTCTAAATATTGCTTCTCGTGTAAAACGTATATATATATATATATATATTAGCAAATATATGTGTTTTCGTTGTCCGTTTAGACTTTAATTACTGCTCAAGAAAATGAAATTTAATTATATCCAATTATCAAATATTCAAACTTAAAACCATTGTATGTACTTAATATTACTATTGGTTTCGTGTAATATATATATATATATATATATATATATATATGCAACTAAATGTTCATTCATTGTCAATTTATCCTATAATTATTGCTCAAGAAAATTAACATTTATTTATATCTACCCTATATATATATAAAATCCTAATGAAACGAATTTGTGAAACGATTTTATGAAACGAATTTATGAAACGATTTTATGAAACGAATTTATGAAACGATTTTATGAAACGACTGATTAAACGACTGATTATGTTTCAAGGCTATTTTTAATAAAATATTAAACGCTTGATGGGGAAATTAATACCAATTACCATAAAAATCCCCGGATGTCAAAACTGGTAATAGAATTTTGAAATTGGAATTAGTTTTCGAGATATTAATTTTTTTCTAATTTTAATGAAATTTCTGTAATGATGGCAACTAATTACTCAGTTTTTTTGTAACAAAAAAGGGAAAAAAATTGAAAGGATCCCGATAGGGATTATTGATTTCTTTTTATCCGTCATTTTCAAATTGAAATTGAATTTATTTTTTTTTCAATCGATAATGAAGACAAGATTGTGATTAAATTATGTTTTTCAGGAAAATTTGAAAAGAAAAATCACATTTCTATCGTCAGGATTCAATCGTCTGTCAGCATTTAATTTAATTTATAAACTGAAAATATTTTGAATAAATTCGTCCAAATGACGTCATTTATGTAAACGCGAAAGAAACGGGGAAAAAGAATTAATAGTAATTATTATTTATTGATATAATTTCGTTATTTTTTTGTAAAATTTAATTGAACGAATTTATAAAATCACTAATTCGGATATTTGAAACGAATATATAAAATAATAATTGCCCAACTGAACGGAAGGAGAATAAAATATCCTGCTTGGTTTTCTATCCTGCTTGGTTTTTACCGCTAAGCTTTTTAAAAAAGCGTCAAGACCCGTATAATAGAAAAGCACCAAAAGTTCATTGGGTTTGTTTTCATAACTTTTGGCAAAAAATCTATGTATATTAACGAATCTATCCTTTTTTGAAGCTCGAATTACGCCAAACCTAAAAACAAAGGATCCTATACTGGAAAAGTACCCGATTTTCTTAGGACAATATTCAAGTGACATAACATGGTGTAAAATTATCGCGGATAGCAAATTTGTTTAAATATCTCATCAATCGATGCCGAATAAATGCAGGCATGCATGCACAAAATATTTAATTAATTTTGTATGATAAATAATTATTAGAAAATTCGTATATACATATTAATTATAATAAATAATTTACATATTTAAAATAACACCAGAGGGCCCGTGCGAAGATTTCGCACTGAAATCTAATATTTTTAGGTACTTCACTATTATCCCGTCGACCACTTTTCATAACAAAAAAACTACCGCCAAACTGTAAGATTAAACGCCAAAAATGCAGTCCCATTTACTTGATGTCAGAATCATTATGCATGTTTGTTACGTCATCTAGCGGTTTTACATTCGACATTTGCGTGTATTTTTCATTATGTTTTACTGATTTAGTAGTTATTTTATTAATTAAAATAATAATTGTGTCCTTAAATTCTTATATTTTATTTATTTTTTGATATTCCAATGGCAACGTTCTCCCGTTTATTTGGCGATAGTTTTTTGTTATGAAAAGTGGTCGACGGGATAATAGAGAAGTATCATTTTTTATCAATATGTAATATTTATTAGATGCAGGTTTAAACATCTAAAGAAAAAGCAAGGATAAAAATATCTGCAAACAACATTTAGTTGTTATTCAAGCCAGAATATCAGCTAATTTATTCCATCAAAGTTAGACTAAAAACTGATCCAAGATTGCTAAAGGCACGAGCGAGAAAAAAAAAATTAACAATCTTATTTTGACTGCATTAGAGGATGACGTCATCCGCTTCGGGAAAAACAATGGGACTTAGAAATATAAATCTAAACATTTCAATTTCAATTTCACTTTTTAATCATAAGTATAAAATAAACCCGTGCGGTGTTTTTTATAATAATTGCTATGAGCATCATATAATGTGGTATTTTATTTTTTTTGGCAACAATAATTTCAGGAAAACCTTTCATTTCTTTCATGAAAACAATGCCGATTTAATTTTTTAATTTCAGCAAATTTTAATCAAAAACATGTTTTAACGAATTGTTAAGTGGGCTATGTCAGAAGCCTGTTCTAAAAGCTTTCATATGGTATCTCATTCGTTGTTCTGCGTTTCATATTTTCTGAGTAAAAGGGATGTTGACAGGAGAAATAATATATAAGGATGAAAATATGCATGATGGTGCACTAAAATAGAGAGAAAATTAAAACCTGGTACTGAAAATTTTTATAACATAGTACTTTTTAATACCGTGGTTCTTAATGTTATTCACAAGCAGATGGAATTTTTCTCATCCTTAAACGCAAAGGAAGAATAGAATACAGATCGTTGAAATAACAGTCCGAGAGGTAGCCACAATTTAAACTTAACCATTTTATACAAGCTGGTTTTCAAGTTATAATTGATTTTACTTATCAATCCCGAAAACAGTCATCAGTTGTCGCAACAGCTGTGTATGAGGCCATGATAATTAAAAAGTGCCCCATTAAAACGTTAAAAGCATGGCAACCTAATTACAGATTTACCAATATTTTTAAAATAAAGCACGCTGTCATGTTTTTAGAGGCCTCGAAGTCTGAGCGGGGGTTGGCGAGCGTAGCTCGCAGGGGGTAGGCCCCCAAGTCAATTTATAAAATTGCACAAGAATAAAATAAAATTCAAACAGAAAGTTTTTTAACTGTCAGAGTTTTAGAGATACACAAATTCAAATGAAAACTTTGAAAGAAACGAATGTTATCATAAAGCAGTGTGAACGTACAGTGCGCGTTAGAAGTTTGCATGGCTCGGAACGAGCCGGGACTTCAATCTTTTCAACTTGCGTCGAACTAGTATTTTATTTATTTAATTTGTAAAATTAAATGTTCATATTGCACTTTTCTAACAACACTTCTTTCAAGATGCTTATGTTATTTGAGCCATGTAAACTTAAGTGCTAATAAAAATGATTCGCTACGTTTAATTTTAAACTGAGCGGTAGGTCTATTGCATATCATAAAAAAAGACGATATTTTTAAGGTGAAATAAAAAAGAATTTTAATATATTTCTTTTCCTAGCTTTCTTTTGATTTTACTATCTTTATGTAGGTTATTTCCTGCAAATTATTATTTTAGAAAAATCATTCAAACGGTTTTTGTTTTCACAAGACTCGATGTATTTCATTAAAATATTTTTGAAGTAAATTTATTAGTGTTAGAAGTCATTTTTCCATACAGTGATATATGCTATTCATTTAGTATTGAATCACACTTAACTTCATAAAAACGAAAAGAAAAATATACTGCTATATTTAGTGTTGCCAACTTTTTATAACAAAAAACTACCATCTACCAGAATTCCTATATACTATTTTTTAATTTATTAAACCTTAGCATCCAGTTCGCAATGTATAAATCATTGCCTAATTTAATCTCAAAAATTCTGTAATTACAGAAGACAAAAAAAAAAAAAAAAAAAAAAAAAAAAAAAGGTATAAAAGTCGGGGATTTTACGTACTCGACACATCTCATATATGTGATTTTCGACGCGAAGGGTTTGAATGAACGAAATTTCGTGATTAAATAAAAGAAAAATTACTTCTCAGAAATTCTCCTAAGATGTTAATTTTATCGGTATAAAAAAAGGGGGGGGGCTATAGCTGTAGATACTTGCTATATCCCTCATAAGGAACAACTTTCAATTACTACAAATTTTTATAGTGGCAGACCTGCCAAGTCTCCGGCTTTTTGGACACCAGTAATCTAGTACAGAAAATGTTGGTTTATTTAATCGGAATATTTTGCGATTTAAAACAACGACATTTTCTCTAAAAAATTACTGGTGTTCAAAAATCCGGAGACTTGGCAACTCTGATAGTGGTATTTGTTGTATAAAATCGTGTTACATATCCATTGTTTGATTTTTATTGATACTAGGGCATCCAACCCGGACTTCCCGGGATAGAGAATATATGTGAAAACCATTTAATTTTTTTTTTTTTTTTGAAAACTCTAATAAATTTTAATTATATATAATATATATATTTTTTAGATTGGCCCTCTAACAACCCCAAAGTTCATTTTTATATGAAATATGTCAATTATATATTCAAATAAAATTTTGAAATTTATTAAAAGCGGTAATTTCGTATTGACCCGTGCCAGAATTTAATAAATCGCTACCAATTTCATTACGTACAGCAGTTTTTATTCCTGATAAAATTTTCAGTTTTAAGCGCTTATTTCAATTACATGTCTGTTAAATTTGTGTTTATTTATACTATTTTATTTATTGCTTAATGAAGTTTTAATTTCGTTATTGAATATTAGCTGGAAACAAATGCTGAACTTTGTATATTGTTTAAAGCAGGGGTGCAAAAATATAGGCGTCAATGGGCCGATTCACACCACTAAATTTTTAATATTATTTGCCTAATAAGAATACTGATAAAATTTAGGCGAAGTATACTAATAAAATTTGACAAAGAATCCTGATAAAATTTAGTGGTGGCAATCAGCCCTTTGGCGCCCAGATTTTTGCACCCCTGGTTTAAAGTGCAAAAGGATTAACCCATTTAAGCCTAGCGGTACCATATGGTACCAGATAAGTTTCAACCATTTTTTTGTTTCTACACCAGTATTTTTTTACGGAAACATTATCTTTATTGTATGACTCCAAGTTCTTGATAAAGAAAACAAAAATTGTTAATTTAAAAATACTGGTGTGAAATGTAAGTTTTGCATTTGAAAGACGAAAATAATTCCGGCTTTAATGGGTTAATATTTTGTAATCGTCTGCAAGCGATAAAGATAGATAAAAAAAAATCATGCTTGAAATTTAATTTACATGCTATTATAAGTTAATAAATTGGGATACAGTTTTCAAACAAATTTCACTTGGAAGTAGATTTGTTTCTCTATATAACGGTGTAAATATTGAAAATATGCGATGTTTAGAAAATAAACAAATGCAGTAGCAAAAATTGCAAAACCGAGATTTCATCGTCAAGTATTGCCATTCGTAAAATGAGGTCAGAGTTACGCATAGACACGTTTGTCTTTTATAAAATAGACAGATAGTTTATTCGTAGAGATATAAACGAAAACATGACGTGAATTATATAGAAAAAAAGCAAATATTATAATTAGGGCAGGTGTTGACTGTCGCTATTCACTCGACAACAAGATTGATCGTCATTATAATTTACATATTAATGGGAGTTCCAAAACTTTTATGTAATTTGTCAATTTGTTGAAGTAAAAATCTAATAATGGATATATTTACTTTATAGGTAAAGTAATTATTTTAGTTTCTATGGTTTTTGGATCATAATGCTTGCTTCGTAATTCACCGTGGTTATTTATCTTCTTTTACAATCTTCTTATAAATACATTAGCTAATTTATTCCAGGATAATGTACGAAGAAAATTTATTAATCTTGACAAGCTAAGATCCTTACCATTGTTTTACAGCGTGCATTGTATTTTATTAATGACTTTTAAATACGTCTATAATTTATATACTATTCTGGTAAATTTTTAAATGTAAAATACTGCTGAAGAGAGAAACGTTATACAATAAATTAGAAAAGAGATTTAAATTGTATAAAATTACAACATTTTTCTAGTTTTTAAATTAGTCCTATAAAATACAGGAAACAACAGTTACACAAAATAATTCCGTTACGTTATGGCCTATAGGGAAGAATCATTTGCAGTGTATGTTTAAAATGTTGCACTATTTCAAACAATATGAAATTGATGTGCATTGCTGAGGTTCACTACTTAATGGTTACTGTAAAACACGGAGTGCATAGCATTTTTTATTCATTTACGGGAACAGAAAAACGAATTCGTTTACAGTACTGTCTATGAGTGGTAATCACTGAAACTGCGTTTTCAGATGCGGTATACATTTGAAAGCTTAATTACATTTTATTACATTGTGTGGTACGTATAGATTTTATATCTGGTATACATGGATGCGAAAAACATTTCGTAAGCATTAAAGTCTATGGGCGCGAATTCCTTAGAGTTGTTTTTTATTGTGTTCTGCATTTTCGAGCTTAGATATAATTAGTTAGTATATGTGATTGTAGATAAATAATTTCATATACCTAAAAAATCTACGTAAAAAATCTAAATATATTACGACCTATGATGGTAATTGCTGAAATTGCAATTTTCGCTGTGTTATGCGTTTCGTATCTGGATTAAATTTTAGCATAATATGAAGTGTGGATAAAAAAATATATATGACATGCATGGCTGCAGAAAATATTTCAAGCTGCTATATAATGGGTGGTAAATGCTGAAAATAAATTTTACAGTGTGCTTTGCGTTTTATCGTTGAATAAAACTTTAGAATACCATGCGAAATGTATACAAGTCTACAAAAAATTTTCAGGGCTGTTCAAACCAATTACAATACCTTATTAACTGTAGGCACTAATTGCTGAAATTGGCTGTTCAACTCTGTTATGCGTTTTTATGTGCGTTCGTAATTATATATATACGTAGTACCTATAGTTGTCGTCTGGTTCTTCCGTTCGCATATAAAAGCGCAAAAGGTACCCAACCGAATGGTTTGAAATTTAATATATAGAATCGTTGCAGAATTTTATCGAGTCATTTCAAATTTTATGAAAATCGAATCAGAATAAAAAATATATATTAATAAAAGTTTTCTTTATTCTATTAAATCTTATCATACGTAATCTATATAATAATATAAGCGCACGTTATGTGACTGAGAAAAACAAATACAAGCTAACCACTTCTTTTTAACACTTTCCAACCTAGTTGAAAGGTGTTTATGACTTCGGTTTGTCTGGCCGTCTGGCCGTGCTCTAACTCCCGTAAATATGCTCGGATTGCCTCGCAATTTTTATATGTTATTGTCGTTATCTATAGCACGTTCCCTATTTCAACTGAAGTGTGTAGCACTTATAGTTTTTTTACAGGGACACTCAAAAGAATTCCGTTACATTACGGTCTATGGGGAAAAATCATTTGCGGTTTATTTTAATGATGTTACAATTGCAAACACATTGTAATTGATATATACCACTAAGGTGTATTACAAGAACCTTAATATGGAATAGGGTGTGCATAGCACTTATAGTTAATTTACAGGGACAGTCAAAAGAATTCCATTACATTACGTCTAAGGAGAAAAATCGTCTGCGGTTTATTTAAATAATGTTTCACTATTTTAAACGCATTGAAATTTATATATATCACTAAGGTGCATGACAAGAGGCTTACTACAGAATATTGTGTGTATAGTAGTCATCGTTCATTTACAGGGACACACAAAAGAATTCTCTACTGTCTGTTAACAATAATTCCTGGAAGTGCGTTGTAAGTTACTGAACGCGATTTTAAAATTAACTCACTTTTTGTTTATTACGTGGTGTGTATAAATTCTGTAGATCATATACAGGGAAGCACAAAAGTTCGCAAACACATTTCCGTTTATTGACAGAAACTCCAGAAGGAGAATTTTAAACTGTGCTACGCGTTTCTTAACTGAACTAAAATTTAGCATCCTATGTAGTATATATACAAATCTATAAATCATATACAGGGCTGAATAAAAGTATTCGGATATTTTTCCGAATATTGTATACGTTGGAATTTCCTGAAATTATGTTTTTAAATATGTTATGCGTTTTCCAAATTGTTTACTTATATGTTATCTTTCAGCTTATTAAACGGTATGATTTGTAAAGTTATTTTGGTAGCGTTGGAAAGTGTTACATAACCTATGCTTGACGCATGATTTTTCGTTCTTGTTTAATATGCCAAGCGGCCATTTTTATTCAAAATTATTTTTTTTAATAAAATTGCATAAAAGTAAATTTTTAGAAAGATCGTTCAAAAAAATTGTTTGCTTGAGCAATGAGTTACATTAAAAAATGTATAGATTCTAAGATAACTTCGGTGGAAATTAGGCTAACAGCCTATCTCAATCTATTAAAGTAAATAAACACAAGAGATTCGTTCATCGTGAGTCATAGAAATATTAAAACATAGAGTAATCATTCGAAAAGCAAGATCTCCATGGTGAAATTTTGCAGCGCTTCTGATGTCGAAAAAAAAATTCACATCTGTAAACTTGGCATACGTAATAATAAAAAAAAGGCATGCTTATTTCGTCATAACAGACGATATAATTCATTTCACTGAAATAGTAAAGATATTTTTTTTACATTGTAAAACTTGTCGTACACAAATGAGGCGTACGAATGCTCCTCATTTGTCACGTTTAGCGAACAATTTCCAACTTGTTTAAATTGTTTATTTAGATATCGCCTGGTGTCTTATTAAATAATAAAGTTCCATTACAGTATTCTAGATAAGTTGGAAAGTGTTTCATAATATATGGGGAGCATGATGTTCCTTTCTTGTTTTGTGTTTAAAATACAATCATTGGAGAAGCAAAAAAGTTTTTAAAAAGTAAAAAGAATGTAGAAAATGGAATTTTGGTCGGGAAAATATATTTTAAAAGTAGAAAATAAGAATTGTATTTTCATGCTCTGAACAACTTTCTACATTAAATTCACGCTGTTCCTGTGAGTACTTTTTGTGTTGTTCATATTTGCAGTACATAGAGTAGTAAAGAAATATAATGTTCTATTAATATTTATTCTCATACGTTGTTTTTCTTCCTTTTATACTTTGTAATATAGTTAATGGATTCTCTATTTATTTTACAGTATTCATTCTCAGAATTTAATATTTGATTCGAATAGTTCATATTTAATTGAATTTTTTTCGATTTTTATCTTATACATTTCATATATACGTTAGGAGACGATGGAAAACAGTCGACAGCTTTTGAAATTTCTATTTTTTTTTCTTCTAAAATGTATGTAGGAATCTTCTGAATTTTCTCAAAGCATAAGTCCGCTTTAAAGAGGAATACCTTTTAGGGTTTAAAAAATGTGCCCCACTGTGTATCATATCTGGGGAACCTCATCTTCAATTAAATTTGGCTTTTTATACAAATTTATTTAAAAATAATTCAAACATAAAAAAAAATTGTTTACCTACACAGAAAATGCAATTCAAAATTTCCCAAAAGAATTTTTCAACGCTTCCGATGCTTGAATTTTAAATTTCTCAGCCGGAAATTAAAAGAAATTTTCGAAGAGTTTACACGAGGAGAAATAAAATGGTCTGAATGTAAAATTGCAGTTTAAATCAAGAATAAGAAAAGAAAATATAAATTTTCTTTACTGTGCATATTGGCTGATCATTTAAATTACATCTACATGTCAAATGTTATGTACCGTAATTTCCGGCGTATAATCCGCGACTCAAACAATTTGGTTTCAACCCAGAATTTTTATTCAATAATTGAAGCCAAATATTTACAGCGATCTGGGAAGTAACACTTTATAAAATAAAATTTTTGGGTCCAAACATGATTGTTTCATCTGCGGATTATACGCCGGAAATTACGGTATGTCTTCCAGTTAAGAGTTTCACGTTGAAAAGAAAGTTGTAAATTGGAATTATAGAATTGTCACTGAGTTCAAGCATTTAACGTTATTAATTATTTTATACTACATTTTACCGTTTCTACTTTCTTCTGTCGAAAATAGAAGAAACATATAAAACAAGTTCGGAATGCTTAAAATCATCTTTGTCGAATTAAAATAAAAGTGTACACAAAAACATGTGATTCACATTACCTAAAAGATGATTAAAACTTTAATTAGATTTTAAATTTTAAAACATTAAAATCGAGCACTTTCGGCTGTGAACCCAGCCTTCATCAGTATAACAGTATGTCTCTGTACAGAGACATACTGTTATATAAATGTGATCTAGACGTTTGTGCTTTAACACCTGTTTTTATAAATCCTGATGAAGGTTGGGTTCACAGCCGAAAGTGCTCGATTTTAATGTTTTAAAATTTAAAATCTAATTAAAGTTTTAATCATATTTTAGATAATGTGAATCACATGTTTTTGTGTACACTTTTTATTTTAACAGAAGAAACAAGTGTAATCGAAAATTTTTTCGACGGATTTAGACGTTTTAGAGGTCAGAGGTTCCGAAAAACATGTTTATACAAATTATCTCTCTGTCCGTGTGTGTGGCCTCATTGTATCATCGAAAAGTGTATGAAGTTATTCATATAATTGAACCAAATTTCATTAATATGTTTGTTGCTATGGCTAGCAGGTATGTACCAGTTGCATTTGGGGATATTCTGCCGGAAGGATGCGCTGTGATACCGATTCTTGTTCCATTTTCATTATTGTATCATCTAAAAGTGTATAAAGTATGCATAGAATTGAACCAAAATTTATGTATATCTTTTGACCATGGCCTGCAGATCTCATTTAAATATGGGGAGACTCCACAGGGAAGAGGGCGCTGTGATAGCCACTTAAATATTTCAAATTTAAAAAGATGTACAAAAAAATTAAAAATCCTAAAAGTGTTTTCCGTTAAATATTAAGCCTTGATCCAATGATTCCGAGAAATTTTTGTTTTGCCTTTATTTTAAAAAAGGGCTGAGATTATGGTGCTATATCAGGTTGAAATTGTAGGATGGCTAACATTTTGAAGCAAGGCAGCAGGATTCCTAAATAAACAGTTTTAATTTCTGAGTATTGGTGGACTTACTTTCTGAAAATTTCTCTTTCATTGTTCTAACCATCGTTGCAACTCTTATATGCTTATCCATATTTGCCAGCGTCAAATTCTCGCCAAGCTTGTCGACACTAGGCGAAATATTTTATTTCAGTCATTAAAAATTATGGCCATCTATCCTAGAGTTGCCCTATTATATTTTCCTAGATTAAAAAGCACATGTTTAAAAAGTGTGTTTTCATTATAGACAGATTTTATTTACACTTAAAAGATTCTAAAATAATAATATACCAATAGATTTTATTGGATACCTGGTGTTTTATATATAACATTAAGTTAATGTAATTTTCTGCTTTACAAATTGAGAAATATATTTTATCATTGACTATGTATAGTTTTACGTATTTTATGAATATAAAAAATGTCAAATAGATATGGTTTTTCCCATATCAGTTTTATAGGAAAATAACAGATAAGCATATGACGATAGGCATACGGATTTTAAAATAGTTATCAGAACTCGATATATACAGAAAAACATAAAATAATTCAATTCTGCGAGATGGACTTTATGACAAACAAATAATGACAGGAATAATAATAATAAAAAACAAATTTTAGCGGTTAATTAATATTCTGTTCGTAATTTGCAGCGATATGCCTGTGCAGGATTCTTAGCATTTTTTATTATTTTTTATTTTAAAATTTTCTAAAAGTTCTAGATTAAATTATTCTAATAAAGATCAGAAGTTTAATTAAAGCCAATGTCATCTACTGCCTTCATCTGAAACAAATGATTAAGCGTCATCATAAATTCCATATTTATGAGACTTTCAAAACTTTTGCATTAATTTCTGTTAGACTAAAAATATTTCGTCTTTATAAAGGATTGTTTTCTCAAAAATATGTTTATTTTTTTTCCAGCATAATGATTTTGTTTTCTTTATATTTTCATAATTCTATTTTAATGATAAAATGGCTTAACAAAATTCCATTATGAAATTGCATACATGAACAACTTTGATAGCGATTCTAATCAATCATGTTCTATAACCTTAACTTGTCTTACCTAGTACGCATGATTCATCGTATAATTCATTTTTATGCTGGATATAGTTAGAGAAAAGATTAATTTTAATTTAGTACGTGTATACACATATGTGATATACATCACACCCATATACGTAGTTATATACAAGGTGATTCAGAACACCTTGTAAAACAATTGCGGCTAGATCAGGAACATGGAACATTAAATAGTCACACAGGGTAATTGTTTGTCATCGCAGACTTTAGACGCACAAGACAACTGTGTGTGTATCGTCTAGAAGGTGTAGTGTGGCAACCAATATTCCAGTCAAGACTCCCTTATCATAGATCAGACTTGACAATCTGGAGAAAGTCTATGGGAGAAAATGTCCGCGGTAATTGCCAACTTATTAATTGACCTTCTCCGGAAAGTATCGCCGCCTGGTGGATACTACCGCACAGTTGCCATGTTTCGGGCTTTTTGAACACCAGTATATTTTTAGAGAAAATGTTGTTCTTTTAAATCCCAGAATTCTCCGATCAAACAAAACAAAATTGTCTTTACTAAAAAACTGGTATCCAAAAATATAATAGAAAAATCTATAGAAAAATCTAGCTGGTCTGCTACCGCATAGCTGGCAACTCTTACGCTTTTTTCTTACCACTAAAATTTAATAGAATTTTTTTCGTCATGTAATCACACGATCTTGTCAATTTAATAAGATAAAATTTACTATAAAATTTTTGTGGTAGGAAAACTACTAGTTCATAAGCAAATGCATAGAACAAATGGAGCTGTGAAAAAATTTCGTGTGATTTCGTGTCGTAAATACTATTACTGACGATTGATGGCGCTAGTAGCAGGACAAGTATAGCGGTCAAAGGCAACTTGCTGACTGAGAAGTCTGATACTATGATAAGGAGGTCTTGATTCCAGTAATGCTTTAAAAAGTGCAACAAAAAATGAATCCCATAAATGTTGAACAATACTGAATGACAAATGTCTAGTGCAGCGACATCTGTCAGAAAAGCAAGCTGTCAGGAAATTGTAGTAAGAATGGTTTTAATCCAAGCATATTCTGCTTCAACGATGTCTGAATGTCTTCAACTTCGATTGTACGAAACAAAAACCTTCTATGTATGAAGGCAGGAGTACTGTTGACAGCATCCCGTGTATTACTACCCTGGTAGAAAATGTCTAGAAGGAACGTCTAGAAGGAAGAATGGTACATGGGTTATTTCCTTTAAGGGGACAGATCACCTTTAAAATGGTCAAAAATTCAGTTTCAAGGTTTTGATGTCAGTAAATTGTGCATTTTATTCTGAGTAGAAAGGTACCAATGTTTTTAAGAGGCGATAATTATTGACGAAGATATAAAGTAAAACGCAATCGTCATTCTTTGTTTTTGAATGGAGAGTGAAAACTTTAAATGCATTTAATTCACAACAATGATTTTCAAACTTGCGCGCACGATTTCTCCAAAAATACTTTAGATAGAACCTCAAAATTTTTCGAACTTATTAATGTTGTAACAATGAACAAAATGAACTAGAATCTTTTAATTTGGGTCAATAAATTAAAAATAATTATCTGTAATTCATCGAAAAGCGCATTCAAAATGAGTTTTTAATTTAATTACAGTTAATTATTTTTTAATTTATTGATCAAATTAAAAGATTCTAGTTCATTTTGTTCATTGTTTCAACATTAATAAGTTTGAAAATTTTTGAGGTTCTATCTAAAGTATTTTGGGAGAAATCGTGCGCGCAAGTTTGAAAATCATTGTTGTGAATTAAATGCATTTAAAGTTTTCACTCTCCATTCAAAAACAAAGAATGACGATTGCGTTTTACTTTATATCTTCGTCAATAATTATCGCCTCTGAAAAACATTGGTACCTTTTTACTCTGAATAAAATGCACTATTTACTGACATCAAAATCTTGAAATTGAAATTTTGACCATTTTAAAAGTGATCTGTCGCCTTAACGTTGCCTTTTTCTTTTTCTGTTTCCTCAGTCGTGTAGCTCCTATTGATTGCATTTGTGAACCAATGTTCTTGTGTGCATATTGCTTTTTGTTATCTTCCTGACATCTGCAAATCTTGTATACGGTATTTGGAATCACCAGTATATAACGAAGGAACAATTCTTGTATGTCGTAGCTTCGGTGTGCTAATTAGTTTTATTGATTATGTTATTTGTGGGTATTGTTTTGTTTTGTTCATCGAACACTTTCTGACAACGTTACTACTGTGAAAAGGTTTTCCTATTGCCATTCAAACTCTGTGGAGTTTTAAACTAAATTTATTATTTACATTCGTTTTTTTTTTTTTTTTTTTTTTTTTTTTTTTCATTTAGGTGATTTTTTAAGTTGTTTGTGAAAATATTTTCCTTACTTAAGGTATTTTGAAATTAATATGCTGTTTTACATACATGTAACCATAGATACCTAGTTACAAAACTTAAATGTTATCTATATTGTTTCCAACACTTAACCTTGCAATCATTACTTTTATTAAGGTTCATTTGGTATTTTCAACGTTTTCTAACATAACTAAAAAGTTATTTTTAAATTTATTATTCGGTTATACTTCTCAATGAATGATTTTGTGATTTTCAATTTTTTTATTAAATATAATGTATAAGAAAAAATAAGTAACAATCTAACAATCGCATAGAAATAGTATTAACCTTTTATGTCCCAAAATATAGCTTAAATAATCCAAAATAAATTCCCAGCTGTACTTATAGAAAAATTAACTTTATAATTTCTCCCCTTAATATTTTAAGATAGATTACAAAGTTAATATCATAATAGTAGAAAACATATAACTGATACGTTCATAAAAATTAAAAAATATATATTTTATAGCTCACTTTGTAAAATATATACAACAAAACTTACAAATAATATTTTTTAAAGAAACATCTTTAAAAAATATTATTTTTTATTTACTTATTTATTTTAGAAATATCTTAATTTTTATGAATAATATATATATATATATATATATATATATATATATTGTGGTTGTATTTGTAAATAATAGATTATTACTTATACAAAAAAAAAGTTCAAGTACATATTTTCGAACAGCATAAAACTTTTTTTATGTAAGTGGTTCAGAAAAAATATTTTTTACACACTCTTTCTTCAGAAATTTAGCTGCGATTTTTAAACGAGGTAAAACAAAGTATTTTGTATGATATGTAAAATTAATATTATTAATAGAAGTATTAAATAAAATTAATCATCATATATGATATCAAATATTTTTTCACTAAATCGAACTATAAATAAATAAATAAATAAATAAATGTTTAATTAAACTTTAACTTAACGCCGTGACTATAGCGGATAAAATTACATGAAATCCATTCCCAGTAAAGAAATAAATGCACCCTTAGTTATCGTATTATATAAAAACTACCGTAATTTCCGGCGTATAATCCGCAGCTCAAAGAGTCGTTTTTCGACCCAGAAATTTTATTCAATAATTGTAGTTAAATATTTACAGCTATCTTTTAAGTTACATTTTATAAAAGTAATATTTCTGGGTCGAAAACGACTCTTTGAGCTGCGGATTATACGCCGGAAATTACGGTAATTAAAATTTATTCTGTCTCTTTTATATTTAATCATTCTCTCCAAAAATGTCCGTCTTTTTTTTCTTCTTTTTAATGTATCATTATTTTACATTTAAATGTATTGTGCTTTCAAGAATATCATTAAATATACTTGTGGTAAAATCATAGTACTTTATAAGTAGACTACATGCATGCCTCAGGTGTTGCTACAGATATTTCCATCTCCAGGTTGCTTCATTTTGCTTTACTTATTTCGTTCAACTTTATCTTCAAATTCCTCCTAGTATAGTCCCAAGTGTTTTCTCTTTCTGCACTCAATCAGATTTCAATTAATTGGAAACGTTAAGGTATTTGTACTCTTAAAAGTATGTGCTTGAGGTTTTCCTATCTCTCTATTAAACAATAAAAATGTGATTAATAAAAGAGAAACATTTAGGAAAGTATATATATTTATCTATCCGAAATATATTTTCTTTCTATAATATATTTCTCAAAAAAAAAAAAAAAAAAAAACTTTTTGCCGTTCTAAGGAGAGGTTTCTGTAATGTTTATTATTAACTAAATGGCCTAAATGGCTATAATGCTTTATAACTATTTCTAATAATTTATTAGGAATGAGTTTCTGTACTGTGCGACTAAAATCAAAACGCGGGTGTGATTTTATTCTAATCTGTACTTTCAAGAGAATCAATAAGTATTTTTATGGTAAAATCATAGTACTTTATAAGTAGAATAAATGCATGTCTCAGGTGTTGCTACTGATATTTTCATCCCCAGGTTGATTCATTTAGCTTTACTTATTTTGTTCAACTTTATCTTCAAATTCCTCCTAGTATAGTCCCAAGTGTTTTCTCATTCTGCACTCAATCAGATTTCAATTAAGTGATTGCAGTGGATACGTTAAGGTATTTGTACTCTTATAAGTAAGTGTTTGAGGTTTTCTTATCTCTGTATTAAGCAATAAATTTGTGATTAATAAAAGCGATACATTTAGGAAAGTATATATATTTATCTATCGGAAATATATTTTATTTCCATAATATATTTCTCAAAAAAAAAAAAAAAAAAACATTTTGCCGTTCTAAGGGCAGATTTCTGTAATGTTTATTATTAACTAAATGGCTATAATGTTGTATAACTATTTCTAATAATTCATTAGGAATGAGTTTCTGTACTGTGCGACTAAAATCAAAATGCGGGGTGTGATTCTATTCTAATCTGTACTTTCAAGAGAATCAATAAATATTTTTGTGGTGAAATCATAGTACTTTATAAGTAGACTAAATGCACGCTTCAAGTGTTGGTAAAGATATTTCCATCCGATGTCGCTTCATTTAGTTTTCTTATTTCGTTCAACTTTATCTTCAAATTCCTCCTAGTATAGTCCCAAGTGTTTTCTCATTCTGCACTCAATCAGATTTCAATTAAGTGATTGCAGTGGATACGTTAAGGTATTTGTACTCTTATAAGTAAGTGTTTGAGGTTTTCTTATCTCTCTATTAAGCAATAAATTTGTGATTAATAAAAGCGATACATTTAGGAAAGTATATATATCTATCTATTGGAAATATATTTTCTTTGCATAATATATTTCTCAAAAGAAATGTACATTTTGCCGTTCTAAGGGCAGATTTCTGTAATGTTTATTATTAACTAAATGGCTGTAATGTTTTATAACTATTTCTAATAATTCATTAGGACTGAGTGTATGTACTGTGCGACTAAAATCAAAACGAGGGATGTGATTTAATTCTAATCTGTACTTTCAAGAGAATCAATAAATATTTTTGTGGTAAAATCTTAGTACTTTATAAGTAGACTAAATGCATGCCTCAAGTGTTGTTAAAAATATTTCCATCCGAGGTTGCTTCATTTAGTTTTACTTATTTCGTTCAACTTTATCTTCAAATTCCTCCTAGTATAGTCCCAATTGTTTTCTCTTTCTGCACTCAATCAGATAAGTGATTGCAGTGGTATTGCTGCAATTGGTAATTGTTGTTAAGGTTTTTGTACTCTTAGAAGTATGTGTTTGAGGTTTTCCTGTATCTATATTAAGCAATAAAAATGTGATTAATAAAATAGAAACATTTAGGAAAGTATATATATATATCAATCTATCGGAAATATATTTTATTTCCATAATATATTTCTCAAAAGAAATGCTCTTTTTGCCGTTCCAATGAGAGATTTCTCTAATGTTTATTATTAACTAAATGGCTGTAATGTGTTATAACTATTTCTAATAATTTATTAGGAATGCGTTTATGTACTAGGCGACTAAAATCAAAACGCAGGATCTGATTTAATTCTAAACTATACTTTCAAGAGAATCAATAAATATTTTTGTAGTAAAATCATAGTACTTTCTACGTAGACTAAATGCATGTTTCAATTGTTGTTAAAGATATTTCCTTCCGAGGTTGATTCATTTAGCTTTACTGTCTTTCTTTACTTTCTTTCTTTACTTTTTTTACATTTAGCTTTACTTTTCTTTCAACTTTACCTTCTAATTCCTTCTATAGTCCATAATGTTTTTCCTTATGCACTCAGTCAGATTTCAATTAAGTGGTTGCAGTGGAAAGGTTAAGGTATTTGTACCCTTAGAAGTATGTGTTTGAGGTTTTCCTATCTTTCCTTTAAGCAATAAAGTCGTGATTAACAAAAGTGAAGCATTTAAGAAAGTATCTATCTGTCGGAAATATATTTTTTTCCATAATATATTTCTCAAAAGAAATGTACTTTTTGCCGTTCTAAGGAGAGATTTCTGTAATGTTTATTATTGACTAAATGGCTTTAAAGTTTTATAACGATTTCTAATAATTTATTTGCAATGATTTTATGTATATACTGTGCGACTAAAATAAAAACGCGGAATGTGATTTAATTCTAATCTGTACTTTTAAGAGAATCAATAAATATTTTTTGTGGTATAACCTTAGTACTTTATAAGTAGACTAAATGCATGTCTGAAGTGTTGTTAAAGATATTTCTATCCGATGTTGCTTCATTTAGCTTTACTTATTTCGTTCAACTTTACCTTCAAATTCCTTCTATAGTCGCTAGTGTTTTCTCCTTAAGCACCAAATCAGATTTCAATTAAGTGTTTGCAGTGGATACGTTAAGGTATGTGTACTCTTAGAAGTATGTGTTTGAGGTTTTCCTATCTCTCCATTAAGCTATAATGTTGTGATTAACAAAAGCGAAACATATAGGAAAGTACCGGGTGCGTCATAAGTTCGTGCAAACTTTAAAAATTCATAATAAAAGAAGTAATGCTCGGAAAAATTTTTGGTTTGCGCGAGTATGGTCGGAAGGATTTTGGATTTTTTTTTTCCACGCATAATAAAAAATGATTCCAAAATTAACCGATAGAGGGCGCTCACACGTCATACTGAGGCGTTTTATGCAAATCAGGCAAACTCCCCGTTTCCTCAAAACGTCGTACTAAACTGAGTATCCCATTCAATGAAATAGGGTTTTTTTTGCGCCTTAAGGCCTTTCTCCGTGCGAAACTTTCGCAATGCAATAGTTGTAGATTCACCATTCTTGTAGAAATGTTTAACCATCAGCGCTCGATTTGGTAACGATAGCATGCTGCCGAGATCGAATGATGAATCCATTTCCAGCCAGGTGGTTTAATGCGAGCCTGATTTGCATAAAACGCCTTAGTATGACGTGTGAGCGCCCTCTATCGGTTACTTTTGGAATCATTTTTATTATGCGTGGAAAAAAAATCCAAAATCCTTCCGATCATACTCGCGCAAACCAAAAATTTTTCAGAGTATTACTTCTTTTATTATGATTTTTTAAAGTTTGCACGAACTTATGACGCACCCGGTATATATCTATCTACAAGAAATATATTTTCTTTCCATAATATATTTTTCAAAAGAAATATTCTTTTTGCCGTTCTAAGGAGAGATTTCTGTAATGATTATTGGCTGTAATGTTTTATAAGTATTTCTAATAATTTATTAGGAATGAGTGTATGTACTGTGCGACTAAAATCAAAACGCGGGATGTGATTTAATTGTAATCGATGGAAGTTAAAAAATGCACCTTTTTCATTCAGGGAAACATTCTTATAATTGTTTGTTTAGTTTCGTTTAGATTGTAATATTATTTCCGGTATGATAAAAAAATCTTCGAAACAGAAATTAACTTCGAAAAAACATCCCATTAGCAGTTTAAATAAATAATAATATTCCACTTCGTGAATATTATTTCCTATTTAAAAGGCTAGATTGCTCAGTTGCAATGGGCACTTGGTTTGCTTTTATTTAATGTTTTCACAAATTAGTCTGATTAAATATATACCTTAATTAAAAAAGTCATTCATTATTCAAAATTAAACTTTCTGGTCCATAGTTCATAATCCTTAATAAATAGTCATAGATACATATAAAAAATTGCCTGTGTTCTCTTTTTGATACATTCTATAACAATGAAAATTGAAAAATTGCTTTACGAATTTTAATTAAATTTGATTGAAAAGTGAACAAAATTTGCTATATTGGTATACCTAAAAAATATAAACATGATTCATTTCCCTATCATGGACAAAGCGTCGCGAAATCATAAAAAACGCTAAAAATTGCATAGAATACTAGAGAAAAAAAAACAGTGGCAGTCTGGGAGTGCCGACAGAAGTGAAAACTTGAACAATTACGCGTGTATTTTTTGAATCGTCAGGAAATGTTTTATTGTGCATGAAATATTTTTAAATGAAGTGTTTTTTTATTCACTACTACTACAAAAATTATATTACAATTTTGATTTAATGTGCTATTGTACAAAAAAATAATGCATATTATTTTACATACAAAAATTGCAATCTATTGCTTAAAACGTAAATTTACAAATACATGAAATATGAAATTTAATTTTTGTATACAGCGTACGTTTGAATGTTTTTTTTATTCTAATTAGTATTATGTAAAAATCTTATGAATATGAATGTATAAAATAATGATAATTAATTTATAATTATCATTATATATTACGTTATATAACATAATATATAAATTAATATATAAATTAATATATAAATATACATATTATTAATCATAATTAATAATATTAGATAATATTGTTTATATATATGAATAGATAATAAAAATATATATTGTAAATATATTTATATAACATTTGGGGTATAATATGAAATAATATATTATTGTATTATGATATATAATGTATTAATATACATATACTAATACATTATATAATATGTATTAATATATATAATGTATTTATATATTTATAATTAATAGATACATTTCTAATAATATGTAATAATATATATATATATATATATATATATATATATATATATATATATATATATATATATATATATATTATTTAATATGATATTTAATATATCTAATTATATATATCTAATTATACATATATATATATATATATATATATATATATATATAGTTATAGTTATTATATATAGTATAAATATTATATATATATTAAAATATGTATATATATATACAAATATATATACAAATATATATACAAATATAACTTGTAATATTTTATAAAATTAGTCGGAATTATATAATTTAAATAATATATACTTAGGATTATATATATGTATTAATATAATAATTATATTATTTAATTAATTAATATAATTAAAATTTTAAATTTTTACAAAAATGGTTAACTTAAATTTATCTAAATTTATAATATAATTGTCCAAATACTATAATATATTATATATATTATAATGAATATATATACATACTTATATACATAAGTGTCGGTTACAGTAACAGTGTCGCGAGTTCAATGTTTTTTTCCCATCTCAAATAATGCCGAACGCGCCTAAAGAAGTTTTCACTTCAGATATACAAAGGTGTCGGTTACCGTAACAGTGTCGCGAGTTCTATGTTTTTTCCCATCTCAAAAAATGCCCAACTCGCCTAAAGAAGTTTTAAAATCCGAAATCTAGTATTCGGACTGTCTTCGTCTCCACAGTGTTTCCCAACCTTGTTTTGGCCACGCCCCACCAAAGCATATTTAAAATCATGATGCCCCCCCCCCCCCTAACTATGTAATATATAATTCTTATTAAAATGACTTCTTATTCACATGTAGTGGGGCCTAAAGGGCGTTAAGGGCGTTAAAGCCTAAAAGAGCGTTAACAATGACAAGTCGCTGCACATATTTTTAAGTTTATAGAACAGGTAATATTCTTGTCACAAATATGTTAAAAACATAACATTATAAATGAAATGAAGATATTCATCTTCGCATTTATATCTAGAAGAGTTTTGTTGTTTCTTATCACTTTACCTCGTTGAGAAACAAAAGTATTTTATTGGTCTGCATTTTCATCTTGACAAAATTTTTGAAGATACACATTTAGCATTAAATATGGTAGCATTGATATATTTCGTCATTCATTTTAGTAACTTATTTACAACAAATGTACTAAATTTTGGGCACTGACATCTATCTCTCTTTGAATAACACAATCACGGTTTCCAACTGCTGCGAGTTTTTGACATCACTATTTCTTTAAAGATTATTTGCCTTATTTTATCTCACTTTTCTCCGATTTAAAAAAAGAGGCGAATTCAGTGCTTACTAGTGCCAAAAATTTGTAGCAGTTGGCAGCTATGAACACAATACACAAGAATAATTTGCACAAGACATTCACAACAATACAGAAGAATCATTAGTTTTATGTGTAAAAGTCGCTACATCTGCATATCTCAGAGAAGAAAGAATAAAAGACTCATTCCAGAAACAATTAAAAAAGTTGTCTAAGACTCTAAAAGGCATCCAGATGGGCTTTAAAGATTTTTTTAAATCAGTCCGGAACAGTCCGGAACTGTTGATGCCGGTTCAGGGGCTTCCTAGTTGCAGCAACTTAACGCCCAGTCGAGTGTGAGTTGAATGTCATTTCAAAGTGAGCCGTTGGGGGAAGGTAAAGATTGCTTATAACAATTAAAGATAAAATAAAGATTGCTTATAGCAATTAAAAGTAAAATTTAAGATTACTTATAGCAATTAAAGAGATAAATTTAAAAATGGATGAAGAAATTTGGAATAAGAGAAGAAGCGATAGAGACTAAAGATAGAGTCGACTAAATATGAAATAAATGGTTTAGCTGTAGTAAATACTACTGGGAAAAAAAAGTTTAAAATAGGGTTCGGGACATGTTAAATCATACAGGGTTTAAATATCTTTAAAAGTTTTCTGTATAATTATTCTGGTAGTAAATATATTTTGAACTATTGAATAGAAAAAGTCACTTCATATGTATATCTCAGAGCGGAAAGAAATACAAGACTCATTCCAGATATAATCGAAAAATATGTCTAAAACTCTAAAATGCATCCAAATCAGAAAAGTTGTAAATACTTTTTTAATACATAAAAGTGTCTAAATATCTTCAAAAGAATTTAATATAAGTAATAGGTAGTAAATGTATTTTGAACTATTGAATGGAAACTTTTTGAAAATTGAATTTAAAAAAAATATTTTTTTTTTTCATTTTATTTTATATTTGAATGTGAAACTTTTATTTTTAATGTACAGTCGTGGAAAAAAAAACTGCACACCCCCCACTAACTCTGCAACAAATTGTAGTAGAAGGAAGTGACTGGTACCAAACGATTGGAAATAAAGTCTACTTTTAAATTATATATCTAAAATTTGCCTAAGGGGCCATCTAGATATTAAAACAAGCCTAAAATTTATTTTTTTCAATGGCAACACCCACTTTTGACATGATATTTTAAATCTTCGGTTCAAACTATGCCTAGATACAAAATTTTAAGTCATTTGGATGATAAGTTTTCGAGTTATAAAAATTCAAATTTTAGAGCCTCTAATGTTAAATTACATTTTCATATTTTTATTAATATCTCCTGAGATTATAATTCTAATGTGTTAATTTTTTTGGTTATAATACTAAAAAGCCCAAACATAAATATGTCAAATTTGTAATTTTTATAATTTTATAATATGAATTATGAATTATGAAATTAATATTCGAAAAAAATTATGAATTGCAACCTACAATTTTTTTGATTGATTTATATTTATTATGTCCTGCTTTATGTGTATTCAAAATTTTAAATTTTTCTACCAAGTAGTTTTCAAATTACGCTTAAAAAAGGCAAGATGCTGCTTTAAGGGGCCGTCTATGATGTGCATTAAATCATAGTTTGAACAGGGATGGGAGCGCTCCGACTCGAAATCCCGATTGACACCACTAAATTTTAATAGTATTTGTTACCTTATTCAAGAACAAAATTTCTGAAATTCTTTACGTTGGAGAATACTATTAAAATTTAGTGGTAAGAATCGAAGCGCGCTCATCTCTGTTTGAGAAAATATTATACTCATAGGCTGGGATTAAAACAAGATTTTCTCAAATCTTGTTAAATTGTTTGCAATATTACACTAAATGGTTGTTAGATAAAGTATTAACGCGAAAGTATTTGTTACTTAAAAATGCTAATTTAAACTTTTATTAACTTTTGTATATCAATCAAAAATTGTAATCTTTACAAATATGTATGGATGTTCAGTTTTTATTCCATTAATAACGAACTTAAAATAATTAAACTTTTTCTTCTATTACTTTCGTATTTAGATCTATTCGATTAAACAGGCTAATTGAAAAAATATATACAAGTTATTTTTATGGTTTTCTGATAGGCAAGATTATTTCCCAATCGCTAGCAGTGTGCAAAAAAATCTAATAGTAATAATAATAATAATAATAAATGGCAAACGGTAAGTTTTCTTGCCAAGAGGCATTAATGAGTTAATTGTAAAATTTCAAATGAACTACCGGAATAGGTTTAATCATAGAATTATTAACCCTATTCCGAAGGAGAATAACGAATGTAAAGTTATTCAGATGTCTTTATAACATAGATTTAGTTTTAGGTCTTCAAATAAATCGGAATATAAATCCTGCGACACCCCCCCCCCTCGCTACTAAAAAAAAAGCAATGTCTGGATTTATTTTCAGCCTAAAAAAACAATTTGTCTGCGTTTTTTTTTTTTTTTTTTTTTTTTTACTTTGATTCGTTACGCTGCTTTATACTATATTTTTAAATTCTACATTTTGTATTTGTCACTATTATTCACGTTTCTGACAATAAACTAAAAAAAAGGCGAGTTAAATAGATGCAAAATCTGAGAAACAGCATTATAAAAGCACCTGTAAAATTCCAATAACATTTACATATTCTAAAACTATTTTAATTACAAATAATCTTATGGTTTTTTAACCCCTTCGTGAAGTGCGTCTATTACAGAATTTTTAATAATTTACCACCGGTTTTTTTAAACAGAAATTTTCGTCTGATTGAATCGTGGAAATGCTAAGATGTAGTAAGGCAAAGCTTACAATAAAAAATAACTGGTGGGAAAAATCGAGGATTCTGAGCATCTTATGCGTCACGTATACGTGTCACTTGTCCCCAAGGGGTTAAAATCGGATAATTCAACAGTTGTAAACATTATTTTACCGCATATAACAATAACCGAAACTTATTAAGTGAGTAAAATGGTCATATCGGTAAAACATAATACATTAAAAGAAGTGACATTCTGCAGCATTTCAACAATCGAGAACCGAACTTCAATTTGGATACAGCCCCTTAAATATGCTCATTATAAAGTAATTAATTTCTCAGAAACTAATCGTAGGAATTTAATGAAATTTGGTATCTAGGCATAGTTTGAACTGCAGATTTCAAATATGTTGTCAAATTTGAGTCTTGCTATTGAAAAAAACAAAGTTTGGGTGTGTTTTTATATGTAGATGTTCCCCTAAGCAAATTTTATATACATCATTTAAAAGTAGACTTTATTTCCAATCGTTTGGTACCAGTCACTTCCTTCTACTATAATTTGTTGCAGAGTTAGTGGAGGGTGTTCAGTTTTTTTTTTCCACGACTGTACAATATTACTTTTTCAAAAGAACTAATAGAGAATAGGATCATAACAAATCTGGAATTGCCCCTAAAACAATCAAATTGCATCCCACGTTGGGAATCACTGGTCTACACGGAATTCGTAAACATCTTCACCAAAATCCAGACCTCTGCATGCAAGAGATTTTCCTAGCCATCGCGAACAGACAAACACCCACGACTTTAACATTTATCTTTATTGTCATAGATTACTTCAATTTTATCATAAAGATTTTCCATATAACACAAGTCGTAATTTTATTTTTGTTCATAATACTGTCATTTTTGACCTTGTGTTGTCAGGCGATTTATTAAAAAAACATTACTTAAGATCATTTTCATTTATGCTTATGACTTATTGAATTGTTAAAAAGTTAAAATACGACGTTGCAATGTATTTCCAGTTATATAACTTATTTATTAATCTTTATGAACTTTAAACTGTAATTAGCATATTACACTTCTTGATTTACTGGATATATTTCATAGATAGGTTACAGATTTATAGGCAAAAATTTACTTAAGTTATTAGTAATTTTTTCTATTTCCGTAGATTATAGTTTGTTTATTTAACTTAGTTTTTTTTGTAACCTTGCTTTGTACAAGAATAAGAACGCTCGAAAAAGCACAAAAACATTAAAAATTCAATAATTCATTAAATATAATAATATATATATACATGTAATTAGTAACATGTTTATAATGCAGATCATAAATATTGTATATTGTAATTTTGAAATTAGTTCAAATTCTTCTCAGTAGATAAAACTTCACTGTCTTCACTTGTAAAAAATCTTACACGAATTTCAAAACTTCAAAACATCTTTTTTTCTGCATTTTAACAATCGAAACGGAATAAAAAATAAAAAAATGGGTATCAATTAATTCAATTTTAAACATAAGTTTCAACGTTCGTACATGTTAAAAGAGCACAGGGCCATCTATTTTCAAATAATCGAACTACTTTTAAAATGACTTCATATTTGGTTTCATTCCATTAAAAAAAATTAAATAATTTAAATACGACCTTACTAGGTACGTATTTTGAAAATATGTTAGATTTCATTTAAACCATTACCATGTTGTGACCATTATAATGCAAAAAGATCAATATATTTTCACTCTATGTCAGGGGTGCAAAAATATAGGCGTCAATGGGCCGATTCACACCACTAAATTTTTAGTTTTTAATTATACTGAGATATTTTACTGCAAAGAAAACTAATAGACGTTTTCACGAGGCTAACGAAAAAGAAAGGCTACCGCGGTGCTTTACGCGTATCTTTTTTTACAGACCGTGAGAGTCACGTGATGCTCGAATCCACCAATGCAGGTGTACGGAAAGAGCATCACGTCACTCTAGCGGTCTGTAAAAAAAGATAAGTGGAATGCACCGCGGTAGCCTGTCTCTTTCGTTAGCCTCGCGTTTTCAGTCGTGACGTCAGGTATGACGTTTTGCTTGGATACTGACTTCAAACAAACAGTTGCTATGCTGTGTTTTCTATTTTTATTATATTTTATAGCTATATCTTGCATCTGTATCTCATCGATATGTGTTTTAATACTTTATATGCAGTGTTAACATTTTCTACAATTTATATTTAATAAGATATGAAACATAGCAACCGTTTGTTTGGAGTCAGTTTCCAAGCAAAACGTCATGATTGACGTCACACTGAAAACGTCTATATTAGCTTATAAATAGAGCTTAATTGAACTATTTACATTATTTTTTAGCACAAACACTAACTATTTACAAATCCGTAACAATATGTAACGATAAAGAAAATAGGTAATACACAAAAAAAGCAGGTCCAAATATGGCACTATACCCATATTTGGGGATCCTTGGTAGTGCCATATTTGGATTTCCACATGGATTGCTAATACTAGTTACTGATAAAAATAAAATAAATTTCAACCCAAACAAATAATTAGCAAGCATTAATATAGGTAAACTGAAATTACAGATATGTTCAAACATTTCAAAATCACTTACTTTCTTCGAAAAAGTTACTCTGAAAATGTAACCTTAAAAATATTCAACACTTGGAAACACAACTGGTGGAGTATCAGTACTAAAATCGATAGAATGAATGCGAACGCAGTCCCCCTGTTGTGTAAACTTGAAAAACTATTGTTTGAGAACTTTCTCACGAGACTGCGACTTTTCCACTACAAGATATAAGGTAGTGCCATATTAGGCGACTATACCATAATTGGGCACTTCACCCTATATTTTCTATCCCTTGAATCCCGGGTTGGCTGCCCTAGTTACTTTGAAGGAGTAAACAAAATTTAAATTATCACCACATTAAATTAAATAAATAATTGTTGTTGATTTACATATTTTATCCAAGTTGCAAACAAAATTTATACGAATGCTTACTTTGAACACTACTATTACCCAAAAGTAATTTTCATCTTATTTAATTGTAAGTTCGAATATTACATGTCACAATTGTGATATTCCAATGTAAGTAATTTTAAGCACGAATATTACATTTCGGAATTGTGATATTCAAACGTAAGTACCCCTATGAACACTGATAAAGTAATAAAGGATACTTAAATTTCATTGTGAAGGTAATAATTCATTACAGTTATTGTTAAAAGAAACAATGATTATCATATTTATCTCAATATATCATGTAATCGTAACATCAACTTTAATAGCAAATCTTTAATTGCTTTATGTTTGCAATTGTTTAGCTCTCTGAAATACGTTGTTTATTTATCAGAAACATTTAAACTGGCTAATAACAGTTCTGAACTACGTCTATGATCGAAATATTATTTATGGTAATGACAACTTTTCAATTTGTTATACAAGACAATCTGTTAATTATTAATTTTAGTGAAAGCTTGCATATCTATTATTACTTTAATAAAATATTTCTATCTTCAACATCATTATCACAAATCGTTATTTAATTATAAATCTTTAATTTCTCAAAACAAGGAGAAGAATATTCAAATTTGCTGACTTTCAAATTTAATTGCTTAATTATTTCAAAAAATAAATTACTCACTAATTATTAAATTTTTTCGTGGTTAAGGATAGCCTTGAGGGTTACCTGGGACTATATATACAGGGTTGTCAGTTTGACCAATATTTAAAAATAAGTGCGGGACGCTGGACAAAATAACAGAAAATGAAAAAAATTCACAAAATTGGAAGAAATAGACAAAATTAAAAGTAAGATAATTTGCATACATTTCGCATGTAAATTATTGCCATGATGAAATAAAATTGTGTATCAAATTACTTATTAGCAATAAAAATATTCTATTTAATAAAAACAAGAATTATTGCTTATTTATAATAATTTAATAAATTCACGAAGCTAATATTAATTACATGGTGGTAGAATTAATTTTAAGGAATATTTTACGGAGAAATTGAGGAAAGATAACAAATAAAATCAGGTGTTTGTTAAATATAAATTGCATTATTATGCTGTATAGTTAATTAAAAAGTTATTATTTTCATGGTATGACGTAGTAATAATAAGACGGAAGATTACTTATTCATGAACCATATATCAAACCTTCCATAGATCCAGTTTTTGAATACCAGTATTTCTAAAAAGCATTTTTCGTACTAAATTTTTAAAACATTTTTAACAAAAATGACATTTTAGGCAGGTTTATATACAATTTGTAAGAACAATCTAAAGAGACGTTTCTTTAAAAATAGCGGTATTTAAAAAAACAGGCCCAGTGGAATGCGTGATGTAGCAATATAATACTTAGAAAATTTTAAGCAAGTGCATAATTACGTTTTATTTTTATTTTTTGTTTGAACTGGAAAATTTGATAACATTTGTTTTGTTTATTTTATTTTATTTAATGGTTGTTTACTTTGTTTCTATATATTTTCTTCATTTATTTGTTTTAACTAATGAATCAGTCACATCCATCCTAATCATAATCCTAATCCTAATAATATTATAAATCTGATTGTGTGCAAATGTTAGGCTGAAGCCAGCGTCAAAATGGAGCATTTAATGATCCTGTTTCTTTGCATATAGGCTGATTATAACCCTCTAATGAACATAGACTGGTTTTTGTTTATTTTATTCAAATATTTTGCTTAATAATTCAAAATTTCGTTATTTTCATTGAGAATAAATGGACATTTTTTCGTATAGCATTTTAAAATGGTTAAATTTACTTTACCGTTGCTAATACTTTTATCGTTGCCAAAACTAATTCAAAACCCGGAATAACAATTTTTACTCAACAATTTAGTTTCAACTGAAAAATTTTCACGGGAAAAATGAAAATGAAATAAAAAAAATTAAAGAAATAAGAAGAAGATTAAATAATATTATTAGAAATAAAACGTACATTTTTTAGTTTTTGATAATAATACAAGGTTTCAATATGCGTAACCATAGGAAACAGGCGAATATGACGTCAATTATGGAAAATAAAGCGGATGTTGAAATAAAATGATCTTGGTTTTTTTTCTTCACTTTTTTTTCTTTTTTTTTTCTTTTGTATGGTAACAATACTTGCCGTTTTACCGTCTGCGCACGGCTAATATAACTATACCGTATTTTTTATTTAAATTTTAAAAAAGTTCTTCCGGCCTGTACAGAGAGGAAAAGTTAGCTTTCCTATATCTTCGTTTTAAAATTTTAGCTAATGTTACACGAAAACAGCAAGTTAAAATGCAAAGAAACGTTCACAAAAGATTCGTTAATACTGAATTTGAATAAGAAATTCACCAAATTATTGAGCAATAGCCAAATTGGCTTCATTTATGAAGACTTATTTTGGTCGCCAAATTTGGCTATATTTCGCCAAATGTCGCCAATTTTGCCAATTTTGTCGCCAATGTCGCCAATTTTGGTGCTAACGGATATGAATATATAGTTTTATGCGTATGATTGGGAAAATTATTACAACAATGAAAGAAAATAATTTGCGAGTAATCGCGTTAATGTGCTGTTTTGTTTCAAAATGTCAGCCACCCTAGAATTTCAAACTGCTCTATCTCAGCCATTTTTTAAGATAGAGGTAAACCAAAAAATGCTCTGGAATCCTTGTATCAAGGCCTAACACGTAATTAAAAAATAAATTTGAATTTTTAACTTTTTTGTATATTTATATTAGTTTTAAATTTTTAAATAGCCGCCATCTTGAAACAAAATGGCAGACCAAGCTGGCCAACGAACTCGGTCGAGACATTGGTGAGCTTAATACACACAATTAGTTTCATCAAAATCGATTTATAAATACGAGCGTTGTCGTATGACATAGGTCAGATATATATATATATATATGGATATATCAATATATATAAATCAACATTTGAACGGAGGGTGGTTTTGGGGTCTGGGGGTCATGATCGGTGATAATATATCGAAATTTTCCGGAACTGCTTTCCTCCGAACGGCTGCAATAGGTAGCTTTATACTTTTTAGTATTGAAAGCTACCTAAAAGTAAAAAGAACTTTCAAAAGAAAATGGTTAGCAAATGTCAATATTATGCTCCGCAAAATTATGCATGTCGAAAATGATGTCATGGATAGCGAGAAATAGGGATTTTTCATTCTTAAAACTAAAAGAAATAACTCGATTACCTAAAAAAAAAAAAAAAAAAAAAAAAAAAAATGACGAAGGTTAATAGTTCTATTTTTGTTGATAAAACCTAAAGATTTAATATTATTTCGTTAAAGTAACATAATTTTCCCTATGCCAGTATTCAAATTAATTGCCTGGAAAAGAAAATTAACAAGAATTATGTCATTAAAAACGGATTTCTCAGGGGGAAAAAAGAGACGTCATATGTGAAATAAAACGGGAATTTTCCAATATGTTTTAAAATGAGTGTGAATCAATTCCTTACATTAATAATACACGGATAAATAAGTATAGAAAGTAGATGAGTTTCACGCCATATTTATAACGAAAAATTTAAATGTTTTGTTATCCTTACTGATTATTAAGCATGAGTATCCATTATTTCGTTCCGCATGAGTATCCGAGTTTTCTGCTGAAAATCACATCATAATTTTAAGAAAAGGAAAATGAACACGAATTTATTATATTAAAGTCTGACCGTGTGTTTGTATTTCGCAACTACTCCTAGACTATCGAACGCATCGCGATTTACTACCGGTTTAGCGAATACCGCTTATAATTGATCCGAGGATGTCACACAAACTCTCAGAATAAAAAAAAAAATTAAATGGCATTTTTTTAACGAAGTTTCTCTAAAAACGGAAAGTAACTTACTCCATATTTGTGTATAAAAAAGGAGAAATAAAACAGATTAGTATATTTTTTACACCATTTTCTCATTAAAACTGAAAAACAGAATTTATTTTCACTTTGAATAGATTGTGAAAACAAAATCTTGATTTTAGTAAATTATCCGAAAAATAAAAAGTCCTTCCGGCCTGTACCGGGAGGAAAAGGTAGCTTTCCTATATCTTCGTTTTAAAATTTTAGCTAATGTTACACGAAAACAGCAACTTAAAATGCAAATAAAACGTTTACAAAAGATTCGTTAATACTGAATTTGAATAAGAAATTCGCCAAATTATTGAGCAATAGCCAAATTGGCTTCATTTATGAAGACTTATTTTGGTCGCCAAATTTGGCGATATTTCGCCAAATGTCGCCACGTTTGGCGAGAATTTGGCGCTAACGGATATGAATATATAGTTTTATGCGTTTGATTGGGAAAATTATTACAACAATGAAAATTTTTGTAATGTGCTGTCTTGTTTCAAAATGTCAGCCACCCTAGAATTTCAAACTGCTCTATCTCAGCCGTTTTTTAAGATAGAGGTAAACCAAAAAATGCTCTGGAATCCTCGTTTCAAGGCCTAACACTGAATTAAAAAATAAATTTGAATTTTTTACTTTTTTGTATATTTATTTTAGTTTTAAATTTTTAATTGGCCGCCATCTTGAAACAAAATGGCGGACCAAGCTGTCCAACGAACTCGGTCGAGACATTGGTGAGCTTAATACACACAATTAGTTTCATCAAAATTGATTTATAAATACGAGCGTTATCGTATGACATAGTTCAGATATATATATATATGGATATATATATATATATATATATATATATATATATATATAAATCAACATTTGAACGGAGGGTGGTTTTGGGGTCTGGGGGTCATGATCGGTGAAAATATATCGAAATTTTCCGGAACTGCTTTCCTCCGAACGGCTGCAATAGGTAGCTTTATACTTTTTTGTATTGAAAGCTACCTAAAACATACCAGAGGGCCCGTGCGAAGATTTCGCACTGAAATCTAATATTTTTTAGGTACTTCTCTATTAACCCGTCGATCGCTTTTCATAACAAAAAACTACCGCCAAACTGTAAGATTAAACGCCAAAAATGCAGTCCCATTTACTTGATGTCAGAATCATTATGCGTGTTTGTTACGTCATCTAGTGCTATTACATTCGACATTTGCGTGTATTTTTCATTATGTTCTACTGATTTAGTAGTTATTTTATTCATTAAAATAACAATTGTGTCTTTAAATTCTTATATTTTATTTATTTTTTGATATTCCAATGGCAACGTTCTCCCGTTCATTTGGCGATAGTTTTTTGTTATGAAAAGTTGTCGACGGGATAATAGAGAAGTATTTTTTATCAATATGTGATATTTATTAGATGCCGGTTAAACTTCTAAAGAAAAAGCAAGGATAAAAATATCTACAAACAACATTTAGTTGTTAGTCAAGCCAGAATATCATCTAATTTATTCCATCAAAGTAATCTAAAAACTGATCCAAGATTGCTAAAGGCACGCGCGAGAAAAAAAAAAATTAGCAATCGTATTTTGACTGCATTAGAGGATGACGTCATCCGCTTCGGGAAAACCATGGAACTTATAAATCTAAACATTTCAATTTCAATTTCGCTTTTTAATCATAAGTATAAAATAAACCCGTGCGGTGTTTTTTATAATAATTGCTATGAGCACCATATAATGTGGTATTTTATTTTTTTGGCAACAATAATTTCAGGAAAACCTTTCATTTTTTTCATGAAAACAATACCGATTTAATTTTTTAATTTCAGCAAATTTTAATCAAAAACATGTTTTAACGAATTGTTAAGTGGGCTATGTCAGAAGCCGGTTCTAAAACCTTTCATATGGTATCTCATTCGTCGTTCCGCGTTGCATATTTTCTGAGTAAAAGGGATGTTGACAGGAGAAATAATATATAAGGATTTTCACGTATTCAAACTTCATGAATCAATTTATTCTGGAGAGCAAAAATTGCCTGTCAATATACTGTCATTTAGAAAACAAGATTTGTTTCAACTATATATTAAACCAAGGAGGCAGAATTGAATTTAAAGAAAAAGCATATACTATTTCTAATTAATGTTTTTTTTTAAGGATGGCTGTTAAAACGTTTCACAAAGGCGTTAAAAGTAAAATTGTCTATCAGGTAAAATTGACATTTGTTTTTACCCAATTCGTCTATTTCCACGATTTTATTTGGCCCTCCTTTTTGCATTGGTTGCAATTTCATTTTCGCGATTATTTGGCACAAAATTTCACTTTTTTAAGACTGAGTTATATCAAGGTCCGTATAACAAAAAATACCGTATTGTCTCCTATGAAATGTGATAAATACACTGCTCAAAACAATTAAAGGATATTGCAGTTTTAGGTGGATTTTGTATCTGGGAAACTTTTTAGCTGATTGATACATGGTCGACAGACATAGTAGGTTATATGAGAATAAATTACACATGTTTGGCAGAAAAAAATGCATTTTATTGCGCATTTGTGTACAAAAGAAAAAAAACACAATTTGTGCATATGAGAAAAAAAGAATAAGAAAAGGTGTTTTCTTCAAAGAAAATCATTTTCAGTAGGGGGTATGGTTTCCACGGGCGGCCAGCAACGTTGAACACCTTTGAGGCATGGACTCAATGAGGCTATTAATGACGAGTTGGGGTATTCTGCCCCACTCTTCCAGAAGAGCTCTTTCCAGTTCTTGGAGAGTTTGTGGGGGTTGTTGGCGGCCAGAAACTCGTCTTCCTAGAGCGTCCCAAACGTGCTCGATTGGATTCATGTCTGGAGAACACGCTGGCCATTCCATTCGAACGACTCCTTCCTCGGAAAGGAAATCCTCCAGCAGGTTTGCACGATGTGGCCTGCAGTTATCGCCCATTAAAATGAAGTTATCTCCGATTGCTGCAGCGTAAGGGACTACAATAGGTCTGAGGATCTCATCCCTATATCGGCGACCAGTCAGAGCTCTATCTCGAATGATGTAGAGGTCAGTGCGCCCGTCAATGGAGATGCCACCATACACCAACACTCCTCCACCACCAAATCTGACACTTTCGTGCATGAACGCAGGATTATTCCTACTGCCACGGTCCCTCCAGATGAAAATACGCCTATTATCCGGATGCACAGAAAAACGGGAATCGTCAGAAAACAGAATATTGCTCCATTCATTTCTCCTCCAGTTGACATGCTCGGTTGCCCACTCCCTGCGGTCGCGACGATGCCTTGATGTTAATCTAACACATACCATCGGTCGGCGAGCATACAGACCTACAGCATGGAGCCGGTTTCGGACAGTCTGAGTTGAAATCGTGGTGCCTGTAGCCGAGCGAAGGTGTTGTTGGAGAAGAATAGCGTTCATGTTTCGGTGTCTCCGAGCTGTTAACGCTAAATACCGATCTTCATTGGGCGTTGTTGCCCGTCTACGACCTTGCCCTGGTCTTTGGCCTGCACATCCACTCTCCAAAAAACGGTTCCAGATCCTGGAAATGACACTTTGTGACACTCTAATGGCTTGCGCTACTTCGGCTTGAGTTTGGCCCCCTTCTAACCTACCAACAATTCTCCAAGCTTCTGAATCTGTCAAATGACTTCGCTGAGATATCGTACTCATCGAAACAAACAATCACTGAATGCCGATCATCCTTGTCTTCATTCTCTTTTATCCAGTTGAAAGTCAAATTTCATTCGCTGCCGCTGTAGCGACGTTTTTGACGTCGAACTCAAAATTTGCATACTCCACAGTTTGAAAACCAGAAAAAATTGCATTTGTGATTCTCTTCTTCTATTTTCGGCAAAAAAAATTTCGTTTATATCTTTATTTTATATAAAACTTCAAATATCCTTTAATTGTTTTGAGCAGTGTAGTTAGTTAATTATTAACGTTTTTAATTATTGGGAGTAAAATATTTTGCTTAATTAATGTATTTATTCTTCTTTTAATGTTGCGTGAACGAAGTCACGGGTAACAGCTAGTAATATTATAAATCCGATTGTGTGCAAATGTTAGGCTGAAGCCAGCGTGAAAATGGAGAATTTAATGATCATGTATATTTGCATATAGGTTGTTTATAACCCGTAAATGAAAAGAGTCTGGTTATCGTTCATTTTACTCAAATATTTTTCTTAATAATTCAAAATTTCATTATTTTCATAGAGAATAAATGGACATTTTTTCGTATAATATTTTTAAATGGTTAAATTTACTTTACCGTTGCGAATACTTCATCGTTGCCAAAACTAAATGAAAACCTGGAATAATAATTTTTACTCAAACAATTTATTTTCAAATGAAAAATTTCCACGTGAATAATAAAAATGAAATCAATTGTTTAAGAAACATAATATGAAATGACGTCATATTAGAAATAAAACTTGAGTTTTCAAATATTTGATAATAATACAAGTTGCATAAATACGAGTAAGTATGGAAAGCAAGCGAATATGATGTCATATATCGAAAATAAAACAGATTTGCTTTGATGTTTAAATAAAATGATCTTGGGTTATCAAATTATTTGTGATTAATTTCTCTATTTTTGTTCTTTTTTCTATTTCACATGAAATGAATTATTTTAAATTTATGTGTTGTAAATTAAAGTTCTTGGTTTTAAATGAAATGAGTGAAAGATTTATATTTTTATACGAATGATACTGATAGGAATAATACTTGGCGGTTTATCGTCTGCACACGGCTAACATAAAGGTACCATATTTTTAATTTAAATTAAAAAAAAAAAAAAAACCTTTGAAAAGATATTGGACGGTAAATGTCAATAATATAAACTGCAAAATTATCCGTATAGAAAATCAGGAAATCTTAATAAAAATAACTTTATTTTTTAAAAGAAAGTTGCATTTTTTCATAACAGCTAAAGATTTAATATGATTGCATTGAAGTAACAGCAGTTTTCCTCTATCATTTTCCCATAATCCAAACACATTTGTAAATGGTCGTTTCGAACCGGAATTTAATTTTACATTTATTTTAGCTTTAAAATAGAAAAACTTTGTTGTCATTTTTAAATACAGCTTTATTTAAAGTTCTGTTTCATAATAGATTTTTGTAAAGTCTTGTAGGTTGAGAAAAATGGCATGGATTTTAAAGCAATGTTTAAGTAAAATTACAATATTTTTAATAACTTAAAAAACAACAATGTTATCGAAACGAAAATCAATTTTCCGACAAATTCGCGTAATGCAAAAGCAAAGAAGAAATCAAACACTAATGAAACTTTTCTTCCAGTCGAAGTATGTAAACTTGAACAAGCCGATCATGCCAATTCATAATACAGGGTGTTTCTAAATGAATATCGGAGTTTTAACGCTTGGTAGTATTTATTACATAAAACTTAAAATTGTAATTAATACATAAAATGAAAGAGCAACTCAAACGGTTTTACCTACAATCTTACAAGTGTTCAATGTGCACAACTTAATATAGCTTAATATAGAAACTTAATATAGAAACACTCCAATAGCTTTCGTCATACGGTACACTTCAAGTCGATAACTCAGTTCTTCCCAAACGTTAATTAGTGTTTGTGGGGTAATTGTTGCAACAGCGGGCTGGGGGATCACATCTAAACTTTATCCGGAACGTACGTTGCACGGTAACTACAGATTTGGTCTTTGCAAACTGCAGAACACAAAATGCTTTCTGTTCACTAGTCGCCATTTTCGGTACTAGCGCTTTCTAACGGATCACGGAAGAAACATTGCCTACGAATGTGCATGCACAGGTACCAACAAACTGTTTGAGTTGCTTTTTCATTTTATGTATTAAGTATAATTTTAAGTTTTATATAATAGATACTACAAAGCGTTAAAACCCCGATATTCATTTAGAAACACCCTGTATTATAAACTTGAAAGCGCGTTGTATATAGTAGAAAAGGTTTTCACATATAGGTAGAAAATTTCCGAGAATAGGAAGGATAGGGATCTGTAATCGGGTCCATAGCCAATTTGCTTTTTTTTTATCAAGTGAAATTTGGCACAAAATTAAATACATTGTTGTAATCAGATTTGTTTTTGCGTGGTAAACACTTAATGGTATTTTAGATGATTCTTTCCTCGCTCACCTTTGATGCCAACTATAACTGTAAAACATATTACAAAATATCAGACTATAATTTTCTAATTTTCTTATTACTTCATGGTGTAAATAGACATCCTGGTTCATCCTTTAAACCTGAAGTAATCATACCATTGTCATCCACTTTATAATCTTAATCCTAACCCAAATAGTATCCTATCCTAATCCTAATAATCACGTTAAACAATATTCTTTGAAACGAATATGTAAATTAAATCAATATCCATAAATGGAATGAATGGAAAATAGAATAAAAAGAAAAGGCAAAATAAAATAACAAGAAAGTACATTTATTCGACACTTGACACTAATTAAATAAATTATATAAATAAATTAATAAAATAAATTAAAATAATCCTATATATACTAACAAAAATATCTAAATTTTGATCATCAGATTGGTATTGTCGATAGTTATTTGTTTAGAGTGTCCTTGAAGCGATAGAAAAAATATCGAGCTTAAATTGGACAGAATTTAAAGTACTTTCTAGCAGCCTTTATTTACATTTTAGAATCGCATCAGATTGTTATATCTTTATGAAATATCTATCAATGTATAAAATCCACACGCAGTTTATTCATTATTTACACCACTTAGCGAGTAGCACTTTATTTAATATATACAAAAACAAGACATAAAATAATAATGTAGTAAAAAATATATAACACATGTCTATACAAATAAACAATATAATAATGTCCATTTAGAAATGAATACATATACAAATTTCACACCAAATACCACCTAAAATGCACTGTTGTATAGAAGAATCGTCTAAGTGTTATTCTTCGTTTTACGATGAGAGATTCGTCGATTTTCACGGTTTTACTGGGCCCTTCTTTTTTCATTGGTTGAAGTTTCATTTTCGCGATTGTATATATTATTTGGCATGAAATTTCACTTTTTTAAGACTGGGTAATGTTAAGGCCCCTATAGCAAAGAAATACCATATTGTCTCCTATAAAATGTGGTAAAGATTTGGTTAACTATATATGTTTTAAATTATTGAATGAAATGCTTTGCTAAATTAATGCATTTATTCTTTTTTCAATGTTACGTGAACGAAGTCACGGGTAACAGCTAGTATTTCATATTTATTACTTTTTATTGATACTGCTATAAACTGCTATATAAGTAATTTGCATATCTATACTAATAAAATAAAGTTTCGCTCTGTGTGTTTGTGTGTGTGTGTGTGTGTCTGTTGGCGATGGCTAGGAAAATCTAGCCCACCTTGAAGTCTGAAAATTTAGGTGTGGATAGTCCAAGGTCTGACCATGTGCACCCGAGTCTCAGAATTTTAATATTTTGATAATTACTCTAGATATTAATTAGAATATCATTAAACATCGCATCGAAAATGCCATCTTTTAAATCAAAATGTCTAAATAAAAGAACTGCTGTTGTGGCAAGCGGAAATGAACGAATTCGAAATTATTTTACTAATTAGCGAATTTTAAGAAAACTAATTAAGATATCAATTTGAAAATTTCTGAGCATATGTAAAAAAAAATTCTGCATCCGACTATGAGATTTTTGAAAAACTCCACCGGTAATTTTTCTTAATTTATGCAAAAAACTGCCAAAAATCTGCCGGCGCCAGTGAAAAAAATCCGAGAAAGTTTCAGACAGGGATCTGCTTTCATTAAAAACTGAACTACAAATATATCTGTTTCTCTGGCCGATCCCTCCATTCAGTTTGCGAAAACAAAGGAAATAATTGCCAATTTTTACTAATGAACAAAAATTTAGATAACTAATTAAGATATAGATCTGAAATTGAGGATGGAAAGTGTTGTCATCTGCTGGCTATTTTAACTTAGCGTCTTCGTTATGTTCTAACTATCAGAAAAAATTCATTCTTTCTTTAATAATCGCGTTAATGTAGGTGAAGGTGGTTTTCTTGAACAAATTATTCGTTATATTTGCGGGTATGGGGAGGGAGGGGGGTTAACGCCTTGCTCTGAGATTGTTATTATATCGGTCCCAGGCAACGCCGGGCGGGCAGCTAGTATTGAATATACCATCTATATATATATCGATTATTCATTTCCTGCACAGCTCTCATTTTTATATAATATTTTACCGTCGAACTCGGTTAATGTGAAAAGCAGGAGAATTTTAAATGTCTTCGTATTAACTGTTACTCGCAATACCCGTGAAGATAATAAAAGAAGTAAAAGATAAAAACATGCACATAACTAAACTAATCACTACTATTAAATGCTCTATCTTAATCCAAAACTTAACTTATTATCAGGAAGTTAACATAAAATATTTAGTTTTGCCTTTGTGAGTGACATTTTCTTTAGACAAAATCACAATACTGAAGCTAAAGTGTCTAAAGCAGAACCTGACTAATGCAGGGGCATGCGGGGCAGTTGCACCGGGACTCCATTTGAGGGGGGGGGGATTAATCAGGTTTTTTGTTAGGTGTTGCCAAATGGTTAAAATTGGCCAAAAGTGACCAAAGTTCTCATTATTTTCAAAGATTTGTGAAAGGAGTGTGGCCCTCCCCTTCTTTCTCTGCTTTCGCAAATCCATACCCCTCTCCGATTCTTTTTTTCTTTTTTTTTACAAAATTTAATACAAGATTACTTTACTGAATAAGGAATGCTGTAACAACATAACAAGTGGTGAAATTTGCTTCTATTAGTATAAATGCATGCCTACAGTGGCCTTTCCATATTATGGAATCACGCAAATGCATGCTGATGCAATACAAAAAATAAATTTTATAATATGGCAGAAAACATTATGACATTATGACAAATAGCCAAGAGTAACTAAAAGACCTGTATTTACACTTCAAAGGCTCACACGAATCCTTATATCCCTATACAAAAAAAGTATTGCATTTTATCCTCTCTTAAAGTTGTGACCATCTTTCTTATGATACTCTGTGTACAGATGTGAATAGTACCTGGGTTGAAATTTATTGTACAATATTACCGAATATAATAGTTATGAAATTTAGTACTAATGACTTCAGCATAATTCACTAACAATTCCTATTGATAGAAAGTAGGAGCCCCCCCCCCCCCCCAGAATGATGCTTGCCTCGGGACCCTAATTAGTATACTCTAAAGCAGCGTTTCTTAAACTGTGGTCCGCGGACCCCTGGAGGTCCGTGAGCTTACAGCAGGGGGTCCTCAAGACCAATATTTAATTTAGATTTTTTTTTTCTTCGGGAGAAATTTCTGCAGCTCCGGATGTTGGAGGGATCTGCAAGACTAGAACTTCTAGTATAGATTATTAATAAGCATAAAACTCCAAATGCTTTGGGGGAGACTTTTGAATGCTCGGGGATATAGGTGCAGATTCACGGTCGCCAGTCGCCACATGGCAACTAAACTTTTTGCATTGGTCACTAACTTTCGATGTCTAAGTCGCCAGGTGCTTTACAAGGATGCCCCTTTTCCACAGAACGGCAGATTTTTGCCCTATTTTTAATAACAAATATCCGGATTGTCCTCCCTAATTCCGCGATATGTAGCGTATTGTTTCTTTTTTCTACTGTCCGTAATTAAGAAATACGATTGAACATGGATGCCACATTTCCGCTGATTCGCAAACTTCCCGTTTTCTTCTTTAAAAAAATCTACCATGTCCACGGAATCAGAAAATAATAATGTTGATATGCGCCGAGAATGAATTCTGCGATGACGGCATACCGCAATTAGATACGTCGCAGAAAAATTCTTGCCGAGAAGAGAGTAATTTTGGCCCACTTGTTAAATTTGTAGCTCTGGGATTTTTTAGATATGTTCTTACAGATATTTTTATGTGTTTCTTCCACGAATTAGCGGAACTCCTAGAATTATCATTATTTATTTATTTTAGATTTCTGCAAAATCAATTCGCCAGTTGGTCATGAAAAGAAATCTAGAATTTCGTCAATCGGTCGCGAACTTTGTGAAAACAGTCCCTAAAAAAGATCACTTGACAAACAAAACCACGAATTTCATCAATCGCTCATGAAATAAAACTGCAAATTTCGTCAATCGGTAGCGAAATAAAACCACAAATTTCCGTAATCGATTTCGAAAAGTAACGAGAAATTCGTCAATCGATCGAGAAGAGAAAAACGCAAATTTCATCAATCGGTTGCGAAAAAACGTGAAACATATCAGTCAACTGAGGAAAAAAAATTTGAATTTCGCCAATCTATCACGGAAAAAAATCGCGTGTTTCGTTAAACGATCACGAAATAAAACAGCGAAATTAGTCAATTGCTCGATGATTAAAACCGCAAATCGCTTCAAGTGGTTGCGGAAAAGACACTTATTTCACCAATCGATCACAAAAAAAAATTACGAATTTCGTTAATCGGTCGTGGAAAAAAAATCACAAATTTTGAATCGCGAAGGAAAAATTACAAATTTCGTTTATCAGTGGTGGAAACGTACTGAATTTCATCAATTAGTCGCATAAAAGCGTGAATTTTGTCAATCAGTTGCGAAAAAAATTGAGAAATTCGTCAATTAGTCGAGGAAAACGGTAGTGAATTTTGTTGAACAATCGCAAATTTCGTCAAGGAGTCACGATAATAAAACTTAAAAATCGATAATCGGTCACAAAAATTGTAATTTACTTTATATGTAGGGATTTAAAAAAAACTTTAATAAATCCTTAAAAAAATTCCCTTGCCAACAAAAGTTACAACGAGGCTTATAGTATTTGATCTTTCTCCATCATCCTTCAAAATGTCAGAAATTGTTAAGTTTATTTTATTGAAATCTAAAATAAAAGAAAATAAACCTTTTTCTTATTTTTTTCCATATATATATTTAATTTAGATTTTTATAGCCATATTTTTATGTAAATTCCTATGTTGAGTGTTTATTTTCAGCTATGTAAAAAACGTTGGAAAGAGGGGGTGGAGGGGTGGGGGGGTTATCCATAGAACAAAAAACTTTAGAGAATCTTTTTTTTTTCATAAAATATACAGGCTTTACATTACAAACATTTATTCCTATAAATTGTATACAATTATGGTGGGAAAATTCTAGAAATTCCCGTCATCCAAATTTAATGAAGAATAAATATTGTTTTATGTGTTTGCTTCACAATGTGGCCACTGGATGTTTTGGGTTTAGGAGCCACTGGCTTCTTCCAGATTTTGGGAATCTGCTTCTGTACTCCGGACATGGGATATGCGTGAAAATATTAAGAACCGATTGATTCAACAGGTAAATAATCAGTGCTTATACGCGCGTTTAGACATTTCTAATACTGTAAATTTGAGAGTTTTCTTTCAATATAAATTGATATGTGACGATTTTTCGTTGTAGATACCCCTATTCCAACTTACACAACAACTGCAGCGCTATTCACATATTTAAACAGTCTCATAGAAAAAAATTATGAAGAACAACTGTAGAACTCAACGACTTGTTGAACCAGTCTTACTTAAATATTGAACGAGATGATGCATATCCAGTAGCAAAAGATAAGCAGCATACTTCTAATAGCAAATATTACTATATGTATATTTTAACTGTCTTAAAATGTAAATTATAATTATTTTTCTTGTTATTATTTTTCTTGTTATAATTTTTTTTGTATATATTGCTATTATTATTTTACTTGTATTAATGTAGATGATTTTTCTAACACCGTTAAATTAATATAGAATATGTGTAATAAAAAATAAATAAGGTGTATACGTTAAAATAATTTCTTATCTTATAATAAGAAAAATATTGTTGGGGGTCCCTGAAATGCATATCACATTAAAGGGGGTCCGCGAGATCACAAAGTTTAAGAAACGCTGCTCTAAAGTACATAGTTATGTAACTGATCACTTTCATTTTCTTGGAAGAACTCTGCTAACATTGAAAGAGTCACTGCAATTTTTGAATTAATGATTTCACATATGCTTTTAATTTTAATAGTGCAATCAGAGACATGAAAAAGAAAGTTAATATGGCCCATTGGACAGATTTAAAGAATGAAACATATGATGCATTTTCTTCCTAGCTTCTTTCTTTCCATGTCTCAATTGCTGATGTTCTTTTTCTTTGCCTGTAAACTTTTGTATCATACTTTTCTTCGTTACTTTTTGAAGGTCCCTTGAAAACTGTTTGACTATCGTTTCTGATATACATTGTATGAAAAATTATACTCTTTATGCGCATCTGAAAAGTTTATAATCAACTCTTAATCCTAGGTAATATCGCAGTTTAGTGAATGTGATACATATTTCAATTGATAACTATACGATATAATCTTACAAACTCAATTTCCCAAAACCCACATCAATATGAACGGATATTAATATCGTTATTCAATATTGTTTCCTAAGAAGGGAAGTGGATATAGTATTAGGATCGATATGGTATTAAGGATTATCTTTATGAGAATGTAAGATACTTATAGATCATGGATGTCCTTATGTGCATCGGTTATTTCGGTATTAAGTTCAGAAATAGTAAAAGTTTGAAAGGTTCACAAATATAGAAATTCCAGTGTACTTCTCTGCCGAAAGGCAGGATTATATTGGTAACGCAGGAAAAAGGAATAAATGTAAGAAATGCGACTTTAATGAAAATGGGTTTTCCAAAAATTTAAACAATTTACATTACACATAATATCGGATTAAATCTCCCTAAAAATTCATCTATCCATATTAATATTTTCTCACAATGTCATATATCTGAATTGTTTACTAAAAATAGATACTGCTGATTTTTCACTGAATTGTGTATCAGACGTAAGTACATTTCAATACCAAATCGATTTATATGCATTTATATACTATTGCATTCCTAATAAAAGTATAAACATAAAGCACTTTACTATTATTTAAGTTAATTCATTATGTCCCACTATTTTGTAATAACTTATCGAAAGTTCGGGATGCATTAAGAATTAAAAATTTAAATGAAGTGAATGTATAAAATACAGTTGGTATTTCATGGCTCCCCCATGAATTTAGAAGATGAATTTAGAAGATTTTAGAATTTGAAGTCCGTTTTTTGAATTAGCAATTTGAATTAGCAATATAATAAAGTTACAACACCATTTCAAACATAATGAAATTGACATATATCACTAAGATGCACTACAAGATGCTTACTATAGAATGTGGTGTGCATATCACTTATAGTGTTTTTACAGGGACGCTCAAAAAAGTTTCGTTACATTACTGTCTATGGAGAAATCGTTTGGAGTTTATTTTAATAATGCTTCACTACATTAAACGTATTGAAATTGATATATAGCACTGACAAGGAAGGTATCCATAAGCGCATACTCAGAAAATTAAAACAAATTACAGAATGTTCTTCTCATGAGGATATATACGTCTATAAAAAAAATTGTCTGCGGAACCTCGATATAACGTCCGTAAAAAAATTATTAAAATTTCGTTTATTTGGCGTTTTATCACCGGTTGGCGACGGAATAAAATTTAAAGAAATACGGTTTTATAACAAATACTCTTTAAGGCACGGGTGCAAACATCTAGGCGCCAATCGGCAGATTCCCACCACTAAATTTTTAGTATTATTTTCCTATTAAGGATACTGAGAAAATTTAGGCGAAATATACTAATAAAATTTGACGAAGAATACTAATAAAATTTAGTGGTGGGAATCAGTCTATTGGCGCCTAGATTTTTGACCCCCTGCTTTAAGGAAAAACTTTTCTATGCTGAACTTGTTTATGTAAGTTTAACTGACATAAGAAATAAATCTTTATAACTCTAATTTTGTGTGCACATTTATATGTATATATAATGAAATTTAAAGATCGTAATTTACGATTTAAAACAAAATTTAAATTGACTGAAATTGTTTCAAGTTCAAAAATAAACACGATTCTGAACATTGTTAATTCAAGGGAAAAGTATCATTGCTATGGAAACAACGACTTCTTCGATATGAAAATGTATAACGATTGCGTTTGTCATCGGGCTTTTCTTTTTAAAATACATTTAAAAATTACTTATATAACAGGTGAAGCCGTTTAAATTAGTAAAACTCGTGGAATGGGGTATAAAAAAATAGCAAAATTTCATTCAATCGCTAATAAATAGGAAAAAAAGGAAATTATTTATTTAATCTGATTTAAAGAATATTTTAAATTAATATTACTGCAAACGTACAGAGAGTTGAAAATGTTGAATGCAAAATGCAAACGATTCTGAACAAGAGGGTATGGAATCATGAGCGCTAGAATTAACCCATTCGTATAATTTTTTATGACAATTTTACGCTTTCAAATTTTACAAAAATCTCATTGACATATTTGAAAATTTAAACAAGAACGAAAAATCATGCATCAAACATAGATTATGTAACATTTTCCAACGCTTCCAAAATAATTTTACAAATCATTACCGTTTAATAAGCTGAAAGATAACATCTAAGTAAGCAATTTGGTAAACGCATAACATATTTATAAACGTAATTTCAGGAATTTCCAAAATATACAATATTCGGAAAAAAATCCGAATACTTTTATTCAGCCCTGTATACGATCTATAGATTTGTATGTATACTACATATGATGCTAAATTTTAGTTTAGTTAGGAAACGCGTACCACAGTTTAAAATTCTTCTTCTAGAGTTTCTGTCAATAAACGGAAATGTGTTCGCGAACTTTTGTGCTGCCCTGTATATGATCTAAAGAATTTATACACACCAAGTAATAGACAAAAAATGAGTTAAATTTAAAATTGCCTTCAGCAACTTAAAACACACTTCCAGGAATTATTGTGAACAGACAGTAAAGAATTCTTTTGTGTGTCCCTGTAAATGAACGATGACTGCTTTACACACAATATTCTGTAGTAAGCCTCTTGTAATGCACCTTAGTTATATATATAAATTCCAATGCTTTTAAAAGAGTGAAACATTATTTAAATAAACCGCAGACGATTTTTCTCCATAGACGTAATGTAACGGAATTCTTTTGACTGTCCCTGTAAAGTAACTATAAGTGCTATACACACACTATTCCATATTAAGCTTCTTGTAATGCACCTTAGTGATATATATCAATTATAATGTGTTTGAAATTGTGTAACATCATTAAAATAAACCGCAAATGATTTTTCCCCATGGACCGTAATGTAACGTAATTCTTTGAGTGTCCCTGTAAAAAAACTATAAGTGCTACACACTTCAGTTGAAATAGGGAACATGCTATAGATGACGACAATAACATATAAAAATTGCAGGACAATCCGAGCATATTTACGGGAGTTAGAGCACGGACAGACGGCAGACGACAGACGGCCAGACGGCAGACAAACCGAAGTCATAAACACTTTTCAACTAGGTTGGAAAGTGTTGAAAAACATTGTTGAAAATACAAAAATTAGACCAAAATTAATAAACTTTCATCGTTTAAGTTTAAATTCATCAAGTTTTGCTCATTCGAATAATCATTTTACAAGCAATTTTAAAATGCACTAAAATCGTTTATTGTTGGCGAGAAAAACATGTTGCTGGCGAAACGCATCTTTTTGCGCCAAATACTCAAGTATTTTGCTTTTTGCAGATTTTCTACTGGGATTCCGCAGCTAAATTGCACTGTACCTTTATTACATACATGAGTAGCTTCATCAGCATTTTTTTCAAAATTTTCTGAGTATGCGCTTTAAGGAGACCTTCCTTGTGAGAAGCATTACTAGAGGCTTTACTCTAGAATATTGTGTGTATAGCATTCATCGTTCATTTACAGGGACACGCAAAATAATTCGGTCAATGTAATGTCTGTTAGTGATAACTGAGGTGCGCGTTTTAGAATTTTAACTATTTTTCTCGCTATCCCTTGGTGTGTATGTTACGGCCAAATCCCGTAGTTTGGCCAGTTCGTGAATTGATCGGTCTTTTCGCGAATTGACCAAGAATCCTAGCCAAAGCCCGATGAACAGAGTATTTCCGACTTTAGGGGGCCAATTTCCGAAGTGGCCGAAACTTCTTCGCCAATATCCCAAGTGATGATCCAAGGCTGTACAGTAGGTAGCACTGACGTCTACGAGGTGCGAGGAACAATACATGCTTTTGCAATAATTGTCTGTTCGTCTGGAGATTTTCTCGCCCCTGAGACTTATTCTCATACGGCGGATTCATTGAGAGTATTCTCTTCTTCGTAATTTATAGTATTTAATTTGAATATTATATACCGTTTTTCTGTAATTTTTCTCTATTCTAGAAAAAGTAATTAATTCTTCTGCTGCCGTAATTGAATTTATTCTGTCCTTTTTACGAGTTATCCTGCAGAAACCATTGCACATACAAATATATGAACTGGCAATTTTATAGATAAAAATATGATAAACACGTATAAGGGAGCATTTAAATGGAAGAATTAAAGCATTATTTAATGTTGGAATAGGTCAAGATAGTTAAGTTAAATACGTTTTATAGAATAAAAAACTATTCATAATAATTTAACTATCTTCTGCAAGCATATGCTTAATTAGATGGTGTTATGCAGTGTCCAACTTTTTATTTAATTTGCCTATTTTTTAGAGGTTTTATACATTTTCTTTTTGAAATTTTCATTATCTGTATAGAGATTTCATTTATAGTTTGAAATAGCCCTTTTTAGGTGCGTTCGTAATTATATAAATGCGTAGCACCTAATGTCGTCGTCTGGTCCATCCGTCTGTTTGTCCGTCTGTCCGTCCGTCCGCATATAACAACGCAGAAACTTCCCAACCGAATCGTTTGAAGTTTTAGATATATCATCTTTGCAGAATTTTGTCGAGACATTTCAAATTTTATGAAAATCAAATCAAAACTTTAGAAAATATTATTAAAAACATTTATTAAGAAATTAGAATTTTGTTTTTAAGCGGTGCTTTCTTGATATAGGAGCTTCCGAGTTTTAATCGTCAAGCGACCGAGATGCTTATTTTATGACAGAAATTAATCTGCTGACGATATAATTCATTTCACGGAATTAAAAATCATCAAGATCTGAATATTTATATAGCTAGCTAGAGTCCGAAAGCACATCATTTGTCACGTTTGACGTACAATTTCCAACTTGTTGTCTCATGTTGTCAGATTTTTAAAAAGCCCGAATAATAGAGGCATACTCTTGTTAATTGAAGAATATGTCTACACGTCGATTTAAAAAAAGAAATAAAACTTTAAAATGATTAAATAAGTGTGAAAAGCATTTAATGGTGCTAATTACGCCATTTTTCAAATAATATATTTAAAACTAGTTGCTTACAGCGTCTAAAAGAAAAAAAAATAAACGTTAATAAAGGTCCAAGAAGCAGTAATATTTTTTAACCATTTTGTACAAGCTGATTTTCAAATGTGTAATAGATGTTACTGAATCCCGAAATCAGTCGTTAGCTGCCACGGCGGTAGTGGATGCGGTTTTGGGGACCAAAAAATCCCCCAGTCAAACAGAAATGAATGGCAACCCAATTACAGAATATCACCATGGGTTATGATAATATCATTCAATTTTACGTAATAGGATAATATATTTAAAGAAGAGACAATTAGTATGCTTTTAGAGTCAGAGTGCATGTACGAGGATTGGCGAACGTAACTCGTTGGGAGGAGCGCCGCCTAGTTAAAACAATACTCAGATAGCACAAACCCTTTTCAAAACCTTGTTATATCCTTGTTTCAACCTTAAAAACCCTTGAAACAACGTTATTCTACGCTTACGTGCCGTGTGGGATTTTTCTTACGTTTCATATAAGTAAATATATCTTGTCCAAAATCAATATTTGTTATGAAACACTCATTTATAAGTATGTATATTTTTATTATTAATCTGAAGGGAAACGAGGGATTTTGTCTGGACGGAATTCAAAACATTATTATTCACTTAAAAATTCAAGAAACATGCCCTTTTCCTGATTTTCAAATTTCACTAATTCTATTCGGTTGTAATTTTGAAATGTATAATAAAATTTATTTATCTCAAAAGATTTAAGAAAATTAAACGCTAAAAAAAGTAGAAACAAAGAATTTTAGTCAAAGGTACCCAAAGGTACCCCCCCCCCTCCTTACTGCAGAATTTTTTTAATTATTTTCTTATTTTATGTTTATGTGTTGAACAATATATTTTAAAGTTAATATATTTAAAGTTAATATATATTTGAACAATATATTTAGAGTTTCACAGGGCAGACATCTCCCTTTACCCCCGATAAACAAAAATAATAAACTGTGTCAATTCTTCATTTTACTTACCCATCATACGTAGTATAGGGTAAGTCTTTGTAATCGTTTTAAAAATCGAAAAAAAAAATTTGACGGATTTACACGTTTCAGACAATTTGCCGTGTGTGTCTGTGTGTTTGTAAACGCTCTATCTCCCGAACAAATTGAGATAGAGACTGGAAAAATGATCTGTACTTAGTATGTAATAATGGGAAAAAGCTTATTGAATTTCAGTAACCTCGATTATCCGAAACTATTTTATTTCGGACTCTCGAAATATTCGTTCTGATAAAAGGTATATAAAAATTTTCGAAATTGTTTATTTAAAGAAGGGAATATAAAAGAAAATAAAAAAACAAATTTTGCATAAAGAGCGAAGTCGGTCGGATAATTAGTTGCCGAGATATTTGTAATCCTATTTACCACACTCTTCGATTTTTCGTGACTCTGTATTTCATCCAAATTTCAATTCAAATACATATTTTAATTGGAAATGAGACGCTTAATCCGACGCAATAAACCGTTAGTTAATATGATTATTAGTTTTGGAGTTATAAGGATGTTTCTTTTCTTTGTTTACGGAATTCAGTATTAGAGCATTTAAAGTTTATGACGTCATCAAGCCCGACTTTATACGACTGCAATGCATTTTATAAGTAGTTTTACACATGTTTTATTTTCATATTTTATATTATGCATATCCATGATGGGTAAGTATTACGGTGCCCCCCCCCCCCCCAACGACTAGTTTAATATGTGTTGTTATAGTTCTGCATTCCTTTATACATATATTGAAAAAATATTTTTCACATGAGGTTCTAATAAAATAAATCTAATTTTAATTTATTTTATGATTTTATTTTCGATTTAAAAGAAGAAAAAAAAATTGGATTACAATTGCTTCTGTTCGGATATCAATTGCTCTGTATGTTGACACATAAATATATACAGTATTTTATATATGTAGAATTGTTTTTATTATAAATATATAATGCGAACATGAAAAAGCGTATTCAGATTAAATTTAGAACATTTGCGTCGTCCTTCCTACACTCCTCTCTCATTTTTCTTTAAACTAAAGAAAGTTTTCTTATGAAGACTTGGAGTATCTCAAATGTAAATTCATTTTGTTTATTCTATTATTTACGTTAGTGTTTTAAGTCACGAATAATCACCCCAGTTTATCAGTTTTTGTATTTATTATGCCGGGGTCCTGTGTCCTTCATGCCCTTAGGAAGATACTTTACATTTTCGAAACCGGTCCCGAAAGTGAAAGTATCTTCGTAAAGAAAATCGAAAAAGTACTCAACGGCGGAAATAGAGATTGATCTCCGCTATCCAATGCAAAAAAAAAAAAAAAAAAAAAAAAAAAAAAAAAAAAAAAACAGAATCGTTTAAAATTCAAGTGCTAACGAGATATTAGAAAAATAATGCCCCATTGGGTTAGCATTAGCGAGCGGGTGCTTTCAAGTGCGTGAAGAGGACCCTTAACATGTGACTTCTCGCGAGCAACTCTGCGACCACTTTCCGAAGGGTGGTTGACACTCAACGAAGTTTAAACTTTGTATAAGGTCTTTGTCTTAGAGTAAAAAAAATCAGCGTGTTTCATTCCAATAAAATTCCATTATGACATGTGGTATTTTTTTACATAAACCAGAGGTGCAAAAATCTATTCGCCAATGGACTGATTCCCACCATTAAATTTTATTAGTATTCTTCGTCAAATTTCATTAGTATACTTCGATTAAATTTTATCAGTATTCTTAATAGGCGAAGAATACTAAAAATTTAGTGGTGGGAATCGGCCCATTGGCGCCTAGATTTTTGCACCCCTGACGTAAACGATATATTTTCTTTGAACAGTTGTGATATTTTGTTAAACCATCTACTTTTTATTAAGATTTTGTTGAGCTTTCTTTTCAAATGTCTTGCGTTCTACCCTATTCCTACCTCTTATACATCGCTTGGTATGTCGAGGTACGTCAAAATTTAATCATTTCAATATCAAGTTCAGAAACAAAGCTAGATATAAACTGTTGGAATATATTTTTACCTCTTGGTGTAATGCAGTGTTTCCAAACCTTTTATGGCCACCCCCTTCACCTGATCATCTCTAAAACCTTGATGCCCCCCTCCCTCTGCCTATGACAATAATTCTTATTATATAAAATGTCCAAATAATTCTTATTACATAAAATGTGAACTCTTATACCCACTAAATTAGTTCCAAACGCCTTTAATTGGATCTAAATAAAGAACAGAACATTCACGAAAGAGAAAACTGAAACAGAAAGAAAGTAATTATGAAGAAATCGTCAGTAATAATAATAGTGATAATATGCAGCGATGTAAAAAAGCAAATTATTTTTTTATATTTAATAGAAAATTGAGATACATAAATAAAAACTTTAATTTTAATTGAAACCTTTTCTATGAGGCTTTTATAATTTTAGTTATCGACAGTAAAAAAAGTATCTATTAAATTGAAAATAAATTTGAGATGAAGAGAAGAAAATTAATGAGATCCTTGTGCTCCATGCTGGCTGCAGAGAGCTTTTATATCAGGCTCTAATTTAGTCAACTTTAATCTCAAGTACTTTCACTGAGTTATATTAAGTCTATTTATTTTCTTCAGCAGTAAATCATTTACCGAACTAACACTGCATTCAACTAGGTATGATAGTGGGAATTGTAACAATAGTTTTCTTCCAAATTTTCTTGCATTTGGATATTTAAATTCTGTCTCAGCAATAAAAGCCATACCATCACTCCTGTTATACTGAATAAGGTTTATACTGACTCATCGTTTTAAATTTCAGAGAGATCATCAGATTATAAATCCACTAAAATCGGCTGTATGACCCAAGATTGTATATCCATCTATCGTTCATATCAGAAGACAATATTTTTAAATGATCCACAATCGTAGTTATACCGTCACCGGTCATCTCGCATGTTTTTAACGCGTACAATAGGTCAAACTTTCTCTCAGAAGTATGTTGTTGCCATTCCTCAATGAATGTAATAAAGTCAATTATTTTTGCTTTTGCGTCAACAAGTGTTTCATCTTTTCCTTGAAGTTGTTTATTCAAGGGACTCCATTTTTCAAAGACATCTGCTAAATAACTAACAGATGCTTTCCTATCAATGGGGCCTAGGTGCTTCATTCAGACTTCTCCCTTTAAAATTCACCAAAAAACATCAAACTACTCTATGAAACTTTGTAAGCATTTCCCCTTTGTGAGCCATCTTACATCACTGTGAAGCAAAAGATGAACGTGGTCTGTGTTCACACTCGCAGTTTTTGTTAAACTGTATGGAGTTGATGCATCTTATAACTGATTTCAATATAATATATCATTAAGAATAGGCCAAATGCTTTTGGATACTAAACTTTCTCTATGATAACGCAATGCAATAACAAGCATTTCTGAATTCTCATCTTTCAATAGTTTTAAACATCCGTTTTTTTTACCCATCGTAACTGGAACACCATCTACAGCGCAAAATGTTATACTTGTCATTGGTATACTATTTATTTCTAAGTAATTTTTTAATGTAATAAAAATATCAGAGGAAGTAGGGGTGCTGTCTAATGATTTACAGAAAAGCAATTCTTTAGTAAATTCACCTACATCAATATACCTTACGTAAGTAAGCAACGGATTCACCATCTCTAAGAGTTGATTCGTCCATTTGTATAAAGCAACTTTTTGATTTCAGGTTTTCAACAAGTTGTGCTTTAATGTCCTCACTCATTTCATCTATTCTTCTACTAACAATATTGATACAAATTGTCATGTATTTAACATCTTTGTCATCTTCGATTAGGACTGTTTAAAGGAATATTGATATTCATGGTTTAATCAAATCTTCATCTATAATGTTTTCTTTTTCTTTCTTTTTTTTTCAGATTCAGCAATGAGTAAAGTAAAGATATCTCATAACTAGCCTCAAGAGTATAATTTGCTGTAGCAGTTTGAGCTGTCAATAGAGACTTAACCGTTGATCGTTTTTCAAACTTTTCTTTTAAAGTTTTAAAATAACTTAAATCAGAGTTTATCAACTCAGTATGTTTTCCCTTCATATGTGCTTCCAGACGACCTTGTACAAAAGGCAGAAAGGAGATCGTTCATCGTGGTTAGCCGGTATGAAACCAAAATTTAAATATTCGTCTAAATCAGGGCACGAAATTTCCGCTCGCCTGCTCGCCATTGGCGAGCAAATGTTTAAGGTTGGCGAGTAAGTTTCGTCTTTTGAAATCTTGTGCTTAAAATCAAACTTTATACGCTCAGAATATCGTACCTCAATATAGTGACACGCGGTAGTGTTTTAAAATCCAGCGACGGCATTTATCTTCCAAAATAAGAAAAAATGCGGCGTCACCCATTTCCATTTCTCTCCTACGGAGGAACGGACTTCACCCGTCTGCATTCGTTTCCCCGATTTCGCACAGCGCAAGCGCCAAGGCTGCTTTTTTCGCTTCCGAGGACGAATCTGATCGCTCTTCACTCCTGCGCGAAGTGAATCAGGTTTCGCCACCTAAGCTCAGCTGCTGGAAACACGGTAAAAACTATTCGCTTTCTACCGAATTTTTAACATTTTAAAATTTGTTCATATTTTTTATGAATGTAAAATATTCTGGATTTAACAGACAGCTTCTTCTAACAATGGTCAATTTCAATTCAGTTTGTCATAAATAGTTCATTTTCTGCGCAGGTGTGGTGGCCGACGTTACTGTCTGAATGAATGTAAAATAGTGGCGAGTAAAAATTTTAGTCTGGCTAGTACCTTTTCAACTGAAATTTCATGCCCTGGTCTAAATAATGATGAACTTTTTTTCTTGTTTCCACTACTCATTTAAGCATAGGATTTATGTCTGAAAAAAAATGAATGTGAGAAGAATTTATTAAAATAAATGCACTTTCTTGGTAGATATCCTCTGGAGACCCAAGCTCATATTTTTTGAGCAAATTTTACAATTTGTGAGATTTATGTTTATTTTGAGTCTAGAAAGCATTACATATTTTCATTTATTTAAAAATATTAAAAATACTTTGTTTTTTAGCGTGTACAATAGAATGGACAATGGGCATTGGGTCTTGGTCCTGTAAAAAACTTGCTGTTGAATTAGATGAATCCAATTGTAAAATTCTTAATATTTGAGAAAAAATAATGACACAAAATGGAATTCTACATAAAAAGTTGTTACACAATTTAATTAGACACCACATAATAATAATAAGAGTTTTAAAAAGTTCATTACCCATAAAAAATAAATAGATGAACCTGAAATTCAGTAGATTATAAATGTGGTTCTGCAAATCAACTATTAATTATACTTAAACGAATAGACGAATACAAGTTGCATTTAATGCGCGCAAATTTACTTTATATTATATTACTTATCAAGTAAGATAAGATCGCTACATAGGCTTAAAAAAAAAAACAGATTTTTAAACAAAACACTCAAAAAACAGCATCAAGTTCTTATTCCTACAAACTTTTCTATCATCAGAAGTGTGTTTTTTATCGTTTATACGTCACTTCTAAATATCGCAAAAATTCAATTTTTGCATCAATAAACAGAAAAACTGTACTTTAAATACGAAACGTGTTGATAAATGTACTAATTTTCAAGATAATAATAATAATAATAATAATAATAATTCATTTTGTTTTTTAACTCTTCTCAACATCAGTCATTTGTTTGTTAAAATAATGATAATTAGTGGTTCAGCTACCATAATTGTCAAGTAAATGCCAAGAAGAAATGTAAAAGAAATCAAAATGAGCTTATTTATAATCTTATACTTATATCTTATCTTTAAATATATTGCCTTTAAATTTTTGTTGTTATTTAAATATGATTAAATTTATTAATTCAATTATGAACAGCATAGTAACATAAAAATAATACCAAAAATAGTTACAATTAATAAGACTAACACATAATAAAAGCTTAATTCTAAGTATCTGCATTTACCAAATGCTGCAAAAAAATCTTTCACTAAATATATTTTTTTATTTATTTAACAAAATATATTATCTACTTCTGTATCTATTATTTATTTCATTACTGTCTTGATTTTTAAGAAAAAACTAATGCCTTTCTTCAGTATACAACAAGAGTCTAATATGAATAAAAACAACTGATGAAGACCCAACCAACGTCCAATAGAATGGACATTAAACATTTTTGGGTTTATTCTCTAAAATATACATTAAATTACTTAAACTACGATGTCATTTCATTGATACAACATTTAAAATTAGATTTGTGTAGCATTAATATCAAAATATATAAAATTTGAGTTAAAACTGTCTGCGTACCTTCAATAGTCTTTTTCTTGTTATCTGCCACTTTCAAATGATTAAAATACATATTTAGCTGCAATTTTTTTATTATTTCGGTGCACATATAGCAGCAATAGACTATCTAGTATAATTGACAGCAAGTATTTACAAGTTGGAACTGAAATTAAGTATTATATATAAAAAAATAAAAATGTCCAATAGAATGGTCGCGGGGTCTCAAGAGGTTAAAATTATTCATAAATATACTATATTTATGTATCAAATACGATGCATTTATCGATCTCTGTAAAGCGGTATGTTGTTACAGATCAATTATTATGTTTAAACTAGTATTTTATACATAAAAAATTTAAAAAAGAAAAAATTATTCAAATAATGTTTCTAAAGCTGGTATATTCTTTAGCATTTAAAAGTTGCACATTAATTCTTATAGCAGATTATACTTTCCATTATTTCTATAATTATTTAGATCAATGGCTTATTAAATATTACTATTAATTTCATAGGTAATCCTCTTCATCGAAATGCATATTCTAAAGTGGGAGGATCTAAGACCTAAATACAATCTTTTTCTAATCTTAACAGTTTGAGGACGGGTGGTTTTCGTCTTTTAAACAGGAAGCCCCGCCTATAGATATTACATATGCATGTTACATTATTTAACAAAAAGATTTTTCATTTTGTGTTTATATTATAAATGAATGTATGTAATAATGGTATTGTCTGTAATTAAACTATTTATGCACAGCATTCTCATTGTAAAAATACGAATTTTGTGCATGTTTTTGAGAAAAAATTTAGCATATAAAATGCAAAAGCATGGGCAGAATTACCGATGTCCAAAACACGCAAATTTAAGTGACTCGTCCGTTAAGTGTATATATGATGCATTAGTGTGTAAAAAATCCACTGATTTTATAGAAAAATGCTGAAACCTGACATTTATAAAACAGTTCCCTTTTAGAAAAAAAAAATACATTTTAACTGTCAAATGTTTATTAAATAGATACTAACTCTTTCTGGTGAGAACAAAGCCAAGTATTGCATATAATGCGATTTAGAAAAGAATAATCTTTAAGGAACAGTCAGTGTTCCCAAATGGTCGGCCAACTGAATACCAATATTTTTTATCAAAACATTTCGTGGTAGGTTTCTACATTTCCGCAAAAAATGACCTCCAGAGGTGGTTTCTGCAAAATTTGCAAGAAAAATCTAAAAATAAAAATTTTCTAAGAAAATACCGGTGTTCCAAAAGCGGACCATTTGGGAGCCTTGAACAGTAATTAAAATAAAAAAAAATTAATAACACTATTATAATAATTGTTTTTTTTAAATATTTAACAGAAAAAGGTGCTTAGCAGAATACTTTTAAAATGTTTTTAATTTTCGCAGATAGAACAGGTAATATTATTGCTGCCTAAGACAAATAATTATTTTCCGCCTTTCAATGTCATATTTAGAGTTGCAAAGCGTGGAAAAAACCGGGTTTATTCCCGGGAATAAACCGGGGTTTTTGGGAGGGAAATATTAAATATTCCCGGCAGTTTTCAGAAAGTTTTAGACATAGTTTTTTTTACATTTGTAAACAAAATGTTTATTTACAAATGTAAACAAAACCAATAACATAAATACAGCAAAATGGCACAGTTTACATGAAAACTAATGAAATACATGCTTAAGCTGCAAAAATATTAAGTAAAAGAAATTAAAATAACATAAGCAAGTTGATATTTTAATGGTGGATAAGTAAAATGTGCGAGGGCAGATGACAGATTCATCTTGCACGACATAAATATAAACATCAACCCTGTTCTCCGACTGTCCTCCGATTCAAATAATGTAAACAAAAAAGAGAACTAACAAAACTAAAAGAAATCAATGTAAAAATACACTGCAACTCACAAGAAAATTAATATAGCCTGAATAGTAAATATGCCAGCTAACAGAAATTAAACAATTTTAATTTTCAAAGAAACATTCAAATCCTTACCAATTCACAGCCACCGTTGTTGTAAAGCAAATGATATGTTATACTAAATTATAAACTTAGCTTAAAATCCTGTGTTTTGGGAATTTATAATTAAAAGCCTATTTTAAAATTTTCAGAACAGTGTCTGAAATTTCTTTTAAAAAAAATTAAATTGAAAAATGACTAGTTTTGTTTACTTTCAAAACTTCTTAAAAATTTCCAATATTCTCCAAAATTCCGAATTTATTCCCCAAAACTCCCGAGTTTATTCCCGTCCTTCAAAAACTTCGGGTTTTTTGCAACTTTGGTCGTATTTCAAACAGCATGTTTTATTATATAAAATTAACTTCTGCCGCTACCACTCTAGAAGTGCCGTCTCATACGTACCAACCTATTTACGAAGTTTCGCCCCTTCCTCGTGTTTTGAAATTTTTTTTGTTAAAATTAGCACCTAATGTACATTTTCTTAATTTTAAGTAATTTATTTTTTAATACTATAATTTCCAAATCTTTCGTAATCTAGAAAAATAATTATTAGTGGCATTTTGAACAATAAAACTTTGTTAAATTTTTCTTTTGTGTGCATGCAATTCAATTTCATCTTATGATATGAAATTAAAAAATATATATATATATATATTTAAAAATATTTTTAAGAACTGAAATTCTTATTGAAATATTATAATTTCCAATATAGTCATTGCTAAGTTAAACACGTTACAATAAAAATATTTATGTCATCATGTAATGAAAAAAAATATCATGAAATAAGTAACGGATATAAAATGTTATTATACAGTTTTCAAAACTTATTTTAAATAACTGTTGTATTTATATTACTATTTACAAAACGGAAGACTTAATACCTGATTGAAATATTTATAATACCAAAAGTTAAATCCTTTAAATAATAATTATACATAAACCACATCCAAATCATCAGAAAACCTCCAATTAAGTCTTCACAGTAAGAAAAAGTTGACGTCCGGAATGAGGGGCCGTTCCCTCTGAATTTTGATAGCTATAATTCTTTCCCAGAACTAATAATTTTTTTTCGTCACCGACTATCATCCAGATTCAGATAGTCGCTCTAGGATCCTAAAATAAAAATCTCTAAAAAGATGCGTTTTAAATGGTTGATCGAACTTCTGGTCATGTGTCTGGTGGTAGCGCTTTGACTATTGTGTTTTCCCTAGTGTCAATGTGCAATAATTAAAATAAAAAATACTTTAAACACGAAAATTTCTTTTGAAAAATGTTTTTTTCAATTGTGTTTTACATTTGATTATTTTTTTAAAGGAATCTTTTAAAGTGATTTAGAATTCAACGATCGGACGTCTGAATTTCGGCGAATTCTCAAATTGCTCCCTGTGGGGCATACACCCCCTGTTGGGAACCACTGGTCTCAGTCCATTCTTTCAAGAATCTACAACCAGGGAAAACACAATTATTGACAATGTATTCTCCGACACCCTCGTGCAATGTGGCGTTTTTCATTCGTGTTTTACTCATCAAAAACTGATTTGTTTTTACAAAAAAAAGTCATACAGAATGTCAATATTTGTTACTATTTAGGGTTCATATCACTCTGAATGTTCAATATATCCATCTATACTTTGCTAGTTTATATAGCTGCTAGATGACCCGCCTGGGGCGTTGCTCGTGCGCGTCATAATAGAATTAAACAAACCTAAAGTTTGTATAATTTTATATCTTTAACCCGATTTTGTATAAAATTATTTATTTAAAAGTGCTTTGCACAGCGACTGAAAATCCTTTATTTCTACTTTCCGCCGATACGGGCGCATTCTGATAAAAACGAACCTCCGACGCGTGTCTCCTCTGCCTGCAGCACCATACAATAAGCATGCAGCGCACGCGCTGCAAACTCTTTTAGTTCCAACTTCCGCCGACAGGGGGCGCACCCTGTTCCAAAGAAACCACATTCAGAACGAAACTCCAAATCGTATCCCCGCTCACGTTCAAAATCCTTTAGTTCCGCTTTTCACCGCTTGAGGCGTAATTTGTTCCATACGAACATCCAACACGGCTACTCGTTGTATCAAGGGAGTTGTATGATACAATTCCCGTCGAAATCTGGTCCATAGAAATCTAGAAAAAAATGCGCCCCCTGGCGGTGAAAGGTAGAACTAAAATCTGTAACACGAACGAAAATCAAGTCGAATTATCCAAAGGCCGTTGTGATCGGGCCCATAGATCCCGAGATAAGAATACACAGTTAGATAAAGAAACTTGTCGGATTGCCCGCCAGGGGGCACATGGTCAAGTGCTCAACAACAGTTCATTTACTTTGATTGTTGGTATCCATACGGGTTGTGTACTTTTATTAGGAACATAAATAAAATTTTTAGGAAAATCGTTATTTGAAATTTCCTGTATTCTCTATACATAACATTTATAAAACGCTACGTAAGAAGTTAAAAATGTTAAATTTCTTTAATGGAATTTGTTTTGTGCTAATCAGAGAAAGGCGTTAACCCCCTTCCCTCCACATACCCGCAAATATAACGAATAATTTGTTCAGGAAAACCACCTTCACCAACATTAACGCGATCATTAAAAAAAGAATTAAATTTTTCTGATAATTGGAACATAACTAAGACGCTTCGCTAAAATAGTCGGCAGAAGACACCTCTTCCCATCCTCAATTTCAAATCTATATCTTAATTAGTTATCTCTACAGGAACAGATCTCTTTGTAGTTCAGTTTTTAATGAAAGCAGATCCCTGTCTGAAACTTTCTCGGATTATTTTAACTTTCGCCTGCAGATTTTTGGTAGTTTTTTGCATAAATTCAGAAAATTTACCGGCCGAATTTTTCAAAAATCACATAGTCGGATGCAGAATTTTTTTTACATATGCTCAGAAATTTTTAAATGGAAGTCTTAATTAGTTTTCTTAAAATTTGCTAATTAGTAAAATAATTTCGAATTTCTTCATTTCCGCTTGCAAATTCAGAACAGCAGTTCCTTTCTTTAGCCATTTTGATTTAAAAGATGGCATTTTCGATACGATGTTTATTGAGAATCTAATTAATATCTTGGGTAATTATCAAAATATTAAAATTCTGAGACTCATGTGCACATGGTCAGACCTTGGACTATCCATACCTAAAACTTCAGACTTCTAGGTGGGCTAGATTTTGCTAGATTGCCATTGCCAACAGACAGACACACACACACACACACACAGAGCGAAACTTTATTTTATTAGTATAGATACTCGACCGTACATTGCAGAGTTTTTTTTTTTTTTTTTTTACAAAGTCGTACTATTCTTTTAGCAACGACTTTTTGTACTATTAATAAATTTAATGTACGGAAACCTTTGAGTGCGAGTCATATTCGCACTTGACGGATTTATTTAGCTATTTTCGTTCGTTAAATTTCGACGGGTTCCAACCACTCGTTCCTTTAATGCCGAATTTTTCATTTTTGTAGTTTTCATATGCAGTAGGTGAGTTACTCAAAAATCGCCAATGTTTATATTATTGACGGCAATATTAAAAACTCACACCGTTAAAATCTAAAAGGAAAATTATTATATAATATTAATCTTTTAGGTAACGTTATTAATATGACATATAGCACTAAAGGGATCAAGTAACACTGTTGCATTGCAGAAGCATTAGCAGCGGTTGTTTAACAAATACAGTAGTTAACGCATGCTTTCGTTGATTGGGAGGATATGGTGTTGTAGCCGTAATCTGAAAATTTATAAATCGTTTACAGAAATTTTAGACTATCACATAGCTGTCAACTTTTACGCTTTTCTCTTACCACTAAAAATTAATAGAAATTTTTCCAGTATTGAATCACAAGATTTCGGCGATTTAATAAGGAAAAATTTACTATAAAATTTTAGTGGTAGGAAAAAAACGTAAAAGTTGGCAGCTATGGCCTATCACTTTTTATTTTGGGGTTTTAGATTAACTGTTTAGATTTGTTGTTATGTAGAAAATCGGAAGTAGTTTAATTTTCTGGCATTTTATACATTAGAATTTAATTCGTATCTTTGAAATATTATAATATATCAAATCTAGATTTTCATGTTTGCCAAATAAATTCCTTTAACCCCTTCGAGTGCCCTCTACAGAATTTTTAATCTTTTACCACAAGTTTTTCAAAACAGAAATTTTGCCTAATTGAATCGCAGAAATGCTAAGATTAAATGAGCGAAAGCTTACAATAAAAAATAACCGGTGAGAAAAATCGAGGATTCTGGAATTCTATAAGACATGTATACGTGTTGCTCGTCCCCAAGGGGTTAACCCTTTCAGGTACAGACAAATTCTGTTTGTAAAACCCAAAAATACTGAGACTGACACCGGAATTTACAAACGACCCTTTTTTTTAAATTAAAAATAAGCACTCCTTATTTTAAGCTTTCATTGTATTGTTGTTAGTGTATTGTATCTCATGCTTAGGCTCCCCCCCCCCCAGTGCTTTCAGTTTTATTGAAATTACTACCATTTTATTTCTACATTGTTATGTTCTGGGGATGTGTGGCATCTGGCCACGGGCTCCTCGGCTCAAATTTGTTCGAAGTCAAGCTTTCATTGTAGAAGCAAAATTTTATTAAAATATTTTTGGTGCCGAATGCAAGTTTGGAATTAAAATTAGGTGTGCCCAGAGTGGGACCACTGTGCCGGAAATGGTTAAGGCAGCTGTCGTGTATTAAAATAAAACTATTACACTAAAATGACAACGCATGATAGCCAACTTTTATCTGCTGTGTTTTGGCAACGGCAGAAACTTTAGAACTGGGATAAAATGTTGTTTGGATAGATTTATGTTTATTGTTAAATGTTTGTTTCTGTGTAATGTAGTTAATAAACGATGTGTGTTAAAGAAACGAATCTTTAATAAATAATTATAAGACATATAAAGATATACACTAACTAACGAAGAAGCGTCACACTGGCGACGAGTTAAACGTTGATGCTTCTAGTTTTGTAATCTTGCTACTTTAGATTACTACTTCAATTTCGGAAGATTGGAACAAGGAAAGAAAATCTTATTATTCTATTAAAATGGAACAATTAGTTGAAGAATTAATTAAACAAAATAAGGCGTTAATGGATGCGCTAAAGGGGGATAGCACCCTAAAGAATAATAAGGTTTCTGGAGTACAATTTGAGAAATATGATGAATCACTAGAAAGTTTTGATACCTTCATGGATAGGTTTGAAGCCTTTCTAGATATACAAAATGTTCCAAAGGAAAAACGCGCAAAAACACTAATATCAAGTTTATCTGCAAAGCTATATAACTTGTTAAAAAATCTTCTTGCTCCACAAAATCCCAGTGATCAGGAATATGAAGCGCTTAAACAAATTTTGCAAGAACATTTGAATCCGAAACCATTAATAATACCTAGTAGACACACGTTTTTAAACAGGAAACAACATGAAGGGGAAAGCGTTAGTTCTTATCTTGCTGAACTTCGCTCTTTAGCAATTCCTTGCAAATACACTCAACTTATGTTGAATACTATCTTGAGAGATGTTTTCGTTAGTGGTTTACGAGATAGGGCAATCCTAGATCGGCTATTTGAAGAAGACGATATCGATCTCGATAAAACAGTTAAGATCGCTTTAGCAATGGAACGAGCTAATAAAGGAGTTAATGATATAATTGGTAAGCCACAAGGAATTAAAGCCGTTGGTGTATATAAGGGAAAAAATATAACACCACAACCTAAGAACACACAAAAAAAATAACATAGTACATTGTTCTAGATGTAACGGATCAAATCATAATAAATTTAACTGTAAGTTTAAAGCAAGTAAATGTAGAGTTTGCCAGCGTATTGGCCACATTGAACGAGCTTGTTATTATTCTAAGGAGGCTAAACCAAACAAAATGGTGAAGCAAAAACAGTTTCATGTAAATGATTCAGAAGTTCAAAATTCAATTCCTCTTCATAGTTTAGAAGTAGAGAGCGTTTGCATGAAAGAAGAATTTCCTAAAAGACCTCCCATAATAGTAACTGTTGAAATTGAAGGTAAATCGGTTGAAATGGAAGTCGATACAGGCGGTACAGTATCAGCAAGGCAACACTAGATACCGGGCTTGCTCATTCACTCTCAAAACGTCACAAATGGTGGCTGACCGCGACCAGCGATTGGTCCAAAGCAACGCGCCCATCGTTTTGTGCCAATCGCTGTATGTCTTTCCTCCTAGTCAGCCACCTTTTCTGACGTCATCATAATGAATGAGCAAGCCCGGTATGTAGTGTAGCCCTGGTATCAGTAATGAGTTTAAAGAGATTTAAAGATATTTCGAAGAAAAAAATATGTCCTAAAGACTCGAAATTTAAGACCTATAATGGTGAAACTCTTAAACCCCTGGGTTACTCAACAGTTAAAGTAAAATATAAGAATCAAACAGAGTACTTAAATTTATATATAGTTAAAGAAGACTTAGACACTATCTTGGGTCGAGAATGGCTGTATAAAATCAATTTAGATTGGGTAAGGATTAAAGCTCTTACAGTTGTAAATCAGGGAAATCTTACAAAACTGTTAGAAGAATACACAGACATATTTGATGAAAAATTGGGCGAAATAAAAAATTATGAATGCAATCTTGAGTTAAAACCGGATGCCGTTCCAGTTTTTTGCAGACCGAGACCATTACCGTTTGCAATGAAAAAGCGTGTTGAAGAGGAATTAGAACGACTTGAGAAAGACGGAGTTATCAAAAAGTCGAATATTTCAGATTGGGCGACTCCAATTGCACCAGTAGTTAAAGCAAATGGGAAAATTCGATTATGTGCTGATTATTCCGTCACTCTTAACAAAAATCTAAAAATTCAAAGACATCCAATTCCAAAAACAGAAGAAATTTTTGCTTCACTGAATGATGGTAAGATATTTTCAAAGATTGACTTTAGTCAAGCTTATTTACAAATGGATGTTCACCCTGACAGTCAAAAATTATTAACGATTAATACTCATAAAGGACTTTATGAATGCACAAGACTAATGTTTGGAATTAACTCACCACCTGCTCTATGGCAGAAATATATAGAAAGTGTATTGCATGATTTAGAAGGAGTAGAAGTATTTTATGATGATGCACGGATCGCAGCACCAGATTTCCAGACACATTTGTCAAGATTACGGAAATTTTTCGATAGATGTCGTCAACATGGATTGAGAATAAATAAAGATAAATGCAAATTTTTCCAGAATGAAATTGAATTTTTGGGATATAAGATAAATGCACAAGGATTATCTAAAACAGATGAAAAGATTGCTGCAATTAAGAATGCTAAAATTCCTAAGAACGTTCAAGAAATTCAGTCTTTTATGGGATTAGTTAACTTTTATTCTAGATTCTCAAACAAACTTGCTACTTTAGCATATCCATTACACAACTTGACAAAAAAAGGTGTTCCATGGATTTGGGATAAAAAGTGTCAAGAAGCAATTCAAAACATAAAAGATGAAATCTGTTCAGATAGAGTATTAGCACACTATGATCCAAAACTTCCTATTTTCCTTGCAGCTGATGCATCTCCAGTCGGTTTGGGGGCAGTGCTCTCTCACAAATTTCCAGATGGTTCCGAGAGTCCTATTGCATTTGCTTCAAGAACACTTTCACTAACTGAACAACGCTATTCACAGATTGATAAAGAAGCTCTAGCTCTAGTCTGGGCTGTGAAAAAGTTTTATCTTTACCTAAAAGGAAATCGATTCACTCTCATTACAGATCACAAACCACTCGTGGCAATTTTTGCTTGCAAAAAGGGTCTTCCAGTTTTGTCTGCTACAAGACTTTTGCATTATGCTCTAGTACTACAGTCTTATCAGTTCGACATAATTTATCGGAATACTAAGGATCATGGTAATGCAGATTGTCTTTCACGATTACCCTTAAGGTCTGAAGATTTAGAATTAAAGGATGACGTTTCAGTTTTCCAACTTTCCCAAATTGAAACACTTCCAATAACAGCAAGAGATTTAGCCAAAGCAACTGCAAATGACGAAGATTTGGCACCCTTGCTAAATGCTTTAAAAAAGGGAACTTCTCTAAAAGGGAAGGAAGTCGAATATACTATCCAGGATGGTTGCATTATGTACGGCCAAAGAGTCTGTGTACCTAAAAAATACCATAAAAAAGTTTTGGAAGAACTTCATCAAGGACATTTAGGAGTTGTTAAAATGAAGGCAATAGCCAGATCCTATGTCAATTGGAAAAACATAGATAAAGACATCGAAGATGTTGTTAAAAATTGTACAGATTGTTCCAGGATTAAAGATTATCCTCCAAAATCTAAAACACACCATTGGGAGTATCCAAGTTTTCCATTGGAAAGAATTCATGTTGACTTTGCAGGGCCAATTTTTGAGCATATGTTTTTATTAATTGTAGATGCACACTCTAAATGGCTCGAAGTCTATCCTATGAAATCGACAACTGTCTTGAAAACAGTAGAATGTCTAAGAGATTGTTTTGCTCGTTTTGGATTACCAGTCATGTTAGTCATGACAACGAACCACAGTTTTCCTCATATGAGTTCCAAGAATTTAATCAAAATAATGGAGTTTTTCATAAAACGAGTGCACCTTTCAAGCCCTCCATCAATGGTCAAGCCGAAAGGTATGTACACACTTTGAAACAATCCCTTCGAGCAATGCAAAACTACCCTGGTAGTATCAATCAAAAAATCAACTGCTTTCTGTTACAATATCGGAAATCACCGAATATGACTACAATGCAGTCTCCAGCAAGTATGTTCTTAAAAAGAGAGATTCGTACGAGAATTGACCTCTTAATTCCTAATACTAAAGAAAGAATTCAGAATAAAATTAGGAAGGATATATATTTCAATGATCGGTATTTTGAAGTGGGTGAAAAAGTAGCTGTACGAGATTACACTGCAGCTAATTCAAAATGGAAATTCGGTCGTATCATCAGCCGAGATGGTGAATTACATTATACCATAAATGTTCAAGGCAATTTGGTTAGACGACATGTTGATCAAATTCGATCAGCAGGTGAAGAAGTGGACAATGATGTTCAGTATAGACCAAGAGTAACAAATATGAACGTGCCATCTGATCCAACAATGACATCAACGGAAACAGATGCAGCATCGACTGAGCCACCTACGACCTCCGAGGATATCGCCAAAGATATGCCTCCATCACTGCCAACAGTCACACCTCCTTCAGTTAGCACACCCCAAGTTGTCCAAAATCCAGTGCAACTAAGACGATCTAAAAGGATCCGGAAACCTCCAAAAAGATTGTGCTGTTAATTTGAAAGGGGAGGAAACTGTCGTGTATTAAAATAAAACTATTACACTAAAATGGCAACGCCTGATAGCCAAATTTTATCTGCTGTGTTTTGGCAACTGCAGAAACTTTAGAAATGGGATAAAATGTTGTTTGGATAGATTTATGTTTATTGTTAAATGTTTGTTTCTGTGTAATGTAGTTAATAAACGATGTGTGTTAAAGAAACGAATCTTTAATAAATAATTATAAGACATATAAAGATATACACTAACTAACGAAGAAGCGTCACAGCAGCTTTCTATTTTCATCTGCTAATTTTATGTTGGTACGAAAATACATTTTTTAATATTAGTTGTTTTAACCCCACAGTGCATAGTGTAGTCAATTGGCAACACTTTCTATTTAACTTTTACTAAATAAATCAAGTTCTTTGCAACCGCTATATTTATATAGAAATATTAATGGTGTAAAAATAACATAAATATTCTACTAATTAAAGTTAAAAATCTATCTTAAAATTTCTGCTGTCGTATTCTTAATATAAGTATAAAAAGAACAATTCTAAAAGAAAAATTAATGAATTGTAGGGTTAAATTAGAAAAATCAGTTAACCCAGGAGAAGGCACGCATACACAGGGGAATAAATGGATTTAACCCTTTCAGGGGGAGTGGTATGTTCATGAAACCACTTAATTTTAATTCCCAAACGCCACAATGGCACCAGAATTTTGATAAATTCTTTCCCATTTAATGTGTATGTGAAATATAGCCTTTTTATTATTTGCAAATAAATGTTTTCGTAAATTCCGTTGAAAGTCATTTATTTCAACATTTTAGTACTGAATGTACTTTGCCCCTGAAAAATTTAACTTTGTCACAAATAAATACAAATAATAATCGTGACATTATTCAGTGGGATACAAATTTTAACAATTCGGCATTTAAAAAAAAAATCTGCAATAAAGTAAGAGGAATATTACTCTTAAAAAATAGTGGTGACAATTGTAAAAGTTGTACAAACCCTGGGTACAGCGCCTAGAATACATAGTGTGGAAAACAGCCACAAAATAGTACTAAAAAATTGAATCCAATAAATGTAGAACGAAGCTGAAAAGATAACGGGTCGATCGCAGCGATATCTTCTAGCAGTGGCGTTGACAGGGTGGAGGTCCAGATGGTTAGGATACCACTAATTTTATAAAAATATTTTTACGTTATCTAATCGGAGAATTTTCTGCAATATTGAAGCCGAAAAAAACTTTATATTATTACTGGTTTCCAGAGCATTTGGATCCCCCGTCCCCTCTCTGGCTACACCACTGTCTGCTAGCTCTTTTAAACGCAAACATTGTATAAGAATCGAACTGAGAAAACGCTTCATCTGGTGGTAAATATTTTAAATAATTAAATTATGCCCTATTTCCTTATACTTGGATAGTGATTTTCATAAGCTTTGAAAATATGAATGATTTTGGATCATGGCCAGAAAACGTGATACGCAATCTTTTGTGCCTGGTTGCAGTACTCGATACAAGACAGAAAACTAGAAACTATCGCTATTTAGCATACTAAAGGATGAATCCAGGGGCGCCATTACGGAACTTTCTTGGGGGGGGGGGGCAAAGTTTTTTTTAAGGTAGTGGCATAGCCGAGGGTGCAGTTCGGGGGGCTGCACCCCCCCCCCCCCATAACCTCTCCGAACGAAAAACGTTTACTGAATCATATATTACAGAGATAGCAATACTTCTAATACGGAATCTTAAGTGACCTCTGAAAAATTCCGTTTTAAACAGGTTTCCGTCTTAGCAAGTAGAATTTTAAAATATTTAGAAAGTGTTCAGTTATAGACAGGTACCGTTTTTTTTTCAGGTATTCTTTAAGACTGTTAAAACCTCCTTTCTATAAAGCACTTCTGAAGAGCATAGGTGTATTACAGTGAAACGTGTCAAAGCGAAACCTGTCTATAACATAATTCTTTCTCAAACGGGCAAAAAAAATCATGTTTCGACGAAAAAAACGTCATACAATTATACTTGCTAATATGGAGATCTGTCTAAAATGGAACTTTTTTACAGTCCTTTTCAACTCATCTTTGCAGGTTTTACTGCAGGGCGACATTTCATGAGTTTCTTGTTTTCTTTTTGACCCCTTTGGGAGGGGAGGAGGCAAAGTTTTTTTAGAGACAGGGACTGAAATACCGTGCACATAATGGAAATAGGCCCCCACAATAAAAAATGCAGTGTGAGATTTTGTCTTTTTATCTTAACTTCCTTCACAAACATGTGATTCTTCAGCGAATATATATTTAATTTTAGTGGTAGTCCGCGAATTTTTCTTCTTCTTTTTTACGCAAAAGCAATTCGTCAACCGATTGCGGTAAACATCGCAAATTTTACGAATTGGAATTAGAAAAGAATAGTTAAATTGGCAAAATTAGTCGCGGAAAAAATCGTTAATTTTTTCAAACGACCGTGAAAAAATATTGCGAATTTTGCCAAAGATCACTGAAACAAATAGAGATTTTGGTAAATCCGTCGAAGAAGAGAATCGCGAATTTAGTATAACTATTGCGGGAAAATATCGCGAAATTCATCAAAAGATTGAACAAAAAAAATCATGAATTTAGTTAAACAATCGCGCAAAAAAGGGAAATTTCATTAAAGATCGCGCAAAAAGATATCTACTTTTGTCAGTTGGTTGCAGAAAATGACTTCCGAATTTCAACAAACGATCATAGAAAACAATCGCGAATTGCGTCAAAAGATTGCGAAAACAAATAGCGAATTTCGTTCATCAGTTGCCAAAACAAATGTCGGAAATTTCGACAAATGGTGGAAAAGAATTCGTCAGCAATCGGATTTTCGTCAAAGGTTGTGCAAAAAATAGCAATTTTTGTTAGTGGGTTGCGGAAAAAGACTCAACAAACGATCGCAGAAAAGAGTCGTGAATTTCGTCAAAAGATGGCGAAAACAAATAGCGAATTTCGTCGATCGGTTGAAAAAAATATCGCGAATTTAGACAAATGGTCGAAAAAATCAATTCCTTCAATGATTCACAGAAAATAGCGCATTTTGGAAAATTATCACAAAAAAATGAATCAATCGCGAAAAAAAGTCGTGAAATTCAATCGGTCACAAGATAATCAGCACGCGAACACCATCAAGAAGTTACGAAATTTGCAAATGTTTAATCCATAGGTATAAGAAAATTTTCATTAATGATTTTCTATCAGTAAAAATTTTCCGCAATCACTTTCTGCCTTCCTCTTCAGACTATGATCTAAATTCCATACAATTCAGAAATCTGCAAAATCCTTGGTCTCAGGTCCCTTGCTCCTGCATTGGGTGGGGGAGTCTGTCTGGTTAAAGTCATGATTTGGGTCGGTTACAACCATTGACTAGAAATATAAATTACTAGTCAATGGTTACAACCAAATCTGGACAGGACTCTAGTGTCAGGCTGTGGAGATTTTTAAGAGCATACTGTATATACAATATCAATTAATAAAGCATATGATTTAACAGCATTATAACGATTGGAGTAAATATAATGTGACACTAATAAAACTAAATTAACAAATCATATAATTAGGAAATTGAATACACCTCCCCCATCCCCCCACCCCCCCAAAAAAAATTCCCCTTAAATTTTGGGGTAAAGAGAGAATTTATCACTAAAATTCTAGCCTTGGGGGTGACGTGTTTTCTTTTAATCATGCTGTACACAGCTCAGAAGCAATTCATAGTGTTTTTTCTCACATATATTTCTAAAACTAGCCAACCTACTCATTAATGATAAATGTCTCACTTATAGAATGTTGCAATAGCAAGGCTTTAGAAAACATTTCAATGTTTAAAGTGTTTGTTAAATGTTTATTATTTTCTTCTATCTTTACAAGAAAAAGGTATTGGATTTATGAAAATTTGCCACTTCCGGTTTTCGACAAATTTATACGTTTTAGAAGTTCCTGAACACAATTGGACTATTTTTAGAAAATGTCTGTCTGCGAGTCTGTGTGTCTGTATGTGACAAAAATTTTGTGATCGCTGTATCTCAAGAACTAATGCAGGGAATTTGATAAAACTTTATATTCAGTTAGACATTGATATAAATAGATGGTGTTTAGTTTTTGGTGTAAATCGCTCAACAGATGGCGATGCTATGCTGCATATTTCATGATTTTTGTGATAGCTATATCTCAAGAACTAGTGCACAAAATTTCACTAAACTTCAGATTCGGTTAGACCTTGACAAAAATAGAAGTTGATTACGATTTGGTATAAATAGCCTAATAGGTGGCACTGCTATGCTACATTTTGTACGATATTTACGATAGCTATATCTTCAGAACAAACGCACATCTATACTATTATATAAAGTGGAAACGGTGACTGACTCATCAACGCCCAACCGAAACTACTAAAGTCAGGGTCACGAAATTTGGACTGTAGATTGCTGTTATGGCCTAGGCAAGCAATAAGAAGGGATCTTTGAAAATTCCACCCGGAAGGGGGTTAAAGGGGGGTTCGAATGTTTTAGGTCATTTCGCCATATCTCAGTAGCAGTTATAGGTAGGAGTGCAAAAATCAGGAAAGCAAATCTACTAAAAAAATGATTAAACATGTATTTCAGCAATTTTAGAAATTCCCCTCCCGGAGGGGTGTTAAAGGGGGTCGAATGTTTTAGGTCATTTTGCCATATCTCAACAGCAATTTTCGTTAAAAGCGCAAAACTCAGGAAAACAAATCTATTAAAAACATGATTAAACATGTATTTCTGTGATTTTGGAAACTCTGCCCTCATGAAGGGGTTAAAGGGGGATGGTCGAAACTTTTAGGTCATTTCGCCATATCTCAGCAGCAGTTATAGGTAGAGGCGCGAAAATCAGGAAAACAAATCTACTAAAAATTGATTAAACACGTATTTCAGCGACTTTAGAAATTCCCCTCCCGAAGGGGGTTAAAGGGGGGTCGAATATTTTAGATCATTTCGTCATATCTCAGTGGCAGTTTTAGTTAGTAGTGCGAAAATCAAGAAAACAAATCTACTAAAAAATGAATAAAACACGTATTTTAAAAATTTTGGAAATTCCACCCAGAAGGTGGTTAAAGCGGGGGAGGTCGAATTTTTTAGGCCATTTCGCCATATCTCAGGTTTTATGTAGGAGGGCGAAATTAATTAAAACAAATCTACTAAAAAATTAGTTAAACACGTGTTTCGGCGATTTTGGAAATTCTCCCTAGAAGGTGGTTAAAGGGGTATTCAAAAGTTTTGGGTCATTTCGCCATATCTCAGCAGCAGATTTAGGTAGGAGCGTGAAATTCAGGAAAACACATTCTACATGAACACATATAGTTGCTATGTCCTGCCATGGGCCGTGTATTCTTTATTAGTTTCAATATGTACATAAACAGAAAAAATTATTTATCACATTTCTACAAGCTTTTAATTAAAGTTCAAAATTTCTAAGTACTGCTATTTTGTCTCATTCCCACTTTTATCCAATTTAGAACAAATTTTTTAAAGTACCTACACTTCTCTACCCTACATTGTAGTCAACACATTGTCTACCCGTGTAAAGCCGGGACGGGCCGCTAGTAATTTAATAAAACTTTAGATTCAGATAAACCTTAATATGAATTGGTGCTGATTTGTTTTTGGTGTATATGAAACCTGTATGAGATAGAAGAAAGTTTTGGGATTGGCACATCAGACTAGTTTTTTTATATTGTAATCAAATCTGTGAAATCTGACGTTATTTTAGCTTTTGGTCATATTTTGATTTTTTTTTTTTTGGTCTAACCTGTGATAACTGATAAATTTTCTGAAATTTCAAATTCCTTGGGAGGGCAACCGCCCCACCCCAGCCCCCCCGAAATGGCGCCCCTGGATGAATCTCTGCTAGAAGAGTGGAAAAGATTAATTCACTGATATGATAAAAAACTAACTTTAAAATTAGTTACATCTGAAATATACACTTTCGAGAAGATTTTATTAACAGAAATTAGTTCATGTTGTCAATAGTTAAACGGTTACTTTTGCTAGAGGTAAATCTATTTGTAAAGCAGATGTCGCTGCCATCGCCTATTATTGTACCGCATCATTGCACGTTTATCGGCTACAATTTTTTAGCATTTTTTAAAGCATCACAAGTTTGGGATTTATTTTAGTTCCAAAATTTCGCATTCTTACCAGAAACTTCCTATAATATTCTTTTCGTTACTTAATGCATAGTTGCCAACCTCCCGATTTTTTTAATACCAGTAAAATCTTACAAAAATGTTCACTTTATTAAATTGCAGAAATTGTAGGCTTAGACAAGGCAAATATTTTTACATAAAAATATTGGTATGAAAAAAGTCGGGAGCTTGGCAACTATGTGGCATGTATTTCGTGACTTCTTAAACTAAAAATTCTTGTTTCAGAATTTCCGGTTTGCATTCGAAAATTTTGAATTAAAAAACGGTGAAACCGTTTTACACACTATGTATTCTAGGCGCTGAAGCCTGGATATGTCACACCCGACGTGGCCGCTCTTCAGTTAATAATATTTATTTTTCAACGTTAGAAGGTTCTTAGAACACCAATAATTAATCTTGTATGTAACGCATACGTTTGTATCGCCTTAGCAAGACCAATTGAAAATAGATCAATAATAAATAATGATCATTGACAATTTTTTATATAAAAAAAGAAAAAGGAGTAGTTAAAATTTTGATATAATTTGATAATTATTGCTCTTTTTACAAGCAAAGCCTTTCATTCTTTATTCCTCAACTTAATTCCTACTTCCTTTATTTTTTTAGGCGCGGTATTTGGAGATAAAATTGTTAAAGGTTTAATTTGTAAAATAATAACACATTTTATGCCGGCATTTTCAGGAAGCGGACTCGATGCGCTTCACACTTCACGTTAGTAAATTTTCTGCATTCAAGTTTACATTATAAATGAATTCACATCATAATGGCGATAGGCAAATTACAGATGTACAAAAAACATTAGAGAGGTTTCATTAGACATATATGTGTGCGCGCGTGTGTTTTTATGTGTTTTGATATGCATTCTTAAAAATGCATTTATTAAAACTGTGTATAAAATTATTTAAAACACTTGTTTCTAATTTTGAAAAAATATATTGCACGATGAATGTTTCGTTCTCTGGTTTTTAATTATGAAAAACTTATAAGAGACTGGACATTTTTACACAAAATACCCAATTAAATAAGCCAAACATTACTGTTAAAACATATTGTTTTACAGACAAAATAAGAAACAATATGCCCACAGAAGAGTGAGAACCCTTCTGGGTGCCCACTGGGTGCCCACTCTAAATGCAGATATTTAGTTAAGGTGACTTTAACGTGATTTGTAAACTATTAAAGCTAATCATGAAATTTCAGTACAGAGTATCGATATAATGTTAAAAAAAAAAAAAAAAAAAAAAAAAAAAAAAAAAAAAAACTTCACTAACATTCACATACACGTAACAAGGCTTAACTTATATCTTTCCAAATGCGTAGCTATTGATATTTTTTAATGAGATACAATGAGTAGATCTAAACATATTCCCGGCACTTTTTCGATTAAAACATATATTTTTAATTCTGAAAAAAAAAAAATACTATTTAAAAAAAAAAAAAAAAAAAAATACGAGTTATGAGCTACATTAATTTTTGCTTAATACGAATCACAAACGACAAAAAAAGGTGTGTAAGTTTACATCTTAACCCTTTCAGGGGCAAAGTACTTTTAGTAGTAAGATATTAAAATAAATGACTGGCACCGGAATTAACATAGATATTTATTTTAAAATATGAAAAAGGCAAAAAAACGCATACAAATTAAATGGAAAAATTTTAAGCAAATTTCTGGTGCCATTGTGTTGTTTGGGAATTAAAATTAAGTGGTTTCATAAACATAACACCGCCCCTGAAAGGGTTAATCGAATCATTAGTGTTCGTGATACAGATAAATTTTACTTTCCGGCATTCTAAAAGCGCATTTTCTTATTATCAAAGAACAGATTCCCAACCAGTGATCCGGAGCACTCCAGCGTTTTAAAAAATTAAAAACATTTCAACTAAATCAGCACACTGGAATTCGTGGCTTTTTGAAAAATGTGTTCGAATTTTATTCTTACACAAATCACTCTAGATTGAAAGGATATTGTACTTGATTTTACGCTTGAATTACAAGTGCTGTTATATGTACTAAAGTTCCTGTGAAAACATTTATTTCTACTACTGGAATATTCTTTTAAGTTTTTCGCGTAGAATATGTTAAAAAATAAGAAACAATATGTAGATTCCAAATAAGATAACGAGAAACAGTAATCTGTACAGAATTTTGCAAATGTAAATTTCACATCTCCTCTAACATCATCTGTGTACTAGAAAGTGTTAACCCCTTCGCGACGAGCGTCCTTTACAGAATTTTTAATCTTTCATCACCGGTTTTTCAAAACAGAAATTTTCTCCTAATTGAATTGCAGAAATGCTAAAATTTAATGAGGTAATAATCTTACAATAAAAAATAACTGGTGGGAAAAATCGAGGATTATGAGTATTTTATGCGTCACGTATAGGTGTCGCTCGTCCCCAAGGGGTTAACCTACATTTCTATGTTTCCAACTAATTTCGAAAAAAATTATCCCAACTTAAAATATAAACAAGCTAATTTTTTAATTAGAAAGCGCGAGTAACTTTTGCTTCAAAGAAAACTATGACAACACTCTCTGAAACAAATGACGAAAAAAAACTGTAATCACCCTACCCATAGGTGCCAACCTCTCATAAATATTCCGTAATATGCAGGTTAATTTGACCCAATTTAACAACGCTTCAAACCAGAAAAATTATTGGATGAATCTTTACTTATTCAATTTCAAGTTTCTCCGTGGAATTTATTTAATTGCCTTTCTTAAAAAAATTTCTGGTGCGAAACGTATTAAACTTGGGTCAAATTAACCCGCATATTACGGAATATTAATGAGAGGTTGACACCTAAGCCTACCTGATAAGTTTCCGTGTAGCTTGAGTTAGTGAAACTTATTTAACCTTTTACAATCACATTGTCTAATGTTTACTTCATGAAAAACTGTTAATTTAATCTGAAATATTCCTTTGTCAAATCCATCCAATGTGCGATCCTCTATCAGGAGGATCGTCATTGTTCGACCCATCTGCAATATGGCGAGGCTAACGAAAAAGACAGCTAGTCGTACTAGGTTCCGCGTTCGTCCTCTTCGGACTGCAAAAGTCACGTGATACAATTTTCGTGCACTTGCAGTCGTACTTTTTCAGCATCTGCGTCACGAAAAGAGCATGAGGCGAGGCAAGCAGTCCAAAAAGAGACCAACGTGTAAGCCAGTGCTGCCGGTTACCTTTTTCGTCAGCCTCAGCGATATCACTGTCCCTTTAATACTAGGTATGAGCGCTGACATAAAAATAACGGCTGTTGTAGGCGTATTTTTTAAGCGTTTGTACAGTCCCCTGAATTTACACACCAGTAATTTCTAGACGTTTTCTTTGAGTTATTTGGTCGCTGAAGTATATAACCCCCTAGTATTCAGGGGGATGTGGCCATATGGCTGCTGACGTAAAAGAAACACATACGGGCGTCATTGGTGTGCTTAGTTTGCACCAGAAATGGGTAAATCTGTTGACGTCACAGGATTGGCGGTTTTAATAAAGTGTGTTCATTGCATTTACTTAGCATGCTATCAGGAGGATTGTCTCCGTTTCATACCACTAGAAACCGAAGCACCAAGGAATGAAATATTTAATCTTTCGGAGGAGTTATTATCATAAAACGAAATACCATGGAAAAATTATGCAGATAAATGCAGTAATGATGAGAAGGCAATGGTGGGTCACAATGCTGGAATCATTGCTGAAATGAAATATAAAGCAATTAGCTGTAGAAGCAGTCGTTGCGTTCTTCATAGACACTAACTAACATCGTAAAAAATGTATTCTGAACTTATGAGAGTGTTGAATAACACAATCGAAATAATAAACTAAACAGAATCATAACTTAACACTATGAAGGGCACGGTGGCACTTATACAATTTTATTTTATTTCAAAACTGCCAAATGCAAAGTGCGTACACTCCGTAGAATTTACATGAGCACGGCACCACCTGTTAGGTTGGTTGGCTGGTTGAATGGGGTTTTATGGCACAAAGTTCCTTTAGGGACATGCTGCGCCAAAAAAAGATTAGAATAAGAACGTCAAATTAAAATTTAAAATTGACTTAAAACTTTGCCATAAAAACAATATGAATGAAAATAACACAGTTAATGAAAAGAGTGATGTGATGATAAATGTATACATCACTTGTTAGGATTAGAAAATTTCTATTTTATATTTAAATCTCAAAATTTGCAATTTCTTCGTTTAAGAACAAAATTTGCACCGTTTTCACACAATTAAATAAAGCAATTCGGCATTTCACTCATTTCACACTTTTAAATTTCAAATGTTTTAGAAACTGTTCTTAGAGAGAAATTTCAAGTTTCTAAGGTCCTTCAGTATAAAAAATAATCGTAATTTTAGAACTTTTTCGCTCCTGCACCCCCTGGGGCTTGTGGCACCAAAATAAAATATAGCTCATGTTAGAGCAGGGATTGTCGCCCTCAATTTACCACCATCACTTTTGAAATCGGCACAATAGTTCCAGAGATTACCCCTACCAAAAAAAAAAAAAAAAAAAAAAAAAAAAAAGTTACTTCTTTATAATATTAGTATAGATTAGATGTCAGAATTAATGTCTAATAATTAAATGATAGAATTTTCCGGTACGAACAAACTTTCCCAAACAAAGAGAACTTCCCAACAACCCGAGAAAAATTTAGTAACATTTTCCTACTGCACACTTTTGGTATCAGGCTGGGGCTCCAACAAAAGATCCCTAACTCATTGCCAATATACCCACTAAGACAAGATTAAATGTTACTTTTTGTGTAATTTCATGGGTTATGTAAGACGCACAGACATTTGGGATTCTATCCTAATTAATGCGGAAATGGCTATTTAACCCCTTGCGAGGCACCGGTATATAATATATACCACTATTTAATATATAACTTTGCCACCAGTATTAGTAAATATAAATATTTACAATCATTTTTTGCAGATTGAGAAGGTAGAAGTTCATTATTTAAATTTATTGGTGTCGAAACGTCGCAAAATGTAGCATTTTTAGACCACGTGCTTGCCCTTCAAGGGGTTACATTTTACTATACTTATTCGAGTGGTCTTGTCTGGCACAATGAACAAATTTCGATCTTCACACTTTATGGAAAAGTTGATAAACATTTATTAATTCAAGCATGTATCTGAATATTACTTTAATGCTTACTTTATTCATTAATAATATGGCGATTTTGTGTTTCGGAAACTTAGTAACTTTATTAAAGTTTTATCGATATGACTTGGATATTAATATTGCCAATCAATAAACTTTCCTCGGGAAGTAAGTAAATGAAGTAATATGATCAATCTAATATTAATAAGCATTATCTTAACATTTATTATAAGCGAAAACTTATTAATCATTAGGATTATTTCAACATAAAAGGACTAAATATGGTGTTAAACGTTGAAAAATAAACTCCATATTACTTGATTTTTTTTTTATCTATTAATATTATAAATTATAATTTACAATATGTTTTAAATGAAAAAGTAAGGAATATATGTTGTGTTTGTATTTCTGTAGAACTTTGTAGTTCGACTAGTATTATAACTTTTATGTTATTCAGAAAAAAAAATTATCTGTTTTTACTGGAATACAAATACAGTAATAAAACCTTCTAAAACGCAATCGTAAGAATTGTAATAATGTGTTTAAATTTAGCATGCATAAAAATAAGGAAGTAGAATCTTTATCAAATTATTAAAAATGGAAAGAATCAATATTAAAGAAAAATATTGATTATTTGAACATATGCAAGGAAACACGTTAGGTCTTTTAATATTTCTTTCTTAATACAGTACTACATAAATGTCTAAATACAAAGTATTTGTTTACGATAGATTGAAAAAAATTAGAAATTTTAATTATCGGTACTTTTCTGTTAGCTGGGCACCAGTCAGTGATTGACAAAATCTCGCCAACCAATTTTTCTCACCAAATACTTTTTTCTCTAAATTTTCTATCAGAAAAGTAAAGAAAATTCTCAAAATGCATGAAACATTTTCTGCAGCAATGTTTAAGTATAACAAATTCCTTAAAACTCCAATCTCTAACCCATATATGAACGGGCCCATTGAACAGAAGAAACAAACAAACAAACAACAACAATAAAAATCACTGGAAGCATGAAATTTGTTGTGCAGAAGTCTCTAAAATGTATGAAATTCATTAAAACCCATTCACTAATCGATGTCTGAGCACTACTCGTCCATTAAACCAGAAAAAAGAATCACTGGATGCATGAAATTCGTCTTGCAGCAGCCTCTAAAATGCATGAAATTTGTTAAAACCCAAATCTCTAACCCATATATAAGTACTACGCGTAGATTAAACCAAGAAAATATCAATGAATGCAAGAAATCTTTTTTGCAGAAGTCTTTCTAAACTGTATGAAATTCGTTAAAACGAGATCACTATAATATATCTAAATACAGTGCAATATCCGCCACAGTAACGTAAAAGTATCCTAATTTTATGTACCCAATATTTCAACATTGTATTATAATATCTCAAAAAACTTACTTAAAAATACCTAAAATATATTAAGGCGGTATTCAAAAAATTATTTTTCCACGCTCAATAACTCAAAATTTTTAGACACATTTTCAGACTCCTTTTTAAAAGTAAAAACATGAAACTTGGAGGCGTGATTTATGAAGAGATTTATAAGAGATCCATGTTTTTATTTTTCGTTCAATTGATTAGAAATTGATTTACAAACAATTAATTACACAGTACGATAATTTTATTTTTGTTTCCAGTGCTATCGCTTCGGGAAATTCGGTACAAAATGTCCACTTTGACAGCATTTTTTGAAATATATTTTGCCTTTATCAAAAAATCGAGACAATACGGACATTATAAAGTTTCTGAATAAGAAAACCTGCCAATTGGATTCATTTTAGAGCAAAAATGAATTTAAAAATGTGTCTCAAAATAAGCGGTTTGGATTTGAATACATCCTTAACAGAAATATTTAAATAGAACATGACATAAACTACAAAGAATTTATTTCATAATGGAAGTGTGAAACAGTAACTCACATTATTGAAGATTACAAAATATTTTTATACTACTTGAAATCTGGGAAAATGGATCCTAAGCTGTCCTTATCCACATAAACTCAACTAAACAAGACTATAAATAATGCAGGATGGTATCGCTGGACGATTAATTTTCGGTTGCTGCTATAACAAGGAAGTGCCGATTGTTAAAAATTCAAATTACTAAATAAATATTTTTATTAATATGTTTTTAAATTTTCATGCGATTTTCATAACATTTGAAATGAATCGACAAAATTCTGCTACGATTCTATATATTAAATTTCAAACCATTCGGTTGGGTAGTTCTTTGTGCTGTTATATGCGGACAGACGGACGAACCAGACGAGGACTATATAGTGCTACGTATTTATATAATTACGAACGCGCCAAAAAAACGTTTGTTTGTAAATTGCGCAATATTTATATCACATTATTGGTTACAAGAATCTCTGCAAAACGTTTGATGCTACAACTTTCCTGGTATTCTTAAAATAACTTTATCATTAAAACGTATTGATATTTTATGATAGTGAAAAACTAAGCAGTGATTGTCACCGAAGAAAACGTTTTCCGTATAATACTAAATTATAAGCTATTGTGATCAAACCACTTGAAAATACCAATAATTTTATATTCTCCAAAGTAACATTCTTAAAATTGTAATTGTTTTAATTTCATTATATTATTAAATAAATATTGTTTTTCGAAACTGTAACTTTGCTTGGCATTAATGCAACATTGGTGTGACGGTAGAAAGACTTTAATGTCCATATAAGATAGGAATTATTAGCTGAGGAATTATTGATATATAAATAGATTAAAAATTAATTTTTGGTTTTATACTTGCGTTGTAAGATCTTAGAAAAATAGCATGACCACGTGCTCCAATTCAACTTGAGGACATTTCTTGATCATGGTATTTATTTTTATTAAATTAAGTGATACTTGATATATTAATCCGCAGGTTCACTTTCGCTGCGTTCTCACTTAAAAAGGCTGGTGTCGTACATATAAAATAAAACTATGGAAAGGACTCACCAATTCTTGCATGAGGACACGTGCGTCAACAAATTGGGAATAACTCATCTTGATTTCTTGAAGCCATGACATGGTATGTAGATGTGACGTGTAATTGAAGAAAAAGAATCACAGACAAAAAAAATCATCTTGATAAATAATTTTTAATTTACTTCAAAGTAACATGTGGGGTCCCTGGTGCGATCCACGGGGAATTGGAAAAACCTCTCAAAAAACAACCTACTCCGCGGCGCTGCGCTAACGTAACTGAAGATGAACGAATGGTGAAAAACCAGCACTGCGTGCTTGGCGACGAAAAACCAGCAAAACGCCAAAACGCCGCGCGCGCCGAATGCCAAAGGGCGATAAACTTATCGCGGTGACATACGAAGAAAACATCGGCCCGCGGTTCCGATGGAATCTGCGTTCCAGCGACGGGTAAATTACCGAGCCGATGTGGGGAGAAAACCGATCAACCAATCGTCGTGATAAAATCAAAACACGAACGATGCGTTGGAAAGAACCGAAGTATGCGTTACATAAAAATTAAGAATAAATGCCGAAAAGTGGAAATAAAACATTAATTAAATTTTGAGGGAAAATATTAGAATTAATAATCAAAATACTGGAGTAGTACTCTAATAAAATGACGACATCGCAATGCGATGAGAATGTAATGAAACTTATCATGACAATTGAGGAAATTGAACTCAGTACACAAATCTATAAGAAAACTAAATTGCAGCCGATACATTACGAAAATAATACTTTTTAATCGTATCATTGAATTTCTTTTACGATAGAGTAATAAAAGGGTTGCTACATTAAAATTAATCCATGTTTATTTAATTTAATGTTGATTGCGAAAGTCACATTTAAATCCTTCAGCACTGTCCCATCCGGAACATAACATTCCTTGAATACTAATACCAGTATTTTCTAAAAGCATTCTTCGTCTTATTAAATGGCAAAAAATGAAGCGGAAGAATACTTTTAGAAAATACTGGTATTAAAATTCAAGGAACAGTACAAACGCATAGAAAAAAATCCGCCTGCTATAGCCGCCATTTTTGTGTAGGCCTAATATTCAGGGGGCTCTGGCAACGAGGTAACAACCCTCACTAAACCGCTGCTGCCGTGAAGTGGATAAGGAATACTTTGGTGACCGCCATTACCTAGATTTATTCCAGTTTCCGTTCTACTAATAATATTGATCTTGATACTAATAAGTATAAAAATAATTGATTTTTACTATATTTGTGTCTACCATATTGTTTAGTGCTTAATGTACTCGCTTTCTAGATAGGTGATATATCCGCGGCCTTCAATGACAGGACGCTATAATAGATAAACTGCACCTTATTCGCAGTTTAAAACGAAATAAATTTATTAGTCTTCTGTAAAAGTTTGTAATATTTTATTTTCATTAGAGATGAATAAAAATATGCATTAAGTAGCAAATGATACAACAGATATTTGTTTCCATGCTTTTATCAAATATACCTCATCATAATTAGATTGATAACGATTAGGACGCCTCATAGGCTAATCCCAGTTGCCAGAATGGGATTCCCAGGTTGGGGTGGTGACGCTGGGCAACAGATTAGCAAACGGTGATAGGACCGTTTTGCAGAACTTATCTGGGGCGATTACAGAGGCGAGATTGGACTCCGAAGAGAATGGTGCGTGGTGGCTCTGTAGTGGCGTCTAGTCAGTGCGCGAGGCGACGTGAAGCAACCCAGGTACTGGCAGGCGCCAGAGCGCAGATACCGCCATGTGGGCGTCTAACACGCATGCTCGGCATCCCCCACCTCCGCCCCTGCAGCTGAAGTAGTTGTATGTCGACCTCAAGGACGGCCAGAAAATGCTTTGCCCACTTGTACCAATTGTGATTCACGTCCTAAGGTGATCACTCAGGTCACTGTAGCTTGTATCCCGTCTTGGAAGGGGCAGCTGTCTTTCCCTGGACTGTTTGACCACGAGGAACCGGACCGGTGGCTCGCCGACTAATGCGGCAGGGATAAAAGCAAAATTTGAATCCAGGGTCAAAAACCGATCCAGCGTGTCTATGCGTTGTCGAAGCTTTCTGCGCCCAACGGTTGGATTAAGAAATTACTTTCACACTACTTGCCTCGATCGGGACCGCCCCTTTGGCGCTTTTGAAGGGAGTTTCTACATCCTTCAGATTCCAATAGTGGTATCTAACGTAACTTTCCGTTTTTGTCTAACACTTGTTGTGCTTTAGTTTTTGTTTTAGTGTATGTGTTTTACATGTCATGTGTTTCCGAATAGCCCTCGATCGAGTCGGCCGCATCTTTCGCTCTGCCGGCGGAAGAAGTCGGAGGGAAAGGCCTCGGGTTTCACGCGGAGACAACCTAAGCCAGGTCGTGTCTGTGCCGTCAGGGTTGCTTTTTCTTCTCATCACGGGCTGGCGAGATGCTCCTCCTCCTAGCCGCAGCCGATCATATTTTTCTTAGGCGTTCGATGATCGAAAGCTGCGGCAAAGCAAGAGTCGTTGAAGAACACGACATACGACCTAGGGCCCAGTTTCCTCTTTTGGTTTCCGAACCCTGAAGCTGTCGTTAGACTCCAGCGTCTCCCCAAATGTAGAGTGGCGATGAACTAAGAGGGTAGGCACCTCCGCTAGTCACAACGACATTTGTCGTCAATACTTAGGATAGTGGGATTGGTCAGCAGGTGGCGGCGCTCCCAACAACCCTTAGCGCATACAGGAACCCTCCTGGTCGTGTGCGCTAAAAGTCCCTCAGAACTTGGGTACGGCGGTTGACGTGCCTGACTGGCGCCGTCCTGCGCCTGGCTGCGCAGCTCAGTTTTAACATAAATAATTCATTAATATTTATTATTATTGCAGACCTTTTTTAAATCCTTCAACCTTTATTTAAAATATACATAATAAAAGGACAACTAACCGTTATCGATCGATGAATGACTTTTTTGGAATTATATGATCATTAAGACTCATTATATTAATTTTTCCAAGACTATTAATAATACTTGCACATTAATTAATTGTCTTGTTAACTTATTACGTGTTTTGAATATCATTTAGATATTTCTTTTTCAACTTTATATAAAAGCTATACATTCTTTTAATACATCACTCTCACTCATTTAAAATATTTTTAGTTTCTGTACCAAGAATATTTCACAAATGCTTTCCTCGCAGCGTCAACATATTTTGTTGAACTGCATATTTCCCCGTCGGAATAAAAATATGGCATCTTTTATCTTCATGTTAGGAAGCTTGCAGGAAATAACCAATAATGTATTGCAGATTTTTGAACTTTCCTTTTGATGTTATGCCATAAATTTCACACTTTGAGATTACTAGGTCAAGTTTATGACTGAAAGAAAGAAAGGCTCCTTAAGGGATACGGATTACGTAGGCATTATTCAAAATACGAAAGACGAGGTGTATTTTCTGCTTGCCCTGAAAATATTATTTTTTGTTTAAAATTAAAAGTTAGATATTTATCAGTTTTTATTATTTTTAATACAAAATCAATGATATTATTGCAGATCATATGCATATCGCATATTACATTATGAAAGTTTTTGTATCTTTCTTTGTTTCATATATAACAAATAAAAGAACTTGAAAAATAGATTATGTTTTTTGAAATAGCATTTGTTTGAAATTTCTTTTCTTTCTATTAATGAAAATATTTTTCTTCTTTCAAAACAGTTTCTAAATGTGAGTCTTTCTTTTAATTAAGTATGTGTTTTTACACACAACACACACATGCATATATAATATATGTGTATAGCAAGTGCGAATATAATGTAGTGATTGTTTATTCTTCTTTTAGAAAATATATTCAAAATGTTATGAGGCAGAAGCTCACAATTTTTATGGATGGCTATGCTTGTCCAGAAAAATAATAATTCATTAAAAGACCAGTGTGCAATCCTCTTGATTAATTAAAAATAGAGTATATTTCCAAGACGATCCCTAATGTTCATTCATATCCTTAAGGGAACCGTGGACCTTTATTTGATTAAAAAGCGACTCAAAAATCAAAATTTATTTTTGTGTGTATTATTATTCTTCAGTTTGTATTGACCCATTTAAAAAAAAACTGCATGCAGCTAGAATGGTTTATCGCAAAGTTACAAGCGTTTGAATTATGTACACAATTAAGTTTAAGGTACTTTAGTAAACTTTATACCTGTTTTTCTCAATACAGATATACACGTTATTTAGAATTTTTGAAATACTTCATGCGTCTTAAGTTTGGTTCAAAATTAACGAAATTGATAAGGTAGAATCCTGACATGATCCCTGACAAGAGGTACATTAAAAATGATAGCAAAATCTGAAGTGGCACTTTTGTTCTGCTTAGGCGAATATGAAAGTTTCAGAAGAAGCCCGGCAAGTAGGGGGCCTGGTCAGCTGTGTAACATAAAAGTTTTAGAAGTATCTAAAAAATCTGGATAAATCTTATGTAAGGGTTTAGATATATTTCTGGTAACCAAGTAAGAAGAAATTAGAGACGTTTTAAGAAATTAGAGACGTTTCATATGAGACGAATTAATATAAAATACGCTATTAAAAATTTACTCAAGAATGAGAACATTAATGTACTCTTTTTCATTTTATAGGAACTCACGACCTTTTGCTCTTTCTAACATACCTGAAAAGTGTACATGACTTCAGTTCGCTTGTCTGCTGTTTGGTTTTCTGTACTCTAACTATCGTAAATATACTCGAATTTCCATTTAATTGCTATATGTTATTGAAGTTTACTATGACATATTTTCTATTAAAAATGGAGTGTGCAGCTTTACAGTTTATTTACAGGATCACACAAAATAATGCGGTTACATAATGTTCTATGTGGAAAATTGTTTGCAGTGAATTCTAATGATCTTACACTATATGTAAAATAATGAAATGTTCATACATTATTGATGTGACAAATCTAAATTATATTAGTTGATTTCTGCCCTGCGTCAGATTAACGGAAAAACGCCTTAAAGTTAATTTATTAATTTACAATAAAATGAAAAATGCAAAAATGCTTTATTGTTATCGAAAACACACATTGTGCATAGAAATTTTATAAATCTAGCACATCAAGAAATGAGCGAAAAAAATCGATTACAAAATTCCATCTTTACAAACATGAAACAAGTAAAGTTAAATAAAATATTATAAAAAAGAATTGCCAATTTCGTACAAAGATACTTTCGTACTTTATATTTTGTAAAAGCTTTTTATAATGTTTTTGATTTTAGAGAATTTGTAGTGAAAATTTCACATAATTGGTGTACTTAATTTTTAAGTTTAATTAGAAAGTTTTCAAAAAAAAAAGAAAGAAAGAAAGGAAAAGATTTTCCAATAAAAGTTTTCGAAAGTATAATGAATAATGAAAAATAAAAGCTCACTTAATTTAAAATACTAGAAGTGAAAATAAAAGAGTTTCCAAAATAAATCGTTGAATACTAAAAGCTTACAACAAAAAACATCAAATCCACAATGCCAGAGAGAAATAAAACAAAACAAATAAATAAATTCGCGAACCTTTTTGCATTTCCGTTGCATTTAAAAGTAGTACGGAAACAATGGGAATTGAAAGGTGGAAAAAGCAATCTTAGAAATGAATCAACAGTATAAAGATGTCTAGGAAAACAAAATCCCAACGTTTTAGGCAATAACTTTGAGACTCCTTTATCATAGGAAATTATTTTCCGCAAAGCACTCAAAACAATTTTTCCATCATGTCCATTTTTTTTTCAATTCATTTCTCAAAGCATTTTAAAATATTTCTTTAACATTTATTTCAGTTAAAGAATTGCATTTCAATATGTAAAATAAAATGGAAGAAAATACAATTCAAACATGGATGATTTTGCTGTTTTCATTTATTTTTATGAAAACGTGTAAAAAAAACTGCATTACGTCAGTTTAGTTTCCTCAGATAGCAATTTTACAAATGTTTTGAACAGGTTGTTAATAAGGAAATATTCTATAATCTTTAAGAATGATTTAATTCAGACACTGAAATTAATACAATAAACCCAACACGAGTGAACAATTAGCCAGGGACAGGAATTGAACCTGGGACTACAGCGCACCGTGCCGTTGTTCTAACTACTAAACTACCCTGGCCGATACCGTAGCTCGGCAGTTTCTCATTTTTAATCCATACACTGTAAAAAATGACCAATGTTTCTTATTTTATAAAAATATACTATAACCACGAACGAAAATATAATATAATCTTCTGAGTTATCCAAAATTCTGAATGACGTGTTCCATTGTCTTTTGAACCTCCAGAAACCAGTACATTTCCAAAATTTAAAGAGTTATTTATGAAAACAAAGTATTTTTCGCTGCTCGTATTTTTCAGAAACGTTTCCGAAGGGTTTTTCTAGTGTATTAATTAATGTCCTCAGCCTGTAATACCTGTTTTCGAATGTAATCCATTGATTCTCAAGTAAACGTTTTCAGCCGCATAAGTTAATTTATACATGAAAGAGTAAAGAAATAATATTAATCTTAATGTTATTGTCAACACTGTTAATTTTGCATGTTTGTTAAACATATTTTTTGAGCATGAAAATGTTTACTTGAGAACTGATAGCATTCAAAAACAGGTATTTCAGGCTGAGGACACTAATAAATACACTATAAAACCCCTTCGGTAACATTTCTGAAAAATACGGGCAGCTAGAGAAATTTTGTTTTTATAAATAATTCTTTAAATTTTGGAAATGTATTGGTTTCTGGGGATTCAAAAGTCAATGGAACACGCTGTTCGTAATTTCGAATAACTCAGAAGATTATATTATATTTTCGTTCGTGGTTATAGTATATTTTCATAAAATAGGAAACATTGGTCATTTTTTACAGTGTAGCGAGGAACGCCAGAGGACAGAGATCAAACGGCACTGGTCGACGGGACATCGATGAATAAATTATTATTCCATCGTTACACAATATATATCTCTTAAAGCTCATAAATTAGCGTTTGAATGATGTCAACTCAATTATGATCTCAAAAACCATTTTCATGAAAGGAACCGTAACCGAAACCGAAACCGTAAAGAATATAACGGAAATTTTCATCTTTATGTTGTGTACCATGTTCATGAATATATAAGGTTTCAAACTTATTTTTAACGTATTTTACTCGGTTAAAGTACAAACTATACTGAGTACTATTATCCAGAATGTGGCTGGAAATACATACTGCATATCTGCGAGCCTCCCACTAATCTTCTGTAAAATATGTGTTAATTTGATTCAGGTTAAACATATTTTTAGATATAAATAAACATCAACCACTCAAAAAATAATTTAATAATTTTACAAGAATCTAATTTTATTTTCTAAAAACCCTCATGTTATTGTATTGAAATCATAATACTCTTAAATCCTAATTCATGTAATACTTCTATTGTCAGTAAATCACAAGGAATATTTCTGATCACCTAATAATTTTTATAGATTTCAGATGAGAAATATTTTAGTCTTCCTATTCTTATTATGATTCTTCTCTTTTATTGCAAACAAATGTGCTTACAAATCTTTAATCTTTAATGGAATCTTTAAGCTTAGGGTGAAAACATGTGGTAAAGCGTCTCATACATATTTTTTTATCTCTTGTTTTCGAACAGAAAACATGCTTATATTTACTAAGAACAAAAACCTTTTTTGTAAACCTGCTCATATCGTAAGGATGGATACTGGAAAAGTTCATCCATCCTTAGTATGAATTTATTTCAGGAACTTGGAATTAAAATGTTTTTTTAGTGATATAATATATTTCGATGAATTTGTATCGTATGGAAGTACATTCGTTGAGGTTGCATAAATTTCAGGGCAGTGAGGTTACATAGTAAGTAAATTTCAAGATGCCTGTCCATGCACTTTATCTAGAGGCTGAAACGTTACATTTTATTACGTAACATATTAAAATATAACAATATTAGAAAGTTAAGTTCTGTAAAATCAAAATCAAGACACACTGGAAATTTTACTGTATTGGTACGATTGTTGTAGAAAATTCAGATAATTTAAATTTGTTGCAGTCTAAGTTCTTTTCAATTAAGGTTTATTTGAAACTATATAAGTACCAATTGGATGAAAGAAAACCTCAGTCCATAGGACCTATTTATACTATTAAATGTATGTGGAACAACATTCGCTTAATATCACACATAATTCTATCTTATATATACAAGAAGTGCTAGAATATTACTACATTTTAAGATTGAACTTTCGATTAATGTAAAATGCCCCACATAAAAAAAAACTTAATAACAAACAATCATATGGAGAATACTATCATAGCACTTGTTTAACAAAATAAGTTGAATGCACATATTTTGAGTACAGTACACTATTAGAATTAGGTCAGTTTTAATAAAAGAATACTTTTCAAGAATTATTATGTTGAAAGTGTTTGAGATCAAGTGCTTTAAAGAAAAACTTTTGAATCCAAATATTTAGAGCTAACGATATAGCAGAGGGTCGACAAACCCTTTTATAACCGCGTGCCAAATTTTCTCAAAAAATATTTTACGTGGCCATAACGTGCCAACTAAAAAAATGAATTTAGTGGATTGATAAAAAAAAAAGAATCATAAATACTACAGTAATAATTACAGAAATAATTACATTTTAGAAATTAATAATAAAATAGTGTGTTTAAGTTGGATTTCTATTTTTGCATTCTGGATGAAAAATAATTAATATCAAGTTCATATTCAGTTAATTTTAACAGAATGCAAATTAAACTAAATTCAGTTAGAGCTTTCTATTTGATTTTTTTAATATTATCCATTTGTAAAATAATAACTCACCGAAATATATAGACGAATTAATTGTTAAAATGTGAGGCGTAAGATTTTTTTTTTCTAATAGCTCTGAAATTAAATTTTAAGTTGCCATAATGTTACTATCGGTATCTTTACTACTATCTAATAATCTGTCCTTTTCGATAGTTTTTATATATTGTCTTTTTTGATAAATTTTGAAACAGTATTGAAGTAAATTAGAATTTAATAAGTCGAAATTAAAATTCGTCAATTCACAAGTAATCGAACATAGACAAGATCAGATCACCCAGGTTCGTGCATTTTGTGTAATGTTACTGTATCTTGATTTACAACCAAAAGCAACCTTGTGCCGAAATTATTCTTTCGCGTGCCAAAAGTGGCACGCGTGCCAAAAGTGGCACGCGTGCCATAGGTTCATAGCAAAATGTAAAATTAGAATTATTTGTTATTCTTTAAACGTATGAGATAGAATTAATCTCAATCACGATCTTTTTTTTTCTTAGGCAGTCAAAGTAAAAAAGTCTCCGACGATATTTTTTCTTTGTTCCAGAACACTCGAGATAATTTAATTGGAAAAATAATTTTAGCTGTTTCATTTTTTTTTAGTTATAAGTATGAATAGTACCATAGTTAATGTAATTAATTTTTTAATCATGAAGATAAAATTTTACTTTTAATATTTTATGTATTATTAAATTATATAACTTAGAGAAAATCTATGTTTTTACGTTATGTATTGAAAGTTTGTTACAATTTCTTTATGTAGAGCAAACTGAAGCAAAATTTACGTATATAATTAATTTGAAGATGTTATTACTAATCTATTGGTAACAGTTACATTTTCATGCAATGATTTGTGGCTGAGTTAATGGAGAAGTATACATATTTTTCCACGATCATACTGTACAAAATGCCATGAAACTGTCTTACAAAAAGTCGCTCATAATAATGTGTAAACAATTTTGACAGTCGCATTAATTCAGTATTTCATGCACAGTTTTGGCTCTATTGTATATACTTGACTTTTGGGTATAGCTCTAATTTAAAAATTTAATGGCAGTAGGGCCTGTTTCTTAGTATAGTCATGTCAATTTTTTAGCTCACAGGCTATGAAAGCCTGAGAGCTAATGTGCCCGCTCGTTGTGTATGTACATATGTACGTAATGCTATAACTCTTGATAGAAATATCCGTTTTGCTTCAAATTTTGTTTATAGGTTCATTGTGATAAGGCACTTCCCTGATTAGTTTTGGGGTTTCATTGGTTAATTATAAAGGGGGAACGAGGGGTCTAATCCCCCCCCCTTAATTTAGATAAATGGGTTTTTCATGCAGACTGATCCTATTTGCTTCAAATTTTGTATATAACTTAATTGTGATAAGGCGCTTTCTTGATTAGTTTGGGGGTTCATTGGTTAACTATAAAGGGGGAACAGGGGCTTATTCACCCCCCTTAAGTTCGATAAATTGGTGTTTCATACAGAATTATCTGATTTGCTTCAAATTTTGTATATAGATTCATTGTGATAAGGCGCCTCCCTGGTTAGTTTTGTGGGTCCACTGATTAGGTATACAGGGGGGAACAGAGGGGTTAATCCCCCATTAATTTTTTATCGTTTTCTTTATTTTTCGAGGGCATTATTCTTTGAAATAAGAGTATAATATACAATTTATGTGAATAGCCTGTGAGTTCATTGCCATCAGTTGAACTGGGCATTTTTCTTTTTATTTCCTCACCTGCTGGGCTATTTTCTTAATAATTTTAATGTTCTCGAACAACGTCTTCCTAATTGTCCCTTTAACACGCCAAATGTTAACAAGCATTAGGTGATTTTTTTCCGTATTACCTTATAAGTGACACATTTAATTTCCATTTGTGATTCTGAAATCACTAAATATGCTGTAGTGTATTTGAGTGTGTTGCTGGAGGCTGTGTCCATACGAAGCTCGTTTTTTTAACACTTTCCAACCTAGTTGAAAAGTGTTTATGACTTCGGTTTGACTGGCCGGATGGCCATCTGCCGTCTGTCCGTGCTCTAACTCCCGTAAATATACTCGGATTGCTCTGAAATTTTTATATGTTATTGTAGTACTCTATAGCATGTTCCCTATTTCAACGGAAGTGTGTAGCACTTATAGTTTTTTTACAGGGACACTCAAAAGAATTTCGTTACATTGCGATCTATGGGGAAAAATCATTTGCGGTTTATTTTAATGATGTTACTCAATTTCAAATACATTGTAATTGATATATATCACTAAGGTGCATTACAAGAAGCTTAATATGGAATAGGGTGTGCATAGCACATATAGTAACTTTACAGGAACAGTCAAAAGAATTCCGTTACATTACATCTATGGAGAAAAATCGTCTGCGGTTTATTTAAATAATGTTTCATTATTTTAAACGCATTGAAATTTATATATATCACTAAGGTGCATTACAAGAGGCTTACTACAGAATAGTGTGTGTATAGCAGTCATCGTTCATTTACAGGGAGACACAAAAGAATTCTCTACTGTCTGTTTACAATAATTCCTGGAAGTGCGTTTTAAGTTACTGAACGCGATTTTAAATTGAACTCACTTTTTGTGTATTTACGTGGTGTGTATAAATTCTGTAGATCATATACAGGGAAGCACAAAAATTCGCGAACACATTTCCGTTTATTGACAAACTCCAGAAGGAGAATTTTAAACTGTGCTACGCTTTTCCTAACTGAACTAAAATTTAGCATCCTATGTAGTATATATACAAATTTATAGATCATATACAGGGCTGAATAAAAGTATTCGGATATTTTTCCGAATGCTGTATAGGTTGCAAATTCCTGAAATTATGTTTTTAAATATGTTATGCGTTTTCCAAATTATTTACTTAGATGGTATCTTTCAGCTTATTAAAAGGTATGATTTGTAAAATTATTTTGGAAGCGTTGGAAAGTGTTACATAATCTATGCTTGAAGCATGATTTTTCGTTCTTGTTTTTATTGATGGCTTTTCTAGATAAAAATGGACTTTTCTTTCAAAAATATAAGTTTTGTAAACACAAAAAAAGACATTGCCATTTTAAAAAAGGTCTAAGATTCCTTAAAATCACCCAGTCTCTTGATGTTGCACGAAGACAAAAAAATTAAACTTATATAATACAGGGTTCGTACAGATCAGGGAATTTTCCACGAATTTTACCAGTATTTTTTATAGAGAAACAAATCTGAGTTAAACTCGCGGAAGTTTGCCTTCTTTTAAGGAGAGATGTTCTGTAAGAAAATACAGGTACCGATGAATTTACTGGTCGCAAAATTCCAGGTGCCGTACGAACACTGATAATATAAACGATTACAATTATCTCTTTGAGTATGGAGAACATGGAGAAAAGTCAAGTCATATTTCGATGTCACAAGCATGGAAGAAACTTTTAATAGAATTGAAATAATAATAATGCATCTTTTGCAAATATAGTATAGCAATCTACGTCCCGCAAAGTAGCACCAAAGTAAAGTCACAGTTACGTTACATTGTGAACCTGAGACTAGCTGTGACGTTTCGTGATAAAGATACGACGTCGATTTGACAATTTTTAGCACTTTCCAACAGAGTTTAAAAGTGTTTATGGATTCGGTTTGTCTGTCTCTCTGTCTGTCCATACGTAAATATACTCGGATTTTCATGAAATTGATATATATTATTGTGGTATACTATGGAATGTTCGGTATGGAAAATGAATTGTGTAGCACTTATAGTTTTTTTAGAGAGACTCTCAAAATAATTCCTTTACATTACGGTATATGGGGAAATATCGTTTGCGGTTTACTTTAATGGTGTTACACAATTTTAAACATATTGAAATTGATATGTATCACTGACGTGCACTACAAGATGCTTACTATATAATATAGTGTTAATAGAACATAGTTCCTTTACAGAGACACTCAAAAGAATTCAAGTGCATTACGGTTTATGGTGAAAAATCGTTTTCGGTTTATTTTAATAATATTTCACTATTTCAAACATAATTGAAATTGATATATATACCACAAAGCTGCATTAAAAGACGCTTACTATGGTACATTCTGTATATAGCATTCATTGTTCATTTACAGAGACACACAAAAGAATTCGGTTAAACTACTGTCTGTTCACTTTAATTGCTTGAAGTGCGTTTTCAGTTGTGGCACGCGTTTTTAAATTTAACTACTGTTTTGCCTATTACGTAGTGTGTATAAATTCTATAAGTTATATACAGGGCAGCACAAAAGATCTCGAGTAATTCTTGTTTATTGATGGAAATTCCAGAACGAATTTGATTGGACGGAATGATTTTTCGTTCTTGTTTATTTCTTCTATAACATTTTTTCAAAATAACATGTTGATTTACATCAGGGGTGTCAAACTGTGTCCCGCCGGATACCACTAAAGTTTTATAGAAAACGTTTCCTTATCTGATCATCGAATTTATGTGATTCAAGAAGTCGACACTATTTCTTTAAAAATTAGCGGTATCAGGTAGGCTACAGTTTGACACCCCTGATTTACATTAATACAACTTTACTTTGTCCTCCTTTCTAATTACAAATAGTATTGAAGAGAATGATTTAATGTAACACGAAATATCCAAAACCATTTCCATTTATTAACGTTTCCCAAAACAAATGAAAAAAGATCCTATTTAGTACCTAATGAATTGTTTGTTTTAACGTAATTAAATCCGTATTAATCGAAAATAATAAAAGAATGGTAGAATTATGATCACCAGAAAACTAAACAAGTAATCATATCTTTGTCTAACATGTTTTGATATAAATAAAATTGCAAAAAAAAAAAAAAAAAAAACATTTCAATTTAATAATGTTCTCAAGAAAAGAAAAAAAAATAGACTCTCATGTCGTCCTTATCGAGTTGCTTGTTTTATTAATATAATGAAGTGAGCACTTTCTCAAAGTAATAAGAGAAGGATAAAGTTTTGATTATTAGAAGTTTTTTTTAAGTAAGTCTAATTTTGCCTGAATTTTTTTATAGCAGTAAAAGAAGAAGAGTTACTCCCATTGGTCTGTTTAAGGAATTTACTTTTCAGTATTTCAACGAAATAACAGAAATAAGGGATCTATTTTCGATAATCCATATTAAGTTCTATGTTTTAATTTACTGAAACCAATTCTATTCGAAAGTAATTGTAGAAAAGTAGAAGTATGATTAGAAAAACACTTGTCAAGTAATCTTCCTTTTGCCAGTATATTTTTTACACATATCAAAATGAAAATTATTCCCGTTGATAGTTTTCTTAGTTTCAGCATTAATCTTTTTTTTTTTTTTTTTTAGTATCTAATCCTAATAAAAAAGGAAATGATTTCTAATATAGTTGTTATGAAATCGCATGTTCTAATATTCTGACACCAATACTCCCCCACCCTAACAGAAGCGAAATGTAATTAAGATTATCAAAAAATTGGACAAGTAATTACATTAAAGAAATATTCGCTATATCTTTGCAATATCTTGGTCGTTATTAACAATACTGTTACGCAATATTGCCCCATCATTTCTGTGTTTACAATGTGAAAATCTTTCATAAATTTTGTCAATAAACTTTGCAGTATTTCTTTGCCAAATATTGGCTTTCGTTGCAAATTTGTTTTCAACGTAAGTATGATAATTTTCCAATCTTAATATTTTATTGGAATAACTTCCCATGAATGATTCTCATGAGTGATTCCCATGAAGGATTCCAATGAGTGATTCCCCTGAATGATTCCCATGAGGATTTTTCCGATGAATTTTCATTGAATAATGTCCCAATATTAGTGCAATATGCAGGTTTAATATAACGAATAAAATCAATAGTGGTTTGCTATTCGTTGAAGGACAAAATTTTTATTAGCGACACATCACGGTCCTATTTCCTTCACCTTTCTATCGTCTCCAAAAATTCATACGTCACAAATGGACGGTTTCCAATCAAGATTGCTAGTTTTAAAAATATATTCTTACGGTGGCAATGATCTGCGCTTTCCCTTTTGCTTTTATTGCTCCGACATGACTTTTCAAATATCGCATAATTTCATCTTATACAGCCTCGAATAGGAAAAAGTACTTTCAAATGTTTGTAAATTGTACATCCATTTAGTCACTTTTCACGTCTTTTTTTAGATACTTTTCAAGTATCGTTTTTTAATACTTTCCAAAATAGTTGAAAAGTGTTTATGAATTCGGTTTGTCTGCCCTTATATCTGTCTGTCTGTTCGAACTCTAACTGGAGTAAATATACTCGGATTGACATGTAATCGATATATGTTATTAAGGTTTACTATGGTACATTCGGTATTGAAAATGAAGTGTTGCAGAATTTATAGTTCCTTTACGGGGGCATTCAAAAGAATTCCGTTACATTGTTGTCTATGTAGGAAAAATCATTTGCGGTTTATTTTAATTAAATTATACTATTTGAAACATAAATGAAATTTATCTACATTATTGAGGTGTATTTCAACATTGTTACTATAGAATATATTTTGTTTAGCAATTACATTTCTTTTGCAGGAGCACTCAAAAAAAAATCTGTTATATTAAGATTTATGGAGAATAATCGTTTGCGGTGTAATTTATTGATGTTACACTGTTACAATAATAATGAAATTAATATGAATTTCTGAGGCGCACTAAAACATGATTTCTGTGGAAATGGTGTGTAAAACATTTATTGTTCAAAACATTCATCATGCAACACATTTATCGTACTCACAAAAGATTCAAAAGATTTTGGATACAGTACTGAATCCAAAATATTGTCTGTTAAGTACAGTTGCTTCAAGTGTGTTTTCAATTGTGATATGTGTTATTAAGTTTATTAACTAGTAAATAAAGTACTATATTTAATACGCTAAGAGATGTTTGTAGATTATAAATAAAAATCATATATAGGGCTATGCAAAAAACTGGATGCATGGCCGCCAATGAATGTTAATTCCTGAAAATGTGATTTCAGTAGTTTTAAAAGTGTCTTAGCCTGAATTAAATTTTAGATTAATATTTGGTGTCTATAAATATATTTAGGTAATATATAGGGATGTACAAATGCGTTCAAGTACAGTTCCGTCTGTTGGTAGAAATTGGTGAAGGTGAATTTTCAACTGTCTTGCGTCTTTTCTTACAAAACTAAATTTTAGCATACTATGCTGAATATATACAAATCTATAAATCATATATAGAGCTGCACTAGAGATTTCCCGTACCTTTTCTGTTATTGGTGTTAATTTCTGAAATCTTGTTTTCAAATATGTTGTGCGTTTTCTAAAATGTTCACTTAGGTATTTTCTTTACCTTATTAAACGGCGATGCTTTGTTAAAATAGCCTGGATGTGTTGCAAAGTGTTTCATAATCTATGCTTGACGAATGATTTTTCTTTTTTGTGAAATATGCAAATAGTGCACAGAACATTTGAGGAAAAGTTACCACCATTTGAAATTAATTGTCCAGAGAAAATTGAAAATAAAAATAATAATAATAAAATCAGATTAAACGTAAGGCACGACACTTTGGCTCTAAACTAAAATTGTCAACCAAAAAGACAGATTTTCATTTTATGTTGAACATAAAATAAACATCAAGATAAGTTAAATTCATTAAAAGTTAATTTGCATCAGAATATGCTCGTAAGTGTAATTATTTTTTCATAGTAATTCGGAACATATTTTTTTTGTTAAACAAATGTTTTTTCTTATTATTATTATTTTCTTATAATAAATAAGGACTTTACGTTGTATATTCAAATGTGAAAATAATACAATAAGTTGTTACCCAACGTACACTTTATTCCAAAGATGTTAAAACAAATATGTAAACATTATTTTTGTGATTTTAATGTTTACATCTTTGTTCAAAATATAGGAATAATGTGTACGTTGGATAGACATTTATTGTTTTGTTTTCACATATTTTCTTATATTTTGTATTTTATACCTAACATAAATTTATCGTCAGAATTAAGATTTTTATTTACGTCACGTAACAAAAGAATAAAAAAAAAAAGAAGTCTCATGTTATTCTTCTAAAGTTTCCCTTACATGACAATTATATACCTTCCCAAAGAATTGGGAAAAATCTGAGTTAAGATTATCAAAAAATTGCCAGGAATCCCATTTCTTTTGCACATAAATTTGATAGATAACAAAAGAAAAATTACTTTCTTCACACTTTAGAATTTTATCAGTTTCTTTCCCTTTTTCGTGAGAAACTGGAGTAAAATAGTAGCAAAATCTTTAAATTTAATTATATGAGTCGGGAAAAATTCCAAAGAATATCATCCCCATTAAAATATGCTTGATAAATTGACACTGTTTAGGATTGTAAGCTGCTAAGTTTAAATTTAAAGGAACAAATTTAATGTAATACATTTTTATGTTAGATTTTTTATTTCGTACTAAAACCATTCATCATTTAATAAGAAGAACGCTAAAAGATTGTACTAAAATATCTTTCTTTAAGGGGAAATAAGGAACCCAATAAGAGGATTTAAGGACATTTTTGGACAATTTTTAGTGTGCTGTTTTTAGTAACTGTGACAACAGCGAGGGTTCGATGTCTAAATTAAGTCTTTTTTCATGACACTGCTTCAAAAGTTGTTTATTTAAACATTTTTTTACAAAATTATTTTTTCCTCAGAGCTTGCACCATGAGTGCACATGCAAAATCTAATAATAAACATCTTTCTGCTATAGTTATGGACAAGGTGAAATACTTGCTGAAAAAGTAAAAAGAAAAAAAAAATTAATCAAATAGTTAACTTTATCGCCTCATTATATACTGATGAAGCCCAACACTATGCGCTCCAATATTATGGAACTCTCGTTTTTCTGATGTCCGTAATACAGACTTTGGAAATCGAATAAAGACTAAGCCGACATGCAGACTACGCTTTTGAAACTTAGTAAGGCGATATCTCAATTAACACTTTCTGCATGAAACTCTGCTGTAAAAATTGCTACTTAAAAACATTGACAAAATTAACTTATTTTTCAATTGTTTAAATGCAGCATTTGTTAATATGTAAAATCCAATAATGCACCCCATTCTGCTCTTGTAGTGGACACACTGGAATTCTAGCAAAAAAATTTCAAAAATAAAGTAAATAAAATTTTTTTCTTTAGAGGAAAATTATATTGATTTTTGTTTTAACTATTAGGCTGTAGTCAGCATAACTGTCGTTATGCTGATCGCCGTAATGACGAATTTTAAAAGCGAATACGGGTAAGCCCGTATCTACGCTTTTGAAAGCACTGAGAGCTACCATAACCCCATGCACTCTATATTCTGTAGAAACATGTTGTAGTGACTTCAGTAATGCATATATTTATTTCATTATTTTAACAAAAAGTATAAATCCAATACAATACAAACGATTTTCTCCTATAGCTCTTAACTGAATTATTTTGTGTGTCCCTGTAATCAAACCATCAATGCTACGTACCCCATGTTCGATAAGGAACGTTCTCTATTAAACCCCCAAACCATCTGCACATTACATGGTAATCTAAGCATTTTTAGGAAGATTAGAGCGTGTACAAACGGAAAGGCAGAACAACAGTCACCAAGACAGACAAACTAATCAGAAATACATTTCAGCTTGATGGAAAGTTTTTTAAAAGACACTGTTAGACAAAATGCACATGAAGAAATATTGGACAGGGATGTCCACCATGGTGATATACCAGGCTAATATTAATGGACACCATTAAGAAATGCATCGGTTTGATGCAAAAATGTAATTTCAACTTAATAAATGTATTCTGAATTAAATTTTAGTCATATCAAAGAAAATATCAAAAGAAAACAGCTTAACCCCAGGCATAACATAAAAAGAAACATTTTTTCTTATTAGAAACTACCAAAAATAGCTATAAGATAACCACATGGTCTCACTATTTGAGTTGAACTGATTTCACTCATGTTCAGATGGCTTGAAGTTTCTATAATTCGAGGTCTTAACATTATAGGGCTGTAGCAGCAACATACGATGCGAATTTCTGTATGACTTTCAAAGCCTATTACATACGTTCAAAGTTTAATGTGTCTACTACTGGTACAGTAGTATGTATGACTAAAAGAAAAATAGATGAAAGAGTTAAAGAACACGAAAGAGATATAAGATTAAATAAAGAGACTACGTTGTCTCTTTAATGGCCCGACTAAACAATAAATCCCTAATACAGATAAAGTTTAAAGAAGTACAGAAACTTGCAAATTATAATAATTTAAATTACGTATTAATGCCTGAAGCTATCGAGATTAGTACAGAAAAATAAGAAATGTGCAATAATCTATTGCACGCTACAATCGGCAACAGATGGCGCCATTTCTTAAATTTTAGAAAGACCGGAAAAGCTCGAATTAAATCAAGAGGTGACGAGGAACTGACAGTAAACTGAAGATGCCCAAGAAGGAAGGGTAAAAATATTTTTATGACACATATGATGGTTTTAAAGGAATGACTTCTCCTATTAAAAAAGTTAAATATATATATATTTTTTAATGACATCTTCTTAAATTCATGTCTGTAAATAGGTAATGTGACGTAAAAACTACAGTACAATGTCTGCAATTCTTAAAGTGCATATCACTGATACAGTATCCACTGCTGGTACACTTACCTTAACTGTAAGTAACAGAAAACCAAGCGAGTTAATTCAAAGGAGATAGCAATGATTTCTCTAGGTGTAAAAATTATGAGGTAATTTGCGATCATATTATTAAAGAATTAAAGAAAGAATTACGATCATATTAGAAAAGCATAACAGTATATTAACTTTTTGTTAAGGTGAAATTAACAAAAAGATTCTTTAAAAAATCTTGTATTTTCCATCCAAAACACATATACTAATATATGCAAATCACATTAACTCCGAAATTTATGAAAGAAGCAGATTTACGTTTATCAGAAAATTGCCATGCATCAAATTTCTCTCGCAAATATGTGTGGTAGATTTCAAAAGAAAATTTACTTTTTATGTTCTTTCAAATTTCACAATCATTCATTTCATATTTCCAATAAATTGTACTAACAAACCGTAAAAGATTTTAACTCAAGTAACATGTAAAGTAAATTAACATATAATATCACTTTGAAGTCCTGAAATTAATGGCTTTTTTGAAAATGTTTTAAAAAGAATTCCAAGTGTTTATGAAATCCGTGTACAGTAAATTATTATACATACCTGAAGATAGAAAATTCTATTTGCTTTAATTTATATATTATGAATTTCGGATTGATGACAATAGTTGGGTGAAAGTGCTTTGAGAAAAAAAAAATTAAACGGAGGTCATGATAACTCACTATAGACGGAACATAGAACAATGATACAATCTAAAATAATTTTTTTAGTCTAAAAGCTAATGACTTTTTAATCCAAAAGCATGTAGATTTTCTCCAATAAAAGGCATTTTCTGTGAAGTGGCATTATTCAAAATGTAAATTTTTAACAAAAAATTTCATTAATTAAAGATACACAGAAAAGCGCAATAGTGATACGTCGTATTTCACAAAAACATGTGTGCCTATTATTAATTTTTCATTAATTTCTGATTATAGAATGCCCAGATATTTTGAAAATGCTATTCCGAAAAAAAGAAACAAATTTAAAATTTTCGTTCCTGTTTACTAGCTATGGCGTGCTCTATAAGCATAGTATGCTTTAAGCGACAAAAGGATTTGGAAATTTTGAACCGGTCTCATTGGTTTTAACCAAATATTTGTTAATAGACCAACGAAAAAAAAAGTATACTTAAAAAAATTAAAGAAAAGCCTGCAGTACAACAATTTAAAATATGACAGCTTATACGTTTGAATATTTGGAATTGACAAACAATATTCTTTCTCACCCCAAAATAACAACAACAACAACAATAATAATAATAAATAACATATTATACTGAAATCCATAATTGACGGAATTTATATTTTTTAAAATCTTCATTGTCGTTTAAAATCATGATTTAAAAATCAAAACAAAACGGCTTTCAAGCAGCAAAACGAATTGGTATTGTGACCACAATTATATATTATTCTTAAATATATATATATATATATATATATATATACCTTTTCTTTTAATCAGATTGCAATCGATACCTTCAGTATTAAGATAAATTAATTTGTAGTAATTAACTAAAGAAAAACTTAATTAACAGTAGGGTCTTATTACGTCTAGGCTTTAACAAGAAAGAAAAAGAAATGTTAAAACATTTTTAGATTTTTTTAAACAATAAAATAAGAACACTAGAAAAAACAAAATGACAGATAAAAATTCTCAATAGATTTTATCCAATTTCTTCCTTGGTGTTTTTTTTTTTTTTACTTGAGGGTATTAATTGCTTTAAGCAAAACCCGTCTTTAACTAAAAGTTTAGAAAATAATTATTTTCTCCACATAAATTATACCTTTTCCCATTTTATTCCTTTATCATTCGAAGATATATTTTTAATCTTAAATCAAACGCAGCAATAATTTATTTTCTCACTATATAGTGAGAAAATGTATAATGTATGATTGTATCTATAATGTATGATCTATAATGTAAGTTTTTAAAAATATAGTACTGGATAACTATATTTAAAAAAAAATCCTTTTGTATGTACACATTTTTTCTTCACACTTTTACCAAGCTTATTACTGGTAGCTTTTAGTGCTGGTATGTTTAAAGATTGTGCTTTTTTTTATTGTTATTTTTATTGTCTTTTTTATCATTTTCTGAACTGCAAAGTTTGAAATTTAAGCAAGAAAGCTTTGGATTGTTTTCTTCTTTAAAGAACATATTCATTTCAATGCTGCCGAATACTTCTTAAATACATAAGTTGAATAGGATCTGCATTCTTCTATTGTTCTAACCATTTCATAGCTGCTTTCAAACATTCAAAAGCTTATGTGATGGGACTGGATCATTTGGTACTTTCGTGGTATAGCGGCCTCCGAGAATGAATCGCCAAGCGACCAAGATTTATCGCCAAATTGTAAAAAATACATGACATTATTAAAATATACGATATATATAGCATTTCAATAGCATATGACCTATTTATAGTCATATATCACGTATATATATATTACATACGTATATGATGTATATATGGCATATAAGACGTAAATAATGTGTACATAATGACGTATAAGGCACACATACGAGCATTAGAAAGCATAATTAAGCTTTGCTATGATCTTAGCAAAATCGTAACTGCAGTCTTGGCATAATCATAATTGTGGGGGCCGCTATAACACGAAAGTACCAATAATTTTTATAACATTCGTATTCATTTTCTTCGATCCATTTATCTGGAAAACATTTTCGATTTCAACGGCCGTCCTAAAAAGATTTCAGAATAAAAGAAGGGTGTTCGGATAATTAGACAGTTCGGTTAATTGGAGTTCGAATAATCCGGCGCTATACTGTACAATCTTTAACAACAACAACAACAACAATAAAAGCATTAAAAAGTAATATTTCTGTATTTTTAAAATAATAGCTAAATAAAATGCTTGAATCAACACCTCTCTTTCTTTTTCTCTCTGTCGCTTTTTATATTACTTGCTGATTTTATTCCTGATAAGCAATAAATATTTTACCAAAAAATTACAAAAGGATTTTTTTCACATTTCTTTTTTTTCAAATGATACTTTAAAATTGTTAATGAAGGTGGATCATGGTATTGCTCTTTTTCATGTCTAATACAAAAGAAGAAAATCTCGGAAAAATCGCTTACTTATCTTACTTTTGTTGCTTGAAATCGTTACAGTTACTCCCAATAATCAATGGAATTTGAAAACAAATTTTTTTTTTCAATAAAGTATTACAGTAAACTCCCGACTGTCCGGCCTAATGTGGCGGAAGGGTAGGCCGGACAACAAAAAAGCCGGATAGGCCGAAGTTCCATAAATATTTACTCACTTCCGGCTTTCCCCCCTCCATAATATAAAAAACACATGTTACACATTTTAAGATACATTTTATATATACAGTACATAGTTTCAAAATAAGCAAAACATTAAAGTAAAACGTAAACCTAATTCGGAAAAAATGAGTAAATCTTATTTGACTGTTTATGGATAATTGATTGCACAAATATGAAAAGTTATGCATAAGATAAAAGAGTCAAAACAGGCAGTTTTTAGTTTTTGAAAAAGTCTTTGATAGATGACCGCTTGCTCCTTCCTGTCGTGAGTCAGCACTTCCCACGGACGGGAACCTGCCTGTATCGGTCACTCACAACATTTCTCATTTTTTTACTAGGCCGAATAGTAGGGAGGACCGGATAGTCGGGAGTCGGATAGTCGGGAGTTTACTGTATTATTTTAAAAGGTAAGGAGAACATTTATTTAGTGAAATGTATTTTAGCACAAGAAATTTGTTTATTGAACATATACATCAGACTTGTGTGCTTGATACAAATATCTGCTTATAAATTTTCGTCAGTATGAGGACTGGATTGACTGAAGGAAATAACAACGCTGAATAATTACAACTAAACTAACTCTACAAAAACGGTGTAACGGAATTGAGGAGAGTCGAACCCGCCGCCTTCTCCTACGCTCTGGAGCGATTAGCGGAGTGGTGTCTTAACCACTCGGCCACAGTGGACCCAGGACAAGAAATCGGAAAAATTAAAGTGGGCTAATGTATTTTGCAAGACCTCCTTATCATAGTATCAGACCTCACAAACAAGTTTCCCTTGACCGCTATACTTGTCATGCTACTAGCGCCATCAATCGTCAGTAATAGGAGTATTTACGACACGAAATTTTTCCACAGCTCCATTTGTTTTATGCATTTGCTTATGAACTAGTATCGGTAGCATAGCTGCCAACTTTTATGCTTTTTTCCTACCACTAAAATTTTTTAGTAAATTTTATCTTATTAAATTGACAAGATCGTGTGATTACATGATGAAAAAAATTCTATTAAATTTTATTCGTACCAAAAAAGCGTAAAAGTTGGCAGCTGTGCGGTAGCAGAGCTGCTAGATTTTTCTATAGATTTTTCTATTCTCTTTTTGGATACTAGTTTTTTAGTACAGACAATTTTGTTTTGTTTGATCGGAGAATTCTGGGATTTAAAAGAACAACATTTTCTCTAAAAATATACTGGTGTTCAAAAAGCCGGAGATTTGGCAACTCTGCGGTAGTACCCACCAGGCGGCGATACTTTCCGGAGAAAGTCAATAATAAGTTGGCAATTACCGCGGACATTTTCTCCCATAGACTTTCTCCGGATTGTCAAGTCTGATCTATGTTAAGGGAGTCTTGGTATTTTGGAAAAATAAATAAATTCCCAGTTTTTTTTAAATTTGTCTTTTTTAGAAATTAAAAAATTTTTTCCAGTATTAATATGAAAGTAGTAAAGAGTAATAATGACTTATTACACGAAATGTTTAATTAATCAAGTATAAAATATTTTTTACCATATTTGCAAAAAAAATGTTTTAGGATATAATTTTTGTTTTACTTTAACCCATTAAGCGCCACTATATATATTAAACTATTTTTTTATGGAACAGTTGTTTTTTTTCTTTATGAATAGGAAGTTTTTAAAGTATTTCTGAAGAAAAAAAAAAATTCGAATATTTAGGAAAAATAGCATGTTTCCAAAATGGGAGCAATGGCTCTTAATGGGGGTAAATTTTTTCAAAATTTTTACTTATGCCTCCGTGCATTTATGGTTGTTATTTCACTGTTCTGTAGTTATAAAAAGGGTAATATCATTCTGAAACTGATATTTTACGAATAATTCATATAAATTAGTCCAACATCTACATTTATAATAAAAATAAAACATAAAATTACCGATTCCATAAGCATTTTCATTATCCATCTCTTTATTTTTCCCATTTATATAATTTTTGTCCTACTATTTTAGATGAAAATGATGGAACATTTTTTATGCAGCATTATATTATTTTTTTGCGTTTTCTAAAATTGATTTTTTAACTTTTTTTTTCCCCATATTTCGATTTGAAGATTCGTCTGAACTTTCATCTGAAATATCAAGTCTGCTTCTAATACTTTGTCTTTTTAAAATTCTAAATCAGATATTTCTTGATTGTCTGTTGATTTAGAATTTACGAAATATTCTACTCCACCAAATATAACATGGGATAAATCGTCGCATAAATTATTTTCTATTACATATGTAATAGAAAATAATTTATGCGACATACATATGAGGAAGATATCTTCGTCGTATGTTACAATACTTCAATCAGGTGGCAAAAAAAATCAATTCTGGAACAGCCGAAAAATCATCCAAATCTAAAAAATTGTTCAATCATCTTCCATGTAAAAAAATCAGAAAAAAAAAAATGTAATGATGAAAAATAAAGAGATGGATAATGAAAATGCTTATAGAACTGGATTTGTCATTTTGTTTTTGTATTATAAATGTAAAAGTATGAAATCTTCTTTAAATATCAGTTTCAGAATGATATTATCCCTTTTATAGCTAATAAACCGAAAAATAAATACCATAAATGCACGGAGTCAAATGTACAGTCGTGGAAAAAAAAAAACTGAACACCCCCCACTAACTCTGCAACAAATTATAGTAGAAGGAAGTGACTGGTACCAAACGATTGGAAATAAAGTCTATTTTTAAATGATGTATATAAAATTTGCTTAGGGGCCATCTACATATAAAAACACACCCAAACTTTGTTTTTTTCAATAGCAATACTCAAATTTGACAACATATTTGAAATCTGCAGTTCAAACTATGCCTAGATACCAAATTTCATTAAATTCCTACGATTAGTTTCTGAGAAATTAATTACTTTATAATGAGCATATTTAAGGGGCTGTATCCAAATTGAAGTTCGGTTCTCGATTGTTGAAATGCTGCAGAATGTCACTTCTTTTAATGTGTTATGTTTTACCGATATGACCATTTTACTCACTTAATAAGTTTCGGTTATTGTTATATGCGGTAAAATAATGTTTACAACTGTTGAATTATCCGATTTTAACCCCTTGGGGACAAGTGACACGTATACGTGACGCATAAGATGCTCAGAATCCTCGATTTTTCCCACCAGTTATTTTTTATTGTAAGCTTTGCTTTACTATATCTTAGCATTTCCACGATTCAATCAGACGAAAATTTCTGTTTTAGAAAACCAGTGGTAAATTATTAAAAATTCTGTAATAGACGCACTTCACGAAGGGGTTAAAAAACCATAAGATTATTTGTAATTAAAATAGTTTTAGAATATGTAAATGTTATTGGAATTTTACAGGTGCTTTTATAATGCTGTTTCTCAGATTTTGCATCTATTTGACTCGCCTTTTTTTTTTAGTTTATTGTCAGAAACGTGAATAATAGTGACAAATACAAAATGTAGAATTTAAAAAAATATTATAAAGCAGCGTACGGAATCAAAGTAAAAAAAAAAAAAAAAAAACCCGCAGATAAATTGTTTTTTAGTCTGAAAATAAATCCAGACATTGCTTTTTTTTATTGTAGCGAGGGAGGTGGGGGTGTCGCAGGATTTATATTCCGATTTATTTGAAGACCTAAAACTAAATCTATGTTATAAAGACATCTGAATAACTTTACATTCGTTATTCTCCTTCGGAATAGGGTTAATAATTCTATGATTAAACCTATTCTGGTAGTTCATTTGAAATTTTACAATTAACGCATTAATGCCTCTTGGCAAGAAAACTTACCGTTTGCCATTTATTATTATTATTATTATTATTATTAGATTTTTTTGCACACTGCTAGCGATTGGGAAATAATCTTGCTTATCAGAAAACCATAAAAATAACTTGTATTTTTTTTTTCAATTAGCCTGTTTAATCGAGTAGATCTAAATACGAAAGTTATAGAAGAAAAAGCTTAATTATTTTAAGTTCGTTATTAATGGAATAAAAACTGAACATCCATACATATTTGTAAAGATTACAATTTTTGATTGATATACAAAAGTTAATAAAAGTTTAAATTAGCATTTTTAAGTAACAAATACTTTCGCGTTAATACTTTATCTAACAACCATTTAGTGTAATATTGCAAACAATTTAACAAGATTTGAGAAAATCTTGTTTTAATCCCAGCCTATGAGTATAATATTTTCTCAAACAGAGATGAGCGCGCTCCGACCCGAATATCGATTCTTACCACTAAATTTTAATAGTATTCTCCAACGTAAAGAATTTCAGAAATTTTGTTCTTGAATAAGGTAACAAATACTATTAAAATTTAGTGGTGTCAATCGGGATTTCGAGTCGGAGCGCTCCCATCCCTGTTCAAACTATGATTTAATGCACATCATAGACGGCCCCTTAAAGCAGCATCTTGTCGTTTTTTAAGCGTAATTTGAAAACTACTTGGTAGAAAAATTTAAAATTTTGAATACACATAAAGCAGGACATAATAAATATAAATCCATCAAAAAAATTGTAGATTGCAATTCATAATTTTTTCGAATATTAATTTCATAATTCATAATTCAAATTATAAAATTATAAAAATTACAAATTTGACATATTTATGTTTGGGCTTTTTAGTATTATAACCAAAAAAAATAACACATTAGAATTATAATCTCAGGAGATATTAATAAAAATATGAAAATGTAATTTAACATTAGAGGCTCTAAAATTTGAATGTTTATAACTCGAAAACTTATCATCCAAATGACTTAAAATTTTGTATCTAGGCATAGTTTGAACCGAAGATTTAAAATATCATGTCAAAAGTGGGTGTTGCCATTGAAAAAAATAAATTTGAGGTTTGTTTTAATATGTAGATGGCCCCTTAGGCAAATTTTAGATATATAATTTAAAAGTAGACTTTATTTCCAATCGTTTGGTACCAGTAACTTCCTTCTACTACAATTTGTTGCAGAGTTAGTGGGGGGGGGGGGGGTGCAGTTTTTTTTTCCACGACTGTACACGTTTTCAAAAACATTACCCCCATTAGGAGCCATTGCTCCCATTTTGGGAACAACTTTCGGTAATTGTGATTGATCTATTATACATATTAATTCTGGATTGATGTTGTTTAATATAATACACTGTTATAAACATATTTTAACTAAAAAATATAATTTTTATTATACAGTTTTTTTTAAATATTTCTTTCGAGTACGGCCAAAAAGCTATTTTTTGTCTTTTTAAACACATTTTAAGAAATAGAAAATTCTAATGAAACTTTAAAAAAAATTTCAGAAGTCGTCTATTATATTCAAAATTCAAATAACAGGAACCTTTTAACAATATATAAAATACTCACTTTAGAAAAAAATCATAAAGCAATGTTCCCAAAATGGGAACAATGGCGCTTAATGGGTTTTAAGATACTTTAGGCCTTTCTCTAATGAAGTAGAAGACTATTTTCCCAAGATTTAATTGATATTTATTTAACTATATGTAGTCTCATTATTTCTATATTTTAAACTGGTTCTAAAATTAAAAAGAATTTTAAATTAAATATTGTGGTAACAATAACAGTAATATAACAACAACAATAATAGTATTAATAATAAATAGCACACTAGCTCTAATCCATAATTAACGGATTTTTTTTTTACATTGTTTTTTAAAAGCAGGACTTTAAAATCAAAGTGGCAGATTTAAAGCTGCTAAACAAATTGATATTGTGACCACAAATGTATATTATTCATTAAAAAATAAAATTCACATCTTTTGTTTTAAAAGTAATGCAATGAATACCTTCAATGTAAAGATAATTTAATTTGTAGTAATTAACTAATGGAAAACTAAAACAAAACATAATCTACGTAACGGTATTGGGTTTAGCAAAAAAGGGAAAAAATGTTAAGACATTACATTTTCTATTACTTTTTAAAGAATAATATAAAAACGGTAGAATAAATAAAATGATGTATTAAAAAAACCTCAATAGGGTTTGTACTCTTTCATGTTTATTTTTTATTTTTTTGTATCTGTGGATTTGAATTGCCTTAAGCATAAAATATTTTTTAACAAATGTTTTACAAAAGTATCCTTTTTTCGCTTAGAATATACCTTTTTCCACATTATTCCTTTATAGTATATCCTTTATGTTGCTCCTTTTTTTAAATCTTAAATCAAACATGGCAATAATTTCTTTGTATATAATTGAAACAAAAACATCGTTTTATTTCTTCAGAATCACCGCTTTAACAAAAAAGAGGCATTTAAAAAAAATTCGATATAATAGTTAAAGTTAATAAAATAATAGAACTAAATTAGCTATAGAATTCTTCTCTTTTTTCTTTGCAGATTTTTACATAAGTTGGTGGATCCCGATAAGCAATAAGTATTTCACCCAAAAATTACGAAAGAAAGTTATAAGAGCAGACTTCAAAGATCTCTCTGCCCTAAAAGAACGAAAGACATTTCGTGTGTCCACTTGCCAATCTTGAAATTGCCGTTCGAGAGGCTCTGTCACAGTTGATAGCGAAGGAAGTGCCTGGCTCTTTGCCCGTGTACCAGTGGTGGCTAGGTGGGACCTTCCACTCCTTTGTAATTTCAGATTTAACTCTAGATTGATGCTCTGAGTAGGTAAGGGCTGAACAACCCTCCTTGGCCAAGCGATCAGCTTGCTCATTGCCATAAATGTCGACGTGGGATGGAATCCACTGAAAATGAACATCATGGAGCTTTGAAAAAATTTTAGGTTTAAGAGGATGGAAATACTAGTTTTATCTCCAACTGTAATCCAATTGTGAAGGTGTTGAAGGGAGCTGCGACTGTCGTAAAGAATCCAGAGGTCTCCGAAGTCCCGCTCGCTGAGAATAGCCTCAAGGCCTTGTTCAATTGCAATAAGCTCGCTTTTAAAGACTGAAGAGAAATCAGGGTTACGGAGACTGATGGACAAATTTTGCCCTGGTTTCTCAATGTAGATCCCACTGCCAGCGTGGTTGTCCAGTTTACTGCCATCCGTATGTAATTTTATGGCGTTATCAAGGAACTCCTTTATATTTTCTAATGCTAACTGCCTGAGATGAGCTGGTATAAGGTCCTTCTTTTTGACCGGAACAGAAAAGTCGAAGTGAAAATGGACTCTGGGGAGTCCCTCTGAGGGATTCAGAAAAGATTTTAAGTAGTAGGGCTCAACCCCACTATAAGGCAAGTGCAGGAGTACAACATGACTGAATGGGCTGTTTTTCTTCAATCTCTGATTATTACGCCAGTTGTTTAGGTATAGGGAAGTTTTGGTATTTTGACCATAGCTAGAAAGTTTGTTGAAATATTTGATGAGGTTAGCTTTTCTTCTAGTTTGGAGAGGTTGTAGGTCAGCTTCGTAGAGAACTATCTCTTTAGGACAGCTACGTCTCAGCCCAGTAATTATTATCGCAGCACTGAGTTGAAAACCCTCTCCAATTTATCCAAGATGGTGGCTGAAGCACAGCAGTACACAGGAAACCATGCTCCAGGATTGGCATAATGAGTGAGAAATATGTATCTCTTAAAGTGACTGCATCGGCTCCCCAGTCTTTGCTCGCTATATATATTTAAGTATATTTAATCGTATTCTACACTTTGAAACAATATGTTCGATGTGCTTGTGACTTGTCCATTCAGGATCTAAAATATATCCGAGATATTTTGTGTGCTTCTCATAAGCAAGGTCATTAATTTTGGCTGATAGTTGTATAATCTTTTATTGGTTCTAAATAAAGTGACAATAGACTTGACAGAGTTGAAACAAAGTTTGAACTCCGAAGCAAAGTCTGAAAAGGTAGAAATAGCGTTGTTGAGATTCCCTTCCATTTCAATCAAATCATTTTCAGAGCACCAGAGAACTATGCCGTCAGCAACTTCCACCCCACTGGAAGGTAGTTATTATTATGGTAATAACAACAATAATAGTAATAATAATAGATAGCATACTAGCTAATCTATAATTAATAGACCCCCCCCCCTTTTTTTGTCTTTTAAAATCACGACTTTAAAATAAAATAGAATTTTAATCAGCTCAACGAATCGATATTGGGACAAAAAAGATATATTATTCTCAAAAAATAAATTTACGTAATTTCTTTTAATAAGTTTGCAATGAATACCTTCAATATTAAGATAATTTAATTTGTAAAAATTAACTAAACGTGAATTAAGAAAACATAACAAAAAATAACAAAACATAATTTAATTAATAGTACTGGTTTTAACAAAAAAGAAAAAAAAAACTCAAAACATTATATTTTTAGATATGTTTACAAAATAAAATAAGAACGGTAGATTAATTAAAATGATAATTAAAAAATCTCAATAGATTGCATCCTCTTTTTTTTTTTTTTTTTTTTTTTTTTTATACTTGGTTTAAAATATTTTTTTTTAAATTTCTTTGTAATAAATAATTAAAATAAAAACCCAATTACTTTACAGTACAAGTTTTTAATAAAAGTAGCATATCTTTTGAAAATAATTCTAATTTCTTTTAAATAAATAAATAGAAACGAAATAAAATAAAATGATTGATCAAAAATCTGAAAATAGTTTTTTTCTCTCTCCCTTAATTGTTGTTTTGCTCTACTAGTGAATTTTAATTACATTAAATATAATTAAATTAATGTAAATAAATTTAACAAAAGTATTCTCTTTTCACATGGGATGACATTAGTCCTTTATGTAGATTCTTAATAATTTTTTTAAAATATGAAAATAAACACGCCGATAATTAATTTCTTCCTAATTAAACAATCATAATAGTGATGTTATTAAAAGTAAGGACACTTGAAAATGTAGAATTTTAAAATAATAAAATATAAAAGAATGTTAAAAACATGGATAGAGATAAGATATTAAAAGAATTTGAATTTCTCGCTCTGTTGCTTTTTTATAACCTGTTGATTATGATTCCCTCTAAGCAGAAAATACTGCTTAGAGATTTTCTGCAGCAGAATTCTCTAAGCATGTGCAAGGAGATAAACGTCTGAAATTTAATCCTATTTTATCTATTTTAATTAATTTAAGGCATACCATAATGTAATTAATGAGATATGAAAACAGTATAATTTCAATAAAGTTTTGGTGGTTGAATTTTTAAATCATTTTAAAAGTTAAGATGAATAGATACTTATTTTCATGGAAAAATATTTTCACCTTAAGAAATTGGAAAAATTAAAGTAAGCAGTTAAATGAAGACATGATTGGAAGAAAGTGTTTTGAAACAAAAATAAAGAAATTCAAAAGAATTGAAATATTTTTTTTTGGTGATAATGTTTCTTTAATTGTGTCTAGTAACATTTCCATTGTTAACATTAATGTAAGAAATTATATGAAGACAACATTGGAAGAAGGTGTTATAAAACAAAAATTAAATTAAAAAAAAATTGAAATGACAGCATTTGTTGTAGTATTTTTTATATTTATTTATGTCCCTGTAACATGTGCCGGGTTAACATTAATGTAAGCATAATGAAGACATGATTTTAAAAAGGTGTTATGATACAAAAATTTAATTTCGAAAAAAATTGAAATGAAAGCTTTTTGTTGTAGTAATTTTTTTTATTATTATTTATGTCCATGTAACATGTGCCGGGTTAACATTAATGTTAGCAGTTATATGAAGACGTGATTGGAAGAAGGTGTTTGAAACAAAATTTCCATTTCGAAAAAAATGAAAGGAAAACTTTTGTTGTATTATTGTTTTTCTTTATTATCATCTGTGTAACCTATGCAGAGTTAACATTAATATTAGAAGTTATATGAAGACATAACTGGAAGAAGATGTTATGAAAAAAAAAATAATTTCGAAAAAAAAAAATTTAATGAAAGCTTTTTGTTGTAATATTGTGTTTCTTTATTTTTGTGTATGTATGTAACATATGCATATACATTTTTACCATGAATTTTTAAAAGAATTTTTCACTTTATTTAATCGCAGAAAAAAAATTACAGATTCTACGATTAGATGTGGTGAGTACAAATTCTGCTATTGAAATATTAAATAGAAATTTGTTTACGATAAAATAGTGGTGGGAGACTCTATTGGAATTCTAGTACACAACTTGCATATGTTCAACCGGTTAATAGGTAGTAAGGCTTTCTAAGAAAACATATTAATATTTTATAATTGCAAAATATTATTGTTATTTAAATTATTAAATATAAAAAAAATATTAAATATTAAGAAATAAATTCATAAATCTTCAAGAAAAATTAGAATCTTAGTATTTTAGCTACACTATGCGACAGATTACGGCACAAGACTTTCATCCAAAAATTGAAATAGATTTCGAGCGTAATTTGACATTACACTTTCTTTTACTCGTGTCTTTATATATTAAATATATGTTATTTAATTTCGACCAGTTTTCTTGTATAAAAAATGCACGTTATTCGCCAGTATATACGGTATTTAGTACTCGAAGTTCTTATTTACATTTGCTTAAAAAAGATTTTGTCATTTCCGTAAAAATTTATTTTTATTTGAGTTAAACGTTTTAATTTATTTTTTCAGAAAAAAATATTTTAAGTTAAAAAAAGCAAATTCTCATAAGGTTTTCTTTACCCTTATTGTCAAAAAACTTTAATGGTAGAGGAATATTAAATGAATAAATATTAAATGATTTTAAAAATATATATTAAAATATATAAATAAATATAATGGTTTAGTTAATAATTAATAACTAAATGGTAACACTTATACATTCTTAGTGGTTATTATTATTAAAGTTATTTAATAATCAACAATACTAGAATACTTAATAAACTAATTTGCACATTCAAAAGCATTTTAAAATAGGAATGAACTTCTAGCATTTATAAGAACATAAACATATAATAATTATTATTTAAAATCTTAAAATAAATTATTCAAATCTGAGTTAAAAATAGTAAATTTTATTTCTTTTACACGACTTTTGATGTATTATAATTTGTATATATAACAAATAATGATAAATATGATAAACTACAATTCTTCAGAAATCAAAAGTTCAATTAAACATAACTTGCATTTTATAACACAAAACGCGATAGCTTACCATGAATCAAGCTACATTTAATGACAGTAGAAAGAAGAATGTAGAGAAATGTATAGTTTTCATTAACTTAGTTAAGGTTTTATTTGTGTTTCAACATTAATTTACACAAATGATTATAAACTATGGCTTTAAACATTGAGAAATTCATTTATTTTAATGATTTTTTGAATAATATCACCATTAAATGTTATGTTATTTTACAAGCAAAAATTAAAACAAATTATGTAGAGGATGTAAATCACAGGAGATAAATGTAATAATGTTCAAAACTTTATTAAATTCCACTGAAGATATTCTTTACAGAAATTTACATAATAAATGTATATTTCTGTGTGGCTAAGTGTGGTGAACTTTATGACCGCTGACAGACGGATACGTACTTTTGTGCATCACATCAGGAAACGCTTAGTTTCTGAAATTGAATTTAAGAATTTGTTGTCTTATTTAAAGCTCTGATAACTGATTATTCAGTGTTTCTTCCCCTAAGTGTTTTTTCACTAAGGTTTTAACGAGAAGACAGCGTTGTCTTTGAAATTTTACTCAAAATATAATTTCTAAAATTATCAAATAAATATCAATTATTATTTAAATTCGAAATGAAAAAAGTGATAAATAAATGTTAATCTAAGGAAAATTATTAAAAAGTAAAAAAGTAAAACAAAATACATTTCTATGGTGCTACATGATGTGCATACAAATTACCGTCATCGAATTACAAATATCTTAATAATTCTTTGCACTATCCATTTTCACAGACATTATTTTATTTTCAAACACATAAATAAGCAGTGTACATGTCTAATAGTCTTAAAAAATTCTTATAAAACTACTCAAAGCTAGTCAATCTGTTAAAATTGTAAAACAGTAAAAATATTTTCTCCATCAAATTTAGATTAGAGATTTACATCAAATTCAGAAACATGCAATGATATGACTCACGCAAAAATAGCTAACAGATGGCGCCATCTGTTATTAGGAAAATGAAAAATGGGGGTTTGAACAGATCGACTGACGAAGTAGAAAACATAACATCAGTAACTAAAGATGCCTGAGAGAGACAGGTGAAAATATTTTTAATGTTTTATGATTTTTAACAGATTGACTAGTTTTATGTATTTTTAAAAGTATTTTTAAAGACTTTTAGACATGTACACTGCTTGTTTATGTGTTTGAAAATAAAATAATGTCTGTGAAAATGGGTAGTGCAAAGAATTATTATGTTAAAAATGACATTATGAACGATCATAGATAAAAAACTAGAAATATATTTTTAACCCATCTAATTCTAAGCTTTATACCAGTGGTTCTAAATCTCTTACTTACTACGGGGGCCTTTTCTTATCCCACTCTTCTTCACAAACCCCAAAGATTTAAAACTGGAAATAGTAATATTTTTAAAAATATCGAATACTGAATACATTTTTTTCGTGTTTCTTTTCACTTTACTTGCTATTTTGTGTAAATTTCTAGATAAAAGAAAATTTTTCTTTGAACTCGAAAAAGCAGCAAAAGACCTTCGTCCACGATTATTTCTCACTCATTCTCCAAAGGTTCGAGCAAATGGTAAAACAGCTTACCAAGCTGCATAAACTTCAGCTTCAAGCTTATGCGCAGTTTGGATGTGTTAGGTTTGTTTATTCAACTGATAACGTAGAATTTTCCAGACTGTATAATTCGGAATGTGAAGATTCCGGCGAGAAGTATTTGAATGGATAACTTCCTGTACTCTTCGCAAACATAAGGGAGAGAATGGGGGAATCGCTACCAATTACACTAGTTTACAAAAAAATTTTTTTTTTTGTTCATGAAATGAAACATATATTATTTATGTAGGTTATGGACGGTAGTTAAAAAAAAATATATTTTTATTTTTTGTAGCACGTCACAATTCTGAGATATGAAGATCTTTGTTTTTTATGTACCCGCAATTGTTTAACCCTTTCCGGCACAGATATATTCTGTTCGTAAAATGAGAAATTACTGATTGACACCGGAATTTACAAACGACTTTTTTAGTAAATAAGAGCTCATTATTTTAAGCTTTCATTGTAGAAACAAAAGTTTATTAAAATATTTTTGGTCCTATTGTTTATTTGGATGTAGTTTTTTGTAAAAATCCTCTTAATAAATATTTCAAAAATCTGACGTGCTGGATTTTCTTAAATATTTTTTCCTAGATGTAGATACCTAAAGTAACGTAACCGTATATCTTTCATTTCATGAACAAAAGTCATGTAAACTAGTGTTATCTTTAAGACTCTCCTAATTGTAATAGGATTAACCCATTAACGACGACTTATTTTACATTTCTTTTAATACTTCGATACCAGTTGACACATGTTTTTCCATTCTATTATTTTAACTGATTGGATCTCTGATAGTTTCACATTAGATAATATGATTTTTTTTATTACTATGATACCGGTGTTCATATTTAAAAGTTTCGTATCACTTAAATGGTAAGTTATCGTACCAACCGACATTAATGAGTTAACCCTTTTTATCCTGACGGTACTTATAAGTACCACTTCAACCCCTTCGCGAAGAGCGTCCTTTACAGAATTTTTAATCTTTTGCCACCGGTTTTTCAAAACAGAAATTTTCGCCTAATTGAATCTCAGAAATGCTGTCATTAAATAAGGCAAAGTTTACAGTAAAAAGTTACTGGTGGGAATAATCGAGGATTCTGAGCACCTTATACGTCACGTATACGTGTCGCTCGTCCCCAAGGAGTTAATAAAACACCTTTATATTCGTAATATGACCGTTTTTCCTGACGGTATTCACAATGACACAAAGAATGTATTTCTGACAGCAGGCAGGCGATGGCAAATTCAAGCATATATACTCTTTCTTTGCATTGTAGGGATTTTACATTTACCACGCTACATTCGAAATCCATTTTGCAATAGAATTGACATGCATGTTGTTCTTCATTTGAGTCATTTTAGTGGTTTATGACCGGTTATTTTGTACTATCATTTTCTATTGTTTTCCATACTCTACAGGTGAACATTTCCTATATTTTATTTGAAGTTTACTATTTGAAATTTACTATTTTATTTTACATCATAGGGTAAAAAATTTATGGTGGTTACAGTTGCATAATTAACCACTAAAACACTATAAAAATTATTTCCTCTTTCCTATGTTTATTCTGCACCAAAACCAATGTTGCAAAAATAAAATTAAAAAGTAGCTGGAAAATTAATTCAGGATATAAAGGGTTAAGCTAATAACTTTATTTTCAAGATTGTCTCACAAAATTAATGTAGTTTCAAACATTATATGATATTTTGGACAAAGCTTAATATGATATGAGTTAGACGGCAAAAACTGAAAAAAAGATTCGGATGGCATTACACTACTAGTTGGGTAATTCCGTCCATGATTAAGACAAATGCCAGCCATGTTGGAAAATGTCATCCATCTGATCCTTGAAATGCGTTTCCAGTATTTTCGATAAATATAAAGAAGGGAGTGAGCGCTGCAATGTTAATTATATAAAATAATGCCGTTTAACTCAATAATGTGTTTATTTATCTCCAATGGAAGTAAAATCTGACATAAAAATAAATTAGCTGACCCCCTTCCGGCATTGCCCGGGCACGTGATAAAAAAAATTGAAAAAAAAGTCAAATTTTTATTATTTTATTTCGTCGCTACCATCTCAAACTATCGAATGTGAAACAATGCATTTTTGAATACTTTTAAAGTGGGTCGAATGTCACCACTAAGTTTTAATAGTATTCTTCACTACGGTTGCCAATTTGGCCTCCTTTTTTATTGAGAAATTTCGAATCCATACCAGAAATTTAAAATAGAAATATCTGCTTTATTAAATGACAGACATTTCGTCATAATTTAAAGTAAAAATCTTTTTCACAAAATTTCCGGTGCGAATTCGGTATCTCTGAATAAAAAAAAAGAATGCCGGAGTCGCATCCCTGTTCTTTATACAAATTTTATAAATGATTCATTCTAATAAAATTTAGTGGTGACAATCGGCCTATGTTTAAAAGTAATGAAAAATGGATTTTTTTCATATTCGATAGTTTGATATGGTAGCGACGATATGTTTAACCAGATTTTTTTTTTATGAAATTATATTTTTAAATGAAAAGTTCGCGAAAAAATATTGATATTTAGTGATAAAAGCGCTCATTTTCTTGTTTTTTTACGAAGGGTCGTTTCATTGTTTTAAAATAAAAAGTTATTTTTGTCCGAACTCTTTGGAATCTTTATTGGCGTTAAATCAAATGTTTTACAGCCCGTGTAAAAATTTCGTGAAAAAATATTGTTATCTAGTTGTAAAAGAAATGTTTTCTTCTCGCTTTTTTGTTTGTTTTCGCGTCGGCTCCTTTAACATAGCAATAAAAAAATTGTCTTCATCTTCAGAACTCTCTGACATTTCAATCCGTTGTAAATATATAACTGTATCCAACCTCTCTTTAAAATTTTGCGAAAAAATATGCATACTTAGTAGTGGAAACATGAGTTCTTAAAAAAGCTTTAGCTTTCAATATCAGAGCAAAAATATATTAGAAAGTCTATGCTTTCAATGCAATGGTGACTCTATTCGCTTTCAATCAACCCTTTTCAATACCCCTAGGCTAAACAGGTGAGGTCTAATCCATCTGGTTTCCCCTTTCTGAGGAGAGAAGCCTTCAAAAAACGTTGGCGCATGCGTAAAGAGACGATATTCGTGTGGAAAATTTGACAGAATGCGATTTTCGTTTTAAATATATAGATGACATGACTTGAAATAACATATTAAATCAAACATGTTGTCCATAATAAAGTTAAGATTGGAAGGAAAATTTTGCTTTGATACCACAGTTTTAAGATCGTCGAAAAAGAGTTAAAATGTCTCTCTGTTCAAGAGCGATATTTTGTCAACTGGTGTTGCGTCGGGCTTCTTTATGATCAAGGATGGTTCACCCACCTCCTTCATCACTGCATAAAAACAATTATACGCTGCCATTTTAGCAACTTTATCGAATGGATGTTTTCCATTATTTGTTTCGGTATATTGATATACAATTTCGCAAATATATGTAGGCGTGATATAATAGAATGGTTTGAAAGAAGCAGAATGTGCTGAACCAAACCCCTTTCTTTTTTTACTACATATGGCCCTATTCCCAATTCAAGGCTTATTCCTTTCTGCACAGCTCAAAAATTCTTCACAGGCAAGTTTTACACGCCTGATGAAATCAAGCTCGAACTGCCACCAAACAGATCATCCAGACAGCATAATATGGATCACCTCACAACAACCCGTTTCGGCCCTTCGCAATATTCAAACGTAGACAACTCAGATCTTCATTTTGACTCACCACCAGACAAACCTTTTTCCAAATCAGAAATAGCACATGCGCTAAGAACATTAAATGTTAAGAAAGCCCCCGGCCCAGACTGCGTAGATTTCAAAATTCTAAAACTAACACACAAAATTATTCCCGGTGTATTCACCAGCTGGGCCAACATGTGCTTACAGCACAACTATCTCCCGCACACTTTGAGACAAGGTGAAGTGGTATACTTCCTCAAACAGGGAAAGGATGCCTCTGAACCCACATCTTACCGTCCAATATGCTTGCTCCCGACTCTAGGTAAACTCCTAGAGAATCTAATCGTCACCTGATTGGTTCATTTTCTGGAGAACAACAACCTACTCCTTTACAGACAGTATGGGTTCAGAGAGGGTCGGTCCTGCGACAAGGCCCTATTTGACATTCTTTCCACAAGCTCGCAAAGTATAGAGGAAGGAAACTATACCTCACTAGCCCTCCCTCAATATCAAAGGTGCTTTTGATAACGTGGAGTGGCGGGACATCCTACTTCAAGTAATTGAAATTCATTGCCCGAGCAACATAGCTGGAGTCATCGCCTCCTATCTCAGCGATAGAAGCATTTTAATAAATTGGGGAGCAGACTCCTCATCCCACAATCTATAGAAAGGATGCCTACAGGGGTCTTGCCTTGGGCCAGTCCTCTGGCTAATTATTGCAAATGTCATCCTTTTAGAAATAGAAAGACTGGGCTTCATTCTATATTCATTTGCAGACGACTTCAGTTTTGTTTTCTCGGGTCGCAGGCGTCTGGACCTGGAAAATTCGACTGCACGAGCTCTCCCGGTCTTTTGCCAAATTTTGGAACGTCTACACCTCCAGTTCTCTACAGACAAAACACAATCCCTAACATTCGCAAAACCCAAGAAGCTTATGCGAAAACCCATAATGAGAATTTATGGGAAAAGCGTTTCACATGTTACACACCTTAAATTACTAGGAATCGCCATAGACGAACACAGGGGCTGGACGGAACACATCAACACCCTCAAGACAAAATTAACTAAGTATCAACACAATGAACGCAGATTAACTTCTAAGTCTTGGGGAATTAAACCTGCAATGTTAAAAATCTGGTACCACGCAATCATAGAACGGATCCTCTTTTACTGTGTGGGCGTCTCGGGAGGAAATCTCACCAAGGCAGTCAAGGAAAAGTTGGTTTCTATCCAAAGGATGTTCTTGCTGCAAATGGTGAGAGGGTATAGGACTATCTCAACGGACGCACTCACAGTACTAACGGGGATCCCTCCAATCCTAATATCACTAGAATACGAGCAACAGAAAAACAGAATCCTACACCTAGAATATGAACCAACTACTACGCAATACTTTCCACAAACAACTATTCAGAGAAAAGTTCCAAGTTCGCAACTGCACCCCGCTGAGGAGACATCGCAACTACAGGTATGCATTGCCAAGAACAGTCACAGGCCCTCGCAGCATCCTACCATTTACACTGATGGGTCGCGCACCGAAACCGGCGTGGCCGCAGCTTTCTTCTCCATGGTAAATGGAGTGTCGACCCATGAGTGGGCCTCCAGAATTGGAGACGATAACTCAGTGTATCAAGCTGAACTGTTTGCAATTCTGAAGGCTTTGGAATGGATAGCTGCATCCCCCGCGAAGGAAAACTTCACAATTTATAGTGGTAGTCTGTCGGGTCATCAGGCAATCCATGCACTTCGAACGAAGCACCCCCTCATTCTAAAAATTAAAATTATCCTACATAGGGGAAAGGGGGGCACAGTGGGACAAAGGGCATTTTTGCTACCATTCAAATACTCAACAATTCGAAAAGTATGCTTCATTTAGTTAACCTGTATGTCAACATTGTGTAAACTAGTCTCAGTCGCATTTCATTTTGTAGGGAAATTACAGCCATTTTTGTTTTTACTATCACTGTTGGAAAAATCAGGTAAATTTTACTTTTTTGGATTTGAGCAATAAAATATCATCCAATAATGAATATCATTGCACTAATTTAAAGCTTAAACATTCTTCATTACATGTGTGCAATGTTCTTAATTCTATTAATATTTTTTTTGCAACTTTTGTCTTTGGATTTAAAAATACTCCTTGGGGGGTACAGTGGGACATGTTGAAAGGGGCACAATCGGACACGTCCCACTGTACCCCAATGTAAATATATTTTAGACTATATAGCCGAGCTTGTTGGCAAGGCTTATCCTCTGGCCGTTTGTACAAAGAACATTCTATCTGGATTTTCATCTACAGGCATTTTTCCATATAATAACAACGTTTATACTGAAGAAGACTTCATAGCTGCAAGTGTTACCGATGTTCCACCAGCTTGTGTTGCTGACATATCAACTACTGAACATGTCATTCTATTACATGAGTCAAGTGAAGCTAGTAAATCTATACCATTCACAGAAGAGCCTCAACCAGGGTGCTCCAATATAAATTTACCTCTGGTGGTAAACCAGAAAGTTGATGAACCTGTTTTGTCACCAGAAATAATAAGGCCTCTATCAAAATGCCATGCACCTGATAATTCTAAGAGGAACCGAAATGAGAGGGAATCATAATTATTGACTGATACACCTGTAAAAAGTAGCATAGAGCAGGAAACTTTTGAAAGAATTGAAAAGCAAAATAAAGGAAAAAGAAGTATTCTTCTAATGTTTCGAAATTGATAGTAAAAAAAAAAGATTGTAAATAAAAAAAATGAAAAAGATTGTAAATAAAAATTTATGTTAAAGCAGTTCTTCAGAAGACGGATATTGGAAGCTCTCTTCAAGTGATAGTGTTTCTGACCAGGGGACGGAAAAACTACTTTTTTATTGTTTCGAACTACAACTACAACTACTTTATCGAAAATGTAGTTAACTACAACTACAATTACTTGTTTTAAAAAGTAGCGACTACAAACTACTTTTCAAAAGTAGTCACTACTTCGTTACTTTCAGATTTTGTCAAACGGTTCAATTTACACTAGAAATTGAGAACATGAATTAAATAATAAAGCGATCCCTCGTTATATCGCGCCTGCCAGGATATAATTAAATAAGTGCAACATAATCGAGGGCATTAAAAAAGATAACATACAAGAAAATGTTTTGTGTTTGTCTCCAAAATGTTTATTCATACACACGTTAAATTTTGTAGCAAAATTAAGAGAGGTTATAATCTAAAATAAATCTACATTAACAAAAAATCTGTATTATAATCTAAAAACATTACAGAAAAACAACTCTAGATGCAAATAATAAATAAATCTGTAAATAAAAAAAATACGAATATTTAGAACCCGGAAAACATGAAGACTTAGTAAATAGGCAACTGTTGCCCGAAAGAAAATTAATTCCTTTGTTGGATTAGTACTTGATTTTGCAGCAAGTGTCAATGCGGAAAATCTATCACATCTTGCGATACGTTGTTATACGCTGCAGCTGACATTCTCAAATTGTTGAGCAGAACAAAATTTGAAAAAAAGAAGCAAACTTCGGGAAATTTGCAGAATGGTACATTTCGCACTCCTGAAGTAGCGTTAAAAATAACGTCGGTTCTCGCTACAAACTACGGATTTTTTGTATCGCGCTACTCGCTACACTACATTATTCAAAATGTAGCGCGCTACACTACAAACTACTGTAAAAAGTAGCAGCTACAGTAGTTTCGCTACTTGTAGCGTGTTACTTCCGACCCCTGTTTCTGACGATGAGGTGGAAGAAAGAGAAAGTATTTTTCAAGATGATATCGAAGAAAGAGAAAGCGTTTTTATTAATATTGGAGATTTTGTATCAGTCAAAGTGTGTGGGAAAAAGAAAGGAGACATATGCTATTATGTTGCAGAAATCATAAATAAAAGTGAAATTGACTTTGAAGTGAAGTATATGATAAGACTTTTGCCAGCATACAATTTTGTCTTTGATGATTAGACAACATATTCAGCTGTTCTTGCTGACATTGAAATGAAATTACCAAAACCAATGGCTTGCGGAGTAACAGAAAGAAAATTGACACAATTATCATTTCCTGTAGACTTGCAAGTTTATTCCATGATAAAATGAACTTTTTGTTATCCTTTAGCGTTTAATTTGATGTTACTTTATTATTTTCAATTCATCATACATTATTTTGTACAGAGTTTTTCAATAGTTCAAATGTGTTCTATTATCATAACTATTTTTAAGTCTTATCATTTGAAAATGGCTTTCATATCTTCTATGTTAGATATATAAACCTGTATTTAATAAGTGTTGTCATAATAGAGCTAATTTTGTATGTGCATTATTCACCGTTCCTCTGTACCCCATTCCCTGTCTCTCCTACTGTGCCCCACCAGGGGGCACAATGGGACATCTTGAGTACCTTTTGAAAATTAATTTTTTTTAAAGAATAAAATAAGTATAAGTTATGAAAAAAATTACAATGAAAGCTAAAAGTTGCCAAAATATTGCTCTGTATTTGTTTTATTTTTTTAATTAAAAGGAAAGAAATTATCATAAAACAAGTAAAAATTGTCCCACTATGCCCCCCTCTCCCATACTCTGTTAAATCGGGTCACCCTGGAACACGTCACAGCACACATCGGCATCACAGGAAATGAATTAGCTGACAGCCTGGCAAAGGAAGCAACAAAAATTGAAATAATAGAATACTCCCTTTCAGTTCCCCCTTCTTTCATAAGAAGGGAACTAAAAGCAAAAATCTTACCAGCATGGCAAGTCTACTGGAACACCTCCACAAAAGGTAGACATACTCATGATCTTATTCCCAAAGTTTCCAGAGAAATGTACAACTTGTCTCTACATACCATGGCATTCTTCACGGGACATGGTCCCTTTAAAAGTTATCTATATAAATTTAAAAGGTGTAGAACCGATGTGTGCGAGTGTGGGGCCAGTGGTGAACCCACTCTTTATTATTTTAAATGTCCCCTGACTGCTCTTGACACCTTAGATCTTCACCGTCTCATCCGCCACCATTCTAGCTGATGAACATAATAACTAGGCCAGTCTTAAACCATAAGCTACTAGAAATTTATAAATTTCTACTCAATCTCTCAAATCTCACTTAATCTTTGCATTTGTTGTAGTCTTAAATAATTTATTAATTTCTCTTTCTTAGTTTAATTCATAATTCTTAAGTTCATCCTAATCTTTACCCTAACTTTTTTGTCTTCAAGCTTCTAGTCTAAGGGACAAGCTCCCACTTTTAATTTTAATGTTTTCAATGTTTTTAACTTCTCTTCATTGGGACCGCTCTTATGCTCAGCAACATCATCACTGGCGCTTAGTATTTTATATCAGCCTTCCTACAGTGCACGGGTTTCAGCGCAAATGTGTGGCGCTCCTTGTCGCGTGGAAATCCTGCACTGTCACCTCTTCAAAGGGCCGTCAGCTATGAACTGTACAGGTGGTGCAGTCATACCACTGAACTGCTCATCCATTCTTCAAGCGGACTGTACAACTGGTGCAGGCGCACCTTCTCCATAATCCTGTATGTCGCTTCCTGTCGCGTAGGAACGCTGGTTCAAACGACAGACCCTATACTGTATTTTTTTTGTCTTTAGTTCCTGCCGCCTGTCGCGTGGGGCTTTGCCCGGCAGGACCAGCCATTTGGCGAAGTCTGTACTGCCACATTTAATCCCTACGTGCCGGGGAGCTAGCCGGGGGAGACATTAAACGCTCAACGGCTGGGTTCGCCCTCAGCCGAGTGGTCTTCATCAGGTATTAAAATTAAAATTCTAGGCTTATCTAATCCTTTTCAATTCGTTCTTTCAACGTGTTGTAGGTAATGATGAACTGCCAGCTGAACACAAACTACATCCTTCTGCTCTCACGTAGTGCATGGCCAGGTGCAAGTCCACTTTTGTCCAACAGAATCTCGCTGTTGTTTTTAGTCAGTTTCGTGGCATCTGTAAATAGAGAAATCGGTAAATCAACAATAATATTGTAGTGCCGAGTATAAATATACACAAAAACATAAATTTTTAAAGAAAATTTATTTGAAAGTATAATCAAATTTCTACTTGCTTAAATAGCTTAATTTTCATTAGAAATTAGCTAAAAATAAAATAAATACATACCTAAACAATTATTGTTACATACAAAAGCTCTACATTAGGTACAAATGAAAATGAAAAGTACCTAGTAATGAAATACACTTAAAATCCTAAGAGAAACGATGTTGGAAAATCAAAACTATTCAGAACCATGACTGTAAGTTCTCCAAATGCGTGGATGTCATTCTCCGATTGTTTAAGATTTTCAAGAAAGCTTACCACGCCCTCTGAAATTCTCATAATTAACTTTTCAAGCTACCCAGTTGTAACTAAGTAACTTATATATGAGATAAAATCTAAAGGAAATCAAATAAAAAAATATAATGAAATGTAACAAAATAAATATTATAAACAACTATCTTACTTTAACCCTTCTTTGCATGCGTTTTTCTTTTACAATTGTGTTTTTTCATACATATATTAAATATTAGACGCCAGAAATTTTAAGATAGATTTTTAACTTTGTTCAACAACATAGTTCACGGGGAAATTTACTGCATTAATATTTCTATATAAATATAGTGGTGGCGATGAAGTTGATTTATTTATTAAAAGTTAAATAAAAAGTGATGGAAATATACATCACTATGCAATTAAGGGTTAAAGCTAAAAATTCTAAATAATAGATCAAAATACTGGTAAATCGTTTAGCGGGGAAAAGGAATGTAAACGTATACTTACAACATAAAAAACCGTACACACATACGTAGTTCCCTGGGCTATTGCGCCTAGAATACATAGTGTGGAAAACGGCTACAAAATAGAACTAAAAAATTGAATCCGATAAATATAGAACGATGCTGAAAATATAACGTGACGCTCGCAGCGACATCTTCTAGGATTTTCTACGGAGACTGTTCCCAGTATGCCCATGCTTTTTTTCTGCCTCAGACTACAGATGAAGTGAGTTTAAAAGGTGTAATCGGGATTACCGTATATACTCCGTATAAGCCGACCCCCAAATTCGAGATGAAAACAAGTTGAATACCAATAGATTACAACAGTTTTCTTCGCCCTAAATAATTTAGAATTATATAAGATTCAATAAGGCATAGAAAAGCATTATGATTTACTGGTATTAAAACTGTTTCCATCTCGAATTTCGGGGCGGCTTATACGCAAGCATATACGGTAACCTTTAACTCATTACACATTAACTGTTTTATGCATTTGAAAAACTTAATTGTAGTTATCTAGTAAGATATTAATTGCTTAGCTCTGAAGAAATTATAATTTAATCCCACTCTGTAAGTTTATTACTCTGTGATTAAGTAAGCCTCAATTATCTTTAGATAACATTTTCACCTTTTTTTTTTTTAAAGCCGAGATTTAAAGACTTGATAAGTCAATGTCAAAGGCTTGAACTAAAGCCATGTTTAGTTCCAGTTTTCATTTCATTTTCTTATCCCGTGGAATTATCCACAACACAATACTGATCGCTACACCTAAGTAACTATAAAGTGTGCATCTGTGTGAACTGCTTAGCTAAAAACCTGAAATTTAATTTCAGACGGGAGGAGAAAAGAGAATATAATGTACCCATGATTGGCAATCATTTCCTAATACGATAGAATAACAGTTTAGAAACGAAGTCAGAAAAAATGAGTTTAAGAATTAATATGTCATTATTTAAAAGAATATATAAAACTTTGAAGGTAGTATATCAAATCAAAAAACTTCCACGTGCAAAAAAGGCCATGTTCATTTTAGATTTTTTAAAAATTTAAATTGGAACAAACTACTTTTCAATGTTAAGTCTCGAATCTCATATTTAAAAAGCAGAAAAAAATGTTGGAAGCTTCCCATGCAGTAATGGTAGGAAAAAAAATTGGCAAATTTGATTTTGTATAAATGCTTCTAAATGGAGTAATATTAATTTCAAAATCATTCGATGCCATTAGAACAAAATCATAAAAGTGAATTATTTCAAATAAACGTCTTTAAAATTTTAATAACTATATAATGCAATTTGTTGAAAAATGTCCATACGTTTTGAAATTTTCTATAAACAAATCAATTTTTAAAAAGTAATTAGTACCAGAAAAATAATATAGTGAAATATATATATAAATATCGCATTCTAAAATTAGATTGCTTCTGGCTGCTACATTTATATGAGTTCAAGTAGCTAAGCGATCTAAGCGGCTTAGAAAAAATATAACGACCACCACTTTTGTTTGAAACGCTGTGATTTTGATCCATGCTCATTTCGCATAAAGCTGTAGCCGGTACTTGGTTTGCAGTTCGGCACCGAACCCATATAGAAAAAGCAGAAAACAATGCTGGAAGCTTTCTATACATTTTCGAATTATTCGAAGAACATATAAAATTGAAAGGTAGTATATCAAATCGAAAACCTTCATGTGCATAAAAAAATCAAATTCATTTTAGAATTTATAAAAATTTCAATCGTTGCAAGCTACTTTTCAGTGTTCAACACGGAACCCAGCATTTATAAAGCAGAAAAAATGTTAGAAGCTTTCTATGCAGTTTCAAATTATTCTTTTTAAAAGTTAAAACTGAAGGAGATGTTACTTTAATGCGAAGTTATGGTACAGCGCCCAGAATACATAGAGTGCAAAACGGCTACAAAATAATACTAAAAAATTGAATCCGATAAATGTAGAACGATGCTGAAAGGATAACGGGTCGATCGCAGCGACATTTTCTAGCAGTGGCGTAGACAGGGTGGAGGACCAGATGGTTTGGATACCACTAATTTTATAAAAGTATTTTTGCCTTATCTAATCTGAGAATTATCTGCGATATTGAAGGCGAAGAAAACTTTATATTACTGGTTTCCAGAGTATTTGGGCACCCCTCTCGGGCTACGCCACTGTTTGCTAGCTCTTTTCAACGCAAATATTGTATAAGAATCGAACTGAGTAAACGTTTCAGCTGGTGGTAAATATTTTAAATAATTAAATTATACACTATTTCTTTAGACTTTGATAGTGACTTTCATAAGTTTTGAAAATATGAATGACATTGATCATGGCCAAAAAACGTGATACGCAGTCTTTTGTACCTGGTTGCAGTACTCAATACAAGACAGCAAACTAGAAACTATCCCTATTTAGCGTGCCAAAGGATGAATCTCTGCTAGAAGAGTGGAAAACATTAATTAACTGACATGATAAAAAACTAACTTCAAAATCAGTTACATCTGAAATATACACTTAAACGAAGATTTTATTAACAGAAATTATGTTCATGTTGTCAATAGTGAAACAGTTACTTCTGATAGAGGTATATCTATTTTTAAAGCAGATGTCGCTGTGATCGCCCTATTGTTGTGCCGCATCGTTGCACGTTTATAGGCTACAATTTTTTAGCACTGTTTTAAGCTTTACCAGTTTGGCTTTTTTTAAATTCCGAAATTTCGCGTTCACACCAGAAATTCCCTATAATGTTCTTTTGATTACTTAATGGCAGATACATCGTGACTTCTTAAAGTAAAAATTCTTGTTTCAAAATTTTCGGTTTGAATTCGAAAATTTTGAATTAAAAAACGGAAAAACCGTTTTCCACACTATCTATTCTGGGCGCTGTACCTGGGCTCTCAGAAGGGGGCATGATGATCGTCATCTCCCATAGTGGCCAGTAGTTTCAAAACATGGCTGCAGGGCCTGATTACCAACGGGGCACACTTACACCAGTAAATAATAACAGAAATTTTTCATTTATTCATGGCAGTAATTTTGCATGAAAATAAGACGAACTTTACATTTAATAAGACGAAAATTTCTATTAAATTTTACTGGTGGAAGTGTGCCCCGTCGGTAATCAGGGCCAGCATGGCTGTGATTCCCTTATTATCTCCTTTGTTGTTATTTGAGGTCTACTGGAACATCTTCATCTTTAACGCTGTCAGTCAATGGTATGCATTTTATAGAAGCAACGTAAGCATTACCGGCCAATTTTTCGTTTTTTTTATGTTATAAGAATATAAATTGTACCAGAAAAATACTTAATAAAAGGTTGCTTGTTTTTATTAGGTTCCAGTATAAAATAGTTTAATATGATTTTAGCCGACACCGAGTCGTGTTGTGGCGGGATGGCCCTAAATTGTTTCATTAGTGATCGGTTTCTGGTAGGGATGACTTATATTTCTTCGATACCGGTAGGGGTCAGATTGGGTTTTGACACTTCATGGTCAGATTCGAGTTTACCCGATTTTCCAAGAGATAGTACGCAATATCTTTTCAGATGATAAACTATGTTAAATTTTAATGAGTATATGAATACATATGTCTAATTTTCTACTTAAAAAATAAAATTCATACCACAGATTTAATTGTAGACTACTATACAATAATTGCATTAAAATATGGATTAATTGTCTTTTCATTTCTGGTTCAGTTTGAAGTGTGACGGTTTCGGATCGCGTTGCGCGTAGACAAAAATTATTTTGTCCAGTTCGGGTTGGCATCCGGTTCGACTTCAAACAGAATATTCGGGTTCGGTTCGGATGTAACTTGTACCGTGCTTAACTCGTTATGCATTTCTATTATTAAATAGAATTTCTGCTTTGATTTGTTACGGAAAAGAACCGAAAGCGTAGCATGTATGGGTAAACAATTCTTAAATTACGTTTTTGGACATAGTGCTACTGCTACCAGTTTGCTTGATTTGGTTTATAAACTTTTTAATAGATAGTCTGGTAGGGACGAACTTTCTGAATGTGCGGTTAAAGACGTGTTGTCCCTATCCATAGGTTTATTCACATAGATGGGTACAAACAATAACAATTATTTCTTATGTTGAATGTATTCAATAAGATCACCTGCAAAAAAAATTGGATATGGAACCTATTTCTCAAAAACATATACAAATTGTAGGGACACCTCGTATATATATAAATATACAGGGTGGTTATTAATTAACGTGAGGTGTTCAGAGCCTTCTAGCGAGTAAAGTAATGGACGAAACATAACCAAATTTGATGAGCATGCATAGTAGACCATGGGATGTCAAATTTTAAAAAAAAGTTCCAAAATTCGTCACTAGAGGAAATTTTGGTGCTGCAAAAGTGCATTAGTGTCAATATCGAATGATTAAATGCCAAACAATACAGTACACCAGGGGTGCAAAAATCTAGGCGCCAATGGGCTGACTCCCACCACTAAATTTTTTTAGTATTCTTCGTCAAAAGTTTTTTAGTATACTTCGCCTAAATTTTATCAGTATTCTTATTATGTGACGAATACTAAAAATTTAGTGGTGAGAATCGGCCCATTGGCGCCTAGATTTTTGCGCCCCTGCAGTACACATTAATTTTATTTACAGCAAATGTTTTTTATTTACAAATTAGGTTCAATATGAGCACCATTGGTATATTCCAAGAACTGCATACGATGCACGACGTTTTCTACTGCCGCTCGCAGCATATCAGAGTTGATTTCCCTCACTTGTAACGTTACTCGATCTTTCAACGCTGCGATATCGGAGACATGTCCTTGATGAACAACACCTTTAAGAAATCCCCAAAACCTAAATCACAAGGATTGAGATCGGGCAACCTCGGTGGACATGCCGTAGGAAATGCACGACTAGTGATTCTGCTGTCAGAAAAATATTGCCGTAACACACGCTGTACCCTAAGTCCAATGTGGGGTGGTGCACCATCCTGCATGAATATGGTCGAGTTGAGACATCCTCGCTGCTGTAGTTGTGGAATCGTGAAATTCTGTAGCATATATCTGCATACCTGGCAGCAGTAACGGTACAGGTAACTGGTCCACTTGCTCCATTTTCCTCATAAAAGAAAGAACCGATGATAAAGGATTCTCTAAAGCCACACCACACTGTGACTTTTGGCGAGTGGATAAGCTCTTGCACACAAGAGTGCGGATCATTCGCAGCCCAAATGCGGCAGTTGCGGGTGTTAATGCCACCGTTCAAATGACCGTGCGCTTCGTCACTGCATAAAATCTTCCACGGCCATGTAGCATCAACTTGCATGCGTACTTAAAATAGCAATGAAAAATCCAATCGGGTGGCCGCATCGCATGGGAGCAATTCTTGAATAGAAGAGATTTTGTACGGATAAAACTGTAACATCTGATGCAGGATCTGCCTCACCGTTGAGTATGTGATCTGTGTGTGCCAAGATACTGCCCGAGCGCTGCTGGTACTCTGCATATTTTCCATCTCCTGTTCGACAATAGCAGTTGCTACTTCGTCAACTAGTTGCTGACTAGTCACTTTGAGTCCTTGGACTGGTTGCCGTGATAGAGTTCCTGTAGTTTCAAATCGTTGAATCATCTTTCGTAAATTTGTTATGCTCATCTGTCCATTTCGCAACTTCTTTAATAGGCGAAATTCACGAAGAGCAGCATTGCAATTCTCGTTCCGTTGATAATACAGCTTGACTAGCAAAGCACGGTCCCGTAAGGTAAGAGCCATCGCAAAGCAGTTGATATCAGAATGATGAGAAGTTTCCCAGCCTTTCCTTTTACACTCATGATCGCTACACAGAACGGATTTTATGCAAATTAATGCATTTTAGTCGGTAAACAGCGCCAAAATTGCCTCTAGTGGAGAAATCGAAATCCCATGGTCTACTATGCCTGCTCATCAAATTTGGTTATGTTTCGTCCAATACTTTACTCGCTAGAGGGCTCTGAACACCTCACGTTAATTAATAACCTGCCTGTATATATATATATATATATATATATATTCTGATAAGAAGGGAAAACTGCAAAGAAATGTTGAAAGTTTCTTGAAATAATTTTCTAGTCGGTTCCCATCGGAATCATTAGATTCATTTCAAAGGATCCATTCGAAACTACTTTTCCATGTTTAGAAGAATGTTTACAAAAATGCTGAAGTTTTCGTAAGGGGAATTATCAGTTAACAACTTCAATTTAAAAAATAAGGAATATATTACATAGGAATATCGGCAATATATATTTTAAGAAAGTTACTTATTTTTTCATTTTAAATATGTCTCTTTTTTGGTTAGTTAAATTATATATATTGAAAGATGAATCCGGGAAGAGCATTATAATAATATCGATTTTATAATGTTGGTAAATATTATTGTTATTCTGATTAAATCGTATCAGCAGAACAGGATTATTCCTTTAAACCTGTGATGTTTAGAATGCATCTCAACATGGAGCGTGCATATGTAAATAAACATAATTTTTTAATATATTTTAAAGAGTTTCATATGTACTTATTATGTTTGGAAAAACGTATATAGAAATAGGAAAAAAACCTGAACAGCCATATGCAGAGCTGCCAAGTCTCCGGCTTTTTCAATACCAGTATTTTTGTACAGAAAATGTTGTTTTAAGTAATCGGGACATTCTGTGATGTGAAAGAACAAAATTTTCTCTAAAATAATACTGGTATTCAAAAATCCGGAGACTTGGCAAGTCTGCATATGAATTACGTCCTTGCTTCTCGTTTAAAGAAGTGGGATTTTAAGAATAAGAAAAAAAATCTCAAATTATATTTTAGGAGAAAAGTTGTGTATTACACATGCAATAAGAGATTAAAACCTAATTTAATACTACGTTTAAAAATCAAAGCATTTAAATTATGCATCGAAAATAACGAATTTAATTACAGTTAAATTATTTTAAGTGCAATGTAACCTAACATGCAAAATCGATGCATACTAGCATTTACAGTGATTGATTACATGTGTGCAAACGTATATTATACATTTAACAAAAGATAATAAAATTTGGAGCAGAAAATAGCATTGAATTAGCAGTCATTCGTTAATATATCGAATTTACTATCTAAAAGATTAATTTTAAGTTTCAACATGATTTATAAATCTAAAAATACGAAAATATGCAATCCATTTCGATGCAGCTCTTTTAAAAATGTTTAAAAGTACATAAAACAATAAATTATATCAACAGCGGTTAAGCTAGCATGAAGCATGCAAGGTTTTATATATAAGCACTTGTATTGTCTAGATGTACCTCTTTTTATAAGGAAGAAGTTGCTTATTCGTTTGTCATGTGTGGCCGAAATTGGCGAAAAGAAACCTTTCCGCTTATATTACCTTTATTATTATTATTATTATTATTATGCAGAATATTAACATTTCAATTTGATGAAAAATGCACAAAAATATCTATTTTCTGTTTTTTACAGCATTTACATGCTGTCACAAAAAATACTCTGTTGTCAAATTGAAGCAAAAATTAATTAAAGCTTTTGCGTATTAAATATAAATGTGGATGCCTAACAATAAGGATATATTTATTAAACTTCAAGATCAGATTATTTACATCTCTTTACGTTGATTTGTAATGCATATACCAGAAAAAAAGTTTCGTTAAGTTACATTTTGTTATTAAGAGGATTGTAAAGCCAACAACTTTCACTAAGCTACTATATATATATATATAGCAAATTATTATTTAAAAACCTCTAAGAATTTTTACCTGAGAAGGAATTGCATAATTTTCCAGTTCGAATATTTCTTTTGTATACACATAAATAACAAAATAACTGAATTGCTATTTTGTAGTTCGTTAATTAAACAGATAAAGAATATTTCAATTGAAAAGCTCATAATTAAAAATCGTTATCTCCTATTGTTCCCTGTATTTCTTTAGTGAAAAAATTACACACACGCAAAAACAAAACAAAAACAAAAACAAAAGATATTCTGTAAACTCTTTAATAAATATTTACTCCATAAATTGTTCTTTACAAAATCATTTTTAATTAGAGTTTAACTTTCATATAAAAAAGTTATCTTTTTTGTTTGCCATATTTCCAAAAATTATAAAAAGTATACAAAAAAAACTTAAAAGGTATTAAGTAAGACGCTTAGTAAATATTTACTTCATAAATTAGTCTTTAGAAAATCATCTTTAATTAAAAATTATTTTTCATATAAAAAGTTATTATTTTTTTTTTAAGGAATGAATAATCTGACTAAATATTTAAATTTTACACTCTGTTTTTATTAATGCGTGATTAGCAGTTTTAAACATCGTTCATTTTAACGCAAAATAGGTGATCTTATATAAAAACTTAACACGTTTCCGTTAAACAAAACAAAAATTGTAATAATACTAGATTTCTGAAATAGATAAATGAAATATATAGTAGATTCAGTTTACATTTCCATAAGTTACTTTTGTACACGAGATATTATTAAACTTATCAATTAGATACGAGTGTTTCGTGGTTGGCAGGTAAGTAAATATTGCTATTTAGGTAATAGGATAACATGAAATTATTTTCGAAATTTTTGCTTATCGTAATAAAACCACTGTGCAGAATGAAATGGAAGATATACTAGAATCATTCACACAAATAATAGGAAATCACGAATATAAATTTAATAAGATTACGTAGGGTTCAGCGGGGCAGAGCCCCCTCCCCTTTTCCCTGAAGAAATGTATTTTTTTAATCTAAAAAATAGAATAAGAAGTTCAGAAGAATGTCAGGATATTATTGCATAAACTGTGTTTAATTTAACGTTTCTAAGTTCTGAAACCTTCGAATTATTTTATATGCATATAAATATATATGTAGTAATTTAAATAATTTAATTTGCGGATTGTAGGATGTTAAATATTATGAAAAGTGAGTTTAAAAAACATTGACTTTCAGAGCTGACGTTGAGGCTCCTGATCTGTAGATTTACTAGTTCAATAGAATTTGGATGCCTGACAATAAGGATAGTTTTTTTGGCGCATTAAGTTACATTTTATTGTTAAGGGGATTGTAAATCCAGAAGTTTTGATTTAGCTATATACGAGGGAAAGTCATTAAGTAAGTCACAAAAAATAATTAAAGAATAACTTACAATGATATTCACTTAAAAAATATTTTTATTTCTCAACATATTCTCCACCAATATTCATGCACTTAAATCGCAGTTTTATTAGTGCCCCAACACCAGCTGCATAACATTCTTTGGGTTGCTGTCTCAGCCACGTTAGGACTTCAAATTGAACCTTTTCGTCATCTGTGAACATCACTTGCAACTTCTTCAACATCCGCCATACAGCTTCGATTTAGCCCCAAGCGATTTTGATCTGTTTAGTCCACTAAAAAACCATCTTGGAAGCAAGATAATGTTCACAGATGATTAAAAGTTTCAACTTGAAGTCCTAATGTGGCTGAGACAGTAACCCAAAGAATGTTATGCAGCTGGTGTTGGGGCACTGATAAAACGGTGATATAAGTGCATAAATATTGGTGGAGAATATGTTGAGAATTAAAAATAGTTTTGAAGTGAATATCATTGTAAGTTATTATTTAATTATCTTTTGTGACTTATTTAATGACTTACCCTCGTATATATATATATATACAGGGTGTTCCGTTAAAGGGGTCCAATATTAATAGGGGTAATAGAGGAGATCACACGGAGCATAAATCAGTATATAATGCCTGGCCGGATCTCAATAATTTTCAAGTTACAGCAAATAGAATGAAAAATCGGAAATTTGTAAAAAAACCCTCATTGCTAAACTATCGATAATGCTACATAAAAACGAAGCACATATTTAGAAAGAGCAGAAAAAATCCTACGAAATGACATAAGTTGTTTTAGAATATTTAGAATTAATGGCGAGTTACAAGCTCTGAAACAGTGAAAAAATACAAAATCAAATATTTAGCAAAATAGTTAATCGTTAATTCCAAAAATGCAACTCTACCTACATCAAGGAAAATGTTATAAAATTTGGTCCATTCCGAAAGCTTTCGAAGAAGCTGACAATAAACCATATCAGTTTAATTGAATGGGAGAAATCAAGTAGTTCCCTAGTTACAACTCTGTACTGTTGCACGCTCGGAAAGAGCGAAACTCCACCCATGAAGATTGTGAACACCCCGTTTTAATATCTTTCAATTATACATTTCTGATCAACCTCTATCAATACCCTTTCATTATTCAGTCTGGTCAAGTGAATGACATATTGTGCAGCTCTCGCCTTGTCTTAAAGCAAACTCCGTGACTGCTGCGTTTCCTCCATGAACTTTCAGGATGATGAAGAAGAAGTACTTTTTATGCAAATTTTCTATGTGTATAGGAAGAAAAGTGTAATAAAACAGCAGTCATCAGTGGGCGTTATGTTAAAGGGAGGCTGTTGTAAGTGGGATTGTAGTAAGTTGATGTATAATAATTATGCCGGAATACTCTAACGAAGAATATGCGGACATGCATCTGATGTACGGGCAAGCTCATGGAAATGCATGTCTAGCACAGCGCATGTACCTTGAGCAATTTCCAAGGAGACGTTGCCCAAGTTCGAAACTCTTCATAAAAATCGATAGACGATTACGGGAGACTGGATCGTTTAATACAGCAAGCATTGATGCAGGGAAACCTCGACATGTACGAACACCTGCAATGGAAGAAGATGTACTGAATATTTTTAAAGATAACCCCTCCACGAGTACACGAGCTGCTGCGTCTGAAGTCGGTGTTTCTCACCAAAGTGTGTGGCGTGTTCTGCGTGCAGAAAACATGCACCCCTTTCATGTGCAGCGGGTACAACTGTTATCAGTAACAGATTGTGCTCAGCGGACAGAATTCGTACGCTGGTTGCTTAATGTAACAGAAAATAATCCTCAATTTCTGGAAAATATTTTATTTACTGATGAAGCAACATTTACGAGAGAGGGCGTGGTAAACACGCACAATATGCACACATGGTCATATACAAATCCGCACACTGTTTTCCCGTCGAACGCACAACAAAAGTTCAGTGTGAACATATGGGCAGGTGTCCTCGGCGATTATCTCATAGGACCATATTTACTCCCAGATGTACTCAATGGCAGTACGTACTTGGTTTTCCTACGGGATATCTTACCGCAGTTACTGCAAAATGTGCCAGCAACATTGCGCCACAATATGTGGTTTATGCACGATGGCGCACCGGCACATTTTTTCATAGGTGTTCGCAATCACCTCAATTCAACATATCCTGGGAAATGGATTGGACGCAGTGGACCTGTTGCTTGGCCTGCACGCTCTCCAGACCTCAATCCGTTAGACTTTTTTGTTTGGGGACACCTTAAATCGCTGGTGTATAAAACGCCTGTGGATACACGGGAGGATTTACTAGCGCGAATCGTTGTCGCTGCAGGAGACATTCCCAACTCCGTCGGAGTTTTTCGGCGTGTTCGCCAATCTTTACGACGTCGCTGTCGGCTGTGCGATTCTGTTAATGGGCGCAACTTCGAACACCTATTATAATAATGTCCGTTCGTCTGCCTTCCGACATTGAACTGTGCAGCGCAGGCCAGAAGACTATGCTTCACATATGTCATAAAGTACGTGGAATGTAATTCTTTATTTGTCATTTTTCTTTTATTTTCAACACTTTTTGGCACAGTATTTTGTAAGTCACAGACTGTGGTGTACTCAAATTGTAAATTACAAAGTTTGTATGAATTAATTTAAAATTTAGTGTCTTTTTTAAATTTATAATTAATAAAATTATTATGCTATTTGTTATTATTATTTCCTATCATAAATTATGATGCACATATACATACAATAATTGTCCATGTAAAACATGTACTGAAACTTCTTGCATAGTTACAAATCGCAATATTTTTAATTATTTCCGAATTTTCACCACCAGTTTAATTTTAAGGAATTTAACTTAAGCTTTATATCAATAAAAGACCACTTTAAAATGTAGACTATTATTGTAAAGTTATTTTGGTTCATTCAACTCTTGAATAATTAAAAATGTTGCATCTCAGAAGAAGCATGATCGAAAATGTATAGTTGAGAGTAATTAAAAAGGCGGTGTTTCCAATCGTGATGGGCGGAGTTTAACCTTTGCTAGTGTCAAAGAAAGCGGAGTTGTAACTAAGAAACTGATTAATTTCTCTCACACAATTAAACCGATATGGTTCATTGTAAGCTTTTTCGAAAGTTTTCGGAATGGACCAAATTTTACTACATTTTCCTTGTTGTAGCTAGAGTTGTCTTTTTGGAATTAACGATTAACTATTTTGATGTATATTGGATTTCGTACTTTTTTCACTGTTTCAGGGCTTGTAACTCGTCAATAAATATTGCTATTTTAATACAATTGATGTCATTTTGTAGGTTTTTTTCTGCTCTTTATAAATATGTGCTTCGTTTTTATGTAGCATTATCGATAGTTTAGCAATGAGAGTTCTTTTACAATTTTCCGAATTTTCATTCTATTTGCTGTAACTTGAAAACTATTGAGATCCGACCAGGTTTTATATACTGATTTATGCTCCATGTGATCTCCTCTATTACCCCTATTAATATTGGACCCCTTTAACGGAACACCCTGTATATAACAAATTATTACTTAAAAACCTCTAAGAATTTTTACCTGAGAAGGAATAGCATGATTTTCCGGTTCGAATGTTTCTTTTGTATACAGATAAATGTTAAAATAACTGAATAGCGAACAGCTATTTTGTAATTCGTTAATTAAACAGATAAAGAACGTTTCAATTTAAAAGTTCATAATTAAAAATCGTTTCTCCTATTTTTCCCTGTACTTCTTTATTGAAAAAATTACACACACGCAAAAAAAGAAAAAGATATTGTGTAAAATCTTTAGTAAATATTGACTCCATAAATTGTTCTTTACAAAATCATTTTTAATTAGAGTTGAACTTTCATATAAAAAAGTTATCATTTTTGTTTGCCATATTTCCAAAAAGTATAAAAAAACTTAAAAGGTATTAAATAAAATGCTCAGTAAATATTTACTTCATAAATTAGTCTTTACAAAATCATCTTTAATTATTTTTTTCATATAAAAAGTTATTATTATTTTTTTAAAGGAATGAATAATCTAACTAAATATTTAAGTTTTACATTCTGTTTTTTTTTAATGCGGGATTAGCAGGTTTAAACATTTTTAAAACAATCTTCAAAATTATTTTCGTTGACATAAGAAAAGTTATAAATAAGCTTGTTCTTATTTCTAGCTAAAATAGTTTGTCAAAAGACAGTGTTTTTTCGCAACTTTTCATTGTTATTTACATTAATTTTACATCACATTGCTGACAAAATCACTCATTTTAACCCTACAATGCATAGTGTAGCCAATTGGCAACGCTTTCTATTTAATTTTTAATAAATAAATTAAGTTCTTTGCAACCACTATATTTATATAGAAATATTAGACATCTAAAAATAACACATATATGCTACTAAATAAAATTAAAAATTTATCTTAAAAGTTCTGGTGTCGAATTCTTAATATAAGTATAAAAAACACAATTCTAAAAGAAAAATTCATGCACTGTAGGGTTAACGCACAATAGACGATTTTATATTAAACCTGAATACGTTTCCGTTAAACAAACAAACAAAAATACATATCATACGACGAATAAATTTAAAACATAATGTAGTACTGTGTGTATTTTAACAACTTATACATATATCAAATCTTCAATATTTAAAAATGTCTATATAGTAGAATAAAGACAAGGAAAGAGATAGAACGACAAACATACCATTTGTAGATCCTAATATATATGGTACAACCACCATAATGAGTCCTTTCCAAAAAAAAAAAAACAACTAAATACATAAGAGAAAGAGAGAGATAATCGATGCATCCGTTAGGAAGTTATGTATGCGTATACTCGCAGCTAACGAAAGACACAGGCCGTGGCACTCAATCGATCTCGATAGATTTTCAGCCCATCTTGATCATATGGCATTCGAAATTTGGTGGAAACAAGCGTATCTTGATAAAGTGACAGCCGAGAGGGGTAGAAGTATTGTGGCCTGTCTCTATCGCTGGCTACGGCAGGGTTGCCAGGTTGGCTTTTTTTTTAATTCAGAAATTGCGAGTCCTTACCAGAAATTTTGAATAGAAATTTGTGGTTTAATTAATGTCAGACATTTTGCAATTTCGTTAAATAAATATTTTTCTTTCAGAATTTCCGGTGTGAAATCAGATTTTCTGAATGAAAAAAAAAAGTCCTAACTGGCAACCCTGGGCCTAAATTAAAATACATACAAACGAATAGTATAATCTCTTTTGTTGGAAGTCCGTTCCAAATAAAAATAATTTAATGAATAACAAATAGTGCCGAATTTGTTTATTGTTTTATATTTTGACGATAAGTTAAATTAAAAACTAGAAAGTGACAAATATACATGAAAATGATTTGAAAAATATTTACTAGTACTTACAAGGAAGGTCTCCATAAGCGCATACTCAGAAAATTTTGAAAAAATACAGAATATTCTTCTCATGAAGATATATACGTTTATGAAAAAATTTGCTGCGGAACCTCGATATAACGTCCGTAAAAAAATTATGAAAATTTCGTGTTTTGGCGATTTATCGCTGTGTTGGCGACACAAAGAAATTTTTAAAATGCGCATTTAAGATAAATACGCTTTAAGGAAAAACGTTTTCTACTCTTTATACTGAACTAGTTTGAGTAAGTTTAACTTAAATAAATAAACTTTTATAACTACAGTTTTGCCATGTACATTTATATGTACATTTAAAGAAAATTAACGATCGTATTCTACGGTTTAGAACAAAATTTAATTTGATTAAAAATGCTTCAAACTAAAAATTAATTGTCTGATTCTGAGCACTGTCAATTTGACTTCGATATGGTTAGTGCCAGAGACAACAAGAAAAAAGTCTTGTTGCCATGGAAACAATGACTTATTCAATATCGAAATGTATAATGAGATGGTTTTTAATCCGAGATTTACTGTTAAAATACACTTAAAACTTATCCATTCAGCGACACCGTGTAAAATTAAATAACTTCAGCAATACTTAATTTGTATTTATATTATATAAGCTTATAGAAAAAATTATAAACTATTTAATCGTTGAAATATAAATTCATAAAGTACTATGCATTTAAACACTCATCTAACCAGGCATTTTCATATCCATTAAAGTCGCTTGCATTTGGCGAAGAAAAAGTTTTGCTCGCCAAATCGCGTTTTTTCGCGCCAACTACTCCAAAGTATTTTATTTTTTTACACATGTTTTACTAGGATTCCGCAGCTAAATTTGACTGATCCTTTATTACGTACATGAGTAGCTTCATTAGCATTTTTTTTAAAAAATATTCTGAGTATGCGCTTTAACCCCTTGAAGGGCACCGGTATATTATATATACCACTTAATTTTAATCCCAAAATGCCACAATGACACCAGAATTTTATAATCAAATTTTGAATTTATAAGGTACATGAGGAAAAGCTTTTACTTATTTTAAAATAAATTCATTCGTGAATTCTGGTGTCAATCAATATTTTCAATATTTTAGCTACAAGAGTAGTATGAGTACCCTGAAGGGGTTAAGGAGACCTTCCTTGTTAGTTATTTTCGTGTGAAAGAAAATGAGGTCAAATTTGTAAATGTATTCCAAAAATTCATTAATTTTATTTAGAAGACGAATTATGTGTTGTGTTATAAACGAAAATGTTATACTAAAACCTTAGGTAAGTATTAGTCGTATTGTATTATAGTCAAATGGATTTCGACAATTTAGCTTTTATTCCTGAAAAAAGAACCCCAGTGGGTTCTTTTTTATATTATGGAATCTTTTTTATATATTTTTTCTTTATGGATGGATTATTTTCTAAAAGTTGAAGTTTTCATCATCTATTTAATTTTATCTCTCTCGACGCTCGTTTATGAGATCTATTGCTTTGTATGCTGGTATTCTTTGCTCATCTTATTACCTACTTTCTTTTTTGAGAGGCATTATACATTTCATTTTAGAAAATGGTATACTATTACTTTAAAGATGTACTAAAATTGCAGTAAAGCACCTATAGTCCTTTCTCGAAAAAATCTTTAAAGAGAAATTCAAAGCAAAGAATTTTAAACGATTGTGTTGAACCATGAGTTTGGGGAGAGGAATTTAATTTTTTACGGAATATATATTATTTATTTATTATTTATTTTTATATGTGTAACTCAACCATTGTTTTAGTTACCAGTATTAATTTCAATATATGAAACCTGTAGAAAAAAATAATATAATAATTTATACTCCAAATTAATTAGAAAAAAAATGATTTTCTGTAACTGTTTCATATTTAACTATTTGAAATTTGATACAGACTTTCATCAGTCTGGTCTGCGAATCGACCGTAGCTAAAAGCCCTGTTAGGTTTAATGAGTATCATATGTTCACATATGACAGCTAAATGATAATTTATTCTACTTGAAACTATGTCCGTTCAGCATGTTTTCATATAAAACATGTATATCACATCCAATTATAATGTTTGAAATTCTAAATAAAAAATTACTAGATTAAATTACCAAATTAAATTACCTTCGGTTTACCAGATATAAACAAGCAAACACTGTTGCCATTCAGAATTATAAATTCTAAATGTAGCAACAAATGAGCGACTCTTTGAACGCTTCATTAAAAAACAATACAGGTTAACATCCTGTTGTGCTTTTAACAAAATTCGTTAAACATTAAAAAGTTCACTACAAATTTATTTCATCAATATGTCCTTGCGATATATAATACAGGTAAAATAGAACAAAAGATGAGTAATAAGTTATAGCTCTTGTGAATTCGCGAAAATTTCGAAATAAATTCGTTTTGACACTATAAATAAAGTTCCGAAGAGTCCGCATATAGAAAAGTTGTTTTAACATGTTTTGGGAGGGCAAAATGGTTTCAATTTTGAAAAAGTCAACTTTGTTTTAACTAGGTTGTGTAGGTATCGTTTTTGAGGTATTTATTTAATTCTGAATGAAATGACACAGTTGAAAAGTCGATATGATCCTTTGTTACTTAATTACAACAGGTTTAGTGAATAAAAGGTAGAAATTACATTTTATGAGAGAGCACAATTTTATTATATTTATTTTACACGCTATGCACTCACATGGAGCTTCCTGATATTTGAGATAGTGTTTCGAACCGAAGTTCATTGATGATCACTATTAGGTTATCAAAAACTTAGAAAGAACTCTAAAATTCAATTGCAGGTAATACGTAATAGAGGTAAGTAAGCGATGACCCATTGAATTATTCCATTCTCTCTTTATCCAAGGTTTTACGTTATTACTCGAGATTTCGGGAACCCGCAACCAAATAAAAAACAACGAGTACGATTGGATTGTTGTGGGGATCCAAGAACACAAAAGGAGGGGAGGGTGTTCCGCCAAGTTTCCTGCCCAGGTGTTTCTACCAATTTCGAATATGCTACTCGTGCAGTGAGTCCTAACTCTTTTTGTCGGTAGTTATGCGATTAGTTTAATATTTGTAGTAAATAAATAAATAAATAAATAAATGGTCTTTATTTAATATTTGACAATGTATTTCTTTTCTTTTTCTAAATATCTAATAAAACGTTCTGCAATCCTTGACTTCTTTTTTCTTATTTACTTTTTTATCATCCCAACTGTTCCTGTTTACATATTTTGTAATTCATAAAATCATGAAGTCAGCAATGTATGATAAATTCCCCACTTTTGATGAATACGAACAGAGTCGCACTGCATCGTTCCTTCTTGATATGGTTCCCTAATGCACACTGCAAAGTTGTACAAGGACACTTCCAAAACTTACCGTGACCTTTGTATGTGCAGTACATAAATTACTTGAAAGACAATTTCATGCCTGCAACATTCACACGTAACAGTGCTATTCAATGGTTATGATGATCCAGATATTACAAAGAAGAGTTAATAGTTACCCAGGTACCAGCATATTATCCTCACAGTTTCAGATTTCAGAAAATACCCCTGTTTATGACGAGCAAGAGCCGTTTTTAGAGTAATGCTCAAAACAAGAATCAGTTGATCATCAGGCTGCCTAGTATACTTTAAACAATGACGTCGCAGTAAGACATTCTTTTGGAGGTGCACATGTGGTAATTGTTCAGACAGCTGTAGATGCGCCCCAGAATTTACTACCAATCATTGTTACTCAAAACGTAGACGTCCTGGTAATTCTAGCTGCCTCCAAAGCACCTGAAAAGCCTTTAGTTTTCCTAAAACCCAAAATAGGGCGTGTGAAGTGGAAATTGTATCCTTCCACATAATTAAAAGGTCAACACAATCGCATAAAACTTACTTTCTCCTCGTACATGTGTTTAGCGAGTATCTCAACTAGTGTCATATATGCCAAAGGTAAAATCTACTTTAGACGTCGAGCTAGATACAGAGAATGTGTTTAAACTTTCAATAAAACGAATGCGATGGCTGACGATGTAAACAAAGCTAGTGAAAACATGTTCGTTCATTTCAACGGCACTAAGGCCAAATACCTTGCTGTCGATGCATTTTTATTAAACCCAATTCCATAAATCTTTGAAAATAAACTCAACTAAGTTGAAATTCCTTCCAACTATTTCTACTCGTGCTGACAAAATTTATTTATCATCAAATCCAGCAGCAGCTTGTAAATAAATTGAAATCTGAACTGTGGGGATGGGTACTTCATGACGATGATGTGCATCCTATACGAACTACTCTACCTCCTGTTCCGGACAAAACAATAAACATTATATTTTGTTCCATCAAGGGTGATTGTTCATCAGCCCATTGCGGTTTCAAGAAACTCAGAATAACTTGTCCTGCACTGCAAAAATTTTTTGAGGGAATAACCTGCTGCAATATACACTATTTGAAAATGAAGAAGTTACGGTGCCAACTGAAGGCGATTTTGACGCAGATGACCCTGACTTTGATTATTGCTTATTTAAGTACATGTAATAAGTTTAAGGTGATTCAATATGATATAAAGAATATGCTTTAGAATGTAAAATAAATTCAAAAAACTTATTCTCTCTCATAAAGTGTAAATTTCGACTTTTTATTCATTAAACCTTTCCTAACTTTGTAATAAGTGATCATAGCCACTTGCAAATGGTGTTATTTTATTCGGCATTTACATAAATTCGGCAAATACATAAAAAACGATACACCAATTGACCTATTTACTACACTTTGAGTTTTTCAAAAATGCCAACATTTCCTTTCGCCGTATAAAATATGATAAAACAACCTTTTTATTTGGGGACTCACCGTACATTCATTTTTAGTGTCAAAACAAAGTTATTCGCTAATTTTTGTCAACGCACATCAGTTGTCATTGTCAAACCCTATTTTATCTACACTAATTATGAACTAATTAGATTTCAATGTTTATATGAAAGGAAAAGAGATGTCTCTTTTTTAAATTAAAATAAAAAAGATAAAGAAGAAATAATTAACATTGTTAAATATTATAATTTAATGTTTTACTCCCATTTAATGTACAATTGTCTGGTTTAAACAAATTTTATAACAATGCGTCACATTATTTTTTTCGAATTCATTTCTTTGTCTTGTTTCATTTTAATGATTGGACAATATATTAAAATTTTGAATGCCTCTTTTGTTTCCAAAATATTTTTGTTTGTTTCTTTTGTAAATTTTACTATTCATTTAGTTTCATTTTAAGTTTTTTTTCGATTTTTTAAATATTACAAAGAGTAGATTTTCCATTGTTCTTCAGCAACCGTTTTTGTTTTGCGTACGTTTTTGATTATATTAATTTTGTTTTCGGTTTATAAAATATAGGTAATGTCAACAGTTTTTACATTTTGAGATAACCTTACCACGTCACTATGAAAATAATGAGAGTGAAGAATCGCTTATAGTGAATACGCATAAATTTCTCAATAGGTATGAAATTTATTAAATATCTATCCGGGTAACTATTTCATAAATTTCTCAATAGGTATGAAATTTATTAAATATTTATTAGGGTAACTATTTTAGAAAATAACGAATTGAACACTCTGAGTATTCTAAAAAACATAGTCATTTCATCATCATCATCCCAAAACATGGTTTCAAGCTATAAGCCTGTTCCGACCTCAATCCATCGTTTTCGTGGCCTTCCTCTGTCTCTTTTCCCCCTTGGCTTATAATTAAAGGCTGCCCTTGGTATACGATCTGTATCCATCCTTTCGATGTGGTCCCTCCATTTCCTTCTATAATTTTATTTAATATTGGTATAATTTCAAGCTCTCTTCTGATGTAATCATTCTTTATTTTGTCTATTATTGAACATCCCTTCCCACTCCTCAAAAATTTCATCTCTGAGGATTGTATTTGTCTTTTATCATTTTTTGTGAGTGTCCATACCTCACTTCCGTATAATAAAGTTGGTATTGCCATTGTTTTAAAAAAATTTATTCTTGTGTCTTTTCTTGTATTTCGAAGAGTTCTTCTTATAGTACCACAGATGTATTCAAATTTATAGAGCCTTTTTTGTATATCGTTGTCATAGTCATAAGATATATCACATCCTAAGTAATTAAAATGTGAAATCTGCTCTATTGGTTTATATTCTAAAATAATTTTCGTTCTTATAGGATCTTTGCCCCTAAATGCCATTACCTTTGTCTTATTCTTTGATATCCTTAAATTATAATCTTTTCCAATTTTGTTTAAAGTAAAAATTGAACGTTGTAAATTGTCTTCATTATCCTGAAATAAACAAAGATCATCTGCAAATAATATATTGTTAAACAGGATGTTTCCGAGATCTATTCCAGTTTTGATTTTATCTTTCCAAATTCTCATAACATAATCAATATCTATATTAAACAGATGTGGTGATAAACTACATCCTTGTCGTACACCTTGATTAATAATTATCTTCTCTGAAACTTTAAAACCCAGATACAAAACAATGAAAGTTTGTTTATATAGGCTCTTAGTACATTTGATGAGACGTGGAGGGTATCCCATGTAATCCATAATTTTCCATAATTTTCCTCGATCTACTCGGTCAAAAGCTTTTTCGAAATCTATAAAAGCAACATGCGTTTCCAGATTGAATTCTCGATGTTTTTCAAAAAGCTGTTTCAGAGTGAATATACTGTCTGTACAAGATCGTCCTTGCCTAAAACCATTTTATTCCTCTAGTAATAGAGAATGCGAGATATTTTTCAACCTGTTACTTAAAATTCTTGAATAAATCCTATATCCAGTGTTCAGTAGGCTAATGCCTCTGTAATTATCACATATATTACGATCTCCTTTTTTAAATAAAGAGATAACTTTAGCGATTTTTCAGTCATCAGGAATTACCATTGTTTCCAGCACAAGTTAATGAGATGTAACAATCTGGTCTTTATAATAGGGTCTGCATATTTAAATAATTCAGAATTTATTCGATCAGTTCCAGTAGCCTTTCGATTTTTTAGAGCTTCCAAAACTTCATCAAGCTCTTTTTTCTCTATAAGGTCCGCTTCATCAGAATTCACAATTATATCCTCTGTTACATCTGTTGTTACTTCTTCATTAAACCATAATTTTTTATAATGTTCAATCCATTCCTTCTCCTTAATCACATTCATATTTGCTGTATCTCGTTCTCTGCTATTTAAAAGCTTTAATGCCTTATAGGCCATATTCTGTGAACCATGAATATCATTCTCTATGTTACTTACGAAACGGTCCCTTCGATTTTTTCTTATAATTGCTTTAACTTTATTTCTATTTACTGTGTAGGCTTGTCTTGATTCCTCTGTATGTTGTTGTAAGTGAATAAAGTAAGTTCAGTGTTTTTCTTTTAGAGCATTTGCTTTTCCTTCATTCCAGACACGAAACCTCCTTTCTGCCTTTTTTGGCTGTCTGGTTCCAAGTGCCTCGAAAAGAGCTTTTCCAATACATGTGGTTAGAGTTTCAGTATTAACATCCTCTGTAACATGGGAATTTTCCATTTGTACTCTCAGTCTTTGTTGATATAATGTTCTAATACTTTCCTCTGATAATAAATGTATTTTATATACGAAATTATTATTGTATGTAGATGTTGCAGAATTTGATTTTCTCCATCTTGTCCATAGTCCAATTTTCGCAGAAGTCAGAAAATGATCTGAACCAATGTCACTTCCTCGAAGAGCCTGGACATTCTTAACCAGTGTGGACGTTTTTCTGTTTACAATTATATAGTCAATAAGAGATCTAAAGCCTCTAGCATTCCATGTAAATTTATGAATGTCTTTCTTTTTGAAAAAAAGTGTTTGTAATCTTCAAATCATTAAAAGCTACGAACTCCCGTAGGACTTTACCACTTCCATTTAATGTATCCTCTCCCTCAGTTCCAATAATTTTCGGAATAGGTTGTTTTCCAACTCTTGCATTAAAATCTCCACATAATATCAAGAAATCATTTTTATAACATCTGTCTATCAATTCCTGTAATTGTTCATAAAATCGTTCTGTTTCTTGTATGTTTCATCTGTTGGAGCATAAACTCCAATCACTAACAGTTTTCCTCGATCTATACTGAACCGTGACATGATTATTCTTTCGTTAACAAAAGTATAGCTCAAAATTCTTCTGCTCCATTTTTTATCCACCATTACTGCAATTCCTGCAGCTGCTCTTTGATCTTGATTGACACCCTTGTATATTAAAGTATAATTTTCAATATCTTTTGTACCCTGTAATTTCTTTTTAGTCTCTGATATTATTGCTATACCTATTCCTCGTTTTTTACAATTCTTTATCAAGTATGCGATTAATCGCTGGAGCTCAGCTAGCGATGTGGAATTTTGGCTGTAAACTACATCCTTCAGATGGCCCCAAAGAAAAACTAACCAACTAAGTTGGTTAGTTGGTTAGTTGGTTTATTAATGGGGTAAACAAGTGGTTATTATGATAAACAATTGTATGGTCAAAACTATGTTTTCGATAGTTAAACGTGCATACATATATGTATATATTAAAACATTCTGTCTGACTTGTGGATATATAGACAGAGATAAATAAAATCGCTTTGCTTTATAACATCACACATGCATATGTATATACATATACATAATGCGAAAGAGTTAAATATATTGGGTTTGTCCTTTAATATTATACATACATATACATCTCTACTTTAACAAGACATGTATCGAATTAGATTCATTAACATATTTAATTAAATCCCATCTGTTTGTCTCAAAATTTTATAAGTCCGAACATTAGCATATCTCGTAGTTAAAATTTCTTAGTTATTATGTTCCCTTGAATACTTAATGAAGCATTTTAAAACTAAACAGATTTTAGTATATATATATATATAACCATATATTCACTAAGGCCAGTATTTAGCGTGGTGGGTATAAAATAGCCTGGGGGTCACTCAGCCAGTAGTTAGCGTGGTGACTATGAAATAAGCGGGGGCTCGCTTAGCCCTGTGGTTAGCGTGGGGGCTATAAAATAAGCGGGGGCTCACTTAGCCCTGTGGTTAGCGTGGTGGCTATGAAATAAGCGGGGGCTCGCTTAGCCCTGTGGTTAGCGTGGGGGCTATAAAATAAGCGGGGGCTCACTTAGCCCTGTGGTTAGCGTAGTGGGTATAAAATAGCCTGGGGCTCACTCAGCCCAATAGTTAGCGTGGTGATTATAAAATAAGCGGGGGATCACTAAGCCCAGTAGTTAGCGTGGTGGGTATAAAATAGCCTGGGGCTCACTCAGCCCAATAGTTAGCGTGGTGACTAAAAAAATAATCGGGGGCTCACTTAGCCTTGTGGTTAGCGTGGTGGCTATAAAATGACATGTCTGATTATATGTTTTTAGGTTCGATACTTGTGAGGTTTAGACGATGGGATTTTGAATACCTAGAGAAGTTAAAGAAATTACGATATTGTTCCATAGCCTTATAAATATTATGTGTTTGAATATGGTAAGTTAAGTATTCTATATAAAGTTATAATGGAAGTCATATATGCAAAGTTTAGAGACCTCTAGTATAGCAAACCTAACATATATATATAGGCCGATTCAATAAATACTAGTTTTCAATCTTTCACAACAGTCAGGTCTTTATTGTAAAAGAAGGCTTATAATTATGTCTAAGTGAAAAAAAAGAAGAAAGAAACAAAAGCTGTAATTTATTAAATACATTTCCAGTATGAATTATTAAATCTAATTCACTTATTTCAATAGTTTTTCAAATTCTTAACGATAGTCCCATAGCATTGGAAAATGTTTCATAAAGTATACCATAACGCATGATTTTTCCTTCATATTTAGTTATTGTCACTTACTATAGATCCTATTTTATAATTTACGTTAAAATTTTTCATTCATTCCTATCCTTTTTCTGGGCACTCTGTATCTATTTTTTTAAGTGTGTATTGTTAGTCTAAATTTCATCGAAGGTATTTCTGTGATAATATAGGTGAGGTAGCGCATTAATGCAGTATAATTAATGTGTATTATACAGGACCCTGTATTTTTAACTATAATCTCTATTTAAATAAAACTTGTATTTTAAAACTGAACAGATTTTAATATATATATACATATATGGTGAGTAGCATCTATACAGGGCTATACGAAATAATTCATATATATTAATGGTTTTAAGTATCAATCTCGCTTTAGATAGTCACGTGACATACATTTAAAAAATCCATATGTGTTATGGTAAAAGAAAGAACATATGTGATATATCATAAAGTCTGCATGAATATAACTAAAAGGATGTCTGCGTTTATGTAGGTGTAAGCCTTTGTATTACTAAAGATTAAATTTAATATTTTATGTTTTAATTTTGTCTACCCTACGTAAAGAAAAAATAACCATTTCTTTTAACATATAATAAAAAGTACCTTAAAAATATATTACTACTAACTTACTATATATCTACATACCTATACCTTAGAACCAACTCGTATACTTGCTTTAGAAGAAATTAATTGAAATGTGTTCTTATCAGTGAATCTTATCTAGAATGTTATCGCGATCAGTGATGTCATCAAACCACGTGTTGAAGAATCCAGTTGAATTTGGGTAAAGTTCCGTAAATCATGCTTGAAATTTTTAGGTAAAGATAAATTTATATATATATATTTCTACATATATGTTTTGTATAACCAATATGTTTTAAATCATGTATGATTAGTTTATGTCTTGTCAATATATTTTTACAGGACTTGTTAATATATTTTATGCGATGAGAGAAATTATATTTTACTTAAGTAGTAGTACATATCGAATTCCTATCCTTCTTTTGGTTACTAAGTATTTTCTAAAGTGTATATTGTTAGCCTAAATTATATTGAAGCCATTTCTATGAAAATAGGTGAGGGTGCTATTAAAATTAGTGGAGTATAATTCATATATATAGTGTAGGGGACTCTGTATTTTTAGTGTAATTTCTATTTTAGTAAGACTTATATCGAATTAGATTCATTAATCTATTTAATTAAAATCTCCTATCTCAAAAATTCTTAAGGGTATCTCTTAATTACTATATTTAATTTTATTTCTTAGTTATTTTTCACTGAATACTCAATGAAGCACATATAACGAATCGAGTTTAAGCTATACAGGGTAACATAAAGGCATTCATATACATTAACGGTATCAGTCTCGCTTTATTGTATGAATCTAACTTTAAAAAACTATAGCATAATGTATAAATATATTCATGTATTTTTATAATGTATGCAAACTACACTATTTGTAGTTATAAATATGTTTAGGAATAAATTGTCCGTTCTTAAGTCATTTCAAAACATGGTCCTTCAAACAGACCCCTTCACGAAACTTTTAACCCTAAAACAGGGCCCTTCATACAATGTTTCGTCTTAAAAATAGACCTTCCACAAGCATGTTACCTCTCCATTCACACGGGACCCTGTATTTATTGCCCTAACCTGTATCGAATTCATTAAAAACCCGTCTGTTTGTCCCAAAAATGCTTAAGTCCGCCAATTAAAATTAATTAATGACCCTTTTTAATTTTTTTTTAGTTATTTTTCATTGAAGCATTTTTAAAACTTAACAGATTAATAACTATACAGGACTACACGAAATAATTCGTATACATCAATCATTTCTCATACTGAAAGTGTTTGTATAAAGTATGCAAAATTTATGATTCTGACTTGTAATACCTATTCGTTATACCATATGCCTTATCCATGACGTTATAATATCCAGTGGTTTTAAGAGATAAGCGAACATGTTTAGTTCTTTTAAGACATGCATGCAGTCGATCAAATTTGGATGAAGTCCAGTACATTATGGTTTAAATATTTAGGTAAGATACATTTTTATATATATTTTTTCAATATTAAAAACAAAAATTTTTAAAATAATGCACTTACTAAATAGTACAATATATATTTTATAAAAACAAAGTCAAAAGAAATTTTTAAGTTAGAATAGTATAAACCCAATTTAGTATAATTTTTCTATACAAAAAGCATAAACGAATGTAATTTTAAAATATTTAAAGTTTAATTCCTATATCTTATAGGAGACCCTGTATTTTTCTACCATAACGTGTATCAAATTCATTTAAACATATATTTTTGCGTCAAAAATTCATAAGGGGATGACTATTTCTTATTTTGTCAATGAAGTCTTTTAAAACTTAACAGATTAATAACTATATACGAAATAATTCGCATACATTGACGGTTTTAAATAGTTCATTTCATACATTTGGCTACAAAAAATGTGTCAGAACCTTCGAGTATCAGATATTTCTTATCCTGAGTTATTCATAATCTAAGGAAGGAATCAAGTCAAAGCAAGATCTTCGCTTATCTGCTAACATGACTCATTGTGATTCAGCGACATGTATGTTGATGGGGTAACACTCATTTTTTAGTTTCAGTTATAAATATGTATTTTTAAAGCATAATCTTTCGAAATTCAATTATTTTTCATGAGATGCTCTACCCTATTTTACAGATTTGTATAATAAATTTGGTAAAACATGAATCTTTTTTCTAAAATCTATATTTTGAACGTTATACTAAAAATGCATTCGTGTAAAACCTATTTTTTACATTGCATGAATATGTAATTCATTTGAGAATAGCAGTCTATTTCTTAAAATATTTTTACAAGGTACATTGCGAAGGGGTCTTTTCATTCAAACAACGATCTTGGATTTTTATGAAAGGTCTCTCGTATTTCTGTCGCCATAATATAATACGAATCTATTGGATTTATTTTGTGAAGGGCGTTGGAATTCAAATAGGGTTATATTATTTGTGAAGGACGCTGGGTAGTCGCATTATTTTGTGAGCAGGGCTTAATATCTATAACTTTGTCCACTTTCTTTCGAAGGTAGTATTTTTACAGGGTACATTGCAAAGGGGGCTTTCTATTAAAACAGGGGACTCCTACAATTTTTTTGTGAAGGGATTTTTATTCGAATAGGGTACGTATCTCATTTATTTTATGAAGGGACCCATAGTCTGATGCGTGTTCACACTTCGAAGGGGGGAAAAAGAGGGGTCAATGAACTGAAGGTTCTTTCGCCTAAGTGCGAATATTTCATATGAGAATAATAATTTTCATACACTCTTGAAAAAAGAGCTTGCTGAAAAAATACTGGGGAGCTATCAGAAATATAGCGGGCGGTGGAGTTCCCAGTTAAAAAAAATATTTTTTTTTCTTCATAAGTTGCATTTTTTTCGACTAAGGGCTAATTTTTCATATAAGCCTAACAGTTTTCATACACTCTTGAAAAAAGAGTTTGCTGCAAAAATACTGGGGCGCTATAAGAAATATAGCGGGCGGTGGAGGGCCCAGTTTAAAAAATATAATGATTTTTCTTCATAAGTTGCATTTCTCTCGCCTAAGGGTTAATTTTTCATATGAGCCTAACAGTTTTCATACACTCTTGCAAAAAGAGTTTGCTGCAAAAATACTTGGGCGCTATATAAAAAATAGCGGGCGGAGGAGGGCCCAGTTAAAAAATATATTAATTATTTTCTTATATCATATGATTCCTCTAACACGCATTTCAATTTTTGTGAAGGGACCTCCTACAATTTTTTGTGAAGAGCTCTTTCGAATAGGGTACGTATCTCATTTATTTTATGAAGAGGTCCTTTAGTCTAATGCGAGTTCACACTTCGAAGGGTAAAAAAAAGGGGGATCGATGAACTGAATGTATGAAGGGTTCTAGTATTTATGCATAATTTGAATTCATTGGAATTTTTGTGAAGGGACCCTTTTTATTAAAAAGGGGATCTGTCCAATTATTTTGTGAAGGCCGCTGGAATTTAAATAAGGTTATACTATTTTGTGAAGGATCAAGGGACACACATAGTCGCATTATTTTGTGAAGGTAACTTAATACCTATAACTGTTTCCAGTTTTCTTTCGAAGGGTTTATTTTGAACCTATCGATGCGTAAGCTGTACTTTTAGCCTAACTTGAATTGAAAAAAAAAAAAAGGTAAGGTGTAAATTATCTGATTTTAGGAAGGGATCTTATGCATAATGAGGAATTTTCACGTTTTCTAATTTTATTTTTATATAATAGAAAACAGAAAGATAAGAAGAACAGTATGTTTTTTTTTTAATTTTGAGCTGTAATTGTTGACTTCTGACAGTTTTTATAGCGCACTATTTACCGTGTTCCGAAAACGACACTTTTTACTACGCCTGTCTTGTGACGTCATAGTTCATGACAAGGAGAGAAACGCAGCATTTGTTTACGCTGTGGATAGCGCGTTTGAGGGATTTCTTTTCTTCTTGTTATAAAATTCGTGGGTATTACATTATCAAAAGTAATAGAATCTTTAAGAAAATACAAGTGTACTAAAGATCTAAACAACTCGCAAACTACAAAAAAGTTTTCCTTAATTTTTTAAGACCTTTTAAAAAAATAGTATAATACAAAAACAGTTAAAGTAAGTTTGATTTTCTCCATTAGCATTTAAATTTTGAAAGAAAAAAAATGATTCCAATATAAAATATTTATACCAGTTATAAGTTATACGATATTGTGTGTTAGAATAATTATTTTTTATTAGAAAAAATATTATTTTTATAAATCATTCAATATACTACAGAGGCGAAAGCATTTCTGGTAATGTGTGACATATATTTGAGAATTTGAGGGTAATCTGCTAACGTTACAATAATTTTACAAAACTCCTTGATTCATTTATATACATTATTAAAATATAAAGTAAGGAAATGATTGGATTAATTTAATTCATAAAATTAATATCTTTTGAATGAAAATATAAATAAATTGGAACTTAACTCAAAGCAATAATTTGTTGATAAATTTTATCACCAAACATGATGGTTTCTTTTAATTTATAACTTAGATGTATTGATTCTAGTTTTTTTTTTTTTTTTTTTTTTTTTTTTAAACATAACATTACAAACCCCAATGTTAAAGTACCTTTCATATTTTTGTTTGTTTAACCAGGTGGAAAAAATTTCAGAAGTATGAATACTTTTTTATCACTTTTTATTTAAACATAATTATAATATCCGTTTACACATATATAAAGCACTGATACAACAAACTATATACATAATATATATACAAATTTGATATGATGTGTCCAAACAGTCAGATACCAGTATATAATTAATGTTTTTTGCATAAAAGAAAGACTGAAATTTATAATTAACCTGAAAAAAAAATGTATTTCTGTGACGCGTCAGTATTTTTTAGCAGAAATCAAAATATAAGCTTTGATTAGGAAAAATAATAAGATATTTATGCATTTGAACTAGATATAAATAAACACACACATCTATCTATCTATCTATCTATCTATATATATATATGCCCTCCTAACAGTTATGCTCGACAACTCCCATCTAGACCCCACAGGCTTTAAAAACACGCGAATTTTCTTCGTTTAAAAAACTTTATTTGATTATGGAAAGTTAAATGATATTATCACAAGAAGTGGCGATGTCCTGTAATCAGGTTGCCGTTTATTTTCCTTTGAGTGGGGGATTTTCGGCGCCCCAGACCGCATCCACTGTTATCGCAAAAGCTGACGTCTGTTTTCGTGATTAGTTAAGAAAGATCAATTAAAGATTTGAAAATTAGCTGTTATAAAATAGTTAAGGGGATTCTAAAATGGCCTTCTCAACAACGCTATTTTTAAACGCAAAAGCATGAAATTGGCAGTCATAACTATTGAAGCTATTTGAAATCGAAATGAGTTTTCCATTTTTTAAATAAATAAATTACTTATCAAGTTATAACCAATTTGTATCACGTGACATACGTTTTTCCCTTTTCTCGTGCTGCCGTGTCGAGAATTCAGTTCAAAACGCTGACTTTGACAGCGTTTTCTGAAAGATCTTCTGCCTTTTCCAAAAAAGAGAAAACGTCTTTGATTACATTGTTTCTGAATAAAGACACCTGCCTATTTCATGCGTTTCCTAACAAAAATGAATTCGGAAATGTGTCAGAAAGTATTGGACTTAACAGTCTTAAGTTAAAACTGTCGCTGCTTCCCGAAGTTTTATAATGCTTAGAAAAAAGTTTTATTTTACATGCTATAAGAAAATCGTTTATATGATGTAAATATGACGTATTAAATATATATCGTTTTAATTAGGAGTGATTTTTAACATTCATTGCTTTTCGTACGTAATAATTTAATTATTTTAAAGTTTCTTTATTTTTTTACAATCGGGTGTAAATAAATGTTTCGATTGAAAAGTTTTGAAAATGTTATTACATATTTAGGCTATTTTAAAGCGGGTAACAATGAGAAATAAAATGTTATTTCAAACTATGGATTAAATCTTTATTTAGATAATGAAATTTTGAATGAAAAATTTGAAAAATACTTTAAAAATTTAACAATTTAGAAAAATGTTTGCATTCTGCACACCACAATCTAGTCAAGTATGCCTACGAAAGATCATTAAATTGCTATGCATAGTTTTTGATCCTATAAAAGTTTTTAAATGAGCTATTTTGACCAATTTTAACAGTAAATAGCTAATAAAATGATTCTTCGATTTAAAAACGGCTTGGTTCAGCGTATTTATTATACATTTCTCTACAAAACTACATGTTTTCATGTTGTTATATGCAATAATTACTGTATTATAAGCCGAGAAAGTCAAAATGTCACAATAAATTCAATTGCGTCAGCGGCATCAGCATTAATTAAGTACTTTTTTTTAGAATAGCGAGATACAACGAAAATGAGAGATTGATAAAAAATATCGTAAAGACCAAAGTAGAAATAAATTTCGAGATAAAAAAATTCAAAATGATTGCAAAACCCGAGCCGAGAACCAAAACGCCGCTTGCAAACAAAATGTAAACATTGGCACATCGTGAACAGTGACGTCATAGCCAATCACGCAGCGTTTTCAAGTCGCATGGTTTTCTCGTAACTTTAAACCTAATTTAACAATTATTGAACGATTTTTTTACATTTTTGAGAACATTTTTGAAATTTATGAGCCTGGAATTATCAGAAAAATATAAAGTTGGCCGATTACCTCATGTGTGCAAATTCCTCATTGGATTTTTGTAAAGGGCGCCTTTTTATTAAAAAGGGGATCGGTTCACTATTTTTAATTCACTATGCACTCGATGGTAAAATTACACTTTGTTCGCATACCATTTCGATCCTGTTGGAAAGTGATTCATGAATTATGACGCTACGCATGATTTTTCATTCTTGTTTATTTACATATACGTTAAAATTATTTTTATAGTATTCTGTATTTTTGGAAGTGCGTATTGTTAGTCTATCAAAGGGCCCCTCTGGGTAGAAAAAAAAGGGGGGGGAGGGGGGAGCTATTCAGTTGAGCGCAGTATAATTCATACGGGACCCTGTATTTTTTACCACAACCTATATCGAATTCATTAAAACCCGAATGTTTTCCCCAAAAATGTTTAAGTACGCCCATTAAAATGAATGAATGACCCTTTTTAATTAATATTTTTCATTCACATCCACCCTTCAAACTGCGTACTCTCGTTGAGAAAAAAAAATCTCGTCAAAATTTCTAAGTTCCCCAATTAAAATTAATTAATGACCATTTTTAATTAAAACCCTTATTGACTTTTAAAAATTCACCTCTAATATACCCTACATGTATATCGAATACCCTACTCTCGTTGAAAAAAAAAATCTCGCGAAAATTCTTAAGTTCTGCAATTAAAATTAATCACCATTTTTAATTAAACCATTATTGACTTTTAAAATTCTCCTCTAACATGTATATCGAATACCCTACTCTCGTTGAAAAAAAAAATCTTGCGAAAATTCTTAAGTTCTGCAATTAAAATTAATTAATTACTATTTTAATTAGTATTTTTAATTAATTAATTAATCATTCACTTCTACTGCATACACTCATAATCAAACTGCATACTCTCGTTTAAAAAAAAATTGCTTCAAAAATTTCTAAGTTCCCCAATTAAAATTAATTAAATTTGTAATTTACTAAAATTCGCCTTATACTGCAATAGATATTTCTCCGCGAAAAAAAAATTGCTTCGAAAAATGTCCAAGTTCCCCCATTAAAACTCATTAAAATAATACTCCTTATCTATATCAACCTGCCATGAGTCATCCCAATCCACCCTCCGAAGTGACGCATGCCTCTTATCTACGCCACCACCCTCCGAGATCCACCACGATCAACCCTCCGAGATCCACCGGCGCATTCCACCACCACCTCCGACGCCACCGCGCACAGCTCCACAGTACACCACCACCACCACCACCTCCGACAATGACGTGTCCTCATAACGGCCTTACTACCCTACTAAGGAGTATGAGTATGTGTAAGTGGACAAAACAGATTAATATCACGTCATTAGAGAATTAAAAAGAAAATCTGACGTCATATAGGAAGTTTAACTAATTTTTCAAATGTTTGAGAATAATACAAACCGAGTATCAATGTAAATAATAGAGAATAGTAAATATATGAGTTTGAGAAACATATTGAATCGTGATAAAAATCCGATTATGGAAATATTCGCATATTTTAACATTTTGAAAGTGTACAATTTATTTAATTTTGAAATTATTTTTTAAAATATTGCATTTAGTCCGTATGACGGATATTATTATGACAGAATATAATAGCGGGCTTGGACCGCTATCCGGCTGGTTTAGATATTCGAAAAAAGGAAAAAAATAGACCGGTAAATTTTTACTTTATAAAAAACATGGCTTTTTTTTGTTGTTGTTGCTGAATGAAATTTGTTTGAATTTATTAAAGAAAGGATAAAGTGTTTTGAAAGGAATATTAAACGAAACCCTTTGACCGATCTTCGATCACACTTACCCACTTGTTTTTTTATCTCTGTTTGTATTCAGCTAGATGAAATTTTAAAACTGGACGCTTTTCTTACCCTTTAAATTTATCTTCCTTCAGATTCTACAGGTTGAATTTTTTTTAAATGCTACCCAGAACAAGGAAAACGAACAATTTATGATAAATTTGTGTATACATAATTCGAATAGTCACAAAAGATGTTGAAAATGTACCCCAGCACGAAGATCACTCAGATTTCCAGAGTTAATTTCCTATTACTTCACTGTTTCGGAGGGCTCCATACGTCACCATGACATGATCACGATCGACAGTTCGTTTAATATTGCTCTTGTTTGGTATCTGTGCATTTTGAAATGCACCAGAAAACATGTTTTTCTCAATTCAATACGAGTGAGATATAAAATAACGCTCAGCAACAAAGTCACGATGCAAGCGTTCAAAAACCATGGCTCTCAATGACAACTTCAACGGCTACGTGACACACGAACGGTACACCGCCCCCTGAATACTAGGCATGAGCGCTGAAGTAAAAATGCCGGCTGTCGTAGGCGGATTAGTTTCAGCGTTTGTACCGTCCCTCGAATTTGAATACCAATAATTTCTAAAAGTTTTCTTTGCCTTATTTTTCTGAGATCAAATAAGTCAAAGAAAACTTTTAAAAATTACTGGTGTGTAAATGCAGGGGATTATACAAAAGCTTAAAAAAATCCGCCTACGACAGCCGCCATTTTTACTTCAGCGCTCATGCCTAGTATTTAGGGGGCGGTGAACGGTACACCGCTTCCTGAATACTAGGCCTGAGCGCTGACACAAAAATGGCGGCTGTCGTATGCGGATTTTTTTAAGCGTTTGTATGGTCCCTTGAATTTTGAGACCAATAATTTCTAACAGTTTTTTTCAGCTTATTTTTCTGAGATCAAATAAGTCAATGAAAACATTTAGAAATTACTGGTGTGAAAATTCAGGGGACTGTACAAACGCTTAAAAAAATCCGCCTACCACAGCCACCATTTTTACATCAGTCTCAGGCCTAGTATTTAAGGGGCGGTGAACTATAGCCGAAAAGAGCGACACTCATCAGACATACGTATCTTGGTGCAATGTTATCTGAAAAGTAGTTAAAAATTATCTCTTTAACATTTTGTGCCCGTTATTTGCGTTTAAAGACGGATTTGCGTCCTAAACAACTCCCTCTATAGTTTATGCAATCCAATTCTTTGTAAGTCGATATTTTTTGCAGATTTTTGTTAAGCACTTTAAATTTTGTCTGAGAATATGGAATGCTGTGCAATAAAAGCAGCACTAAAATTGTAGTGTATTTTGATACATTCCGTGAAATATTCCTTTAAAAATTGTACTTTGGAATGAAGTTTAAAGCAGGCCATGATTTGTTAAAAAGATTAGGTACAAGAAAGATTAGAGCAATTATACTGTCAAAAATTTGTAGCAAACTGTCCAGTCATTTGACTATTTTGATAAAAAATGATTATCTAACCACAATTTAACTCTATCCCTACCATATAATGGGCAATAATACGGTCAGAAAAAAGTTAATTTAAGGTTTTGTAACCGTTTTCTGCAATTTTCACAGGCGATTGATTTATTCACTTTTATTTTCAATTTACTCTGTTCGTTAGCGACACTAAATTTGTTAAAACTGTTAATATTATTATATCTTTGCTATTAATAAAACTATATAATATGATTTACTTATTTAATATGTTGATATAATAGGAATAAAAGTTAGTTTCTATAATTTTTAATTATTTAAATTATTTAAGATAGTAGATGAATTATTATGTTAAACATATAAATATGTTTAAAAAATTAATGGCACTTTTTTTCAAAGTAAATGCGTAAATAATTGTGCAATCGTGAAATAAAAATAACTCCCTCCCTACTAACTTTGGCACATAATCGTAGAAAATCTTTCTATGAAACGGTGCATAATAAGTTCATATTTTAAGAATTTGCTTAGACGCAATATGTAAATTAAATTCAATTAAAACGGTAATATCTAGATTTAAGGCAAAAGGAACTTCACATTTAAAATCAATATACTATTTCTATAACATTTATTGTACCATATGTTAAAATTTGAATTGTGTGCTGATTTTAATAAATTAACTTTTTGAATAATGTTGCTTTTTAAAAGATTTTTCCGTTTGCTATAAATGATTCTAGTACGAGATATAAAGACGAGGATTTTGACTATAAAACAATTTGAATTTTTAACTTTATAAGCATTATAGCTGTGTAATCAGGTCACGTTAATAGCGACTATAACTTTGTGTACTTTTTACATTTTTAAGCAAAATTTGTAAAATAGCCTGTTAATATGTTAATTAAAAATTGTTAAAAATTTCAAAATTTTCGATCAATTCTTCTCAAATTAATTTTCCATAAAGTATCCTTTTTTGATGCACACAAATAAAACATCAATAAACTCAAGTCCTTTTTAGTTGCGTTCGTAATTATATACAGGGTGTCCCAAAAAGGAGTACCTATTTTTAAAAATGAATAAGAAACAAACGAATAGAGTTATTTAAAAAAATTCTTGCAGGAAACGGATGTGTGAAGTCTGGAATTTTGTTTTAACACTTTATTATGATAGTTCAAAATCTGACCGACAGATGGCGCTACTGCACCGAAATTAACCGGCAAGAGTAAGAATAGGCCACCTTACTCACCAGATTTAAATCCGCGTGATTTTTTTCTTTGGGGCCATCTGAAGGATGTAGTTTACAGCCAAAATTCCACTTCGCTAGCTGAGCTCCAGCGATTAATCGCTCAAGAGTGTACAGCCATTTCCGTACAGACGTTGCAGAAGGTGTGTGCTAATTTCATTCTAAGACTCCGACATGTTATTGTGATGAATGAAGGACATATTGAAAATATTGTCATTTAATTTTCAACTATTGCTGATAAATGCGGTAGCCACAGCGCCATCTGTCGGTAAGAATTTGAACTAACATATTAAAATACTCTAAATAAAATTCCAGACTTCACATGTCCGTTTCTTGCAAGAATTCTTTTAATAACTCTATTCGTTTGTTTCTTATTCATTTTTAAAAATGGGTACTCCTTTTCGGGACACCCTGTAAATACGTAGCACATATAGCCGTCGTCTGGTCCCTCCTTTTGTCTGTCTGTCCGTCCATTCGTCTGTCCACACATAACAGTGCAAAAGCTACTCAAGTGAATGGTTGAAAATTTAATATATAGAATTATTCCAGAATTTTGTCGAGTCGTTTCAAATTTTATGAAAATCGAATCAAAACTTAAAAATATATTAATGAAAGTTTTCTTTATTCTATTAAGTCCTATCTTACATAATCTATTAATAAAAGCGCAAGTCATGTGACCGAGGAAAACAAATACGGTCTAACCACATCTTTTTCCATATGACAAGTGGCCAATTTTATTTATTTTTAAAAATCGAATAAAATTGTATAAAAGTATTTTTAGAATGATCGTTCAAAAAAATTGTTTGTTTGAGAGATGTGTTACATTAAAAAAATGTATAGATTCTGAGATAACTTCAGTGAAAATTAGGTTAACAGACAGACAGATAGCGCCCACCCTAGGGACCAGCTTTTGGCTAATGGCCAGGACGAACCCCTAAGCCTAGGGAGGGAAAAATATTACTATCCGGCGCAAGCTACAATAATTACACTGCAAAAAATAATTGTTGATTTTACAGTATAAAACTGGCACCCAGCTGCCAGTATTATACCGTAAAATTAACAGTATTAAACAGTAAAATAAGCAGTAATACGCTGCCGTGCAAGCAGTAATACTGCTTATTTTACTGTTTAATACTGTTAATTTTACGGTATAATACTGGCAGCTGGGTGCCAGTTTTATACTGCAAAATCAACAATTATTTTTTGCAGTTTACAAGTTAAACTACAATTTTACAAAGTATAAACGTTACCCAATTTTACCACAAGGCTGGGCGAACGTTAAAATTATTACAATAATTGATATTTTACATAAACTTTAGTTATAGTTATTTATATAGCATTTTGAGATTAACATTATAATGACAATTATTTACAGTCGTACATTTTGAATGCATTAATACGCATACAATAACCTTTAGAGGTATAATATATTTTTAAAAAATGATTGCAATATATAATTATAATATAAAATTCAAACAATTTTATTTACACACAATTACATTTTGAAATACACTATATACTATACAGTAACCCCTCACCCACACGCGACAATCAAACCTCGTCAGCAGAATCTTTTATAAAAGTAACACCCATACTCAAACGCAAAAATTAAAACTTTTTTAACTTCACTTTTATTTTCCTCTAATACTGTTTAAAACAGTGGTACGAAAAAGCAACCACCGAACATCGCGCATAAGTGAGAGGTCACTGTATTTACAATTTGGTACTGGTACAATACATGAAACAAACATTTTTTCTTCTCTTTTTTTTTTTTTTTTTTTTTTTTTTATAATAACAGAGATAACTGACTATAAGAGGAATTTGTATTTAACAAATGAATATTTTTGATTTAAGATATTATAATTTTCGTAAAGTTGAAATAGTTGCTTTTTAACAGATAGTATATCTAGAATATTGTCAAGAGTTGTTTTAGTTTCATTATATGCGAATTTATACTTCATAAATTTACATTTGCCAAATAAATAATGTAGTGGGTTACCTCTCTGACCACACTGACACAAACGAATATCTCAATCAATTAAAGTAAATAAACAAAATATTCCTTCATCGTGAGTCATAGAAATATTAACCATGGAGGTAATCATTCGCCAATCAAGATCTCCATGGAGAATTTACAGCGCTGTCTGGCGTCGAAAAAAATTCGAATCTGTAAACATGGCATACGTCATAAGAAAAATAAAAGGCATCCTCATTTCGCTCATAGCAGATGATATAATTTATTTCACTGAAATAATAACGATGATTTTTTACATTGTAAAACTAGTTATAGCACGTAACGAACGCACCTCATTTGTCACGTTTAACGTACAATTTCCGACTTGTTGTGTATAGTATTAATGGACTTTAACATTAATAAGTACATTTAATATTATATGCAAGAGAGAATCAAAAATAGGCTAAATTTCGAAAATTCTTATTCTACCTTAATATACTCCTAGTCAGTCAAGATACTACGAAATAATGATCCATAAATATTGAAGTATGCAGTTTCTCTAACAAAGGAGGCCTCATTGTCATACTAATTTTCAAAATTTTCATCTATCACTTTCGGCGAGGAATATATTTGACGGCATTCAAAATTTCCATTTTCCTATAGAAATTCAGTTTTTAGGTGCGTTCGTAATTATATAAATACGTAGCACCTATTCATTCATCGTGAGTCATAGAAATATTAACCATGGAGGTAATCATTCCCAAAGCAAGATCTCCATGGTGAATTTACAGCTCTGTTTGGTGTTGAAAAAAAAAATTGCATCTGTAAACATGGCATACGTAATAAGAAAAAAAATATCATCCTCATTTAGTTCATAGAAGACGATATAATTAATTTCACTGAAATAATAACAATGATTTTTTACATTGTAAAACTAGTTATAGCACGAAACGAGCGCACCTCATTTGTCACGTTTAACGTACAATTTCCACCTTGTTGTATATAGTGTTAATGGACTTTAACATTAATAAGTGCATTTCATATTATATGTAAGAGAAAATCAAAAATATGCTAAATTTCGTAATCCTTATTCTACCGTAATATACTCCTAGGCAGTCAAGATACTGCGAAATTATGATCCATAAATATTGAAGTATGCAGTTTCTCTAACAAAGGAGGCCTTATTGTCGTACTAATTTTCAGGATTTTCATCTATCACTTTCGGCGAGGAAAATATTTGACGGTATTCCAAATTTCGCTTTTCCTATAGAAATTCAATTTTTTCAGTCTTGATAAAAAGCAATAAACTTTAAACTGCCGATCCTGATTCTGAATATTGAAAAGATTTTGTTGGACGTAAACTGTTTGCATCTAGCTATTATTATTATTTTAAATAATCCTGAATGTTCATTATAATTTAATATTATTAAGAATTATAAATGGGGATTATTATCCCATTCAAGCTTTTCTTCTAGCCAAACAATTTTGGGTGAGTGCTTTTGTATTGGCTCTATTTTGCAAATATGTGTAACAAATATTTCAGCACGTCGCGTCACTGTGAATATTTCTAATAAAGATACAATAATCTGCATCATTGCTGCTTATCATAAATATTTCAAGAAACAATCCTATGTCTTTGTAACGCTGGCATTTCATTACAAATATCTCAATTAAAAGGCAAAGTTTAACTAATAATGATATTACATTGGAGGTTTTGGCGATGAATGTATTTTTTTGGCGCATTATTAGTCCCCAATATTACTGTTATAACCAATATTAGTTTATTAATGATGTACAATAAACTTTTTAATTAATATAAGCCTTACTACACTGAGAAAAATGGCACTTTCAAATCTGGATAGATCGATGTTTTCATTTTGTTATGAAACTTTTTGTTTCAAATAGGACGACCCATTTCTTTCAATTCTGAAATACCAGAAATACTCAGAATATTGAAACATGGACATACTCAAAACTGAGCACATAGAGGTCAGTTCGTACTCATTTTTAAAACATGGACATACTCAAAAATGATTAGGATCAGTTCAAATTCATTTTTGAAAAATGGACCTACTGAAAAATGAGCACATAGAAGTCAGTTCATACTCATTTTTGAAACATGGACATACTCGAATATGAGCACATGATGTTTTATTCTTGAGTGTGTGCATGTTTTCAGAAATGAGTATATACATGTTTCAAACTTGAGTAATTTTGATTCTGAGCCATGTTGACTATGTGACATACTCAGATTTGAGTATATTTTGCTCAGTTTTGAAAATGTCGTTTTTAGAGTGTATTCAAGATGACTTAATATTATTAATTATTTTAAGGAGCAAATAAACAGCAAATATTCTTTTCATACAAAAAAAAAAAAAAAAAAATTCAAATAAGTATATCAGTTACGAGTTTGCTTAATATTCGAACATTACATAAGTAAACTAAATGAGAGTGTACAGTAACTATAATTTAGTGAAGGCTGGAATTTTGTTATAAAAATATAATACAATAATTCTCAACATTCGCGGTTTTAACATCCCAGAGTTTTGATTATTTACAAATATGAAAATGCGGAAAAACGTAACATTCGCGAGAATTTGACTTGCATATTCGCGATTTTTTTTTTATTATCTCTTTCTTTTTCAGATTTTATAGAGGTTAAAGAGTATTTCCCCTGTGTTTGCTTAGTATCTATTTGAAAATAGATACTAAATGTTATAGGAAATTGTTGTAGGAAAGCAAAATAATAACATCAGTAGAATACCCATTGCAATGGAGATATTAAAAGTGGTAGGATACAGAGATCTTCCATCTATTAATCTAAAATGTGCAGTTTCTCGTAGAGCTGGAGCTGAAGATGCATTTAGATAGAAACTTAAAAGAATTTCTGTAGCATTTAGTTGTGTTTATATATAGTATTTTAATATTGTATCGCATATTGACCCACTAATACATTATCATCTAGATTAATTTTAACACAATTATTCAAATTGGTAAAGAAATCATATGAGTTGTAATTTTCCAACTGGACGAAAAATGTTCGGGCCAGCATTCGAACCTGGGATCTCTTGGCGGTTAACTAGATGAATTAGGTTCTCCAGATTCAACCGGGATGGCTCAGGTGGTAGAGCATAGCAGCTTAAGCCAAGATATCCCAGGTTCGAAACCTTGGACGGACATTTTTCGTCCAGTTGAAAAATTACAGCTCACATTATCATCTCTTTGCGAATAGAGAGAGTCGAAATATCTTTATAAAAACCCTATGCTTTTTTAGCTGTAATTATTTCTCCAGTCAGTTAATTCGAATTATCTTCAATAAATAAATCCGTATTTATGAACATGTGTGTACATTCACCTTCTACATTTATATTATACATAAAGTATTGTTTAATATACAGTGGAACTTCCATTTAACGAAGTCTCATCGTTACACTTAAAAACTTCGTTATGAAGAAAATTCGTTAAATAGAAATCAACTTAAATTCATAAAAATTGTCCTTGAGATTTGACAAACAGGTATTGGATTTAGAAGCATTTGATTCAGTTTTAATTATGAAGCCGTCTTTTACAAAACAGTTGTGTACGGTCGATGAAATCACACGTCACATTCCCAAGCTTTGGTTCAAGCTTTCATCAGCTCTGATACACATGTGCTCAAACTAAGGTTTTACACTACATTGTGTTTTTTCTGTCTTTTTCGATAATGTACTTCAAGATTTTTTATTATTCCTTAGACTAACGGCTGAAGTTTAGAAGTTGCACTGGCAGGAACAAAAATAACTGATGTTCTTCGATTTGCATTTTGAAGCACAGTCTTGTGAATGCACAACGCAATTGTCTATCAGTAATGGGAGGTCAGAATGGTAACTGTCTGACTCTAATTGATATTTTTTGCTCCCATGCATCTGACGTCATTGCGTCACTGTATTTTCTATATCACTGAAAATGTATAAAGGGGACTTTGATTTCCCCCAACTGTCAGCGCTGGTTCTTCGGTGTGGGAGAGAAAGGATAACAAGTGTTTCTCTTAGTGTGAAAAAAATTATTTTATTTAGAATGGAACTTATTTAAATGTGTTCATTTTCATACAATCTGCGGAAATAAATTCGCATATCCATCGCAACAACAACCTCTTCGTTCGAGTTCTGTACACTTACAAAAGTGGAATAAACTTCGTTATGTAGAATATATTTTTCGTAATATGGAGATTAATTTACATGCTAATGGTGTTCAAGGTCAAAGTTCTGCAGAAAATTTCGTTAAATAGAAAACTTCGTTAAATAGAGACTTCGTTAAAGGGAAGTTCAACTGTATTTCTTACGCGACGCTACGTTCAACCCTACTGATAATAGTTACATTTTATATTGCTTTGTTATACTAAAAACTGTGTTTTAATTGCTCTTTTTTTTTATTACCCTGTTGTAAGTGTGTTGCGGCCCGGCTAACTTCACAAACATATATTTGTGGCCCGCAAGAAGAAAAGGTTGAGTAAGACTGTTTTAAAAGGTATTTTTTTGTTCTTAAGTCGCTACTTTCAAATTTTCTATGTATTAATACTCTAAAATTAGTGAGAAATCAATTATAACATTTCGTAAAGTAAAATCAAAGCACCGTATATTTATAATGGCTTTTAGCAGAAATTAATTGTTTATAAATCTTGTCGATAAAATATGTCATGTACGTTCTCCGATAATTACGACGATGCCTTATTACGTCAACAACATTTAACAGAATAATTTGTTAAATGGAATGAAATGATTTTTTGATAAATGCAGTTTTCTAAATGATATAACGGGCAATTTCATTAAAGCATCTTAAATTTCTTTATAATATTGGTATATGCAGATATAGAATTTACAATGATAATGTAAAATGTTTGAGTAAAAATGCTAAAGCATCCGCGGGTAATAACATAAACCGATTTTACACTGAACTAACTCATATATTTATGCTTATTTAGCTTAAAAATGAAATATTCGTTTTTTCAAGTGCAGAAAGATAATCTACCCTTAAACCCATAGCTATTTAAATGCGTACCCTTACGATTCGATCTGCCATACACATTTATTTTTAAACTTCTATTATCAGAAGTTAATATTTCTAAGTTGTTTAGGGCGTACTGATCTTTGTTTATTTATATGGTCTGATTTGTTACATGATGCCTGCTTTATAAACGTAGATGGTTTTATCCTAGTACATAGTACATAGATTTCATCACTTGCTCAGGCACAAGGATATAAGCAAACATACTGAGAAATTAGTCGTTGGGGTACATTAGACAAAAATAATAAATGAAAAAAATATATAAGTGATATTAAATTACACATATTTATACAAAATTTTCTATTAAAAATTGGATACTTTATTATTTGATACAAAAAATTTTAAGATAGTGTAAAATTTTATCGTGAAAATCTACAAGGCTGTTTTCATTTTTGAATTCACTTCTATTTTTAACGTATATTTTTTTGTTTTATAACAAATTTAGTAAAATACAGAATAACAAAGTGATGCTTAACATTTTTTATCACTACTTAATGTAAACCTAAACCAGCTGTAAGCTACTGATCCATGTCATCAAAACTGAAAAATATTCACTTTTCATCCAACACCTTCTTATATTTTTTCTTTACGGCGGACTACTTTTTGAATGAAAATAACTTGTTTGAAGATATTATATTAATAATACACTGAATTTATTTTGTGAGAACAAGCTTATCTGTTCTCGTATATTTTTATAGAATTTTCTCCAAGAACGAGATAATTTATCTTTTTTTTCTAACCAAGTATACAAAAAATGAGGAATTTCCGTTACTACTATAGATATTTTTAAAAGACAGTGAAAAATAGTTATTTATTACGCTAAATCTTTCATTAAACATTTAGGAATGATTTTTTAATAAAATCCTAGTATCATTGTAACGTATTTGTATAAACGTTAGGACATTGTACAGGGTCATCGAAAAAGGTGTCTCTAATTTTTAAAATAAATTGTACGAGAAATATGCAATCAGTCGGTACGAAACTAACGTGAAATCGTAGAACATCTAAAGGAGTATTGGTAGAGGTGATTTTGTTCACTTTGACGTGATTGCGCGCATGCGCCGACGCCAATTCGTGACGCGATGCCGTTCCACTCATCAGTCAGTTCACAACAGTCATGGTCAAAACATCTCAAAAACATTGTTTATGCTGAAAACAATTGCGATCTGCAGCAATTAAGGGAGAGAATTTGCGCAGCAACAGCCACTATAACTCCTGACATGATTGAGCGTACCTAGAAGGAGACCGAACACCGCTTAGATGTTTGCCGAGAAATAGGGGGCAGCTGATATTGAAGATTTCTAAGTTATGTAAAAAACAATTCACAGATTTTTCCTGTCTAACATTGTAAAAATAAATGGTTTATCTTTATTAAGGCCTTAGTTATTTTAATTCGAAATCAGGGATACCTTATTTGATGACCCTGTATATGCATCGTACTTCGTAATTACTATTTTTATGTAAATAGAAATACGCGTAGAGGCTAATACAATCAATCTCTTTCAAAGTCCAGAAGCACTTGGAAATATAATTACTGAAAACAAATTCTAGATATTTGCTAATATCAAACTTCAGTTTCACACCAACAATGCAATTCTGACCGTTACTCCAAAAAAGCTCCATGAGCTCAGAAATAACTTTATTCTAAATGCTATAATTATTTTTTACAACCTTTCAGAACAGCTTAGAAGTCATATTAAAAGTCATATTAGTAGAATAAATAGGGTACACAAGTACAGACACTATATTCTTGAAATTCTCGTACAGTTTTCATAAATCGAAAATTTTATATTGTATTCCAAAATCGATGTATTTGTCTTTGTTATGGATATTGAAAGATTTCAGAATATGAAGTGTAATTTTTTCTGAAATAAATTTTACTTTTTTTTCTAAATTGAAATATTTTCTATTTTTTTACATATTTTTTTATTTGTATAAAAAATTAAGTAAAGCACATATTAGTTTTTTAATATATATTTTTCTTCATCTCTTAATGAAATACCAGCTCTCCACCCCATTGATTTACATTGTAAAATAATTCTGTGTAAAATTACAATACATGCACTGGCAGCAATATGACTAGCACATGTATCCTAATTCAGATAAACTGTAATCTTCCGTAAATTATTTTAACCCAAAAATGTAATAAATGTAGTTTATGAACCACTAGCAAGCTACGCCCGCTACGCTGGTCAATTTCTTTTAACGAACCTTTAATCAAACAAAATATTGACATTTCATAAATAACTTTTATATTTAACAGAATAATAAGGCTACTATAATTTGTGACTCGTGCTATAGCCAATATATACGTCAGGACACGTCGCCCTTATCTTTTTACGCATGAAGGTTTCGCTATGGTACTCCATTGGAAAATTTGGTAATTTTTGAAATTCAATATTTGAAAAACGGCATAATCATTAGATTTGAAATTTATATCAAGAAAAATAGAATTTTTCACCTTTCAAACGCAGTTTGTCTAACAATTTTCTGACAAATACTTTTTGAGCTATCATTTTTTTCTGTAACTTCAAATATTTCATTTTCCCAGATTAATCTGGTGCAACAATTAGCGAAAAACCCAGTCGTCAGCAACGCATAGTTTTTTATTAAAGAGGCTGTTGGAGTAGGGATTGTCACCACCAATTTGCCACCATCACTTTTGAAATCGGTTCCGTGGTTCCAGAGATTCCATAGAAATTGTAATTTAGAATGACTTCAGAACGCTTTTCGCTCATTTCACCCATTTAAATTTCGATTTTTTTTAAAATTTATTCTTAGAGAGCATTTACATCTTATAAGTAACTACAATGCTAAATTTCAAATTTCTTGCCCCTTCAGTATAAAAAAGTCGCAATTTTCGAACATTTTTTGATCCTGCACCCCATTGATGTTAGTGGCACCGACATAGACCCCCGTGGGCGCCAGACGGCGCAGGATAGTTTTATATCCTATGTTGGAGTAGGGATTGTCCCCATCAATTTGCCACCATTACTTTTGAAATCGGTTCTGTAGTTCCAGAGATTTCATAGAAATTGTAATTTAGATTGTTTTTAGAACGCTTTTCGCTCATTTCACCCTTTTAAATTTAAATTTCTTTTTTTATTTTGTTCTTAGAGAGCATTTACATCTTATAAATAACTACAATGACAAATTTCAAATTTCTAGCTCCTTTAGTATAAAAAATAAAAATAAAACTGCCCAGTTAAACTGAGGGCATTGAGTTCACAGGCTGTTCACACTAACTGTATATTATACTCTTATTTCAAAGAATTTGAAATAAGCCCATCGAAAAATAAAGAAATAAACAATATATTAAGGGGGGGTCATCCCCCCGTTACCCCCCCCCCATAGTTAACTAATGAACCCCTTAAACTAATCAGGTAAATCTCTAATTACAATGAATATATATACAAAATTTGAAGAAAATCGGATAATTCTGCATGAAAAACCCATTTATATAAATTAAGGCGGGATTAGCCCCCTCAGTTGCCCCCCTTTATACTCAACCAATCAATCCCGAAAACTAATCAGGGAAGCGTCTTAACCCAATGAACCAATAAACAAATTTTGAAGCAAATAGAATAATTCTGCATGAAAAACCCATTTATATAAAATAAGGGGGGGATTATCCCTCCGTTCCCCCCTTTATACTTAACCAATCAATCACGAAAACTAATTAGGGAAGCGTCTTAACACAGTGAACCTTTAACCAAAATTTGAAGGAAATGGGATAATTCTGCATGAAAAACCCATTTATATAAATTAAGGGGGGTATTAGCCCCCCCCCCCCCGTTCCCTCCTTTATACTTAACCAATCAATCCCGAAAAACTAATCAGGGAAGCGCCTTAACACAGTGAACCTATAAACAAAATTTGAAGGAAAACGGAATAATTCTGCTTGAAAAACCCATTTATAAAAATTAAGGAGGGATTAGCCCCCCGTTCCCCTCCTTTATACTTAACCAGTCAATCCCGAAAAGTAATCAGGGAAGCGCCTTAACACAGTGAACCTATAAACAAAATTTGAAGGAAAACGGAGTAATTCTGCATGAAAAACCCATTTATATAAATTAAGGGGGGGGGATTAGCCCCCCGATCCCCCCCTTTATACTTAACTAATCAATCCCGAAAACTAATCAGGGAAGCGCTTTAACTCAGTGAATCTATAAACAAAATTTGAAGGAAAACGGAATAATTCTGCATGAAAAACCCATTTATATAAATTAAGGGAGGGGGGGGAATTAGCCCCCCGTTCCCCCCTTTCATACTTAACCAATCAATCCTGAAAACTAATCAGGGAAGCGCCTTAACACAGTGAACCTATAAACAAAATTTGAAGGAAAACGGATATTTCCATGAAGAGTTATCGCATTACGTACGTACATACATACATACAGAACCAGCTGGCAAGCTCTCAGGGCTTGACAGCCAATTTGATAGCTAAAAAATCGCAATTTTAGAACGTTTTTTGCTCCTGCACCCCCTGGGGTTAGTGGCACCGACATAAAATATAGCCTATGTTGGAGCAGGGGTTGTCACCATCAATTTGCCACCATCACTTTTGAAATCGGTTCGGTAGTTCCAGAGATTACCCCCTACAAACAAACAAACAAACAATCTTTACTCCTTTATAATATTAGTATAGATATATACTGTAAAATCATTTGTAATCGTTATATAATCACATAAATAAAATACATGGTACAGTAAAAGGATTTGAAATTTGCATATGTAATGTATACTGAATAACACTGTATAATAACTTTTGAAAATAGAGATGGCGCAACGACATCCCAGAAAACAACTCAGGAGAGCAATGAAAGATCTTTGCTCGCGGTAGCCTTCTTCTGTATAAAGAACCCAGTGCCAAATTAGTATGAATAAATACAACAAAGTACGAGAATTACATATTTACGCATCACTTTTAGTTTAAAATGAGGAAATGGAATTTTACATTAGTAATTTAGATAATAATTAGTAATAAAGTTTCCATTTCAATATATTCACAAGCAAGCAATTGTTTTACGATATAAATACCATTTAAAACTGAAGTGGTATATATACTGTATTTGTAAGTTTAATGTACTGTAGAAATACTGTACTCGTAGTGCAAAGAACCAAAATACTATTAATACAGTAGAAAATTTATACACATACTGAAATATTACGAAATGTTCTTTACAGTGCGATAGATATATGCCGTATATTTTTCAGCAAACAGTTATTATACGTTATAAATGTCACTTCCAATGACAGTGGTATATATGTTCAGGGTTCGTATGGATCAGGGACTTTTCCAGGATTTTCACCAGTATTTTCGTTAAAGAAAAAGAAATCTAGGTTAAACTCGCGAATCTTCGCCTTCTTTTAAGGAGAGGTTTTCTGTAAGAAAATACTGGTATCGAAGAATTTCCTGGACGCAAAATTCCAGGAGCGCCATAGTTGCCAACCTCCCGATTTTTTGTATACCAGTAAAATCTTGCTAAAAATTTCGCTTTATTAAATTGAAGAAATTGTACGATTACATAAAAGAAATGTTTTTACATAAAAATACTGGTATTAAAAAAATCGGGAGGTTGGCAACTATGCAGGAGCCGTACGAACCTTGTATATTGTATTTTAAGTATAATATACCATATAAATAATGCACTCATATTGCAAAGAATAAAAACAGTAAAAATACATTAGCGTTTAGCCTACATATACTGAAACTTTACGAATTCTTTTTACAGTGTATATCATCGAAAATTGAAAAAAATATATTTATCCCACATTCTTTCTCTTCATCATTTATTTACAGTGTATTACTTCTTGAACGAAAGAGTAATTCTGTTGAAGATCATATCCTTTAAAAAAAATACGGATACTCTAAAATATGATATACTGAATTTATTTTGTGAAAACAGGCTTATCTGCCGCTGCATTATTTTAAAACATTTTCCAAAGCATAGGATAATTTATCTGTTTTCTATTTCCAAGAAAAAAAAAGTATCAAATATGTATTCCTATTGAAAAAAAAATCTTTTAAATAAAGCATAACTAGATAGTACCCTTCAAAATTTGACAGTAAATAACTTGAAAGCTTCTGTAGTATGCTTTTATTTTTAACTAGCTGCTTTTAAATTAATTAAGTATTGAAAATTTTATGAATTGTTATATTGTGTAAGCGATTCGTGCAGATATAAAACGATAGATTGTGCTGTATGTCCAGCCTGCTCAACCAATGAAGTGAAATAATTTTAAGCTTATAATTCACATTCTATTATACTTGAATTAATTTAGCAAGAATTTAACTAAAAATATTAATTGAATGCTTTATTTATACTTACTACAGTCTCAAAAATTAAAAAAAATAGTTATCAATATTTAGTGTTTTCTAATTTTTTCAAATTACGCGACCTTAAAAATAAAGGTTATTTAAAGAAAGGTTTAAAAAATCTAGAAAAATCAATTGCCTAAATAAGTGAAGCAAATCTTTTTCTTTTTAACACTTTCCAACATAGTTAAAAAGTGTTTATGTTTTCGGTTTTTCTGTCTACCGAATATCTGTCTGTTTGCCGTCTGTCCGTGCTCTAACTCACGCAAATATACTCGAATTGTATACAACTGATATTCGTCAATGAGGTTTACTATGGCTTGCTCGGTAATGAAGTGTGTAGAATTTATAGCTCATTGACAGTGACATTATGGTCTATGGGGAAAAATAGTTTGCGGTGTACTTTAACAACGTTACACTATTTCAAACATATTGAAATTGATATATATATCACTCAAGTGAAATACAAGAAGGCTTACGCAAGAATATGGTGCATACAGCATTCATCGATCATTTACAGGGACACTCAAAAGAATTCCATTTAAAATACAAAACATAGAAAACAACATTACAATTTTTCCTTTTTGCTGGGCAGTCAGAGGGTTAAGAACTTTAAAACATACTTTTGAAATTGTTTTGCTAAGCGCGTTATTATTATTTTATATTTTAAATATCTAAGATAGTTTTTTTTTTATTTATTTATTATTTTTTTTTTTAATACATATGATTTACTGCATCAGATATAAAAAGGAAATTTCAAATATTTTCATCAGAAATCAATAAAGAGGCATACATGAAGTTCAGACGCAATCCATATATTGAATGTTTCATCAGTCTTCTTTAATCATAACAATCGTTCCTTATGAATTCACAGAAGGTCGAATATTTTGAGGAACGATGCATTACTATAATATCTATCAGCTTTTGTTGTATAGAATTTACTTATGTAATACATTTCAAAGAAGAGAAATCATTGATAGGAAAATTATTTTTTTACTTGGGGAAAAAATGATTTATCTATGATTCATTGATTGTATGTTTTGAACTTTTGTCTATTTCGACATTCTAAAGGTATTCAAAGCCCTTCTGAAACACAAATATATCAAGTATTATAAAGAAATTTCGACAATTTTATAAGGAAACAACAAAAAAGGAAACAAGCTTATTTAGAATTTCTCTATACTAATGCCGCTGCACATGTCTTTGTGAAACACAATATTTCACTTGAAGCATTACTATCGGATGTATCAGCTTTTGTTGTACCGAATTTACCTATGTAATACTTTTCAAAGAAAAAAATCATTAATAGAAAAATTATTTTTTTACTTGGGGAAAAAATGATTTATCTATGATTCATTGATTGTATGTTTTGAACTTTTGTCTATTTCGACATTCTAAAGGTATTCAAAGCCCTTCTGAAACACAAATATATCAAGTATTATAACGAAATTTCGACCATTTTATTAGGAAACAACAAAAAAGGAAACAAGCTTATTTAGAATTTCTCTATACTAATGCCGCTGCACATGTCTTTGTGAAACACAATATTTCACTTGAAGCATTACTATCGGATGTATCAGCTTTTGTTGTACCGAATTTACCTATGTAATACTTTTCAAAGAAAAAAATCATTAATAGAAAAATTATTTTTTTACTTGGGGAAAAAATGATTTATCTATGATTCATTGATTGTATGTTTTGAACTTTTGTCTATTTCGACATTCTAAAGGTATTCAAAGCCCTTCTGAAACACAAATATATCAAGTATTATAAAGAAATTTCGACCATTTTATTAGGAAACAACAAAAAAGGAAACAAGCTTATTTAGAATTTCTCTATACTAATGCCGCTGCACATGTCTTTGTGAAACACAATATTTCACTTGAAGCATTACTATCGGATGTATCAGCTTTTGTTGTACCGAATTTACCTATGTAATACTTTTCAAAGAAAAAAATCATTAATAGAAAAATTATTTTTTTACTTGGGGAAAAAATGATTTATCTATGATTCATTGATTGTATGTTTTGAACTTTTGTCTATTTCGACATTCTAAAGGTATTCAAAGCCCTTCTGAAACACAAATATATCAAGTATTATAAAGAAATTTCGACCATTTTATTAGGAAACAAGCTTATTTAGAATTTCTCTATACTAATGCCGCTGCACATGTCTTTGTGAAACACAATATTTCACTTGAAGCATTACTATCGGATGTATCAGCTTTTGTTGTACCGAATTTACCTATGTAATACTTTTCAAAGAAAAAAATCATTAATAGAAAAATTATTTTTTTACTTGGGGAAAAAATGATTTATCTATGATTCATTGATTGTATGTTTTGAACTTTTGTCTATTTCGACATTCTAAAGGTATTCAAAGCCCTTCTGAAACACAAATATATCAAGTATTATAAAGAAATTTCGACCATTTTATTAGGAATCAACAAAAAAGGAAACAAGCTTATTTAGAATTTCTCTATACTAATGCCGCTGCACATGTCTTTGTGAAACACAATATTTCACTTGAAGCATTACTATCGGATGTATCAGCTTTTGTTGTACCGAATTTACCTATGTAATACTTTTCAAAGAAAAAAATCATTAATAGAAAAATTATTTTTTTACTTGGGGAAAAAATGATTTATCTATGATTCATTGATTGTATGTTTTGAACTTTTGTCTATTTCGACATTCTAAAGGTATTCAAAGCCCTTCTGAAACACAAATATATCAAGTATTATAAAGAAATTTCGACCATTTTATTAGGAAACAACAAAAAAGGAAACAAGCTTATTTAGAATTTCTCTATACTAATGCCGCTGCACATGTCTTTGTGAAACACAATATTTCACTTGAAGCATTACTATCGGATGTATCAGCTTTTGTTGTACCGAATTTACCTATGTAATACTTTTCAAAGAAAAAAATCATTAATAGAAAAATTATTTTTTTACTTGGGGAAAAAATGATTTATCTATGATTCATTGATTGTATGTTTTGAACTTTTGTCTATTTCGACATTCTAAAGGTATTCAAAGCCCTTCTGAAACACAAATATATCAAGTATTATAAAGAAATTTCGACCATTTTATTAGGAAACAACAAAAAAGGAAACAAGCTTATTTAGAATTTCTCTATACTAATGCCGCTGCACATGTCTTTGTGAAACACAATATTTCACTTGTAGCATTACTATCGGATGTATCAGCTTTTGTTGTACCGAATTTATCTATGTAATACTTTTCAAAGAAAAAAATCATTAATAGAAAAATTATTTTTTTACTTGGGGAAAAAATGATTTATCTATGATTCATTGATTGTATGTTTTGAACTTTTGTCTATTTCGACATTCTAAAGGTATTCAAAGCCCTTCTGAAACACAAATATATCAAGTATTATAAAGAAATTTCGACCATTTTATTAGGAAACAACAAAAAAGGAAACAAGCTTATTTAGAATTTCTCTATACTAATGCCGCTGCACATGTCTTTGTGAAACACAATATTTCACTTGAAGCATTACTATCGGATGTATCAGCTTTTGTTGTACCGAATTTACCTATGTAATACTTTTCAAAGAAAAAAATCATTAATAGAAAAATTATTTTTTTACTTGGGGAAAAAATGATTTATCTATGATTCATTGATTGTATGTTTTGAACTTTTGTCTATTTCGACATTCTAAAGGTATTCAAAGCCCTTCTGAAACACAAATATATCAAGTATTATAAAGAAATTTCGACCATTTTATTAGGAAACAACAAAAAAGGAAACAAGCTTATTTAGAATTTCTCTATACTAATGCCGCTGCACATGTCTTTGTGAAACACAATATTTCACTTGAAGCATTACTATCGGATGTATCAGCTTTTGTTGTACCGAATTTACCTATGTAATACTTTTCAAAGAAAAAAATCATTAATAGAAAAATTATTTTTTTACTTGGGGAAAAAATGATTTATCTATGATTCATTGATTGTATGTTTTGAACTTTTGTCTATTTCGACATTCTAAAGGTATTCAAAGCCCTTCTGAAACACAAATATATCAAGTATTATAAAGAAATTTCGACCATTTTATTAGGAAACAACAAAAAAGGAAACAAGCTTATTTAGAATTTCTCTATACTAATGCCGCTGCACATGTCTTTGTGAAACACAATATTTCACTTGAAGCATTACTATCGGATGTATCAGCTTTTGTTGTACCGAATTTACCTATGTAATACTTTTCAAAGAAAAAAATCATTAATAGAAAAATTATTTTTTTACTTGGGGAAAAAATGATTTATCTATGATTCATTGATTGTATGTTTTGAACTTTTGTCTATTTCGACATTCTAAAGGTATTCAAAGCCCTTCTGAAACACAAATATATCAAGTATTATAAAGAAATTTCGACCATTTTATTAGGAAACAACAAAAAAGGAAACAAGCTTATTTAGAATTTCTCTATACTAATGCCGCTGCACATGTCTTTGTGAAACACAATATTTCACTTGAAGCATTACTATCGGATGTATCAGCTTTTGTTGTACCGAATTTACCTATATAATACTTTTCAAAGAAAAAAATCATTAATAGAAAAATTATTTTTTTACTTGGGGAAAAAATGATTTATCTATGATTCATTGATTGTATGTTTTGAACTTTTGTCTATTTCGACATTCTAAAGGTATTCAAAGCCCTTCTGAAACACAAATATATCAAGTATTATAAAGAAATTTCGACCATTTTATTAGGAAACAGCAAAAAAGGAAACAAGCTTATTTAGAATTTCTCTATACTAATGCCGCTGCACATGTCTTTGTGAAACACAATATTTCACTTGTAGCATTACTATCGGATGTATCATCTTTTGTTGTACCGAATTTACCTATGTAATACTTTTCAAAGAAAAAAATCATTAATAGAAAAATTATTTTTTTACTTGGGGAAAAAATGATTTATCTATGATTCATTGATTGTATGTTTTGAACTTTTGTCTATTTCGACATTCTAAAGGTATTCAAAGCCCTTCTGAGACACAAATATATCAAGTATTATAAAGAAATTTCGACCATTTTATTAGGAAACAACAAAAAAGGAAACAAGCTTATTTAGAATTTCTCTATACTAATGCCGCTGCACATGTCTTTGTGAAACACAATATTTCACTTGAAGCATTACTATCGGATGTATCAGCTTTTGTTGTACCGAATTTACCTATGTAATACTTTTCAAAGAAAAAAATCATTAATAGAAAAATTATTTTTTTACTTGGGGAAAAAATGATTTATCTATGATTCATTGATTGTATGTTTTGAACTTTTGTCTATTTCGACATTCTAAAGGTATTCAAAGCCCTTCTGAAACACAAATATATCAAGTATTATAAAGAAATTTCGACCATTTTATTAGGAAACAACAAAAAAGGAAACAAGCTTATTTAGAATTTCTCTATACTAATGCCGCTGCACATGTCTTTGTGAAACACAATATTTCACTTGAAGCATTACTATCGGATGTATCAGCTTTTGTTGTACCGAATTTACCTATGTAATACTTTTCAAAGAAAAAAATCATTAATAGAAAAATTATTTTTTTACTTGGGGAAAAAATGATTTATCTATGATTCATTGATTGTATGTTTTGAACTTTTGTCTATTTCGACATTCTAAAGGTATTCAAAGCCCTTCTGAAACACAAATATATCAAGTATTATAAAGAAATTTCGACCATTTTATTAGGAAACAGCAAAAAAGGAAACAAGCTTATTTAGAATTTCTCTATACTAATGCCGCTGCACATGTCTTTGTGAAACACAATATTTCACTTGTAGCATTACTATCGGATGTATCAGCTTTTGTTGTACCGAATTTACCTATGTAATACTTTTCAAAGAAAAAAATCATTAATAGAAAAATTATTTTTTTACTTGGGGAAAAAATGATTTATCTATGATTCATTGATTGTATGTTTTGAACTTTTGTCTATTTCGACATTCTAAAGGTATTCAAAGCCCTTCTGAAACACAAATATATCAAGTATTATAAAGAAATTTCGACCATTTTATTAGGAAACAACAAAAAAGGAAACAAGCTTATTTAGAATTTCTCTATACTAATGCCGCTGCACATGTCTTTGTGAAACACAATATTTCACTTGAAGCATTACTATCGGATGTATCAGCTTTTGTTGTACCGAATTTACCTATGTAATACTTTTCAAAGAAAAAAATCATTAATAGAAAAATTATTTTTTTACTTGGGGAAAAAATGATTTATCTATGATTCATTGATTGTATGTTTTGAACTTTTGTCTATTTCGACATTCTAAAGGTATTCAAAGCCCTTCTGAAACACAAATATATCAAGTATTATAAAGAAATTTCGACCATTTTATTAGGAAACAACAAAAAAGGAAACAAGCTTATTTAGAATTTCTCTATACTAATGCCGCTGCACATGTCTTTGTGAAACACAATATTTCACTTGAAGCATTACTATCGGATGTATCAGCTTTTGTTGTACCGAATTTACCTATGTAATACTTTTCAAAGAAAAAAATCATTAATGGAAAAATTATTTTTTTACTTGGGGAAAAAATGATTTATCTATGATTCATTGATTGTATGTTTTGAACTTTTGTCTATTTCGACATTCTAAAGGTATTCAAAGCCCTTCTGAAACACAAATATATCAAGTATTATAAAGAAATTTCGACCATTTTATTAGGAAACAACAAAAAAGGAAACAAGCTTATTTAGAATTTCTCTATACTAATGCCGCTGCACATGTCTTTGTGAAACACAATATTTCACTTGAAGCATTACTATCGGATGTATCAGCTTTTGTTGTACCGAATTTACCTATGTAATACTTTTCAAAGAAAAAAATCATTAATAGAAAAATTATTTTTTTACTTGGGGAAAAAATGATTTATCTATGATTCATTGATTGTATGTTTTGAACTTTTGTCTATTTCGACATTCTAAAGGTATTCAAAGCCCTTCTGAAACACAAATATATCAAGTATTATAAAGAAATTTCGACCATTTTATTAGGAAACAACAAAAAAGGAAACAAGCTTATTTAGAATTTCTCTATACTAATGCCGCTGCACATGTCTTTGTGAAACACAATATTTCACTTGAAGCATTACTATCGGATGTATCAGCTTTTGTTGTACCGAATTTACCTATGTAATACTTTTCAAAGAAAAAAATCATTAATAGAAAAATTATTTTTTTACTTGGGGAAAAAATGATTTATCTATGATTCATTGATTGTATGTTTTGAACTTTTGTCTATTTCGACATTCTAAAGGTATTCAAAGCCCTTCTGAAACACAAATATATCAAGTATTATAAAGAAATTTCGACCATTTTATTAGGAAACAACAAAAAAGGAAACAAGCTTATTTAGAATTTCTCTATACTAATGCCGCTGCACATGTCTTTGTGAAACACAATATTTCACTTGAAGCATTACTATCGGATGTATCAGCTTTTGTTGTACCGAATTTACCTATGTAATACTTTTCAAAGAAAAAAATCATTAATAGAAAAATTATTTTTTTACTTGGGGAAAAAATGATTTATCTATGATTCATTGATTGTATGTTTTGAACTTTTGTCTATTTCGACATTCTAAAGGTATTCAAAGCCCTTCTGAAACACAAATATATCAAGTATTATAAAGAAATTTCGACCATTTTATTAGGAAACAACAAAAAAGGAAACAAGCTTATTTAGAATTTCTCTATACTAATGCCGCTGCACATGTCTTTGTGAAACACAATATTTCACTTGAAGCATTACTATCGGATGTATCAGCTTTTGTTGTACCGAATTTACCTATGTAATACTTTTCAAAGAAAAAAATCATTAATAGAAAAATTATTTTTTTACTTGGGGAAAAAATGATTTATCTATGATTCATTGATTGTATGTTTTGAACTTTTGTCTATTTCGACATTCTAAAGGTATTCAAAGCCCTTCTGAAACACAAATATATCAAGTATTATAAAGAAATTTCGACCATTTTATTAGGAAACAGCAAAAAAGGAAACAAGCTTATTTAGAATTTCTCTATACTAATGCCGCTGCACATGTCTTTGTGAAACACAATATTTCACTTGTAGCATTACTATCGGATGTATCATCTTTTGTTGTACCGAATTTACCTATGTAATACTTTTCAAAGAAAAAAATCATTAATAGAAAAATTATTTTTTTACTTGGGGAAAAAATGATTTATCTATGATTCATTGATTGTATGTTTTGAACTTTTGTCTATTTCGACATTCTAAAGGTATTCAAAGCCCTTCTGAGACACAAATATATCAAGTATTATAAAGAAATTTCGACCATTTTATTAGGAAACAACAAAAAAGGAAACAAGCTTATTTAGAATTTCTCTATACTAATGCCGCTGCACATGTCTTTGTGAAACACAATATTTCACTTGAAGCATTACTATCGGATGTATCAGCTTTTGTTGTACCGAATTTACCTATGTAATACTTTTCAAAGAAAAAAATCATTAATAGAAAAATTATTTTTTTACTTGGGGAAAAAATGATTTATCTATGATTCATTGATTGTATGTTTTGAACTTTTGTCTATTTCGACATTCTAAAGGTATTCAAAGCCCTTCTGAAACACAAATATATCAAGTATTATAAAGAAATTTCGACCATTTTATTAGGAAACAACAAAAAAGGAAACAAGCTTATTTAGAATTTCTCTATACTAATGCCGCTGCACATGTCTTTGTGAAACACAATATTTCACTTGAAGCATTACTATCGGATGTATCAGCTTTTGTTGTACCGAATTTACCTATGTAATACTTTTCAAAGAAAAAAATCATTAATAGAAAAATTATTTTTTTACTTGGGGAAAAAATGATTTATCTATGATTCATTGATTGTATGTTTTGAACTTTTGTCTATTTCGACATTCTAAAGGTATTCAAAGCCCTTCTGAAACACAAATATATCAAGTATTATAAAGAAATTTCGACCATTTTATTAGGAAACAACAAAAAAGGAAACAAGCTTATTTAGAATTTCTCTATACTAATGCCGCTGCACATGTCTTTGTGAAACACAATATTTCACTTGAAGCATTACTATCGGATGTATCAGCTTTTGTTGTACCGAATTTACCTATGTAATACTTTTCAAAGAAAAAAATCATTAATAGAAAAATTATTTTTTTACTTGGGGAAAAAATGATTTATCTATGATTCATTGATTGTATGTTTTGAACTTTTGTCTATTTCGACATTCTAAAGGTATTCAAAGCCCTTCTGAAACACAAATATATCAAGTATTATAAAGAAATTTCGACCATTTTATTAGGAAACAGCAAAAAAGGAAACAAGCTTATTTAGAATTTCTCTATACTAATGCCGCTGCACATGTCTTTGTGAAACTCAATATTTCACTTGTAGCATTACTATCGGATGTATCATCTTTTGTTGTACCGAATTTACCTATGTAATACTTTTCAAAGAAAAAAATCATTAATAGAAAAATTATTTTTTTACTTGGGGAAAAAATGATTTATCTATGATTCATTGATTGTATGTTTTGAACTTTTGTCTATTTCGACATTCTAAAGGTATTCAAAGCCCTTCTGAGACACAAATATATCAAGTATTATAAAGAAATTTCGACCATTTTATTAGGAAACAACAAAAAAGGAAACAAGCTTATTTAGAATTTCTCTATACTAATGCCGCTGCACATGTCTTTGTGAAACACAATATTTCACTTGAAGCATTACTATCGGATGTATCAGCTTTTGTTGTACCGAATTTACCTATGTAATACTTTTCAAAGAAAAAAATCATTAATAGAAAAATTATTTTTTTACTTGGGGAAAAAATGATTTATCTATGATTCATTGATTGTATGTTTTGAACTTTTGTCTATTTCGACATTCTAAAGGTATTCAAAGCCCTTCTGAAACACAAATATATCAAGTATTATAAAGAAATTTCGACCATTTTATTAGGAAACAACAAAAAAGGAAACAAGCTTATTTAGAATTTCTCTATACTAATGCCGCTGCACATGTCTTTGTGAAACACAATATTTCACTTGAAGCATTACTATCGGATGTATCAGCTTTTGTTGTACCGAATTTACCTATGTAATACTTTTCAAAGAAAAAAATCATTAATAGAAAAATTATTTTTTTACTTGGGGAAAAAATGATTTATCTATGATTCATTGATTGTATGTTTTGAACTTTTGTCTATTTCGACATTCTAAAGGTATTCAAAGCCCTTCTGAAACACAAATATATCAAGTATTATAAAGAAATTTCGACCATTTTATTAGGAAACAGCAAAAAAGGAAACAAGCTTATTTAGAATTTCTCTATACTAATGCCGCTGCACATGTCTTTGTGAAACACAATATTTCACTTGTAGCATTACTATCGGATGTATCATCTTTTGTTGTACCGAATTTACCTATGTAATACTTTTCAAAGAAAAAAATCATTAATAGAAAAATTATTTTTTTACTTGGGGAAAAAATGATTTATCTATGATTCATTGATTGTATGTTTTGAACTTTTGTCTATTTCGACATTCTAAAGGTATTCAAAGCCCTTCTGAGACACAAATATATCAAGTATTATAAAGAAATTTCGACCATTTTATTAGGAAACAACAAAAAAGGAAACAAGCTTATTTAGAATTTCTCTATACTAATGCCGCTGCACATGTCTTTGTGAAACACAATATTTCACTTGAAGCATTACTATCGGATGTATCAGCTTTTGTTGTACCGAATTTACCTATGTAATACTTTTCAAAGAAAAAAATCATTAATAGAAAAATTATTTTTTTACTTGGGGAAAAAATGATTTATCTATGATTCATTGATTGTATGTTTTGAACTTTTGTCTATTTCGACATTCTAAAGGTATTCAAAGCCCTTCTGAAACACAAATATATCAAGTATTATAAAGAAATTTCGACCATTTTATTAGGAAACAACAAAAAAGGAAACAAGCTTATTTAGAATTTCTCTATACTAATGCCGCTGCACATGTCTTTGTGAAACACAATATTTCACTTGAAGCATTACTATCGGATGTATCAGCTTTTGTTGTACCGAATTTACCTATGTAATACTTTTCAAAGAAAAAAATCATTAATAGAAAAATTATTTTTTTACTTGGGGAAAAAATGATTTATCTATGATTCATTGATTGTATGTTTTGAACTTTTGTCTATTTCGACATTCTAAAGGTATTCAAAGCCCTTCTGAAACACAAATATATCAAGTATTATAAAGAAATTTCGACCATTTTATTAGGAAACAGCAAAAAAGGAAACAAGCTTATTTAGAATTTCTCTATACTAATGCCGCTGCACATGTCTTTGTGAAACACAATATTTCACTTGTAGCATTACTATCGGATGTATCAGCTTTTGTTGTACCGAATTTACCTATGTAATACTTTTCAAAGAAAAAAATCATTAATAGAAAAATTATTTTTTTACTTGGGGAAAAAATGATTTATCTATGATTCATTGATTGTATGTTTTGAACTTTTGTCTATTTCGACATTCTAAAGGTATTCAAAGCCCTTCTGAAACACAAATATATCAAGTATTATAAAGAAATTTCGACCATTTTATTAGGAAACAACAAAAAAGGAAACAAGCTTATTTAGAATTTCTCTATACTAATGCCGCTGCACATGTCTTTGTGAAACACAATATTTCACTTGAAGCATTACTATCGGATGTATCAGCTTTTGTTGTACCGAATTTACCTATGTAATACTTTTCAAAGAAAAAAATCATTAATAGAAAAATTATTTTTTTACTTGGGGAAAAAATGATTTATCTATGATTCATTGATTGTATGTTTTGAACTTTTGTCTATTTCGACATTCTAAAGGTATTCAAAGCCCTTCTGAAACACAAATATATCAAGTATTATAAAGAAATTTCGACCATTTTATTAGGAAACAACAAAAAAGGAAACAAGCTTATTTAGAATTTCTCTATACTAATGCCGCTGCACATGTCTTTGTGAAACACAATATTTCACTTGAAGCATTACTATCGGATGTATCAGCTTTTGTTGTACCGAATTTACCTATGTAATACTTTTCAAAGAAAAAAATCATTAATGGAAAAATTATTTTTTTACTTGGGGAAAAAATGATTTATCTATGATTCATTGATTGTATGTTTTGAACTTTTGTCTATTTCGACATTCTAAAGGTATTCAAAGCCCTTCTGAAACACAAATATATCAAGTATTATAAAGAAATTTCGACCATTTTATTAGGAAACAACAAAAAAGGAAACAAGCTTATTTAGAATTTCTCTATACTAATGCCGCTGCACATGTCTTTGTGAAACACAATATTTCACTTGAAGCATTACTATCGGATGTATCAGCTTTTGTTGTACCGAATTTACCTATGTAATACTTTTCAAAGAAAAAAATCATTAATAGAAAAATTATTTTTTTACTTGGGGAAAAAATGATTTATCTATGATTCATTGATTGTATGTTTTGAACTTTTGTCTATTTCGACATTCTAAAGGTATTCAAAGCCCTTCTGAAACACAAATATATCAAGTATTATAAAGAAATTTCGACCATTTTATTAGGAAACAACAAAAAAGGAAACAAGCTTATTTAGAATTTCTCTATACTAATGCCGCTGCACATGTCTTTGTGAAACACAATATTTCACTTGAAGCATTACTATCGGATGTATCAGCTTTTGTTGTACCGAATTTACCTATGTAATACTTTTCAAAGAAAAAAATCATTAATAGAAAAATTATTTTTTTACTTGGGGAAAAAATGATTTATCTATGATTCATTGATTGTATGTTTTGAACTTTTGTCTATTTCGACATTCTAAAGGTATTCAAAGCCCTTCTGAAACACAAATATATCAAGTATTATAAAGAAATTTCGACCATTTTATTAGGAAACAACAAAAAAGGAAACAAGCTTATTTAGAATTTCTCTATACTAATGCCGCTGCACATGTCTTTGTGAAACACAATATTTCACTTGAAGCATTACTATCGGATGTATCAGCTTTTGTTGTACCGAATTTACCTATGTAATACTTTTCAAAGAAAAAAATCATTAATAGAAAAATTATTTTTTTACTTGGGGAAAAAATGATTTATCTATGATTCATTGATTGTATGTTTTGAACTTTTGTCTATTTCGACATTCTAAAGGTATTCAAAGCCCTTCTGAAACACAAATATATCAAGTATTATAAAGAAATTTCGACCATTTTATTAGGAAACAACAAAAAAGGAAACAAGCTTATTTAGAATTTCTCTATACTAATGCCGCTGCACATGTCTTTGTGAAACACAATATTTCACTTGTAGCATTACTATCGGATGTATCAGCTTTTGTTGTACCGAATTTACCTATGTAATACTTTTCAAAGAAAAAAATCATTATTAGAAAAATTATTTTTTTACTTGGGGAAAAAATGATTTATCTATGATTCATTGATTGTATGTTTTGAACTTTTGTCTATTTCGACATTCTATAGGTATTCAAAGCCCTTCTGAAGCACAAATATATCAAGTATTATAAAGAAATTTCGACCATTTTATTAGGAAACAACAAAAAAGGAAACAAGCTTATTTAGAATTTCTCTATACTAATGCCGCTGCACATGTCTTTGTGAAACACAATATTTCACTTGAAGCATTACTATCGGATGTATCAGCTTTTGTTGTACCGAATTTACCTATGTAATACTTTTCAAAGAAAAAAATCATTAATAGAAAAATTATTTTTTTACTTGGGGAAAAAATGATTTATCTATGATTCATTGATTGTATGTTTTGAACTTTTGTCTATTTCGACATTCTAAAGGTATTCAAAGCCCTTCTGAAACACAAATATATCAAGTATTATAAAGAAATTTCGACCATTTTATTAGGAAACAACAAAAAAGGAAACAAGCTTATTTAGAATTTCTCTATACTAATGCCGCTGCACATGTCTTTGTGAAACACAATATTTCACTTGAAGCATTACTATCGGATGTATCAGCTTTTGTTGTACCGAATTTACCTATGTAATACTTTTCAAAGAAAAAAATCATTAATAGAAAAATTATTTTTTTACTTGGGGAAAAAATGATTTATCTATGATTCATTGATTGTATGTTTTGAACTTTTGTCTATTTCGACATTCTAAAGGTATTCAAAGCCCTTCTGAAACACAAATATATCAAGTATTATAAAGAAATTTCGACCATTTTATTAGGAAACAACAAAAAAGGAAACAAGCTTATTTAGAATTTCTCTATACTAATGCCGCTGCACATGTCTTTGTGAAACACAATATTTCACTTGAAGCATTACTATCGGATGTATCAGCTTTTGTTGTACCGAATTTACCTATGTAATACTTTTCAAAGAAAAAAATCATTAATAGAAAAATTATTTTTTTACTTGGGGAAAAAATGATTTATCTATGATTCATTGATTGTATGTTTTGAACTTTTGTCTATTTCGACATTCTAAAGGTATTCAAAGCCCTTCTGAAACACAAATATATCAAGTATTATAAAGAAATTTCGACCATTTTATTAGGAAACAACAAAAAAGGAAACAAGCTTATTTAGAATTTCTCTATACTAATGCCGCTGCACATGTCTTTGTGAAACACAATATTTCACTTGAAGCATTACTATCGGATGTATCAGCTTTTGTTGTACCGAATTTACCTATGTAATACTTTTCAAAGAAAAAAATCATTAATAGAAAAATTATTTTTTTACTTGGGGAAAAAATGATTTATCTATGATTCATTGATTGTATGTTTTGAACTTTTGTCTATTTCGACATTCTAAAGGTATTCAAAGCCCTTCTGAAACACAAATATATCAAGTATTATAAAGAAATTTCGACCATTTTATTAGGAAACAACAAAAAAGGAAACAAGCTTATTTAGAATTTCTCTATACTAATGCCGCTGCACATGTCTTTGTGAAACACAATATTTCACTTGAAGCATTACTATCGGATGTATCAGCTTTTGTTGTACCGAATTTACCTATGTAATACTTTTCAAAGAAAAAAATCATTAATAGAAAAATTATTTTTTTACTTGGGGAAAAAATGATTTATCTATGATTCATTGATTGTATGTTTTGAACTTTTGTCTATTTCGACATTCTAAAGGTATTCAAAGCCCTTCTGAAACACAAATATATCAAGTATTATAAAGAAATTTCGACCATTTTATTAGGAAACAACAAAAAAGGAAACAAGCTGATTTAGAATTTCTCTATACTAATGCCGCTGCACATGTCTTTGTGAAACACAATATTTCACTTGAAGCATTACTATCGGATGTATCAGCTTTTGTTGTACCGAATTTACCTATGTAATACTTTTCAAAGAAAAAAATCATTAATAGAAAAATTATTTTTTTACTTGGGGAAAAAATGATTTATCTATGATTCATTGATTGTATGTTTTGAACTTTTGTCTATTTCGACATTCTAAAGGTATTCAAAGCCCTTCTGAAACACAAATATATCAAGTATTATAAAGAAATTTCGACCATTTTATTAGGAAACAACAAAAAAGGAAACAAGCTTATTTAGAATTTCTCTATACTAATGCCGCTGCACATGTCTTTGTGAAACACAATATTTCACTTGAAGCATTACTATCGGATGTATCAGCTTTTGTTGTACCGAATTTACCTATGTAATACTTTTCAAAGAAAAAAATCATTAATAGAAAAATTATTTTTTTACTTGGGGAAAAAATGATTTATCTATGATTCATTGATTGTATGTTTTGAACTTTTGTCTATTTCGAAACCCTAAAGGTTTTCAAAGCCCTTTTGAAACACAAATATATCAAGTGTTATAAAGAAATTTTGACCATTTGTATTAGGAAACGACAAAAAAGGAAACATGCTTATTTGGGATTTTCTCATACTGATGCTGCTGAAAATGTCTTTGAGAAGCACAATATTTCACTAGTTTCTTTAAACCGAATCAATAGTATTTGTGCATGAAGTACTTTCTCAGTCTTTGTAAAGAGAAAATATTCCTTTATAATACTTTTAAAATTTCACAGAATGTTGATGAAAAGGAGAATAAAGTATTTTCGTACTTTTATGAAATGGTTTTACATCTCTTAACGTAACAAACGTCTTTGAAATTTACAATTTTACAATTCTATAAACCTTAACGCAGCCGTGAAACTTAGTACATCAATATTGTAAAATATACATGGGATCAAAAGTAAAATATCTCAAATCAATGCATTTGGGTACATCTTATTTTTGTTAAAACTTGTATGATATTTATTCCATTATAAAAATTTTCAATAATGTAAAATACAAAGGTTTTTATAAAAATATGTAAAGTTCATGTAAATACGCATAAGTTATTCTTTTAAAGATCAGAAGAGTCTGAAATTAATTTTCTGATATTATAACTGAATATAATGTACTTTTATCAATTTTATAATATATATATTTATAATATCAGTATGATCAGGCCCTGAATCCTGTTTTTAAAGCAGCATTGGTTCAGAAGACAGATGTTGAAGTCGCCAAAGTCAATAAAAGTTTATTTCAAGACAAGCGCTGACTGTGTCGCAGAGCTTTAACTAAATGGCTAATATAAATCACACTCTTAGTGTAAGCAATAGTAGAAATATTTACTGTATTTTCAGTCGTATAATTGAGCTGGGTAGTGGCAAAACAGTTCCAAAGATGTTTCTCCAAGACATTGAGGAAACTGGATTTGAGATCAAGAGTTTATTCCATCCAAAATATATTAATGCACAACTCCACCTAAACTTAACTTCAATAGAAGCTTGAGACCCGATTAGCTCTAGTAAAATTGTTCGAAGAAAATCTAGCCAGTTAACGATATTGGTCATAGTTAACTGGGTGTATTATGTCATCCAGATTCGTCCGGGATGGCTCAGTTGGTAGAGCACTGCAGCGCAGCCATGAGATCCCTGGTTCGAATCCTGGCCCAGAAATTTTTCTCCCAGTTGGGAAATTACAACTCATATGATTTCTTTACCAATTTGAATAGCTGTGTTAAATTTCATGTAATGTTTGTTAAGTAGACAGAAGATGATTAATGATTAAATTACATACGGTAGCCCTTATAAACTGTTACCTGTAGTTCTTATGATTTAATGCTATAAGAGAAAACCGTTTAAATTTTAACGTTCCAATTTAAGTCTTAACGGTTGTGACAAAATGTGTTTCATAGGTACTATAAGCAGGTCTCTGACACCGACTGATGGAAGGATGACTAAAAGGCTCAATTATCGAATAAGAAAATTCCATGAAAGCACACATAGTTTTTAAATCTCTGGTACAGGTGCTTTACCGTTTATAAACGTTTTTTTTTTACAGAGTTATTGTTCTCACATTTACTTAACTTATTTCACACCAGTCTATGTCAAAACTGTCATTTAATAAAAGCTACTATTGTCGAAATTATCGCCAAATATTGAATGGTAATGCTTTCTTCATATAAGGTAATTGTATTCAGTTAGTTTCCTCATTTTCCTTTTATCATTCATGATAGGACACATAATTAAAACTGTTGAAAATAATTTTCAAAGTAAGCACCAATTTGTATGATAACTTACTTTGTTTTATTCAGGCACAGGTAGATTTCGAAGACGCAGACCGTGGGGCGCCTGTTTGTTGGGAATTTCGGAAGAAATGGCCTTTTTGCCATGATGCCGCAGTTGGGTTCCATAAGGGACTTCGAAATCGAACTTGTTCGCAGGCGGAGCCGGCAGGGATTTTTTTGTTTTTAATTTGATTTTATATAAATGTTGGTCTTATAAAAAAATTGTCAATATAAAAATTTTAGATAATAGTAAGAGGATTTATAATAAATTTAAGCGTATTTGATATCTTGTAAATTGACGAAGTTAGGATTTTTTTCTTCTAAAACCCCCATCCCCCCCCCCCCCCTTGGGGCCATTTTTAATGCTATAAAAAATTTGTTATACATAGATTTTTGGCCCTTTTCCTAGAAGTAATAATAACTTTAAACGGATTCGATACGTATTACAATTAAGACGTTATGGGTTTTTTTCTGTTTTCACAAAAAGCTCCCCCCATTCCCCCCCCCCTTGTTTCGATTTTGCCCATTAACGAACTTGACCTGGATTTTATGCCCCTTGATTTTATGTATCAGTTTGGAAGAGATTTGTGAAGAATTATTCGAGTTATCGTGTCCATTAAAAAGTGACATAGATAGATAGATAGATAGATAGATAGATAGATAGATAGATAAAGTTTTGAACTGAGTGTGGTTTTGAGTTCTGGGAGTCATAATCGGCGTAGATCTGCAAAAACTTTTCAAAAATTCCAACTTAGGAGAGAATGTAATAGCTAGTATTTCTTACGAAATCTACCTAACTGTTGAAAATAAATTTCAAAGTAAGCACCAATTTGAATGATAACTTATTTTGTTTTATTCAAAGGCGACAAAAATTGCACTTAACTTTCAAATAGTTAATTTTTTTCGGTAAACAATAACTTTGACATGTCTTTTATCATGAGTAAAATACATGCATTCAAAATATGCATGCAAAATATATGCATTAGTTATGCATTCAAACTAATGCTAAGGTTGAACAAAACTATTATGAAATTAATTGTATAACAACTATTTTATTAATATTGAATTAGCAAAGAAGTTGTTAAATTTAACACAAAACTCTTCTTATTAGTCAAGTAAGGAAATTAATTTAAATTAGCGTTTAAAGTACGGTTGTTAACTCAGTAAACAGTAATTAATTACGTGAAGTTTTATAGTGACAAAATTTTATATACTTCATTATTTTCAGCCATAAAAGAAGAAAATCGCTTCAAGAGTTTTCAATATATTGTCATTTCATTCAAGAATATAGCAAACTAAAGTGTAAAATTATTTGAAATACTAATCATGAAATATTGATATAACTATAGTTCCCTGTTATAATAACTATTTTTTATTAATTTTGAATCAGCACGTAATACATTGCAAAGGAAAAGTTATATTTAACAAAAAACACTTCTATTTAATCAATTATGAAATTAAACTAGCGTTTAAAGTACGATTATGAATTCAATAAAAAGTAATTATTTATGTAAAGTTTTAAAGTAGCAAAATTTGATATACTTTATTATTCCCATACATAAAGGAGAAAATTGCTAAAAAGGATTTAATTTGCTGGCATTTCTTTCAAGCTAATCGCATAATAAAATGTGGAAATATTTGAAATACTGAAGATGGAATATTGAAATGTGCACTTTGTCTATCATACGAGCTCGCTTAAAATGATTTCAATATATTGTCATTTCATTCAAGATCATAGCGAACAAAAGTGTAAACATATTTGAAATACTAGTCATGAAATATTGATAGAACTATCCATATACTTAAAGCTAACCTGCTTTTTAGTTTTTCGTGCAAAAATGCTATTTATACGCATGCGCGAGCATTCAGCTAATCAGCTAGAGGCTTTTACTATCTTCAGACGCGATATTTCAGCCAATGAGTTGAAGGCTTTTTCCTCTCTCTAGAAGCGTATGTGGATTACTACGACTCCATTTGGTTGTTCGGTTGTTGAAACTTTATAGATTTCTTTTATTAAGGTATTTTTTCATTTTACCGTATTTATTTTCTTTTTAAGTCGTATGTATTTTAGTACTTTGAATTTTTTATAACTAACCCTTTTTTTGAGAGAGAGAGAGATTTCGTGGCACGAAATTCCGCGAATCGTTTCCGATGTAAACAAACTAATTTTAAACTTTTAATATGTAATTCTGTGTGATATGATTAAATTCAGGTTTTCTCAGCGACGATCACAGTATTTTTACCAAATAATTTTTGTATTAATCAAGCTTTTTTGGTTATTAAGCATAGCTAAACACGAAAGAAAACTTTGTTATTTTAAGATTTTGATGTGAATTATTTGCGTACATTTATAAGACGAGTTTCACTGAATAATTCAAGAAAAAAAAATCTCATCATTATACATATTTAGTTTTGCATTATTAATTATTTACTTGGCCTTTACTTTTAATATTTCAAACTTACAGCTGAATGTAACTATTAAAACATTTGAAATACTGTATTCGTAAAATGAAATTTCAGCTTAAACACTGGACAATTACTTTTAGTTATGCATTATTAATTATTTACTTGGCCTTTACTTTTAATATTTCAAACTTACAGTTGAATGTAACTATTAAAACATTTGAAATACTGTATTCGTAAAATGAAATTTCAGCTTAAACACTCCACAATTACTTTTACTTATGCATTATTATTTATTTACTTGGCCTTTACTTTTAATATTTCAAACTTACAGTTGAATGTAACTATTAAAACATTTGAAATACTGTATTCGTAAAATGAAATTTCAGCTTAAACACTCGACAATTACTTTTACTTATGCATTATTAATTATTTACTTGGCCTTTACTTTTAATATTTCAAACTTACAGCTGAATGTAACTATTAAAACATTTGAAATACTGTATTTGTAAAATGAAATTAGTTTAAACACTCGACAATTACTTTTAGTTATGCATTATTAATTATTTACTTGGCCTTTACTTTTAATATTTCAAACTTACAGCTGAATGTAACTATTAAAACATTTGAAATACTGTATTCGTAAAATGAAATTAGTTTAAACACTCGACAATTACTTTTAGTTATGCATTATTAATTATTTACTTGGCCTTTACTTTTAATATTTCAAACTTACAGTTGAATGTAACTATTAAAACATTTGAAATACTGTATTTGTAAAATGAAATTAGTTTAAACACTCGACAATTACTTTTAGTTATGCATTATTAATTATTTACTTGGCCTTTACTTTTAATATTTCAAACTTACAGCTAAATGTAATTATTAAAACATTTGAAATACTGTATTCGTAAAATGAAATTTCAGCTTAAACACTCGACAATTACTTTTAGGTTAAATTCAGGTTTTCTCAGTGACGATCACAGTATTTTTACCAAATAATTAAAAGTACTACATGCATGCATCTATCTATCTATATTAGAAATTGTGCAGGTTTCTGGTCACTGTTTTGTTTACATATTTTAAACAAAAATTTCAATTTAATAATGCACTGAAAATTATAATGAATGCTTACAATTAAACACAACAACACAAAACAAAAAATTTCACAGAAACACATTATTTCCCCCGATATTTTCCCACAACTAATCAATAAATTTCATGATATTTTATTGCGATTTTAAACCATGAACTTTAGTACTTTTCTGTTATACGGATACTATGAAAAAAGGAAGGTATGTTTGGCGACAATGGTGTCCGTATAAAGGAAAAGTGCCTGAATTATTATTTTTTTATATATATATAAAATATAAACATAATTGGCGACACAGCAAGTTTTCTGGATGTGAAAGGCGGAGATTAATTTCATTCATTCAATGACCGTTTTAAAAGTTTCAAGTTTGGATTGAATGCACCTGAACATAAAAACCGATACCTATTTCTATGTTCATGATTGAGTTATTTGGATATCTTTTCGTATAGCACAGAAAATCATTTTTCCCGCTTTCGTAATACAGATAAATTCTGGTGTATTTTTTTTTCTTCTTTTTATATCATAAGTACTTTCTACTTTAAATTTTTTAATTGTCGAGTTTCTAAGCTGAAATTTCATTTTTCGAATGCAGTATTTCAAATGTTTTAATAATTACATTCAGCTGTAAGTTTGAAATATTTAAAATATTAAAAGTAAAGGTCAAGTAAATAATTAATAATGCATAACTAAATATGTATAATGATCAGAATGACATATTAAAATGTGTACAGAATGACATGAAAATTTTAAAAAACTGAAATTTTGCACTTGCAACTTAATTGTAAATTTCATTGTTTACATTGGAAACGATTTGTGGATTTTAAGAATTTGCTGAACTTCGTGTCACCAAATTACTAAATCTCTCTCTCTCACTCTGCAAAAAAAAAAAAAAAAAAAGGGTTAGTTTAAAAAAATTCAAAGTAGCAAAATACATACAACACAAAAAGAAAATAAATACGGTAAAATGAAAAAATTACTTTAATAATAGAAATCCATAAATTTTCAACAACGACATCAAACGAACGTATCTCATCTTTCGTTTGTGATAAGGAACGCTCCTTTGGCCCCCTCCACTCATTGGCTGAATTGTAAAGGGCAAAATTGGGGGACAAAATGACTACAGCATTTCTGAGAAAAGAAAAAATCAGAAAATTCACAGAAAATAATTATTTTTGTTGCAAGTTGGGTTAACTGTCTTTATGGTTAGAGTCGATTTCAGACTGAGTGTAAATTTCAGCAAGTTGGATTTGGGTTAACCCGATTTTTCAAAAGTTAGTTCAAGTTCAGTATATTATTTCAGATTAAAACTATACCTATCAGGGCTTGAATTTCAGGGCGGGATTCGCACAGAAAATTTTGAAATCCCGCCCAAAAAAGATCATGAGCGGGAGCCTCCCGCCCAAAAAATTTCAGCATTTTTGGAGAAATTTGCATTATTTAATTTACCTGCAACCGAACGATAAATTTCGTGATTTTTTTTTCCCCGCAACTGATTGACGGACTGTGTGTTTTTTCCGCGACTGATCAACGAACTTTGTGGTTTTTTCCGTGACAGATCAACGAACTTTGAGTTTTTTCTGCGACAGATCGATGAACATTGCGTTTTTTAAGCGATTGATCGACGAACCTTGCGTTTTTTGGGGACATATCGACGAACTTTGCGTTTATTCCGCAATCGATCGACGAAATTTTTCTTTCTTCCCTGACTGATCGACGAACTTTGCATTTATTCCGCAATCGATCGACGAAATTTGCTTTTTTCCGCAACTGATCGACGAACTTTGCGTTTTTTCCGTGACAGATCAACGAACGTTGCATTTTTTTCTGCGACTGATCAACGAACTTTGCGTTTTTTCTGCGACAGATAGACGAACATTGCGTTTTTTAAGTGACTGATCGACGAACCTTGCGTTTTTTGGGGACAGATCGACGAACTTTGTGTTTATTCTGCAATCGATCGACGAAATTTGCTTTTTTCCCACGACTGATTAACGAACTTTGCGTTTTTTGGTGACAGATCGACGAACTTAGCGTTTTTTCCACGACAGATTGATGAACTTTGCGTCTTTTCTACGATCGATCGGTGAATCTCAATCAAGTAAAATCTAAAGTCAGAAATTTATTTAACAACCTAATTGTTAAGGGTCCCTAACACATTTAATGGAACTTGAAAAATACACTGCATATATAAAACTTAACTTTCTTGCCTTTTTTATAATAAAAATAAACATTTTACATAATCATTCTCAGTTGACTTAATTTTTTCAATGGTATTTTGTCATGTCTGCATTAATGTAATTCTTTAAATAGCACGTAAAAGAATAGTGGGGTTTAAAGATTTTTTTTCTCCCTCCCAAACATTACAACTCCCCTCCATTTAAAAATGTTGGTAGGGAGACTCCCGTCTTTGGAAAAATTGAATTTCAAGCCCTGCCTATAATATGTTTGTGTGTATTGAGGTTTGTATAGATGTTTGTGTGTGTGCTGTTTTTAATACAGACAGTTTCATTTTTCACACGAACCTTTCAAAAAATTCACATTCTTTGCGCAATGCTTTAACAAAATTCGCATTTTTTTTCGCGATTCTTTAATGAAATTCGCATTTTTTTCTGTATCTTTTTTTGTCGAGATTCATAATTTTTTCAGCTATCCTATGACGTAATTCGTGTTTTTTTTTCAGCGATAATTTGACGAAATTTGTGTTTTTTCTGCGATTTTTTTTTTTCACGAAATTTGTGTTTTTTTCCACGATTCTTTTATGAAATTTGCGTTTTTCTGTGATCCTTAGATGAAATTTTCTTTTTTCGCAATGCTTTGATAATAATCACATTTTCTCTGCTGCCTTTTGATAAGATTCATGAATTTTCAGCAATCCTTCGATGAAATTTGCGTTTTTTCAGCAATCTTTGAAGAAATTCGCATTTTTCTCGCGATACTTTAACGAAATGTGCGTTTTTCAGCGATTTTTTGATAAAATACATTTTATTCCGCAATTTTTAGACGAAGTTTGGCAAGAAAGCGCTATCTTTGGGTGAAATTTCCTGTTTTGCGATTCTTTGACAAAATTTGCTCATCTTTTGTGTAAATCGCGTTTTTCTGTGGCCTTTTAACAAAATTCACGTTTTACATGATCCTTTGATGAAATTAGTGTTTTTCCCGTGATCATTTGACGAAATCTAGGATTTTTTTCCTGCGAAGATTGATTATATGTTTTTAGTCTGCAGGTGCCCTAAAAAGTTTGTGACGCCTGTCGCTTCATTGCACGCATTCTGCCACGGTGTATCAAACAAACAAAATTCATCCTAAAGAATTATTGTTTCGTTTCTGGAAATGAACAACCGTCAACTCATTGGCTGAATTATAAAGGGTGAAATGTGTAGGCACTGAGTATCATCTATACTATTAATGTCGGTAAACGTCTGTCTGTGTGTGTGTTGTTGTGTCTGGCGTCTGTAAGCATAAAACTCTGCATGCAGACGACGGACATAAGTGCTTTTGGTATAAAAAAATTCGGAAGGGGAGTTTTTAAAATTCACAACATTTTGCGGGAGAAGCGGGGTGCGAACAAATTTAAAAAATGAGTCCGCATCAATAATTATGGCGGCGGGGGAGGGAGTATGTTTTGCCTACACGGGGCGGAGACTTTTCTTTGTTGACACCACTCATATGATATATCGTTCGAAAGGCCTGTGACTGCCTTTTCATGTTATGCATCTGTGTGGTCCATCCCCCCCCCCCCCTGCCAATTGGGGCACTTTTCTAAATTTTGCACATACCACTCATGTTATATATCGTTAAAAAGGTCTGTGACCGCTTAATCATATTATGCATCTCCGGTGTCCATCCCCCCACTTTGCCCCCCCCCCCCCAAGGGGGTACTTTTGTAAATTTTGCACAATCCCTTCATGTTACGTATTGTTGGAAAGGTCTTTGACTGCTTATTCATGTTATGCATCTCCGGGGTCCATCCCGCCACTTCCCCCACCCCCCCCTTAAGGGGGGCAATTTTCTAAATTTTGTTGACACCCCTCATGTCATATATTGTTGGAAAGGTCTGTGACCGCTTAATGATATTATGCATCTCCAATGTCCATCTCCCCACTTTGCCCCCCCCCCCCCTCCCCCAAGGGGGTACTTTTCTAAATTTTGCAGACAACCCTCATGTCATATATCGTTGGAAAGGTCTGTGACTGCTTAATCATATGCATATCTCTGATGTCCATCTCCCCGCTTTGCCCCCCCCCCAAAGAGGTACTTTTCTAAATTTTGCAGACAACCCTCATGTCATATATCGTTGGAAAGGTCTGTGACTGCTTAATCATATGCATATCTCCAATGTCCATTTCCCCACTTTGCCCCCCCCCTCCCCCAAGGGGGTACTTTTCTAAATATTTTGCAGACAACCCTCATGTCATATATCGTTGGAAAGGTCTGTGACTGCTTAATCATATGCATATCTCTGATGTCCATCTCCCCGCTTTGCCCCCCCCCCCCCCAAAGAGGTACTTTTCTAAATTTTGCACACAACCCTCATGTTATATATCGTTGGAAAGGTCTGTGACCACTTAATCATATTATGCATGTTCCGTGTCCATCCCCTACTTTACCCCCCCCCCCCCAAGGGGGTACTTTTTAAAATTTTGCACACACCCCTCATGTTACATATTGTTTGAAAGGTGTTTGACTGCTTATTCATGTTATGCATCTCCTTGGTCCATCCCGCCATTTCCCCCTCCCCAAGGGGGCACTTACCATTTACTTGCACAACAGCACTAAATGTGTCAGATGAAAGAAATTCCGCGAGTACATGTGCCAGTGAAACTTAGCCAATTGCTGTTCTTCAACCTAGCTTTAATTCAAAGTGGGTTTTTTATTTATTTGAATTATTCTGCAAAAGTTTCAAACATTTTAAAGCAGCTATGAATTTTATTTTTATGGTACTATCAAGTTTTTTGCCGTCAAATTTTGACGGGTTCCATCTAGTAGTTCCCTATTATAATAACTATTTTTTAATTATTAACTAATTAACAAGTAATTTAATTAATTAACTATTTAATTTAACCACTTTTAACTATTTTTTATTAATATTGAATCAGTACATAATGCATTGCAAAGAAAAGTTATATTTAACAAAAAACTCTTCTATTTAATCAATTATGAAATTAAACTAGCGTTTAAGTACGATTATGAATTCAATAAAAAGTAATTATTTATGTAAAGTTTTAAAGTAGCAAAATTTGGTATACTTTATTATTCCCATACATAAAGGAGAAAATCGCTTAAAATTATTTAATTTGCTACCATTTCTTTCAAGCTAATCGCATAATAAAATGGGCAAATATTTGAAATACCGAACATGTAATATTGAAATGTGTACTTTGTCTATCACACGAACTCGCATTATTGTGTTACTTTCTGTATTTTCCTTTTATCCATTTTGGTTCCTTAAAACTACAGAAAATTTTGCATCCAAATAAGCATCAACATTTCCTTTTGACTGATAATAGACTTTGTCTTTATCTAAGGCGGAAGAAATTGAATTTAAGTTTCACAGCGTTACAATTTTCGAACAAGGATACATTTTGACATCTGAACAGGAATGAAAGGTAATGATAAAAGGTAACTATGAAAGCAAAGTTTATAATTTTGTTGACTTGAACATTTAACTATATCGCATTGGCATTGTATTAGAATTTACTTAAATACAATGGGAAGGTTATATTTAGTCTATAATAGAGATCTAATTAGTCTAAACACATAACACATAGATTATTCTGTAATTTAATAGTGGATTTAGAACTCATTTCATAATTCCATTAATAGATCTATTCATGTATAATGAAATTGCTCTTGACTAATTGAAAGTATAGCACTTTAATTAAAATTCCAAAAATAATGAAGTAAATTTTGAAAATAATCAAATTGAAGGAACGTTTAAAAAGTTTTATATTATAATGTGGAACAGTCCTAAATAATTTTACAGTCTTTTATTATTTTTTTTTATTATGTTTTTAAGGGACGAATAAGAAATGATGAAAGTGCGCATATCATGAAATGCCGAATATGAAAAAATACATTAACATTTTACACTTCACTGACGTTGACATGCTAAGTTTAATCCCTAAATGTCACATTGGCACCGGAATTTTGAAACAAAATTTTCGGTTTGTTATTTACGCGGACAAATGCATTTACTTATTTTTAAATAAATTTGATCGAAAATTCCGGTACCAATGTGACATGTTTCGATTAAACTTAAGGTGTCAGTGAAATGCAAAAGGTAAATAAAATGTTTGTCGAGTTTTAAACAGGACAGGAATGAGAAGGATTCTAATTGACAATTTTTTTTTATGTAGATTGGAATTATTAATTTATATATTTTCATTTTGTTTCCAAATCTTTTTGGAATCCTGTTTATTTTCTTCTTTTCAGATCCAACACATGTTTTTTTTATTTCGGATAACGTTTAGAAGAGGAAAGAGAGCCGATATATGCACGAGGTTTTACATATTTCTGATTTTTTTTCCTCTCTAAGTAGAGGAGTCGACTTATATGCAAATATACAAGGTGATTCACCACCAATTCGACAACCTTTAACAGGTGATACAGAACACTCCAACAAACATGTTTTATAACTAGAAGATGGGTCACAATCCACTTATTCAGACATAAATACAGGGTGCTTCACTCCAAAACGAAAACATATGTTTGTTCAAAACTTTAACAATATGAAAATATGTTACCGATATTTTCAGAAGACTTACCTTATTTTCTATGAAATGTGATAATTTACAGAGAATTGCTGGAAATTGCAGCGATCTGCGTGGAAACAACACTGATCAATACGCTCCGTAACACAATACAGGACCCTTGATCTAATTACAGCACATTCCGTAGTATCCTCACGTTTCACACATAGTTATAGTACGTTAAAAATACTAATAAAATATTTTCTTTACTTTGAAATTATTTACTATAATTTGAGTTCAATATAAGTGAGACACCCTCTATTTATCACTGAATAACTGGATTACGATCCAACATTCCTATACAAAAAATTCTTTTTGCAATGGGATCTATCAGATCTTAAATTTTGGCGTAATGGTAGTGAATCCCTTTATATGTACGGTTCTAATGTTGCATAAAATAGATTTGAATTAAGAAAATCCGCATGCCAAATATGTCTTTCATAAAGTAAACCGTTGTTTTGATTCTATTTATTTAAAGATTGATGATAATAATTATAAGTTTTAAGAAAATAAAGAATATTTTTCTTTATTCTAGTTATTTGAACAAATTTCCAACTTAACAAATTTTACTTATCAAAGCAAATCTGGAGAGATTTATGTGGAAAAATAAATGAAATGTTATCAGATATTCATCAAAGATTTTGTTTCCAAATTAAAATAAAATAGCAAAATAAATAAATATATAAATAACGATAAAGTAAGAATTTCTATCCGTTAAATGCAGAAGTGGATCATTGTGCAAATATAATAAATTGAATCTCTTTTTGGATTTTCAATCGTAAAAATATTTTATATTTAAAGAGTTGAAAATCAAAGACGCACACTTTATAACGCAGACTTTTTTTATGTATGTATAAACAAATTTTTCTATTCATTTACTTTTCTATTTCAAAATTTGTTTTATAGAAACTTTACGTTTATCTATTCCGTTTAAGAATTTAAAAATAAACCAGGAATAGTATTTTATAGGATATTGAATAGCAGAAAACATGTGTTTACTTCGATGTTTTCAGACTTGTCTTCATTTATTTTCCCATTGTAAAGGGTTGTTAACAGTACACTTATGTTTTACAAAATATGCATTTATTTCCAAAGGTTGTCTCAATCAAAATCGAAAATTTAATCAATATCAAAGCAGATAGAACATTATTTCTCGAAATGAATAAAATTTATTGATTTAGATTTTTATTAAATATTTCTTTTTAAATAACTAAGATGTATTAAGACCACTTTCCATAAGTTTCTGAAGGCACGGTAGAAAAATACATAAAAAAATAATAAACAAGCATAAATGACCACAAGCGAAAAAAAAAATTATATTGTATTTAAATGTTTAATTGCTTTTTGCTCCATATTTTGATAGGTAAAACAGTTTATGAGAACACACATGCATTTGCAAAACTTCATTAAAATTTGATAGTGCGAGGAAATTTTAAGATTTGTCCTTGCTTCTTCTTTTATAATATGCTTTTCTAAACTATATTAATTGATATAAAGAACACATCTTTGGTCTGGGCCAATCTGCATAAAAAATCATTTAACTTTCTCAAGTAAAATTGCAAACAAATCGCCTTGTTTAGTGATATCAACCGTATCAATTTTTCTCTGAATAACAAATTTGTTTAACCTTTTATGTACCCAATTTAAGAATTAATGAAAATTTCGTCTTCCAAAAATTTTCTGAAATTTCAAAATGTGTTAGTAGTTTTCTGTTATAACTAAATAAATTTTAGATAACAGAAGGACTTTTTCATTTGTTCAAATATAATTAACTAAATCAGTATTTACAGGGATTTTATAGACTATTTACAACTCTACTAAAAAAAATTCTTCAGGATATTGTTTTTAGCAAATTATAGGATTAGGAAATGTACAAAAATAATGGTTTTACATATAAACATAGGCATTTTTCAGAACTGAAACTTTCAACTGAATGTCTTTCAACATCAATGAAGATGAGAAGTTAAAATTGGAAAAAGAAACTAGCCATTAAAAAATATTTTTGCTTTGCACCATGTATAATGCTTTTGGAACAGAATAAAGTAAAGTGTCTAGATCTCATACTAACTTTCATTACCCACAATAGATGTGTAAAATGAATTTTATAACAAGTTTATTTTAATGTTACTGTAAAGTACCATTAGAGCATAAAAGGTTAAGATGGAAATATAGGCTTTGAATTAACAAAATATTTTCCTTATGAAGCATAGGACAAAAAGTTTACAATAAGGAAGTAAAGAAATAATTCTACTTAATGTCAATTAATAAATCACAATGTAGGTTTTTATTTTACAAATCAGACAATATATTCAAAAATGAAAAAAAAATCTTAAATCATTTATAGTTTCTAAATAAATCTTTACAGTTTCTATTCGTAAAAATGTAATTTATTCTAGTCCTTGAAAGCTTCTTTTAATTAAATAATATGAACTGTGAAATGTATAATTTTAATAGACCTGCATATGCATAATTTTTCATTTGCAAAAACGTGAAATTAACGAATATTTCTCTTTTCAATACGATACATGCAAAAAAAAAGTTTACAGAAATTAAAATTATTAATTTTAAATTGTAAGTAGTTTTTTTTTTTCAACATTAATTATAAATTTACAAAAAATATTGGTAATTGCTTAATGTAAATTTGGCCAGAACTGAGTCTTTCTACTTTTCAAAACGATATGATGTATTTTGGGGGAGAAAGAATAAATTATTTAGAAACGCATGGTACTTTTTCCATTTAAAATATTTTTCATAAAATCCAAGTTAGATGTCCCATTGGGTTAGTTGCCATATTTACTGTATTTCAGCTACTGTATGTATGGCAGAGTTAGTGACGTTGTTATACTATCAATCATTATTATACAGCATAGTAGACGAAGTTACAGCAATTTGTTTCTTCAAATAAATGTTTTATCCATTAAAGAAAGGTAAGTTTGGCTTTTATTGTATACTCTTGTAAGATAGAGATAAGTAAACGATGAAATATAATTTACTAACTAGAAAATTTTCATGAAATATTTAGTTAATGTTGTTGAAACAAGTATCTAATAATGTGTATATTATGCATTACAGCCATATTTGTTCTTACTTCCAAAGCTACAACCTAGGGCATTTATCTCGGATTTTAAGGATACATGCTCCACCTGCATCGGGGATATAGGCCTCAGTTGTGATGCGGAATAAGACCATTTATAATTATAAATCTTCAGGATTGTGAGGGAAAAAAAATCTGTTTCTTCTTTTCGTTGACCATGACCTGAGAATCCTTGTTACCTAACAAGTCACGGGGTGGTGTTAGTAGTAATAAATTATCCATTTAAGCAATGATTAACAAAATTTCATTTGTTTCATTTCAGAAAGTTGATTCAAAAGATTGAAATTCCCTTACATTTGTAAGTGAAACATATTTATGTATTTGGTATTTATAACTGGGCTCAGAATATTTTTATTCGCACATTTCGAACTTTTCCTCTCTTTATATCAGAATGTATTCAAAAGTACTAAATAGAAATAAAAATACAAAATACAAATAAAATCCCTTAAGTATATCATTCTCACAATAAAATCGATTAGAATATACTGGGACACCACATTAGAGGTATAATACCACTTAATGCGTTTTATTTATTTAAATAATATTTCTTGTACTGCTGACAATTTTTCTCTCCTCCCCCCCCCCCCCCCCTTAATTCAAATTACACAAGTTTAACCTTCCATAGAATATGTAAAATATTTTTGGTCATTTTTTAGGAAACAAAAATCTAACGCATTTATTTTGAAAATTTTAAGTTTGCTCTCCGAATTAACTTTGAGAGTTTTTACATAGAATATAAAAAAGGAGGGGGGTTGTAACTCCTCTTTATTTAGATTTCGTTAGAAATATCCTATTGGCTTCAAATTTTGCATACCAATTATTTGAAGAATTGGGAATAGTAAATATCATTTGCTATGAGTGTGTAATGCAGGATTAGTATACAGAACCTGCGAGCTCAATTTTTTTTTTCAAAATGTTTATGTAAATAGGATATTAAGTCAAATGCAAATACGATTTTGAATTTTAAATGTTAATTACCCATGATCCATATTATTTTATGAGTGGGGTATCTGCTCCGATCAAGTGGGGCGTCTAACCCTGAGGTTCGGGGTATATGGGCAAAATCATTGATTAATTGGGAATAATAAATATCCTTTGCTATGAGTGTGTAATGCAGGATTAGTATACAGAACCTGCGAGCTGAATTTTTTTTTCAAAATGTTTATGTAAATAGGATATTAAGTCAAATGCAAATACGATTTTGAATTTTACATATTAATTACCCATGCTCCATATTATTTTATGAGTGGGGTATCTGCTCCGATCAAGTGGGGCGTCTAACCCTGAGGTTCGGGGTATATGGGCAAAATCATTGATTAATTGGGAATAATAAATATCATTTGCTATGAGTGTGTAATGCAGGATTAGTATACCGAACCTGCGAGCTCAATTTTTTTTTCAAAATGTTTATGTAAATAGGATATTAAGTCAAATGCAAATACGATTTTGAATTTTAAATGTTAATTACTCCATATTATTTTATGAGTGGGGTATCTGCTCCGATCAAGTGGGGCGTCTAACCCTGAGGTTCAAGGTATATGGGAAAAATCATTGATTAATTGGGAATAATAAATATCCTTTGCTATGAGTGTGTAATGCAGGATTAGTATACAGAACCTGTGAGCTCAATTTTATTTTCAAAAATGTCATGTAAATAGGATATTAAGTCAAATACAAATACAAATTTTGAATTCTAAATGTTAATTACCCATGCTCCCTATTCTTCTACGAATAGGGTATCTGCCCCGATCATGTGCGGCGTCTAACCCTGAGGTCCGGGATATGACCAAAATCATTGATTATTTTTTTGGTAAAAACACTATTTAATATTTTATTTATATTACAGTAATATTTTTTATGAAATTCTACATAAAATTTGGAGTATAAAGCAGGGGTGCAAAAATCTAGGCGCCAATAGGCCGATTCCCACCAGTAAAATTTTTGTATTCATCGCCTAATAAGAATACTGATAAAATTTAGACGAAGTATACTAATAAAATTTGACGAAGAATACTAATAAAATTTAGTGGTGGGAATCAGCCCATTGGCATCTAGATTTTTGCACCCTGGTAAATAGATCATTATTATAAAAAATAAAAATGAAGGGGTGGGGCTTAAGTAGGACAACTGTCCCAGTCTTATCCTATGTATATTTAGAATCTTTCAATATACATTTATTACAGGATCTACATATTACTTTTTTTGCATATTCCGAGATCTTTTGTTCATATGATAAAACGTATTTAAAGAAATATGGATGTTTTTTTCTTCTGAAAAGTATTTGCAAAGTATTCCATTAACAAATAATATTACGATATTTGGTCACATTATTAAAATGACATAAGTTTAGTCGCTATTATTTTCATTTATATATGTAATAAATAAAAGTGTGGGGGCATAATTCATTTTTGTCACGAGTTTCCGAGCGGTTCGTTAGACCACTAAGTAAAGTCTTATGAAAAACCAAAGCTAGATCTTTCTTGATTTAGAAATATGTTTATATTTTTTTTCTATGTAAAAGTTTTTTCTATTTTCATAATGTTTATAAACATTAAAAGCAAATAGTTAGGAATATAATTTTATGAGCGTCTGGAAACAGTATCATTTGTACAATATTACTGCATCTAAATAATTTATTAACCATTATATTAATATATCAAATGAAGAAACAAACATTTTAACCTACTTTTCTGAATCATTATATTTTCTCGTAATGACTCAAGCTGTGTGTTTAAAGTACTTCATCCTTTACTGGTTGAAATAAAGAACATTTATCTGTACCTTATTTAATTATACATTAACATGAAAAATGATGCCATTCCGGAAGCAGACAAAGTCTTTAAAACCATATTATATTTAAAATATAAAAACCATTAATTTCACTATTTCATCAATTATAGTTGTAATGACTTTTTGGAACGGTCAGTGATATATTCCTGAAGAAAAGTTGTAAGCTAGGAGACAGAAAACTTTATTTTTAATAATTTAAAAGCACATAATGCACTTTTTAAAAATTATTATTATGAAACAAATATTTCATATCTTAAATCTTGAAGAGTAGTAATTTGTAACTTAAATCCGCAATTTTTCATTTAAAACTTTAGACTAGTAGACACGGCAGAAGTAATGGTAAAATGTATCATAAAAATTTCAGAAATTTTTATACCGTTATTTTGAAGCGTATTGGATAATGGAGTAGATATTTTTATTATATTTATTCATTAGTTTAAATTGTTTATTTTTTATAATAATGTCCGAATATTAAATAAATGATAAGAACAAAATACCCGTAACATCGTACTATCCCCAAAAACAATTACAAACCACGCAATAATCATATATATTATTTCTCCTGTCAACATCCCTTTTTCTAAGAAAATACGAAACACAGAACGACGAATGAGATAGCATATGAAAGGACTTTGAACAGGCTTCTGACATAGCACACTTAATATTTCGTTAAAACATGTTTTTTGATTAAAAACTGCAGTCAATTAAAAATTAAATCGGCATTGTTTTCATAAATGAAATGATAGATTTTCCTCAAATCAGTGTTGCCACAAAAAAATACTGCATTATCAGATGACGTCATCCTATATTGCAATTAAAAAACGATTGCTAATTTATTTCTTGCGCGTACGTTTTGCAAAAATATCGAGCTTTTAATCGGATTTTTATTTAATTTTTACGCGTGCGTCACCTATTGTTTACTTGTTTACTTTGTTTAATCATTGCTGTGTATATGCGTACTGTATCAGAGCACCAGCAGATTACGTAATTTAAGGATTATCTTCCATTTAGATATACAGTTCATTAGGATTCACAAAAATTGTAAGGATTTATTTTTTAATATTTCATTAAGCTGTTAATATTTCTGACGTCAATGGCTGCTGGACCACAAAGTTTGAACATCCCATGTTTAAGTTCCTATTGGCTTGCAAAAAAGTGGTGTACCAAATATTGATTTATGGTTTTAAGACATTTCTTGAACAGTTTTGCAAAATATGAGGAAATGCTTTCATATGAATTCCCTAAACGTCTGATTCAATGTTTCAATTTTTTTGTAATTCGTTTTTTTTTCTTCAGTATAGAGGTCTCGACAACGTAGAGAAATGACCTTGGCGAGAAAAGAAAATTTTGAAAAAAAATTTCTGGCAATCTATTCCCATTTTCTTATACACAAGCAATCATCATATATATTATTTCTGTTCTCAACATCCTTTTTTCTATGCACATACAAAACATACAACGATGAATGAGGTATTATTCGAAAAGTGTTCGAACAAGTTTCTGAGATAGTACATCCACATTTTGTTAAAACGCGTTGTTTGATTAAAAAATAATCAGTTAATTAAAAATTAGTGCTAAAACGTACCAGGAAATAATCTGAAAGATTGCAGTGCGAAAGCTTCGCACGGGTCCTTCTTGTTTTATTTATTCAACAACCTATATGAAAATAAAGGCAACCATATTAGGTGATCTTCATAAGAAGTAATTAATCTGGTATGGTCATATTAAAAGAATGAGTGATGAAAGACTACCCAAAATCACATTTAATTATAAAACAAGTCAAAAAAAGGAAACGCGTAAGACCACCAAAGAGCTGGATGGACGATATAAAAAAAGCGATGAGGGATAGAGGTCTTGCGGGGGGAATAGATCGTTGACCGGAAAGAATGGAATAGTTTCTTGTAGATTTTTCGGATGGTGACACCTGACGCAATAAACCGAGTGTATATATGTAACAACCTAGGTATCTGCTTGTATTTACTATATCGGTCTTTTGTCATTTGTAAATAACTTTTTTATGTATCAAATTTATTATTGAGATTTTAATTTTACAAATGTCCCCTTTACTACCTTAACCATGTGCCATATCCGGGAGGGATGGTGCGAAAGTGTACACATTTCATTTGACTATCCATCCATGGGGCGTGAGTCTGACTTGAATTCAAGATTTCCCCACAATATGCATCCTTACCGGAAAGATCAGAATTTTTTTCGCTCTATACCCCTTTACGATCTAATGAACTTTTAGAGAGAGTGCATTTCATCACATTCACATTAGGAAAGTAAAGTCACTTAGCTGAAGATTTTTGATAGGGACAACCGGAATTACGACCGTTCAAACCGTTTACATTACCGAACATTTTAAGACTTAACTTAGCCACATGTAATTTCTTCTCCAAAAATCTATAATACAATGATTGATGATACATATAAAAAATCTTCCTATCATGTATTTTTTTTATGAATTTAAGCCGTGCTATACAATATTATAGGTGCAATGAGTTTTAAACTAATTGTGTTTCCAAGATCATATTTTCATAGTATTTAAATGATTTATTCCCACTGGTAGCACCAACTAAATGCATTTTTAATCGTGCTTTCAACGAAGTTTCCATTTACTTTTATTACATTTAAAAAATTGTCAATGTCATATGTTAAAATGATTTATGATAGCATTCATTCTGGCTAGAATTGCTGAAAAATGTGACGAGTGAGCGAATTGATCTGGGACCACGTAGCATTCCCAAAGTGAATAGCGTTGCAATTCACGGGGGTTGGGGAGCGTTAGTGATCAGGGGGTTAAACCCCCTACTTCTTATATAATTCCTTGGCTACAATTGACAACTGAGAATCGTCATGCTCTTTTCCCAAATTCAAGATGAGTAATTCCAGGCGTCATTCAAGTTAACGCTCGGACTTTACATGGATAAATTAAACTAAATGCCTTTATCCTGTAACATGTAAGCCACCAATCTATTTTACCCTTTTGATTACGGACGGGTAATAAAAAACAACTATTTTTATATTTAATCGTTACCATAATTTACAATTTTTTTCTTTTTGGTAGATATCTCTTGAAAATATCCTTGTATAAATGTGTGGCAAATATTATTTTTCAAAAGAGGTATGAAATAGAATAAAAAGTAGTCACTGGGACTACATTTGTCCCGACCCCGTAATCAAAAGTTTAACCCTTTTTATCCTGACGGTACTTATAAGTACCACTTTAATAAAACACCTATATATTCGTAATATGACCGTTTTTCCTAACGGTATTCACAATGACACACAGAGTGTATTTCTGACAGCAGGCAGGAGATGGCAAATTCAAGCACATACCCTCTTTCTTTGCGTTGTAGGGATTTTACATTTGCCACGCTACATTCGAAATCCATTTTGCAATAGAATTGACATGCATGTTGTTCTTCATTTGAGTAATTTTAGTGGTTTATTACTGGTTATTTAGTACTGTAATTTTCTATTGTTTTCTATACTCTACAGGTGAACATTTCCTATATTTTATTTGAAGTTTACTATTTGAAATTTACTATTTCATTTTATATCATAGGGTAAAAATTTTATGGTTGTTACAGTTGCATAATTAACCACTAAAACACTATAAAAATTATTTTCCTCTTTCCTATGTTTATTCTGTACCAAAACTTATCCAATGATGCAAAAATACAATTAAAAAGTAGCTGGAAAATTAATTCAGGATATAAAGGGTTAACCTCTTGACTACGGTGGGACATATACATCATAGGGCCCGATAGCTGTGCTGCTAACAGTGACTATTTATTATTATATTCGTACCACTATTTTCAAAAACTGTATTTTTTGTACTTTTTTTTGGATCTTGAAATTGAGCTAAAAAACAGTGGCAAAGATTTTTTTTTCAAAAAGGGATATGAATAGAATGCAACAAACACATAATCGATGCAGTAAATATTTATAAAAAATAAAATCATACTCAAAGGGTTATTTTTTTTATTTTAATAATATAAGACACTAAACCAATAAAATGATAAAAAATCATATACCTTAATTGTGTCTTTCTGTATTAATATAGATATTAGCTTTTCCGATATGTTCTATTAATATTACTTATGGAAAAGCAAACAAGAAAGATATTTTGAGCTTCTATCTTTACTGTATGTAATGAAATATCGATTTCTGCATTCTCTTTTGTTTATATATTTTTTTCTCTTTCAACACATCTGGCATAAAAGAATTTCGCTTGCTAAGCAAAACAAATATTTTATTATATGTGAGTTAATGTGTTTTCCTGAAAATGCTGGTAATCTGAGAAGTCAATCCCAGGTTCTATAAAATCAGAGATTATTGTAGAAACAAACAAGAATATTTTATACTTTATTCAGAAATACTTTTTATATTAATTATACATTTAATTGGAACGTGTTAAGTTTTAATTAAGACTTTTTATCATATTGCAAAAATATAAAGTTTATGCATATTTTTAATAAAATATTTTATTATTTTATGCACAATAGCAGGAATCTATTCATTGTTGAAAAAAGATAAAACAGTGTTAAAAAAGCTGCATTTAAATCCGTAAACTTCGGTTAAACGATTAACTATAATATTTGTTTATTAACGATTAAAGTTAACGTAAAATTCTATAAAATCAGATATTATAGCATAAAAGTATTATAAAACCTGCATTTGAATCCATAAACATCGAGTTATAGGTTTAATTATAATATTCGTTCATTAACAAATAAATTTTCCGTAAAATTCTACAAAATCAGAGTTTATAGCATAAAAGTATTATAAAAGCTGCATTTGAATCCTTAAACATCCGTTAAACGATTAACTATAATATTTGTTTATTAACAATTAAACTATCCTAAAATTCTATAAAATCAGAGATTATAGAATAAAAAAAAAGTATTATAAAAGCTGCATTTGAATCCGTAAACATCGGGTTAAACGATTAACTATAATCTTTGTTTATTAACAATTAAACTTTCTGTAAAATTCTATAAATTCACAGATGATAGCAGAAAGAAACAAGAATCTCTTATACTTTATTCAGAAATTCTTGTTATATTAGTTATACATTTCATTGAAATGTGTTCAGTTTTAATTAGTACTTATTATCATTTTACAAAAATGGAAAATTTTATTAATATTTAAATTCTATATATTTTCTTATTTCAAGCACAATAATCTAGTCACAGTGCGAAAAAAAGAAAAAAAAGTATTATAATAGCTGCATTTGAATCTGTAAACATCGGGTTAAACTATTAATTATAATATTTGTTTATTAACAATTAAACTTTCAGTTAGTAAGCCTAATTAAATTACGCCTACTTCACTCAAGTAGCCCTGGAAGATATATTTTAAAAGGTTTTCGAAGCTCAATCAGCACAAAATTTGTAAAAAAATATAAAATCATTGCATAACCAAACAGATATTTAATGATTTACATACTCTCTCAACTTTAAAAAAATCATTTTTTTAAGGTAATTAAATTCCAATAGTGTGTAGAATTACGGGCAAAAAGATTTAATTGATATACAGGGTGGTTATAATATAAGTGTCTCTATTTGGAGCTATCTGTAGCTTGAAGGAATAAACGGAATAAAACCAAAATTGGTACACTTACTATTCGATAAGGGGGGAGAATAATAGAACAATAAAAATAATGTGTAATAAACGACATGTAATGTGTAATATTGTGTATCGTGGAGGTGTCGCAAACCTCAATGACTTTACCACATATCACAACCTGTGCGAATCATCACTCCTGTTACATTCTGCAATTGAGCATGTCGTGCACCACCTGGATTGTGTCCTCCAGCACAATGATCATGTGGAACCTAAACATGATCGGCCATGCGAAAGCGTAATCCCATTCACCGTGACATTTTCCAATAAATTAGATATAGCATCCAGTTTTACACCTTAATTCTTTGTTCTTGTATTACACATTGCATTTCACACTCATTAGCGCCATCTGTCGGTGATTATTGCAACTATTTTGTTATTGTTCCATTCTTCTTCCCCTTTCTCGAATAGTAAGTGTACCGATTTTGGTTTCATTCGGGTTATTCCTTCGAGCTACAGTCAGCTCCAAATAGAGATACTTATATTATAACTATCCGGTATATATATACTATATATATATCAATCGTATTTTAACCGCATTAGAGGGTGACATCACTGTTTCGAAAAAAAAACATTGGATAAAAAAAATTTAAATTGAGCATTTGAATTTAAAATTTGCTTTTTAAACATAAATATAAAATAAACCCGCGCAGTAACTATATCTCAGTTTATCTTTATTATTATTATTTTTAAATATATATATAATCATTGTTGCGGTATTTTATTTTTGTGGCAGCACTAATTTGAGGAAAACCTTTCATTTCATTTATGAAAACAATGCTGATTTAATTTTTAATTAATAACAATTTTTCATCAAAATACTTGTTTTAACGAAATGTGAGTGTACTATGCAGGGATGAGAGCACTCCTGCCTAAATGTCCGATTGTCACCAATAAATTTAAATAGTATTTGTCACCTTATTTAATGATAGAATTTCGGAAATTCAATACGGTGGGGTATACTATTAAAATTTAGTGGTAAAAATCGTACATTCGTGTCGGAGCGTTCTCATCTCTGACTATGTCAAAAGCCGCTTCAAAATCCCTCCATATCTCATTTATCGTTCTGCGTTTTTTATTTGCTTAGAAAAAGGGATGTTGAGTACAGAAATAATATATAAGATGCTATTAAAAGATGTATATATCCTGAGATTTACAAGCATACTTATGAAAATGCACGAAAACCCTCAGATGGTGAAAGGGTTACAATATTTAAAATATCGATGTGGAATCACCTACATTTTTAGGGTTTCGTTCATCTCACGAAACCCTATGGCTCCCGCTCCGTTGTCTGTCTGTCACAGAGTCATTCTGGAAAACTATGTAACTTACAGGGTTGAAACTTTGTGTATAAATCAGAATATCAGCTGTGAAGAGCTGAAAATATTAAAATTTGAAAAATTCGTATTATTTTAATAAATAGAGATAAAAAACCAAAATTCTAACAGCCTTTTCCTTTTAAATTTAAACATTTTTCAATATAGCAGATGCCAAAAATTAAAAATCCACGATGAAAATCTTTCCACAATATTTAATTTTCTATCAGACGATTTCCACGCGAAAAAGGAAAATGAAATAAAAAGTTTCACCAATTGAAAAAAAGATAAATATGAAATAAAATTGATTGACGTCATAGTGGTAAATAAAACGGAAAATGTCTAAGATTTCTCAATAATACAAGGAGTATGAGTATGAGTAAGTAAACAAAGCAGATTAATTATACGTCATTAGAGTATTAAAAAGAAAATCTGACGTCATATGGCAAGTTTAACTAATTTTGCAGATGTTTGAGATTAATACAAAGCGAGTATCAATATAAATAATAGAGAATAGTAAATATATGAGTTTGAGAAACATATTGAATCGCGATAAAAATCCGATTATGAAAATATTCGCATATTTTAACATTTTAAAGGTGTACAACAATTTGTTTAATTTTGAAATTATTTTTTTAAATATTGCATTTAGTCCGTATGACGGATATTATTATGACAGAATATAATAGCGGGCTTGGCCCGCTATCTGGCTAGTTTAGATATTCGGAAAAACGAAAAAATAGACCGGTAAATTTTTACTTTATAAAAAACATGACTTTTTTTTGTTGTTGCTAAATAAAATTTGTTTGAATTTATTAAAGAAAGGATAAAGTGTTTTGAAAGGAATATTAAACGAAACCCTTTAAGCGATCTTCGATCACTCTTACCCCCTTGCTTTTCTTTTGTATTCCTTAAAAATTAGTAATTGTATTCCTTATACTATAATAAAGACTGCAAGAGTTTGTCAAGATCGTGCGACTCAAAAAGGACCTAAAGTTAAAAAACTGAACGAATCTGACATCATATAAGAGCAGATAAAACAGAAGTTTGTTATTGACATAATAAAAATATTGAAAATCACGACGACATCAGTTCAGATAAAAATACATTACATAGGCAAAGATCCACCCATTTTTAACATTTTCAAACATTGTTCGAAATTGTTTACGATTTCGGATTGTCTGTCTTCCGTCTATCTATCTATAATAACTTAATTGTGGTTATTAATTGTGTTATGCATTTTCCAGCTGAACTATATTTAGCACACTGAGAGAAATTTGTGGAATATAAATAAATTCATATACAGGGCTACGAAAATGACTAGATACATTGCTATTTATTGATAGTGTTTGCAGGAAGTGCGTTTTTACTTGTGTTATGCGTTTTTTACCTTAACAAATTAAATTTTAGCTTATTATGTGATATGTACAGATATGTAATTTTTTATCAAAATACATGCTTTAAAGATAGATAATATACGGGGATACTACGGGGATACTACGGGGATAATATGCTGTAGATAACGTACAGTGCTGTAGGAAAAAATTCGAGTGCATTTCTTTCTACTCAAAACAAAAATGCTGAAAGTGAATTTTCAACTATATTATGTGTTTTCTAACTGAACTAAATTTTAGCATACTATGTAGAAAAGATGGAAATCTATAGATCATATACAGGACTACAAAAAATAATTCGACAATACTCGGCTCCATTAGGTTGTAAAAGTTGCCACGCGTAGCAAGTAACCAACCACGTAAAAAAGAGAAAACCTGTAAATCGTCCTCTTCCATGTGTGGTGTTTGGAGAGTGTTTTCCTCAATCGTTTCCTTGTTCCCGAAACGTTACAGAATAGAAATAATACTAGTACAAATTATAAGCTAAAGAGAAAAATATTCCCTTTTTATCTTTTTTCTTTTTTTTTCGCCTTATTAAAAGAAAATTATTTATCTTCCAAATTCATGTGCTGATAGATTTAATACTTTCTGTATATAAGGAATAAAATAACCAGAAATGAAATTTTATTTATTCGTATAATCTCAGAAGAATAACAAATTCAGGAAGAACATTTTTAATAGAAATAAGATAGTAACAATTTCAGTTAGTACTCGAGAGTCTGTAGAGAGAAGATATACATTTAATATGTAATAAAATAAACTCCATGAAAAATGCATTGATTATAATATGGGTCAATAAATTTAATTCGATAAAATATTTTTATGATAGAAGTTAGCACAATGAATATTATAGTCAAGATGTTTCAACAGAATATTACTATTTAATCACAAGATATATCATTTAGATTTTACAGGACTTACATTTTATACATATTGAAAAGAAGGCTTTATTTCTAATATTTTTATTTTAGAAAATGTCTATAAACATTAGTTTTTTTTAACACTTTAAGCTTTTTTAAAAATGTGTTTTATATTTATAGATGAATTTAGAAGTCTTTTGAATAAATATTCGTACTCAAAGACATCAGTCACGAAAGAAACATTTGTTTTAAATATTACTTTTTAATACCAATATCATAATAATAATATGTTATTAAAAGAATTAAATTGTTAATAGATTGAGTAAATTCTACATCTTTTGAAGTGACACAGGCTAGGAAATACAACTTTAGTTACATAATCATAAACAAATAATAAAGTCAAGAGGGATATATGTATTAAAAATTGGATATTTATAACATCACTTAGTTCCATAGAGAGGATCGAAAGAAGATATATACTTATTAGAGAATAAATAAATTTAGAGCAAAGTGCATCGATTAGAAAATGTGCCAATAAATTTCATTGTTTCAAAATATATTTTAGGTTAGACATTTGCATGATAATAAGCGATCACGAACTGCCATGAAGTTTTACGAGTATATCTGCATTTCATTGCAATATTTATTATTTAGATGCAATAACAGATGTAGATTTTCTATATGTAGATGAGGCAGCATTGGTATATTTTGCTGTTTAATATTTTTCTGGCGATATTATAGATATGAAAAAATATCAGCTTGAGAAGTGGTGTATAGAATTACATTAATAGTATAATAACAGATAAATAGTATAGACAGGGCTGCCACTGGCGACTACTTTCTCAAAACAAAATTTTCTCACATACACTTTGGCAACATGTGCAAGAGAAATATACTACAAAATATATTTTTTTAAATAGTGGTGTAATAGAATATAAAAATATATCGCCAGTGGGAGCCCTGTATAGAAAAAATTTTAGTAGAAATGTTTTAAGTTTCACCAATATTTACTAACAATTGTAAGTAATATTTTTCAATTTTGTTGCCTATATTTTTAGAATAGAATTAATATGTCTGCAATATTTCTGCTTTATTGTAAATATAGCCATTATAAAATCATTCTTAAGGCGGTATTCAAAAAAATATTTTTCCACGCTCAACAACTCAAAATTTTGAGACACATTCCCAGACTCATTTTTAAAAGTAACAACAGGAAACTTGGCGGCGTAATTTATAAAGACATTTATAAGGGCTCCATGTTTTTATTTTTCGTTCAATTAATTAGAAATTGATTTACAGACAATTATTGTCACAGTACGATCTTTTTTTTTGTTTGTTTCCAGCGCTATCGCTAGGGAAATTCGGTTCAAATTGTCCACTTTGACAGCATTTTTTGAAATATATTCTGCCTTTATCAAAAAATCGAGACAATACGGACATTATAAAGTTTCTGAATAAGAGAACCTGCCAAGTGGATGCATTTTAGAGCAAAAATGAAATTACAAATGTGTCTCAAAATAAGCAGTTTGGATTTGAATGCACCCTTAATCTAACATTATTTCATAGGGAGTTTCTCAGTGGAGGCAGTAGTCGTGCTTTATTCAGTCCATAAATAAAGCCGACCTCATGCAATTGTCATCCCGTTTTCCCGCATTTTAATAGCTTCACAAGTTTCTACAATTTTAATTATTGCGGAGAAGAAGGAGGGTAAATCACCCGTACGTCTGTCTCACAATAATTATAGCAGGAAATAAAACATTATTATTCCAATTACGTTCTTACGCTCAAACTTTGCAATATACATAATTTCCTCTGACGTAAGAATGATGTAATGATAAACTCTGAACTCTTTATTATGACTTTAATTCTTTAGTCCTGTATCAAAATGTAAACGCGTAAACAACTAGAGCGAATAAGCTCAAAGATGTCAACCAAATACAATCTAAACTTAATTGTGAATATTAATTCTTGTAATGTCCATGTGCTCCAAATTAGTCAATATATAGTTAATCAAGATTGTGAAATATGTGTGAATTTATTCAGCCTCATACTAATATTTAAATTTAGTTTTCAGTGAAACCGTGATATATTAAGTGCGATCGATTTACTTGTATTACCTCTAACTGGATTACACGAAGAAGTAAGATGCACCTTCAGAAAAGGTAAGAGAATTTTATCTTATCCTTATTTCAACTTCTGGGATTTTTTCCGCGTTGCACGAACTCCTCCTTCACTTAAGTCTTCGAATGGAAACTACAGCATGGCGTTAACCTGCAAATATAAACATTATATATAATATGGATTTGCTATTAGTGAAGTGTTTTCTGGGAATTTTTTTACTTTAACATTAATTTAGAACAAAGTCAACCTATTATAAATTCATAGGTTTAAATTATTAATTCATTCCTAATTTAGTTCGAGCATAAACTAAATTATAAAATACTGTTTTGTGTAATTTTCTTAAACGTACACAAAGTTATCGGCGTATTATAAATGATTTTATTTAAATAGTCCAGACAGGAAATAATATATATATTTAAAATATTTAGAACAAACGAAATGTATTATCATTAAAATATGCGTAAATGTATTTTTGACCTTCGAATTATAAATAAGAAAATGAACGGCAGTCAGAATTTGCAATGTACAGGGTGTCCCAAAAGTCCTTAACACATTTTAAATTTAAATAAAAGATCAAGCAACTGTAGTACGAGAGTGCGGTTTGGACAATCAGGCTTCTTATGTTCGGAAATTTTGTTTAAGCAAATAAAAAAAATGTTCCAAAAATTTCTCATAGATGGCGCTTTTTCTGGAAAATTATAGGATAGGTTAAATACGTTTACACATAACAATGGAAAAAGGCGCAAAATGCGCATGCACAGTTTTTGTCCAAACTATGACAACCCTTCCAGAAGTTAACCAGTTAACCATACTCATTTATCCATCTTTACTCGTCTAATCGAACTCAGTAGGGCGAGTATTTTTAGTTCTGGAATGTGAGTTGCCATAGATTGAACAAAAACTGTGCATAAACATTGTGCGTCTTTCGCCATTGTTATGTATAAATTCATTTTATCTATTCGAAAACATTTTAGAAGCAACGCCATCTATGAGACAATTTTGAAACGAATTTTTTTATGTACTTAAATAAAATTTCAGATCATAAGAAACATTTCCGTCCAAACCGCAATCACTTGATCTTTTATTGAATTTGAAAGTGTGAAGGACTTTTGGAACACTCTGTATTACATTTGAAGGTTAGATATCATGTGAATATATAATGGAATTTTAATGATATCTCATATGTAAGAAACCACTAGCTCTGTATTAAATTACAATTTTTATGGAAGACTATACGAAATATTATATGTGAGGTATAAAAATAAATTGCATAGTTAACTATTTATGATCTATTTAATGATCTGGATGTGCGAACTAATTAACTGGATATAGTTATTTTATGATTTATGTGTGTCCGACTATTCTCGGGATAAGTAAGAAAATTTGTAAACAACCTTTGACATTTTCATTCATGATAAATGTTAGCCTGATATACATAAAAAAAAATCAGCAGTTTTTCATTTGCAAAAACCTTATAATAAAAGAATTTTCCGAGTTTGATAACATATTATCGAAACAAATATATGATAAAGAAATAAAATATGACACCTCCGTTCATTGCAAGTTAAGCTTGACCTAAATATTCGCCAAGCATTTCAGAAAAGTCTATCATTCATAAATTCAATGGAATTCACTAGGCGTAAGAAATTTATGAACTAATATAAAGAGTCACAGTGAGTGTAAAATTTGGAGATATTTCTTTAGCCATTTCTACGACATGCTGATAAAGATACCATAATTTCACACTTGAAAAATATATTAAGCTTATCAAAATGTGCTGATACTGCCAGAAAAGCAGAAAAAGATAAGATTTTGTGAAGCTTTTTTAGGTACTTAATGTAAAGAATATTTTAAAGGAAGAGAAATATTTTAGATGTTGTTAAGTTAAATTTCTTTTTTTTATTATTTAACTATCACGATTATAACATTTATTTTTTTGTTAAACCATTTTGAAGGTAAATGTAATGTAAACTTTACTTCAAATCCCCCCTTTCAGGGTTAATATTTTCCCATTCACAAATTAAAAAATGTTTTTAAATCCTAAAATTTAAAAGAGAACTTCACCTTTTCATAAACATATGAACACGTAAAAACTTTCCTTTACTTAAGTAAGGTGTCACACAAAATATACATATAAAACAAGTAAACCACTCACATGTTTCGGTTTCATTCGAGATAAAAACCATTAACAGAGTTGCCAAGTCTCCGGCTTTTTGAACACCAGTATTTTATTAGAGAAAATGTTCTTTTAAATCGCAGAGTGCTCCGATTAAACAAATCAACATTTTCTGTAATAAAATACTGGTATCCAAAAAGCCGGAGACTTGGCAGCTCTGCATTAAGTGGCAGAGTTTAAACAAATTTTTCAAAGATACCTTTCAACGTTTAGTTTTAATTATTTATATGCAATTAAAATAATACAGTAACCTCTGCTCCTAAATAATCTACGATCCTTCATTAAAAATTAGATATTTGTTTTAGTTCGTTTGCATTTCAATAAAACACGTGGGTGTAAATTGTTTTCTCACATGACAACAGAAAGAGAAAAAGAACTAAAGAATTATAAAAAGTGGTTTACTAGTAAAAAAAAAAAAACAAGCGGCATCATTACTGAGAGATAAGAAATTTCAAAGTTTCTATATTTGACTTTCAGATTTCTAAAGAAGTAATCGGGAGAAATTTTCACGAAGATAGCTTTGAATAATGAAAACATTGTGTCGGCATTTAAATTGCTTTTTAAAACTTCCGATCGAAATTGCAATTTTAAACGTCATTTTGATGGAAAATTTAAAGTTTTTCAAACTAATTGTATCTATGATAATCTATGTACGGAATATATTTTGAAATTTTAAAAACGCTAGAAGTTTGGTTGTACGCTGGTGTACAAAATTAAGATGATTTGCATATTTTGTCGAATTTTATGAAAATGAATTAACTGAAATGTAAAACCACTGCTTCGGAAGAAAGGTGTAAATATTGGGTGTCGAATACGTAAGCATAAACGTGTGTGTGGGAAGAGATAGTAGAGATAGAGGCTTAATAAGCGCGCGTGGCAAAATCCGCCTTTTGTTCGCTCGCACACTTCGGCGAATTTCTGGGTGTTTTTTTTTGAGGCAATCCGTTGAATTTAAATTCAAAATGTCTAAATGAGTAACCACCTATGTTTATATGATGAAACGAGGTGTCGAATCGTAGGGAGGTTAGAAGCAGGCCAATCTGAGTTCCATATTTGTAGAGAATTCGATGTAACGCCCAGAGTCGTGTCCAAATTATGGAAACAGTTTCAAGATACCGGATCCATCGACAGAAAGCCTGGTCAAGGTCGTCCAAGAGCCACGACGGCCGATGAAGATCGTAATTTGTCAATTACAGCGAGACATAACAGACATGCTACAACTTTTGAGCTCACTCGTGACCTCTATGCGGCCACAGGAAGTCGAGTATTAAGGGTTAATGTTTCCAGAAGGCTTTAGGAGGGATGCCTGTTTGCAAGAAGACCTGCTGTATGTGGCCCACTCAATTCTGCAAACAGGAGAGTTCGTTTAGCAGGGTGCAAAGATCATAGAGCTTAGTGCAAGGATCAACGGGCAACCGTCCTCTTCACTGATGAGTCCCGGTTCAGGCTAACAACTGATTCGCGTCGAACTTTCACATGGAGAGAACCAGGAAACCCTCTACTTTCCTTCCAATGTTCAAGAAATTGACCATTATGGCAGCGGTGGTTTGATGGTCTGGACAGGCATCATGTTAGACGGTCTCACACACCTCCATGTCTTTGAAAGAGGTACTGTGACTGCTGTGAGGTACACGGATGAGATCTTGGAGGAGCCCTATGTTCGACTTTCCAGAGGTGAAGTTGACACTGATTTCATTTTAATGGATGGCAATGCCCAGCCACATAGAGCTCATCTGGTTGACGATTTTCTGGAAACTTAAGACATTCGCCGGATAGAAAGGCCAACTGCAACCTGCAATCACCCTCCGAGAACCATCCGCAGCCTCAAAACAGCGTAGTTGAACGCATGGAAACAATTGCCACAGGAACTCATAAACTGCCTTATTACCAGTAGGAAATCGCCGTGTGTGGCCTGCATATCTGTAAGAGGTGATCATACCCCCTATTAACAAATTTTTTGTTGGATTCTTTAATCACTGTTTTACACATTCTGTTTCGGATGCGTGTTACGCACAATCATGCCTGTGTATTATAACTGTTGAATGGTTATTTTAATTACATTATATCAATCTATGTTTTTAGCAAATTTCATTAAAATCTGTCCAGTAGGTCTGCAAATAACTGACCAAACTCGAAAATTCCCTTAATTTTGTACACCAGTGTATTTTCCATTAAAATATTTAGGTCCTCTGTACTACATAGCTTATATATACATTAATTTATTTTTTATTTTTTATTATAGATATAATTCTGTCCTTTAAAGTGAGCATCATTAATCCCAATAATATCACAAAATATCAAGATCTCGTTTTATTACTATTTATTATGAAGATAAAATCTTCTTAAGGCCTTCCAAAAAAAAAATACAGTATTTTAGTACCGATCGACGATCAAAATCCTAAAAATTAAGATACAGACGAGTTGGGTCTTATTGATGTAAAACGCGGAATAGGAGAAACTAGCCACAGACTAGTAGAAATCCAAGATGTTTTACTGACATACTGACATACATTAGAACTGAGAATAATGCCATCTATCCAACATAATGAAAAGCCTAGTTTTCATTGTCTCAAACCACGTACTGCATTTAAAAGATTGTTTGAAAATTTGCACATCTAAAAGGTTATTCCTTTTTGTCACAATTGCCAAGATACCTGTTGATGATGTGCTGGATATATTTTCTTTAAAAAAACTAATAGCAATATATTCATGTTTAAATACATTTTTACATGAATTTCGTGAATTATTATTAATTTATGTAGCATTAATAAAATACAATGTTAATCTTTATAATAAAATAATCAGCAATTGTTTGTTAATGACTACTACACTGAAAAAAAGTTTTTTAATCAATGAAAATATAACATAACCACGAACGAAAATATAATACAATGACCTTCTCCGAGTTACCTATGATTCCGAAAAGCGTTCGTTCTCATTAAAAACTTTAGAAACCAATATATTTTCACGATTTAAAGGATCACTTATAAAAGTAGTGTTTGTTTCGTTGCCGCTGTTTTTCGGAAACATTTCCGGGTAGTTTTTGTAGTGCATTATTAGTTTTTCTCATATCGGAATATTGTTTTTTAAGATATTATTTATTCTCAATTAAACTTTTCAGCTCTTTAATTAAATTTATATATGCCAGTGTAACAAAAAAATTATGTTAAGGTTAATGCTGTTAATTTATCACGTTTATCTGAACACGAAAATGTTTACTTCAGAATTGATATTATCCAAAAAACCTATATTCCAGTTTGAAAAAGCTTATTAATAAACTATAAAAACTACTCGGAAACGTTTTCGAAAATCAGTGGCAGCAAAAGAAATTTTAATTTTATAAACGCATCTTTAAATCTCGAAAATATATTCGTTTCTGATGTTTCTAAACATACATAATTCTTTTCGAAATCGTGGGTACTTCGGAAGAGGTTATTGTATATATTCGTTAGTAGTTGTATTAATTTTTCTAGATTCAGAAATATTTGCCTTTTTTATATTTAGACTACAAATTTGGATTAGGTAGAACTGACTGTATTTTAAAGTTTTCCAGAGTTAATAAAATGTATCATGTAATAATATATTGATAACTATCTTTGTCTTAAAGTCAAGCACCTACGTTCTTGGTTCTCTGTAATAAGTGTCACTCTCTATTTAACCGCAACTGAATGATTTTGGGGAATAAAGGTTATTCTATCAAAATGAACAGAGGAAAGTATATTAAACTAGGTAAATTATATCCAATGGTTGGGTACTTCGGAAGAGATTATTGTATATACTCGTTAGCAGTAGTATTAATTCTTTTCTAGATTAAGAAATATTTGCCGTTTTTATATTTAGACTACAACTTTTGGGTTAGGACATTTTAATTTTATCTCGTTTGTCTTTAAATCTTGAAAATATATTCGTTTCTGAGGTTTCTAAACTTAAATAATGGTTTTCTGTATCGTGGTTACTTCGGAAGAGGTTATTGTATATATTCGTTAGCAGTCGTAGTATATATTCGTTAGCAGTCGTAGTATATATTCGTTAGTATATAAAAGTCAACCACCTACGTTACTGGTTCTCTGTAATGAGTGTCGCAATTTTCTGTAACCGCAACTGAAGGATTTTGAGGAATAAAAGATTATTCTATCATAATGAACAGAGGAAAGTATATTCAAATAGGTAAATTATATCCAATGGTTGGGGTATCATAGTTGAGATTTTTTCCAACAGAGTGAAAATATGCGGCGACCAGGATTCGAACCTGGGTATTTCGGCTTGCCGTGCCAATGCTCTCCCTACTGAGCTATCCTAACGATATCAGCGTTGGCACACAGCAAGCCAAAGTACCCAGATTCGAGTCCTGGTCCTGGCATATTTTAGCTCTGTTGGAAAAAATCTCAACTATGATACTCCAACCATTGGATATAATTTACCTAGCTGAATATACTTTAGTCTGTCCATTATGACCTAATTACATGGTATACAGGAGATTCCGTGCTATTTCAGAATCATCATGTAAAATGCAATAGTTATAGCTAGGATAAATGAAATTAGCGCTGCAGTTCGCAGCCTTGTCCAACAAATAAGAGTGAAATATGCCAATCAGGTTATCGTCGGGATAGCTCAGTAGGGGGAGCGTTGGCATGGCAAGCCAAAATACCCAGATTCGAGTCCTGGTCCTGGCATATTTTCGCCCTGTTGGGAAAAAACTCAATTATAATACTCCAACCATTGTATATATGTTATTCTATCGTTGTTATATTATTTCATTTGTAAATATTATAAATTAATTTGCATGTATCGTTTTTGAGCAGCTTAGTAAATAGTTCCTTTTATGTAAATTAAACGTAAATAGAACTGTAAAGTTGAAGTTACAATTTTACGTTTATTCAAAAATAATCTGTTCAGAATTATAATACTATGGACATGTTCGTGAAAAACAAGAGCTGCTTTTTATACATCTTGTGTGTTCTAATTATTTCTCCCACGACATATACCAAACAAAAAACACAAACAGAATCTAAGAAACGTTTTAATACTCTAAATATGCAAACAAATTCTTTCCCGAGAAGTGGGAAGTTTAAAATTTTCTATATTTAACTTTAAAATTTCCTTACGAAGTAATCGAAATAATTTTCGCAAATGTAGATTTCACTAATAAAAACATTGTCTCGGTATTTAAATTTCCTTTTAAAACACGTTAGAAATTCCTATTATAAAGTAATTTTAATATGGCATGTTGATAGAAAATTTAAATTGTTTAACGTTGTTTCAAACTATGAAAAGGTAGTATATGTTTATGATGTATGGAATATGTTAAAAAAAAATTGGATGGTAAGTTTTTCTTTCTTTTTCTTTTTTTTTCTTACGTTTTATTGAAGTTTTTAAACAAGAGTTTTACCACTTGTTATTAACATATTCAATGAATGAAATACAAAGATAATTTTTAATACTAAATAATTTAGAATTGTTTGGATACATTGTATATTTTGAGGATAATTGTTTGAAGCATATTTTACCTATATTATTGATACAACATGTTTTCTACTAAAACAATAAAATTGGGAAGTTTAAAATTTTCTATATATAACTTTAGGATTTTCTTACGAAGTAATCGAAAAAATTTTCACAAATATAGATTTAATTAATAAAAACATTTTTTCAATATTTAAATTTTCCTTTAAAACTCGTTAGAAATTGCTACTATAAGGTTATTTCACGATCTTGATGGAAAATTTAAATTGTTTAACTCTGTTCCAAATTATGAAAAGGTATTATAGGTTGATGATATGTGGAACATGTTTAAATAAAAAAAAAATGCTAGCATTATTTTTTGGTGTTATTAAAGTTTTTAAACATGTGTTTTACCAGTTGTTATTAACGTATTCAATGAATGGAATAGAACGATAATTTTTATTACTAAACTAGTCCTTGGGGGCCACCATAATACTTATCCATCATGGATATGTATAATATAAAATATGAAAATAAAACAAGTGCAAACTATTTATAAAATGCATTGCAATTTGAATAAAATCGTGGCTAGATGACGTCATAAACTTTAAATGCTCTATTACTGAATTGAGTAAAAGAAACATCCTTATAACTCCAAAATTGATAATCAAATTAACTAACGGTTTACTGCGTCGGATTAAGTGTCTCATTTCCAATTAAAATATATATTTGAATTGAAATTTGAATGAAATACAGAGTCATGAAAAATCGAAGAGTGTGGAAATAGGATTACAAATATCTCGGCAACTAATTACCCGATCGACTTCATTCTTTACGCAAAATTTATGTTTTTTTATTGTCTTCTATATTCACTCCTTAAAATAAACAATTTGAAAAATTTTATATACTTTTAACAGAACGAATATTTCGAGAGTCCGAAAAAAATAGTTCTGTATAATCGAGTTTACTGAAATTCTGTAAGCTTCTTCATATTATTACATACTAAGTACATACCAAATTGCAAGTCTCTATCTCAATTTGTTCGGGAGCTAGAGCGTTTAAAGACACACACACAGACGGACGGCAATTTTTTTTTTCTAAAAATATGTTTTTCAGAATCTCCAGTGTCTGAAACGTGTAAATACGTCAAAAGAAATTTTTTTTTCGATTTGCAAAATGATTGCAAGACTTACCGTATACTACTTATGACGGGTAAGTAATAATTTAGAATTGTTTGGATACATTAATCTTTTGGTTATAATTGTTTGGATACATTAATCTTTTGGTAATAATAGTTTGAAGCATATTTTAATGATGGTACACTGCTTCACACTTTGCAAAATTGACCTATATTATTGATACAACATGTTTTCTATTGAAGCAATAAGTGTGTAGAATTTATAGTTCCTTATATATAGCGCTCATAGAATTCAGTTACAGTACACTGTTAAAAAGTTGCAGCAAACTGTCCAGTCATTTGACCGTTTTTATAGAAAATGGTTACATAACCGTAATATAACGCTATTCGTACCATATTATTGCCCATGTTATGGTCCAAATGGAGTTAAATTACGGTTATGTAACAATTTTCAGTAAAAACGGTCAAATGACTGGACAGTTTGCTGCAAATTTTTAACAGTGTATGGTATGTGGACGTCAGTGCTGGAAGTACATTTTAATGATGTTACACTACTTCAAGCATAAGGACATTGATATGCATTATTGATATGCACTATATAATATTTCTTATAAAACATGATATGAGTTTCTATTGCTTTCTAAAGGCAATGTTTGAAGTGTCTGTACATCTAGCATTACGGAATTGATATCATTATTGAAGTTCTGAATAAAATACTTTTTATACTAAATTGTACGTGTAACATTAAATATTTTTTCAAGACCGAACAAAATAATTCAGATAGGTTTTCATCTGTATGTGGTGGGTATAAACTATGTAGATCATATACAGGGTTGCACAAAATAGATCGAATGCATTTGCGTCTATAGGTTTGAACTGCAGAAAGTTTATTTTCAAATGTGTTGTGAGTTTTTCAGACTCTCTAAATTTTAGTATACTATAATATTTATATAATATAGAGAAATTTATATACAGGGCTTCACAAAATATTTCAAATTCATTTCCGTCTAGGAGCGGTAATTGCGGAAAATGCACTTTCAACTGTGTAATTTTTTTTATATTTCTTATTTAAATATTTCTTTTCATTATTTATAAAGATGAAGTTTTGCCATAACATTTCGGCAGTAATGGAAAGTGTTCTTAATCCATACGAGGAGTATGGTGTTCCTTTCTTGTTGCTTTTTACTTTTTAAAGAGTTATATGCAAACGCGTTGACTTTAAATTACATTCTTCCTAATATCACTTATTTTTGAAAAGAATACAATTGCGGAAAATTGAGCGAAAGAAATTATTCCAACAATTTTGAATCGAATATCTGATCAATTTATGTAATTAATATAATATATTTAATTAATATATATTTATTTAATGTATAATTTATTTTATTCAAATAAATTATGAAATTTTACACTTTTTTAAAAATTTGTATATACTACTTTTCAGCATTTTTCAATAAATATAATAGTGTAATTTCTTAATTAATTTTTTATAAATATCCCTGCCCCATCATCTTTGACATAGTTTCTTCTAATATACAGATAGATTGTTAAAAATTATATGCTATAGCACTTGAATTTAGTTTTCAGATATGAGAACAAAGTATATTTATAAAGCTATAAAGGGCTTAAAGACGGTACAGAATAAAACATATTTTACAAAATCTTAAGAAAAAACTATGTGTTTATCTGTTGCGTTTACCTCATATTTTCACCTCTAAAGAACATTAAGCTGTTTTGTTTTCTAAAGACAAGTTATTTGCTCACATAAATTGTCATTTTTCTTGACACAGAATGCTGTTCAACTTTATCTTCCTGTTTTATCCTTTTTTTTTCTTTCAAGAAATAGATAATGGAATTTTACCTACAGGGTTATATTACATTTGTAACATTTTACGATACTAAAAACTTTTTTACTCCATTTCCTGAAATCCACTTTCTGCCCTTTTAGAATTTTTTTACGCTTTATCCTTCTAGTTCGAAAGATTTTTGTTAACCCTTTATTGTGTGATTTTTAAAAATATTTTTACTAAAAAATATTTGACATTTTTGAGTCATGAAGAAAGAGAAAATAATCATTTTTGATATATTACTTCAGATTTAAAGAGAAAATTATTTTTGTTTGCAATAGAAATGAAAAAAAAATACAGTTATCTACACAGATGTGTTTTTTACCGATAAAAAGACCACTCAAAATAATAAGAACTATGTATTAACCAGATATGTTTTAAGTTAAAATTCCTTATTATTCATTAGTAAAAAAAAAAAAAAAAAATCTTGAATTGAAGTCTTCATTCCCGTTCTTGTGACATAAAGTGTTTTTATGTAGCATTGACGTCTATAAAAGGCATGACTGGTGTCACTGAATATATCTAATTACTGCTGACATACAACAAGGTGTATTTTGTGTAAATATAACAAATGGATAAAACGAGGCATTTTTTCATGTCGATAGTTAGTGATTATATATAAAAAAAAAAACTTTGGCGATATATGACCTCTAGCGTACATGCTCGGGGAAACGGTATTGGTATATCATTTGGGTTGTGGTTATCTTATGGCATGGGCTATAGAAAGAGATAAAAAACAGCATTCAATGTCTTACAGTTACGGTCACACTGACAAAATGTCGAAAATTTCAATAGTGGGTTCAACAGTGGGTTACCAATACTAGGTCTCCAAATGTGAGCCACTCGATTGTGTACCATACAGAATATATATATTGTTTTACAGTTCTAGGGCTAAATATTCACAATAAAATAAGTTAGAAATTGTACGTCAAATGTGACAAATGAGGTGCATTCGTACTATAACTAGTTTTATATATATCCATATCGTAATGCAATAGCTGTTGCACTACTATGCTAAAACACGGCTTTTCTCAAATCTCAAGGCTGCGGCGCATGTTTTGTGACGTCACGAAAGCAGTGCGGTTGCAAGGGGGAAAAAAGAGCGGCAAATCTGAAGTCGGAAGTTCTCTGTCTGTTGTGTTGTTATTGTAGCTTATTCTTTTACAGTTGTTCCAATTGACTTATTGATATTCAATTAAAACGGTTATAATTCCTTTTTTATGTATCATCACTGGATTATTTTATTTTGGATACTATTTTAAGGTAAGTAATTTAAATTAATTTTGCAAAATGCCAAACATGAAACATGTGTATAATACCAAACTGTACATCAAATTATCGGAGTAGTGAAATAAAAAACACTCCGTGTATTTCATTCCCAAAAAACCTTATTTCAAAGTCTAAATGGTTAGAAAATATACCTAGAAAGGATTATAGCCCAGGTATAGTACATGCAGTTGTTTGTGAAAAACATTTTAATACTGGTGATGTAATTCACGTTGACAGTATTAAAAGAAATGACGGCACTATATTAATTAACATGTGAAAGGGTTCGCCTGAAACTGAAAGAAGGGACAATACGGATAATCTTTACAAACTGTCCCAAATATTTAACAACAGAACCATTAAAAATGCGAACAAATTTAGATGAGCAAGAAAAACCTTTATTAAATATAGCTATCAACTTATGAAAATTTTCTTAAGGATAATTCTCTTGATACCTTTAAAACCTCACTGATTAATTAAAAACAAAAATAAAGTTTTATGAAGATCAGAACTGGCAGGTAATAATTTCAAAAAACTACATTTTAATTGTTAACGTAGCTGATAAACCAGTATCCAAAATATATGATACTTTGAAAATTTATAAGCATCTTCCTGTCACAGCCTACAATGATAATAATTCATTTGTCATCATTAAGATATATTTCAAGTCTAATAGTCTAAATCCTTTTTTTCTCAAATTGGCAGCTGTTTAAATGAGCTTAAAGCACTTTTGCATTGATAATGATATGCTAAAATCACTTATAAATGGGGTATGTGATACTCTGAAATAAGTCATAAATTATTATTTTCAAAATTGACAGAATTTAACTTAGAGATTCTGTATGTAATCCTAATTATATCTGTGTGTGCGGAAAACCTAGCATTGATTTGGTTAAAGATGCTCTATCCAGATCGTCAAACATTTTGATAACTATTTATCTCAAAATAAAAAATCAAGACGTAAAAAAAGAAAAAAACAAAAAAAAACACAGAAAGAAAAAAAAACATTACAACTGTGGCAACTCCAACTGCCTATAATAAAATTCAGCTGAGGTTGACGACATATAATTAATCAATTTTAATATAATTGATTTCTAAAACTATTTAAAATAAAATCAGTAAGAAACAAATTTTCTTACCTTCTAAGTTCCAAAAAAACGGGCATCGGGGCTCCATTGCTTCTATAAAGAACGTCTTTCAGATGATTCGATATATTCCAATATATGCAATATTCACGGGAGAATAATCTTGACTCAAATAAAATTCTGAGATAAATAAACACATCACTATTTAATGACAAATAAAACGACGAACACACATCATTATATACATTTCTAATACGGAGCGACACGCTCTCTTACAATCATAATCATAAACAATACTAAACTTAAACTTAGAGTTCAAAAACGAAAGTTCTAATAAAAATGTTCTGAAAAAGTTACGTAATAAACAATGTTGCGCGCATGCGTCAAAGTCTCACTGTTTCTTTTCTGCAAATCGAAGTACATCCCTACCTCTACACTGCGTAGGTGCTTTTTATGTTTCAAAACTTTGAGAAGAAAAGGGGGGTTTTGGATGATGCAACAAGAAATGAATTCACAATTACAACATCCTCCCACCTTTGAGTTTCGGGATCTGAAACTCAAATCCAATTTGTTCGATGTTTTATGATACGCCCGTATCTGCAGCGACGAACCGAAACGTCCAATGTACTGTCGCTGACCGAACCACTAGGAGGATTACTAGCACCTTTATGTTCATTAAAATCTTGTTTATTTTTAATGTCCTTGAAATGGTTTCTCATACTGTCATTATCTTGTGATACTTCTAAGGGTATTAACCTGCTTGTAGGTCTTAAATATTCCCCAGTTTTCATTCTTATTTTCACTAAGCGGATGTGTCCATCCTTAGATGGAAAAATTTCAATCACTTTGGCCAGAGGCCAATCAATTCTTTTATTATTGTCACTGAAAACAATCACAACATCACCTATAGCTATAGGTTTCTGTATTTTCTTCCATCTACTAGGTTGTCGCAATTGGCCTAAATATTCAGATCCAAATCGTTTACGAAGGTCTTGTCTTATTTTCTGTTGATAAACAAGCTTTTTGTTCAGTGATTTGGCATCTAGAATATCAATATCGGGTGTACCACTACCCTTTACTTCTAGCAAGAACATGGACGGAGTGAGAGGTACGAGATCATTTAAATCTTCTGACACATAAGTAAGCGGGCGACTGTTGATAACACTTTCTAGGTCACATATAATGGTTTGTATTTCTTCGTAATTCAGAGAACTTTTTCCTAAAACCTTTCTGAGTATTCTCTTGGTTAGGCCAATCAATCGCTCCCACCACCCTCCCCACCACGGAGCTGAAGGAGGTATAAATTTCCAAATAATTTTCCTTGATATACTATCATTTTGTACTGAATTCCAGTTTATTTCTTTCAACAAATTTTCCGCTCCTACAAAATTTTTACCATTATCTGTATAGATAATAGAAGGTCTGCCTCTACGGGCTATGAATCTTCTCAACGTCATTAAAAACACTTCCGTTGATAATGAGGTAGCTAGTTCAAAATGAACTGCTCGAAAAACAGCACAAGTGTATATTACTAGCCAGATTTTCCTATTTTCTTTAAGAATAAGCGGACCGGCATAATCCAGACCAACAATTTGGAAAATGGCAGCTTCTCTTACTCTATCTTCAGGTAAGGGAGGAGTAGAAATTTCTACTGGTTTAAAATCGTGTCTTCTACATCTTACACAGGTTCTAATATTTTTCCTGACAGTTTTTCGGAATTTTAAGATCCAAAAATCTTCCCTTAAATTAGACATCATAATTTGTACACCAGCATGACCTAGTTTCAAATGTCTAGATTTAATTAATTTTTCAACTACAGGATGGTCATGTGGAAGAATAATAGGAAATCTGAAATTCAGAATATCATCTCTCAAATGTATACGTGATTTCAGCCGCAGAACTCCAGCCGAATCTGTTGTGGTCTGAAATGCTTTTAGACGTTTATCTTCAGGACCAGTAAACGATTTTTGAACTAATTTCAATAATACATTTTCAGCTTCATTCTGCTCTTCTACAGTTAAAATTTTAAATTCTCTCTCTTCTTTAGCTTTCTTACAATTTTTGTAAAATCTGTATATCCACGCGATTACTTTTATTAATTTATCGTAGGATGAAATTCTAGTGTAAAATTGTTCACTGTGAACATTTACATTCGTAGCACTAATAATTGTTTTTCTTCTTTCTGCATCGATTGTTTCAAAATCTGGAAACATTTCCGATTTAGGCCACTCGTCCATTGGTTTTCTCAACCACTGCGGTCCCTCCCACCATTTATCTCGGGCTAAAACCTCAGCGGTACAACCCCTTGAATGCAGGTCAGCAGGATTCAATTGGCCAGGAATAAAGTGCCATTTTGAAGGATCACTTAATGAGCGAATTTCGGTCACTCGGTTGTAAACAAAAGGTGCCCAATTTTCATTTCTTTTTATCCAGTAAAGCGCATTGGCCGAATCAGTCCAATAAAAAATGGCAATGTTATCTAATTTCAAATCAGTTTTAACACTACTTGCTAATCTAGCCCCAATATTACAAGACAGTAATTCTAACCGCGGAATAGAAATTGTTTTCATAGGAGCAACTCGGCTTCTTGCTTGAACCAACTGACAGAAACCGCCGTTCTCATTTTCGGTCCGTATAAATATACACGTAGCATACGCTACTTTACTAGCGTCGCAAAAAACGTGTAATGAATGCAACTTATCTGCATCTCGAGAAAAACACCTAGGTATTTCAATAGTCCCTAATTTTCCTAATTGTTTTTTCCATTTTTCAAATTTTTTCTTGATAGAAACAGGTAATTCCGTGTCCCATGTCACTTTAGCTTTCCAACACTCCTGTAATAATATTTTAGGTTCTAATGTTACAGGACATGTGTATCCGATAGGATCAAAAATTCTGTGTACAGACGATAAAATGTTTCTTTTAGTTACTAGGCGATCATCCTCTGAAATTTCTTTTAAATCAACTGCTAGTGTATCCCTTCTAAAATCCCACATTAGCCCTAAAACAGGGACATTTTCCCCTGTAAAAACTTCTCGAAAACTATGCTCCCACCCGCGAAGCTCGAATTTAGCATTGCTAAGAAGAGTTTTTGACTCTTCGATAAATCTGTTTAGCTGTTCCTTATTATCAACACTCGTAACACAGTTGTCTACATAAAATGACTCTAACAATTTTAACGCAGTGTTTTTAAATTGTTCAGGTGCATTTTTCAAATGATATTCTAACGTGGCACCTAGAAGGAAGGGGCTACATGAAATGCCAAATACTACTCTTCTATGTTGAAGCGTTATCAACTTTTGAGGGTTCCCTTCTTCATACCATAGAAATTTCAAGAATGATCGATCTTTTTCTGTAATGCCAATCTGTAAAAAAGCCTTTTTTTATGTCAGAAATTACCCCTATTTTCCCCAATCTAAATCTATTTAAAACAGAAGGAATCAGTTCTACGAGGTTAGGCCCCTTTTCAATACAATCATTTATCGATGGTGAGTCCTTTCACCGAGCTGAACCATCAAAAACTGGCCGCACCTTTGTTGTGGAGTTTTCTTTAAACACTGCTCTATGAGGAAGGAAATGCTCACTACCTAACGTTTTCCTCTGATCAACCTTTTCAATTATTTTCTCGTCTAACCATTCATTAAATATTTGATTATAATCACCTAATTTTCCTATCTTTTTTAATGAATCGACACATGTTTTTAATCTACGTCGAGCGATATTTTCGTAACTGGGTAGTCTAGGGTGGCCCTGTATCCATGGAAGACTAACTTCATATCTACCCTCGTCATCTACTCTTATATTACTAAGAAAATGTTCTTTAGTGGCTAACTCTATCTCTTCTCTACCCTTTTTCTCCCCAGGATCTCGAATTCCTAAAGTGTCAAGGTGCCATAACTCGGAAATTTTTGCCTCTTTGACATGCAGCGAGAAAACTAAATTGTTCATATTTTTATTTTCATAACCTTCAGTTTTCCCGAGAATTGTCCAACCTAAACGAGTTCCCATGCAAACTAATCCGCCCTGTAATTGTTTTACATTTCCGGTAAATAATTTTCCGGCGACATCTGCACCAATTAACACATGAATTTCATCAGGAGAAAATTCGTATAGTAAATCATCAGTTTTAGTGACTCTATCAGTCAATAAAATTCCGTACCGTTTTATTTCATTAATAAAGGATCCTTCCGGTATAGGTGAAATTTCAGAGCAAATCTTTTGTTGGTCTAATACCTCAAGTTTACATCGATAACTATTATCCATATGTCCCAAATTAATTAAATATCTATCGTGTAGTTCTTCACATTGTCGACCCCCAAATAAACTATGCACTATTCTTTCTTTACTTATACTATTATATCCTAACATGTTAGCAGCAAATTTTGATATATACGACCGTTGCGATCCCGTGTCATATAAAATTCTAACATTTCGTACGATATCCCCATTGTATATGCGTACAACCAATGTTTGGAGTAAAACCCTTTTTCTAGAAGTTGTATTCGCAAGCATACAATCTTTATTAGGAGTAGAATCCTCTTTAGAATTATCGCCTAAATTAATTTTATTCTTTTCTATGCACATGAACTGGTGGTGACTTTTCCCACAATGAGTACAATTAGTTTTAATTTTACAAGCTTTAGCCAAGTGGTTGGCATTGAAGCATCGAAAGCAAGCTCCTTTTTTTAATAAAGCATCTTTTCTCTTCGCGAGTGTCATTTTCCATACCGCTCTACAATTTTGACTACGGTGTTTATTTTCAAAAAAACACACTGTTCTTCCAATTTTTTATCATCTGCATTATACAGTTCGGCCGCCGTAGGAAGGGAAAAATTTTTATCCTTACGATCGAATCTAAGTTCTCTATTTACTGAGACATCTTTATCGAAAGAAAACCCACTCTTAGCCAATTTGACCTTTTGCTCCATTTCAACTTCAATTTGTAAAAATTTCATTAAAGTATCTAATTTATTAATTCCCTGATCTTTATCTTTATCATTAACAGATAAAGTGCCAAGATGTCTTTCCCATAATTTAAGAATATCTGAAGGCAATGCTGATTCGACCAATGGATATAAAATCGAAGAATAGTTTTCGCTCGATACTCCTAACATTTTTAATGACCGAAGGTATGTTTCTATTTTATCATACAACTTAACAAGGGACAGTCTCTCGCCTTGTCCTAAAGAATTATTAATAACTAATCCTAGTACTTCGCGTATGTATACTTCGATTAAAATATCTGTTCTACCGAACCGTGCCTTCAACGATTGTATCGCCTCTGGATAGCTATCGGCTGTAGGGGGGAAAGATTCAACAATTTCCCTTGCCCTAGATCCCTTTTGGGTAGACTGAATTAGATACTGAATTTTGTCCTCATTAACAATGTCCGGATCTTCGTGGATTTTTTCAAATTGCCCCCAAAAAGATAGCCAATTTTTGATATCACCATTAAAGGGCTTAAGCTCTAATTTAGGCAATTTAAACTTTCTTCTTGTGGCCATACTGTCTAATGACAAAGAGGTATCCTGATTGCTCTCTTTTTCTAATTTTTTGATGTATCTAGATAGTTTATTTTTATTTTCCCAGTAATTTATATTATACTTGTCTATTTGCTCATATTCCGAATCGAAGGCGTCTTGTTGACAATTTTTATCTTCAGATAAATTATCTAAAATTTGATTATCTATTAATGAGAGCTCTTCATGTTTTGATTCTAACCTATCTAAAAGAGATGACAGACTATCGATATCATCACATTTAGCCTGCAAAGTATCTTCTATTTCTTTTATCAACTTTGTGAAGTTGGAACGCACCGGCGTCCTTGATTTCTTTAATTTATCCATTCTTAATGTTCAATTCTAGTTAACTAACTTCTAATTAACTTTCTAATCTCTAATTCCAATCATCTACGGAGCCACCGAATCCCGGCAGGGATGCCAGTTATGTGGCAACTCCAACTGCCTATAATAAAATTCAGCTGAGGTTGACGACATATAATTAATCAATTTTAATATAATTGATTTCTAAAACTATTTAAAATAAAATCAGTAAGAAACAAATTTTCTTACCTTCTAAGTTCCAAAAAAACGGGCATCGGGGCTCCATTGCTTCTATAAAGAACGTCTTTCAGATGATTCGATATATTCCAATATATGCAATATTCACGGGAGAATAATCTTGACTCAAATAAAATTCTGAGATAAATAAACACATCACTATTTAATGACAAATAAAACGACGAACACACATCATTATATACATTTCTAATACGGAGCGACACGCTCTCTTACAATCATAATCATAAACAATACTAAACTTAAACTTAGAGTTCAAAAACGAAAGTTCTAATAAAAATGTTCTGAAAAAGTTACGTAATAAACAATGTTGCGCGCATGCGTCAAAGTCTCACTCTTTCTTTTCTGCAAATCGAAGTACATCCCTACCTCTACACTGCGTAGGTACTTTTTATGTTTCAAAACTTTGAGAAGAAAAAGGGGGTTTTGGATGATGCAACAGGAAATGAATTCACAATTACAACAACAACAAAGTGAGCGACAAGGAGCCCCTTTGGCAAGGGTGATACCCTCACAATATTGTGAAGATCAAATTATTGGGATCCTCACAATGTTGTGATAATAAAGAACGATAATGTACAGGATTTATAGACATATATGAGTTCTGGGGGACTCATTAGCCAGTTCTACTATTTGCTTTACAAATATAATATTAATATATAGTTGAGAAGTTTAGAAATGTCAATACTAAAATTGTTTGGATGTTTTGTAAATCACTTTTCAAACATTTATAGTTTTGCCTAATCGTATTAAAATTTTTTTTATTTAAGCTGTCTGTTGAGAAAAGAGGAAAAATATTTTTATTAAAATAATAAATGGTTCTGCTATTCTTAACTTAGTAAATTATAGAAGTATTTTTGTTCTTTTCACTATGGGAAAGACAAAACATACCCTCCCAATTTCATATGTTTTTGATAAAAATGAATTTTATCTTTTTTGTTTATTGTATTACGTTTTAGGCGACAGAGATATATCGAAATGTTGAAAAGGAATATTTTTTCTTCTTTTGTTTTTTCAACAGCAGCAGTAAAAAGAAATTAATAATGACACATGACAGAAAAAGGTTAAATTATCTTCTACATAAATAAAACGTTTTTAGCTGGGATAAACAGGTATAAACTATTGAAAATAGCTTAGAAGGAAAGGAATTTAAAATTTTTAATCCGCTTAAAAATGTTTAAAGAATTTAATTTAGGGCATCAATTAATTTTTCATATTTTATATTAACAAATGTATGATCTATGATCTTATCATAATGTTATTGTTAATAAATTAAATATGTTAATTATTAGGGTGTATTTATGTAATTTAAACGTTTAGGTTGAGAAAGATACATAATTGTTTCATGAAACTCATTATTTACACATTTAACAATTTCCCAATTTCATATGTTTTTGATAAAAATGAATTTTATCTTTTTTGTTTATTGTATTACGTTTTAGGCGACAGAGATATATCGAAATGTTGAAAAGGAATATTTTTTCTTCTTTTGTTTTTTCAACAGCAGCAGTAAAAAGAAATTAATCTTCTAATCTGTATATGTAACATTCATAAAAAAATAATACTTGCATAAATATTAAATATATTTGTAATTAAAATATGTATATATCCTCGAAAAATGCTTACAATAAATAAATTAGATTTTAAGGGGGGGGGGGGATATTGATATATCTCATTTGATAACATTTGAATTTGTCCTTTTCAGCGTTAAAATATATTCAAAAGAATTCAAATTCTCAACCCTAACTAATTACCTGTTTATACAACATATCATATGTATTTTTCTTACATATCTCATATATTTTTATATTAAAAACGTGTTTAAAAAGTTAATATTTACATATACATTAAATATTTTTATAATTAAGTAATTTTTTGCCGCTTCACAAATATTTAAGGTGAATAAATTTGATTTAAAGATAAAAATATCTTCATATGTATTCCACTTGATAACATTTGAAAAATATTTTTTTAAATATATTAAAGTATCTCAATTAAAGTAAAATTTAGCTGAAGTAAAGGTGTATTATACATATATGCGCCCTTCTTTATTTACTCTTTGGAAAGAAAAGCAATGCACTGCTACTGTGACGTCACACTCTCCAATTGGAGGAGGCGCCATAGCCTTTTCTGAAGGTGGCCGTGGCCAAAATGCATGAATACAAAATTTATTTTATGTGCAAATTTTCATATTATAGATATTAATTATATTTTGTGAAATTAAGTTTCAATACACTTTTACAAACAATTAATTACAAGTCTGTTGCATTAAAATTATATTATGCGCAAATATCCAATACAAGACAACGTAAAATAATCATCGTTATTACTTCACGGAAAAAGTGAATTATATCCTCTGCTATTATGATATGATGAAATGTACTTATTTTATTAACAAAGAAACAAGAACGAAAAATCATGTATCAAGTGTAGATTATGAAATATTTTCCAACAAATTCAGATTAGTGAAACAGAATTTCCCGGTATAATATGATATCTAAGTAAACAATTGGAAAAATGTATAACACATTTCAAAACAAAATGTCAGCAATTACCGCTAATAGCTAGAAAGCTATGCCAAATACTTTTGTACCTTCCAATATGAGATCTATATATTTGTGTATATACTACATAGTATTTTAAGATTTGCTTCTGTTGGTAAACTCATTTAAAATTTTCTTCTGTTGGTAAACTCAACTGAAAATTCCCCTACAGAAAATTCTGTCAATAAACGGAAATATACTCGAGATCTTTTGTATTGCCCTGTCTAGGATTTATATAATTTAGATACACAAAAGTCATGCAAAAAATTAGTTAAATTTATAAACACTTGCTGCAAATTAAAATGCACTTCCATCAATTATTATTGATAGACAAAATTGTAACCAATGCTTTTGTGTGTCACTGTAAATGAACGATGAATGCTTTGCACACCTTATTCTATAGTAAGCATCTTATACTGCACCTCAGTGATAATATATCAATTTCAATATGCTTCAAATAGTGAAGCATTATTAAAGTACACCACAAACGATTTTTATTCATAGACGGTAATGCAACAGAAGTATTTTGTGTGTCCCTATGAATGAACTATAAAGGCTTCATATTCAATACCGAACGAGTCATACACTCACTGTTAAAAAATTGCAGCAAACAGTCCAGTCATTTGACCGATTTTACAGAAAACGGTTACTTAACCCTAATTTAGTATTATTCTGACAATAATATGTGCAATAATATAGTCAAAACAGAGTTAAATTACAATTATTTAACCGTTTTCTCTAAAAATGGTCAAATGACTGGACAGTTTGCTGCAAATTTTTATCACTGATGTTAAACTTTTGCAGCAAACTCTCCAGTCATTTGACCATTTTTACAGAAAACAGTTACATAACCGTAATTGAAGTCTCTTCTGACCATATTATTGCCTATATTATGGCCAGAATAAAGTTAAATTATGGTTATGTTACCGTTTTTTATAAAAACGGTCAAATCACTGGACAGTTTGCTGCCAAGTTTTAACAGTGTAGTAAACTTCGATACCATACATCAATTCCATGGTAACCAGAGTATATTTACGCCAGTTAGAGCACGGTCAGACGTCAGACAGACAGACAAACCGAATTCATAATAAAAAAATTTCACATTTATCGGAAATTACTAAAAACACATATCGTGCCTTAATGTTGCAGTCACGTGTTTTATATCTGTTCGCTATTATTTTTTTAAGGTTCACACCAGTTATTCTAATTTATGGACATTTATATTATGTTTCGCCTTTCTTAGTCTAAAACATAAAATCTTTTACCAATTTGTAACTGTGTTCGCACGCGAAAATATATCTTTCTATTAGAAATGTTAATTGCCTTGCAAACAAAAGAAAATGCATTATTATTTTTTTAATTTACTTATTTCGCATGAAGTATACTTCATTTTACAGGTTATATAAATTTTCGTGGAATTAATAATTACTATGCATATTACGATGTGTATTTATTGAGCCTTATTAACAGATGCATTTTCATTGTATAGTACATTATAACGAAATCTTACATCTTGCATTACACAAGATAAAATCTTTAAATAATAAGTTTTAAAATAGTACACTGGAATATGCATTTACGCATTTAAATCTACAGATACTCCCTAAAATTTTAATTTAGAATAATTAGTAATAAAACAGATCAACGTACAAGTTTGTTACTAAATGTCTCAATATGATTGCAAATTAACGATCTGAATATTAAAACATAGCATCTCTTCAGTAACTCTTTGTAATCTCAATAGTAATAAGATAAAATTCTGCCTGCATAATTAAACATACAGCTCAACTTAATTGAACTAGACTGAAATTAAAGCAGACTCTCTTTAACCCTTTGAAAGGCGGTGGGATATAATATATCTCACTTAATTTCAATTCCCAAACGCAACAATGACACCGGAACTTTCGAATCAAATTTTGTTTTTATAATATACGTGAAGAAACGCTTTTACTTATTTGCAAATAAATTTATTTTTAAATCCCGGTGTGATTCAATGATTTCAACATTTTCAAAACATAAGTACTTTGCTCCTGAAAGGGTTAAGTTAAAGTAAGTAGCCTAGTACACGATATTGAATTCCCAGATGTGTGTGTGTGTGCTCAAATGTTAACACATTCGCCACAGGGAACGGCAATTCTCGATTTTATTCAAAAAATATCATTCACGATAAGTGTGGCTTCTATCTTACAGAAAATGCATTTATATCATGCTGTCCATATTTTTTTCGATTATAAATTGTTTTATATTAAATTTATACATTGAAAGATATTTACTGATGCACAAATTGGAGAAACCTATCTAGGAAACCGATTTACGAAAAACTTTCGGAAGAAGGAGGAGCTTCAACTGTTTTAACCCTTTCCGGCACAGACAAATTCTGTTCGTAAAATGAGATATTACTGACTGACACCGGAATTTACAAACGTATTTTTTAAAAATTAAGAAATCCTTATTTTAAGCTTTCATTATAGAAACAAAATTTCATTAAAATATTCTTGGTTTCGTTTGCAAGTTTGGAATTAAAATTAGGTGTGCCCGGAGTGGGACCACTGTGCCGGAAAGGGTTAAAGAATTAAAAAAATTCACTACGATTATAAATCTTCTCCTACGCAATTTAATGATTACAACGACACTAAATTATATCAAACATGAACAACTTTGGTTCTGGACAGCTCAAACACGTTCTTGGTTTTATTATCATTATTCTATTTTAAGCATTTTAAAATTTATTACACGATAATTGTCAAAAGAAATTTCTTCTGACTTTAAATATCAATTCTTTAAATATAAAATTCTAAAATCTTCAATGCAAGAACAACTATTATAGTCCTAGGACTATAAGTCTTTGTAAGCAGAAAATATTTTTATTAAGTTCAAAATAATTGTCAATTTTTACACATCCTTGCATACAAAATCTGAATGTGTATTAAAATTATTAACTACTCTGAGACAAATCTTTTTAACATACGGTGAGCGAAAATAAAACTTTAGCTTACAGTTCTAAAAACACATTTTGAAAAATGATATAAAATGACACTTTTAGAAAATAAGAAATCCTTATTTTAAGATTTCATTGTAGAAACAAAATTTTATTAAAATAATCTTGGTGCCGGTTGCAAGTTTGGAATTAAAATTAGGTGTGCCCGGAGTGGGACCACTGTGCCGGAAAGGGTCCAAAACCCTGATTTCACAAAAACATGTTATTGCCTATGTGTTAAATGAATACCACTTAAATTTTAACTTTCAAGATTCAGCAGTACGCAATTATAAGTTCATTCTGTTTTTTAAGGACACCTCGTATATTTTAATTAACTAAATACTCGCCGTAGTTATCGATTACCTTTTGCTATATTCCCACCAACTTCATAAAGCCATGTCCATAGAACACCTGCGCCTTATCGGCAAAAAATCTTCTCGGAGTGTGTTTTTAGAGCCTTCTCGACAGCAAAAGTTTTTCCGTTCAAAGAATTTTGTAGCGACCAGAACATTTGGTAATCGAATTGCGTCAAGTTCGGTGAATATGGAGGATGAAGCAAAACATGTCAGTCAAGACTCAACAATTTCTGCCGGGTGGTTAGTAACGTGATAGAAATCACCTTTATGATTGACTTTGTATAGCCGTTTATGATGTGAAGTATTGATCAGTTTTTTTAACTGTAAGCAGTATACAGTTGAATCAATGGTTCTGCCTGCTGGTAACAAATGTTAATAAAGTACACTCTTGAAATCGCACCACACGGAGAGCATAGTCATTACCGCATCTCGCAACGCTTCCTTTATGACAGGGCCTGATTATCGGCGGGGCAAACTTCCGCCAGTAAAAAATAATAGACATTTTTGACTTATTTAAACGTCTTTTTAATGCTGAATTTCTGTCAAAAACAAGACAAAAATTCCTATCATTTTTTACTGGTGGAAGTTTGCCCCGACGGTAATTAGGCCCTGCTTTGTGGTCTTTTCGTGTCAGCCGAAACGCATTGTACACATTTTTGCAAAGTTCCACAATAAACATTCCGAATTTTGAATGAACCTGAGGCCATAGCGCGTTCTGATAGAATTTGAGCGTAACACATATATTGCAACAGAATGTAACATTTGATGTATTTAAAAGTCACAATTATAAACTAGTCGTTGGGGGGTCACCGTAATACATACCCATCATGGATATGCATAATATAATATATGAAAATAAAATATGTGTGAACTATTTATAAAATGTATTGCAATTCCAAAATAAAATTTAAACGTATTTTTAAATGTGTTTAAAACATTTATTCATATAAATAAATATACAAATCTGTACACTTAAAAATAGAGTGTTTAAATTCGTGACTGGATGACGTCATAAACTTTAAATGCTCTATTACCGAAATGCGTAAAAGAAACATCCTTATAACTCCAAAAATGCTAATCATATTAACTAACAGTTTACTGCGTCGGATTAAGCGTCTCATGTTCAATTAAAATATATGTTTGAATTGAAATTTGAATTAAAACCAGTGCCATGAAACATTGTAGAGTGTGGAAACTAGGATTACAAATATCTCAGCAACTCATTATCGGATGGATTTCATTCTTTATGCAAAATTTATGTTTTTTATTGTGTTTTATATTCACTCTTTAGAATAAACAATTTCGAATAATTGTATATACCTTTTATCAGAAAAAATATTTTGAGAATCCAAAAAAAACATAGTTCCGGTTAATCGACGTTACTGAAATTCAATAGGCTTCTTCTCTCACTATTACATACTAAGTACATACGAAATTTCAAGTCTCTATCTCAATTTGTTCGGGAGTTAAAGACACACACACACGGCAAATTTTTTTTCTAAAAATATGTTTTTCGGAATCTTTAGTGTCTAAAACGTGTAAATCCGTCAATTTTGTTTTTCGATTTTTAAAACGATTACACGATTTTTCCTATGCTGCGTATGATGGGTAAGCAACAAACAATTGTTGAGTTATTGTATTTTTGGCTAATATGTCATGAGACATCTCTTTCCATCATAAACATTTACCCTCGTTATGTACCGTAATTTCCGGCGTATAATCCGCAGCTCAAAGAGTCGTTTTTCGACCCAGAAATTTTATTCAATAATTGTAGTTAAATATTTACAGCGATCTTTTAAGTTACATTTTATAAAATAATATTTCTGGGTCGAAAAACGACTCTTTGAGCTGCGGATTATACGCCGGAAATTACGGTATATTAAGTAGATGATTTTCATTACAGAACTATTTTTATTGTTATTTGTATAAACAGTAAAGAATTCCCACGTCAATATATTTTGCAGTACTCTATTAATTTTCTTCAAGTCTACATCTGACAAGAAATAAGATGATATCTGCAAATGATCGATTAATTATACCTATAAATAAACATAAGAGATTGTTAGATCGCAAATTGTTACACATGCCTTAGATGTCACGATTTTATGGGAAGAAATTATTGTGGAAATATCAGGGATAAACTTCCGCCAATATTTTATAAGATATTTTTCGGCGTTTTTAAGTAAAACTTTTTTGTTTTGTAAAAGAAAATTTTCCATATTTAATTATTGATAGAAGTTTACCAAAGTGGTAATCCGGCTCTATCTATTAATATAACATTTTTATCCCTTTCTTGGTAGCTAGAATATTTTCAATATTAAAGACTTGAGTATAAAACATCACAAATTTACTGGATGATGTACACAAATGTCAAATTAAAAATTTTATACATACATTAAAATTAAAAATATCGACGTTTTGACCACCTTCTATTGTCATCCTCTGGAAATATTTGTCATATTGCTTCTAAAGATTGAAATGCGAAAGTTTTTCGCATTTGAAACTTTAGAAGCAATATGACAAATATTTCCTGAGGTGACCATAGAAGGTGGTCAAAACGTCGATATTTTTAATTTTAATGTATGTATAAAATTTAAAATTGGACATTTGTGTACACCATTCAGTAAATTTGTGATGTTTTATACTCAAGTCTTTAATATTGTAATGATTCATGGTGCAATCGTCCAGCATTTATATTAGAATATTTTCTTTCTATAAGTTAAAAAAAAGGGTAATTTACTTTATGTGTTTTAACCCTTTCCGGCACAGTGGTCCCACTCCGGGCACACCTAATTTTAATTCCAAACTTGCATTCGACACCAAGAATATTTTAACAAAATTTTACTTCTAAAATGAAAGCTTAGAATAAAGAGTTATTATTTTCTAAAAGAGTCGTTTGTAAATTCCGGTGTCAGTCAGTAATTTCTTATTTTACGAACATAATTTCTCTGTGCCGGAAAGGGTTAACTTTATCGCTAAAACTAAATAACTCTTAAAATATTTTACTTTTGACGAATATGAGAAACGAAATCTCTTTCACTCATAAACATTTATACTTACCATGTATATTAAGCACATGCATTTTCATTACACGATCATTTTTAACACTAGCTGTCTGCGTGTAATGAAATCCCACGTCAAAACGTTTCATAGAACTCTATTAATTTTCCCAAACCTCTTCGCCTGATAAATGTTACAAGTATATCTGCACTTGTAAGAGTAAACATTTCTATAAATAAATATAATATATTGTTCTAGTGTAGATTATTCCTTATCTGTTATGCTGTAACGATATATTTGTGGGAAATATGTTGTAGAAATTCAAAAATATAAATACTAGGAAAAATTACACATCTTTTAACCCCTTGAAGGGCACCGGTATATTATATATACCACTTAATTTTAATCCCAAAATGCCACACTGTCACCAGAATATTATAACCAAATTTTGAATATATAAGGTACACATGAGTAAAAGCTTTTACTTATTTTAAAATAAATTCGTTCGTGAATCCTGGTGTTAATCAATCATTTCAATATTTTAGCTACAAGAGTACTTTGCCCCTGAAGGGGTTAAGGCATGTTATAACATTTTTTTTTATCGAATTGTTTTTCCTATTTTCATTCTTTAACCTCTTAAGACCCGAAGTTAAAATAATAGTACAAACACTCCTTTGCTTTTAAACAAACAAAATGACATCATCGATGACAAAAAATATATTTTTTTGAAATCTATTGTTTTAGGGGGCTTGTAATTTAGGTTCACAAATATGAACATAAAATTCCTAGCCCCCCCCCCCCCAATATATATATATATATATATATATATATATATATATATATATATATATATATCAATTTAATTATCAATAACCTAAAATTATACAATAAAAAAAATAACAGCTTTAAATAAGTGAATAATCTCCAAATTCTTAATTTTTTTTATTGTAAAGTTTTAAGTTAAAGAATTGTGAAAATTACCTACTTTCTTGGATGCACTGTTTCGAAAGCATTTTGCAAACTCATGTTAAAATAACATTTATTTTATAAGGAAATCGACATCGGTGCTGCCATTTATTCGTTTCATTTTAAAGCAAAAGAATTCAACTTTATAGAAGTGAAGTTAAAATGGAAAAATATGAATCATTTTAGTTTTTATGAACAAAAGAATCTAGGTACCCATTTGGGTACCCAGGACTCCCTCTTGGGTACCAGGACAGGCTATACCCTCAAAAACTTTGTGGTAAAGCATTTTTGAATTTCGTATTTGTTCAACAGATTTCCGCCTTTTGGTGTTGCAGTGAACAGTCATTTTTAGCGTATTGTGTGCGGCGCGGATGTAGAAACAAAAGAATTGAAAAAGAGAAAGTCCAGGTGGATTCATTATACGGGCCTGGTATAGATAATTTTATACAAGTTGAAAATTTTCACTGTTATCTACGTTTGTTTAAAAACTTTGTAAAACTTTACACATATTTTTCTCGAAACTCTGTTTTACAAATCGGTACCAGGAGTACCAGGTAGAACTCGTATATAAGTGATATAAGTTTTTTTTTTAATTTTTTTATATTTCCGAAAGCACAGATGAAATTGTAAAAATCCCGGCACAGATGTCATATACTCACCACGTTGGCGCGATTTTTTCTCCCGCCAATTTGGCGAAGACTGTTTGTTGTGTTTATTTTTTTTTAATTCTTTAGATTATTTTTATATGTATATCAATATTTATTTATATCAAACTATTATTTATTTATTTATTTATTTATTTATTTTAAATAATAGAAGTCATTTCATTTATTACGTTATTTTATTTTTATACTAGCTGTAAACCCGTGACTTCATTCACGTAACATTAAAATAAGAAGAAATGCATTAATCAAACAAAATATTTCACTCCGATAATTAAAAATGTAAATAATAAACTAACTCTTTATCACATTTCATATGAGAAAATACGGTATTTCTTTGTTATAGAGGGCTTGACATAACTCAGTTTTAAAAAAGTGAAATTTTGTGAGAAATAATAGCGAAAATGAAATTGCAATCAATGGAAAAAAGACGACCAAATAAAATCGTGTAAATCCCGAATTGGGTAAAAACAAATGCCAATTTTACCTGATAAACCATTTTACTTTTAACGAATTTGGAAAACTTTTTAACAGCCATACCTCAAAAATAATTCTATGGAAATAGTATATGCTTTTTCTTTATATTCAATTCTTGTGAATAGGGAGCAATAATTCTACACCCAAATGAAAGGAGCTTAAATTTGCCTCTTTGGTTTAATTGCCGAAACGTCAGTTAAGGCTCACTGTGGATGTGGAGACGCGAATTTTTTTTTCCGTCTGTTTGTCTGTCTGTTCCACGATAACTGCCGTAAAAATCGTCTTATAAGGTTGAATTTTGGTGGGTATGTTGGTGAAATACCCGGAATTAGATGTATAGTTTTTAGTTACATTTGGTTCATTCATTCGAAAAATATAGAACATTTCTTTTTAGGTCATTAATGCTTTCCTATGAGAATGCAGACGATTTTCAAATTTAATTTTTAACTGAAACTAAAATCGCGTATTTGTATAATGGATTTAAACGTAAAATTATTAATGTTAAATATTCGATATGGAGGTTTAAAATATATTCAATATCTTTGAAAATTTGCTGATACATTCATTAGAATTTAGAAATTAATTGTTTAAATTATTGGAATTTTTTTTTTGCCTCTGTTCGGGAAATATAAAACATTTTATTTTCTTACAAATTTTAAAATGCATTTCTTTTTACTTTGCTCTTTAATTTATAAGTTGCTTAGCAACCCTATTTCAAAGAATATCAAAATAATAAAATTCAAGTAATTCGCACGGTTGCTGCAATATTTTATTATCAAAATAAATTAATTTTGTATTCTATTGACATAAAAAAAAATTATTTTATTTCTTTTATCTAAAAAGTTACATGAATAAGAAGTTCATAAGAATTTCACAATATCATTGCATAAATCGTATTTAATTGAACGCTTCTAATTTCTGAAGCCTCTGAAGTATTTTATATGCCTATAAATATATATGTAATATAAAAAAATTAAATTGTGGATTGGTAAGATGTTAAATAATATGAAAAGCGATATTAAAAAACGATGACTTGTAGAGCTGACGTTGAGGCGCCTGATCTGCAGATTTACTGCTTGCCGAAACGTCAGTTGAGAACATTTTGTGGAGACCCGAAAAGTTTTTGTTTTCCGTCAGTCTGTTTGTTTGTTTTTTGTTTGTTTGTCTGTCTGTCGATTACGTTGATTTTTGGTATGTATGTTGGCGAGGTACCCGGAATTATCTGTATAGTTTTTAATTACATTTGGTTCATTCGTTCGAAAATATAGAACATTTCTTTTTAAGCCGTAATACTTTCCAATAGGAAGTCAGACGATTTTTTTTTTTAACATATACCGGAAAGAAAATGTCGCATTGGGATAATTGTAAATGCTAAATTATGGATTCTAAATTTATGAAATGGAGATCTTAATTTAATTTAATCGCTTTGAAAATTGGTCAATATATTTATTAGAATTTCGAAATTATTTGTATAAATTATTGGGAAATTTTATGCATTAATTCGAAAGGGTTGGGTTGGGTTGATTATTGACGGCCAATTATCTACACATGGGATATAGGCCCGGGGGGAGTGCCCTTCGTGGGGGTCTTTCTAAGGGAACCTAACCCGTATTTACGCATGGATAAATCCACGGCTCGAAGAAAACCACGAAAACTCCGAACGATTAGGCCGACGGGCGCGATTGGGATCGAACCCAGCACCTCCCGTCTACCAGCTTCGAGAGCACAACCTCTCAGCCACTGGTGGGGCCTCATTAATTCGAAAGATTTAAAACTTTTTAATTTGTCATTTTTTACAAAAATTTCCAATGCATTTTTTTTTCTCTCTTTCATTAAATGGTTGCTAAGCAACTTTATTTCAAAGAATATCGACAAAGAAAAAATCAAGTGAATCACATTATTTTGACGCTAAATTTTATTAACAAAATAGCTAATTTTCGGGTGATATAAGTTTTCAATGTGTGTTTTTTTAAATGAAATATATAAGAATTTGTTTTAACTACTAAAGAAAGATTACCAAATTGGTTTTCCAACTGAAAATAATAAAAACTTTGAATGTGTAAATTGAATATAGGTCACATAAGAGGAATTTACATTTGTATAAGTATATTTTATACATGAAATTTTATTAAATTTCAGCAACATATGATGTTTGGTGGTTGAAATATAAGTATTTTTTAAGAATAGGATAAAATATCTTGTACAAAGAGATGGTTATTCTAATGAAATTAAAATGGTAAATACATTCAGACATATACTCAAGAAATGAAATAACACAATTACTGGAAATTGAGAATATAAAATTAAAGCGCGTCAACTGGGGGTTCAGAGGGGCGGAGCCCCCCTCAAGTAATGTATTGTTATTCTGAAAAAATACAGTAATAAGTAGTTTATCCTATCATTGCATAACATTGTGTTTATTGCGATACTTTTAAAATTTCCGCACAGGAAAATCTTTTAGTTCCACCGCCAGGGGATGCATTTTGTTCTAAACAAATTATCCCACACGTTTCCCCACTGCCTACGACACCATATATAGCAAACGTGCTAGGCACGCTCTGCAAAATCTTTTACTTCCAGTTTCTACCACCAGGTCGGACATTCTGTTTTAAATAAACCTATTTCGAATGAAACTTCGGCACTCGTTCCTGTTGCTTTTTGCACCGTGTAGAAGGCGTGCCGTGCACACGCGAAAAACCTGTTAGTTCCACTTTCCACCGCCAGGGAGTACCAAATCTATGTCTTAAATAATTAGGTATATCTTAATTAGTTCATATTAAGTTGAATGAACCGATTCCCGTTGAAATCAGACCCACAGAACACAAGAATATAAATCACCCCCTCGATATTAATATTCATAAATGGTGGTAACCAAGGGCTGAAAAAAATTATACCGAAGTTTATTTAGTTCCTGGGAGACCTCCGAAGAATGTCTGAATCGGACCAAGATTAAATGCAAAATCTTTTAGTTACATTGTCTACCTCCAGGGGGTGCACTCTGTTCTAAACAAACCTCTTTCCGAACGAAGCTCCGGCACGTGTCCCCGCTGCTTATGACAATGTACAGAAAGCGTTCTGTGCACGCGAAGAAAGTCTTTTAGTTCAGCTTTCCACCGCCAGGGGTGCCAAATCTATATCTTAATTAGTTCATGTTGAGTTGAATGAATCAATTGTCGTTGAAATCGGGCCCTTTGTCTAAATAGGAAAAAATTTAAATGCAAAAATGTTTAGTTTCACTTCCCCCCGCTAGGGGTGCACTCAGTTCCGAATAAAACTCTTTTCCGAATAAAACTCTCCGATCGAAACTCCGGCACGCACGCACTGCACAATTTATTAGTTCTATTTTCTACCGACAGGTGGTGCTAAATCTGTATTAGTTATCTATATCTTAATTCGTTCGTGTTAAGTTGACTGAACTAATTCTCATTGAAATTGGGCCTATAGAACCCGAGAAAAAACCCCTCCCTGGTCATTAATGATCAGATATAGAGGTAACCAAGGGCTGAAAAAATGATACCAAAGTTTATCTAGTATCTGGGGACCTGAGAAAAGGGATACGTTTGAATCGGACTAAACACTAAATAGTTCTGATTTTGGAGGCAGGGGGGGAAAGAGGGAATTTCGATCAGAGCATGAACGCGATATTTAAACTACGACCGAACACTTACCTTCCCCCCTACCAACAGAATTTAAACAATGACGTTAAAAAATTAGGACACATCATTAACTTTTAAACAGAAACAAAATGACTTTTTTTTACATACAAAAACAGTAAGTTACCGTTGTTAATTTCTGAAATCAAATACATTAATGACGTATACATGAGAAACTCTAAAAATCGCTTAAAACAAATAGCAAAAATTCACAACTCGTTGTTCCAATTGCAATCAGCTGACGACCTTAATCACAACTGCCCGGTTGACATCCAGATGTGCCTACAATTCTATCAGCTACCAATCACAACTGCCCTCCAATGGTGTTTTACTTGTAGTGGGCGATTTATGACGTCATTTGAAACAAAAAACGCTGCTAAACATGAAAAAAAGAAAAATAATGATATAAAATGAAATTAAAAGAAAAAGTCTAATAAAACAATCGGGATAATAAATAATCCGCCCTTCCCTTTTAAAATTATAATTTTTTATCTGTAAAGAATTATCAACTTTCTCCAAGCAAAAAAGAGACGATGACGATTCTGAGCGTATCTGAGGCTGAAATAGAAGCAATCACCGAACCAATCAAGCATTCTCGGAGTCGTCGAAGGAAAAAATTCGCCAAAAAAATCAAAAATCACTGTACTAATTTCGCATAAACTTTATTGAAAAGAAGATAAAAAAAAAAAAAAGGTATATTGTACTAAAAGATTGGAACTGGATTCCGGTTACTAATGTGGGTAAATCGTAGCGAAACGTCAAAAAACACTAAAAAAATCATGATTTTTTATCTGTAAAGAATTATTACTTTCTCCTAGCTAAAAAGAGAAATAAAATTAACGATTCTGAACGTTTCTGAGGCTGAATTGGAAGCGCAACCACCGAACCAATCAAGCATTCTGGCAAAAAATTTTAGTGCCGAAAGAAAAAATTCGCCAAAAATTCAAAAATATCTATACAAATTTCGCATAAACTTTATTGAAAAGAGGATAAAATTTACTATATTGTGCTTAAAGATTGGAACCGGATTCCCGTTACTAATGTGGAAAAAATGCAGCGAAACGTAAAAAAACACCAAAAATCGCATTAAAAATTAAATTTAAAAAAATCTATTCAAAAATTCCAAAATCTGACTTCGAGGTGCAAAACTACATGCATACAGGTACCTTCCCACAAAATTTTGTAGCTCTGCGTGCAGCAGTCTCTTCAGAACACTGTGGAGAAACAGACTGACACACACACACACAAGCTTCCTTCTTTATTATACAGTTGGAGATTAAGAGCTTACATCATCTCCTTCGCCCGCGCACCACCTGATCTTCGTCTGATCTGGACCGATCTTCGTTTCTGAGAATGGCTCTGTGACGTACAGACAACGAGGTGGGAGTTATAAGGTTTCGTGAGATGAACGAAACCCTAAAAACTAAAAACTCTTGTGCATAAATCTCAAGTTGTTTTATTCATTTTTTTTATTTCATATTATGAATGTAGTTAGATTTTTTTATCAACTCTGCCATCATATTTTAATAGATTATTGCTAAAAAACAAGTATAAAGAGAAATATTCCTACGGGGAAATTTTCTTTAACGTGGGAATTATGAATTGAGTTTATCACCAATGAGACATATCATGAGATAATAGAAGCTGAGACGATACTAATATAAGTAAAATGGTATTTTCCAGAGACAACTGATGCCCATTCACCAAAATTTGGAAAGAACTTCGTTTTGGCATAGAAATGACGATTCGATGAGTCCCCAAGACATAAAGTTGTTTTACCATATTTCTTGTGTGTGTGTGTGTTGAGGGAGGGGGGGCGGTTTAACTCAAGTGGGAGGGGAAACTACTTTTTTTTAAGTAGGTCAAGTGGTCAGGGTTCGTACGGGTACCGTTACTTTTCCAGGTGATGTACCAGTATATTTTTCTTATAAAATACATCAAGTTCAAACGTGCGAAATTTAACCTTATTTAAGAAGAGATTATATGTAAGAAAATACTGGTACCGAATAATTTCCTGGTCTTAAAATTCCAGGACCCGTACGAACCCAGGTGGTGTATCGTTTTTTATGTATTTTTAACACTTTCCAACCTAGTTGAAAAGTGTTTATGACTTCCGTTTGTCTGACCATATGGCCGTCTGCTGTACGTGCTCTAACTCCCGTAAATATGCTCAGATTGCCCTGCAAATTTTATATGTTATTGTCGATATCTATAGCATGTTCCCTATTTCAATTGAAGCGTGTAGCACTTATAGTTTTTCTACAGGGACACTCAAAAGAATTCCGTTACATTACGGTCTATGGGGAAAAATCATTTGCGGTTTATTTTAATGATGTTACACAATTAATTTCAAGCAAATTGTAATTGATATATATCACTAAGGTGCATTACAAGAAGCTTAATATGGAATAGGGTGAGCATAGCACTTATAGTTATTTTACAGGGACAGTCAAAAAAATTCCGTTACATTACGTCTATGGAGAAAAATCGTTTGTAGTTTAATTAAATAATGTTTCACTATTTTAAACGCATTGAAATTTATATATATCACTAAAGGACATTAAAATAGGCTGACTACAGAATATTGTGTGTATAGCAGTCATCGTTCATTTACAGGGACACACAAGAGAATTCTCTACTGTCTGTTAACAATAATTTCCGGAAGTGCGTTTTAAGATGCTGAAAGCGATTTTAAATTGAATTCACTTTTTGTCTATTACTTGGTGTGTATCAATTCTGTAGATCCTATACAGGGCAGCACAAAATTTCGCGAACACATTTCCGTTTATTGACAAAAACTCCAGAAGTAGAATTTTAAACTGTGCTAAGCGTTTCCTAACTAAACTAAAATTTAGCATCCTATGTAGTATATATACAAATTTATAGATCATATACAGGGCTGAATAAAAGTATTCGGATATTTTTCCGAATATTGTATATTTTGGAAATATATGTTGGAATTTCCTGAAATTGCGTTTTTAAATATGTTATGCGTTTTCCAAATTGTTTATTTAGATGTTATCTTTCAGCTTATTAAACGGTATAATGATTTGTAACATTATTTTGGAAGCGTTGGAAAGTGTTACATAATCTATGCTTGACGCATGATTTTTCGTTCTTGTTTTAATTCTGAATCGAATGACATCATCCGCATACAACTTATTTTAGAGTCTAGAAATTTAAATCACTGTTATAACAAAACAAGTTTTGAGTTGAACAAAATTAAGTAAAGTGTAATTACTGCTTAAAGTGATAAAACATATCACAAAAGGATTAAAAAATACCTTTTAATATATAGATGATATATGTTTCATTCGGTCCAACGGCGACTTCTTCAAGATAAAAATGGTAAATAAACTCGCCGTTTGAGCGCATGAAACGTGTCATCTATATATTAAAAGGCATTTTTAATCCTTTTGTGTTATGTTTTTATCACTTTAAGCAGTAATTATACTTTATTTAAAGTTAACAAGTGATTTTATTCTATTATTTGTAAAATTAAGTGTTTACAACTTGGAAAATCCTTTCTATATATGCAGTAAGCAATGTTGCTGGAAAATGTTCATAAATTCGGAATGACATTTTAAGGTATTTATAAAGCAGAAAAATAATTTTTCAGAGAGTGAAAAGCTGTGTTAACAACAACGTGGGGAGCAGGGGTGCAAAAATCTCGGCGCCAATGATCCGATTCCCACCACTAAATTTTTAGTATTCGTCGCCTAATAAGAATACTATAAAATTAACGCGAAGTATACTAATAAAATTTGACGAAAATTACTAATAAAATTTAGTGGTGGGAATCAGACCATTGGTGCCTAGATTTTTGCACCTCTAGCGGAGAGTGTGCCCTACTTGATGCAACGCAAGAATATATATTAGTAATGAATTTTTATAGATGTGTTATGGACATCATACACAGTATATAACTATGTATTATAACATACACATTTTAGTAGTTAAAATCACAATACCTATATATACAGATGTCAGTTGATGACATTGGAGAACGAAAAGTATCCTAATAGAAGAAAGTGATAATTGGGAATTAGAGTTTTAAAAACTTTTGCTTTTTACTGTTTATTGTCATATGTATATAACTTAAAATGTCATCAGAGTGCCGAGCAACAAGGAACTTCCTAACTAAAGTCTACATATCTGAGGTTAGTGTAAATTTTATCTTGAAATTACACAATACGTTTATTTTATCGTATATATAGATATATATTCAAAGCAATACATGAAGTTCTGCACATTTATCTTATAAAGGTAGAGTGATTGTACAAATATTTTATATATTAGAAAAATACAATTAAAAAAATATTCACTATTGATTGAACATAAAAATTATATAAAATAATGGAATTACACGTATAAAATTATTGCATGTAACAAATCGTATTAAATCAAATTTAATTTTGAAAAGTCCAGGTAAAAATAGAATTGGGTGTATTTTTTACGCATAATAGTACGTAATAGGCATTGTGTAATATTAAATAAAAATGCTAATAACTCTGCTATAATCATTTATAAACGGAACCAGCACACTTATATTCAAACAAGATGATATTAACTTCCTAATAAAACGTACTATTAATTCAAGACATTTTCTTTCCGTGTGACTAAGTTACGTTCGAAACCTAATCTCCTTGGGTGTCGTTATTTATGTAGATAATTTTTCCTAAAAGTATTTTCAGGTGTAACATGAAATGTCTGTTTTACTTCAAGCATTTATTCCAGTCATGTCCATTGAGTTATGTCTTTGCATTAAAAGATTATTTTTATTGCTGACGTACATAAAAAGAAGTAATACAATGACAGAATATTTTATTTCTTTCACCAGTATCTCACTTTTTGAAGAATATAAATATTTAGTTAGAAATATTAGAAATGTTTAGTTGTGAGTTAGTTAGAAAAGTTTTTAAAAGAAATGGGGCGGAATAATATAGTCTTTGTGGTAGGAGCCCTCGTGAGCTTTCAACCAATATCAAAGGGAAAATTTCATAAAGAAATGAGAGAAAACAAAGTTGAATGGATAAATAATTAAGGAATATTTAGATAAACGAACTGAAATATCTTCACAACTTGTTGAAAAAGATTCAAAATGTGGTTACGTAGTTAAATAAATTGCGCAATATTGCAGTAAAAGATGAAATAGGCACTGTCTAATATTAAATAAAAACTCTAATAACACTGCTAGAATCACTTATAAACAGATCCAACACACTTTTTTTATACCGCTAACCAGGCCCTTACCTGCCCCGCATGAATGCCTAGCTTAACGGGTTAGTACCTGGGTGCGGGGCGGAAATCGCCTGATCACAGCATGGCTGTGATCCACCTCACTATAAATTTGTTCACATCGCTGCTGTGCTTGCTCTCTTGTGATTTGCTACCGTTATCTTTGTTTGCCGGTTCAAGGTTTCTGTTTAACTTTGTTGAATTGTCAGATTTAATAGGTCTCGTAATTTAGAACCTTGATCAGGTGACGAGACACTGACCTGACTAGGTACCCCCAGAGGTATAATTCACAGGTAACTTGGAGGGCTTTGCACCCACGACGGATTTTACATGCACCAGGTGCCATTAGCGTACATAGATTTACATATTTACCATGTCTGTTGGCTTGTCACGTTCATGGTGGGTTGTCGCTGTAGTGTTTATCGCCTCTTTTATGGGCTGTTTTCACTTCTTGTTGTATTTGTCTCTGTCAATGCTTTTTTGGCGTTTTTATAGGCTCATCCCTGTTCTGGGTTGTTTTTTGTCTATCATTCATTGGTTTTTTGTCTGTTTCTTGATATATTTTTACCTCTAGCTTGTGCTAGAGCTGGTTTTCACATTTTGAATCTTGGTCTTCTTTCGAGAGTTTCACTGGTTATTATGTCACTATCGTGGGTTTTGTCACGTTGTAACTTTTGTTACTGGTGGTTGTCACATTGTAACTTTTGTTACTGGTGGTTGTCACATTGTAACTTTTGTTACTGGTGGTTGTCACATTGTACCTTTCGTTACTGGTGGTTGTCACATTGTAACTTTTGTTACTGCTGGTTGTCACATTTCTGGATGTTGCACACTCATTTTTGTTGTCTTTGTCACTTTATCTCACCCAAGCATTGGGCGTTTTGATTTCTTTTCCTTCGTGAATACGCTTTTTGCGATCAGTCCATTGAATCCTAATGACTGTTATCACTGCTTTTGAATTTTGTGCAACTTGTTGATTTGTTGTTTGAGAAACTTGCCGCACTAATGGAGTGGGGCTTGTTCCGTGGCCGTTAGTCCGTCATGTATCTATGAGGCTGTATTCACTTGATGTGACACTGTTTTTTTCGCATTAACTTTCTTTGGCAGGTGTAACAGAATGATAATAACTTTCTAATAAACTGTTGTGTTAAATCAAGACATTTTCTTTCCTGGGGACTAAGTTACGTTCGAAACCTAATCGCCTTGGTTGTCGTTATTTATGTAGACTATTTTTCCTAAAAGTATTTTCAGGTGTAACATGAAATGTATATTTCACTTCAAGCATTTATTCCAGTCATGTCCATTGAGTTACGTCTTTGCATTAAAAGATTATTTTTATTGCTGACGTATAGAAAAAGAAGCAATACAATGACAGAATATTTTATTTCTTTCACCAGTATCTCACTTTTTGAAGACAATAAGTGTTTTAGAGATAGTTAAGAATGTTTTATAGGAAATCGGCGGGTTAATATAGTATTTGTGGTAGAAGTCTTCGTAAGATTTCAACAAATATCTAAGGAATGATATAGCTACAGAAATGGGAGAAATAAAAGTTCAATGAATAAATAATTAAAGAATATTTAGATAAGCAAAATGAAATACCTTCACAAATTGTTAAAAAAGCAAACATCAAAATTTAGTTGAGCAGTTCAATAGATTACATAATATTGCAGTAAAAGAAAATAATGTAAATCTTTAAAAAATATAGCAGTAATTATTAAATTATTTTTGAGTACAGCAATAATACATTTGTGTTGCTCAAACTTGAAGCGTGCGTGGCACAGCCGTTCCCCGTAAGCTCAGTCATTAATCAAAATTAAGGTTTAAAAACACTTTTATTTACACTATGCGGGCAATGAGGGTGGCAGAGTCACTTAGCAAGTTTTTGTCTATATTAAGCACGATTCACAAAATTCAATCACTAACTTAATCTTCACTAGAAATTCTTCACTAGAAATGACTAGAGGTTTTACAAAAATAACAAGGTTCACTTACGCGTAGAACATTGGCAGTTCAATTCACTACGAAATCCAGCGTCAATTAATGCATTAAGCTAAAATATAAGAAGCATTCGCGAAATCGTTATTTCAATCTAACTTCTAATACACTGAAACACACATAAACAACGCCTGCAATCAGCAATTAAACATATACAAATATTATAATACAGACATACATACTATAAATACAATAATCCAACATGGAGGGGAAAATTAGCCAGAGCCAGGAATCGAACCTGGGTCCACAGCGTTTCGGATTGTCGCTCTAACCAATTGGCCGGAGTGGCTCAGTGGTTAGAGCGACAGCCCGGAACGCTGTGGACCCAGGTTCGATTCCTGGCTCTGGCTAATTTTTCACTCTATGTTGGATTATTGTATTTATAGTATGTATGTCTGTATTATAATATTTGTATATTTCTAATACACTGGCAACCCGTGGCTGAGCAACAAGAATATAACTAACTTATAAGTCTACATATCTGAGGTTAGTATAACTTTTATCTTGAAATAATACAAGTACAATACGTTTATTTCATCGTATGTATAAATTTACATTCAAAGTAATACATAAAGTTCTGCACATTTATCTTATAAAGGTAGTGATTGTACAAATATTTTATATATTAGAAATATACAATAAAAAATATTCACTATTGGCTAAACATAAAAATTACATTAAAAAAATTAATTACACGTAAAAAAATTATTGCATGTAACAAATCGTATTAAATCAAATTTAATTTTGAAAAGTCCAGGTAAAAATAGAATTAGGTGTATTTTTATGAAATAGGCATTGTGTAATATTAAATATAAACGCTAATAACTCTGCTATAATCACTTATGAACCGATCCAACACACTTATATTCAAAGAAAATGTTATTAACTTTCTAATAAAATGTTGTATTAAATCAAGACATTTCCTTCCGTGGGACTAAGTTACGGACGAAACCTAATCTCCCTGGGTGTCGTTATTTATGTAGATAATTTTTCCTAAAAGTATTTTGAGGTGTAACATGAAATGTATATTTTACTTCAAGCATTTATTCCAGTCATGTCCATTGAGTTATGTCTTTGCATTAAAAGATTATTTTTATTGCTGACGTATAGAAAAAGAAGTAACACAATGTCAGAATATTTTATTTCTTTCACCAGTATCTCACTTTTTGAAGAATATAAATATTTAGTTAGAAATGTTAGAAATGTTTAGTTTGAATTAGTTAAAAATGTTTTTATCGCTTGGCTGAAGATGCCAATGCTCTACCAGTTGCATTGACAGAGCATTGGCGCAGCTTCAGCCAAGCGATCCGTGGTTCGAATCCTGGCCCGGATATTTTTCGCCCAGTTGGAAAATTACAACTCATATGATTTCTTTATCAATTTCATGGTATAGAATTGGCCGCTCCAGCCAAAAGATCCCTGGTTCGAATCTTGGGTCGGACATTTTTCAACCATTTCGGATATTACAACTCATATGATTTCTTTACCAATTTGAATAATTGTGTTAAAATTAATGAAGTATTACGTATTCAGCGTTTACTGGAGTTCCATTACCTGCGATTTATTCTGTTGTGCTGATTCAGATATCAGACCAGATGCTATGATCAATAAGGTTAACTGGATGAATTAGGTCCTCCGGACAATTTTCGCTCAGTTGTGTAATTATATCTCATATATTTTTTTTACAAGTATGAATAGTTGTGTTAAAATTAATCTAGTGTAAATATTTCGTCAAAATATAATGTTTTCCCAGTATTTGCTTTGAATTTTTTTATTTTATAGTTAAAAAAATACTTAGATAAGTAGCTCTTTACTTACGTAAAAGTATTTGCTTCTCCATAAATGAAATAAATATTCAAGAAAATTGTGGATATTCTTTTTATGAACTTTAACATTTATAAAAAGTAATGTGTTTTATCCTGAAGAAAATTCTGAGAGAAAATGTATCACTAATTTAAAAATCATATGCTTAAAAATAAAAATCATCTTTTAAAAACATACCATCTGTGCCAGCTTCTGGCGTTGCAGTTTATCTAAGAAATGCATTTTTATTTTTTGTTTCAAAATAAACTGATATACATCCATGAAAAACTGTTTTTCACACTTGTTTTCTGAATTTCAAATGGAAATCATTTTAGTTTTTCAGACAATAAAAAACATTCGATTTCGCTTGATTTCAGTATTCCCAATTTTTTTAGAAATTAAAATTGTTAATGTTGAACCTTTTAAACAAGGACGAAAAATCATGCGTCAAGCATAGATTATGTAACACTTTCCAACGCTTCCAAAATAATTTTACAAATCATACCGTTTAATAAGCTAAAAGATAACATCTAAGTAATCCGAATACTTTTATTCAGCCCTGTATAGGATCTATAGATTTGTATATATACTACATAGGATGCTAAATTTTAGTTCAGTTAGGAAACGCGTAGCACAGTTTAAAATTCTCTGTCTGGAGTTAAATACTACGGAAATGTGTTCGCGAACTTTTGTGCTTCCCTGTATAGGATCTACAGAATTTATACATACCACGCAATAGACAAAAAGCGAGTTAAAATTAAAATCGCGTTCAGTAACTTAAACCGCACTTCCAGGAATTATTGTTAACATACAGTAGAGAATTCTTTTGTGAGTCCCTGTAAATGAACGATGACTGCTATACACATAATATTCTGTAGTAAACCTCTTGTAATGCACCTTATATAAATTTCAATGCGTTTAAAATAGGGAAACATTATTTAAATAAACCGCAGACGATTTTTCTCCATAGACGTAATGTAACGGAATTTTTTGACTGTCCCTGTAAAGTAACTATAAGTGCTATGCACACCCTATTCCATATTAAGCTTCTTCTAATGCACCTTAGTGATATATATAAATTTCAATGCGTTTAAAATAGTGAAACATTATTTAAGTAAACCGAAAATGATTTTTCCCCATAGACCGCAATGTAATGGAATTCTTTTGAGTGTCCCTGTAAAAAAACTATAAGTGCTACACACTTCCGTTGAAATAGGGAACATGCTATAGATAACGACTATAACATATAAAAATTGCAGAGCAATCCGAGCATATTTACGGGAGTTAGAGCACGGACAGACGGCAGACGGCAGACGGCCAGACGGCAGACGGCCAGACGGCCAGACAAACCGAAGTCATAAACACTTTTCAACTAGGTTGGAAAGTGTTAAAAATGTTCTACATATCCTATTTAAATTTAAAAAATTTAACTATTCATAAAACATATTTCTTTCAAGTTAGTTTTTTTTAAATTAATTTCGTATTTCATATTTCGTTTTATATTATTTTCAGTATAATAAATGATTTATCAGAATTGAAATTTATTGAATTGCAGTTTGTTGAAATTGATATTTGCACAGATTATAAAATGTAATTTCACTGACATTCAGAATAGATGATTTTTTGGCTTCAATCAGGGACTGCTGTACGACATTTAATAAATTATTATGTGAAGATTGTGAGTTTTGAAAAGAGGTTTTACCATTTGGAAGTAATTTTGAAACTACTGTATACTACTGGTTCAATGATAAGCGGTTTAGATCAATAATTGTACAAGCCGTCAAATTTCATGTCAGCGACATGTAATGTATTACATTAGAAACAAAGAATTAAATTTTACTAAAAATTTTATTAACAAATACGAAATTTGTTTACTTAAATTCTACAATTAAATACAGCATTCGTTTAGAAATATTTTCTTTTCGAATAAGGGTTTTCATATTAGAAATTCGCTTCTACACCATGTAGTGTAAGATATTATGCAAGAGAATTTACTGTTGGAAACACACCTCCCATAAAAAGAAAGTAACTAGAAAACGATAAATCTAACTCTTAGTCAATGGGTATTTTAAGAATACGCTTGGGACACAGGCTTTTAGTTAAGCTTCGAGTAACCAAAGAAGAAAACAAACAAAAAATTAAGTGAAAATATTGATTGTGTTCTTAAATACTAAATCATTATTAAATCCCTAGCGTTACAATTATATCTAATATTGAAATACGTTGCTTGGCAACCATTTAATGAAAGAAAGGTGGAAAAATAGCATTGGAAAATTTTGTAAGAAGTGAGAAATTAAAATTATTTTATATCTCTCCATTTGATGTGTGAAATTTCCAAATAACTTATACATTTATTTTCGAAATTCTAAGAAATTACTGGCAAATTTTAAAGCGATAGTATAAATTTAATATCTCTCTTCCAGAAATTTAGCATCGATAATTTAACGTGTCAATTTTTCCAAAGCATCATTTTCCATTCGATGAATGTTAAAAACTAACAAGTTGGAAATTGTACGTTACACGTGACATTAGTTTTATAACAAGTTTCACAATGTAAAAAAAAAAATCAACCTTCTTATTTCAGTGAAATGAATTAGGTCGTCTGCTATGCGCGAAATGAGCATACCTTCTTTTTTTTCTTCATTACGTATGCTACGTTTACAAATGCGAATTTTTTTAACCGTCTAGATCTTACATTGCAAATGATTACCTCCATGGTTTAATGTTTTTGTGATTCATAATGAACGAGTCTCCTGTGTTTATTTACTCTAATGCATTGAGATATTCGGTTAACCTAATGTTCACTGAAGTTATCTCAGAATCTATACATTGATGAATGTAATTCATCTTTGAAGCGAACAATTTTTTGAACGATTTTTCTAAAAATGTAACTTTTATGCAATTTTATTCGAAAACAATAATTTTGAATTAATCTGGCCGCTTGGCATATGAAAAAAGTTGTGGTTAGCCCGTATTTGTTTTCCTCGGTCACATGACTTGCGCTTTTATTATATAGATTACGTACGATAAGATTTAATAGAATAAATAAAACTTTTATTAATATTTTTTAAAGTTTTGATTCGATTTTTATAAATTTGAAATGACTCGACAAATTTTTGCAACGATAATATATATTAAATTTCAAATCACTCGGTTGGGTAGTTTTTGCGCTGTTATATGCGGACAGACGGACAGACGGACGAATAGACGGGTGGACCAGACGACGGCTATAGGTGCTACGTATTTATATAATTACGAAAGCACCTAAAAATCGTCTGACGTCCCATTGAAAAGCATTATCACCTAAAGAAAATGTTCTATATTTTTTGAATGAATGAACAAAATTTAATCAAAAACTATGCAGTTAATTCCCTCACCACCATACCTACCAAAAATCAACCTAATCGGACTATTTTTGCGGCAGTTATCGCGGAACAGAGAAACAAACAAACAAACAGACAGACAAAGAGAAAACAAAAACTTTTCGTGTCTCTATAGTGAGCCTCAACTGACGTTTCTGCAATTAAAATCGGAAAAAGAACTCATGTCAAATGAAAAAGGAAAACGTGGCCAATTTCAAAATATATAAAAAATATATAAATACAATTATTAAAATTTAACTTAAAATGATTACAAGTTGACATTTATCAAACTTAATATGTTTTCTAAAAGCGAAGCATAAATGAAACGTTTTTGTATTACATTAGAAAATTCAATAAACCTGAGCTGTCCTATAGATAGGACAGTGGTAAAATATGAGTTAAATCATGGCAAACGACGGGTTATTATCAAACTTAAAATCCATTTCAGATGCGAAATAGAACTAAAAAGTGTGATATTATATGAGAAAATTCGATAAATTGGAGGCGTTCTGCAAATAGGACATTGATAAAATAAGAGTTAAAATCATGGTAAAATTTTGGTTATTATCAAATTTACAATCGATTTGAGAACCGAAGCAATATTACACGAGAAAATTCAATAAATCTGATATGTCTTGTAAATAGGACGGTGGTAAAATCTGGATTAATTTAATTTTAGTACTAAATACGGAAACACTTTTGGTGAAGCTCGCACCTACTACTGAGACCTAGTGAATCCTATAGCCCTATAGGCCAAAGTTAGGAAAAAAATAAAATTTGTCAGCAAAATAAAGTGTTATATATATTTTTGTGCATATTTAATTTTAAAGAAATGAATTTTTAATTGTTAATTTTACGCCAAAATCGACTTAAGTCACCAACTATCGTGATGCAAAGCCAAACGACTATTCTATTAAAGACCCCACCCCCCACAGATAGCCGCCCCGCCGGCCTATATCCCTAGCGCAGATAATCGGCCTTAACCCACTAAACAAACAAAACTACTACTCACACACAGCAGGCGACTATAAAATTCCGCTAGGTTTGCCGAAAACAATTCTACGGTAACGAATAAAGCGAATTTCGCGCCGCCAAAAATGAAATTATAATGTTGTATTTTTTCAAAATGAAATTCGTAGGTTTTTGAAGAAATATGTAAACTTTTTTCAATATTTTATTCTTATTATTAACTAAATTGCATTTTAATGTACTTAAAAAAAAAAAAAAACTTTTATATTAATAGTTCGACAAGTGATCTGAAAAATTACATTTTCAGAAAATTATGCTGCTATAAAATCAATAAATGCATTTTTTTCAGGCAAATTATATCGCTTCTCTAACTTTGGCATATAGAGCTATAACATGTATCAGGTTCTATGCTAGGTGCGAGTTTCGCCAAAAGTTGTTTGTTCCCTTATAACAAAAATAAATTGAAAAGTTTTTTTAATTAAACAAATGTATTTTAATTAAATATTTTGGATTAGAAATTCTTTTTTTTAAGATGCTACACAAGAACATTTGTTCTTGCACATTCGTCTTTGTTCCCCAACAGTCTCTTTAGAAGAAAATATTTTAGCAAAAGATAATTCGTTAAAAATCTCATTAAATGAATTCTTTAGAATTTCACTTGTTTCGCAAGGCTTTAGTTAAGTTTCGGGTAAACAAAAAGAGAAAAAAAGATATTTGTATTATTAACATTAAGTACATTCTGAATTGCTAAAGTAATTATTATCTGATCCGAAGCATTTATGTTACATATACTTCAGTGAAATACAACATGATATTTAGATGATAAAATATTTAAAGTACGATTAAATTCATTTAATACAGATTTAACGATGCTGCAATACATACATTTATATATATGCTCCAAAGGGACCGATAAAACTATGATCATTATTCGAGATTACCGGCTTTCAAAAGGTCTCTTATGTATGTGTATTTGTTCTATGAAAATATTTAAATAAATATTGCGTAGAAATAGTCTGCATAAGGACAAATATAAATAAATTTAATTATCCTGCTTTGACGCTATAGCAAAACAAAACCCCTCAATATATATTTATTTATGTTATTTATCTTACTTACGATTTATGAATATTTTGAAGTTGTTAAATTTCAAATTTAATATTATTATGCATAAATACGCAATATGTGTACAGTCGTGGGAAAAAAACTGAACACCCCCTACTAACTCTACAACAAATTATTGTAGAAGAAAGTGACTGGTACCAAACGATTGGAAATAAAGTCTACTTTTAAATTATGTATATAAAATTAGCTTAGGGGGCAATCTACATATAAAAACACACCCAAACTTTATTTTTTTCAATAGCAAGACCCAAATTTGACAAGATATTTGAAATCAGCAGTTCAAACCATGCCTAGATACCAAATTTCATGAAATTCCTACGATTAGTTTCAGAGAAATTAATTTCTTTATAATGAGCATATTTTAGGGGTTGTATCCAAATTGAAGTTCGGTACTCGATTGTTGAAATGCTGCGTAATGATTGTCACTTCTTTTAATGCATTATGTTTTACCGATATGACCATTTTACTAACTTAATAAGTTTCGGTTATTGTTATATGCGGTAAAATAATGTTTACAAGTGTTGAATTATTCGATTTTAAAAAATCTAAGATTATTTGTAATTAAAATAGTTTTAGAATATGCAAATGTTATTGCAATTTTACAGGTGTTTTTATAATGCTTTTTCTCAGATTTTTTATATATTTAACTCGCTTTTTTTCAAATTTATTGGCAGAAACGTGAATAATATTGGCAAATACAAAATTTAGATTAAAAAAAATAGTATAAAGCAGCGTAAGGAATCAAAGTAAAAAAAAAAAAAACACCCGCAGATAAATTGCTTTTTGTCTGAAAATAAATCCCGACATTGCTTTTTTTGAGTAGGGGGGGGGGGGGTGTCTTGTTTCGAGATATGTTTGCAAGATTTATATTCCGATTTATTTGAAAAACTAAAACTAAATCTATGTCATAAAGACATCTGAATAACTTTACATCCGTTATTCTCCTTCAGAGTAGGATTAATAATTCTGTGATTAAACCTATTCTGGTAGTTCATTTGAAATTTTGCAATTAATTGATTAATGCCTCTATTGAAATTTGTATTGAAAATTTGCACTCAGTTCTGTAAAGATGGTGGAAAGGCGTGTTTTATCGCTGTCGATATGATATGTGCGCCAAAGCTGACAAGTTAAAGGATTTATATCTGCACACCTGTCATAAAAAGAATCTTTATTGCAATTAAAAATAACTAGTTATTCTTTAAAACCGAAACTAATTCTAATGGTATGGCATAGCATATAGAGAAAGTTGCATTCATAAATATTTTCTTAATTCATTTAATGAAAGAATCAATTAACATTCTAGAGCAAGCAGTGATAATTCGGATTTGAATATTGAAGCGGAGGGGGGGGGGACAATGTTTTGGGGAAATAAACCAGTAAAAAATTAGGATCTAAGATGCGCAAACCTATAAAATAAATAATTTTTAATATATTTTAATTAATAATATTAATAAATAATTGTATGTAGTATGCTCTAAAAACCTTATTGTTTAGTAATATCATTTACCAAATAACAACATATACCTGTTGGAAGAGAAAAAGTCCATCCGGACAGTGGTTTTCTAAAACATCAGGTATCATTGCGTGTTCTACTATGTCACAATAAGATATTGCGTATAGATGATCTCGAATGCATGACAGAGATGCAATGCCCTGCACCGACATGCAGTCCTACATCGAAATTGCAATTCTTCCGCTGCCTTTAATATTATTCGTAAACTGTGGCTGAAACCTAAATTCCAATGGACGGTACACTCGAACCAAAGAACTACTAAGACTTACTAAATGGCGTTGAGTCACTGGTTTTCGGTTAATGCTGTTTTTTTAGCCGCCATCAAGAAAGTATGCTGTAAATAAATAAATATAGATAGATAGATAGATAGATAGATAGATATTCATAATACATTCTATCGTCTCTTAGTTATATATGCTTACTTGAAGTTGTAAATCATCTTTAATTTGATTAGAAGACATATAGGGATCTACTGTAGCCATTGCAACAACTTCTCGAGCTTGGCTGTCTGATAAGATCCTTGGCCGACCACTAGTACAAAGACGGTTTATCGAATTTGTATTGCGAAACATAAAAATAATTACCAGTAACGTAATTTTAATGTAAATTTAAATAAATTGAATGTAAATGTAAAGTTTTTTTTTCTCTTTTTTTCAATAAACTACCTATATAAAATTCACCTGTTAATCAATGTTGAAACAGTTTGAAGAAACACTTGAAAATGCCTAGCTATACAACGAAAATTTCTTCCAGCTTCCCACATGCCAATCATTTGGCCTTCCGTTCTCCAGTTAATTGTGGGACCATTTTGTTTCAGCAAATACACTACGCATATGTATTTATAAGAAACCGCACTTCATACATATATACTGCAGAAAAAAACAATATAGCTTTATTAGACTGGAAAAGAAGCTATAAATTCATTTAAAGATAGCAAAAATGATTAATTTTTTTCCAAGGTCGAAATGTTCATATTTTTCAAAAATGAGCTTTATTAATTTATCAATAAAAGCGAAATTATTTTGCATAAATGACGTAAACATACATCTCATGCAAATACGTTTTACGTAATTTTAATGAAAAATTTAAAAGTAGACATTGAAAAAGTAAAAGAAATATATATATATATACTAATCAAGGATGGGATGATTCTAGTGCCTCGCTATCTTACATCTTACTCCAATCATATGTCGTTGTCAGGTTTCTTGTGCTCACTCGCGCATTCACTTACGCATCAGTCTAAGCTAGCTTTCAAATTAGCCTAAGATCGCAAAGCACTGAAATACGGTTTACGCATTGTTTATATCGTAAGACAGACTTAATCTCTAAGTTTATCAAGTCACTGTAATCCCAGCCTATGAGTATAATATTTCTCAAACAGGGATGAGAGAGCTCCGACCCGAATGTCCGATTTTTACCACTAAATTTTAATAGTAATGAAATTCGTAATGAAATTCAGAAATTCCGTCTTTGAATAAGGTGACAAATACTATTAAAATTTAGTGGTGACAATCGGGCATTTGAGTGGGAGCGCTCTCATCCCTCTTCAAACTATGCTTTAATGTATATCATGCCGTTTTTTAAGCATAATTTGAAAACTACTTGGAAGAAAAATTTGAAATTTTGAATACGCATAAAGCAGGACATAATAAATATAAATCCATCAAAAAAATTGTAGGTTGCAATTCATAATTTTTTCGAATATTAATTTCATAATTCATAATTCATATTATAAAATTTAAAAATTACAAATTTTACTTAGTTATGTTTGGGTTTTTGAGTATTATAACCAAACAAAACATTAGCACATTAGGATTATAATTTCGGGAGATATTAATAAAAATATGAAAATGTAATTTAACATTAGAAGCTCTAAAATTTGAATGTTTATAATTCGAAAACTTATCATCCAAATGATTTAAAATTTAGTATCTAGGCATAGTTTGAACCGAAGATTGAAAATATCATGTCAAAATTGGGTGTTGCGATTGACAAAAATAAAGTTTAGGCTGGTTTTGATACGTAGATGACCCCCTAAGAATATTTTATGCACATAATTTAAAAGTAGACTTTATTTCCAATCGTTTGGTACCAGTCACTTCCTTCTACTATAATTTGTTGCAGAGTTAGTAGGGGTGTTTTTTTCCACGACTGTACATGAGGAATTTTTATGATTAGAACATGGAAAGGTAAGATAAATGCTAATACATAGAACTTCTGTTGTTAATATATATTCGATTAAATTGTGAACTTTCTATTTGCCCATCTATATCTAAAAACATTTATAGTATTATAATATATTATATACATTTAAGTTCATTTGTTTTCAGTTGAATACATTTAAAATCTCGTTATCTTAAAAAGCAAATTTCATAAAACATTAATCAAAGAACATAAAGGGTACGTAGATTTAATAACAACTATTTACGATTAGTAATTTTCGTCCTATTTAATCGCAGAAATCTGTGATTGAATAAAAGGAAATGCTACACGGAAAAAAGTACTCAAAAATAAGTCAATTTACGCACACTGTTAATCAGATGATACAAATGGTTCGAAGAGTAATTATAAAATTTGTGATAGATTATAGGATTGTTATAATTAAACAATTTTAGTATACAAATTCAGTTTTTAAATTCAGTATCACGGAAATTATATGAATGCATCTTAAATAGTACGTAATCACCATGGCAACCTAGAATCATTACCTACCATGGGATATCATTGAATTGATTACGTATGATAGGATTTAATAGAATGAAGAATACTTTTATTGATATCTTTTCAAGTTTTGATTCAATTTTCATAAAATTTGAAATGACTCGACAAAATTCTGTAAAGATTATATATATTAAATTTCAAACCATTCGATTGGGTAGTTTTTGCGCTGTTATATGCGGAGAGACGGACGGACCAGACGACGACTATAGGTGCTACATATTTATATAGTTAAGAAAGCACCTAAAATAAGCGAAATTACCTTTTTATTTAAATGACCCCTAATTTGTCAAAAAGTAACTTACTAAATGTCTGTACAAGCTCCAGAGAATTCAATGCCTTTTCATAGTTTGGTGACCAAATTTCTTCTAGATGCTTGTGACCAGAGAAAAACGATCGCCCGATTGGTAATTCAGGGCACGCGCCTGCAGGTATACATTTTTTTTTTAACACCCAAAATTTTAAATATATAAGTGAAATGTCAATAAATATAGCACAAAAAGTCCGAAGGTAATATCTATTTTCTTTATAACCGAAAAAAATCTTAAAATCATTTGAACTTTAAACAAAAAAATCCCATGTATTGTTTTTAAAATGTATCCCCCTCAAATGCTCTTAAAATTATATTTTTAAAAAAAATATTCCAAAATATGTTTTTTAATATTTATCTTTAAATTATAATATTAAAAAACATTGAATTTTGTTTAATCGTTTCTAGTGCTTTTTCTAACATCAATGAATTGCGATATAGTATTTTTTCTGCAAAAAGGGTTCTGTTGAGTCGCATCGCCTCCCGCACTAAAGTGTAAAGTAATACACTTTACTTACATGTAATGAGAACTAATTACCAGGTTCTTGTTTGGAAGAATCGCCTACAGGCTGATCCTGACCTTCCATCCCCAGATGGAAATTCATCCCAGATCGATTTCTGGAACAGACAGTGAAGGAAGAGCTTATCTATAAGTACAGTGGACTGAAAGTCCTCCTGCTCTTGAAGCTGTTCGGGAAGAGATGTCATGTTCTTATCAAAGAACATGTATTATGCCATCATGTGCGTATCTTTTTAAAAACTTCAAATGCTCAAGCATGTGCAGAATACAGAACTGTTCCAACTATAACGATGGAAGTGATTTGGACACCGGAATGTGAACAGATGGTGATATCAGTGAAGAAGACAAAGATTTATGTTATTTATTAATTTCTAAGAGACTGGATACAATATCTTCGACAGTATTCATTATTTCTTGAATTGCTGCGCCTTATCCACATGAAAATAATATGCATTAAATGTAAAACTAGATTTCGATTTTCTATCATCACAAATCTCTTTTAAACTGTTTATCCAATTAAAAATGTTGTTAAACATAAAGTTAAATATAATTTTAAACATAATACATTAAAATAAAAATTTATTATTTATAAACATATAACTTATTTATCGTTTTATATACAACAATATTTGTTCTTTCCATTTTTTTTTCGCTTGAAATCTCCTTAAATAAGTGATAATTGTAAAAAATAATCATACGTATCCAAGTGTGATCGATAAAGTCCATATTTTCAATATGGCGTCTATTAGCTACCGCGAATTTTATAGGATCATCACAAAATGAACACCTTGGGCCATTTTTAATCCAAAAAGTTATATATCACCAAGTCCTCAGAGATGAAACCAAAATCGCTAATTTCGGCTTCTGGCTCAACGAAGATACGGCGTAATGTAATATTTAGTGCTAGGATTTTTTTAAGTGCCATAAATTCTTTTCAGTGGAATTCCAGTATGTATGCGTTGAGGCAATTTAAAGAAACAGGAAACGGAAAGATGATTCCTAAAACACTCCCTGCTTTATTTTTAACATTTACAAAACAATAAGATGTAAGTTTAACACTACAGATACCGGAAATTTTACTGAAGTTTCATGAAAAAACCGAAAAAAAAAAGTATTTAAAACTGTTTAACTGTTTTCTTTAACATATCTCTGGGTGATACATATTTTATTTATTTTATGAAAAAAAATTATAGTTCTAATCGAAATATTTTTATTTAGTACCGGTCAAAAGTCCTATTGTTGGTGCATTTAGTGTTATATAGTTGAGAGCAAATTGCCACTTCGAAGCAAATATTTAAGCATAAAAACGATGCAGTTATATAACGATTATTATATTTAACGATGCAAACTATATAAAGGAATTTAGTTTTCTGTGTTCTGTTAAGAGCGTCCGAGACAGAAAATTCTCAAAAGAGTGCAATTTTCTTTTTCATTTGGGCTTAAAAAAAATTTACAGTTAAATACCGCAAACCCTATGCTTTATCATGATTACATCCGGAGATATAACAGAGATTGTCTTATGATGCAACGCGACTCGCCCTCTGATGGTAAATTTAACTTCATATACGTCAAAATGAATTTTTTCATGATTTGTCAACTTTGAAAGCATATATCTAAAATTCCTTATAAGGTATATGTAGGAGTTTCTGTATTATGATTCTAATAAATTGTCTTCAAGATTTTTGATTTTGTGTGAGAATTGTGAAAATATGCTAATTAATGCAAAAGTCACTCATGCAAAAACTTTATATTTTCTCTTTAAAATGTATTATATACTTTATAATTAATATTTTAAAAATCCTCAAAACAATTTAAAATTGCCCATTTACTGTACACAACAGTGCAAAAAATATGCAAATCAGGCAAGTGGTTCAAGAGTTATATAAAATATTAAATAGGTTTAATTTTTTTAATTTATTTTTTTAATGTTTTTTAAAGATTTCAGTATTTCTTCACATGCAATATGTTAATTAAATAAACACATATTTCACAAAAATATTTCATTCGAAAATATATTTAAATAACGAAAATATGATTTTGTGCCCCCGACCCCCTTAAATTACAGTTACACGAATTTTGTAAAGCTCTGATTACACGTAATAATTTGAAGCGACAAAAAGTACCGCGATGCAAATATCAAGGCTATTCCCTCCAATTCGTGGTGCTGTAAACAAATATTAACACTTTCTACATCGATCTAAATAAGCGGATGAAAGGATAATACCACAATCAAAACATTCCGACACTCTTCCAAACATTTTATTGACTTTTAGGGGCTTTACTGCTCTCTTACAAGCGACAAAATTACACAAACAATTAAAGTTTAAAATTACTTTCAGTTTAATTCTTAGTTTCTAAAACTGCTCTCTTTTCTTCTTCACTTGCTACTGTAAAATATGAAAAAATGTTTTTGTAATTGTAAAACAATAACTTTTTTATAACTGAGATACTGAAGAAATGCTTTTAACTGGATTTAAACAAAACTGGGATTGTGTGAATACATTTGAAGAAAAAAATATATATAAAAACACTCATTTTTTCACAAACACAGTTTTTGGAGTGATTTTGGTGACTTATGCCACTATTGGAATGATCGCGCATAACACAAGATGACAGTAAGGTAACATTACAGAAATACCCATATTGGATATCAAATTAAAACACATGCAATATTTCATTTATATCATCTGTTTAAATGAAATAATATATCAGTTATAAGACTTAACGTTCTAAAAATAAAATAACAATTTTCCGTTATTTCTGAAGAAGGCATATGCTAGTATATATTCAAAATATAAATTTTCCCCAATTGAGTTTTTTTCCCAATATTGAGTTTTTCATTTTTATTGATAAAAGGAAGATATTAAAAAATCTACTTATTACTTATTTAATCGTTATTTATTTGCTAATTCTTATCATATAAATTTATGCTATGTCAAATATTTCATTCGAATTATTTCGCTAAATTATTCTCTTTACGTCCTTCAATCAACAAAGCTTTACAGCATTAAAATATTATCACGTTTCAACTGCCGAGTACATCATTAGAATAAACCGATCCATTCATATTATTTCATTCAGTAGCTGCAGAGTCTTTGAGAAATTGCATTTCCGAAACAGACAAAAATATTCAGTTTCAAAATATAAATTCAAAAATATAAATTTCAAAATATAAATTTTCCCCAATATTGAGTTTTTCATCTTTATTGATAAAAGGAAGATATTAAAAAATCTACTCATTACTTATTTAATCATTATTTATTTGCTAAGTATCATCGTATACATTTATGCTATGTCAAATATTTCATTGGAATTACTTCGCTAAATTATTCTCTTTACGTACTTCAATCTACAAAGCTGTACAGCATTAAAAGATTATCACGCTTCAACTGCCGAGTTCATCACTATTGCTAGAATAAACCGATCCATTCATATTATTTCATTCAATAGCTGCAGAGTCTAATGAAAATAGTCTTTTAATTCCATCTTTAATGCCGATCTAAGTTCTAGTATTTATTCGCGTGTACCTTTGAATAATAATTCCAATAAATTAGAAATTCAGCTGCAACATATCACTGGTATGTGCGATATCTTACTTTTCAAATAAGTATGAAAGTAAAAGATTTTTTTTTTTTTAAATACATTCTTTTATAAGCATGTTTACCTTGAAAATCACGCCAAATTTCATGATTTTAATTCTGGATTTTTTCAAATAAATTCCGTTACAATACATTAGTTCGTGGTCACCAAACACAATTATGGAATATTCATCTTTTTTTTTTAACGCTTTGTAGAGAACGAGAGCTTGTGAATTTATTAATATATATATAATATATATATATATATATATATATATATATATATATATATATTGTGCTTTTTTAAGATATGGCAACAGAAAAGGACATAAAGCATCATTTAAACTACTTATTCGAAATTTGTAATTTCCTTCCTCGACGAATAATCATAATTAGTTTATATTAAACTATTAATTGATAAAAGCGTGTGTGTTTTTTTAATTATTATTACACTCTTAATTTTCTATTTTCATTTAATTTTCTACTTTTTAGTGTTCAGCAACTGAAAACGTACTTCCAAGAATTATTGTTGACACACAGTACGAATTCTTTTGTGTGTCCCTGTACATGAATGATGACTGCTATACACACAATATTCAATATTCTATAGTAAGCTTCTTGAAATGCACCCTTAGTGCTACATATAAATTTCAATACGTTTCAGATAGTGAAACATTATTAAAAAAAGCAGCAAACGATTATTCTCCATACACGTAATGTAACGGAATTCTTTTGACTGTCCCTGTAAAGTAACTATAAGTGTTTTGCACACCCTATTCCATAGTAAGCCTCTTGTAATGCACCTTAGTGATATATATCAATTACAATGTGTTTGAAATTGTGAAACATCATTAAAATAAACCGCAAATAATTTTGCCTTATATACCGCAATGTCCTTGAATTCTTTTGAGTGTCCCTGTAAAAAAACTAGAAGTGCTACACACTTCATTTTCAATACCGAACATGCCATAGTAAACCTCAATAACATATATCAATTGCATGTCTGTCTGAATATATTTACGCGAGTTAGAGCACGGAAAAACAGACAGACAGACGGCAGAAAGACAACAGACAGACAGATAAACCGAATTCATAAACACTTTTCATTTATGTTGGAAAGTATTAAAACTATAATATCAAATTAATATTTAGAATTGAGCCTTTCAAATTTTTAATGAAACACCTCAAATATAAAAATTTGTCTCGACAGTTACACGTTAAATACGATCTTTGTTGTTGTTGTTGTTATTCTCTATATAGCGAATTTTTCTATGTAATGAATTTTTTGACTGGAACAATGGGTTTCGAGATATAAGGATTCGACTGCATTATAAATTAAAAGCTACGTAAAAAAAGGTACAGAATTTTATGAAATCGATTACAATTTTCTGGGAATTAAATTTGAAGAAATGCAAAATTAAAATTTTTACACGGCCCGCGTAGAAAAAAATTCCTTATGATTAAACTGTACCCCATACACTAATAAGGTCATGTACAAAATTTCAGCATTTTATTATAAAAAGTCGCAGAGGTATGAAAATACATAGATGCTGACTTAAACCACTTTTTCATGACCGAATATGAGTTCGCAAAGGGGAAAATCATGTCGGATGATCGCGTTTCAGGGTCGTACGCAAATTAGGAAAGAAAACAATGATTGCATACATAAACTAGTCATTGGTGGCCACCGTAATACTTACCCATCATGGATATGCATAATATGAAATATGAAAATAAAACATGTGTAAACTATTTATAAAATGCATTGCAATTCGAATAAAATCCTGGCTTGATGACGTCATAAACTTTAAATCAAGGCTAACGAAAAAGACAGGCTACCGCGGTGCATTCCACTTATATTTTTTTACAGACCGCTAGAGTGACGTGATGCTCTTTTCGTACATCTTCATTGCGGCATTCGAGCATCACGTGACTCCGGCGGTCTGTAAAAAAAGATACGCGTAAAGCACCGCGGTAGCCTTTCTTTTTCGTTAGCCTCGCTTTAAATGCTCTATTACTGAACTGCATAAGAGAAACATCCTTATAACTCCAAAATTGACAATCCTATTAACTAACGGTTTATTGCGTCGGATTAAGCGTCTCATTTCCAATTAAAATACATCTTTGAATTGAAATTTGAATGAAATACAGGGTCAGGAAAAATCGAAGAATGTGGAAAATAGGATTCAAAATATCTGGGCAACTCATTATTCAATCGGCTTCATTCTTTATGCAAAATTTATGTTCTTTTATTGTCTTTTATATTCACTCCTTAAAATAAACAATTTCGAAAAAAATTATATACCTTTTATTAGAACGAATATTTCGAGAGTCCGACAAAAATAGTTCCGGATAATCGAGGTTACTGAAATTCAATAAGCTTCTTCCCATTATTACATACTAAGTACATACCAAGTTTCAAGTCTATATCTCAGTATGTTCGGGAGATAGAGCGTTTACAGACACACACACAGACAGACGGACGACAATTTTTTTCTGAAAATATGTTTTTCTGAATCTTTAGTGTCTGAAACGTGTAAATCCGTCAAAAAATTTTTTCGATTTTTAAAACAATTGCAAGATTTTCCCTATACTACGTATGATGGGTAAGTATTAATAAATGTGCTATTTATTTGTACAAGAGTATCTAAACTATGAAAAAATAATAGCTTTACGTAACGATTACAAAGCAAGTTCAAAATGTTTTCCGATCATCCGCGTCGATCAGAGGCGATGCAGATATTTACATATGGAGACATTTCTAAGCTGTTAAAGCTCATTGATTGTGCCATTTCCAAGTTTTATTCTGTAATTCACTGTGTAAAATTTTGTTATTTTCCAGGAAGCAATGTTTTGTAAATTAGTAAATAAAACTGAAGTTATGACCCAGGTGTTATTTGCTTATGATGCATTTCTGCGTCGCGTTATCTGCACTCTAGCCACCTCCCCCTGAATACTAAGCCTGAGCGCTGACACAAAATGGCGGCGATCGTGTTCCGATTTTGTAATACCTTTGTACAGTCCCCTAATTTTACACTCCAGCATTTTCTAAAAGTTTTCTTTGATTTATTGAATCTCAGAAAAATAAGGCGGAGTTAAACTTTTAGAAATTATTGGTATTGAATTTCAAGGGACCGTACACACGCTGCAAAATTTCCGCCTACGACTGCATCAATTTTTGTGTTTGCGCTCAGGCCTAATATTCAGTGCGCGGTGTCCTATCTGTAAACATTTACATTTTAATTTATGATTAAGCCCTCCCCAACTTCGTTTAAACATCATATCTCTGCGACTTTTTATGATAAAATGCTGAAATTTTATACATGATCTTATAAGTTTATGGAGCACATTTTACGCATTCGGAAATTTGTTGTACGGGGCCGTATAAAAATTTCAATTTTGTATTTCTTCAATTTTAATCAACTGAAAATTTTAATCGATTTCATAAAATTCGGTACTTATTTACGTAATTTTGCTATTTATAATATATGGTCTATGATGAATATTCAAGGAATAAAAGTCGAGTTAAATGTTTTTGGGACGCACTGTATATATACACTGCTGTCCAAAATTTAAGGGGCAGTTACCGGACGCTTTCGCTTTTTACATGATTTGTCGAATATCTACTGAATTTTTTAACAAATTGTTCTTAAAATTCGGGGATGTAAAGCACGTATTTGACTTGAAGAACAGTAGAAACAGTATACTGCAATTAAAAAATTATTATATTGAATATTTGATGATATATGGGCATTTGTCTCAAATAATTTATAATTGCGAATGCGCGAACTACACCAAAGATTTTTTTTTTTTGTTCAAGATTTGATAGTCAATTCTATAGAGTAGCTAATATAAAAGACCAGTCAAATACCGTGAAAACTCAGAAAGATGCAAGCAATACAGTCAGCTAATTGAGAAATTCGGGGGAAAATCCCATATAATCCAATGGATCCCCCCCCCCCGAATTTGTGAATTAGCTCACTGTATTGCTGGTATCTTTCTGAGTTTTCACGATATTTGACTGGTCTTTTTCTATGTATAATAATATTATACGTTTAATTTCATTAGATATTCCACAAACCGTGTAAAAAGTGAAAGCGTCCTATCACTGCCTCTTAATTTTTGGACAGCAGTGTATATATATATATATATATATATGTGCGTGTGTGTATGATATCACTACTAGCACAAAGAACTTTCAAACTTCATTTACTCAATTTCTAACATAAATTATTCCGTGTAATACATGCACACAATCTTTATAAATTGTCTAATATTATAGCCATAAAAAACTGGATATAAATATCATTGGATAAATTTCTGCTGTTAGGATTTATACGGCTATAAGAATAATCGATTGTTCATGCAGAAAATAAGTAGAATACTAGAAATATTGTTATATGCATGGATTACCAGGTATATTAAATGCATCAGGCATCGAAAAACTCCTTTTTTATGTTAAATTCCATGTAACATAAAGTATTAACGCAATTGAATGGAAGAAATAGAAAAATATTAAATGGAAAAATAAATTTAATAGAACGACTACAGAAACTTCGTAGAGATGATAAACAGAAAATAGAAATAAGCTCATTATATTCTTTGAAGAACATAATGCACAACAGCTTTTAATGTTAAGAGCATTTTCAATCGAAAATTTAAATAAAATTTCTTGAAAAGAATCGGACGAAAAATCAATATAATGGTATAAAAGTACTAATTATTCAATTTGGAAATTAAGTTGTGTTTATTTTCTAGTTTGATTATCACAGATGTGTACATATATATATATATATATATACTGTAAAAAAGAGGGAGTATTATTACGCTTAATTTGGGTTTATGAAATGCCAAATAAGGTTTAAATATACACTAATTTTGGTGTCAACACTGAATTAAGTGTTATAATACACTTAAAATAGTTTATCTTTACTCTTTCAAAAAGAATCGGTGATATCATACACCCACAATGACGCTTTCAAATTAATTTGGGAAACCAAAATTCCAATATAGGTGTACAATTTTATCTCGCTATCCAATGTTTGGTGTTCAGATACACGATGACGTAGAATGTTGCGTCAGCACACGGCAACAGAGAACGAGAACGAAGCAGTCGCCATTTTGCTTTCATTTTAAAACTTCTTATTTGCTGTTTAAAACGCAAGGGAAGCAAAGTAATTAGTCCTTATTTATTTAAGAGTACTAAATAGCAGTGGCACCAACTTAAATGGGCCGCTGGGGCCCGAGCCCACCCAATAATTTGCTATCCCAGCTTACACAATTTCCATTATTGTGTTATTTATTTACCTCTGAAACGAAATTTCATTATGTTGAGGTTCTCAAAATTGTTTTCTTTGAAAAACAGTGAGACAGACAGGGGGACTGTAAGCAAGTAAACAGACGTATAGTTTGATTTCGTTTAAAATTATTCTTCCTGCATATTTTACCTGTACGGCTATAGTGTCAATGGCCACTTATATTAACCCTTTCAGGGGCAAGCAATTGTGTTCCTGTAACGTCGAATTCACACCGGTATTTACGAAAGGATTTAGTTCAAAATAAGGAAAAACAATTTTCAACTTTTCCCCGTCAAAGTTAAAAAAGAAAAATTTCATTAAAAGTTTCTGGTTTGAATCGGATTAAAATTAGGTGGTATATAATATATACCACCGCCCTCAAAGGGTTAATGCTCTGACTCACAATCATAAAGCACTTAGATAACTGCATTTATTTTCTCGATGTTCAGCTTTTTACGCATTTTATTTGTAATCATATCCATTGTATGATAATTGTGATAAATACTATTTTTCTTTATAAGGAAGAGTTCATGATAATATAATTTAATAAAATTACTATTTTTATACAATAAAAAAAAATTATGTTCCCCTTTTTGTTTGCAGACCACAAACATATCTAAGCCGAAATTTCTTATGAATTCGGTAACAAGTTGAAAAAAAATATATATAACGCCATCTTCAAATGGGAAGTGTGTGTGGGGAAGGGGGGCAGTTTACTTGATCAGTACCCCAATACCCTATAGCAGCAATGCTAGTTTTTTTTCACACACAAGATGTAAAATTGTATAAAAATGCAACATGTGTAAAGAAAATTTGAAAAGTAAAGAACATTTGTTATCAACATTTACTATGATTTTCTAAACAAAAGGTTTGTGAATTATTTAAAAATTTAAATGAAAAATAAAAAGGAGTGGATTATTTATTGTTAGGAGATTAGCTGAAGAAGAACCAATTTTTTTCAAAAATTTTACTCATAGGGCCTAACAGAGGCCTAACAGATAGTGATAAAGTTTTTTTTTTCTTAGAAGATTATGGGGGGGGGGGGGTGCTTTAAATGATCATCTGGGTGCATATAAAATAAAAAAAAATTGTCTAATAAGGACTATTCAAGATTTTTTTTGGTGGATGCAAGCCTCTTGCAATTTAGATATTCATTTTTCAGCTACTACACAAATGGAAACTGGTACATTGTTTTAAAGCATATTTTGATAACATTAAATGATGTTTCATACATGGAATGCAATACTTAAAAATGTTTTGTTACATATAAAAATTGTAATATTGTGTGTAATATATCTTAGCTGGGCATTTTTAACAGTACAAGTCCAAAATTTTAATTTTAGAAGTACGTGAAAAAATTGTGTATTCCTGTTTTATGTTTAACTCGGTATAAGCTATTTTGGTTAATATCAATGTGTTTAACCATGAAATGTGTTTTGATAATGTTAAGTAATAATTATATGCTATTTGGTTTGGTGCACTGCAATATGCAAACTTTTTTTTTTTTAACAATTATGATTAACTAAAACAGTTCTTTACTTTTGACCTTGACTTATGCTATTTTAAGTGCTTATAAAATCACTTTTTTATTGTGAACTTGCAAATATACTCATTAAACCATAGACTTGCTGTCAGGACTGCCTATCTAAGATATAAGTATGTAAATGTTTTCAGAGAAAATTCTATATTTTTTATGCTAACTTGCGTGGGTGATGGCTAAAACTTCTATAATGCTATATTGATTGTCGTTTAAACCCTTTAATTACTAACAATAAGTGCAAATAGTTCCATGTGGCTCCACTGTTAAATATGTAAGTATTTTAATAAGAAAAAATACAAAGTCTAACAGAATTTCCTGACTCAGTTTATTTTAATATTCATGTAATCATAACATTTATATTGTTAAATTTCCATGGAATTCTTTTTAATTATAACTGTAATTGAATAAGGCTTTATTAATGGTGGCAACAAAGTTGCTATCATAATTGTTGTAATTAAACACCAGATAAATCTTACAACACCAAATTATTTTTTAAAGCAATCTTCAACTGTGTATGAATAAATAAGACCGGAAATCTGTCGACCCAAATTATCCTAAGGAAAAAAGTGATTGTAAGGTAATGAACATTTACGTAAAACTACAGGCATTTTTACTGTATTTTTCTCCTCTTGATTAAAATATAACATATTAAGAAACATCAGTAAACTTTTATAATTGAAATTTAAAAAAAAAGAAATTAGCGAGGATTTCAATTACAGATTTGCTAACTCACTTTTAACTATCATTTTCTGAATCAAAGAGAAAAATATGTTTAATTTTTATGCAAATGTATAACAGTGCAACATTTTTCTCCATCAGAATAGCAGGGACAGTGAATTTACTGAGCAGATTTGGAACACCAAATTTGGTGTGATGCTGCATCTAAGTGGCATATTCTAAATTAGATAGTAGAACACCCAATTTGGTGTTAAAGCACACCAAATTAATGATGGTGTTTTATTACTCCACTTTTGGTGGCCAAAAGTGGTGTTTCTTTACACTAATTAATTTTTGGTGTTTCCTTACACCAATTTGCAAGTGGTGTTTCTTTACACCAAAAATGGTGGCAACTTTGTTGCCACCATTTTTGGCGTAAAGTAACACGAATATTTTTTACAGTGATATATTAAATGTATATTATTAAATATATATATTAAAGTATATATATACATTATTAAAAACGCGTTTTTCTGCTTTTAGCACCAAAAAACGGGGAATTTTTCAAAATTCGATGTATAATAGCTCTATAAGTTTTAGTTATACAAACGTTTTATTATTTTACTTGTTAGAGCAAGGAAAAAGTTTTTCTAAATTTAATTTCTAGGGCCCGGGGACCGTATAAAAATTTTAATTTCGTAACTGTAAAACACACTAACAAATATTTTTACCTAGGTGGATTTTCTTATGATGAAGAACAATGTTTGGAACATTTTTTATATGGGATTCATGCCTCTAAAACAAACGCTTTAGACATTATAGATCAACGATAAGCAAAGACTATTTGTTTTATATGTAAAAACATATACTACCTATTTAATTAATTATTTATTTACCTGGTATATTATTTTCTGTACATTGGAAAGGAAAATTGAGCAAATAAAGTATGATTCTATAAAAAAAAAATTATTGTAGAAAATTTATAAAATGCAAGTATTATATATATTAAAATATTGGTCAATTTCACATATACTCCTATGATAATCCCAGCTTGTGCGCTGAAAAGAACATATATATTTTAAAGAAATCGAATATTTTGTAAAAACTACAAAAAAAACTACTTAGCTTCTCATGAAATCTCAGCAACCAAATTAAGCAAAAGTGGAATAATACATTGTTGTGAAACAAAGAGCATAATGATAATAATTATCAAAACTTTATTTACATTTTGAAGATATCACTCTCGGGGAAATGCTCGGCGAATCAAAATTATACCGAAGAATTAATACACTCCATTGCTACAATCGGTACTCTCCATAATTTACCTCTTTGAGAACTCGGGATTTTTATTTAGATGAGTTGGCTGTAAAAATTTCGCACTAAGTACCCATCAAAAAATTGTAGAACTTCACACCACTGAATTATAAAGGACATATGAGGATATTAGACGACAATAAACTTTTCACTCTTCCTTCAACTATCGACAGTCGTCAAATTCTCTGCTGGAATCATGGCGCGCATGTGGTTTTAACCGAGCTTGCGTAAGATTACATAATACGTCACATGACCTTCTTGTTCCAATACTAATCGTTTTGAAGTTATTTAATTAATATTTCCGGTACATTAATTTTGAAGTAAACAAATTTCCTGGTGCCAAAATTGTTCTAGATGCTTCCATGGCCTCGCTCTCAGATGATTGAAGTATAAACAAAACAAAATATCTGTTTCGAGATTGTAGTTAAAAATAGCTTCGAATTCAACAAGCGATAAAGAAAAAAAGAAAATGAATCATTGACGTGGGGAAAAAAGTATGAGAGAATTTAGAATTATATTAATAGACATTTAATATTTAATGAAAAAAATGGTTTTTAACCCCTTCGCGACGAGCGTCCTTTACAGAATTTTTAATCTTTTACCACCGGTTTTTCAAAACAGAAATTTTCGCCTAACTGAATCGCAGAAGTGCTATCATTAAATAAGACAAAGCTTACAATAAAAAGTAACTGGTAGGAATAATCGAGGATTCTGAGCATCTTATGCGTCACGCATACGTGTCGCTCGTCCCCGAGGGGTTAAAGAAATAGAGTTTTTTAGAGCAGAGTAATTTAAGAGATATGACATTTTAGCATTTAAATAATAAGATTTTTTAGCGGTTTGATATACACGGGGATGATAATGAAATTTAATAGCGGATTACAAATAAAAGGGTTTTCTTTAAAGAATAAATTTAAGTAGTTAGCGTGATTTTTAGATTTAAGGACTTTGCAATAAATATTATTAAGGGATCTTATACCTTTACATATGGAGATTGCTTAATTCAGGATGGGATTTTAATTTAATTAATCGGAATTATACAGGGTGTTTTTTTTTAAACTGACGCTATTCAGAGCCGCCGGTAGCTCGTTCTAAAAACTGGATTGGCACAAAATTTTGTGAATGGACTAAGGAAACCATGGGAAAAAAGATTCCAACAAAAAAAATTAGTTCCAATCACCACCGATAGGGGGACATGTGGCGCTGTGGTAATTTATGCAACTGAGATTTAGCATAAAATATGGGCAATAAATGAAAATGCAAATTTTTACTTACGCAAGCGACAGTAGCGCCAATAGTTTAAGTTATAAATGCATGCGAAAAACACCGAGAAACAATTTCAGCTCAGGTTGAAAATGAATCTCAAGTTACCGCAGCGCGCGTTACTTGTGAAGTTCGATTATTGTAACCAGTGCAATGCACCAGCCGCTCTTCATTTACTTAGAACACGCCATAAACTGCGCAAAGGACCTTTATCCGTTAATGTATTGAAAGCAATGATTCTGAAATTCGAAGAAACAGGCTCGCTATCAGTTCGGTTTTGGCAGAGGACTTAAACCGGTGGCAGAAAAAGTGATAATGGATGTTTCAACTGCGATCAACGAAAGGGAAAGTGTAAATGATGAATAAAACATGGCATTTTATCCAAATTATTAATTTTGTCTATTTCTGATGTTTTTTTTTTCAATGTACAGCGCCACATTTCCCCCTATCGGCGGTGATTGGAACTAATTTTTTTTTTGTTGGAATCTTTTTTCCCATGGTTTTCTTAGTCCATTCACAATATTTTGTGTCAATCCAGTTATTAGAACGAGCTACAGGCGGCTCTCAACAGCGACAGTTTAAAAAAAAACACCCTGTATATGGAATATTCTAAAAAGGGAAAATTATATAGAATAAAAGCTAATTATGGAGAATAATAATAAATTTTGTAATATATATATATTAGGTTTCAACAGACGGTTTTAAGACTACTTCTCTAAATAGGCTAGAAATGGCCTTACATATAAAATGCTATTGTGGGTTTAAATAACACCATTTAAAAAACAAAACATTGCTTTTAAACACAATAAAAGTTCAAAATTGCTCGAAAAAATGTCATTTTCAATTTGTGTCTTTTCTTTACAACAGCTCTGAAACTAGAGCTAAAAGCTTCAAATGACAAAATGGTTATTTCGAATGGCACAGCATTAAAAAAGTGTGTCATTGAGCCCGCGTATTTTTATTAAAGAAAGTTTAGAGTTTTGCAATGATTAAAAATAATTAAACAATTTCGAATACAAATTTCCATGATTTTCATTAAATTTATACCTTGTACATATGATTTCTTATATATTATAAAAACTTATATATTATAAATTTCTTATATATTATATATTCTTATATATTATAAATTTTAAATATTTGTCAAATTTAGAATAAAATTAGTTTTCTTGTTTTTCCTACACAAAATCAAATGATATCATGTATTTCAAATGCTATATATCAAGTTCCATTCATACTGCATATATAATACATCTAATAAAAGACATACTATCAGAAAATGATTTTATTTTATGAGTCCTCAAGCAGAAGGAAAATCTTACGCAGATTTTAATCTCACATTTTTACTTCAAAAAGTTTTGTTCAATCAGTTTATATTTATGTAATACGTCTTCCTTAAAACCGAAAACAAGTTTTAAGAAGTTGTGTTACATTATTTTTCCGTTTGATGCTTTTATGGAGTTGCAGCAAATGGATAATGGAACCTTACTTAGAACATTTATCGCGTTCCAAACTTTCGAATGGTTCTAAGAACTTTTATGTACACCGTACTTTTGCTTCATGAAACGTGTATATTTTTACGATTAGATTCATGTGATGTTTCGCATTCAATATAATCCGATATTTGCCGTTTAGTTTCTGAAGAAATATTTTTATATTACTTTATGGAGGAAGCATATTTTTAGGAAAGAGTTTTAAAAAAAATTTCCTTAGACGCAGACATTACAGAGACTTAATATTTGGAAACTGTTATGTATGTTAAATGCTAGCAAAATGTATTAAAGTATCTGGTAAAAATTACAGTGAACATTTTTAGATTAATAATACAGTTTTATTAAAAAATACATAGATTTGAAATTTCTCATTCCAGCTAATATTTTAACATTCCTGATTCTCTACACGTGGTTATTAATGATAAATTAACATTTGAAGGAGAATTGCTTTCAGACTTATAAGCTACCAGGCTGTTTGCTTCGAATGATCCATATTTTTTTATTCACAGAAATACATACAAGACGTTGACAAATTACAAAAATCTTCTTCTTGACAAGGACGGGATACACATCAGGAAGTATACAGCACTGAAGACACACGCACAATGACATCCATGCCTTACCAGGATTCGAACCCGACCCCTCACCATGGTGGTCACCTCCGCTACCAACCACCGGGCCGTTTTTTTTCGAAAGCCTCACGTTTTCAGCACCTTGGCGCGAATGTAACAGTTGGCGTGGTACTGAATCCAACGCTACCTACAGAATATGTAACCCTTCTTGTTTGTGACGTCATACGTATAGCAAACAGCAACCCTATTCTTTTGCTGCTGTGGAGTCAAAGAGAGGGTTTTTTTTTTCGAACTGTTATCAAGTGGAGGATATAGTGTGAAGAAATGTTATTTTAGCGCGGTTAAATGCTTTTAATTTCAGAATACATATAATTAATGAATAAACAGGTTTTTTTTTCCTGTTTAGTAATATTCTTTTACACACACACACACACACACAGGGGTTATTTCGTCCGCCGACATTTCACTTTCAAGTTCAGATCAAAACAAAAAAACACGGACACCGATTGGCGATGCAGCTGGTTGCGCTAACTCTTTTTCGCCAATTTGCAAAGCTGATGCTGAAAACATGATGCTTTCTGAAAAAGCCGCCAGGCCGGCTGATATAGCAATAATTATTAATAACAATTTATGACACTTAGGAGTTAAAATACTTATATTTAATGATATATATTTATTTATTTATTTAAAAATAAATCAGTTTTTACTGTGTAAATTTTGATTGCCTTAAATTTTGGAAGTATCTTTTAGATACATGTTTATTTTTACATTTATATTTTCGATAGGACATTTTCATTGAAGGCGCTATTTCAATTAGCTTATTGCGTTTAGTTACTACTATTACATGTATTACATTTCTACATATAAATTAATTTAAACTGTGTGATTTTGTAGCGAATTATTTTTTAGCGAAAAGAGCTGTCAAGAATTTTTCATATGAAACTATTTTCAGGGTTCTGAATGCACGGCAAAAACAACATCATAATAAAATATTAAAATAAACATTACTGAGTAAGCATGCATCAAGCTGTGATCACATATATTTTCAAAAAAAACATTTGGATGGTCATCTAAAGTCAAAAATTAGATTCAATTAAACATTGTTTCCGGAAATTGCTCCCTTTTAGGAACTATACAAACGCTTGTAAAAATAATCCAATATATTTTGAATAAGACGATATATATGCTGAGCTAATTATTAAACTGTGCCTTAATTTAACTAGATGAAAGACTCTGGGGTATATTTTCAATATTCTATGAATTTGTACAAGAATCTACTTTAAAATAAATCTATTTTTAATAATAAATTACTTTCAAATAAATCTATTTTTAATAATAAATTTCTTTCAAATAAATCTATTTTTAATAATAAATAATTATTAGTCCTTTTAAATTAAGATTTATTAAACACATGCTTTATCAAAAGAAAAATTAATAACACTGTTAAGTAAACAAGTATGTTTTTTTTTTTTGTTTCTTTGTTTGATAAAATATTTAAACATGTTATGATTACTGCAATGATATATATTTTATTCAGTATCCCGATTATATAAAATGTGTAAATTTTATAGATAATTTTTGTGTAAATTTTACTTCTAAGTTTACAAGTTAATTTGAACATTACAATTTTTTTAATTAAAAAATATCCTGTTCATTTTTCGTTAAAGAAAATGTCCAGTATTTCTATTTTCACATTGAAGCATTGACCGATTGCATTCCAATTTTTTCTCGTGTTACAATTGACATTGAATGCAAGTACAACACTGTTCCAGATTTTTTGCTTTTTGAACAAATCTCATCTAATTTCCTTTTTAAATCTGCCTAACTTTTAACCTTACAGATTTACTCTTTTACAGAAAGTTTTTAAGTTCATAAAAATCGTTACGTGTTTCTCTATATTTATTTATAAATATTCAAAAAGCTAATCTGGTGATTTTGAAGCAATGCTTCAATTATTTTCTTTAATCAGGAACGATAATGTAATACAGATATTGCTATAGCACTGTAATTATAGTACATTTTAAGTTTATTTGGTACTATATCGGATATTATCATATTTCAAAATATATTTCTTATACTAGGTCAACAGTTAACAAAACCACTGAAAAAGAATCTCAATTACCTGTATATGGAATGAAAACTACATTAAATTAGTATATTGTGGCTATCGCAAAACTTTCTTCTGTACCATGGATTCCCAAACTATGGTATGCGTACCAGTACTGGTACATGAAGCTATGGCTACTGGTACGCAAAAGTCTGATACTAGTATGTGAAATGAAATACAGCATATTATGATGAAATCATAAACATCTTAAGTTTATCATCTAGGAAATTTTCGAACACTATTTTCTTTTTTGTTACTAGATTTTAGCGCAACATATCTATGTGAATGTGCTTTTTCTTATGAAAAACAAATACAGGGAATAACTAAACATCGAATCTGACTTACGACTAAAGCTAATTATAATATTGAACCAGATATGAGGAAGTTGTGTTTGATAGAGCAAGCTTACCCTTCTCATTAACGATACTAGGGAATTACTGTAATAAAGCTACTATGTAATAAATCAGTAGATCAAGTCATAAGATTAGATAAGATAAGACCAGTCATAAGTATTGTGGTTGTTTTTCAACCAAAACACTGTATTTTGATATGGTGTGTATTATAAAAATGTAATGACGATAATACATTTTATTTGAATGTTAATATAAAACAGTCAATCTAAGTACAAATTTAGTAATGTAATCATTCATTTTGAAGTACAGTAAAACCTGCTAAGACGGAAGCAAGGAAATATTCCGTTTTAGACAAGTACTGCTTTTGCAATGTTTTTTATTTTAGCTTTATGTTTGTTGCCTGGTGGTACGCGGAAGTATAAACTTGGATTTAGCGGTACGCTTGTCTAAAATTTTGGGAATCCCTGGCCTATACACCTGGTCTATATACCTGGTCTATAATACATTGATTTAAATAGCATACTGTAACAGCAACAATTCTGGATAAGTATAATGCCTTTCTTTAAATTTAACATAGAATTGAGGTGATCAGTGAATAATAATAGAAAAAATCACTCTCGCTAAATTGCATCAATTGATTGTGGACAAGAAAGAAATCTTTCCGCAAGCACAGAATACAAGCGCCTCCTGTGAATTGATCAAAGTCAAAATTGAATTAGCATGTAGTTGTGTCAGGGTCTAACAGAATATGAAGTTTGGTGAAAATCCATGTATTAGTTTTCATGATACAGCCATCGTAGAAATTTCAAAAAAGATAGCAGAGCAGCGCCACCTGTTGAGTGATATATACTCAAACCTTATCAGCCTCTATTTATGTCAAGGTCTTACATAATATAATATTTGATGAAATTTCGTGGGGTACTTCTTGAGATATAGCTATTTTGGGAATCGTTTAAAATGGAGCACAGCAGCGCCACCTAGTAGCCGATACACACCCAAACCTTATCTATTTATCTTAAGGTCTAACATAATATGACGTCTAATGAAATTCCGTGCATTAGTTCTTGAGATACAGCTATTCTGAAAATCGTGAATAACGCAGTATAACAGTGCTCAAACCTATCCAGCACCAATTTATGTCAATGTATAATTGAATCTGAAATTTTATTAAATTCCGTGCTGTCGGTATAGTGAGTTAGAGCATCTAGAGATTGTGTTCTCATTCAGATAGACATACACACAGATTCAGGTCTTTCAGAAACCTATAAATCTGTCGAAAACCGGAAGTCAAAATTCTCCCAAATCCAATACTTTCTTCTTGTATATAGAAATGTAAATAATGGTTACACTATCGCGAGATTGGTTTGTTCAATTTCTTTGATATATATATTTTTTAATGTATCACCTAATTTCAATAAAGATAATAAATGTGGATAGCATGTTTCCAAAATACTGGAATTTCCGGAACAGAAATACAAATATGTACTATTATTAGTAATTACTGGCAATGAACAAGTCATTACATGTTCTTTTCAGCCTTTCTTAGAAACGTTCAGTGACTGTACACAAGTTCTGATACATTTTCTAGCGATTTTTCTCAAAGCCAGTCAGTAAGATTCGTTTATCTGCATTCTTAACCCTTTTAGTGCAAAAGAGCGCCGTCGCGCTCCTCTCGCTCTGTGTTTTTATTATCATAGTATAAAATCTTCTGAAGAGAATGTTGAAAAAATTATGAATATTGGTGTATTGTAACGGAAATGGTGAATATTTCTCTTGTTCATATAAATTATCTATAAAAATGCACTTTTTTACTGGCATTTTTAGCATATATTGGTAAACTATGTATGGCACTAAAAGGGTTAAAATTTTCTTTCTGCTTTTTCTTCAAGAAAGAAAATAAAGTAAATGATCTAGTCAAAATGTTCAAATCAACGTGTAAAGCTAGATCAAATATTATATTGTTACTATATTTTATTCTGCTTAGTCTTTTAAGCGTGAGAAAATACAGGTTTCTATTCTAAATTTTGACAGTAAATTCCGCATTTTTATCTATTGATTAAAAGCCATCTATTAAATAAGATATCAAATATCTTTAATTACTAAACTTTTGAGCAACTTTAAAAAAAAATATCAATTATTACATCTTTAAATTTATTATATAGAGTGAAATTCTTGGGGTAATATTCCGGTATTTCTTTTTAGAACATCCTAAACTTGAATATATCACTAAAATCAAAGAAAAAATATAGCACTACTTAAGTATAGTACTACATAAATGCAGCACTACTTAAATATAGAACTACTTAAATATAGCACTGCATAAATATAGCACTACTTAAATATAGCACTACTTAAATATAGCACTATTTAAAAAGCACTGTACATTTTAGGAAGTATTTTAACACTTTTTTTTTTGCTTTTTACTACTTAACATACATAAAAGCTCACAAACATTAAGCCTCTGTAGTATCTGCGTCCAAGGGAAAATATTTTTAAGCTCTCACCTAAGATATGAATCCTCAATAAAATAACGTATAAATATTTCTTCTGAAACTAAACGGAAAATATCGGATTATTTTGAATGCGAAACATCATATGAAGGTAATCATCAAAATATACACGTTTCCTTGAAGCAAAAATAAGTATTACATAAAAGTTCTTCTAAACATTTGCAAGTTTGGAACGCGATAAAATCTACTAAGTGAGGTTCCATTATCCATTTGTAGAAACCCCATAAAAGCATCAAACGGTAAAATATAGTAATACAACTTTTAAAGTAAAACAACTTCTTTTGTCTTGGGAAATCAGCATTACATAAATATAAAAAGTTATTTGCAAGATTAAAAAAAAATATATACAAAATATTTTGAAGTACAAATCTGAGATTAAATACTGCGTAACGTTTTACTTCTGCAAGAGTGCTCATAAAATTATGTTGTTTCTTGATAGTACGTTTTTTATGAGATGTATTATATATACAATATGTGTGTGTGTGTGAAACCTGATATGTTGCATTTGAAAAACACGATATCTTTAGATTTTGTGCAGAAACTAGCTGGATGTGCCATTTCCAAAATTTTCTTCTATCTCTTACAGGTTAATACTTCCAAATTCACTGACACGGGACCAATAAAATCAGTATTTTTCGTCATTCTGTTGCACGACATCTGCTTGAAATTTTTCGATTTACCAAGATGCGAAACACCCTTCGCTGCACAAACAGCCTATGTACAATATAACTAAAAAAATAGGGAAAATCGTACAAACATCGTTTTCACAGGGACCCCATCCGGCGGAATAGCCACAAATTCAACTGGGACCTGCTGGCCATAGTCAAACACATATACTACATGAAATTTGGTTCAATTTTACGTACAACTTCATACACTTTTCGATGATACAATAATGAAAATGACACAAAAATTGCTATCACAGCGTCTCCTTCCGGCGGAATATCCCCATATTGAACTGGGACTTTCTGTCTATAGCCGAAAACATACATATGGAATTTTGTATAATGCTACGCGTAACTTCATACACATTTCGATGATACAAAGAGGACACACACAAGGACACACGGATAGACAGGCATTTTGTAAAAACGTGTTCTTATGTATCTCTGACCTCTGAAACGTGCAAATCCGTTGAAAACCGGAAATGGTAAAAAATTTCTATTACAATATTTTCTTCTATTAAAGATAGAAGAAAGTAAAAAATAAGAAATCTAAATTTATACTTCATTTGATAAAGTAAGTATTCATTTTGTTAAAGTTTTTTTAATATATACGAAATCATATTTACAAGGTAGATTTAATGAAAATTAACAGAATGCATATTGGAAATTGTTTAATTTTTATGAATAATGTAAAACTTTAAAGTTTTTTCAATAAAAATATGTTGTTTCGATGACGCCTTTTTATAATTCTGTGACATTTGAAACAACAATTTCGTTAGTTGAAGATTTGATCTTTAATTTCAGAGCTGTTGCAATGCAAATGAAGGAAAAAGACATTATTAAGACGCAAATGTTATTTTTTTGTGTGTCTTATGATTTAAAATCTATGCTTTACTTTAAAAATTGTGTTATTTAAATCCACATAACCATTCTACATTTAAGGTCATTGAGAACAGTTTTAAAAACCATCTGTTGAAATTTAATATATATATATATATATATATGTATGTATCATTTTGATAAGAAAACTGCACCCATATAAGTATAATAATTCTACTTTTTTTCACACTTCTCTCTTTTATTTAAAACAATGGATTAATCCATTTGCTATTATTTGAATTTAATGCTGAAACTTCATGAAAAATAAAAATAATAATAATATGTCAGAAATGAATGGAACATTCTAGTTTTCGGGAAATTTTTATGAAATTTTCGAATCCTAATGTAAATTTTTAACAATATTTTAATATATAAGATACAGACATTTTATAAATATTCTTAGATAAGAATTTTTCATAGAATCATATTTAATAGGCTCAGTTTCTCGTTCCAATTTACAAAAAAATAATAATAACTGGGTAAACTATTTACAATAACTTTCCAACTTCAAATTGTTCAAAGTATTTTATTCAATAAGTTTTTTGATAAATGAAGCACTTTATTCTTCAATTATATTTTTTAAAATAAGTAAGATATAACGTAATATTATGATATTTATCTGTATCTGCATTGTAGTCGTCTCCTAATGAATATCGAAAAGAAGTAGCGAAATAAATTATAGAATTGCAAAGATTTACTAAATGAACGTATAAAATTTCTTGCGTAATTATTTTTCGTCTGTTCAAATGCATGCTTGTTACTTTTCTTTTTAATTATTTTGTCTCGTCTAGATCATATTTAAAAGTTTAATGCATTGGGCGCATGCATAATTATTTTTCTTCTGTTCAAATGTATGTTTGTTACACTTCTTTTTAATTATTTTGTCTAGTCTAGATCATATTTAAACGTTTTACGCAATGGGGGCATTGCACTGTACGGTAACTTGGGGTGAGATGCCGTATTGGACAAGAAGACATGTCACGTGGTTTTCCTATGCTCAGGCGCTATAGGGAAACGCCACTGTTACGTGTGGAAGAGGCTTCTCTACTGATACTTTAATTCCAGTTTGCGTTGTTTTATTTAAATTTTAAATAGTGATTTTCTATTGCTGTTTCGCCTTAACACCTCTCGTAACTGTCCAAAATTTTAACTCTCTTACTTTATATAATTCCTATGTAGATGGCCATAAGATGCCGAAATGCAAGCGTTTACAAAAACAAATTTTTTTATGCTTTCTATGACATTTCTAAGATGAAATACATTTTTAAATCATACATAAATGTATCAACTTTAACAAGAAATTAATAAATAACAAATAAAAACAACAGGCGATTTTATAAAAAATTAAATAAAAAACTACGGCATCTTCACCCAATCTACCCTATATATCCATTTAGTCAGCGTATCATTTTTTGTATTTTAAATACTAATTTAAATTGAAAAGTGAATTTACTTAAATAGTTAAGTGATTTTAAATATAACAAACATTTATTTTTTATTCTATTTATCCAGTCATGTGAATGTTACAATTATTTTGACTGCTGTATTTTTTTCACAGTAAATAGCTTTTATTTATTCCTGCATTTTATTCACATTCAAAATAAATATTTGTTTGAATTTGTTAGTCAAATTTAGTCAATGTCATGCCGAACAAAATATACAAGGGAAGATTTCTTCAGGATGAAAATCTTAAGTACATTTTATAAAACATGCTTTTGAACGCACCAGACCATTATTCATATCTCTACAAACATATCCAGCTGTTTCTTTTCTAAAAATATTCTATTTTCGGTCTTATTCAATATATGAGAGAAAATGTAATACAGTACTGTCAATAAAATGTAGTAGATTTTATTCTATAAACAACTTTCCACTCTGCATTTTCATTTATAAATATAAATAGAAATTACAGTAATATTTACAACCAACTAAACAAAAAAAAATCTATTAGTCATTTCCTAGTCTGTTTTTTCCAGTTAATTTGGAGTTGATGGTTTTGTAATTATAATATAATATCTATTGCAATGTTTTTCGATTACTTAAGAATGCATTTTCATCTTTATTTCTACTATTTTTTAGTTAAAATAATTAGAATAATATATATTATTTCTGTTGCCAACATCCCTTTTTCTATTAATTTACGAAATGCACAACCATGAATGAGTTATCAATCGAAAGGTTCTTGAGTCGGTTTCTGACATAGTACACTCACATTTCGTTAAAACGTGTTTTTTATTAAAAATTGCTGTTAATTAAAACTTAAATCGGCATTGTTTTCATAAATGAAATGAAAGGTTTTCCTCAAATTAGTGTTGCCACAAAAATAAAATACCGCATTATAGGATGTTCAATAATGATTATGCAAAAATAAATTGTACAAAAAAGATAAAGTATGATTTCTCCGCACGGGTTTATTTTATATTTATGGCTAAGAAACGAAATTGAAATATTTAGAAGAAAAAGACACCTTCGATCGATCGAAGCAGTGATATTTCATTTGTAAAATAAAAAATATGCTTTTTTATATTAGGTTAAATTGTATTTTAACTGCATTCAATTTTTTTTTTCTTTCATGTTTTGTTTTTCAAGAAGCGGATAACGTCATCTTCTAATGCAGTTAAAATACGATTGTTATTTTTTTTCTATCGCGCGTACCTTTTGCTATCTCCTATCAGTTTTAATGTAACTTTGATGAAATCAATGAGACAATATTCTGGCGTGACTAATATTGTTTGCAGATATTTTTCTTTAGAATTTTAAACCTGCATCTAAAAATTATTAGATATTGCTAAAACTTTTTAGACTGCAGTGCGAAATCCTCGCACGAGTCCTCTGGTCTTTATTATAAACCAAGAAGAAAGAAAAATCATGCGTCAAGCCTGGATTATGAAACAGTTTCCAACACATTAAGAATAATGTAACAAAACTTCTAATACAGTGAAAATTGATGTCTAAGTAAACAAATTATGAAACGCATAACACATTTGAAAACCCAATGCAACACTTAACTTCAACAGTCGGATTTCTTTGTGTGACCCTGTATAAGATCTATATATTTGTATGTATATATTATATAGCATTCTAAAATGTACTTTAGGTAAGAAAAACATAACACAATTTAAAAATCCCCTATAGTAAATTCTACAACAAACGGAAGTGTACTAGTTAAAAATAGATTTATTGTAATTATATATATATATACATACAGATTTGAAGTTTTCGTGTTTTCATTTTGATAAATTGCAATATTATTTATTTTTAAACTGACTTTCTCTACTCCGTACTTCAGCACATTTATATATATCTACTAGCTAACCGCTAGGCGTTGCCCGGGCCCGAGATAATAACAATCTGTTCTGTATGAACATGACTGAAATCTGTAAGGCTATCAAAATCAAGTCGAATGAGGCAAACCCGGTCGTAATCGTCCTCATAGAATCCTAGATCAAAAGCGCACCCTGGCGGTCGAAAGTGCAACTAAAATATTTAAGGCTATAGATATTAAGTCGAATAAGCCAAACCCCGTCATAATCGGGCCCATAGACCAGGGATATTCCTGTAGTCCCACCTTCCACCACCAAGGGTCGCAATCTGTTCTGGAAGAAGCTTTTTCAGAACACTGGACCCAAACAAATTTCCTAGTAGAATTGAAATTTAACCACGGGTAAACATTGCCAAAAAAATGGAAATCGCGAAAGTGGGTTACGTAAACGGTCGGTTTCGAAAGGACTAATGTAGATATTTTTAAAAACCCAACGGTGCGTTTTGAAGAAAATGAACGTGTCTATGATCTGGAGTCTACTGTTTATCCGTATTCGCATTTCTGACTGGGGACCGATAGTCGATGCCGATTTTTAAACCTGCGCCGAAAAACGAAAATCGCGGGAAAAAGCAAAGGGGTGTAGATTATGCACGGTATTTTTAGTTTTTCGTATCTTGTTTATAAACGCCAATTCGAATTGTTAAAGATAGGAGAAACCCTTAAAATTTCAAAATTGACTTGTGGTAAAAAGCGTTTCTGAAAGGCTTTGCGTTTTTTTTTATTAAACTAAATATTTCTACCTAAACCAGATAGAACGTAGATGTTTTTAGGTGTGTTTGTTTTTTGTTTGGTTTTTTTAGAGAGCCGATGACAGATTTTATATATCACAGAAAATCGTAATTCGCAAAAGTGAATCCTGTGGAAGAATTTTTTTCGAAGTGTCAATATTCTAATTTTTAAAAAACAAATACAGATGTCAAAAAGGGAATAAATGTAGATATTGTCTGGTATTTTTAGTTTTTCGTACCTTGATCTGAACCGCCGATGCGAATTTTTAAAAAACGCGAATCGGCATACAGAAAATATACTTTTTCGAAGAGTTAACATTCGTATTTTTTAAAAAGAAAGGGGGTTTTAAAAAGGGTAGAGTCAACTCTTTAATTCGGTAACCTTCGTTTTTCCGTATCTCTTGTAGTCCTGCCGATGCAAGACATGGAAAACAGAAAAAAATGAATTCGGTGCTTCTTAATTATTATTTTTTTATTTTTTGTATTTTTATTTATTTATTTATTTATTTATTTATTCATTTGAAACGGTTAAATATGAAATTTTTTCGAATCAACCAGATCGTTCGAGACGTAAAAGGAAGTTCTTTGAGAATATGTAGACGGTTTTTCCGTATTTTCAGCCGTACGCCCATGGCAAATTTAGAAAAAAAGAAGCGGACTGACTCGTGCTTTGTTTCTTCTATTCTCAAAAGAAACGGATAAAGAGCTTCTGAGTATGTGCGCGCAGATTTCGTAAGAGTGATTTTTTATTTGTGATCTTTGATCAGATTTTAATTAATAACTACCCTAATTTTCAAAATAATAAATTTCTGAGACTCAGTTGCACGAGGAGAGAGTTTGGACTACCTAAATCTAAATTTTCAGGATTTCTAGATGGGCTAGATTCAGACAGAGCGAAACTTTATTTTATTAATATAGATACTAATAAAATAAAGTTTCACTCTGTGAATGTGTGTGTGTGTGTGTGTCTGTTGGTGATGGCTAGGAAAATGTAGCCCACCTAGAAGCATGAAAATTTAGATTTCGGTAGTCCAAAACCTGTACTGGTGCACCTAAGAATCAGAATTTTAATATTTTGATAATTAACCTAGACTTTTGATAATTAGCCTAATTAGAATTTCATTAAACATCGCATCGAAAATGCCATCTTTTTATCAAAATGGCTAAAGAAAAGCACTTCTGTTCTCGATTTGTAAACGGAAAGGAACGAATTCGAAATTTATTTAATAATTAGCGAATTTTAAGAAAACTAATTAAGATATCGATTTGAAACTTTATGAGCATATGTAAAAGACTTTTCTGCATCCGACAAGGCAGTTTTTGAAAAATTCGAATTTTTCTTAATTTTTGCAAAAATTTGACGTCGCCAGTCAAAACAAATCCGAGAAAGCTTCAGACAGGGATCAGCTTTCATTAAAAACTTAACTACAAAGAGATCTGTTTCTCTGGCAGTTTCCTCCATTTAGTTTGCGAAAATGAAAGGAAATAATTATCAATTTTTACTAACGAACTTAAATTAAGATAACTAATTAAGATATAGATTTGAATTTGAGGATGGGAGGGAGAGCCATCTGTCGTCTATTTTAGCGTAGCGTCTTCGATATGTTCTAATTATCAGAAAAAAAATAATGATCACGTTAATGTAAGGGAATGTGGTTTTCTTGAACAAATTATTCGGTATATTTGCGGGTATGGGGAGGGAAGGCGTTAAAGCTTTTCTCCGATTAACACAAAACAAATTCCATTGAAGAAATTTAACATTTTTAGCTTCTCCTGTAGCGTTTTATAAATGTTATAGAGAATAACGGAAATTTCAAAAGACAATTTTCGTAAAAATTATAAATTTATGTTCCTAATAAAAGTACACAACCCGTATTTACTTGATACATACCAACAATCAAAGTAAATTATTTGTTGTTGAGCTCAACAGGTACCCATGTCGGATGTTCGTATACAACAAATAGCACCCCTTGGGGTGGAAAGTGGAACTAAAGGATTTTGCAGGGCATTCGCCGCACGCCTGCTATACGGTGCCGGAGGCAGCGGGGACACGTGTCGGAGTTTCGTTTGGAAGGTGTTTTTTTGGAAGAGAGTGCGCCCCCTGGCGATGGAAGTTTGAACTAAAAAATTTTGCAGTATGTGCGCTGCATGCCTACTATACGGTGCCACAGGCAGCGGGAATACGTGTCGTAGTTTCATTTATATGAGGATGCACACCCTATCGGCTGAAAGTGGAAATAAAGGATTTTCATCGCGTGCGCAGCACTTTTAAATAAATAATTTCATACTAAATCGGGTTAGAGATATAAAATCATACAAACTTTAGGTTTGTTTTATTTTATCACGGGCCCGGGCAACGCCGGAGGGTCAGCTAGTATATATAAAAAAAGTTTTTAACGTTGTACCGTTTTATAATTAACATTACTCAAAAATGTCATGGCCATAAATTAAGAATAATTTAAAAGAGATTTATAGTAAAAAACTATGTCTAAAGATTTTTTTTAAACTTTCGGTTTGAAAAGTTGCAATATTATATATTTTTTAAACTGACTTTCACTACCCCGCACTTCATCACATTAAAATAAATATAATGAAAGTTATTAAAGTTGTATCTTTTATAATGAATATTACTCAAAGACTGCATTAACAATAAATTCATTAACGATGTTCCGAAAAAAGAAACGATCCTTTTTTTCTTCAATTGCGAAATGGAAGTACAAAATGATGCATATGAAATGGAGCGTTTCAATTTGAATTTTCTAAATTACAAGAAATATATTTTACAAAGGTATGAAAACTGTAGTGTAAATAATAAGCATAAAAATGTCTGAAAGATTTTTCATTATAATTTTTACATTCTCGTGAAGGATTGAAATACAGACATCAGCCAAATTCAAGCATATTATATTGTGTGAAAAGCTGCAGTGATTGTCATTCAGAGAAACTAGTATGGAAACCATAGTTTTTGCAGACAATCATAATCTCTTCAAGGAAAAATGGAAGTACAAAATGATGCATATAAAATGGAGCTTTCCAATTTGAATTTTCTAAATTACAAGAAATATATTTTACAAAGGTGTTAAAACTTTAGTGTAAATAATAAACATAAAAAGAATCAAAGATTTTTCATTATAATTTTTTCATTTACGTGAGAGGTCGAAATACAGAAATCAGCCAAATTCAAGCATTTTATATTGTGTGAAAAGCTGCAGTGATTGTCATTAAGAGAAACTAGTGTGGAAATCACAGATTTTCGCAAACAATCATAATGTCTTCAAGTGAAAAATTTAAGTACAAAATGATACATAAAAAATGGAGCTTTCCAATTTGAATTTTCTAAATTACAAGAAATATATTTTACAAAGGTGTGAAAACTGTAGTGTAAATAATAAAAAATGTAAAAATTTCTCAAAGAATTTTCATTATAATTTTTTCCTTCTCGTGAAAGATTGAAATACAGAAATCAGCCAAATTCAAGCATTTTATATTGTGTGAAAAGCTGCAGTGATTGTCATTCAGAGAAACTAGTGTGGAAATCAGAGTTTTTCGCAAACAATCATAATGTCTTCAAGTGAAAAATGGAAGTACAAAATGATACATAAAAAATGGAGCTTTTCAATTTGAATTTCTAAATTGCAAGAAATATATTTTACAAAGGTATGAAAACTGTAGTGTAAATAATAAAAAATGTAAACATTACTCTGAGATTTTTCATTATAATTCTTTCCTTCTCGTGAAAGATTGAAATACAGAAATCAGCCAAATTCAAGCATTTTATATTGTGTGAAAAGCTGCAGTGATTGTCATTCAGAGAAACTAGTTTGGAAATCAGAGTTTTTCGCAAACAATCATAATGTCTTCAAGTGAAAAATGGAAATACAAAATGATACATAAAAAATGGAGCTTTTCAATTTGAATTTCTAAATTGCAAGAAATATATTTTACAAAGGTGTGAAAACTGTAGTGTAAATAATAAAAAATGTAAAAATTTCTCTGAGATTTTTCATTATAATTTTTTCCTTTTCGTGAAAGATTGAAATACAGAAATCAGCCAAATTCAAGCATTTTATATTGTGTGAAAAGCTGCAGTGATTGTCATTCAGAGAAACTAGTGTGGAAATCAGAGTTTTTCGCAAACAATCATAATGTCTTCAAGTGAAAAATGGAAGTACAAAATTATACATAAAAAATGGAGCTTTTCAATTTGAATTTCTAAATTGCAAGAAATATATTTTACAAAGGTGTGAAAACTGTAGTGTAAATAATAAAAAATGTAAAAATTTCTCTGAGATTTTTCATTATAATTTTTTCCTTCTCGTGAAAGATTGAAATACAGAAATCAGCCAAATTCAAGCATTTTATATTGTGTGAAAAGCTGCAGTGAATGTCATTCAGAGAAACTAGTGTGGAAATCAGAGTTTTTCGCAAACAATCATAATGTCTTCAAGTGAAAAATGGAAATACAAAATGATACATAAAAAATGGAGCTTTTCAATTTGAATTTCTAAATTGCAAGAAATATATTTTACAAAGGTGTGAAAACTGTAGTGTAAATAATAAAAAATGTAAAAATTTCTCTGAGATTTTTCATTATAATTTTTTCCTTTTCGTGAAAGATTGAAATACAGAAATCAGCCAAATTCAAGCATTTTATATTGTGTGAAAAGCTGCAGTGTATGTCATTCAGAGAAACTAGTGTGGAAATCAGAGTTTTTCGCAAACAATCATAATGTCTTCAAGTGAAGAATGGAAATACAAAATGATACATAAAAAATGGAGCTTTTCAATTTGAATTTCTAAATTGCAAGAAATATATTTTACAAAGGTGTGAAAACTGTAGTGTAAATAATAAAAATGTAAAAATTTCTCTGAGATTTTTCATTAAAATTTTTTCCTTCTCGCGAAAGATTGAAATACAGAAATCAGCCAAATTCAAGCATTTATATTGTGTGAAAAGCTGCAGTGATTGTCATTCAGAGAAACTAGTGTGGAAATCAGAGTTTTTCGCAAACAATCATAATGTCTTCAAGTGAAAAATGGAAGTACAAAATGATACATAAAAAATGGAGCTTTTCAATTTGAATTTCTAAATTGCATGAAATATATTTTACAAAGGTGTGAAAACTGTAGTGTAAATAATAAAAAATGTAAAAATTTCTCTGAGATTTTTCATTATAATTTTTTCCTTCTCGTGAAAGATTGAAATACAGAAATCAGCCAAATTCAAGCATTTTATATTGTGTGAAAAGCTGCAGTGAATGTCATTCAGAGAAACTAGTGTGGAAATCAGAGTTTTTCGCAAACAATCATAATGTCTTCAAGTGAAAAATGGAAGTACAAAATGATACATAAAAAATGGAGCTTTTCAATTTGAATTTCTAAATTGCAAGAAATATATTTTACAAAGGTGTGAAAACTGTAGTGTAAATAATAAAAAATGTAAAAATTTCTCTGAGATTTTTCATTATAATTCTTTACTTCTCGTGAAAGATTGAAATACAGAAATCAGCCAAATTCAAGCATTTTATATTGTGTGAAAAGCTGCAGTGATTGTCATTCAGAGAAACTAGTGTGGAAATCAGAGTTTTTCGCAAACAATCATAATGTCTTCAAGTGAAAAATGGAAGTACAAAATTATACATAAAAAATGGAGCTTTTCAATTTGAATTTCTAAATTGCAAGAAATATATTTTACAAAGGTGTGAAAACTGTAGTGTAAATAATAAAAAATGTAAAAATTTTTCTGAGATTTTTCATTATAATTTTTTCCTTCTCGGGAAAGATTGAAATACAGAAATCAGCCAAATTCAAGCATTTTATATTGTGTGAAAAGCTGCAGTGATTGTCATTCAGAGAAACTAGTGTGGAAATCAGAGTTTTTCGAAAACAATCATAATGTCTTCAAGTGAAAAATGGAAGTACAAAATGATACATAAAAAATGGAGCTTTTCAATTTGAATTTCTAAATTGCAAGAAATATATTTTACAAAGGTGTGAAAACTGTAGTGTAAATAATAAAAAATGTAAAAATTTCTCTGAGATTTTTCATTATAATTCTTTACTTCTCGGGAAAGATTGAAATACAGAAATCAGCCAAATTCAAGCATTTTATATTGTGTGAAAAGCTGCAGTGATTGTCATTCAGAGAAACTAGTGTGGAAATCAGAGTTTTTCGAAAACAATCATAATGTCTTCAAGTGAAAAATGGAAGTACAAAATGATACATAAAAAATGGAGCTTTTCAATTTGAATTTCTAAATTGCAAGAAATATATTTTACAAAGGTGTGAAAACTGTAGTGTAAATAATAAAAAATGTAAAAATTTCTCTGAGATTTTTCATTATAATTCTTTACTTCTCGTGAAAGATTGAAATACAGAAATCAGCCAAATTCAAGCATTTTATATTGTGTGAAAAGCTGCAGTGATTGTCATTCAGAGAAACTAGTGTGGAAATCAGAGTTTTTCGAAAACAATCATAATGTCTTCAAGTGAAAAATGGAAGTACAAAATGATACATAAAAAATGGAGCTTTTCAATTTGAATTTCTAAATTGCAAGAAATATATTTTACAAAGGTGTGAAAACTGTAGTGTAAATAATAAAAAATGTAAAAATTTCTCTGAGATTTTTCATTATAATTCTTTCCTTCTCGTGAAAGATTGAAATACAGAAATCAGCCAAATTCAAGCATTTTATATTGTGTGAAAAGCTGCAGTGATTGTCATTCAGAGAAACTAGTGTGGAAATCAGAGTTATTCGCAAACAATCATAATGTCTTCAAGTGAAAAATGGAAGTACAAAATGATACATAAAAAATGGAGCTTTTCAATTTGAATTTCTAAATTGCAAGAAATATATTTTACAAAGGTGTGAAAACTGTAGTGTAAATAATAAAAAATGTAAAAATTTCTCTGAGATTTTTCATTATAATTTTTTCTTTCTCGTGAAAGATTGAAATACAGAAATCAGCCAAATCCAAGCATTTTATATTGTGTGAAAAGCTGCAGTGATTGTCATTCAGAGAAACTAGTGTGGAAATCAGAGTTTTTCGAAAACAATCATAATGTCTTCAAGTGAAAAATGGAAGTACAAAATGATACATAAAAAATGGAGCTTTTCAATTTGAATTTCTAAATTGCAAGAAATATATTTTACAAAGGTGTGAAAACTGTAGTGTAAATAATAAAAAATGCAAAAATTTCTCTGAGATTTTTCATTATAATTCTTTACTTCTCGTGAAAGATTGAAATACAGAAATCAGCCAAATTCAAGCATTTTATATTGTGTGAAAAGCTGCAGTGATTGTCATTCAGAGAAACTAGTGTGGAAATCAGAGTTTTTCGCAAACAATCATAATGTCTTCAAGTGAAGAATGGAAATACAAAATGATACATAAAAAATGGAGCTTTTCAATTTGAATTTCTAAATTGCAAGAAATATATTTTACAAAGGTGTGAAAACTGTAGTGTAAATAATAAAAATGTAAAAATTTCTCTGAGATTTTTCATTATAATTTTTTCCTTCTCGCGAAAGATTGAAATACAGAAATCAGCCAAATTCAAGCATTTTATATTGTGTGAAAAGCTGCAGTGATTGTCATTCAGAGAAACTAGTGTGGAAATCAGAGTTATTCGCAAACAATCATAATGTCTTCAAGTGAAAAATGGAAGTACAAAATGATACATAAAAAATGGAGCTTTTCAATTTGAATTTCTAAATTGCAAGAAATATATTTTACAAAGGTGTGAAAACTGTAGTGTAAATAATAAAAAATGTAAAAATTTCTCTGAGATTTTTCATTATAATTTTTTCTTTCTCGTGAAAGATTGAAATACAGAAATCAGCCAAATCCAAGCATTTTATATTGTGTGAAAAGCTGCAGTGAATGTCATTCAGAGAAACTAGTGTGGAAATCAGAGTTTTTCGCAAACAATCATAATGTCTTCAAGTGAAAAATGGAAGTACAAAATGATACATAAAAAATGGAGCTTTTCAATTTGAATTTCTAAATTGCAAGAAATATATTTTACAAAGGTGTGAAAACTGTAGTGTAAATAATAAAAAATGTAAAAATTTCTCTGAGATTTTTCATTATAATTTTTTCCTTCTCGTGAAAGATTGAAATACAGAAATCAGCCAAATTCAAGCATTTTATATTGTGTGAAAAGCTGCAGTGAATGTCATTCAGAGAAACTAGTGTGGAAATCAGAGTTTTTCGCAAACAATCATAATGTCTTCAAGTGAAAAATGGAAGTACAAAATGATACATAAAAAATGGAGCTTTTCAATTTGAATTTCTAAATTGCAAGAAATATATTTTACAAAGGTGTGAAAACTGTAGTGTAAATAATAAAAAATGTAAAAATTTCCCTGAGATTTTTCATTATAATTTTTTCCTTCTCGTGAAAGATTGAAATACAGAAATTAGCCAAATTCAAGCATTTTATATTGTGTGAAAAGCTGCAGTGATTTTCTTTCAAAAAGCAAGTGTGTAATCAAAAATTTTCGCAGGCAATCATATTCCCTTTGTCAAAAAAAATTATTTTTCTCCATATATATAAATTGTGCTTGCAAATGAAAGTTCTCTGGAAGTTTTTCCAGAATATATTTATTGTTTATCAAAAGCATGTTTTGTTTGTTTGTTTGTTTGTTTGTTATATATTTTTGAAGAATACACAAAAATTCCTCTAAACCTTAAATATATATGCCTACATACAATACATTAATATTGCTTACATGAAATTATTTTCATTCCTCATATGTAATGTAAACCTTACAAATTTTAAAAATGTTTTCAAAATATATTTTATCTTTTGCCGAAGCTTGTATTTTTTGTGTTACTAAGAAATATTTTTCAAAGTATTCTCTTAAGTCTTCGACAGAATCCTTCAGTTTTAAAGTACTTCAATAAAATAAATCCTAAATTTTATTACCAAAATCGCCTTGATATAAGTATATAACCACAAGTGCGTAAAGAATTCTTTATGCTCTACATAAAAATATAGCAGGAACGAAAAATGATGCGCCCAGCAGATATTATGAAACATCTTTCAAAACATTCAGAATACTTTGATAAAACGTCACAGTTTAATAAGGTGAAAGATGATGTCTAAGTAACCAATTTCTAAACTGCATAACACATTTGAAAACCTAATTTCTGCAATTAACATGAATAGTAGGAAAAATATCTAAATTATTTTGTGTAGCCTTATATAATATATAGTTTTGGATATGTACTACATAGCATGCTAAAATTTAGTTTAGTTAGCTTAGTAGTTTAGTTAGTAAAATTTAATTTCCATCAATGAGCGGAAATGGGCCGGAGATGTTTTGTACATCCCTGTATATAATTTATGGATTTTGTACACAGTAAGTAATATGCAAAAAAAAATGTTAAATTTAAAAACGATTACCACAACTGAAACGCACTTTCAGCAATTATTGTCCATAAACAGTACTGTAACCTAATTATTTTGTGTGCCATGTAAGTGAACGATGTATGCTATGCACAATGCATTTTACACATCACCTCAGTGATATATATCAAATTAAATATGTTTACAAATATTGATTCAATTAATATCAATTTAAATATGTTTAAAATTACCATTCAATTAATATCAATTTAAATATGTTTAAAATAGTGTAATATAAGTAAAATACGCTTCAAACGATTTTCGAAATGGACCGTAATATAAGGGAATTCTTTTCAGTGTCACTGTTTAAATGCACAATAAATGTTATGCACACTATATTCTATAGTGAGCATATAGTAGTGCACCCCAGAGTTTGTTATCAATTTCAGTATGTTTTAAATAGTGTAACATCATTAAAATACATCGCAAATGATTTTCCCCATAGACTGTAATGTAACGGAATTATTTTGATTTTCCCTGATAAACGGATTACAAATGCTACACCCTTCATTTCCAATACCGAACATTCTATAGTAAATCTCAATAACATATATTAATTTTATGGAAATCTGAGTATATTTACGCTAGTTTGAGATGGACGGACAGATGGCAAACATACAGACAGACAAATCGAATTCGTAAATACTTTTCGACTTTGTTGGTAAGTGTTTAAAAAGATTACCATGAATTGTTAAAAATTTTGCGATACATTTGTAGTATTCAAAAAGATTATTCCATTGATATGTAGAAATAAATACATTCACAGAAGTGAAGAACTATTTTTATGACTTGCGTAAATATATATAATAGAAATGGAGAAAATAAGATTAACCCTTTCAAGGGCACCGGTATATTATATATACCACTTAATTTTAATCCCAAAATGCCACATTGACACCAGAATTTTATAATCAAATTTTGAATTTATAAGGTACATGAGGAAAAGCTTTTACTTAATTTAAAATAAATTCGTTCGTGAATCCTGGTGTCAATCAATCATTTCAATATTTTAGCTACAAGAGTACTTTGCCCCTGAAGGGGTTAAATCAGTGGCGGCTCGTGACCTGCTCTCTTTGGGACACTAAATTCACTGCTGAGAAATTTATTATTTTCACACCGTTATTTTTTACAAGGAATATTGTCGTTGTTTAATGGTACAACTTTCTGCTAATATATAAATCAAAGATTTTTTTTAAATATTGTGGTAACAAAAGAATAAAGTTAGCACATTTAGTGTCCCAAATAAAACCAGTCACGAACTGCCACAGAATAAAATATATTTTTGCGAGAAAATATCTCCATTTAAAATTTCCAAGCGCTTTGGAACTATGCAGCGTAATTTAACCACTTAACAGTTTTGCCCGAACGCCGCATGAAGAGTTTACTTTCTTCTTTACGAAAAGCTTATGGACACCTGTAACTTTTAACAATGTTCTTCGGTTTATTAATATGCAGGCATATATATTAAGGATAACTTCTCTTATCTTGTATTTATATATATATATATATATATATATATATATACACAAATTATATTATATATATAAATATGAAGAAAAAAGAAAAACAAACGTTCTTTTAAAAAAACTTTCTTCGCTAGTCGCTTTTATATTTCTTAAATTTTAATATTTTTGTAACTTCTAAACTTAATTGTATGGTCTCTACAAAGAGTTTTTGTTTATGAGATGGGTTCGACAATCGGCGGGTTTTGCCTGTCACTGTTTTTGGATCTAATGGAGCTTTTTATTTCTTAATTGTTAAACTTTTATTTTTTCTAAACTATATTAAATATATTTTTATTATTTGTATTTAGTTATTTACTATATTTTAATTAGTTATTTTCCACGGCTCTCTATTGCCTTGCAAGTCGCTTACATTTAAAATGGAACTAAAGTTGCCAAGCAACTAGGAATTATTCCATACAGCTCTCTACATGTTCCATGTTTTCTATTATATAAGGCAAATATTTTAGTACGGAAAAGGTGGGCCTTATTGTGTCGAGAAAATAAAAAAATGTAACTTTGTTTCACACACGGAAGCAATTACCTAAAGTAGACATTGAATTTGAATGACCTACAGTTCGATTGAATGTTCTGGAGTTGAGTTTCGAATACTATCAGTAGAACTCTCAAAAATACCATATATGACTGTACAGCAGCTTTATTTGTGTACAAGTTTGCTTTTTTGTGAGAGTTCATTAAAAACAGTTTATATTGCTTTTAACAAAATATTTGAATGACCTAAGCAAACGTATAAAAGTTGTAGTAAACTCATTAACGCAAAACTTTCTTCATTGGGTGTTGAATGAATTTAGCTACTGTATCCGAGTTACCATTACAGATGTAGACAGTAGATAGATGTGACAAATTAAAAACCTATAAACTTATTATGGGAATATAATCAAAAGTTATTTACATACAAAGAAGACTTTTAGAGATACAATCGTATGTAATTAACTCTATCATTTTCAATAACCCAGTACATACTTATATACAAGCCAATAGCTACTTACTGCTTTGAAAAATGCATATGAATTAAAAATTTTGAAAATAAAACTATAACAAATACATAAGCAGGAAGTAGATATGTATACCTATATCCAATAAAAGAAGTATATGAAATAAAAGTGACGAAAGCAAAATAATATGATATTCATGTCTTCGAGAGAAAATTTCAGTCATTGAAATGAAGAAATGCATTGCTTTGAAGTATAAGTATGTATTCTGATTCTTCTATGATTTCAGCAGCTTGGAAAATTGTGGTCCATTTAACTAACTTTTTAAATTGTCTTCCTTCAACAATTTGCCCTAATTTATGGTTCGTTTGTTTTAGCTTATTAATGCCTACTTTTTATTTTTATTAGAGTTTCGTTCATCTCACGAAACCCTATTACTCCCGCTCCGTTGTCTGTCCGTCACAGAGACATTCTCAAAAACTATATAACTTATAGAGTTGAAACTTTGTGTATATAGATGAATACCAGCTGTGAAGAGCTCAAAATATTAAAATTTGAAAAATTCGTATTATTTTAATAGAGATAAAAAGCCGAAATTCTAACAACCTTTTCTTATTAAATTTAAACATTTTTCGTTATAGCAGATGCCAAAAATTAAAAATCCACGATGAAATTATTTCCACAATAATTAATTTTCTGTCATACGATTTCCACGTGAAAAATAGTATGAAATAAAAAGTTTCACTAATTGAAAAAAAGATAAATATGAAATAAAATTGATTGACGTCATAGTGGTAATAAAACGGAAAATGGCTAAGATTTCTCAATAATACAAGGAGTATGAGTATGTGTATGTACACAAAGCAGATTAATATCACGTCATTAGAGAATTAAAAAGAAAATTTGACGTCATATTGGAAGTTTAACGAATTTTTCAGATGTTTGAGAATAATACAAATCGAGTATCAATATGTGTAATATAGAATAGTAAATATATGAGTTTGAGAAACATATTGAATCGTGATAAAAATCCGATTATGGAAATATTCGCATATTTTAACATTTTGAAGGTGTACAATTTGTTTAATTTTGAAATTATTTTTTTAATATCGCATTTAGTCCGCATGACGGATATTATTATGACAGAATGTAATAGCGGGCGTCGCCCGCTATCGGGCTGATTTAGATATTCGAAAAAAAAAATAGACAGGTAAATTTTTACTTTATAAAAAACATAACTTTTTTTTTCGCTAAATGAAATTTATTCGAATTTATCAAAGAAAGGATAAAGTGTTTTGAAAGGAATATTAAACGAAACCCTTTGAACGATCTTTGATCACACTTACCCACTTGTTTTGTTGTTATTACTCATATTATAGAACTCAAAAATATGTTTAATAAATGATAAGCCTCAAATGTTAAATTTATTTAACGTAACTCAAGCATTATAAATTTTATTTCTTATTAGCGGATCTAAATTACGTATTATTTACAGCTATTGGGGTATTAGATTTCTATAAGTAGTTCAATTTTTATTAGTTTTTAATTTACATAATCTGCAAATCTGCAAAACAGTTATATAATTTATTTATTTACAGGATGTCTAGGATTTATACATAAATATTTTCCCAGAATGTGTTTATAACAAAAGCTGTATTATTTTGCAATTTTTACTTTAAAACATTCCATACTTAAGATAATTACATACATAAGATACACTTATGTACCTTTAAAACAGTAAGAGTTTGATGGAAGTTATAAAATATACATTTCTATTTCTGAAACTGTTTTTCTTCTTTTCCTGTATGTCAGCTGTAAATATGATTCTATAATCCAAAGGTAGAATTCAATGGACATGACAAGAATCACGGATCCTATAGAAATACACATTTCATATTACAACGTCAAAATACTTTTGTGTAGAATTATCTGCATAAAAAATGTTTCCGGACATCTCCGGAAGAGATTTTGTGTCAAATGTATAACTTAGTCTGCCGGATGAAAATGACTAGATTTAATATCTAGAGTTTTCACTAGGGAGGTTATAGAATCCTTTCATTAATATAAGTTCCGAATTCGTTTATAACTGTTTCTATGAAAGTTGTTGACTTTTTATTGCATACTTATTTCATATATTATATATTGCGTATTTCACCAATTACATATGGTATTTTCGAAATAAAAGTAGTATTACCATATTTATTCCTCTTTTTTCGCAGTTTCTTTGCCATTTCTTCGCTGCGGAAAGTAAAGAATGCGGGAAATATGCATTTAACAAAAATAATTGGGATATTCATTTTTCTAGGAAAAAAACTTAAAGTAAAAAAAATAATAGTGTTGGGCAGAATGAACGATTTTAATATTCTAATGAATAATTTGGGATGCGCAAAAACATAGCTGCCAACCTTCGTATTTTTTAAACAAATACTGCGAGAAATTTTGTAAATGAATAATACTCTAATTAAATTACATAAGGAATCTAATTAAAATATAAGATTCATTTCTTTACAAAGTTTCTTGGGGGTATTTGTTTTGAATAGAAAGAAGGTTTGCAACAGTAATTTTGCTTTTTTTTTTTTTTTTTTTTTTGTACAAAATTTCCAGTAACAGTTAATTAAAAAAACACAAATGTTACAACCTTCAATAATTTCTTCTAATTCTTGGTTTACTTCTTTAAGCGTATTAGCGCATTAATCATCTATGATTTGCGCATGCCTGAATGATTGATTCGAATGACAAAATCATTCATTATGATTTCACTACAACATAATGCGTATCTTTAAGGTGTATGTGTTGCAATTAAATTTTCATTAATGCAGACCCCATCAATGACATACTTCGCGCATTCCTGACCCCATCCATCCTTTTCATAGGACCATAACATACTGAAATAAAAAAACACTTTATTTCTGTTATCGAATACATTCAAGACAGCAAAATTGAAACATACCGGGATATGTTTCAAGCACATGTGTGAATTAGTATTGTGTGTGGGAATGGGAGAGAGCGAATTAGGTAAACAATAAGACCTTAATCACAACGAATATTCTACTTTAATCTCAAGATAAAAACAGACAGTTAATGAGACATGAAATACAAAAACAATGACTAGAAAATACTTTTTACAGTTGATTAGCTCAATAAAAAATGTGGCGATTTGCCTATTTTACATCAATAATATAAAGGAAAAACACAAATGTTTTCTCTCATTAAATACAGATAATCAGCTACTTACAGATGATATCAAGCAGGGCGGTCGCTCTGCCAAGCCAAGCTATAAAAAACAAGAACGAAAAATCATGCGTCAAGCATAGATTATGTAACCATTTCCAACGCTTCCAAAACAATTTTACAAATCATTACCGTTTAATAAGCTGAAAGATAACATCTAACTAAACAATTTGGAAAACGCATAACATATTTAAAAACGTAATTTCAGGAATTTCCAACATATACATTATTCGGAAAAATATCCGAATACTTTTATTCAGCCCTGTATATGATCTATAGATTTGTATATATACTACATAGGATGCTAAATTTTAGTTTAGTTAGGAAACGCGTAGCACAGTTTAAAATTCTCCTTCTGGAGTTTTTGTCAATAAACGGAAATGTGTTCGCGAACTTTTGTGCTGCCCTGTATATGATCTACAGAATTTATACACACCAAGTAATAGACAAAAAGTGAGTTAAATTTAAAATCGCGTTCAGCAACTTAAAACGCACTTCCAGGAATTATTGTTAACAGACAGTAGAGAATTCTTTTGTGTGTCCCTGTAAATGAACGATGACTGCTATACACATAATATTCTGTAGTAAGCCTCTTGTAATGCACCTAAGTGATATATATAAATTTCAATGCGTTTAAAATAGTGAAACATTATTTTAATAAACCGCAGACGATTTTTCTCCATAGACGTAATGTAACGGAATTCTTTTAACTGTCCCTGTAAAGTAACTATAAGTGCTATGCACACCCTATTCCATTTTAAGCTTCTTGTAATGCACCTTAGTGATGTATATCAATTACAATGTGTTTGAAATTGTATAACATCATTAAAATAAACCGCAAATGATTTTTCCCCATATACCGTAATGTAACGGAATTCTTTTGAGTGTCCCTGTAAAAAAACTATAAGTCCTACACACTTCAGTTGAAATAGGGAACATGCTATAGATGGCGACAATAACATATAAAAATTGCAGGGCAATCCGAGCATATTTACGGCAGTTAGAGCACGGCCTGATGGCAGACAAACCGAAGTCATAAACACTTTTCAACTAAGTTGGAAAGTGTTAAAAAAGCGCCAACACAAACAACGCCAAGAACTGGACTTGAGACCGTTACTGCTTACTTACAGCAATCAACTTCGCAATGTTAAATCGACCAAACATGTCAGATTAAAATATCAGAAATCAAATGAACCAAGCCTCATAGAAAAAAAACGAAAACTAAAAGAATCAAATGAAAAAATTCTTCAATTTGAGACCAAACTCATCTTCATAAGTGATTTATAAACAGAGATATAGTTTTTTTTTTTAAACGTCGAGTTACTTAAAATGATCACTATTTATTTCGTCAAACTTTTTTTTTCGAACAACCTACAGATTAAAATATAGGACAGAAATGAAAAAGGATTGCATTTTTGGACAATTAATAACCTAATCTACGTGCTGTTATAAAATACAGTGAAAAAATAAATACATTTCTATCCTTAATTAGCAAAAAACTGTTAATTAACTTAGCAACTAAAAAATTATGCCAAAACAGAGATAAAACCCCGCCAACGACGGTGTACCATCTATATTATAATAGCACAAATCAGTTACGGGTTAATCATATCAAATTTCATCTGCAAGTGAGCCAATTTTTCTGAAGATATTTTTTTTAATAAAACTTCATAGTTATAAGAACACACATTTTATCAGACAATTAAATGTGACTGCAAATTGTGGCTGATGACTGTTTCCAACAAGAATAAGAATGAGAAATTGCCGAGTTAGAATATCGATCTGGGTGGCTTAGTGGTAAAACGTTAGCACGGTACGATGAAAGTCACAGGTTCGAGTCCTGGCGCAGATCAATTTCTCACTCATGTTGGTTTAGTGCATTTAATTGTTTGATAAAATGTGTGTTCTTATAATATTGTAAAATAAAGTAATCAGACGTAGTGTTCATGCTTTTAATATATATATAAAATTTACATTTTTAGAAAGATCTTAAAAAAAAAGTAATTTTGAGGGAAGAGGTATCCTCTAAAATGTATACATTAAGAGTTATCGGCATTTAAAATTTCTTTCCAAACGTAAACAAATTTTTCGAAAAGGAATTGAATATGATTAATTTATTTTTTTTTAAACCACGGTAAAGGACAAGCATTTCGTTCGCAGGCAGATCCTTTGACGTCATTTTTTTTATAAATTAATGGAATCCAGTTGTTAAATTGTTTTTGTTTTAGAAGTTAAGTTTCCATTTAAATTTATTGTAAGAGTACAGTGTTTAATTAAATAAAATATTGTAAATCTAAGAAATTGCTAAGATATTTTGCTTTTTTCACCATTAACTACGTTTTATAAAGATTCGCCAATCAATGGGATTTAATGCTAATAATAAAAGAGCATGATATCACGTTTGATTTCAAAAGCAGCGCTGACGCGCTATGTACATATTCCATTTTTACTCATCTCATGGATTAGTCAGTGATATTTTTTAACGAAGGATAACAAGTATTATAACAAGCCACATTTAGTATGTTGTTTTTAAGGGTGTCATTAGTTTAAATGAAAACTGTGCTGGTATTTCTAGTTAACCCTTTAAACAATAACTGAAAGAATAATGCAATTTTACATAACATTCTCATGTTAATTTCATAGAGTAGATTATTTATATTATGTATAATCTATTTTTTTTAAAAAAGAAGATATCTACAAAAAATAACTTTTCAAAAGTAAAAAAACAGCCAAGCTTAAAAAAAAAAAAAACGAAAGTTGTGGCTAAAAAATGGTGTGATATCAAATTTCCAAGCTTTTATTATAGTACTTATTTAACTTTTTCCCATTAAATAAGTTATCATATATATAAGTCGAGTGCTACGTATATGTTAATAGAAATCGTTTTCTCCTGTACTAAATACATCCTAACGTGTTTCTGAAAATTCAATTTTTTTCAAATTATGTATGATGGGCTTGGCGGCCATTTTTCCATATTTCTAAGCACCCAAATTTCTAAAGTAAAAGCGTAATATGTTTGCAATGTAATATGTTTATAACAATGTCGAACTTCAGATTTTAACTACGGACAGATAAATTGAGGAAGACTGATATTTTGATAAATTGATTTTTACTACTTTGAAATGATTAATTACTCTAAAAAATAAATCATTAGATAAATCCTTAAGATAAGTCATCATTATTTTAAGACACAATTTTCAGAACATACAAGTCCATAAACGAAACGCTTAAAATATTTGCTTAAGTTACAATTTTGAACTTCGGATAGGGGTGCTTAGAATTTTGTGAATAATATGGAAAGATGGCCGCCAAGCCCATCATGCATAATTTGAAAAAAATTGAATTTTCAAAAACACGTTAGGATGTATTTAGCACAGGAGAAAACTATTTCTATTAACATATACGTAGCACTCGACTTATATATATGCTAACTTACTTAATGGAAAAAAGTTAAATAAGTACTATAATAAAAGCTTGGAAATTTGATATCACACCATTTTTTAGCCACAACTTTCGTTTTTTATTTTTTTTTTAAGCTTGGCTGTTTTTTACTTACCCATCATACGTAGTATAGGGTAAGTCTTGTAATCGTTTTGAAAATCGAAAAAAAATTTTGACGGATTTACACGTTTCCGACACTGGAGATTCCGAAAAACATATTTTTAGAAAAAAAAATTGCCGTCCGTCTGTGTGTCTGTAAACGCTCTATCTCCCGAAAAAATTGAGATAGAGACTTGCAATTTGGTATGTACTTAGTATGTAATAATGGGAAGAAGCCTATTTCATTTCAATAACCTCGATTAACCGGAACTATTTCTTTCGGACTCTCGAAATATTCGTTCGGATAAAAGGTATATAAAATTTTTCGAAGTTGTTTATTTTAAGTAATGAGTAAAAAAGAAAATAAAAAAACATAAATTTTGCATAAAGCATGAAGTCGATCGGATAATTAGTTGCCGAGATATTTAGAATCCTATTTTCTACACTCTTCGGTTTTTCATGACCCTGTATTTCATCCAAATTTCACTTCAAAGATATATTTTAATTGGAAATTTGACGCTTAATCAGATGCAATAAACTGCTAGTTAATAGGATTATTAATTTTGGAGTTATAAGGAAAAACCTCTTTTGAGCAATTCAGTAATCGAGCCTTTAAAGTTTATGACGTCATCAAGCCACGATTTCATTTGAATTGCAATGCATTTTATAAGTAGTTTACACATTTTTATTTTAATATTTTAGATTATGCATATCCATGATGAGTAAGTATTACGGTGGCCCCCAACGACTAGTTTACTTTTGAAAAGTTATTTTTTGTAGACACTATATACAGTTGATATACTATATACATATAATATACAGATATTATTAAAACGGTTATTATTAATAATGACCGGTTATTATCAATACTAACCGCGGTTAGTCTTAATATATATTTTTTTATTATATATATTAAGATATATTTTATATTTTTTAATATATGTATATATATGTGTATATTTTAATGTGCATTATTCTTCCTTTCTTAAAGAGTTTTTGCCATAAAAAAATCTTATACATTATTTAAAAATTCATTAAATATAAGAAATTCTAGAAGTGTTTCACAAATAAAATGGAAAAATGATTATTTTTTATATTACTTTTTTTTTACAGTCAAAAATGAAAGTTTTTTATGGCTCATAAGGACATAGGGCATAAGACATAGGGCATTTACTGTGAACAAAAGCACATTAATCTGGGGTCGTTTGGTACTGTTCCAAGTAACTGCACTTTTTTTCTCTGACACATTACGTAAAACATTAACACTCACTACGCAGAGTACTTTGAAATAATTTTAATACTTCCAAATCTCTTCAGGCAAATGAATAACACTCTCTACGCTCTTTAAAAGGACGCTTAAAAGATGTCATTATTGAAGCAATTCGAAATGTAGTACTTAATAAATTGTGAAGATAAAACATAGTCAATTACTATATTGATTTTTAGTTCATTTATTACAATATAATTTTAAAATTTTAAATTTGTTAATGCTTAAGTATAATATTATTTACTTTTTATATTGAATACTAAAAATTGAAAACCATTTGAGTCGTTTCAAAAAAGTTCAATCGCAATGACTCAAAATGTGAAATAAATATTTACTGTTTTAATCTTTGATATTTTGGCACTATTTAAACAAGCAATTAAGTACTAAACACCTTTTAATACCACGTACGCATTGTACTTGGGGTAAAGACGTTGAATGCACAGAAATTTACTACCAAAAATTATCAAAAACTAATGATAAAAATCAGGTATTTGTGACTGTACATATATAACGTTATCAACATTTTGGTAATTTTGGACACCCCCCCCCCCTTTAGATATCATACGTTATCATTCCTCAAACTCACCTCCTCCCCGGAATAATATCGTTATCAATTTCTAAAAATTCTTTTTATTTTCACTTTTTTTTAATGCGTTTGCAGTGATATACAGGTATGATAATATATTTACTATTCGCATACTTTACGGATTCAAATGAAGAAAAGAAGTCAATAAAATATCACTATTATACATATGAAATAACTTTATATCAAATAATATCTAGAAGAAAGGGTTAATATATAAAAGTATTTAATAATAGCTTATTGTCACATAATTAATGCATTCAAGAGTAATGTTGTCTTTTTGCATATGCTCTTCACAGGGAGGGTGAAAGCAGAACTTCTTATCAACAAAACAAGTGAACAACATAACTTTTTTTTTCTTTACTGAACTAGTAAACACAGCAAGTATCATTTCAAACATATTTCGCACTTAGTTTCTCTAAAAGCGAATTACATGTGCATAGGCAGAAGAACAGTTATGCCGAATGTTGGTGTATTCCATATTTTGGAATGAAATTATTTTATAATATTTTAATGCCCTTAATAATAACTGTATATTTTCATAAAAATATATAAGAGAAAGAAAAAAGAAATAAATAAAAATTTGTTTAGATATCAAAAATGATAATGATATCAAAGACAAACCACCCTCCCACTACAGATATCTTACGATATCAAGTGACAGACCCCCCCCCTCCCCCCTAATGTGATAACGTTATATATGCACAACCCCTTTATAGTATTTCTCTCAGATTCAAGTCCAACATTAGAAAATAGTATCGGGTTCTTATGAGATATATATACCAGTGATATGATATGCATCAGTTAGTCCCAAGTGCGGCCCGCGTGAAACCACTATAATCTAAAAGAATTTTTCTCCTTATATTATCGCAGAAATTGTGCGATGAAATAAGGCGAGAATTTATTTCATCATATAACGTTCATTGAGATAAGAATAGTCTCCACCAGGGCTTTACGAATTTGATAAAATCTGGTAGTCCTCGAAAAAATTCTAGTCGCCGCAAGTAAAAACGTTTCATCCGCCCTCCGTCATTCAATAGCGCAAAAGTTTTTTAGGAATTAATTGACAAAAGCTAATAGCAAGCATAGTTTAGAATTATTAGTTATATAGTTTATAACAGTACATAATTTAGAAAGATAATATAAACTAAGTTTTCTAATGGAACTTATAAAAATTATATATTTCTGGAAAAGAATGAAAAAAAAAACATTCTGTAAATTCTGAATTAATCGGCATGTTTGGGGAAAACTGATAGTCAATTTCTTCAAATATCCGGAAAGTTGAGTATTATTTGGAGAGTGGGTCCATCATCGGTGAAATAGTGAAGCAGGAAAAGAATTTTTACGTATATTCCTATCAGAGCAAAGCCATTAAATAATAAGCCCAGTCAGATAAATGGGAAACTTTTCGCAAGTTGAAAATAGCGCCATCTAGCGGTTGGGAGTGCTGCATTCGGCACCAAGAATATTTTAATAAAATTTTGCTTCTAAAATTAAAGCTTAAAATAAGGAGTTCATATTTTCTAAGAAAGTCGTTTGTAAATTCCGGTGTCAGTCAGTAATTTCACATTTTACGAACAGAATTTGTCTGTGCCGGAAAGGGTTAATTGCATAGTGATGTAAATTTCCATCACTTTTTATTTAACTTTTAATAAATAAATCAACTTCTCCGCCACCACTATATTTATATAGAAATATTAATCCAGTAAATTTCCATAATTTTTTTTCATTATAGTTTTAGCTTTAATGTAAAAGATCCCAATAATTAGCAAGCTTTTAAAGGAAGTGCATAAACAAAACATCGATAAAAATCGTATAAAATATCGATATAAATAAATCGTATCGTTTCTCTGCGACGCACTTCTGTTTTGTCCGCCTTCCGCAGCAGAGGTTTGGCGCTAGTGTGTCGCTTACAAATTTAACACTATCTGACTGGGCTTATTATTTAATGGCTTTGTATCAGAGTCAGTCAAATAATTCAGATTTTGTTATTTTAAAATTTGGATTTGAGGAAATAATTTATGCCAAATTAACAATAAAAGTTTAAAAAAATTGTGGTTGCAATACAATTTCTACGTTTATTTCTTAATACAGGGTGGTTATAATATAAGTATCTTTATTTGAAACTGTCTGTAGCTTGAAGGAACAACCCGAATGAAACGAAAATCGGTACACTTACTATTCGAGGAGGGGAAAGAAGAATGGAACAGTAAAAAAAAAAGTCGCAATAATCGCCAACAAATGTTTCGACGGGACCTTAAAATATATTGTGTCGTGGAGGTGCCGCAAACCTATATTGACATAAAAGATGGCATATCACAACATGTGCGAAACATCACTCCTGATGCGTGCTATTCTGCAGTTGAGCACGTCATGCACCGCCTGGATTGAATTCTGCAACAAAATGGCCATGTGGAACCTGAACTTGATCAACACCGCCATTCGAGAGCGTAACCACATTCACTGTAACATTTTCTCATAAATTAGTTATGCCATCCGTTTTTACGCTTTAATTCTTTGTTCTTATATTACACATTACATTTCACACTCAAAAGAGCCATCTGTCGGCGCTTACTGCAACATTTTTTTTTATTGTTCCATTCTTCTTCCCCCTTCTCGAATAGTAAGTGAACCGATTTTGGTTTCATTCGGGTTATTCCTTTAAGCTATAGACAACTCCAAATAGAGGTAATTATATTATAACCACCCGGTTTTTTGCAACTTTGAAATTTCTATAATGAAACACCTTATGAGAATTTTAAATTAAAATGCCGTTTCTGCTCATTTATTAGGGTAATTTTTGTACTAAGGGGTAAAAAAACGCTAGATTAAATAACTTGGTTTCCAGATCAAAAAACTTGGTTGCCAGTGGCGATCTGGCGACCTCATTTGTCAAGGCCCGGTCTCAACCATTGCTTTCGAAATAGTTAACGCGTCTTACTGGGGTTTGTATGTATGTGTGTTTGTGCACGTCCAAGCATCCCAACATTCCTACTCATTTCATCATTTCTCTGGATATTGGTACAAGTCTAGATTTTTTCGATCGATGTTAGATCATAAACAACGCCGTGTTTTTTTTTTGTTTTTTTAATTAAATTAAATAATAATTTCTTCTTACAAAGGGCTTGTTGATGTACTGTGCATCCTACTTGTATTTCAATCTACCACGAAAAGCACAGAAAAAAAATGTACTTTTGTCTCCGTACTGATTGGACGTTCTTTTAACTATTTTCTGGAAATTCCTTAGCTTCTTTTCATAATATATTTAACATTAGAATGTTCGTTCCATTCATTTTGATCTTGACGAATTAAATATATGTTGATTCGAACCAGAGATTTCTTCAAAAAAGAAGTCAAATTTATACCGTACAGAATTCCAATTTAAATTACTTTTATATGACTTAAGTAAACTATTCGACCTCATGTTAAGAGGTGTTTTTCCTTGGTATTATAAGACAAAGCTTGAGAACTTATTATTTGTTTGATGTTCTAAGTTTATTTTAAAAAACTTTTATTTAATTCAAACTTAATGTAACTTGATCTTTAAAGAGCTAAGCGCATTTAACGCAGGCCGCAGTTGGACCAAAATATAGATGAAACGTCTCTTTTTGTATCAAATACTTCAAAAAGAATAATTTGATTTCGAACTTAATTAAATACTATTTGAAGTAATACGTTCATTAAATTTAAACTCTATTTTATAAAGCATTTCATATCAACAGCTTTTTTTTAAAAATGTAATGCATTGAAAAAAACAATGACAGCCTGCAATTCCTTCACTTCAAACTGTGTGTAAAAATGATATAAGATTAAATACATGTTTAAAAAAATGAAGTTACAAAAAAAAAATACTGTGTTTATAAAATTTCTCATAAAATTTGAATGGCAAAAGATATAAGTACACAATATACACTATATTAAAAAATAAGGCATTACATATGTGTATAAAGCTTCCTAAAAAGATAAAAACTTTGTACTTTATTCATAAATAATTTACAGTAATTCTTCTAAAAAGGTTTTTTTATGCAACCATTATGATAATCTAGATTTAGAAAGTAAACAGATAACTTTTGCCAGTATTGAGACTTTAGAATAAATATTTAGTGTGACCTATTTTCTCAAAATTTATAAAGAACTTCTCTTTCTCTGCTCATTAAAAACCTGTCACTGCAAACACACGGTGACTTCTGAAAATTTTTTGCGTGTTCAGAATATGAAATAAATTACAATTTTCGCTCAAGTGCCAGCTTTGTCACGTACAGTTACTGTATTCATTCATTATTTCTAACTTCAAATATAGAAACATAATTTAAATCGTGTAAAAGTACAAAAACATTTAATGAAGCTAGAGAAAATAAGAATTTTAAGAATGATATGAAAATTACTTAGCATTTACACTAACGTTTATGCTGTTTTAAGAAATGATAGCATTATACAAAAGTAACAGAAACATATTTTTAAAAGTAAATGAATATTTTTTTTTTTTTTTATGTATGCTGTTATACAGGGGGGTTCAGAACTCTACGTCAAAAATGTAAAGGCAGGTAGAGGGGACCTGAATAAGTAGATTTCGTATGGGGATGTGGGTGCGAAAATCCCGCGTTGAGGCAGTAGAGGGCGCAGTTGATTTCGGCAGATCAAAGCGTTTCGCTGGCTTGAATCGTCACTCGCCGCACGGATTTCAAGCAATATGCATCGTTACATAAATACGGAGCTTGGCGACATGCATTACATGTATTGGGTTGCTCAAGGAAAGGGAGCGACTGCTCAAAGGATGTGCACGTCCAACAGCTTTCGGATTTTTCGAAGGACACTCCTCTACTGTGCTTAATACTTCTTATTCTTCTACAGCAGGAATTCTGCGATATCTTCCAGTGCCCGTATCACGCCTGAAAAGATAAAATGATCCACCCGTGCACAATTCCCGATGAAGAGACTCAAATATTCGGCGATCTGGCAGATTCCTAATCGAGAATCGTTCCATGTACATCCTTTGAAAAGCCGCTGCATTTCCTTTCGCATCCCCATACATGAAATGCATGTCGGCAAGCTCCATATTAGTGTACGATGCACATTGCTCGAAATCCTGATGCTCTGAATGACGATTCAAGCCAGCGAAGTCCTTTAATCCGCCGAACTCAACAGCGCCCTCTACTGCCTCAACGCTGCATTTCTGAAGCCACATTCCCATACGAGATCTGCTTATTTAGGTCCCCTTTACCTGCCTTTACATTTTTGACATACAGTTCTGAACCACCCTGTATTGTAGCATAAAATGGAAAAAATAATGTGAACATGCTCCATGTTACAAATACATACGTTTTAAGGAAGGAGCCCTCAGCCTTGAATTTAAACCCAGAGATGGCAGGTGCATTTTGACCAGTGGAAGAGAAACAAGTTGGAAATTGTACGTTAAACGTGACAAATAAGGTGCGTTCGTAGTACAACTAGTTTCATAAATATTCAGATCTTGGTACAACAGCTGTTGCATTCTTATGCAAAAATGCATGAATACAAAATTGTATTTTATGTGTAGATTTTCAAATTACAGATATTAATTTTATTTTATGAAATTAAGTTTCAATACACTTTTATAAATAATTAATTACAATTTTATTACATTAAAATAATACTATGCGCAAATATCCAATACAAGACAATGTAAAATATCATCGTTATTGTTTCACTGAAAAAATGAATTATATCCGTCTATTATTATATGATTAATTTCTGTAATAAAATAGTACATTTAGAGATGCCAACATTTTATCTTTCGTTGACATTTACTGAAATTCCAATAGGAACCTTAAGCGTAGCTTTGAAAATTTCAGAACTTGAAATCTATATTTAGACTCTTTTTTCATTTAATATCTGTTTCTCCGGAAACATCTATCCAAAAAACTGTCGGTGGATTAAAGGTTTGCTATAATTAAACAATTTTAGTATAAAAATTCTGTTTTTAAATTCAGTAATACGAAAATAATATGACTCCTTCTTAAATAGGACGTAATCAACATGGCAACTTTAGAATCATTAACTATATAATGGGATATCATTGAATTAATTACGTATGATAAGATTTAATAGAATGAAGAAAACTTTAATTAATATCTTTTTAAATTTTGATTCGATTTTAATAAAATTTGAAATGACTCTACAAAATTCTGAAACGACTATATATATTAAATTTCAAGACATTCGGTTAGTTAGTTTTTACGCTGTTAGATGTGGAGAGACGCACATATAGACAGATCAGACGACGGCTATAGGTGCTACGTATTTGCATAATTAAGAACGCACCTAAAAAGAGGAGAATTTGTTCTACACAATCAATTTTGATGCTGAAAATTAACAAAACTACACATTCATACATTAATGTTAGTTGAATGTGTAGTTTTGTCAATTTTTAACATCAAAATTGGTTGTGGAGTATGGATTCTCCTCTTTTTCCTCTTCAACTGGTCTAAATTCAACTGTCACTACTAGTAAAAATATATAGAAAAATCCATATAATACGAACGTCAAGTTCACCTATCAAATTTTATAAAACACAATGTAAACACATTGATAATTTACGTTACTATCGAGGTGCAATAAATCAAACCACAGTTTTAAAACATTAAAACTATTAGATGTTAAAAATCCATATTAATAATTTCTCTGTCTAATCGCAACCTTTCTGTCCTGAATTTCCTCATTAATTCTGTGCTTTCTGACATATCCAGTATCGATAAAATACAATTAAAAATATATAGAAAAATCCATATAATACGAATGTCAAGTTCACCTATCAAATTTTATAAAACACAATGTAAACACATTGATCATTTACGGATAATTTAATGGATTTTTAACATCTAATAGTTTTAATGTTTTAAAACTGTGGTTTGATTTATTGCACCTCGATAGTAACGTAAATTATCAATGTGTTTACATTGTGTTTTATGTCACTTCTAGGTTTGATATCAAGGCTGATTGATTCCCCTTCAATCAAACATATGGATTGGCTTTGAACTATCCGGACACTACTCTTGTCCTGGCATCCAATTGCACGAATTTTGAGGAAGGCCTTATTGATTTTAAGGTCTACTTTAAAATCATGCCTTAAGATGCATAAACTCTCAACATTTGTATTACTCTTTATGCGACCCAAAAATGAAAGAAAGAAGCCTGTATGATTGCAGAATAACGAGGGACATGTATTCTTCTAAATAATGTTTTTATATTCAACAATAGGGGTGAGAAAGTGGCAGCTACATGTTTTGGTATAAAAACAATCAAAAAACGAAAATACATTTGATGGAGCCTAATATTTGAATATTAGATAATTTATATTCATTTTTTATAGAAAATATAAAATTGGTATTAGAGTTATAACTGTACATTACTTTTCATAATTGCATTAAAACTTACATTAATTTCTTTTCATTTCGAGTTCGCGTTGTAGTATTTCGGGTTCGGGTTAAAATATGTCGAGTTCGGCTTAGATCGCGTGTCGACGAAAATTATTTTGTAAGGTTGCGGGTCGATGAATTTTTGTTGTCTGGATTGGATCGGGTTGCGAGTTGACTTCCAATGCAATTTTCGGGCTCGGGTCGAATACGACCAGACCCGTGCAGGACTTTATTATACAATATCCACTTTAAACCACCCTATTAAACAATTAACACTTTTCCGTGTTGCTCAGGGGAAAAAATTATATTCGCCACTATACATGCAAGTTTCATTTTCTCTTTTCCATTTGACTCTCATTTTTTGACACTTTTATCGCTTAGAAATGTAACTGACAAATACAATCTGTAAATTTTTCAGACATTGAGAACAAACTATACATTACGAGATATTATGAATTATGAACTCTGATGTTTCGTTATGAGTTAGATTATTGAGCCAGTTAATGAGAGTTTGTGGGTTGTGATAATGGTTAAATAAAAATATATTATTTAAAGTTACTTTACTGTAGCAAAATATGATTGATTTTCTGAAAAAATATTTTTATTATGTACCAGTAAACATTCATAATGTATTATTTAAAAATTTCATACTGGAAGAAAAAAAAATTAAGCATATTGTGCAAATGCACGGCTAATTTTGTTATAGTAAAAGAAAATATGTGTATGTATCAGTGTTGTCAGGTTGGGGATTTTGTTCTCAGTTTGGGGAATTTTGAACGGTCATGGGAATCTTTTGGGGACAAGTTATTATGGGAAATGATTAGGGAATATCAACATTTTTTGTAAAAAACATGGGAAAATTTTTTCACTATTTCACGTTTCCAGGTTAAACCTTACTTTTAGTCACCTGGCAACACTGGATCTGGGTTTGTCTATTCCGGAGTAGAAATTTATCAATCATTATCAATTAATATCCTCATGCTCGTGATTTACATTTTACATATGTTTTAAGTTCAAATATGTTATGTATTTAATCCTAATATCTATTTATCTTCTTGGAATTCGTATTATTGTCTTTAAGAAAGAAATTGATCACAATAAAAATGTTGTTTCACAAATTCTTTCTTTCTTTCTCTCTCTCTCTTTTTTTTTTTTTTTTTTTTTTTTTTTTTAAGGCGCGATTTGGGGAAAAATATTTAAGCTTATTATTAAGCTTATTAGATAATTAATTTTACAAAAAGTAAATTTAAAATTTACTTTTTTGAGTAAAAACTGAGTTGGGGAGTTTTTCTAATAAAAAAACTGACAGGGTTTGTACGCTTTTGCCCCAATTTTTTAATAGGAATTTTCTATTTAATATTTAAATAGCAGAAATTGTAGACGCCTCGTTTAATTGCAGAGTCTGTAATATTTTTCTGCATTTAAATAAGGCAAAAAATGTGGTAAAAGCGTACGAATCGTGACTGATTTGGGGAGAATTTTTTAACATTTGGGGAAATTGACTTTCTATTATCGGGAAATATTGATATATATATTTTTTTTTAAACAGCTATAATTTTTTAAATGCAATTAAAACTGTAAAAATTAAAAATATAAATATTATCCTTTGCTTCTTAAGGAAAAATAACAAATACTAGACAGTTGAAAAGATAATGTAAAGAAAAAAATTGTTTTGTTTAAGATCTTGAAACCTGCAAAAAGAAAAAATTACATATCCGATATGGACTAACAATATAAATACAGAACAAATGAATTTAATGAAATACATTCGCCTCTATCGTTTTAGATTTGAAACAAAGCATGAATAAAATATCACAATACATAATGCGTTTATTTATTTCAACAACAATTTATAAAGTAAAACATTTTCAGAACCGCTTTTCTGATTTTAAAACATAAGAAATAAAAACAGAAGTAAAGAATATTAAATTCACATTTTTTTTGTAAAGTAACAGGGATACGAAAGTATTTGCAGTATTTGAAAAATAAATATTTACAGATAATTAAAGAAAAAAGTGATTCTGCTTCTAAAAGATGATAGTATATTGTTGTTCTAAGAACGTGAAAATGGTATAAAAGGGTAGATTAGGTAAATATTTATTTTTAATTCTATGAAAGGCGAAATTTTTAACATTTTAATATATTGTTTAAAGAATGTAAGTAATAATAAAATATATGATAGGAATAAAAAAAAAAAAATGTCATATTCCAAAATAAATCTATTTTCTTGGCTGAAGCAAAACTACTTTTTTTTGTATTATAATTTATAATATTACTTAAAGAAAGAATTTAAAAAATGCAATTAAAACAGAACTTAAAACAGAACTTAAATATAAATACAAAAAATAACTTTAATTAAACTTAATAATAACAAAAACATAATATATATAATCGAAGCTTATAATGTTAGAAATCGTTCACTCTTCCGATAAAAAAATGTTTTATTTAATAGTTCGAAAGAGGAAGACATTTTCAACATCTAATAACAAAGTTTTAATTTTTAACAAATAAAAACAATAGTGCAGCTAAAAATTTCAAGCAATGTGATACATTCCTCCCAGGTTTTCTCTAGATATTAGTAAAACTACTTTTGTGAGTTTGTTCCTAAATTTACCAAATTATTGATCCTTATATATTATTTATCCTGTCAACATCCCTTTTACTCAGAAAATACAAATCGCAGAACAACGAATGAGATACCATATGAAAGGTTTTAGAACAGGCTTCTGACATAGCCCACTTAACAATTCGTTAAAACATGTTTTTGATTAAAATTTGCTGAGAACTAAAAATTAAATCGGCATTGATTTCATAAAAGAAATGAAAGGTTTTCCTGAAATTATTGTTGCCAAAAAATAAAATACCACATTATATGATGCTCATAGCAATTATTATAAAAAACACCGCACGGGTTTATTTTATACTTATGATTAAAAAGCGAAATTGAAATTGAAATGTTTAGATTTATATTTCTAAGTCCCATGGTTTTCCCGAAGCGGATGACGTCATCCTCTAAGGCAGTCAAAATACGATTGTTAATTTTTTTTCTCGCGCGTGCCTTTAACAATCTTGGATCAGTTTTTACTCTAACTTTGATGGAATAAATTAGATATTTCCGCTTGACAACTAAATGTTGTTTGGAGATATTTTTATCCTTGCTTTTTCTTTAGAAGTTTAAACCTGCATCTAATAAATATTACTTCTCTATTATCCCGTCGACCACTTTTCATAACAAAAAACTATCGCCAAATAAACGGAAGAACGTTGCCATTGGAATATCAAAAAATAAATAAATAAATAAAATATAAGAATTTAAGGACACAATTGTTATTTTAATTAATAAAATAACTAATAAATCAGTAAAACATAATGAAAAATACACGCAACTGTCGAATGTAAAACCACTTGATGACGTAACAAACACGTATAATGCTTCTGACATCCATTAAATCGGACTGCATTTTTGGCGTTTAATCTTACAGTTTGGCGATAGTTTTTTGTTATGAAAAGCGGTCGACGGGTTAATAGAGAAGTACCTAAAAAATATTAGATTTCAGTGCGAAATCTTCGCACGGGCCCTCTGGTTTTAAATTATTATTATTAAAAGTTACAAACGATAACTCCTTATTTCCGAATCTACTGAAATTAAAATTATGAAAAAATTAGGAATAGTAGGAGTTTATGTAAACTTAGAAGAAAATTATAGCGATTATCCTACGTAACATAGTTTTTGAGAAAATCTCATTTTTCCGGAATACACAAACATTACTTTGCGGGAAGTTGAGGGACGCTCGAGGTACTTATCAACGCGAATCATCCAAGGATTGTTGATAATGCTTTTTGTAAAAGATCGTTGGCAATTTGCCGAGATATTAATTATAAACCTAATTTGAAAATTGCGGCCTTTTGAAGCGCACTTGTCTATAATGTCAAGTTTAACCTTTGTACAAGGTCTTTGTTGTAAAGTGAGTCATATTGATAAATATATTCGACGTTTTCCTTTCAAATTGATTTCAATTATTGAAGGCAATTGTTGAAAAATACTTCATAGAATAATTCCTATAATTTCCTAGTATATATAGCTGTACACAGTCATACGTTGTATAGTGTTTTACGAAGTCTTACTATTATTTTAACAACGATATTTTTTAATATTGTAGGTAGTAATTAATAAATTGATTGTACGAAATCCTTTGTAGGCGAGTGAAACTCGCACTTGACCAATTATTATTCGATGAATACCTACAGCAAACGAGTTAAATAGAGGTAGCACTGTACTTTTGATAATAGACTGGGGTTTCCACCGAATTCCTAAATGGTTATCTTAATTGTTATGCTTATTTTATATAGCGCTGTTAAAAGTATTTAAATGGAAAATAATTTCATTAAAAAATAATTGTAATTAATTTCTGTGATTAAAATATGAAAACCTTTTTCACTATTAAAAATTCAAACATCAAAGACTTTACTTTGACCCACTATCATGACTATTCTTTAGTACTATAAATACAAGTACAGTAGAGCGCCGATTATCCGGAGCGGTCGGGACCGAGGCCGATCCGGTTAACGAAATATCCGGATAATTGGACAACTTTAAAAAAACGGCTATGACAATGTTTTTTGGGAACCAGACCTTCACACGTTTTAGGACTGGTAACTGTAGTAGTGCACATTTTAGCATATTACAAATAGAATTGGTGAGTTTAGAAGTTATTTTTTAACATTTTTAAAATTTTAATTTCTATAAAATTGGTACAAAGTGATATATAGAAGTACACATAGAAATTATTACATATATATATATACATACCTGTTCAATACATACCTTTACAAAAATTCATTGTGATAGTGAAAAGAAATTCTTCATAGTCTTCTGCTTCATAGAGGACATTCTTTTTTGCAGCCAAATCCCTTAATCTTTTTAAATGCAGTAATTGAACGGGATCGGCTGGATTTACCGTTGTAGCCATTCCATCGCAATTTCAAACGTATTAAATGCTTCTGTGTCTGTTGGTCCTCTAGATTCTTCATTTCCATTTCCATCTTTTTCATCATCCGCGCATTGCGCTTCACTATTTGTATTCTGAATGTTCAATATTATTTCTTCGTCGTTCAAAATTTGGAAACCGGGTTCATTCTCGTCGCTTTCAATCCATTGTTGGAAATCTTCTGCGTTAAATCCAAAATGTTCCCAGTCCACATAAAACTTTCACTGCGAATTTCTTCATTGCTTTCTTCCATGGATATCCTATTTAAAATATTGTTCCAAGAGCTTTCACTGTAAAAAAAAATTCGGAACGTTTCAGGAAATTATCCTGAAACATTTTGCATATTTTACCGGAATTTCAAATTTCTTTATGTCTTACGTCAATTACGGCAATAATTCGTGTATTATTTTTGAAAATCTTTTTATGCTTCATTATTTGAATTTTCATTTTATCTGTAATACGAAACTTAATTGCTTAAATAAGACACTGAATAAAAAAAGTATATTGATTATTGAAAATTGGAAATGTTTCACTACTTTGTTATGAAAAGTAACAGCAAAAAGCCGTGGCATCTTAATTCCACCACTTTTTTCCGGAACCTTCGGGAAATTTTTTTACAGTGCTTTAATGTGAAAACTTTTTCAAGATGTCAAGAATCTGCAACCATCATGCAACATTCTTTCAAGTCAACTTGCATTGTAGTAGAATGGTCAACTTCGTCTAATAAAAGTTTCCTTAAAAGCTGTTTCCTGTACAGCCTTTTCAGTGTTTCTATTACACTTTGATACATCGGTTGTAAAAAGGAAATTACATTCGGTGGCAGAAAAATGACTTTAAACATTCCATTTTTGCGTTCGAGTACGTCTTCGTTTGGATGAGAAGGTTCATTATCTAAGACCAACAGAACTTTCCTTGATTTTCCGATTTCTTTTTGATGTATTTTTACTTCAGGAATAAAGTTTTTTTCATACCATTCAATGAATATTTCACAGTTGATCCACGCTTTACGCTGATTTGTATAGACAACAAGCAGCGTTTTCACATTTTTGAAGCATCTAGGCTTTTTTGAGTGTCCGAAGACTAACAAAAAAAATCTATGATTTCCAGTTACATTAGCGCATAGTTAATTGAACAATCCGGTTAATCGGAGTCCGGATAATCGGCGCTCTACTGTAATTAAATATGAAATTAAAGAGTAAAGATGAATACATATCGTCTTTTTTTAGTTTTTTCAGATGTTAAAAATCCCCATGAAAAATGGATGTTACTGAAAAAAGATATTTGGAACTGATTACAGAAATTAGAAAAAAAATAGTTTTTTAAGTCAGTAAATATATACACATAAAAATCGTTTAGTTATAATCTTCGATAATTGCTAAGAACCAATATTTTTTTTTTTTTTTTTTTTTTTTTTTTTTTTATAAAATCAGAAAATGTCACCGATTGTACTCTAAGGACGTTTCTAATTGCATTGAAAGTAAGACAGTAAATTTACCTGTAAATTTTTGACTTATTTAAACGCCTTATTCATACATAATTTTTGTCAAAATTTCTATTCGTTTTTTATGGTGGAAGTTTGCCCCGCCGGTAATCAGGCCCTGAAAAGCTGCTATTTCGAATTGAATTGTGCATTAAAGTCTGATATTTTCTCCTTTTTTTTATTCTTTCCAGAGTACATTAAGATGAAATGCACTGATCCATTTCAAAATTATCCTTTTTTAACTGCTCATAATCAAATACTGAGTTACGTAGAATGCATTCGTGTTTCCCAAAAATTTTACCTATTTCGAAATCCCTTAATTTTTGTACAGGGACCACAAGGTACGCAGTCCTCGTGCTAAAGTATTGCGTCCCACAAGGTACGCAGCGTCTAATATGTACAGATTCGCATAGAGCACGTCAATATGAGTGTTTTGAATGGTAACAAGTGGGGTCCCCGAATATAGCGTGATAGTCTAATTACAGGGTGAAATTATCATAGCTGCGAACTTTTACGCTTTTTTCCTACCACTAAAATTTTATAGTAAATTTTATGTTATTAAATCTCCGAAATCACGGGATTCAATAAAGCAAAAATTTCTATAAATTTTTAGTGGTTACCACAAATTTGCATCATCATCTGGGGAATCTTTCATGTTGTACACATCGTCATTTGGAATACCCACTATCGGATTCTTCAATAACGTCATAGCTGCCAACTTTTACGCTTTTTTGATACCACTAAAAATTTATAGAAATTTCTGCCTTATTGAATCCCGTGATTTCGGAGATTTAATAAGGTAAAATTTACTATAAAATTTTAGTGGTTTGGAAAAAAGCGTAAAAGTTGGCAGCAATGATAACGTTCATCCTGTAATTAGACTATCACGCTATATTCGGGGACCCCACTTGTTACCATTCAAAATACTCATATTGATATGCTCTATCCGAATCTGTACATATTAGACGCTGCGTACCTTGTGGGACACCCTGTATTCATTTTGTATGTTAGAATTACACATTTGAATAACTATAAAAACTAATGAAGTATTCCAAGAAAAAAAATAAAGAAAAATAAACTAAATTATCAGATTTGAAACCATTTTTATGAATTCCTGATAGAACGTTTACGTTGGTAATATTTGAAATGATACACTGTAATCTTGAATTTGATCTGCACTGACATGAGACTTAAATTCAAAATAAGTAATCGGATTTGGCAGAAAACTAAAGTAAGTAAATTTAAACTGAATTTTTTTACTTGATACAGTTCAGACAAAAAGACATTTTTTTAGTTTATTTTTCTTGTTTTATTAGCACAAGAACCCTAATACTTTTCTACGTCCTAATTGAAGGCATTTTAGTAAAAAGTGAGCGATTCCTTAAGTGAATTGTTTGAAACCCTTTCTTTGAATAGACAATGACTAAACCTAAACAAATAGTGATTTAATTGTAAAATACATCTAAAAATATTTTTTAATAAAAAATTCGCAATATATATTTCTTAAATATAATATTTTTATACCTAATTAACATATTTTTAAGAAAAGTTTTAATCCCTAAAATATATAAATATTTTTAAAATAAACAATATTAAAAATATTTTCACTAATCTATATCTGAAATTTAAAAAGATACTTTAAAGTAAATTTAGGTTTGATACATGTGCAGAGTGGTCAAAAATCATCGAAGAAATAAAAAAAAGACAATTATTTTGAAAAGTATACACAGAACAACACGATGCGGCTTTTAAATTAATAGCACTTACGTAAAAAAAAAAAAGCATGAAACATGACAAAAAATATTGCATGAACAGCCATATTTACAGCCGTAAACTGAGAATTTAGTTATGTTATTTTACAGCTGTTCAGTTTATGCAGTGATTTAGTAAATTTGCTGCAACTGAATACGGAATTCCGTGATCTATCCTCTTAGAAAATCATATAGTCGAATTCTTTTCTAAGTCTCTGTAAAAAAAAACAATACCTGCACTTTCCACATTCCATAGAAAGTATGTTGCAATACACTTCAGTAATGAATATCAATTACATTATATTTGAAGTAGCGAAACATCATTAAAATAAAATGCAAAGAATATTTCACATACTACGCCATGCAACAGAATTATTTTGTCTATACCTGTAAAAGAACAATAATTGCAAAACACTTCATTTTCAGTAGAAAACCTGCTGAGGTACATTTCAAAAACACATATATATTTTTTGGAAATCCATACTTACGAGACTAATGTCCAATGGACAGACAAACGGACTAACGAACCGAAGTTATAAACACTTTTCCGCTATGTGCAAAGTGTTCAAAATTGAGAAGAGATTAAGTTTAAAATGCATGCAAAAATGTTCATAATAAATCTGTCGGAAATATTTTCTCAAAATATTTCCGAATTGTACCCGTCGGTTAAAAAAAAGAGGACACTTCATAAGATTTAATCAACAAAATATCCCAGAAAAAAAGGCAAAAAGCTATTGGACGAGAAATTAATCCTTCTACTAATTTATGTTTAAATAAATAAGCTTAGGTGGTCGTCTTTATACTGAAATTAAAACTGACTCTGAAATTTTTCGTAAGAGCACATTCTTTTGACCTGACATGTGGATTTTTTGGTAGACTTTATCTTAACTTATTAAACGGAAGTAACTCGGCGAAAAAACTTAGGAATAATTAACGTTTCAAATTTTCAAATGTTTAATGTTAAATGCGTTATTAACAATTGTAAATCAAATTTCAATACGTTAAGGTTTTTCAAGCTTAACTCGGAAAGTACATAGAGGAATGGGGAAGCTATTCGCATATTTGAAGCTTCTAGAAAAATATTTCTGTTAAATGTTTTATAGCTTACAGTACATATTTTTTCTTATATTGATTAATATATATATATATATATATATATACAGGATGAACATAATTAAAACTCAACTACTCAAAGCTGACTGCAGTCGAGAGTATCATCTGAAAAAAAGGTAATTTGGAATACGTCTAAATGAAGAGATGTGAAAAACATTTAGCAGAAGAAAAATTTATTTAAAGAATGGTCACCGTAGAGCGTTTTCTAATACAATTTCGGGATATATCCAAATTTTAGAAAGCACGTGATGTATCTACTCGAGCACAATGTTACGTAAGATAAGAAGGCGCAGTGAATCTCTTGTCAGTCGTGTGCATCTTCCACGGAAAATGTCGTGCAGATTACAGAATCGTGGTTTACTGGTGAAACTTTTTCATCAAAATGGTAATTCCGCACTAGAAGATTTGCGGAGTTTCGAGCTATGAAAAAAATTCTCAGAGGTGCAATGACTGCAAATGAAACATTGTCAAAACTCAAAGCAGTATTTCCCGTCACACTCTCAACATTTCCAAGAATTTGCTTACCATGACCGTTGATCATGTCATTTTGTTTTTCAAACGGTACTTGACAATAATGGTCAACATATTGAAAAGTATTTGCCGCGATAAACAAATTCTACAGTGTATGAGTTTGTATTTTTTTACATTATTGAAAAATATCAATAATACGCTCTGTGATGATCATTTTTAGATTAATTTTATTTCTGTTAAGTGTCTTTCACATCCTTTAGTTTAGTTTAGACGCACACCAAATTACACGCTTTTCTGATGAGTTTGTTTCGACTATTAATCATTTCAGACAGCTCTGATTAGGTGAACTTTAATTATGTAGACCGTACATATTAGGAAATCAATATTCGAAAAAATGTATATTGTAACGTACAAAATTTTAACAGGAATCGATTTCTAGAAGCTTTAATATCCAAATCTAAAATTTATCCTCATTCCACAGTGTAGTTTTTAATTATTCTTAAAAAATACATGCAATTCGTTTTGCAACTATTAAAAATTCATTTAACATTGGATATTTAAAACTTTATATGTGCATAATTGCTAAATAAACTCACCGAATGGCTTCCCGTTTAGTATTCTAAAGTATATTTTCTAAAACTCCTCATTCTACGGTGTAGTTTTTAATGATGCTTACAAAATACATGCAATTCGTTTTGCAACTATTAAAAATACATTTAACATTGGTTGTTTAAAACGTTACATGTGCATAATTGCTAAATAAACTCACCGAATAGCGTCTCGTTTGGTATCCTAAAGTATATTTTCTAAAACTCTCATTCTACAATGTAGTTTTTGAATGATGCTTAAAAATACATGCAATTCGTTTTGCAACTATTAAAAATTCATTTAAGATTGGGTGTTTAAAACTTTATATGTGTGTAATTGCTAAATAAACTCACCGAATGGCTTCCCATTTGGAATCCTAAAGTATATTTTTTAAAACTCCAAATGTGATATCAAAACTAGATATTCATATTGAAAATTTAAATGTTTATAACAACTTCCGTATGGATATGTCCGTCTAAGCTTATGCTGTGATATAAACTGGAATAATATTATATAATTTCCTGTCAAACGACTCTTTCAGTTTTCTTTCTGAGGCAAGTTGGTAATTGAAATGTATGAGGATTTTTTTATTTTTTTTATTTGCCGACTGTATATGATTCAAAACTAGCCTTATCCAAAAAAAGAAATCGTGTTTTCTCTATTCATCTATCCTGTTAGTGAACCTAAACCGAAAAAAACACTACAATCTGTAACAAAACTAGTTTTATTGTTTATTTCTGGCACTATAAAAATCTTGGTTTACTTTGAAAACTCGCCTTATATATGTGAAATTCAGGATAAAAACATGGCCTACCAAAATTTTCTTTTTCGATAAGGCGAGTTTTCAAACTCACGTCCTTCATATGCACACTTATTAAGCATTTTCTCTTCAACTCGATTTAATATTTTTTAAAGCAACTTATTAATTTTCGTTTTCATTAACTGCATTCTCAGTTCTTCTAAATGCAATGAAAACATATTAACTTTCCTTTGAATATTTCTCCTAAAAATTATTTTAATATAAAAGTTTATTACTTACTCTTATGGTTAGTTATTTCTATTTCACATCAAAATTCCCTTTCTCAAAAGTTTCTTCTAGATATTCACTTCAAAGTAAGTTTCAGTAACGAAAAAGAAATTCTGACATCGAAAATTCTTTTATTCAAAACTGATCCAAAGAAATCAATCGAACTTGGTATCTTTCGGTCGAAATTCAGAAGTCTTTCCTGTTTTTCCAAATGTTACTCCACTTTCCTTTTACATTATTTCAAAATAAAATGAATATTTTCTCAACTTTCCCCAACCTTGATAGGAAAGGGAATTTAGAAAAACAAACATGGTCTTTTCTGAGCGGATTTAGAATTTCTATCTACAGGGCTTTGTTACTCTTTTTCAAAAGAAATAAGAATTGTTTGAAATATAACTGCCGTACCAGATATGCTTTTCACTTCTATATCAAAGCTTTGGAATTGAAAAAAAATTCCATATTATTTATTGATTTCCATTAAATAATAACATTCGATTTGTTTAATTATTCTTTTATAAAAATTCAAGTTTCGTCATTTTTAACACTTTCCAATATAGTTGAGAATTGTTTAAGAATTACATTTGTCTGTTTGTCTGTCTGCCATCTGTCTGTCTGTCCGTACTTTAACTCGAGTAAATATTCTTGGATTGTTACGAAGGGTTATGTTATTGAAGTTTACTATGGTCTATTAGATATTGAAGATGAAATGTGTAGCAATTGTAGTTCGTTTATAGGGACACTCAAAAGAATTCCGTTACTTCACAGTTTATGAGGAAAAATCGTTTGCGGTGTATCTTAATATGTAACATCATTTCAAAAATATTGAAATTGATATATATCACTCAGGCGCACCATGAGATGCTTGCTTTAGAATAGGGTGCGCATAGCATTCATCGTTCATTTACAGGGACATACAAAATAATTCGGTTAAACTACCGTTTATAAGCGATAATTGCTGGAAGTGAGTTTTTAGTTGTGGTACCCGTTTTTACAAATAACTATCTTTTTGCGTATTACTTGATGTGTATAAATTCTATAGCTCCTGTACAGGGCTGCAGAAAATATCTGAAATACATTTCCTTTTATTGCTGGAAATTGCTGAAGGGGAATTTTTCGACCGTGCTATGCGTTTCCTAAGGGTATTAAATTTTAACATACTATGAGTATACATACAAATCACTAGATCATATACAGGGCTGCAGAAAAGATCTGAAATACATTTCCTTTTATTGATGGAAATTGCTGAAGGGGAATTTTTCAACTGTGCTGTGCGTTTCCTAAGGGTACTAAATTTTAACATATTATGAGTATATATACAAATCACTAGATCATATACAGGGCTGCACAAAAAAATTCGTATATTTTACCGACTGTTGATGTTAATTGCTGAAATTGTGTTTTGAAACGTGTTATGCATTTTCCGAATTTTTTACTTAGACATAAAGTTTTAATTTATTAAACTGCGAAGTTTTGTTTCAGTGGTCTGAATACGTTGGAAAGCGTTTCATAATTTATGTTTGACGCATGACGCATAAATTTTCGTTTTTGTTTATTTTTGCATTAATTTTTAACACTTTGCAAAATAGTTGTTAACACTTTCCTATATAGTTGAAAAGGGTCTAGGAATTCGATTTTTCTGTCTGTCTGTCTATCTGCCTGCCGTCTGTCAGTGCTCTAACTCGCGTAAATATACTCGGATTGCCTTGAAATTGATTTATGCTCTTAGGGTGTACAATGGTATGTTTGATATTGTAAATGAAGTGTGTAGCATTTATGGTTCTTTTACAGGCACACTCAAAAAAATTTTGCTACATTACGGTATATCGGGAAAAACCGTTTGCGGACTATCTTAATTATGTTACGCTATTTTAAACATATTGAAATTGATACATATCGCTGCAATGCACTACAAGTCATTTACTGTAGAAAGTGGTGTGCATATAATGTATCGTTCATGTACAGGGACACTCAAAAGAATTTGGTTACATTACGGTATATGGGGAAAATTCATTTGCAGCGTACTTGAATGATGTTTCAATATTTTAAACATATTGAAATTGATACATATCATTTATGTGCACTACAAAACGCTTACTGTTGAGTATGGTATGCATAGAATGTATCGTTCATTTACAGGGATACTCAAAAGAATTTAGTACAGTGCTGTCAAAGAACGATAATTGCTGGTAGCTTGTTTTACGTTTTGACGCGCGTTTTTAAATGTAACTATTTTTTGCACATTAATTGGCGCATATAAATTCTATAGATCATATACAGGGCTGCTCTAAAGGTACATGTCCTTTTAATGACGGAAATTGCTGAAGAGGGATTTTCAATTGTACTAAATTTTAGCATACTGTGTAATATACATACAACTCTATAGATCATTACAGAGTACTGCACAAAAGAAATCGGATATTTTATTTGATTAGTGGTAGAAATTTTTGAAATTTGTTTTCCAATGTGAGTTTAGTAAACTGTGAAGTTTTGTTACAGTATTCTGAATGTGTTGGAAAGTGTTTCATAATCTATGCTTGACGCATGATTTTTCGTTCTCGTTTTTAATTAGTTTAACTGAAGGAAACTGTCCAATTTGTCTCAACCACAAATAATTTGTTTTTTTCAATTCAGGATCAGTGGTTCGTGCGTCGCATCGGTATGTATGTACTTTCATACCTACATTCATACGTTGACCTTTTATACAGAAATAACGATTTAAGATAACACTAAAAGCGCTTTAACGAATTTCCTTCTAAACGAATTTCATAACGGAAACGCAGAGGAAAAATTCTTCATGACTGTATAATATTCAAAATCAGTTTCAGTGGGTTATATATATTTCATTCAGTTAGTGCACTGCTAAAAATTTGGTTTTACGTTGAACAAAATTTTAATTCTGCAGTATCTACGAATATAAGATGTTAAACATTTTCTTGAACATTCCTAACTGAATTAAACTTTTACATACTATGTATAGTGTCTTAAGAAGTCTAGTGTCTTAAGAAGTCACAAAAAGCTAAAAAATCGTAAAAGCGTATAGAAGCTAAAAATGAATTTTCAACTACGTTATGCGTTTTCTGGCTGAACTAAATAGATATATCTATAAATGTATAGATCACATGCAAGGCTGCACAGAAGAATTCTGTTATTTTTCAGAACTGTACATGGCAATTGTTGAAATTGGGTTTTCAACTGTGTTATGCGTTTTAAAAATTTATTAACTAGACATTATCTTTCACCTTATTAAACTGTGAGGTTTTGTTACAGTATTCTAAACGTGTTGGTAAATGTTTCATAATATATGCTTGAACCATGAATTTTCTTTTTTGGTTGTTAAAAATTGAAGTCATTTTTAAAGTGAACAATTCATTAGATTTTGGATTGTAAAGAATTGGTGGCTTTTATTATTACTCCATGCATACCATGGATTGTTTCAACTTTGAACTAAAAATTTAAAAAGTTGTTCATCAAATTATCTGTATAAATTTTGGTAAAAGCTACCGCAGAATTCGTGGTTTTATTATATAAAATATTTATATTTCTACACATAACTACACATAACAAATATCACTATGCATTTTCAGGAGCGTTAAATTAATTTTTTAATGACATAATGGGTCACAGGTATAGTATACACCGAAAAGAGTTTACTCTCGAAATTGAAATGAAAAGAGAAATGTAAAATTTTATGCATAAAAATAGTATGTACATTCATTGAACTCTAATGATGTTATTTTAATGACGTTTCATTTCTTACGTTGTAAAATTAAAACATAATAAAATACTATTTGCTGTTATACATAAACCATGGATTAACATACAAGATTGGACAGTTACAGGAAAATCTGTAATGGCCAGCAGCACTAGCGTCACTAGTGACAAGGGGGAAAATCTAACAAGCTTCCGATATTTACCTATGTATATAAAACCTGTTTATGCTCTATGTTTTTAATATCTATTCTTTTCTCTTCGAGGCAGACGATTATCTTCAAATTGTCCATGGGTGCGTTGGTTAAGTTTATTTTTAAGCGACTTCATTTTAATTCTTTCTTTTATTATTATTTAAACAACAGTTCTTTTCAAACTTTTTCAGTATCTCTAAACATGTTAAAATATGTCAGGCAGAATCTTGTCTGTATACAAATCGGAATTTGAAAACTTTCGTTTTTCGCTGTTCCTACAAAGTTGAAAACGTAAACATGTAACATTTGAAAAAGGAAAGATGATAATAAGGTAGACATTCAAAAGCGGAAATATTAATGTAGCTTGCCAGATGATCAATACCATCTTCCTAAATATATATCCATTTAATTATGTTTGACAAATGAAAGGTTTTTTTTCCGTAAAATAGTGTTTTAATGGGACTTGCTATTTCAATCGATTTTAAATATTTTGAAAATGCAACATTCACCACGATAATTACGCAATCAAGCTTTTTATCTTATTCCCCATTATTATTTTTACAATTGAAAAAATACAGCCGTACATACATAGTACATCTTTTCATTCAAAAAGCTCGTAAATCATGTACCTGTATAATTTTTGTATACCTGAGCGCTAGAGGTGTAAACATTAAAAATAAATGATCAACGTGAAATAGCACAAATAAAAATATATAAAATGGCAAACAGCTGTTTCGAGCCCCTAAAGCTCCATCATCAGTGCTAAATTTAAAAGATTCAAAAATCGATTCAAAAGTTTAAGCCATGTAAATATACTTGCGTCTCCCGCACGCGCCCAAGATTGAATGACGGTGAGTTTTTCAAAAAACAAGAGCGGAGTCAGGAAACACATGTGACGTAGGAAACCAATAGAAATGCCCGACCAGACTGGACGAGTTTAAGTACGGAGGAGAAAAAAGGGAGGGAACGAAGAGAATGAATTAAATGAAAGGTATATTATTTTATATTTTTTTTTTATTTGTGCTATTTTACGTTGATCATTTATTTTTAATATATCGGCACAATGTTAAATCCACATATTTAAAAAGTGTAAACATTATGTCTACGTAAATTGTATATGTAAACTAGAAACTATCGGAATTATCCGAGTAATAGGTCATTGAATTTTTTGGTTTTACACCTTTGTAATTTTGAGTTGCTTATTTAATCTAAAATATTACGAACATATGAAACATACTTCAAAAGCAATATATTATATAAATTTAACGATAAGGAATTTAAACTATCTCAGTTGCAAATCGACTGAAGCTATGAAATGGAGCAATGGGGTATTTATCGTTTATATCAGTTTTAAGTTATTAAGATTATAAAACTTAGTAAATCATTTCCTACCGCAAGAATTTGGAGCAAATACATATTATCATTTTTCATTAAATGTGCTATCATTATGAATAAATGTAAATATTTGAAGTTTTCCTGGAATACTCTTAAAAGCCATTCATAATTTAAAAATAATTTTGAATTATTCTTGTGGATATAAAAGCGCATAGAATTTTCAAATTTCGATGTTAGCGTTTATTATGTACTTCCACTTACAAAATGTCACGCCTCAGATAATAGTTTATATCAATCAAAAACTAAAAAGTAAGATTATATTAAAGATACAGTATACAGACACACATATATACACACATAAAAAAGAACAAAAAATCATGCGTCAAGCATAGATTAAATAAATACTTTCCAACACATCTAGAAGCTGTAACGAAACTTTGCCGTTAAAGAATGTGAAATAAGTTATGTAAGTAAACAAATATCGTATTTAAAAATCCTTTTTTTAGCAATTAACTTCCATAATAAATAAAGGAGTCTCATTATTTCGTGGAGTTAAGTATATGATCTATGGATTTGCATTTATACTACAAAACATGCTTAAATTTACAGGGTGATTATAAAAAAACTATCCCGACATTTGGGCCCCTAACTATCATACCATTCACAGAAACTGAATGAAATTTTGGCAAAAGGTATTTTGAGGTATGCGCTCAAGAATGATATGGAAAACAACAGTGTCACTCAAACAGTTACGGTTACATTGAGAAAATTTCGAAAAAATCAAATGGCAACACCCAGTTTTTTGTATTGGAATGTGATCTCCATTGTGAAAAACCCTAAATAGCGTTGGAACGGCAACTGTAGCATGAAAATCACCGGCTGTTGATAGGCTAAAAGTGAGGACAACCAATAAGAACAGAGAAGTAGCATAAAATAAAGCATTTTATTGTGTTTCACAAATTTTCCACATGACCTCCTTCACACACGATGACACTTTGCATGCGGCTGATGGTGGATAGCACTACAGCACGTATCATGGCAATAGGAATCTCTTGAATAGCAGTTCTGATGGCATCTTTCAAATCAGATGCAGTTTGAGGACGAAACTGATACACTTTGGATTTCAGATATCCCCACAGCCAGAAATCCATTGGTGTCCGATCAGGAGACCTTGGTGGCCACGGAAACGGGAAATGACGGGAGATAACTCTGTCACCAAACTGTTGAGTTAAGACACGTTTGACTGAAGACCCGACATGTGGGGGAGCGCCATCTTGCATCCACACAACTTCAGATAGAGCATTTTGCGTTTCAATGCGGGAATCGCGTAATGAGTTAACATGTCCAGATATCGAGCACTCGTTACTGTACACGTTTGCAGATCACCGACAGTAACCTCTTCAAAAAAGTAAGGGCCGAGGATTAACGTTCTCGTTATACCACACAACACAGTCACTTTTTCCTCGTGTAATGGACGTGCATGCACATCATGTGAATTATTCTCTGCACAGTGCACACAATTTTTCGAATTAATGTTACCAGTTAACGAGAAATGCGCCTCATCTGTCCACAGAATGCGTAAAGGCCAGCTGATATCTTCATCACACCGGATAATGAATTGATTTGCAAAATCCAGCCGTAATTGACAGTCTCCCGCTTCCAACATCTGGATACGCTGGAATCGATACGGAAACATGTTTAGAACAGAGCGCAGAATCTTGCGTACAGTTGAATTCGGCAGATCCAGAACACGTGAAACACCGCGTGCAGCTGCTCGCATTTCGCAGTGCCTTTTCTTTCACCTAGCGTGACGACTTCAGTCATGACTGTGTCTTACGTAGAACCCGAAATTTGCGTTTCTTGGTTTCTTCTTCTCGTTTTGTGGAGAACTAATCAGGCTTGGATACCAGCCAAAGAAACTGTGTGACGTGTGACGTAACTGAAACGAAAATTAATGCTCTGGTGCACGGCAAAGTCCTTTTTACTTTTCCCTTGCCTAGTTCCGGTGATTTTCATGCTACAGTTGCCGTTCCAACGCTATTTAGGGTTTTTCACAATGGAGATCACATTCCAATACAAAAAACCGGGTGTTGCCATTTGATTGTTTCGAAATTTTCTCACTGTAACCGTAACTGTTTGAGTGACACTGTTGTTTTCCATATAATTCTTGAGGGGCCTCCGTGGCCTAGTGGTTAAGACACCATTCCGCTAATCGCTTGAGAGCGAAGGAGTCAGGTCGGCTGGTTCGACTCCCGCCAGCTCCATTGCACACACTTTGTGGAGCTCCCGGATGTAACTCTCTGGTGTTGTAAATTTCCTTGTGGCTATATCGTCCCTGTATACTGACGATGACTTATAAGTGGGCACTTGATGTCAAGCACACAAGTCAGATGTATGTTCTCAATAAACAATAAATAAATAATTCTTGAGCACATACCTCAAAATACCTTTTGCCAAAATTTCATTCAGTTTCTGTGAATGGTATGATAGTTAGGGGCCCAAATATCGGGATAGTTTTTTTATAATCACCCTGTACTTAGAAAAATAACTTTTAGTAATTTTTGCTAATGCATGGAAATTCCTTCGAATTCTTTTGTATTGCCCCGTATATTATCTAAAGACTTTTGTACACACCACATAATAAGCTAAAATTTAATGCAGATAAAAAACGCATAACACAACTTAAAACTAACTTCCAGCAATTACCAGACGTAAACGGCAATGTTTCTTGTTCTTTTCGTATCCATGTATATGAATTTATTTATATTCCACAATTTCTATTAGTATACTAAATATAGTGCAGCGAAAAGACTATTAATTAAAAACTAATTTAATTATTTTAGCTATTTAAAAATATTAATTAAAACACAATTAAAATCTAATCTTAAGCAATTCACTGCCATAGTTAGTAATACTTACGAATTCCTTTGTGTAGCGCTGTATATTATCAACAGAAATTATACACACTACGTTATCTATACTAATAAATATGCAAAATGTTTGTTAAATTTAAAAATGCAAACCAAAATTGAAAACCCATTTCCAGCAATTATCGCTCATGGACAGTTTTGTGAATGAATTCTTTTGTGTGTCTTTGCAAATGAACGATAAATGCAATGCACACCATTCTTTGCAGTAAGAACCTTATAGTGTTTTTCAGTGATGCATATAAATTTCATTATGTTTGAAATAACGTAACACCATTAAAATGTACTGCAAACGATTTTATCCCATAGATAATTATGTACCAGAATTTTTTTGTGTGATCCTATAATTGAATAATAACTGCTTTTCACTCCATATTGTACAGAAAGTATTTTTTAGTGCACTTCGTAGATGCATATGTATTTCATTATGTTTAAAATGATGCAATATCATCAAAATGCACTTAAAACGATTTTTTTCCTTTGACCGTAATGTAACCGAATACTTTCGACTGACCTTGTAAATAACTATAAATACTTTGCACTGCATTTTCAATAGCGATCGAACTATAGTAAACGTCAAAAACATATTAAAATTGCAGGACCATCCGATTTACGAGAGTTAGAGCACGTACAGTTTCACCGAAATCATAAACACTATTCAACTATGTTGTAAAGTTTTAATAACACTGGCTAAAATTTCTCTTTGAATTGGTACTACAAAAAAAAATATTGCTTTATTTCGTGAAAATATTTTTATAATTGTATGCTGTCTGTTTTGTCTACTTTAGAATAAAATTTAAATTATATTTCCTGCATTTCCCGTACGATAGATACTAGCAAAGGTATATATTTATACTAAAATAACTAAACATTTTTTAACGTCTGATACATAAAATTTAAACAATACAAATATCACATTTAGTCAGACATAAAAGTTAAAATCTCATAAATATACAGAACAGATGCTTTACACTCACGCAGCGTTGTTTGGCGATTTTTTGGTTGGCGCGATTTTCAAGCCCGCGCCAAATAACTAAATACAATTGCTAGGTTGCCATCAAAGGGGAAAAATCCCGTCCGTAAATTTGGCGATTTTTTTTCCTTTTTATAACCGATAAAAACAAAAAACAAGAACGAAAAATCATGCGTCAAGCATAGATTATGTAGCACTTTCCAACGCTTCCAAAATAATTTTACAAAACATACCGTTTAATAAGCTAAAAGATAACATCTAAGTAAACAATTTGGAAAACGCATAACATATTTAAAAACATAATTTCAGGAATTTCCAACAGATACAATATTCGGAAAAATATCCGAATACTTTTATTCAGCCCTGTATATGATCTATAGATTTGTATATGCTAGGATGCTAAATTTTAGTTTAGTTAGGAAACGCGTAGCACAGTTAAAAATTATCTTTCTGGAGTTTCTGTCAATAAACGGAAATGTGTTCGCGAACTTTTGTGCTGCCCTGTATAGGATCTACAGAATTTATACACACCACGTAATAGACAAAAAGCGAGTTAAAATTAAAATCGCGTTTAGTAACTTAAAACGCACTTCCAGGAATTAGTGTTAGCAAACAGTAGAGAATTATTTTGTGTGTCCCTGTAAATGAACGATGACTGCTATACACACACTATTCTGTAGTAAGCCTCTTGTAATGCACCTTAGATATATATATATAAATTTCAATGCGTTTAAAATAGTGAAACATTATTTAAACAAACCGCAGACGATTTTTCTCCATAGACGTCATGTAACGGAATTCTTTTGACTGTCCCTGTAAAGTAACTATAAGTGCTATGCACACCCTATTCCATATTAAGCTTCTTCTAATGCACCTTAGTGATATATATAAATTTCAATGCGTTTAAAATAGTGAAACATTATTTAAATAAACCGCAAATGATTTTTCCCCATAAACCGCAATGTGACAGAACTCTTTTGAGTGTCCCTGTAATAAAACTATAAGTGCTACACACTTCCGTTGAAATAGGGAACATGCTATGCATAACGACAATAACATATAAAAATTGCAGAGCAATCCGAGCATATTTACGGGAGTTAGAGCACGGACAGACGGCAGACGGCCAGACGGCAGACGGCAAACGGCAGACGGCCATACGGCCAGACAAACCGAAGTCATAAGCACTTTTCAACTATGTTGGAAAGTGCTAAAAACTGTGCATGAGTGTATGACATCATAGCCAAACATACAATTAAAAATTGAAACAGACATTTCAGGTTACGTTTGAAACCTTCTTCAGTGCAATAACATACGTTGACTAGACAATTTCAAAATATGTTTACAGTCAATACATTTACCAGTTAAAATTAAGAAAACTTCATAGAACTTACAATAAAGCAAGACCGCATATACAGGTAGAACTAATATAAGATTCATTAACCGGCGAAATCTGCATACGACTGGACCAACTTTCAAGAAACTCTCTACTCGTAATGTGATTACAGCTGGATCTATTTACTGTCGCAGATTTCGCAGGTATCACAGTAATCAGATCCAGCTGTAACAAGTTGGAAATTGTACGTCAAACGTTACAAACGAGGTGCGTTCGTATGCACGTTTTAGAATTAAATTCATGATATCCCGTGCGTAGAACGGGTTAAACAGCTAGTTAAGTATATATTTTATGACACTCTTCATACAAATATCTTAACTAGTTATATAAATATTCAGATATATATGTATCAGCTAGTTATATAAATATTCAGATCTTGATGATTTTTAGCACTTTCCAACCTAGTTGAAAAGTGCTTATGACTTCGGTTTGTCTGGCCGTCTGGCCGTCTGCCGTCTGCCGTCTGCCGTCTGCCGTCTGTCCGTGCTCTAACTCCCGTAAATATGCTCGGATTGCTCTGCAATTTTTATATGTTATTGTCGTTATCTATAGCGTGTTCCCTATTTCAACGGAAGTGTGTAGCACTTATAGTTTTTTTACAGGGACACTCAAAAGAATTCCGTTACATTGCGGTCTATGGGGAAAAATCATTTGCGGTTTATTTAAATAATGTTTCACTATTTTAAACGCATTGTAATTTATATATATTACTAAGGTGCATTAGAAGAAGCTTAATATGGAACAGGGTGTGCATAGCACTTATGGTTACTTTACAGGGACAATAAAAATAATTCCGTTACATTACGTCTATGGAGAAAAATCGTCTGCGGTTTATTGTCTGAGTGCAACGAAGACTCATACACAGCGCAGTATTACTTTGCCCCATATATAGCTAGGACGGATATTAAAACTTTTCGTCAAGCATAACTCAAAAAATATTTAACGGATTTCGTTCAAATTTTTACAGCAGGTACCTATAATGGTGACAACGACGTCTATTTATTACCAAGAATAAATGTCAAACCGTTTGGAAATTATATTAAAAAAATAGATAAAAAAGCACAATTAAAGTACATACGTCACTAAATTTTGTGCGTACGTCATTTTCACATGCGGGAGATTTTCGTAGACAATCGGAATTGAAAAGTTCATGGAGTACATGGAGCAAAATAATATGCAAGCACTAATATTCAGCACAATAAAATATATTTCAATTTAGTAGAAATCGAAAATTAATCTGGATTTTTTTCTGTTTGAAAGAAAAATCCCGCAATAACTTGGTAGACTTGGTATTAGAGATTTGGCGCAAATCTCAGCAATAGCAGCTTTTTTTATTTCGCGTGTGTAAATTTAAAAAAAAATTATTTGGTGTTTAAAGAAAAGATTTCGATTTATGGCATTATTTCTTTTTGTTTTCTCTTTTTAGCATTTTAAATGGGATTAATGAAAGGCATGTATTTTAAATTAAATGAGTGAAAGGTTTATATTTAAGTGAAATGAACTCAATATGAAAATGTTATAGGAACAATATTTGGCGATTTATCAACTGCGCCAGGATAACATAAAAGTACCAATATATCAAACGGTATGTAGTATGTGAAATTATTATAATCACCCATCGTACAAAAAAAAAAAAAAAAAAAAAAAAAAAAAAAAAAAAAAAAAAAAAACTAATATTCTGCATTCAGAGGGAAAAATCCATCTCCTGTGCCGGTAGATTTGGCGAGTTATTTTTTGGTGATAAGTGTTTCGATGTGGTTGTTGCGATCTTCAGTCTTTCGGTTACCTTTTCTAAAGTTATGTTTTGCAGATGTAATATTATGTAAACATATGTTTTGTAGATATTTTTTTGTATATATATGTTAATTGTAATGGCAGTTGGGAATGAGATTTTTACCTTTTTATCTATGCTTTCGAAAATATTAAAACATTAAAAAAAGATAATACAGATGTCGCAGGCGCACCGGGGTATCTTTTTGGTACTAAAATGGCGATGTTATGTGTGGGCAACCTGGCGATTTTGCTTCGTGTAGCAACTCGTTAGGGCAAATTCTGTGTTTTTATGTTAAATTAAATATTGTGTGTTTTATAATAAATTAATCACTGTGTGTGTTGTATAATAAAATAAGGTAAAGATGTCATATACGCACCACATTGGTGCGATTGCAACAAAATGGCAATTTTATGGCAAACATGGTAACCCGGTTGTTTTGTTTATGTGTTAATAAGTGTTAATATTTACGTTTTATTGTGATATTTATATTATTATGTTTATTATTTGTGACTGTTCATTTATTATTGCATGCTTTTTGTAACGGTACTTCTCTATTATCCCGTCGACCACTTTTCATAACAAAAACTATCGCCAAACTGTAAGATTAAACGCCAAAAATGCAGTCCCATTTACTTGATGTCAGAAGCAATATACGTGATTGTTATGTCATCAAATAGTTCATAAAGTGGTCGACGAGATAATAGAGAAGTACCTTTGTAACTAATATTCAAAAACAAAGTTTTCGCCAAATTGGCGGGGGAAAAATCGCGCCAATGTGGTGCGTATATGACATCTGTGCCTAAAATAATTTCTGTGTGCTTAAAATAAAAATTGTGTGTGTTTTATAACATAATAAAATCAAACTAGCATGCTGTTTTAGCAATCTTGGCCTAACGGGTTCTCAAAAACGGGGTTTTCTGGCCAAAATGGCGCAAACAAAAATCACGCCAATCCCAGTGCGCTAGCGACAGCTGTTCCAAAAATATTTATATCAAGCGTATAATGTTTTGCATTTTTATACGGAACACTTCTCCATTTAAAGATTTTAAATGCTATTTACATCAGATATTTTTTTCCTGAAGTTCCCAAAAGTTAATTTAGGTATGTTTTTCGTTCGTTTATTAATTTTTTACAATTTGCCCCCTGACAATAACAATTATTTATCCCAAAAATACCTCTTAGGTTTGTTAAATATGTTTGTTTATGTATTTTCATTACTTATTAAAATTTTGAAAATGGCGATAAAATTTTATTTTAGCATCGTATTTATGTTTTTAAGATGGTTCCAAAACATGGTTTAATAAAAGTACGTTTGTAAACATTTGAAAAACATGTTTTTCCGCTCTCTGGAAAAATTTGGTAAGATGCTCAAGTAGATGCTTTTAATAAGATGCTTTTAATAAGATGCTTTTTTTTTAAGTAGATGCTTCGGTAAGATGCTTTTGGCACCATGTTTAATTTTTTCGCCAATCGCGCCAACCGCCACAGGATACGGAACTTTTCCCCATTCAGATACACAGGCAAAGCTGGTCTCAAACAACAATAAAGCTAGCAACAACATTGTTTTAACTCTATAACAGTTACAATAATGATATTAAATGCTCCGATTGGCGTTGGTCCCGATTACGGTAGTTTCCCCTGGAAAAAACTGCAGAAGAAGTATTTTACATTTGTTTCGAATGAAGCTCGGTGAACAAAGTAATACTTAATAATACAAACAACACTAACATAAACATGGAAGCAAAAGTTTAAATTCAAATGTATATATTTGTTAATCTTTCCCCCTCCCACCAACTCTTAAAAAAATAAGAAAAATAAAAAGAAAGTTACAGCATTGAATTTAAAATGGCGTTAAGCTACGCTTTCTGACTTAAGCAATTAACTGCAAACCCGATTATGAAACTTTCACTTAATTATAACATGTATCTAATAGCCCTGAGGATACTTCCCAGTTATACGGACCTTTAGGCTTTTTTAAAAAGCTTGACACAATTCGGGTTTAAGAAGTTGAGATTTATTGCCAAATTATATAAACAACTATGAAACTAAAACTGATGAATTATTTTGCTGGTTTACGCATGTATTTTTAAAAATTGCATCTGATATTAGATGAATTACTTCTGTTTGTATTTAATAACGGTAAACGGCTTCTGTATATTGAATGAATTGTGAAACTATTGGGAAGAGGTAGACAGACGGATAGTGAGATGGGTAGAGAGACGGGTAGTGACAGAGATAGGCTAACGGGTTGCGAAACGAATAGGTAGACGGGTAGCGAGACAGGTAAAAAAAAGGTTGACAGAGGGGTACCGAGATGGATAGAGAGACGGGTCACGAGACGAGTAGTGAGACCGATATACAGGCCTGTAGAGTAAAGGTTGAGAGACGGGTTGCGTGGTGGATAGAGAGACGGGCAGACAGAAGAGCACAGAGACGAGTTGACAGACGGGTAGAGAGAGGAGTATGTACACAGGCAGACGTGTCGAGAGACTGGTAATTAAACGGGAAGCAAGACAGGTAGAAAGACGGATTGGCAGATGGATAGCGAGACAGGTAAAGAGTTGGGTAGAGTTTGGGTACAGGAAAAAATTTTAATTCAAATGTAAATATTTGTCACAAGGAAAATGTTGCAACAATGAAATTAAATTTGCGTTAAGCCACGCTTGCTAAAATACGCTATTGGCTGGAAATCTGATTACGTAACTTTAAAAAGCTTGGCGTTTTATAAGATCAAGCAAAAAAAAAAGGGGGATTATTTGCCAAATGTTATAAAAACAAATCTGATGGACGGTACTTCTTTTCTATTTGTTTAACAGTGTATATGGATTTATGTATGCTATTTTGTAATATTATCATTTAATTTTCTCTTTTTCATTATGTCGTAATTGTTAATCCTACGTTCTTAACAATATCACTCAGACTAATCCCTTTGAGGGAAATCCTAGTTTAAATAATGTTTCACTATTTTAAACGCATTGAAATTTATATAGATCACTAAGGTGCATTACAAGAGACTTACTACGGAATATTGTGTGTATAGCAATCATCGTTCATTTACAGGGACACGCAAAAGAATTATCTACAGTCTGTTAACAATAATTCCTGGAAGTGCGTTTTAAGTTATTGAACGCGATTTTAATTTTAACTTGCTTTTTGTCTATTACGTGGTGTGTATAAATTCTGTAGATCCTATACAGGCAGCACAAAAGTTCGCGAACACATTTCTGTTTATTGACAAACTCCAGACGGAGAATTTTAAACTGTGCTACGCGTTTCCTAACTGAACTAAAATTATCATCCTATGTAGTATATATACAAATCTATAGATCCTATACAGGGCTGAATAAAAGTATTCGGACATTTTTCCGAATATTGTATATGTTGGAAATTCCTGAAATTATGTTTTTAAATATGTTATGCGTTTTCTAAATTGTTTACTTAGATGTTAGCTTTTAGCTTATTAAACGGTATGATTTGTAAAATTATTTTGGAAGCGTTGGAAAGTGCTATATAATCTGTGCTTGACGCATGATTTTTCGTTCTTGTTAATTCTGTGAAATGAATTATATCGTCTGCAGATTAATTTCTGTCATAAAATAAGTATCTCGGTCGCTTGACGATTAAACTTCGGAAGCTCCTATAACAAAACAGCACCGATTTAAAAAAAAAATTCAAATTTCTTAATAAATATTTTTATTAATATCTCCTAAAGTTTGATTCGATTTTAATAAAATTTGAAATGTCTCGACAAAATTCTGCAAAGATAATATATTTTAAATTGCAAACCATTTGGTTGGGTAGTTTTTGCGTTGTTATATGCGGACAGACAGACGGACAGACGGACGGACAGACGGACGGACCAAACGACGACTATAGGTGCTACGTATTTATATAATTACGAACGCACCTAATAACGTTAAGAGTAGAGTGTTTCTTGAATGTTGGTTTATGTTAGAGATTAACATACAAGATAGGACACTATCATAGAACATAATGGTAACGCAATGACGATCGCAACGCCTGTAGTGACAAGGGGGAAAAAATTCCTCATATACGGACGAAACACGCGAAAACCCGATTTTAGCGGTTGACTCGTAGGTTTACCATTGTGTTTTCCTGCATCCAGTTCTCAATGTTTTCATACTTTTGGGTGCAGGAAAACGCAATGGTAAACCTACGAGTCAACCGCTAAAATAGGATTTTCGCGTGTTTTCCACCAAGATATGACTTGGCAGACCGATTGCGTTTTAATATGCGAATAGAGTTTTAACTAATTCTGGAATTTCAGTCGTGAACTCGATGAGGTGATTGTCTGTGCTGTCGCCTCCCGGACTAATATTAATACTTCAAAATTTGCTGTCGCATCGCCAATAGAATCAATATTTTTTATATTTATAAAATCAATATTTAAAAAAAAAATCCTGCTTTTGTGCATTACTACTTAGATACAAATGAACTATAAAAAAGCATAAATACGAATTGAGACTTTGTTTTCATTCTCAAATATATTTCTATGGTAAATTTTTGAGCATAAAATATACCATTATAATCAGAAACTGATTAGCGCAGGGGCCTGCAGGAAGATGCTCGCTTAGAAGCTGCCACTAATTTTTAAGTGATCTTATAATTTCTTTCATAAATAAGGCGAGTAATACTATTTGAAAATAGTAGTAAATGTCTACCCTAGTCATTTATAAATTTAAAATGGATCACGGCAGTATTTATTGAGAGCTTTATCACTTCAGTGTCGAATTTCAAAATATTTGAAAAGGTTTGAAAAAAAATATTTTTTCGAGAAAGTAATTTTTTTAATGTATTACTTCTTAGATACAAATAAGCTATGAACAAAAAGAATAAATATCGATTGAGAGTTCAACATATATTTCTATCATAAATTAATATAATTTACCATGATTAGAGAGCATAGAAGAACATAGGATATAACATGGTGGAAAGTATGTCAAAATTTACTCAGCAAGGTTCTTTCTTTATAACGTTTTATTTGCTTAATATTTTATTTCATTTATATTTTTTTATTAACTGTATATTATCTTTATGTATATATATATCTCTTATTATTATGCCTTTATAGATTTATTTTGCTTAAAAATCAAAATATGGAAATTATATCCAAACATAAAATATCAGTGATTAAAAAACCAAAATTGTTTTCTTATTTTAAAACGTGTTTTAAAGTTTGTTGGATTTTGTTATTTAATTTAGGTAAAACAAAAGAAGAAGAAGAAGAATAAATAGTTGTTGACTACATCATTTTGAAGCTAAAGGAATTCTATCGACATGGCGATGATGTGCAATGCTGTTTCTTCGCCAACGCCCATTGAAAATTAAAAGTAAGTTAAGTCATGTTGTAAAATGAATTATTATAGGACGATTTCTTCTCTCTCCAAAATCTTACTTATGTGTTTGAGATTACAATCCTTATAAAATTTGAATATTTCATAATTCAAAAATACAAATACAATATAAATACAAAAAATCATCTAAAATTTTAAAAACTGTTAAAAATGTTCAAATGATTGAAAATGTTAAAATACCGCGCAACATTTATGAAAATAGCCAAACATCAGTAGAAGAAATGACCTACATTGAATGAAGGTTAAACATTTCAAATATGTAGGCTTTGGTAATAAATTACAAAATTAATAGATTATTGGAACCTGTTATCATGCTACCGTGGAACGGTGGAGTATGTTCCTGAAAAGTAATTTTGGTCCCATCTGTACAACACATGTTTGTGTTTAAGAAATCATTCATAAAATAAACAAGAACAAAATATTATGCATTAAGCATAGAATATAACACATTTTCCAACAATAACAGAATAATATTCAGAGATTTCCCTTTTTTATACAATGAAATGAAATATCTAAATAAACAATATAAAAAAAAAACATGCGTTAGTAAAAATCCATTTTCAACAATTGCTGTCTATATCAGGTAATATATGTGATTTCTTTAATGCAGCCTTGCATATGGTCTCTAGATTGTATACACAAAACATATTACACTAAAAATTTTGCGAATTTTAAAAATGCATACCACAACTGAAAACGTAGTTCCAGTAATTAGCGATTTTTTGTATGTCTCTATAAATAATGGATAGATACTATGCATAATCTATAGAAAACATGTTGTAAAGCACCTTTGCACATCCTTTTTAATTTTATTATCTTTGTAGCCTCGTAATATCATTAAAATGCACGGCAAAAGATCTTTCCCCATTGATCATAATGCAAATGAATACATCTGTGTGCCCTTGTATGCGGAATATAAATGCTACAAACTTCATTTTCAGTACCAAATATCTTGTGATTAACCTCAATAGCATAAACAAAAATAACATGGCAAACAGAGTATATTTACGATATTGGAGAACGTACAGATAGACACACGGTAAACAGATAAACCGAGTCATAAACACTTTTAAACTATGTTGGAAAGTATTAAAAAGTGATAGTGCCATTAGTGTCTGTGCTCAGGGCCTGATTACCAACGGGGCACACTTTCAACAGTAAAAAATAATAGAATTTTTTTCCTTATCCATGATGGTAATTTTGCATGTTTTAATAAGACGAAAATTTCTATTGAAATTTACTGGTGGAAGTGTGCCCCGTCGTTAATCATGCCCTGACTGTACTACGCTATCAAAAGATTTATTTCTAAGAAACGTTTTATATAATTTGTTTATTTATATGAGGACTCCAAGTGGAAATACGGATTTATATTGGGTTGTTCGGAAAGCTCTTTCCGTTTGGTAAAGTTGCTTCGTACCGCAAAATTCTATCATTTAATTATTATACAGTAATTCCGAAATCTAATGTCTAATAATTGACGGGTATAGAATTTTCTGGTACGCATTGGTTTTTCCAAAGAGAAGGAACTTTCCGAATAAGCCAATAGAAACACATGAAAAATTATTTCTAAATTATGTGCACATATTGGGTTTTATTTTCACATAATTTCGTTAAAAATGAATAATCTTACAACAAAGTTAATAATTAACATGCTGATTTAATTATGCCCCTCCCACTTGCATCATCTTTACGAAAGCATTATCAGTTTAGAATTGATTTTCTCGAGTTTTCAAATGTAATTCCACTTTTCGCTGTGAAAATTTATTCTTTATTTTCCTATTTACATTTAAATACAAATGATCCACAAACAGAACAAATGGATATTGTCAGAGTGTGAGTTTCAATTTCAATATATATTTCCATCATGAATATTTAATGCGTTATTTCTATCGCTAAATCATTTTTCTGTCATATTCATGAATAAAAGGAAGCGTTTATAAAGTGCTGAATATTCGTCTGTTTTCGCTCAAGTATCATTCTGACAATATAATAGATATCGTCTGCTCACATATCCGTAGTTATTCATCGAAATATAATTCTTTGATTGATCATCTAAGCATTCCGAGAATTTATCCAAATGTCTCAGTTTTCTCGGAGAATCATTTATATAAAGATATTTTAATAATTTTTATATAAAGGAATTTATATAAAGGAATTTTATAAAAATAAAGCTGAATACTCGATAGAAGCGTATTGTATTTTTGCTGTTTTGTTATGTTTTCCATGTGTACATAGCCACGCAATAAATAAATTATGAAACATAATACACTATTCTATTTTGATAAATGTTTTTATTTAATGTAATACAATAAAACCTTTCAATATAAGACACCGCTGGATTGTGGATTTTGTTCGGCCTTCGCAGGTGTCCGCTTGTCAGAGGTAAAAATGTACAAATATGTATATGTTGTGGATTGAAAAAGATGTTTGTTAATATAAGTATTCGCTATTCGGGAGTTTTCGTTTGGGCATTTTTACTATATTTTCATATAGACATATACACATACACACACTCGCACGACCATTTGTGAAAGTATCGCGAAGTTTGATGATTCTTGGCTAAGTATGCTAAATTAGTACTAATTCGAGATTTTATCTAAATTTCTATATAAACGGAAATATTATAATGAGCTTTTTTTGTTCTTTTATAAACGTCAGCCTATACTTAAAACATTTCTGTAAAAGAAATTGCCAATAGTGGCTACCAAAAGTAGTTCGAAATTAAAAAACTTATAGAGAAAAATTAGGAACAGTTTTCAATTTTGTTTATATAATCACCATTTTACTATATCCAAAACGCAACATAATTGGTTTAAAAATATTGATTCGTGTGAAAACAAATGGAAATGCTAACAGACCGAGGAAGACAGACCCACAAAATATTTCAAAAATATTTAAACACAAAAAGTTTCCAGATAAGTTTATTAAAAACAAACTTTTTCTTTTTATAAAGTTTCTCTTGGCTTGGATACTTGCTTGTACAAAATAAATGAAGAAGAGTGTGTATTTCGCTATAAATATGATTTAAGTTCCTCATTTATCCATAAGGATGAAGTGAACATTTATATTTTTATGAAACATTTACTATTTTCTAATCGCTTCTTTTGAGCATTATAATGTAATTTAAGCTATCTACATAAATCTATTTACAAATGTATTTACACAAATTTATTTACAAATATAAATAATCCTGTTAACGTGACATAAGATTTAAGTAATGCAAAGTCATTATTCTCGGTATTCCATGATATAATACTGATTATATCAGGCACCAATATTTCGTTAACACAGCATTCGCACATTCCAACGAAATACCAATATTTTATAATATATGCTCCACATTTGAATTATTTCCAAAGAAATGCCACTATTGTAAAAATATTGACAATGAAATGGGACAATATTTCTAGCCAATATTGCACAACAGAGCGATATTCTAAACGTCCCAAAGTAGGAGTACAAGTTTCATGTTAATATTGACTAAGATATATCCAATACAATAGTTCAAAAAGTAAGTGACCAAATATTTGGCTCCAAAGAAAATATGAGAGTGAGCATTTTATGCTCATATTAATTGTGAGAATTCGTAAGAATAATAATGTAAAGTTCTAATATATTTATCATACTTTAATTATGACATAAAAATGACAAATACTCCTCCAATTGCTGATATATATATATACGGGAGGGCTAGTGGTCAGGGAAAAATACAGTCAAAGAAAGTGATAAACACCAGTATATTCTTATTGAAAAATTCATCTTGATTATTCGATCAAATAATCAACATGAATTTTTCTATAAGAATATAGTGGTGTATAGCACTTTTTGTGACTGTAATTTTCCCTGATAACTAGCCGCCCTGATATATGATAAATGAAGACTAGTATGTTGTGACCATCACAAAATTCTCTTTTATAAAAATCAAATCGTCTTAAACCAAAATTAAATGATAATCTATTCGTTCTTGAGATATAGCTATCTCAGAAATCGTAAAAAACAGAACACAACAGCGACATCTGGAGAGCGGTATATCCTCAAACATAATAAGGATCTGTATATGTCATGGTGTAACAGAATATGAAGTTTGTCGAAATTCAGTCCATTAGTTTCTGAGATATATATATTGCATAGATCGTGAAAATTGCATCATATTAGAACCACATGTTGAGCGGTTTATACCAAAAATTAATCAGCGTCTATTTATGTCAAGGTATAAGAGAATATGAAGTTTTATGAAATGCTGTTCTTTAGTTCTTGCGATACAGCTATCACGAAAATTATAAAAAATGCAGTAGAGAAACGGCGATTTACACCAAAAGCTTTTCAGCAATAATTTATATCAGTGCCAAACTGAATCTGAAATTTGATTAAATTTCGTGCATTAGCTCTGGAGATAGAGAGACTGCAAAATTCATGTCACATACAGACAAACTAATGGACAGACATTTGGTAAAAACAGACAACTTTTTTTTTTCAGAACCATCTAAAACGTATAAATCATTCGAAAACCTAAAATCGAATTCTTTTACGAATCCAACACTTCTTGTAAAGATAGAAGAAAGTAAAAACAATGAATTTTGTAATAAATATAGTGCATTTTCCTCCTTTTTTTATAATCACGCTCTCATATTCTTATTCTTCAAATTGATCTTCACAAGTTTTAAATGTAATTTAAAACATCGGTAAAATGTATTCAGATATGCTTACTTATTAATTAAATACTACTGTCTAAAAGCAAGTAATTCATAAGTAGAAATGAATGAAAACTAGATTAAAACTGTAGTATTTATATCTATCGAAGATTTATTTCATACACAAAATCATTTTTCTAATCCATATAGTCATAGGAAAATGAGTACGTTTATAAATTACTAGATAATATTTTGTTTCTACTAAGCATCATTTTTCCAAGGGAAAAGAATATTATCTATAAACATATCCGTGAATAATCGACGAATAAAAAAGTTTGATTGATCGTCTAGATATTGCAACAAATTTGTCCAAGTGTCTCAATTTTTCTCTTTAGATATATTTACTATAAGAACAAAGAAGTGTATTAAAATAACTAAAATCCTGAATGCTTCATATTCAGCATTCTCCATATGTCGTGATATCTTTTTGTATATCATGGAATACACCGTATACCGTATAGTTTGGAGTACAAGTTAATATTTAATCCTAAAATCACACAAATGCATACTATTTCTTAAGCATATACTGTAAGATTTTTCCGTCTATATACGGGTGTTTTTATGTTAAATTTCTGTATTAATGGAAAGTTTCCGTTTTGAGAGGATAGCGTTAATTTTTCCTGAATAAACGGAACATTTTCCATTGACCCTAAAGTGGAATATTGAAAACAGAAATGTTTTTTCCAAGACAGTTTAAGTGCAAGAAAACGAAATTTTTCTATCATCTTGACAGCACGTTTGCTCTTCGATTATGGTGAGTGTTTCTTTTAAGCGTCTCTCCCGTTGTGACAATCTACTATGGGCAACTTTTCTGCCTCTCAGTATGGAAGAAATTTCGAGTCACTTCTCAAGAAATGCACTGTTTTATTTTAATTTTATGTGCTTCTCCCACCCCTGCGAAGCAAATGGTCTGAAAGATACACTGATATGCTTCGTTTCAAAATGTTGTTTTGGCACCATCTATCAACAATTAACATAAGTATTAAAATTATACTTAACTTTAATTGTCTATTTTTTACCTTCTAAGCTATATATCTGTTCTAAGCTGTATCGAAGCTATGCATATAGCTCTGTGGTATGACATTTGTGTCCAGTTCTGTGGACTTGAGTTCGAATCCAAAAGGCGGAAAGTTTGAAAAGACGGAAAGTTTTTATTTTTCAATATTTATATATTTATTTGATTTTAGTTTTTATTCCGCGCAGCACTCATACAGGCGTAATTAAAAAATACGTATATATAATGTGTCGATAATTGCTTTATGGGGATTTACCAGTTTGAAACAAAGTGTCACTAATGTAGCTTCATCGTTTAATACATGGATTGTTTTAGTAAATTGCTGATAAATCAAAATTTTTGGCATTCAATGTTTACTTTATCAGAAGGAGCACTAAGCGTTTAGCGATCAGTTTTTTTAAATCGTAGCCAAAGTGCAGGGGCTAGACGCTTATTAAATGTTACGGCTTGAAACGCATTTAACGGGTACGAAAGGACAGTTTGATGGAGGATAAGAAACGAGGAGTAAACATCAGTGGAAATTTTTGAAGCCAACAACAGAGTTCTTCCCAATGGCCTGCGTGCATTGATTTCGACAGATAGTAGTCATACGTCACTAAAACAAGGAGACGGCTGGCTGTAAGAAGTCTCCAAGGAAACGGCTCCAATACAAGGAGGCGGAGTTGACGTCATAAATAACGTCAACTCCTTGTATAATATGTTCAATAACGTCTATCTTCTTATGTTCGAGGTTGTTGAGCAGTTGATAAGCATTTAACTGGATAGAAAGAGGTAAAATGTTCTTACAATATATAGTGCATGAATCGGTTAGACACATAATGCATGTAAACACACAAATAATAAATTATTATCGTAAAAGCGATGGAAAACATCGTTAAACTTGGTTGAAAGTCCCTACAAAACGGATTTATGACTATTTTTATTTGCGTGTAATAAAATATTTATTTAAAGGAAATAAAGTAGAAAGAAATAAAAAGATTTTGTTCATATTAACCAGAAAAAAAGGTTTTTCTTTCTAATTAATCGATTATTTGAACTTTAATAATTTATAATATAAACTAATATAAACTTCTGTTTCAAAGTATATTTTTCGATATTATATATTATTTTATTTTTAATTTTTATACTTGCTTTATAAAATATTTCAAATAAACCATGGAATATACATTAATTGAAATTGTAATTGTAATCCTATTCTTGAAATTCTACATATTAACAGAAATAACATTATGCTGTTTCATTATTCATAAAATGAAGAATATATTCACCAACAGAATAAATTGAATATTACTATTTGAGGATAAAATGGGAATTGAAAGAGATTCTAGTGATCAATGGAAAACTCATTACAATATCCTGTCCTCAGTTTGAAGCAAATGTAAAATCTGAAGATTGGATCTTTTGAATACCAGAAGATGCATCGATTTTATTCTTAAAGTTTTATCTTTTTAATTAAATAATTTCCAGTTAAAAAATCTTGACAAAACTATATTTTGTTCTTTTTAATCAGACAAAGAGTTATTAATTTGAAAATAAGTGATTAGCTGAAGGAGGAAAAGTTTTTTTTTAGATGTTTCCAAAATCGCTCGATGTTGTTTCACTCTAAATTGAAATAAATTGATTTTTTACCATAAAAACTTCAATCGAAAGTGTATTTGAAGTCGTATTCTTAATGTACTTGAAAATATTTAAATTATTATATAATTTACGCATTAATCAGTGAACTGAAGAATTTTATCACCAAGGATATAAACTTAACACGATTATTTGAATATGATATGAGAATAGAAAGTGTCTCTAATCAAAGCATGTCAATGGGAAACGCATCATTTTTCTCATTAAGAAGTAACAGAAAATTTTGAATATTGGCTCTTTATAACGCCTGAAAATTATATCAAATTACAAATTTTTTACGTCTAAAATTTTATCTATTTTGTAAAATTATTTGTATTTGTAAGATCCCGAAAAAAAATTAGATTTTGCTCTCATTAACAATAAAGAAAGTTTTATTTTTCTGTTAATAGCTGATTAATTGAAAGCGTTGAACTATGTAAAACTTTCTGTTATTCATTGACCATTTACGTCAAAGTAAAAGCTTAATTAACAGAATTAATAAAAATGATTAATGACTGCATTCTTAAGGGGTCTTGTACCTTTTAAGAGCAACGAAAATCGAGAAAAAATAACCAAAGTTTGAATTAGTGTATTTTCAAAACCTTTATATGTATAAACATAAAGTTTTGGTTATTAATTAAATAGATTGCGCTTTTTAATTTAATACTATTAGAAACTGACTAATATTTTATTGAATTTGTGCATTGTTGACATTAAAATAGCTCTTTTTTTACTCCGTAAGACATTGCGCACATGGTAACATGAGAACGCATGTATGGATTGTTATGAAATTTGATTTAGATAATATGCGCATATCTGTGTTTAAAATATACTTTTAAATATTTACAATGATAAGATTTTTAATTATGACTATTTTTATTCATTAAAAAAATGCAAAATTTTGACATTTTTCACGAAAATATTTTTTTACATGGTTAATGAAATAATTTTGACCTAAGAGTAGATCACTTTTCAAATACATATGTTGTTATTATCTATAACAAATTTCATAACAATCCAGTCATACGTTCTCAAGATATAATGCACGCAATGACTTAAGAAAAAAAAAAAGAGCAACTTTATTTTCAACAATGCTCAAATCCTGTAAAAGACTAGTCAGTTTCTAATGGTATTATATTAAAAAGCACAATCTACTTAATCAATAGTCAAAATTTTATGCTTACATACAAAAAAGTTTTGAAGATACACTAATTCAAAGTTTGAAAGTTTTTGTTGATTTTCGACGAGTTTAAAAGATACAAGACCCTTTAAATAGTTCGTACCGTAATTTCCGGCGTATAATCCGCAGCTCAAAGAGTCGTTTTTCGACCCAGAAATTTTATTCAATAATTGTAGTTAAATATTTACAGCGATCTTTTAAGTTACATTTTATAAAGTAATATTTCTGGGTCGAAAAACGACTCTTTGAGCTGCGGATTATACGCCGGAAATTACGGTAATTTTTTTAACTTTTCGCAAAGACAGCTCACTGTGGCAGTAATTTCCGCATGTATTAAGAAGTTAAATCATAGTCAGAAGAATTTTCTCTAAAATTTTGTTCTAATTACTTTACAGGATGCTATATGGCTGGTTTGAATTTACGGCATCTTTAGAGAAAAGCGGATCAATATACCTTATTAATGTTAATTTTATCTGCAACTAAATATCTTCAAATTCTAAAGCAAATTTTATTTATATAGCTTTATCCTTTTCAACAAAAGCATTGCATTGAAAGATTTTAATAAAAGTAGATTTCGTTCTCATTCACAAGAAAGAAAGCTATTTGTTTGCAAATATCTAATCAGTTGGTAGAATTAAAAACAAGTGGGTAAGTGTGACCGAAGATCGCACAAAGGGTTTCGTTTAATATTCTTTTCAAAACACTTCATCCTTGCTTTAATAAATCCAAATAAATTTTATTTTCCAGAAAAAAAAAGTCATGTTTTTCATAAAGTAAAATTTTACCGGTCTATTTTTCTCGTTTTTTCAAAAATCTGAACCGGTCCGATAGGGGGCGAAGTCCGCTATTATTCTCTAGCATAATAATATCTGTCATGTGGACTAAATACGATATTTAAAAAAAATCAATTTCAAAATTAAACATGTTGTATAGAGACCTTCAAAATGTCAGACGTCAGATTAATTTTCTTTTTAATTCCCTAATGGCGTCATATTAAGCTGCTTTCTGTGTTTACACATACTCGTATTTCTTGTATTATTGAGAAATATTTGAAAATTTCCGTTTTGTTACCAATATGACGTCATATTAATCTTTTTTTTTAATTGGTGAAACTTTTTATTTCATTTTCATTTATCACGTGGATATATTTCAATAGAAAATTAATTATTGTATAAAGAATTTTATTGTGGATTTTTAATTGTTAGCAACTGCTACAATGAAAAATGTTTAAATTTAATCAGAAAAGGCTGTTAGATTTTTGGTTTTTTTTTATCTCTATATATTAAAATAATACGATTTTTTTCAAATTTTATGATTTTGAGCTTCATAATAGGTATTTATCTATTAGTACACAAAATTTCATGACTGTAAGTTACAAAGTTTCTCAGAACCGGTTCTGTGACGGACAAACCACGCAGCGGAAGTAATAGGGTTTCGTAAAATAAACGAAACCCTAAAAATAAAATCTTTAGCTGATTGATGCAAATTTACACCAAGGAAAATGATAAATAAAGATGATTAATAAAGATGATTAAAGACTGTAGTCTTAAATACACTGCTCAAAACAATTAAAGGATATTTGAAGTTTTATATAAAATAAAGATATAAACGAAATTTTTTTTGCCGAAAATAGAAGAAGAGAATCACAAATGCAAATTTTTCTGGTTTTCAAACTGTGGAGTATGCAAATTTTGAGTTCGACGTCAAAAACGTCGCTTCAGCGGCAGCGAATGAAATTTGACTTTCAACTGGATAAAAGAGAATGAAGACAAGGATGATCGGCAGTCAGTGATTGCTTTGTTTCGATGAGTACGATGTCTCAGCGAAGTCATTTGACAGATTCAGAAGCTTGGAGAATTGTTGGTAGGTTAGAAGGGGGCCAAACTCAAGCCAAAGTAGCGCAAGCCATTGGAGTGTCACAAAGTGTCATTTCCAGGATCTGGAACCGTTTTTTGGAGAGTGGATGTGCAGGCCGAAGACCAGGGCAAGGTCGTAGACGGGCAACAACGCCCAATGAAGATCGGTATTTAGCGTTAACAGCTCGGAGACACCGAAACATGAACGCTACTCTTCTCCAACAACACCTTCGCTCGGCTACAGGCACCACGATTTCAACTCAGACTGTCCGAAACCGGCTCCATGCTGTAGGTCTGTATGCTCGCCGACCGATGGTATGTGTTAGATTAACATCAAGGCATCGTCGCGACCGCAGGGAGTGGGCAACCGAGCATGTCAACTGGAGGAGAAATGAATGGAGCAATATTCTGTTTTCTGACGAGTCCCGTTTTTCTGTGCATCCGGATAATAGGCGTATTTTCATCTGGAGGGACCGTGGCAGTAGGAATAATCCTGCGTTCGTGCACGAAAGTGTCAGATTTGGCGGTGGAGGAGTGTTGGTGTATGGTGGCATCTCCATTGACGGGCGCACTGACATCTACATCATTCGAGATGGAGCTCTGACTGGTCGCCGATATAGGGATGAGATCCTCAGACCTATTGTAGTCCCTTACGCTGCAGCAATCGGAGATAACTTCATTTTAATGGACGATAACTGCAGGCCACATCGTGCAAACCTGGTGGAGGATTTCCTTTTCGAGGAAGGAATCGTTCGAATGGAATGGCCAGCGTGTTCTCCAGACATGAATCCAATCGAGCACGTTTGGGACGCTCTAGGAAGACGAGTTTCTGGCCGCCAACAACCCCCACAAACTCTCCAAGAACTGGAAAGAGCTCTTCTGGAAGAGTGGGGCAGAATACCCCAACTCGTCATTAATAGCCTCATTGAGTCCATGCCTCAAAGGTGTTCAACGTTGCTGGCCGCCCGTGGAAACCACACCCCCTACTGAAAATGATTTTCTTTGAAGAAAACACCTTTTCTTATTCTTTTTTTCTCATATGCACAAATTGTGTTTTTTTCCTTTTGTACACAAATGCGCAATAAAATGCATTTTTTTCTGCCAAACATGTGTAATTTATTCTCATATAACCTACTATGTCTGTCGACCATGTATCAATCAGCTAAAAAGTTTCCCAGATACAAAATCCACCTAAAACTGCAATATCCTTTAATTGTTTTGAGCAGTGTAGATAACGATTTCATGATTTTGTTATTCTGATAACTGACTGTATGTAATTTTAATCATATATTCTAGATAATATAGAAAATTACATTCTGTTTTCTCATTATCTCTCCCTACCAGCTGTTGAAAGGTTATGCTTTTAAAGCTGGTAGACAGGAAGTGCTAGGTTCGAAAGCCCATCGCACTCGTCGACCTAACTATGCGGAGTTTTCCGAAGTTATCTTCGAGTCTAACATAAATACGGGTTAGGATCCTTTATATTCCCCCTCCCCCAATGGCAATTAACCTCCTACGTCCCTCAGGCAAATAATAGGCCATAACAAACATTAGTCAACAATTATTCATGATATTAATCAGCAAAATGATGAGTTTATTCCAAACTATTTTGGAATAAACTAATCTCTACCCTATGGTAAATTGTGGGCCAAGCTGGGGTAATTTGGTGTCTCATTTTCTAGTATTATTATCATTATCTTATTGTATGGTATGAATCTTTAAAAAAATTTTACAAGTACTTACACATGTGTACTGTGCATTAAATATATCACTATAATGCAAGTAGTGCATTTTCAGGAAGAAAAAAAAATTCTGGAGTCTCAAAAACTGTGCAAAATGACCACCTTTCAAAGTTTCGATATCGATCTACTTACATGAAGCCACAGGAAAATTGAGACGATGCACGCATGAAATAATTATTGTACTGACATGTTGAAAGCACAGTCATATGTATTGCCTTTTTCCGTTTGCATCTTTGAAAATAATCCAGTAAAAAATAATATTGGTGCAAGCACCAAATTACCCCGAGTAAAACAAAGAGCGGAATAATTTGGTGCCTCTATATTTTACTTATAAATTGATCTATTTTACTGTATTCTTCTTATGTTTGGTGATTGTCACTAGCATTTTGTTTATTAATAATTTCTCAGAAGTATACAGCTGACTTCTTTATTCCAGATTGATCAGATAGGAAATAGGCCACTGAAATGTGTAAGACATGAAACTTAACTTGTGTTTGAAAATGTTTACGCTATGGTATAGCCTTTTTTTAAGAAACTGTAGGAAAAAGTTTTTTTATATATAGTCCTATTATTCAGAAGCATGTACAATGTCTAAAATATTATTTTCATTCTAAAATGTTTCACCGAACCCTATATCATTGAGTGGGGTTCAATTTGTCACCTTTGTATATTAAAACAATGTTGACAGGTTATTCTTAAGAAATTGTTAGAAAAAGTTTTCTTTATATTATTATTCAAAAGGTATCTTATCTAAAATATCATAGTATCCAATCTAAAATGGTTCTCTCTATGTTATTGATATGTATTAAAACCTTCTAATTATAATTTATGCTTCCAGTAATGTGCAAAAAATGTGTGTATTAAAACTTTTATTTCATCTAACCATGTTGTATTATTTTTTTTTATGATTAATTTAGTTTGAAGGGGCGTCTTTCAAAGAGCATAAAACATTATGAATTTCAACAGAGCCTTTAAAATTCTTCATGTAATTGCTATTTCAGATTTTCTTTTTAATAAATGTATGCTCTCAAAGAAAAATTCACACTGCTGTCAGATGTTATCTGATTTAAAAAATTAACAGTGTTTTGAATAGCTCATTGTTAAAGGTACAAAATGGCATGCACTTTATTACCATAAAATATACGATTGGTATTGTGGCAGTAGTTAAAACTGTGACATCAAATCACCCCTTGAGAGTAAATTTGGTGTTTCTTGTTTTTCCTTTAAAAAATAACTCTATCTTACTAAATATTGACTATAATTCCTTCTTTCTTTTATGAATTTTTTCCTAAAAAATGTATGTTTTGATTTGTACATTTCAATCTTTTTAAAGACCTATCGCATAGCTGCCAACTTTTACACCTTTTTTCCTACCACTAAAATTTTACAGTAAATTTTTAGGTATTAAATTGCCGAAATCGTGTGATTCAATAATACAAAAATGTCTATTAATTTTTAGCGGTAGTAAAAAAGCGTAAAAGTTGGCAGCTATGCCTATAGTTTTTTTTTAAATTCTAGTTTTAAAATATTAAACACCAAATTACCCCCACGTTACCCTACATGTTAATTTGGAGGTAAGCTGAGAATTGCTACAATCTATAATTTAAGTCTGATCAATGTAAAATTCCCTGTTGTATCTCAGTCAGAAGCAACAATTAAATCTTTAAATTAGACTTTTGAATGTGAGACAATGGCTTCTAATTTTAAAGGCAGTTTTATTCCTAAAGTCTTACCTCTTTCAACAATTCAATCGTATTAACAGTACTCGACTAATGTTCTCATTAACAAGAAACAAAATTATTTGTACGTAAAGATGATTCATTGAATTGATTCAACTAAATAAAATGTTTTTCTTATTGGTGTAGATTAATATCAAATAATATTATTAATGAATGTGCTTCTAATTTTAAAAGCAGTTTTATTCCTAAAGTCTTTCCTCTTTCAACAATTCCATTGCATTAACAGTACTTGACAAATGTAGACTTTGTTCTCATTAACAAGAAACAAAATTATTTGTGCGTAAAGTTGATTCATTGAATTGATTCAACTAAATAAAATGTTTTTCTTATTGGTGTAGATTAATATCAAAGAATATTATTAATGAATGTGCTTCTAATTTTAAAAGCAGTTTTATTCCTAAAGTCTTACCCCTTTCAACAATTCCATTGCATTAACAGTACTTGACAAATGTAGACTTTGTTCTCATTAACAAGAAACAAAGTTATTCGTGCGTAAAGATGATTCATTGAATTGATTCAACTAAATAAAATGTTTTTCTTATTGGTGTAGATTAATATCAAAGAATATTATTAATGAAGGTGGCTAATGAAAATGATTAACAACTATAAACTTTACTAATTCACAGTTTCACGAGAATCTTATTCAAACGGTTCACCGTGCGATAATTTTAAAATGCGTAAAAAACATGGCCAGTGGAATTTTACTTTAGCTTTGATCTAATAGCTATTTATTTGTTAGTTTCAAGATTATGGATAGACAGGATTCGTACGGACCAGGGAATTTTCCAGGCGTGTTAGTCGTATTTTTTAATAGAAAATAAATTACCGTAATTTCGCGCGTATGCGCCGCACCTCAAACAATTCGATTTCCTACCAGAATTTATTTTAAATGAAATGTGACTTACTTCTGCTTAGCATTTATTTGACTTCTTATTTTCAATAAAATTTCCGGTTTGAAAAAGACTTAACTAAGCGGCGGCGAATACGCGCGAAATTACGGTAGGTTAAACTCGGAAAACTTCGCCTTATTTTAAGTAGAGATTTTCTGTAAGAAAATACTTTCAATTCTCTCAATTCTCTCAAATTCTTTCAATTCGAATTATTTCATTAAGCATAATTGTTAATGTTTGAGGTATTTAGAATAGTTCGTAAAATTGCAATGATATGTTGTTGCATTCGGAATGAACGCGATACTTTTTATATGTGGTATTTCCAAAAAATATATATAGTGTCATTAATATGTTGCAAATTTATAGCATTAAAAATGCGATAAATTTACTTATTATTGATTGCACATATATCAGGAATTCGTGAGTTCATCTTTATTCTGTGTTATTTTATACAATTTGTAAAATAGTTCTGCAAGTGTAGGTTAAACACATACAAATTAGAGCCAGGTGGTAAAGTAAAAGTCAGAATTGTATCGATAATGTGCTAGAGGGACTTGCCTGGTGCTAGAAAGCATCCTGTATTAAGATATTTTCGCCAATGACATTATTTTTAGAAAACATCCTATATTAGGGTATCTTCACCAATGACATTATATTTAGAAAACATCCTATATTAGGGTATCTTCACCAGTGACATTATTTTTAGAAAACATTCTATATTAGAGTATCTTCGCCAATGACATTATTTTTAGAAAACATCCTATATTAGGGTATCTTCGCCAATGACATTATTTCTAGAAAACATCCTATATTAGGGTATCTTCGCCAATGACATTATTTTTAGAAAACATCCTATATTAGAGTATCTTCGCCAATGACATTATTTTTAAAAAACCGTAATTATTTGCACGATATTGCAAATTAAATATATCTTTCTTCTCAATCTCTAAGTGCTCATTAGTACCTTTAACACTACGCTTACAAGCACACACTGCTGTGTAAATTCGATTAGCTTTTGCACAACGTACCTTCCAAGAAGCTTTCGCATAGTGTATAGAATCATATTGAATGCATGTGTTTCCCAACAACGCAAAACTATGACGAAGTTGCATTTCTTGCAGACATTGACCGCATATGATGAGTGAATATGTGTTTAGCCCAAATTTATGCTTCAATATGAGTTGTATGTATTTTTTCTCGTATAATAGATTGGTGTCATTGAAAATACCAAAATATTACAACAATAATGCTTATTTTGAGTTTTAATCAAATATTATTATTTTTTTTTTTAGGTTGGGGCAGAAGCATGTTTTTTATATGGACTTTCATTCAATCAAACACTGATAACTGCCAAAGTCGCACCTGGGCGCAATTAATTCCGGCGTTTCTCAATCATTAAATGCCTATACGAGAGGCATGTACCAGCAATTATAGGGGACGTAGTGGGATTTTGACTGTAGAAAACGAAAACAGTAATAATTATGAAAATTTCAAAACCATAAATAGGTATCAAAACACAGTTAATTAAAAACAAACATTTAGGCTCAGAATATTGCTCACAGGACAAAAAATAATTACAACAATACATAAAATCATAACAATCATAATATATTTTCATAACAATTTTTTTCATCAGTTACTCATTTTTTATTTTCACCCGACTTTCATACTTCTCAAATACATTTCCTTCTAAAAAAATTGGCTAGATTGTATGCAAGTGGAAAACATATATGACTTCTCATGCTGTGGGATTTATAGTACAGCGCCTAGAATACATAGTGTGGAAAAGGGTTTTACCGTTTTTTAATTCAAAATATTCGAATTCAAACCGGGAACTCTCAAACAAGAATTTTTTTTTTTTAAGAAGTCACGAAATATCTGCCATTGAGTAACCAAAAGAACATTATAGGGAATTTCTGGTATAAATGCGAAATTTCGAAATTTAAAAAAAGCCAAACTGGTAATGCTTTAAACCCTTGGGGACGAGCGACACGAATACGTGACGCATAAGATGCTCAGAATCCTCGATTATTCCCACCAGTTATTTTTTATTGTAAAGTTTTCCTTATCTAATCATAGAATTTTTGCGATTCAATTAGGTGAAAATTTCTCTTTTGAAAAACCGGTGGTAACAGATTAAAAATTCTGTAAAGGACGCTCGTCGCGAAGGGGTTAAATATTGCTAAAAAATTGTAGCTGTTAAACGTGCAACGATGCGGTACAATAATAGGGCGATCACAGCGACATCTGCTTTAAAAATAGATTTACCTCCAGCAAAAGGAACCGTTTCCCTATTGACAACATGAACATAAATTTTGTTAATAAAATCTTCTTGTAAGTGTATATTTCAGATGTAACTGATTTTGAAGTTAGCTTTTTATCATATCAGGGAATTAATCTTATCCACTCTTGTAGCAGAGATTCATCGTTTGGTATGCTAAATAGGGATAGTTTCAAGTTTGTTGTCTTGTATCGAGTACTGCAACCAGGCACAAAAGAATGCGTATCACGTTTTTTGGCCATGATCAATATCATTCATATTTTCAAAGCTTATGAAAATCACTATCCAAGTCTAAGGACATAGGGTATAATTTAATTATTTAAAACATTTACCAACAGCTGAAACGTTTTCTCAGTTCGATTCTTATACAGTGTTGCGTTGAAAAGAGCTAGCAGACGGTGACGTAGCCAGAGAGGGGGGGGGGGGGTAGGTTCATGTGCTTTGGAAACCATTAATATTATTATAAAATTTTCTTCGGCTTCAGTATTGCAGAAAATTATCCGATCAGATAAGGTAAAAATATGTTTATAAAATTAGTGGTATACAAACCATCTGGACCTCCACCCTGTCTACGACACTGCTAGAATATGTCGCTGTGATCGACCCGTTATCTTTTTATCATCGTTCTACATTTATCGTATTCAATTTTTTAGTACTATTTTGTAGCCGTTTTCCACACTATGTATTCTAGGCGCTGTACTTATAGATCAACTATACATAGTTTACAAACCTTAAAAAAAAAATACGTACAATTTTTACCTATGTCGTAGAATTTCGTCGTTTCGGCACACTGTGCAACGATTCAAAAGAAATAAAAACTATACAATATTTTAAAAATTTAAAATAACACAAAGCCTTGATAGGGAGAAAAAGTAGGGAAATTTTTGGAAGAATATTTGAAAATAGCATTAAGGAATGTTATTCACAAATCCTAATAAAGATGTTACTTTGCTCACCCAGTAGCACTTCTCAATGATCAAAGAGTGTCGTAACAACAAATTTACTATGATGAAAAGTTGACACCTATGTGCTATTGATGTTTAACCCTTTATATCCTGAATTAATTTTCCAGTTACTTTTTAACTGTATTTTTGCATCATTGGATAAGTTTTGGTGCAGAATAAAAATAGGAAAGAGGAAAATAATTTTTATAGTGTTTTAGTGGTTATTTATGCAACTGTAATCACCATAATTTTTTTACCCTATGATATAAAATAAAATAGTAAATTTCAAATAAAATATAGGAAATGTTCATCTGTAGAGTATAGAAAACAATAGAAAATTATAGTACTAAAGAACCGGTAATAAAGCACTAAAATTACTCAAATGCAGAACAACACGCATGTCAATTCTATTGCAAAATGGATTTCGAATGTAGCGTGGCAAATGTAAAATCCCTACAATGCAAAGAAAGAGGATATGTGATTGAATTTGCCATCTCCTGCCTGCTATCAGAAATACACTCTTTGTGCCATTGTGAATACCGTCAGGAAAAACGGTCATATTACGAATATATAGGTGTTTTATTAAAGTGGTACTTATAAGTACCGTCAGGATAAAAAGGGTTAAGATGATAGAAACTGATTCTTCCTCGAATGTTAAATTCGTTCTATGATTCTGTTTTCCAATGCAAGGAATATACGATCAAAATAACTCCATAGACAAATCTGTGAGGAGTACGGTAATACAGTCTTGAGTGACAGAATGGTTTGATTACAGCCAGTTCTTGCAGCATTCCTAAATTGTTTGGTCTTGCAACGTTCCTAATTTTTTTAAGTATCCTAGTGTTCCTAAATTTTTCTGCATTGTATACCACTATTTGAAAGCAAATATCTTTGATGTATAAAATTTAAACATCTGCAATAGAAAACAACATAAAAGATTTTTACTTTGAAATAATGGTAGCAAAGGTAGAAAATTTTAGGAAAGCTTCAAGTGCTATATAGTTTTGAATTCAGGTAAAACAAAACCTGCAAGATGAAGCGAGAAGCGTCCAGCCATCTTTGATAAATCATGAACTGAATCATGAACCTAATTCTCCCATTTTCTTTTACTTGAAAAAATGTTAGATTGAAGTGTTTTTATGACTAAGATGGGGGAAAATATGCTGTAACATCTTGACTTATTTCATAGACGGCCATCTACTTTAATTTTGGCACACAAACACTTGTATCTCAGTACGATGAAAACATTATAGTGCAGGTTGACTATGTAGAATAAATAGAGTAATGATTTTCAATAATTAATGTAATTAATGTATGTGTATCTCTGCCCACATCTCTATCCTGTTCTGTTAATGAAGTAACGGGACTTACTTTTCGAATAAACTTAGTATATAGTTGTACACCTTTAAATTATTAAATTAATGTGCCATACTAAAATTTGTTTTTTTCATCACATCAAGTCTCACCACATCAACATCTCAGTTGATATTTGCACTTTTAATTATTACAGCAAATAAAATGAAACTCTGCAACATATCAAGAAATATTTTCAGATGGTAAATGTCGTTTCTCCGTTTATAAAAATAGAAATTTATTAAATAATATTCTGCGAATAAATGTTTTACAACAGAAAGTAAGCAAATCTGTTTAACTTCCTGTAATATAGTTTCATTGCTTATGGCTTGCCGGTACGAAGAAATGAATAATTATTATAAAAAATAAAGTTTATTCTAGAGATCTTTTCTTTAATTACATACACTTAAAATAAAATCTAACTGGTTGCTAAACAAAGGGTGTCAGTTAATTCCCCTTACATAATTCCACATTCTTCTTATTCCATTCAAAAGATAATTGCCTCGGAGCGAGATGTGTGTACGAAAATCATGCAAATCGTATTCAAATACTGTGCTTGGTGTTCAGAGTGGATTAATTCTGTTTATACTTCTTTTATTAGTAGACATTTTTCTTGGATAGTTCGCATTCATCATTCCTGAAATGTCCTTACTGATGTAAATTGCAAATTAAAATCAGTGTACTAAATATCTTAATGTTAAAATTAACTATTATCCAGCTTATTTTGTATTTATATTTCTTTTTACAAGGAGTTTTCTAATGGAAGAACTTCTGCTCAGTTTAGTTTAGATACATTGAAGAACAAGTGTAAATAGCGTATAATTTCAGAGTATTAATACAAAACCATTTTATTCACACTTCGTTATCTTATGAAGAGTTCGTGTTCCTTTTAGTTTTAGCTAATTTTTCGATATATTTTTACTATAGTGAAACATAAAAACCAAATAAATTTGTTCTGTTTTAACTGTATACACAAGCACAGAAATTGTTACAAATTTCTCTACATATCAAAAATGTGATTATTTTTAAAAGAACAAGGTTAAATACTTACTATTCTGAAGGATTCATAAAACACTATCTTATTTAAATATTATTATGTTATGAAGAGTTCATTTTCCCTTGATTCTTAACTAATTATGTGATACGTTTCCCACTATATTGAAACACAACAACCATGAAAATGTTGTGTTTTGAATGTCTATACAAACATAGGGATTATTACATGTTTGTTGGCATATTATTAAAAATTGATTATCCTTAAAAGCAAAGTTGAGCTTCTTCGCTACAGTTACTAATTGTAGAAAATAATTTACGATTTACAATTACCGAAACCTAAGTACATTAGTCATAAGATTTCATTTATTTTCTAAACGAAAGCATCAACAAATATTTTCGTCCAATTTTATTCCATTTAGTAAGTAATTATGCACAGTTAGAACATTAAATATAACAAATTAAACTTGTGTTCAAATAAAATTTTCGGATTTAAATTGAATTCAGTCTTTATGATGCAATAATTATCACTACGTTATTGATTTTTATAAAATTTTGAAAATTAGTATTCGTCCCTCCTCGAAAGTGTATTTTCCGTCAGTTTCGCAAAAACATGCTTCTGTAAATTAATGAAATTGAAATTAACAGTTATTCAACTGGTGGGTGATTTTCATTGACTCTTCCAATGAGTTTTCTATTGAAAGAATAGCAGTAAAAAAATTTATTAGAGATATTCGACAAAATGGTAAAATATATACTAACTAATACATACTATCTAATACTTGGAATTTTTTCCATAAGAAATTTCTCACGCCTTGCATTCATAATATTTCAGATTTTAATTTCTTAAAAGGAGTATAACTAACATAGTGAAAAAATATCCAAGCAGGGACTTTTTCATATCCAGGTCATCTGATACACCCGGGTCATCAGTATAGCGCACAAACGTTCTATCAACTGAACCGCTTAGACCGATACCCAGCCTGGCACTTATCACTATCATATGTTGGCAAGGCTACAATCGCAGCCCAAGATGGAATATTTTTCCGTGAGCCACCAACACTGGGGCAAACACGAAACTAAAGAGTATCCAGCATCAATGATTGAATAAATCTATTTAATACATGGAAATTTTTCCATTGAAAATTTCTCACGCCTTGCATTCATAATATTTCAAATTTTAATTAAAATTTGATTAAAATTAGAAATATTATGAGTGCAAGGCGTGAGAAATTTTCTATTATGGATTAAAATTATCGATTTTGTCTTACCATTTTTTAATAGTAAATGCTTCCTAATTTGAAGATAGTAACAAACAATTGCGGATTCTTTTAGCCGAAATAATTAAAAATAATACTTGCATAAAGCTTAAGGTTTACTATGCTTTACTTCACAACTATTTTGTACGTTTTGTTTTTAAAACAGCATGGTTCTTACAAACAAAATATATTTTAATTCCTGAATTTAGAAGTGTTATAATTTTTCAACATTTTTCTTATTACTTACGATATTATTTCATGCTATAATATTTGGAAGAGCAATCCATAATCATAAAATCATCCAAACAATCATATTTAAGATGTGGAACAAGAATAAAGCCGATGTAATTTAAGAACGCTGTTTCAGCGCAGGAGTCAGCGGCATTGACTAAAAAGTATAAAATAGCATCTGTCCCTAAAGTAGGTGATTGTGAGACGAATCCTCCCTGTGGCCATTAGAGTATGTTTACAAGTTACCAAAACAATAATGCTAAACAATAAAATATAACTTTCATTTTTTAGCTTTTGGATTGAACAAGGAGTTTTTATTTTCGACCTCAGTGTTCCGGTTTCTCGGGAGATGCGAATTTCTACTGTGAAACATAAAACAGATTCATAAAACCTGTACATTTGATTTTAAGTAGATTTCGCAACAAATATACATTCTCCCCTATGTTGGGATTTCTTGAATATTTTACAGATCTACGGCGATCAGGACTCCCAGAACATCTCCCCCCCCCCCCAGTTCAAAACTTTATCTATCTATCTATCTATATCACCTTTTTATGAACACGATAACTTCAATAAATCTGCACAAATCTCTTCGAAACTGATATGTAAAATCAAAGAGATTAAAATCTCGGTCAAATTCGTTAATAGGTAAAATCGAACCAAGGGGGGGGGGAAATGGGAAACTTTCAGTGACACGGAAAAACCCCCAAAACTTCTTAATTATGATACGTATCTGTTTAAAGTTAATATTACTTCTCGGAAAAGGGCCGAAAATGTATGTATGACAGATTTTTGATATAATTAAAAATGGTCTCAAGAGAGGGGGGGAGGAATAGGGGTATAAGAAGAAAAATTCATAGCTTTGTAAATTCAAAAAATATCAAATCCACTGAAATTTACTATAAATCCTTTTAATATTATCTACAACTTTTATATTGACAAGTTTTTTATAGGATCAACCCTTATAGAAAAAAAATCCCTGCCGGCTCCACCTACATACACAAGTATATTTCGAACTGGGCTGTCCCAACTGCCGCATTGTGGCGAAAAGGTAATTTCTTCTGCAATTCCCAATAAACAATCGCCCCACAGTCTGCGTCTTCGAAATCTACCTGTGCCTGTATGCCGAGCAGTCAGGATTTTTTTTTCTTCAAATTTTCTTAAAAATGTCAGTTTTTATGAAATTTTATTTAATACCAAGCATTCCAATAACTGGTCATTCGACCGGTACCAAAAGAAAATATCTCGATTCGAACGAGAAATTTCTTCATAAAATAGTTAAAATCTAAATGCAGTTAAATAAAAGTGTTAAATATCTTCAAAGAGAAATTCTGGTGTGAAAAATTTTTATAAAACGTAAGTAAAATTCCTGGTAGGCGTAGAGTTAAAACGAAGCATACAATTTCGAATAATTATCCCTAAAAGCTGTAAGTTAGAAATAGTTTCTTGAACTTCGTTCACTCGAAACAGCATGTGGAATAACAGGCACTAATTAATACTGCTTTCAATTAATTTTATTCTATTCAGAAGGTTATTGCCACAGAATTAGAAGTTTTCACGACAAACATGAAAATTACATTCAAATCAAGTTTTGATGTTTAAAGAAGGAAAGCTCAACAATGCAACAATTGCTATAGGAAACTTTCATCCGTCAAAAAATACAAAAATAGCATTGTTCATTGCTGGAAAATTTGATTACAATGAATTTCAGGTAGAAAGTATGTTTGGTAATGCATTAAATCTGAAACAAATAAATTGTAAGTTAGTTTTAGATATTCATTTCCTTTAGCGGTGAGTTTTCAAATAAATGTCTGTTCATTACTGATATATTCAAGAAAATTGGAAAATACACATAGTTATTCTACATAGATGTTTAATACAAGCTTTTTAAATTGCTTTATGGTATTCCTCCATTACAATAATTAGCTATCAAAAATGTGTTGAATAAAACTAATTTTGTGTTGATGTTTTCTGCATATTAGAGAACTTGTGAAATATTTCTACCTAATTATTTTTGGAAGAAATATAAAATACTTAATATTAAAATATGATCCTTTTTTATGTAAATAGTGTACACATATTTCTACAATTTTGACAATGTAAGAATTTTAAATTCATGTCATGTTACAGGATATTTGATGCAGTGATTTGGAAATATACTTTTTTAGCTGAAAAAGGTTTCAATTAGGTGCATTTCTACCTTCAATAATTTACTTTTTTAGTAAGATTGTTGAAAATCCTAATTGTTTCATATCCACAATCATTTTCAAATTCTGCAAAATATGCTGTCTAATTTATACTTTTTAGTATTCTGCTTCAAATGTACTTTTTTACATTTTCCTCCAAGAAATAAAAATTTTGTGCAATCGCTATTTACTCGCTAATATATATTACTAATATAATTTTTGAAAGAATTATGATTTATTAGTGATAGTGATTCATAGTTATTTACCTATCTGCCTTTAACTTATCAGTGTCTTTCAGTTACCTTTGTTTTATCAATAGCCGGCAAGATAAATGAGGGTAACTGTTTTACTATAAAAGTGTTGTTGATTTTTTTTTTTTTTTTTTTTTTTTTTTTTACCTCCACCAGCACTTGTCGTAAATATTTGTATCGGACCACACTTCAGGAGGACAAATTCTCGAGACGTACATAAACTGTACCCATATTAACGATAGTTATTAAGCAAAAATACCTTGTAATATTTTACTTATTTTGAAATAGAAAGGATTATAAAATACTTGGTCAGATGAGCCAGTGTTGATTCAATTTAGCCATACAAAAACATTTATTTCTATTTCTTCTTTCGTCGGAAATTAAAAGTTCTTATTTTGCCTCGAATAGAGCATTGTACCAAATATTCAAGCACAGAAAATATAGATCAACGGTCGGCAACTGGCGGACCGCGGTCCACATCCGGACCGCGGAACGTCAAATCGTGGACCGCCAAAAATTTGCCAAAAATTTTCAATTTGAATAGCACTCTTCGAATTAGCTGTTCACCACGTTAACCAAATTATAAAAAACTAGCCCAAGACCGCAAGTGTAATTTTTAAGGGACTAATATTTCAACAATTATCTGCTTTTTCTGTTTTATAATGTGTATATAAAATTTTTCAGAACACATACTCGTATATATACTAATTTTTCATAACAAATACCTGATTTTTCTATTCTATAGTGTATGTATGTATGTGTAAAAATAACAATTTAAAATTAATAAGTACTAATATTACTTAAGTGTTTTTTCTCTGGACCTCGATAAAAATTTTCAAAAGTATTCGGACCCTACTTAAAATTACTTGCCGACCCCTGATATAGATTATTCAATATCAGTAGTTACTAAGAGATAGTTTGTATGTTTTCAGTTCGTCAATTTTAAATACAGTCATTCTGAGCACTTGGACAGCATTAAACTAATCTTTGCCGAAATGAGTAAAATTATAAGCCTCCATTAGACATACACGGATACCGCAAAATGACATTTTTATCCTTTTTATGCAGTGCTGCAAGTGGGCTGTTTTCAAAACGTATACATGTCAAGCGTTCCAAGATATATGGCAGAAGTGTCCGCCGAGGTCACATCAATGAAGGTCGTATGCCACGTAACGGAAAGAGGGGGAACTACTAGAGGTACAATAATTGTTGTAATATCTATGACATAACTGTGCATGAGCAAACCAAAACGCAAACGATTATTTCATTCGCAAAATATTTCGACTGTTGTCTCATTTTTTGCTTGTTCTTCAGGACTCTTTTAGGACATATTTCATTATTTAAATAAAATATAATTTGTCGGAAGTACATTTAAAAGTACATTAAGTTTTATTTCATAAAGTTAGTATTAAATCGTTGACATTCTGTTTTACTATCTGATGAAATTGGAAAAAAAAAAGTAGGCATAAATGTATAAGTTGTTACCGATTATTTAAAAGATGCATTTTTATTTCTGAAACTTTAATTTTTGAGAAACTATTTATGTGGCACTTCTGCTATACGAATTGTTTTTGATATACGCCAAGATAAGGTACCTACCTAAATAAAAACTGAGGTTTATATTAAGGGAACTTTAATGAAAATGTATTTAAAAAAACCCTTCTTTTAATTTAGTCTCAAAAATCCAATTTCTTACTTAACCCTTTAGCGGGCGGTGTCCACAAAAAAGGACACCTAATTTTAATTCCAAAAATGACAAACTATTTTGCTATCATCGATCAGTTTTTACTGTAACTTTGATGGAATAAATGAGATGATACTCTGGATTGACTAATGCGTTTTGCAGATACCTTTATCCTTGATTTTTCTTTTGATGTTTGAACCCGCATCTAGAAAATGTTAGATATTGCCAAAAAAATATTAGATTGCAGTCCGAAATACTCTCACGGTTCTGCTAGTCTTTTTATTGCTGGAAAGTATAATTACATTTTCTGAACATATGTTGCGATTCTGTACTCAGTCAGGGAAGATGTGTATCTTGTTTACTAGATTTATTGCCAAATAATTTTGATACAGTTTGTTTTGATAGAGTTATCTATATTTAAAAAAAAAAAAAAAAAAAAAAAAAAAAAAAAACATTCACAATATCATATTAATTTCGGGTGAAAAGGAATTAGTGCTACAAAGCATTAATTCCTTTTTTCCCGAAACTAATATGGTATTTTGAATGTTTTCTTTTTTTTTTAATATACATATCTCTATCAAAACAAACTGCAACGAAAATAGTTGGAAATAAATCTGCTAAACAAGATACGCAGCTTCCCTGCCTGAGTACAGATTCGCAAAATATGCTCAGGAGATGCGCAGATGATAGATTTTGTGTCATACCTAATGACGTCATCCTAAAAGCGCGCGCATTGACATTATGCCGTCCGTCCACAAGGTAGCGCAGTTGTTTCAATTTTGCGGTCCTGTTTTAGTATTAAGCTGGAACGCTTTATATGTATACGTTTTGACTGCTTTTTTAATATTCAGATTGTTTGATTGGCACCACTTTTTTAAAATGGTATTATAATTCGCGAACTTTTTGCCTTGATAAATCTGTCATTAAATAAGACTAATTTTACTATATCAAAAAACTGGTGGCAATCAAGAAAATCGAACTTTAAAAATGTAGTCTAATGGCAACACTGCTTTATGTCTCAAGTATCTCTCAACTTGTATAGCGGAACGACATTTCAGGCAGGGGGAACTCACTTGGATAAAATGATATTATAGCAGTTTTAAAAGCGTTTTAACTTATCTATATTATAAAGCAAAACCATGTCCGTGAGTAACACTGAAGTCATTTAGCTCGTGGCAACGACCTGAACAATACATTTCGCTTTTGCTGCAAATTTTTAAACTTCTAAACATTGCACAATTTTAATTAATATATCGCCGAAAAAGAGCAAAAAGTACTTTCAAATTGAATTTGTATTTAAACAATATCTCAATTTACTGATTTTTCATGTTTTTAAAATTCATTTTCAAGCATGACTTTAAAAAAAAAAAAATCTTTCTCTATCGCATACCACACGAATAAGGAAGTTGTTAAACCCATTTACATTTCTAAAAGATATATAATAGTATAAAAATATACTGAAATAATCAGAATCAAAAGAGTTGCGAAATCTTTTGCGATTTCTTTTGTTATTAACCGCTGGCATGACGAAAGTACCGTTGCAATAAATTCCAAAACTTTATATATAATAGATTTTTTTCAAGTAAAAATTCTTTTTGGTATTGCTAGTGGACAACATACAAAATGATATTAAATGTAAAAAATATATTTAAATTTTCAGTTCAAACTTATTTTCACACATGTTTACATATGTTTTACACTGTACACCGAGCAGTATCTTCTGTAACCATGGAAGCCCAGTTTGGATTCCCTGTTAGTACAATGTACAAAAAGCATTTAACGCATTCTTTCGAACACGAAATGATTTTCGTATCACCTTGAAATAATACTTTCAAAAACTGTATTATGAAATCCATATAAAAAAAATTCCAAAAATTTTAAGTATATTATCGATTTTTTGCTAGGCCACACCCACTACAGCAGTAAGTCATGCTGCTTTAGACCTGTCTTTTATAAACACTACTTTGTGCATTATCGCTACGTTAAGTGCATTAGACTATTGTTGTTATGTACAAAAAAATTCAATTTCAGAAGTACTTTATTTTGTGCTGTATAGAATGAACTAAACATGTAAAAAAAAATAGTTTAGCTTGAAATTTAGATCTTCAGATAACCATTCTGTAAAAATTTAAAGGACATTTCTGGTACATTAAAACTTCCGTAAATTTCTTCATCCCACCAAACAAACAAAAAAGAATTAGTGTTTTAAATTTGATATATTTGAATCAATGTTAGTTCTATTGTTTAACATTTTATGCCCGGGTAGCCTGTTAGCAGGGCTCGAAGCGAAGAGGAGAAACTTTATTCTTCCCGCCAGAAACCCAAAACAAAAATTTTCGTGGTAAATTGAATTTACATATGAGAAAAAAAAAGATAGATAGAAAGAAAAGAAAAGAAAAAGAATATATCAAGTAGATAATTGTTTCGAAAAAATTGGCAGGAACAATAAAATTTCTCCTATATGAAAAAATCCTATTAATGTGCTAACTAATCCCTAATTTATCTATTTAAAAACGAATCATTATCGTGTACATTATTTTATAGTATTTATTTTAAGTAGATTTATCATCCATTTCTTTAATTATGTTTAACACTATTTCTATATAATTTAGAATAAGTGAAATGAAAATTCCATAATTCGCATATTTCACTTTTGAATCACGCGTGTTACCGCGTTTTAAATTATAATGACAAAAGAATCACTTTAAAGTAATTATTAAGATAATAAACTAGTAACTGGCAAGTTTATCATTCCTTTAACTATTATGCTTAAATAAATACTAACACTTATTAATATCAAAGCAACTTTTATAAGCGAGCTCAGGACATAAGAAAATTAAAAATGAATGATTCGAATATTTGAATTTGGTACATTGATTTACGAAATTAAAAGATCTTTAATATCTAATTAAAAATAAATGAAGTCAAACGTCCATAATTCATACATCCAAATTATTCACTATAGCTTTTCAAGAAAATATTAAAATACTGAACTTCTTATTTGTAAATCTATCTTTCCTTAAATTATTTTAATAGATACTAACTCTTATTCTGATAATAATTATTATATCTAACTCCCAAGCAATTTTATGTCGGAAAATGAAGTATAATTGGCATTCAAATATTTTAAAAGGAAACATTTATGTATGAAATTAAAAAGGGTTTTAGTTCCATCTAATTATAAAATAAGTGAAATAAAAAACCTATATTTAATATATTTAAGTTCCTAATCAGCCGTTATCGTGTTTTTAATCAAAAAATAGAGAATCCAATAAAGATAATATTAAAATAATGAATCGCCAGTTATAAGCAAATGTATGATTCCTTGAATTATGGTACTTAAATAGATTCTAACTGTCATTAATCTCTTGCAATTTCCGTAAGTGAGTTTTAAAAGAAAATGAAATAAGAGTGATTCGAATATTATAAAACGGGATACCGATTTATGAAATTAAAAAGAGATTTTAAAGTATTTTATTTTATTCAATGATGATTTTCTGAATTGTTAAAGATAGATGAAATAATTTAAAAAGATATTTGAATTATTTTATTTTTTTACATCTTCAAAAAAAAAATCGTCTAAATAAGTAAATCGCGATAGTCTAGTACTGCCTATAAAATGTTTATATTAAATCATATCGCAATTTATATTTGTCTATTTATTTCATTATTTACAATGTGTACTTTGAATATTATCGGGATTCAAACGTCGAACAACGTAACCTCAATTAAAATAATTTACAATATATTTCTTTCTCTTCCAATTTCCTTATTTTTTTATTATTCATTTATGATAAAATTTTAATATCATATGAAAGTTTTTGACTCAATTTATTGTTACTCAATGCAGATTTGAATTTAAAGATGTAAAATACTAGGTTTATAAATAAATTTTAAAGTGTTTTAATCATGCCTCTTAAAAGCATATAAAAAACGATTAAAAATAATAATTAGACAATGTGAAAATTATCGTTATTATGAGTTTTCCTTATGATAAATTATCCTTATTATAAATTATGGGGTTCACTAACTAAATATGTTTTATATTTGTTGCAAGTGAGTTCTTTAACAAACTTCTTTCAAGCATTTATACACACGCCTTTAAGTGCGTGCTTGAAACGCTATAAAACCTTTTAGTACACCTATAATCTTCTTCAATAAATTACCAATTAGGTAAAGTCATCTAGCATCAACTAACAATGAAATAATAAGAAGAATCAGTACCGCAATGTATATGTTTAATTTATTTATTCATATACTGCGCGTAACTTCGGCGTCATTGGGTGTAAAATTGTTTACAGTGTAACCTGCAGTCACTCCCCGATTACAGGGGCGTTTAAAAGACCATAAGAAAGATTTCCCCCTCCGCCCTATTGTTTCAAAATGTACAGCTCCAACCTACACAATAGAGAAATCATTTGTACCATTACTTAAATCAATGCTACCCCCCACAGAGCATGTAGTCAATTCTACTGCAGATTTAGTTAGCATAATTAAAGGCTTTAAACTGGAAGATAACAGCATTCTAGCAAGTTTTGATATTAAATCTCTGTATCCTTCTATTGATGTTCAGGAAGTTAAACCTATTATTGAAAATAGCATTATAAATAACACAGCTTATAATGACAGTATTAAACATACTCTGATTTCCAGTATAAACTTAATTACTAACAGCAACGTTTTCTTATTTAACGGATGTTATTATAAACAATCTGAGGGAGCCCCTATGGGTTCACCTATCTCTGGATTACTGGCAGAATTAAAATTACGACCTCTGGAAAAACGTATAATTTCTACATCCCCCTTTAAACCTGCATTATGGGTTAGATATGTCGATGACATACTACTCATATGGAATCACGGTATCTCTGCATTGAATGATTTTCTGGCGCATGCCAACAGTATAGATAGAAATATACAATTTACTTGTGAAATTGAAGAAAATAATTCATTACCATTTTTAGATATAGAACTTATTAAAAATATTTCAACACGTAGCATTGATAGGAAAGTTTATAGAAAACCTTGCAGATCCAATAACACAATATCATACAATAGTAATGTTCCGTTTAATTACAAAGCAGCAGCATATCGGTTTTATATCAAAAGGGCGTTTGAGGTTAGTTCAGAATGTTATTTAAATGAGGAGTTGAACAAAATTAAAGTGATTGCATATGAAAATGGTTTTTCAAACAAATTTATTAATAAGTTAATTTATGAGTACAGAAATAAACAAGCTACAATAGTTAAAAAAGATATGCAATCTTCAAAATTCTACAGTATAGATTATATCCCGCATCTGTTTGAGTGGATTAAATACGCATTAAAGAAATATAATGTAACTCTTATCGCTAAACCCCCAACCAAGCTTAAATATTTGGTACATAAAATGATCGACCCTATTGGTAACCGAGATAAATCTGGCATTTATATTATTCCTTTTAAAGTTAATGACAGTTCTAAAATATATTCATATATAGGTATGACAACTCGCAAATTAAAAGAAAGGATTAAAGAGCATACAGCTGATATGAAAAAAGGTAAATTATCCACTGCTTTATCCAGATTAAATCAGTCCAAAGATATTGATGTATTTTTCAGTAAAGCTAAAATAATTTCACGAGGTTCACAGTATAATAGTTGCATAATCAGAGAGTCCCTAGAGATTTTGAAAAGAGGTAATAATGCATGTAATAATGTATTATCTTATCAGATCCCTCGTTTATGGTACAATATACTAGATATCACTGGGGTTTTCGGTTTCTCTTGACCCACCCCAGCTGGTAATGGTATCATCCGGACTTCAGTCACCCCATTCATTTCACGTCTGTTTGGTTTCGCCCATTCCTAGCCTGTCCAAAACGCGCCATTTCGGAGCAGCGTCTCCTCGACTGCTTGTTGTTCATCTGAGGAAGGCTAATGTTTAGCCGAAAGCTCATGAAATTTTAACATCTTACAGTTTTAATGTTTTGAAGCTGTATTTTGATTTATTGCACCTCGATAGTAACGTAACTTATCAATGTGTTTACATTGTGCTTTATAAATATTTTATTGGCTGAATTTGACGTTCGTATTATATAGATTTTTCTATATATTTTTATTTAAGTGTAACCTCATTGCCAATGAATTATAATCGGTCTTTTTCTCGTCAAATTCCCTTGTCCTTTTTTTCTGTGATAAATGTTTAGTATCAAATAAAATATATTTTTAAATTATTTATATACGTTAGTTACTTGTAATCATTTTAAACTCATACTAAAATTTAGACTACCCTCTATAAAATCTTAAACAAGCTTCAGCCTCACTAAACAGATTAACTTTTCCATGTATTTTCTATACTATTTAGCAGTGGTGGAACAGTGGCGCAGCAATTAGGCGATTCTCACCACTAAATTTTAACAGTATTATTTGTATTAAAAAATCTCTGAAACTCTATCCTTAAATAAGACAAATAGTGCAATTTAAATTTAACGGTGTCAACTGATCTCTGCTTTGCCACTGTTCCAGTGCTGTACTGGGTTGTTCTGTAAGTTCACTTCGTTTGGGAAAGTTGGTTTGTACCGGAAAATTCAATCATGTAATTATTAGACGTTAATTCTAATAGCAAATATCTAATAATTGAACGGCAGAATTTTTCTGTACGAATTAGTTTTCCCAAACGGAAGAAACTTTTCGAACAACCCAATATACATGTATTATACGCATTTAAGCAAGTAGTTTTCATTAAAATTTCTGTATAAGCTCAAATTTTGCAGAGAAGTAAAATCGATGAAAACAATTACGTTTTTGCAGTCATGTTTCTCTATAATAAAAATGAATTGCGACTGTATACCAATTACTTATTGCCGAAACGTCAGTTGATTCTTACTGTGGAGACCCGAAAAGTTTTTGGTTTCTGTCTGTCTGTCTGTCTGTTCCGCGATAACTGCCGCAAAAATGATCTGATTAGTTTGATTTTTGGTAGATATGTTGGTGAGGTACCCGGAAATAGCTGTATAGTTTTAGTTATGTTTGGTTCATTCGTTCGGAAAATATAAACATTTTTTTTAGGTCCTAATGCTTTCCTATCGGAATTCAAACGATTTTGAAAATTTTCATCCATTGAAATAAAATGGCGCATTTGATTAATGTATTTAAAGTGTAAGTTATGAAAGATAAAATTTATCAAGTCAGGTCTTAAATTATTCAAATTAATTTGAAATTTTGTTAATACATTCATCAGATTTTTTTAATTAGGTGTACAATGTTTGCTGCAATTTTATACATATGTTCTAATAATATAATACATTTTATTCTATCATTTTTTGCAAATTTTAAAATGTATTTATTTTTATTTTCCTCTTTAATTTAATCGTAACCTAGCAACTACATTTTAAAGAATATCAAAATAATAAAATTCAAATAACTCAAACTATTTTGCTACAATATTTTATTTGCAAAATAAAATAGTTTTGAGTGATTTTAATATTTTATTGAAATAAATGAGAATTTATTTTGAAACAAGTTACCTTTTAACAACTATAGAATGATAACCGAAACATTTTTACATGAGATATTCATTTTCTGGAAGAGATATGGATTTTTCGTGGTTCAAAATTAGTATTACTTTAAAATAGGATATAATATCTGGGACAACGAGATGGTTAATCTAAACAAATTAGCTTAATAAAACGCATCCATACAGCCTGAAATAGCACTATTACTGGAAACTGAGATCATACAAAGTTATCACAAAAAAATACTTTATAGCGCCAAACCACGGTTGCTATTTAGTGAATTGGCAGTGGGCACGATTATGAATGATTACCCAGTAAGTTTAAAAGTTTCTAAATAAGCCTATTTTGGGGAGATTTTAGTATGCTATTGCCATCGAGTTAGATCAGGATGTACTTAGGATAAAGAAATATTATAGAATGACCATCAAAACTGTTTTCCGAAACAAAAGTTGCAATAGCACTAGATTTCTGAAATAGATATAAGTGAAAAGATTCAGTTTACATTTCCATAAGTTGCTTTTGTACACGAGATATTATTCAACCTATTTATCAGATGCGAGTGTTTCGTGGTTGGCAGGTAAGTAAATATTGCTATTTAGGCATTAGGATAACATGAAATTATTTTCGAAAATTTTGCTTATTCTGTGACGATAAATGTGATAATAAAACCACTGTGTAGAACGAAATCCAAGATATACTAGAATCATTCACACAATCAATAGTAAATCACGAATATAAATTTGTTAAATTAGGGGGGGGGGGTTCAGGGGGTCTCTGCCCCCCTGAAGAAATGCATTTTTTTAATCTAAAACATAGAATAAGAAGTTCATAAGAATGTCAGAATATCATTGCATAAACCGTGTTTAATTAAACGTTTCTAATTTCTGAAACCTTCAAATTATTTTAAAAGCGTATAAATATGTATGTAGTAATTTAAAAAAAATTAATTTGCGGATTGTAAGATGTTAAATATTATGAAAAGTGAGATAAAAAAAACATTGACTTTCAGAGCTGACGTTGGGGCTCCTGATCTGTAGATTTACTAGTTTTTAAAAGTAATTTTAACAAATGTTAATAACAATAACTGTGTGGTCTATAAGGTCTCTAATAGTAAGGGTGGAAAGGCGATTTCTGGAGTTAAGATGAAACGCTTGTAGACGAAATTGGCAGTATTCCACTAGAGTATTGAGATTATTAATTGTATTTATTGTTTTATAAAAGTCACATATTTAGATTTATTGTATTAAATTTTAAAAACAATCACGAGGCTTTTTAAAACTATATTTTACAAAATATACACATATATCTTCATATAATTATGAAGTACTTTCAGTTATATATCATGTTTTCGGGAGCACGTGAAATAAACTCAAAGGTAGAATGCGGTCCGTGGGACGCGTAGTGCATACCACATCTATAATCCCTAGCCCCCACAATCGCCATGGTCAACAGCATTATCTATTTTAGCATTTAAAATTTCTTTGCTTTAATACCTAACAGCAATGTTCGTAGAGGTTCTAACTGCATAGTTTAACATTTTACTGCTAGATATCAAAGTTGTGCCGATTTCTAGGCTTTGAAGTTTTCTTGTTTTGTTTACATATCGATTAATGAAGAACTGAGAGTTAAAGGGTTAACTTTATTTGGTAACATGTTTGATTTAATCATGTTATAATCACTCTATGTTCACACAGCGTGTTAAATTTATCTTTAATCTTTTTATGTCTTTCATTTGTTATAGTTTTAATCTCAGATATTAAATAAGTAAGGTATGTTAATCTAGTCAATGAAATATGTATATTAGTGACAAATTTCCTTCCATTTAACCATTGCCTTCAGAGCCACGTATGAAAGTCATTAATGAATACATGATGTACTAAAAACATTTTTTACAAATCTTTAAAATTGTTATTGGTATCTATAGTAAAGGTTAAAAATTTCTAAATCCCCAAAGTGTAATCAGAAAAATTAACCTTAACCTTGTAATGTTCATGATAGCATATATGCTAATATCATTGTTGCCAAATTAGTGGATTGCTTTATTCAGATATTCTGAATTCATACCAGAAAATTGTAATAGAAATCTTTGCTTCATTTAATGAAAGACATTTTGTGATTAAAAAGAAATAAAAATTAATAGTTGTTATTTCTGGTGTGAATCTTAATTTTCTTTAATTTTCGAATTTCAATATCTAGAATATATTCTACCATAGGCATTAGATTATCCCCTTAATTCTTGCTCCCGTGATATTCACGGGCTGTGTATTCTACTTTTTTTTTTTTATTCAGATTCTTTGATTCGCACCAGTTTTTTAAAAGAGTGAAATTAGCTTTATTCTCGCATCATTTTATTAGTTATTAAAAAAGGTGAATATTTCTACTTCAAAAAAGTGGTGGCAATCAAACAATTTGAAATTTAAAAATGTAGCCTACACAAAAATATAGCGACGCTGAAGGGGTTAACAAACTTCCTTCATAATATTTTTACTGTCATATAACAATATTGTATATAAAGAAAATGTTGTTTTGTATAACTTTTAGAGTTTTAAATTATCTAAAGAGTGTGAAATTTAAATCTCATTCTTTATATCTTTAATATTTTAAAACACTCGATAAATTTGCAAATCATATTTTCCATCCATGTTCCTAAACATGTTATCGGTATTTTTTTCAGATTATAAATATAGTTTGTAACATGTTTAAAACAACAATGTTATAATCACTTTATTTTAGACATCGCATTAAATCTTATCGTCAAGCCGATTTATTTCTTCAATTTATCAAAAGCTTAATTTCGGATTTGGGGTCAGACAGACGTGTTAAGGTATGTGATTTAAATTTGTGATTAATGGCTTTTCACTGAAAAATTAACTTATAAACGCATATAGGAAAGCTGTTAATGAAGATGTTGTAGAAACCTCTCTCCAAAACATTTACACTTTTATTAGTCTCTATAGTAAGGGTTAACAATTTCTAATCCCTAACTAAGAGTTTAATCTAAATCTTTACACAAAGAATATTTAGCAATTACCTTTTCCGAGTCCGCTCAAATTATCTAAATACTCTCTTGGTGGTTTTTTTAAGTGCGTTCTTAACCTTCCTTCCCTGAATGGGTCTAATCGACCCGTTTGGATATTTGATTTCATTCGATTCGAACCAGAAAAATTTACATAAAATAAGTTAAATAAAAGATCAAAGTAACTAAGTAAAATAAATATCTTAAATAGTTTTAAATAAGAATTCTGGTGTGAAATGTTTTTATCAAGGTTGAGTAAAATTTCAACAGGGTAGGAAGGTTAATTATATAAATATATAGCACCTATAGACGTCGTCTGGTTCGTCCGTCCGTCTATTCGCTTATAACAGAGCAAAAACAACCCAACCGAATGGTTTGAAATTCAATATATATAATCGTTGCAGAATTTTATCTTGTTATTTCAAATTTTATGAAAATCGAATCAAAACTTAAAAAGATATTAATAAAAGTTTTCTTCATTCTATTAACCCCTTCGCGACGAGCGTCTTTTACAAAATTTTTAATCTGTTACCACCGGTTTTTCAAAAGAGAAATTTTCATCTAATTGAATAGCAAAACTGCTATGATTAGATAAGGAAAACTTTACAAAAAAAAAAAAAAAAAAACTTGTGGGAATAATTAAGGATTTTGAGCATCTTATGCGTCGCTTATACGTGTCACTCGTCCCCAAGGGGTTAAATCCTATCATATGTAACTATATAATAAAAGAGCAAGTCATGTGACTGAGGAAAACAAATACGGGCTGACCATTTCTTTTCTCATATGACAAGCGGCCGTTTTTCTTCAAAATTATATTTTCGAATAAAATTGAATAAAAGTTACATTTTTAGAAAGATCGTTCAAAGAAATCGTTTGCTTAAGAGATGAGTTACATTAAAAAATGTATAGATTCTGAGATAACTTCAGTGGAAATAAGGTTAACAGCCGGATATCTCAATCCATTAAAGTAAATAAACAAAATATTCATTCATCGTGAGTCACAGAAATATACATTATCTGCTACTTCTTACACTTTCCAACATAATTGAGAAATTTTTATGACTTAGGCTTGCCTGTCCGTATTCTAACTCTCGTAAATATACTCGGATTGCCCTGTTTACTACAAGATACTTGCTGTAGAATATGATGTGCATAGTATTTATCCATCATTTACAGGGACACACAAAAGATTTCGAGTACAGTACTGTATCCGAAGTATTGTTTATTAGCGGTAATTGCTGGAAGTGCGTTTTCAGTTATGGTATGCGCTTTTAAGTTTAACTAAATTTTTGCATACTACGTGGTGTGTATAAATACTATAGATTATATACAGGGCTACACAAAAGAATTCGTAAGTATTACGGAGTATGAGAGGGACTTTTTTAAAAGTGGTTTTTAATTGAGTTATGCATTTGCAAGCTGAACTATGTTTAGTATAGTAAGAGATGTTTGTAGAATATAAATAAAATTATATACAGGTCCATGCAAAGAACTGGATACATGGTTGCTTATGGATGATAAATTTTGGAAGTGTGATTTCAGTTATTTTAAGCGTCTTTTAGAATGACTTAATATGTAATTTAATATCTAGCCTGTATAAATATCTGTGGGTAATATACAAATCAATACAAAAGAATTGAAGTATATTTCTGTCTGTTGGTAGAAATAGCCGAATGTGAATTCTCAACCTATTGTGTGTTTTCTTAGTTAAATTTTAGCACACTGTGTCGAAAGTATGCAAATCTATTCATCAAACACAGGATTGCACAAAAGAATTCGAATACATTACCGTCTATGGGCGGTCACATCACTCTTTTCATTTAACTGTGTTATTTTCATTCATCTTGTTTTTATGACAAAGTTTTAAATCAATTTTAAATTACAATTTGACGTTCGTACTTTAATCTTTTTTTTGGCGAAGCATGTCCCAAAAGGGACTTTGTGCCATAAAACTCCATTCAGTCAACCAACCAACCAACCGTACGGGCGGTAATTACGGAAATCTGGTTTGAAATGTGTTATGCGTTTTTGAAAACATTTACTTAGGTATTTTATTTACCTTATTTAACAGCGAAGTTTTGTTAAAGTATTCTGAAAGTGTTGGAAAGTGTTTCATAAGCTATTCGTAATGCAGGATTTTTCTTTCTTGTGTTTACAAACTAACAAAAACTGAAGGACATCTTTAAAATATTTTGTTGCAAAGAGTCAATTTATTCTTCAATTAATCATAAAATATTTCAACCTGAAGCATTCAACTTATTTCTTTTAGAAAAATAAAGTACAACCTTTGCTTCTTTAGTGTACCCTGAAATATTCTGAGACTTATTCTAGCTGCATTTTTTGTAACTTTTCATTCTCTTTGATAGCTATAGCTTTAAAGTTAGTAAAAAGAGTCTTTAATAGCCTTCTCTTTAATAACTATATACGTATCTTTTTTTTTATATCTATAACAAGCTACCACATTTATAAATGATTTAAATCCCACTGTTACTATAAATCATTATAATTCCTCATTTATTTTGTAACTGTGTCATTAAAGAAACATTATTCTTCATTGCAAGCCATGGTAGTTTTTTCGATATAATTGGTAAAACATTCCAATTCTTGTGTCCGTTTGAATAAATTAGAGACAAACGTTTCCTTTCCTCTAATTGCTGTTCATTTTTTCCCTAATTTTTTATAAATTTATTTACGCTTTTGTTTCTTATGGGATTTTTTTCCTTTCTCATAAATTGCGACAAAATTACTATTTTTTAGTACTGAATTGTTCAATTAAGGACACCATGCATTTGAAATTTACTAAAATTTTAGCATATAATTAAATATAATTTTTTGTAAAATAAAGAAAATCAATTTAAATAGTTGTTTACATAAGCCAAATAATACAACACAAATCTCAATTTCTTAATAAATAACTGTATATTGGAAGATGATATTTTAGAGGGCTACCAAATAGAAATTTGCTTGTTTAAAAAACACTTAGTACATGTAAAACAAATTGCAAGTAGCCAATGTAAAATTTCTTTTTTATTGAAATTATTTTATTGCATATTTATGGAGTATACTTTACATTTTTTCAACAGTTTCTAATAAACATTTTTAATCCACCAATTTTCGACGAATCTCATCTCATATTCCATATCAATCCCATTTTCACCTGTTTTTCAAAAAAAAAGGTCACACAGGCTTGTCACCATATGAAGTCAAATTTCATAAAGGATTTAAAAATTTAAAACCAAGTTTATGTCTGTACCACAATTTTTTAAAAGAAAATTTCTATTTAATATTTAACCCATTTTAGGCCAAACATAGAAATTTTATAAAATTTGGTATTATTTGCATTGAAATTTGCTTAAATTACATTCATTAAGACACCAAAAAAGTGTCATGCATTAAAAATAATATTTTATTCAATTTGACGTTACCATTATTAATTTATTATTAATTATTTTCTTATTAAATTTAAATAAAAAAAATTAAGTTTTTCTTATGGCATTTGTTTTATTTTTATTTAATTTACAGAACTTGCAACTTTACTCCATTATAAAAACATATGATTAATCTCAAGTGGAATAATTATACATTTTCAAAAAGTCGAATTTGTCAATAACCGTTTCAAGTAAAAAACCAGCGTATTTTGAAAATTTCTCAACAGAAAGCGATTATTTCAATTGAATTACTAATATTTTATAGATGTCTCCAGAACCCTTAAAAATAGCAGAAAAATAAAATTAGTGAAAAATATACGTCACAGTGTTAATAAAAATATATTTATTGAAATGGTGCGTTTATGCACCTTTGGCCGAAAATGGGTTAAATAGCAGAAATTGTAGACATCTCGTTTAGTTGCAGGATTTGTGATATTTTTCTGCATTTAAATAAGGCGAAAAAATCTATAAAAAATTGCGGTAAAAGCGTACGAATTCTGTAGTTTTTAAAAGAACTAGTGCTGGTGCATTTACAAATTAACAGCTTTCGGTTTGAACTTCTTACCATGAATGCGTCTAATCGCTCTGTTTCTATAATTTATTTCATACGACTCTAACCAGAAATTATTTCATAAAATAAGTTAAATAAAAGCTACAGAAAACCAAGTTAAAAAAATTATGTTAAATAGCTGTAAATAACAATGCTGGTGCGAAATATTTTTATCAATGTTGAGTAAAATTTCTACGACGTAGGAGGTTAACCCATTCATTATACTCGTGGTTTTTCAATCTGAAATTACGAATTCGTACATGATATTCCGAAAGAATAATTTTTATTTTAAGTAATCATGAAATGTCTGTAATTAAATAAGTAAATATTGCTATTAGTATTTTCTGGTATGAATTCGAACTTTCTAAATAAATAAAAAAAAAAATCGGTGATTTTAACCAGGCAATGAACGTGTTAATGGGCCGCTTCACTGAAAATCCCCAATCGCGAAATCCCATGTTAACCTATGGGGAAACTTAGACGCGCGATTACCCATTACCGACTATAATTAATCAAAATACGGTTTTCACCACCAGAAAGTAGACGTCACATCCCAACGATGTGCGTTTTAAAAAATTCTCTCCTTAATTTTTAAGTATTTCTAAGAGTATGATAAAATTTCATCAAGTGGAAATTAAAAAAATTAAAGGTAATTTTTAAATACTTAAAATTTAAGGAAACACATTTTAAAAACGCAGATCGTCGGTATTTGACGTCTAATTTATGATGTTGAAAATCGCATTTTAATAATTATATTAGGTAACGAGTAATCGCGCTTCTAAGTTTTTCCACAAGTTAACATGGGTTTTGCGATCGGATCATATTCACTGAAGCGGCGCTTTAGAAAGGTGTTATTCATATTGGTTCAGTATAAAGCGTAGACCAGGTGTCGAAAGAAATCGACTTGTATTTTAAATATAAAAACGTACCATCATTCGTTCATTGTCTGTTTCTCAGACACAGATATTAAGTTAAACAATGATTTAAGATACATACTATAACTTATAAAAGAAAAATAAGAATTATTATTTATTAGTTGCAAAAAGTAAGTAGTGAAAATATGTTCTCAATTGATGATGGAGTAGAATACTTACAGAAATTTGTGCCTTAATAGTAAAAAGAAAGAAAAAACATTTATACTGATTTTTCTTTTTTTTTATCATTTTACAAACAGTTTTGCAAATAAGTCTACTGCAATCATTATATTCTATTCTGAAGTAAAAGGAGGATGTAAAAATATCTTTAAAAAATTTTCAAAATAGTAGAATTTTTGAGACAATATCTATTTTTAAAAAGGTGGAGAAGAAATTGAACTTTGGCAAATCTAACCCAGTTTTTTTTCTTTCACTGCAAAGACGGCTGTTTTCTCCTCCTTTCATAATCTGAGTATAGATTTTTTTTTCCTTCTCGGAAAATAAAATTTTATGCTGTTATAAAAATACCTTTAAAATTTTTTCGAAATAGTAGAATTTTTGAGACAATATCTATTTTTAAAAAGGTGGAGAAGAAATTGAACTTTGGCAAATCTAACCCAGTTTTTTTTTCTTTCACTGCAAAGACGGCTGTTTTCTCCTCCTTTCATAATCTGAGTATAGATTTTTTTTTCCTTCTCGGAAAATAAAATTTTATGCTGTTATAGTACGTGCTTTGCTTTTGTTTCGAAACTAATATAGTAAGGAATTTTGTAGGAAGTTTCTATATTTTATCTAAAACGGAAACTTTTGTTCTTTGTTATGCTATACACTGTTGCAGAAAAGGTAACAAGTTAATAATCTAATGTGAGGTCATGAGTCAAGTCCTTGACACAATTTAACAATTAATAAAAAATCAAATAATTGACGCACGAGAGTGAAGCTTTCACGAAAATTTTGTTTAAGAAAAAAAATAAAATGAAAATAATAAAAAAGGCTTTCAAACATTGGCTAGAAATGGCGCAATACTGCAATAAAGTATACCTGCCAACCTCCCACTAATCTTCCGTAAAATGTGGGTTAATTTGAACCAGGTTAAACAAGTTTTGGAACAGAAATATTTTAAACAAATGTAACCAAATGTGTTCCTTCAATATACGTGAAATGAAATAAATAACTAAAAATTTATCGAATAATTTTTTTTGGTATGAAAAGTGGTTAACGTGGGTTAAATTAATCCACATTTTGCGGAAGATTAGTTGGAAGTTGGCAAGTATGAATAAAGCATCAAGACTTTGCACTAGCATATTTCAACGTCAGTACGATATAAACATTGTACTGCATCCAAATAGCACTATATTACATTCGATTGTGTTCGTCAGCATTGCAGTTGATTGTACAAAATAAATGTTCTATTTATCTGGTGTCTTTTATGCTTTTTTATAGCCTTTTAAGATCTAATGCCACATACGGTAAATTTTTTAAATGGATTTTTATTGGCTTAAGTAATATTTTTTAACACACTTTTTTTCTTTAACCCTCTCACTCACAAGACCGTGTTAACACGTTCCGCAAATTAACTTCCGAAAATGAAGAGGCCGCTTTAAGTCGTTCTTCAAAATTGAATCCAAAACAGGCACTCCCGACATATGACGTTTAAGGAAAATGCCTCCAATACTGGCGTGCACGTGTGTAAGATATATGCCTACCCCCTTTCATTAGGCGCCGTATCTTGTTAACAATAGATAATTGCTGCAATCCCCGACCCCACCTCGCAGGGGTAGAAGGGTCAGTTTCCTGTTCCTTTCAAGTTTGTCCTTCGTTTGGTTTCCGGAGATAGATGAATAGATCAAGAAATTCTACTAGATTTGTAAAAGAAAATTCTTATCATTGGGAAGAAATTGGTTTTTATTTAGTATTGAGTTATATAATAATATTATTCTATTTTGCTATACATAATTACAAGTTTTATTTGTATAAATTCATTGCAATCATTAAATCCCAAGTATTCAAAATTCGTTTAAAGATGTGATGTGTACGAAATTTTACAGTTTAAAATTTGCACAATTTTGCGAAAAGGGGGGCAAATGGAACATTTATCCCACAGCTCGGAAATTGAGGGGATGCCTACTAACCATTTCATTTTCTATTTTCGTCTTTTTTTTTTTTTTTTTTTTTTTTTTTTACAGTCACAAGACATCATGATTTCTCTAACAAATAAGAGCAATTATCTGTAAAGTTATTTATTAGTTGTTTGAGATTTCTGAATTAAAATTAAACCTTTTAAAGTTGCAAAATAAACGCTAAATATTTATTAAATATAATTTAATTCTGTTTCTGTACTTTATCATTTTCGTGACACAATTTTATTACAAAGAGAAGTGGAGAGGGGGGTGGGGGAATTGAAACTTGCGTTCAGTTTTCACTTCGCACGGTCCTGCCGAAATATACCAGAATTTCTAGCTACTTCATGCCTTGTAGAAAAATTATCAAGTAACAGTCATTAAAATAATTTTTATCTTTGCATAAAAAACAAAACAGAAAAAGTTCTCTGCCCCGCATCGATCACTATACAGTTACCAACTTAAATTATGCATCTTCCGTTAAAAACATGCTTCAAATGACAGAAAAATTACTTTGCATTCCACAAATGTTAATTTTATGTTAAATCTTAAGTTTTACTTAATAGTTCAATTTTAAATAGTTCGTATACTATAGTCTTTCTAAGGTGGGTTTCTAAGGTAAGTCACGTTACATCTAATGAAAACCTCCCAAAACTCAGGACAACGAGATCGACCGTGCAAGAGTACACAGACCTGCCTTACACCATGAGATCGGTCAACCACATTTTCAATTCTTGTTGCAACCCCTGAGCTTCAAAAAACTTTGAACAAATTTTAACACATTTCGTAGCTGTCAACAGTCCTGCAAAAGTTTTCGTTTCTCTGTGCTTGCTCGAATTTTGCAATTTGAAACCATTAATCAAATAAAGAGAATAATAAAATCAAATAAAACAGGTCCATAACAAGAAGGGTCAGGAGCTGCTTTGCCCCCCTCCACACTTACTTACACTCTCCCAGAATTTTAGAACACTAAAGTAAAATAAAATCCAATTTTGAACACCCCCCCCTCCCCATATTTTCAACTAGAAGCGCCAAACATAGGTAATTATTTTTTTGTTAAATTATGTTTTGAAAGTATGTTATGTTTTATGGTGCTAATGCATCCTAAATACCATATTTATCAAGTAATAAACATAACATGGCACCACATTCCTTCAAAATGTTTTTCGTTATGAATTGCATTCCAAGTTTTTGCTACAATTTTTATGTGCAGTTTAGCTCCGTTACATCTATTTCTTACTTATATATATATATATATATATATATATATATATACATATATACAGGGTAAAACTTTAGTGTGTATTAAATTTAAACTGTTATTTATTTTTTATGGAATCAAAGTAGATCGAGTTCAGCTCCCCCATGTGTTGGAAGAAAGAATCACCAAGAATTAATCATTAGCTTTCCCAGAAGTTAGAGGGAGAGAGTACAAAACACATTTCCTAACTATTAGGAAGAAGGAAGTCCCGTGTAATGTTTATATCACCTACCAAGAAAAAATAATCAATGTCACCGTCGGCACTCGATCGTAAAAGCCAGGCCCCACAAGGCACACAGGTATATTCTCATTGGAAACCAATATGACTTCAGGCCGTTTGTTCAAAAATTTAACATTTTTTTGAGGTTTTTTAGATATTATCTTCTAATGATTTTTAAGAATTCGAGCTTGACTACATGTAAAATTCTTTTGACATTGTGTGTGCCATGTGCCGTGTGTACTCTATTGCTATTTACTACTTGTCCTCATTTGTCTCTGAGCAAAAATAGTCAAAGTGACACCACTGTGATGTTAAATTTTTTTTGAGGGACTAGTGTTGATACAACTACTCCCCCCCCCCTCCACCAACCAAAAAATAATAATGTGCAAAAATATATTTTTCCCAATAGGTACATCCTCTTTCCCTACCCCAGCCGAAATTGAAATCTTGGGTGAGTTTCTGTGGTTAATAATTTAAAAGCCCGTCTCACACTGTACAAATTTGCTGCAAAAAAAAGGTTGCATCCTCTTTAGAGGTAAATAAATTCACATCCCCTCCCTTCCCCGAAATGTTAAAAAAAAGGGGGGGGAGAAATCAATACAATAGGTATTTCTAAAAATGTTCAACATTTTTGTATGTTTCGAATAGTTACCGCCCCCCCCCCCCCCCGCCCACACACACACAAAATAAATTCTGCATACGCCACTAGAATTGTGGAAAACTATATGTTTGAATATAGTAATGAGTACATATTGATTTTTAAAGATAATATTGATACTAGAGATATGACTGAACATGGGATAATTTTCTTTCATTTCGGGTTCAGGTCGGGTTGAGGTCGACGAAAATTATTTTAAAGTATTCGAGTCTCGTTGCGGGTCAACTAATTTTGTTTGTCTGGTTCGAACGGTTTTCGTGTTGACTTGATATAGAATTGTCGGGTTCGGATTTGACATAAACCGAACTGCACAGATGTCTAACGCCTATTATGTTATTTAAAATAGGGGATCCAGTCCGAGTTTCCCAGGTTACAGTACATATATAGGGTATTTGGTATACATATATTTATATATTTTTTTAGATTCCCCTTTGCACAAAACCAAAGAGCATTTTATTTAATCAAAAATCGAAATAATGTATTCAAATAAAATTTTGAAACTTATTAAAAATGATACTTTCGTATTAGCCGCATGCCAAGTGTAAAAATGTGAAGAAATCACCAAAGATTTTGCTTCTTTTTCGAAAGACTGCAGCCTTTTTCCTCCGATAATTTCAGCGATTTAAGTGTGTAGTTCGATAACATGTCCTTTAAATTTGAGTTTTATCTGTATTATGTTATTATTTTTGTTTATTTATTGTTGAACTTTTAAATTCGTTTTGAAATATATTAGGCGGTAACAAATTCTGAACTATTTATATTGTTTTAAGTGCAAACGGACTAATCATTCGTAATCGGGCTGCACGCGATAACGATTGATTTAAAAATAGTTCACACTTGAAAGTTTATTTTAAAAGTCGTATAAACATTCAATAAAATAAAATACAGTTTACAAACAAATTATATTTGAAAGAATATAATATATTTTTTCCTATTCGGATGCGTAAAAATTGAAATTGTTTGAATTCATATATATAAACATGTGTTTCATTTTTTTTATTTTATTTCACTTTATTTATTTATTTGTTGATGACGTTTTAACTTTGATATGGAAAATCAGCCGGAGAGAAATGCTGAACTATTTATATTGTATTAAGTGCAAAAAGATTATTATTCGTCAGTAACTCGCTATGAAGATCGATTTTTAAAATTCACGCTTGAAACTTTAGAAGCCATAATAAATGATATATTTGTGACAGTTTTCAAACAAATTGCATTTGAACGTATATTTCTTTTCCGAAACGACAGTGCAAAAATTAAAAATGTGCGATGGTTAGAAATTAAAAAATTTGCAGTAGCGAAAATTACAAAATCTAAAATTAATGGTTATGTATTGTCAACATCAAAATGATGTCAGCGTTACGCACGGATATGTTTGTCCTTTATAATATGGATTAGAAATGAAATGTAGGAGTCCAAACAACTTTTATTTGAAGCATAAATTCCGCAGTTTGCCACAGTATATTGTTCAAAAATGACGTAAAAAAATAGCTCTTTGCAAATTTATTTTTGAAACGCTTCACCGGTCACCTAAACCTTTATAGGCGGACATATCCAAAATGGGAAAAAAAATCCACACAATTTAAAATCGTATCTGAAAGGAAAGCTCCGCTTCGTACTCTTTTTTCCAAAAGTCATTATAGATTTTACGTGCACAATTATGCCATATACACAGCAGTGTGCCAACAACTAAGTATGGAACAGCCTTTTGATTATGAGTCCAATCATTGTGGACCCCCCTGTCCCCTAAAAAAATGCTAACGCATAGAAACTTACAGTCCTGCATCAGCTAAGTGAGTAACCCCCTCTGGACTTTTGGCAATATATGAGAAAAATCAGGTTGACAAATGATTACCACAAACGCATGAAATGACAAAAAAAATTACTTAAATTTGAAATTATTTAAATTTGTTAGAGAAAATGTCATCATGAAAATTACCAACTAAATGTTATACATTGTTAAAAATACTGTTACAAATTACTGTTACACTGTTAAAAATTTGTAGAAGACTGTCCACTCATTTGACCGTTTTTATAGAAAACGGTTAAATAATTGCAATTTAACTCTATTATGATCATAATATGGGCAATAATATGGTCAGAATAGCGTTAAATTACGGTTATGTCCGCATTTTCTATAAAAACGGTCAAATGACTGGACAGTTTGCTGCAAATTTTTAACAGTGAACTGGAGTCCTGCCGAAGTAATAAAATTTGCATCCCCGCAGATTTTATTTAAAGCCAACCCGCCACCCGTCCCGAGTCCAACAAAAAACATTTCGTTGCCACGCAATACGACCAGAACCCAAAATACTACAATGTGAACCCGAAATATTTAAGTCTAACCTACAGTTAGAGAAAAGTGGTTCAAAATTTCATTTAATTATAGAAAAATGGTCTGTAATCATATCTCCAATATAAAGTTTATCTTTAAATGCTAAAAAAGAGATAAGTAAGGAGTCATTCATATAAAAAATATAGAACTTCTTCATCTGATATAGAGCCCTGCGCCTGTTTGGTTGTACCGACCCGAATCCGAAACTTCCGCTTATCGGCAACCTGTAACTCAACCCGAACACGACTAAAAAATTTCCGTTGCCACAAAATCGACAAAACGAAGCCGAAGTCGACAAAAATAATTTCGTCAACCCGAACTCGAAATACTTCAACCCGAATCTGACAAAAAATTTCTAATGTAATACAATTATGAAAAAATAGTCTAATCAATTCTATTTTTATGTAGATAAATAAACATATAAAAATAACCATTCATATTTAAATATATAGTTTTCATCTGAAAAAATGTGTTAGACTTTTTGTATTATTTATTTTTATTTATTTATTTTATAAGATTGAGTCAACCCGAAACTGATTGCAACCCGAAACAATTAAAGTCACCCCGAAATTGATTGCAACCCGAAACAATTAAAAATTACGGTTCGCAATAATAAAAAAAAAAAAAAAAAAAAAAAAAAAATAGCGCCAATCAGAACCGCTTCCACCAGTGGCTGAGAGGTTCTGCTCTCAAAGCTGTTAGACGACGGTAAGGTGCTGGGTTCAAACCCCTGTGGCGCTCGTCGACCTAACCGTTGGGAGTTTTCCGTGTTTTTCTTCGAACCTTGCCGTAAATACAGGTTAGGATCGCGGGTTACCAGACTTGATACATGACTCTAATCTAAAAATATACTCTGAACACCTTTGGTAAAATCAGGTTAACCCAAATCGACACGTAAGAATCAAAATTTAACCCGAAACCAAAACAATTTATAGTCAACTTCACTTGCAAAGAAAAAACATCAGTGTCAATCTACTACCGTTTTGTTTTTTATCAAGTAGCCTTGGGAATTTATTTTGAAACTAACCTACACCCGACTAACGTCGGGTCGTATGCACAGAGAATCGGGTTGCCCGACCCGATGTAGAACTCCCCACCGAACCAAAGTATATATTATTTTTTATCAAAGATAATTAAATTTTGACTCTGATGGGGGTGAATATTTGCACCCCAGCATCCAACCCACTCCCACCCTTGGTTGCATCTAATTTATAAAGTAAACATATCTTATACAGAAAGAATAAGACAAATATTGATGTATTTTGTGATTTTTCGCCACGTGCGTATTTTTTCTGTGCCTTTTACCCGTGTAGTTTTTTTTCTTACATTTATTTATTCCGGTGTTTTATTTTTACTGTGCTTTTTTTTGTTGTTGTTTGGTTTAGGGCGATGCGGTAATCTTTTTACACACGAGGGCTAAACAGACCGGGATCTCCGCTTAAAGAGAACTGCGACACACTATGAACATCCAAACCGGAACCGAGATTCAACCTCATAGTCTAGCAGCTAGCGTCCTATTAACTAGACAAAACCGATTTTTTTTAAGTACCCTTTTATTAAGGCCTCCCCACTGAGAGATATTTGATGGCACGATTTTAATATATGCATTTTCCAATTTATTTTTACTGTAAAAGTTTAAACTTTTAAATTCCATCTGTTATGGCTTAAAATCAATACTGCTCTTCTAACATTAAAGTTTATTATTTTTTTTTAATTATTACATCCTAAATTGTTTAACAATAGAGATAGTAGAATAAATAGAATTCAAATGTAATCAAAGGCGAGACAGGAATAAACCTGTTAGACAAGTAAATTTGTTCTCAGGCTTTATTATTATTATTATTATTATTATTGCTGTTTTTTCTCCGCTCTCTATTGTTTGTATACATTTATACAATTATTTATCAGTGTCCTTTATAAATCGATTATTATTATTTTGTAACCATTATTATTTTGAATCTTTAGTTAATTAGATCATTCATTCTTCTTTAGTTAATTCTGTTGTTCTATAACTAAATATGTGATGTAACTTCTATTTATTAGTATAATTTAAAATGCTTTTAAAATAAATAATTAAATCTTAATAAAGTTAAATGAGTGCACTATTACTGAAATTCTTAGTTTATTCCAAATGATGTTGCAGCATACAATATTACATTCTAAATACGTCAGTATAATCAAATATTTCGTTTTCTTAGTCAAGAAATGGTTAGTTTTGAGTAATTTTATTATGTTAATTTCATAATGCATCAAGTGTTTATTGTTGTTATTATTTTCCAATCCATTCACTAATTATATGTAATATTTAAACCTTTTTATAACAGCTTCAAGTCACAGAGAAGAAATTCATTAAATTTGTCCAGAAAAGAAAAAAATAAATAAATATAAATAAAAATAAAATGATTCGTTCCTACAAAAAAAAAAAAAAAAAAAAAAAAAAAAAAAAAAAAAACTTAAACACACGTTTATATTCTTCTTCTTCTTTTTTTTTTTTTTTTTTTTTTTTTTAATGGTTGTTATCAAGAAGAAAACATTATTTCCTTGGTTAGCGCACTGTAATGCATTTATTTGAAACGAATTATTTGTCAAGTAGGTTAGAATAAGTTATAAGAATTAAATATTATAAATATTTAATAATTCTCTAAATTAAGTTCGAAAATTCATTCTCAGTTTTTCTTTTTTTTCTTTTTCTTTTTAAGTAACTATTGAATTGTATTAATTTAAAATGCAGTATACAGAATCCTAATAGCGATTTTTCTGTGTCAATCTGCAGCAAACCAAAATTTATCTGCAAAAATAAGAAATAATAGTATAATAACCCATGAAATAAACAAAATTCTCATTTACAAAGAAAATTTTATAAAACATGTAAAATATATAATAAATCTAGAAGCTGTTATATGTTATAGCAAATTTTTTACGCTCAGCAATTTTGTAAGCTCTTAAAGGTCTGAAAAATCCTTTGCAAACACTTGTTTCTTTTTCCACTGAGAAGTTCACAGCGGAGGGTTGAGGGAAGGCCTTCCAAGAAGTTTCAGACGTTCCCCTCCAAGATCATTGTTGCCTTCTTATCTCCCCAATCTCCCCTTCTGTGACTAATTGTATTGGGGGAATGAAAATATACGGCCAATTTAGAAAATGATCTGGAAAAGTGGGTGATTTTTTTCGCGCTGTATTCCAACATCTTGTGAAACTGAGTTTTATATCCGTGATGGCTTAAATACTTTGTCAGTGAGATGGTTAACACACAATTTTACTCAAGTGTTTTAAAACTATTTCACACCAGAGATTTTATTTAAAACTACTTAACTTATTCATTTGACGTATTTCTGTAAGTTTCATATCTAATTTATTTTAAAAGAAATTTCTGGTTCGAATCATTAATACATTCGGAATATATTCATTTGGTAACCGTCAAAATGACGGCTCATGGTAGTTCTAGTATTAATCACGAAAACATTTCGTCCAAATCGCACATTTGTGTGTCTCTACTTAATTTCCTATCGAATTTCGAAATATTTCAAGGACTTTTGACCCACTCTCTATATTTGTGACAAAAATGAATAAATGTTTTTTTCCTAAAAATTGAAAGATTTTTCAGTAAATATTTTTCAGGTATTAATGTCGCTGTAACTTTAATTCAGCGCAACGAAAATTTAATTTTCATCTTAGAGATTCAGAACAGTAGTTAAATCAGAAATCTATATATTTAAAACGCTAAGTGATTTATTTCGACAATCCGTCAGAACAAACTACTGCATCAAATTACACCATTCTTTTTTTAAATGAAAGATATTTGGACACAGACCTGTTATCGTGCATTCGTTTGTTCGAAAATTTAATTAATTAGCCGTGATTTTAAACTTTTACTGCTGCTTATGACGTCATAAAGTCAGCAAGTCCCACTGTTGCGAGAGTTATTTTCTGAACTCTGTGGTTCGCCAATCTTTTGACATTAGCTAATATCAACTAGGTAATATTTTAACACTGTAATATTAAATCTTAAAAAACTTACTTAAAATTAGCTAAAATATAATCATAATAAAATATCTAAACATAAACATATCAATATGAACAACAAATCTCACGTAAAATATTGCAATTTAAATTATTCCAATTGAAAGAAGATTTGGAGAGTTATCCCTGACGCCCAGCTAACATAAAAGTACCAATTTTATTTTATTTATTTACACACATATTCAATTTTATTATAAAACACCAGGTTGCCATACAATGCAAAAATCGCCATTTAGGCGCCAAAAATTAACCCCAGTTACAGCGCCTTAGAATACATTATGTTTATAGAATGACATATATATATATATATATATATATATATAGGTACTTACGTATTATCCGTGCCAGGAGATTGATCGCCAAAAATGGTTGTCAAGTACCAATCTCTATAATAAAACCGTAAGTCATGTGACTGTCATCAACAGTTCCGGAATGTCCGTTTCACTTTTTCATATGCCAGGCGGCCATTTTTATTAAAAATTATTTTTTCGAATAAAACTTCATAAATGTGACATTTTTAGAAAGATCGTTCAAAATAAATTAATATTTGAGAGATGACTTACGTTCAATTATGTATATATTCTCCAATAACTTCAGTTGAAATTAGCTTCGCAGTTCAAATTCTCTATCCATGAAAGTAAACAAAAAAAAAGATTCATTCGTCGTGAAGGTTTAAAATATTAAACCATTAAACCATGGAGATAATCGTTCGTAAAGTTAGTTTTCCATGAAAGATTTTTTGGAGCGCTGCCTGGTGTTAAAAAAATAATTCGTACCAGTGACACAATCAAAGTTTACCATAATTATGTGCTATACAACTCAACTTCATTCTTTATCTTTTCTTGATGTAAGCTGAATGTAAACAAATACAACTCATGTAATGATATTTAATGAATCAAATTTCGAAACAAATTGTCAGTTAATTTGGTATTTATGTATTATACGTGAAAGGAAGAGAGACCACCGAAAATGATTGTTAATCACCAATCATATTTACCATTATTAATGACCAATCGCTTTCAAAACAGTAATTTAATAAACATTTACAAAATACATAACATCATTAAGTACTTTTGTGTTATTTGGGCGCAAATCTCGCCAATAGAATTTTTAAAATCGCCAATACCAGCTTTTATTTTTCGCGTGTGCAAATTAGAAACGATACTTTTATTTTGAAATCAAATGTTCTGATGGAACAGCTGTCGTAGACGCACCGGGGCACTATGTTAACTATAGAGTTGCAATATAGAGAGAAAAAACGGGTTGCTGTAATTAGAATTATAGGCGGTAATGTTGGTGTGACATATTTACGTGATTATCAAAACTGGCTTCCAAAAGTTCAATGTTTCCCCAAACCATACTCGAAAATTACGTGTTATAATATGCACTCCGATTATGTCACATTATTCAAGACGTTTTAAATGAGAATAATGATAGATTTTCTTCTTGATTCTCCCGTAATCAAGTCTACAGCCAAAGTTAGCGAGAAACAAACAAACAAACAAAAAAATATTGGCAACAATATGGTTCAGTGTAAATGGTGGATATCATTAAAGACTTTCACAAAATAGACTTCATTGCACCAAATCTTATTAACTAAAATACGCCATTTGGCAATGGATCCAATTACGGAAAACTACTTAATATGTTTAAGAATCTCCTCATTAGCAAGCATATTGCAACTGATAAGCAAACGGATATGAAGCATAAATGCTTAAGTTGGTTAAGCGGTTTTTGTCAAGAAAGATGAAGTACATAACAACAAAAAATATGCGAAATGCTACCATGATCGAAAAAGTTTTTGATTTGTCTATCAGAATCTTCCGGTTTGGCGAAGGATTACAGAAAAAAAATAAATTATGAATAAAAGTAACGTGTTACAGTGCTTAACATACATTTAAGGGAGACCAAACTGGTCGCCAGTGGCGGCTAGTCTTGTATATATTTAAAACGCTAAATGTTTTCTTTCGACAGTCCGTGAGAACAAACTGCTGCATCAAATTACATCGTTCTTTTTTTTAAAATGAAAGATATTTGGACACAGATTTGCTATCGTATATTCGTTTGTTCGAAAATTTTATTAATTAGCCGTAATTTTAAATTCAAATTTTACTTCTGCTATGACGTCATAAAGTTCATCGCCAGAGGATACTGCAACTTTTCATAAAATTGAAGTCTGACTCTGACCGTAACTTCAAGCTATCTGGGCAAGGTAGAATTGTAAACAAAGATCGAATACGTTATAAAAATATCAATGGCACCAATTTATTTACTTTTAACATTTGCTGAAACATTAAAACTAATACAAAAAGATTAAAATATATTAAATTACTCATACAATTGTTGTTAAACGTTAATAAATTTTATTTATTAAATAAAAAATACCCTTACATGGAACAGAAGCAGCAGACGCACAGGAATTGTCGCGATTTATTTTTTGCGCTATTTTCGCACATTTTTATTAAACACACGCAATTATTAATTAGTATTAATTAGTTAATTTTAAATTATTTTAAATTATTTATTTACACACGTATTCAGTTTTATTAACACCAAGTTGCCATACAAAGCAAAAATCGCCATTTTGGCGCCAAAAAGAAACCAATGCGTCTGCGACATCTGTGCCGATTTAATCAAAATTGTTTGGGTGCACCGCATCTTGCAAAATTAATTAAGGTCATTGTTTCTTTAGGTGATTAAAAATAAGAAAATTTAATTCTTAACGAAATACAATTATTTGGTCGGAAATTTTTTCTTAGTTCGGGTTTAGTTAATATTCTGGTACTTCTCCATTATCCCATCGACCACTATCCATATTAAAAAAAAAACTATCACCAAATTATTCGCCAAACTGTAGCGCTCAATAAACAAATGGAAGAAGGTTGCCATTAGAATCTCAGAAAAAAAGTAACAAAGAAATAAATTTGGAAAAGCCTAATTCACTAAAGTATCATTTATCAGTAACTTTAAATAAACAATAAAATTTACAATATATTAATGAAAATAGAGAAACAAATATAACCTTGGAAATTTATTTAATTATATTATTTTTCTTAATTATCTCTCTCGACTGCTGGATAAATGTTTGTGACGTCAGTTAAAATTGATCTATTGTACGTAACTGCGCATTGCAACATTTTTTCAATGCTTTTTCGCTTTTAATATCATGTTGTTGAAGATGTAATTTCTATTTTAATTAATGAATTAACTAATAAATCAGTAAAACATCATTAAAAATACATTAAACGTCGAATTAAACATCACTTGATGAGATAACAAGCACGTGTAACGCATTTGACGTAAAGCGAGTTTGACGCCACGATAATACATTTTTGGAGTTAAAATCCTATAGTTTGGCGATAGTTATTTTCATAATAGAAAGTGGTCGACCGGATAACGGAGAAGTATAAAAATTCTTATAAATCGTATGAAATTGAAGGGTATATGTATTTAATGTGTTTAAAAATACGATTAATGTTTCTCAAACTTTGAATCTGAAAAACAAGTGAGTACGAGGTATTATTACGTATTACGTAGGTCGCAGTACGAGCCACCATCTGGACAGGGTATATACGGCAGATGCCATTTTTTCAGTACAATTATATACAAAATATATTTTTATTTGTATACATGGTGGCTAAGCATAAAAGCAACGTATACAAAGTACGTGTGAAAAGTTGTTTGCGCCTGTGAAAATGACGCTATGCTTATCTTGAAATGCATTTTTACATTGATAAATCTAAAGAGAAAAATTTATAGCATTGTGTCAACATGACGTAATTTTAACCGATTTTAAATTCTTCATTCTAAAGAGTAGAATGTATAACGATTGTGACAAACGGCACTATCGCTTTTGTTCTTAGCGCACTTACATCACTTCTAAATATCGTACAATTTCAATTTATACGTCAATTATAAAAATGTTAACTTTCGAATGAAATTTATTTGAAAACAGTCGCTTAATTTAACAACATTTTAAATAATTTTCAAGCATGAATTATTTTTTTAATCTATGTCAACAATGGCCGCCAGTTTGCTTCAGTAATATAAAATAGCACCTCGGAAAGTTGCCACAATTGGAAATTGATTTCCCTAACCAACATAAAAAGTGAAGAAAATAATAATAATATAAAAAACCTCTGAATAAATCATGAAATTTGATTAATCATAAGCATTTTGGCGCTAAACTGAAATCTTTCAAACAAAAAAACCGATTTTCCATTTATGTTCAACATAAAATTGATATCATGTTGAATTCGTGTTGATGTATGTGTTGCATCAGAATATGATTGGAATTGTATTTTATTATTATTTTAAAGATCGATGGTGTATTTCACTGTATCAGAGGGAAAAGATCACGAATGTAGAAAAGGGATAATCATGATTATGCAAAGGCACCGAAAAAACTATACAAATAAATTATACTTGAAAACATCAAAAATCTGCAGATTCTATATCATTATTGTAAAGAAATTTCTCCATCTTTACATAAGAATTGATTAGATTAAAACAATGGATGCATTTTAGAAAATATGGATTTGAAACGAACAATGATTAAAGAGGACATTTTAAAACTTTTTAGTATTTAAGCATTTTAAAACTTTTTTAACGTCGAATCTCGATGGTGCCTTTGAACAGATGCAATGCATATGCACATAGAAGTTCACTCGGTTGCATTATCACAGGGAGAAAGATGTGTGCTTTATTTACTGAATATGATATGGACGTAGGAATATACTATTTGTATGATACTTCATAGGTCCACGAAATTTTCTTTTTGCAGTGGTGAATATGGCAGTAATGTCGAACTTATTTGCATTAAACAGTTGTTTATGGACTGTTTGTTTGGAGTTTGCATCGGAAATGGTACTGTATTTCACTGGGGGAAAAACTTAAAATAAAACATTTAAAAGACTTTTTCATACGCACCCCTTCTTAAATAATAAAGAAGCTTATTTTACTGATATTGTTATAGTATTTTTTTCCGTCAAGTTCTGACGGGTTCCATCTAGTGTATAATTAATTTGTGAACTTTAATAGCAGAGCCAGTCGATGCGATGACACTGTGGCGTCACAAATAATCGCTAGTCTCATAGTCACTACGGCAACCAAAATTTGATATATTTTATTTGCCACATTATGACTTTCAGGTAACCGTCATTTACTGTCTCAACTCGAAGTCACCATGAAAGTTGCATTGTAACGATTCAATAGGTGGCTGTATAATTAAGTCATTTAGTAACATTCAAATGACTGTCATTAGGTGACATCACGGTGAAGTCACTATGATCGTTGCTTTGTGAGAAGTCACCTGGTGACGTCACAGTGAATGACTCTCAGGTGGTTGTCATTTGGCAACTCAACTGTGAAGCGATAGTGAATGTATCTTAGTGAAAAGTCATGAGATGACTTCATTTTGACGTCATCTGGTGATTCGTCACCAGGGTTAAGACTCGAACCTGGGACTTTCGGCGTTAGTTCTGGTTTTCGTCCCAGGATTGAGACCTGACCCCGGTCAATTTTTAACTCATGTTCTGTTTGTGTATTTAAAATTGTCTGAATTAAAATTGTAAGAAGCAGGCAAAGCAGAAAGAAAAAAAGCAGGGGTCCCCAAACTATGGTACGCGTACCAGTACTGGTACGCGAAGCTCTTGCTACTGGTACGTAGACCTTTGATAGTGGCTCATGGAATAAAATACAGAATGTAGCATATTATTATGAAATCTAAAACGGCTAGTCTTTATTAACTTGGAAATTTTCAAAAAGTTTTCGAATGCGATTTAGGATCTGTAAACGCTTTTTCTATTTTTTTGTTACCAGAAATGTTTGTTATAGCAGATTTGCTGAAATTCGCCCACACCGCTAATTATACAATCAGTTTTACAGAATTAAAAACATAATTATTAGATTTATATGGAAAAAAATTCAATTAAAAAAAATCATAAATTTAAAATTAGTGCATGAAGTATTTTTATTTAGCGGAAGAGCTGTTTTTAAACAAGCTTTATAAATTGAATTAGCTGAAGGTAAAGTCTGGATGCTTGGAAGTAGGAGGAGCATGTGTGAGTAGGAGTTAAAACTAAATAAAATTCCAAGTGTTATTTAAAACCCATTGTTCACTTTTTACTGGAAAAGCTTCTTGGAGATGTTGAAATAAAAGTTTTCTTTCAAACATAAATTAATTAATTCTGTTTATAGAAATATTTTCCTTCTCTTTGTACAAAATGTGTGTAGTTTCTTTCTATTTCATGGAAATCAGTATAGTATTTAACAGAGTAAGTTTATTTAAAATGGGGATCTTAAATCAAACAAAAACTGTGGTCATATGCATTGTGGATTTGATGTAAAGCATTGTACATATGTATTGAGGTGGTATATACATACATCATATATTCTAATACGAGCAAATCTTCTGTGTGTGTGGTTATATATGCAAATTTTATAGTATATATATAGATATATAATATCTATATCTATATAGATTATAGCATATATATTTTTTTAAAAAGTCTACTTATAGCAGACCTATTCGCCCCACACTACTATAACATAGCTTCCCTTCGCTAGCTATTCCACCCACCTACTATAGCAGAGTTGCCACGTCTCCGGCTTTTTGTACACCAGTATATTTTTAGAGAAAATGTTGTTCTTTTAAATTCGCAGAATGCTCCGTTCAAAGAAAACAACATTTTCTGTACTAAAATATTAGTGGTATTTAAAAAGACGGAGACTTGGCAGCTCTGCTATAGTATGATCTCGGCAGCAGGTGGTGTTACCACCGCACCGCCGCCACCGCCTGCTGCTGACGCAGAACCCCCATTCCCTAACTGCTGACTTCCCGCTTTATATCCAAAGGTAGAATAAACCGAAATATCCAAATATGATGCCAACTTTAAGTGTTAGCATTGAAGTTTTTAAAGTTTGGTACAATTTCTGTTTGTAGATCATCCCCTAAGAAAAATTTAAGTATTGCTTTAACTCTTGTTTAGATTGATGTCTCAGCTAAAGGTATTTTAAGGAAAATAAAGTTGAAGACCACGTTTTTTGCTTTATAAGACGATTTCTCATCCGACGTCAATTTTTGAATTCGGCTTTTTTTCATATCTGATAATTTGCATCTACCCTTTTTGTAACTTTAATATTTTTGTAACGATTTTATGCATTTCTATTGCCTGTTTATGGAAAAAATCTTCTAAAGTTACAGAATTTCGTTTTAAAAGGTTAAAAAAGTGAAGTGCGTACACCATTTCGTCCATTCTCGACCGAAAACAACAACCATTTTCCCAATGGTTAAAAAAAAAAACAAAGAAAAAAAACATCGCTTTCACAGTGGGAGGTATGGGTATGTTTTTAACTTTTTAAAAAGATACATTATTTTTTTACACAATTTTTTACTGAAAGAAACTGTAAAAAAAAAAAAAAACCTACTAAATAATAATTCTTTCGTACCCCTAAAACATATTTTAAATTCATGAAATACGATGTACTGAATTTTAAGAAAAGAAGCTCTTTGGTATATTCAAAAATCAAATATATTTTCAAATAATATTTATACAATTTACATCTGCATTTAAATCGTACCACGGAGACGATGCTCCACCTACTTTACCTTTTTTTTTTTAAATACCACTAGTTTCCGCACTGATGCTTTTATTCTGAACGAATACATATCATAATGACAATGGGCGGAGTTTAAATATAAAAAACAGCGTGGGCGGAGTAGAGATGCAAAAAAAAACATAATCATCTTGATACGTTTCTGGCGTATAATCCGTAAATTACTACTGATAGCTTGATATTTTAGAAAATTTATTGTTCCCTAAAAAGTAATTTCTGATAAAAAAAAAAAAAAATCAGCAAATTATGTTTAAAGACATGGATATGCTTTAAACAAATTTTACATTTTTTTTTTATCCGACATCACCCTTTATTATTCTGAGATAATCATTGACTGCTGTAATCCTCTTTTAAAATTAGATAAGAATCTAACTATAATAATAATAATAATAATAATCCTTGAATAAGGAGAAAAAAAACTAGAATAAAATACCAATTTGCATAATTTGAAAGAAATGCTCGGTATTGTTAGGACTAATGCTTAAAAGCTATGCAATAAAAATTCTGTATGGGATCAGGATGTTTAATTTTAGCAGATCTTTCACTTAACATTCTTCTGTATTACATACTTTATAAATAGTATTATACTTCATTACGGGTATAATTATAACGAACTGGCCCTATGCACGTAATGTGGGGTTTTCTAACAAAAGGAAATCAGATGGATGATTTACTAGGCTTCACTTGAAAATACTCCAGGATGAAAGAAAAAACAGATCTAACCTCCGCCTCTAATTCCACCACTTAATGTAAATGATAGAGCTTATGACGTGCAGTTTCACTTTAAAAAGTTTCTACAGATACCAGTTGAGATCTTGAAATCTGCAAATAATATTTATATTCTAATTGTGAGAGGCCGAATGACAGAATAAGCAGTGCCAATAGCTGGAGCAATTAATAACTGTAGGTCCAGGTGGTGATCAACTATTAGCCATATAGGATTTCGAGAAACGAAAAGGAGGTGCGAGAATACTATTTTGAAAACTCCCCGCCCCACCTCCTTCGTTAATCAAAGCTAACGCTTGAATACAATGGTTCCCATCCTTTTACTTCTTATATTTTCATTCATCCCACACGTCACATTTATCACTTTCTCACGTTCATTCTCAGAAAAACACAGAAGACTAACAAAAATTCCCCTTTTCCCTAGATTTTGGAAAAGTACTGTCCGTCTTCTGAAAATTCCCTGGAAATAAAGAAAGGATTCCCTAAATCGACTTGAATTTCATAAGATCTGTGAACGCCGGCACAACAAATATGATTGCGCGCACTTTCAAGATGGTTAGCGGAAGTCAAGTGTTGAATTGTCTATATTTTCATAACAACGAGGAGAACTTATTACCCCAAGGGGCGCTCACTCGTTATTTAATTTATCATCAACGGAGTCTTCATATGAGTCTTCATTCATATGAGTCTTATCACCAAGAATTGTTTATAATTGAATTAAAATAATTCTTTCTATTTTATCCGGTATGAGTTTTAAAATTATCGGAATTATATTGTTCATTAATATTAGGTAAATATGTCTTCTTTATAACTTTTATAACAGCGCAGGTCTTACTTTTTACATAACACAAGTGTTTTCTTTAATTACGCTCTTATATTCTAAGTTTTTAACGGGTGCGTGTCGTACGTTTTATATAACACAAGTGTTTTCTTTAATTACGCTCATACAATTATGCTGTTAAATGACACTTACCTTTCGTTTAGACATTTAGAGGGACAAACAAAACAATTCCATCGCATTATAATGTATGGGAAGAAATCATTTGCAGTCAACACTATTTGAAACAAAGAAATTGATCTGCATAGCTTAGGTGCACTACAAGACCCTAGCTGTAGAATATGTGGGTGCATAGCATATATTTCTTCATTTACAACACAAAAAGTAATAATTCGGTAACAGTACTGCGTATAAGCGACAATAGCTGGAGGTGTGGATTTAGATGCGATATCCATTTTAAAGCATAACACATTTTTTGTATATTACGTGGTGTCCCCAATATACTAAAGCTTACATGCACGGATGCACAAAAAAATTATAAACAGTACCAGTTTGCGGACGGGAATTGCTTAGATGTGTTTTTTTAATTTGGATTGCATTTTCGAGCTTAACTGTATATAGTTAGTATATACTTATATATTTTGTTATAAAAGTAAATTCATATACAGTGCTAACCAAGAAACCACGCCGATAGTGTGATAATGAAAAAAAATCTAAGCATATTGAAGAGCATATTGAAATGTGTTTTTGACACATAAATCATTTGCCCTCGTTTGCCCGCTATCGAGATATAAAGTCTTAAAGTTTGCTAATTATTTATTTGTTTAAAGGCGTGGAAAGGCGGAAAAAAAGGAGAAAAGGCGTGGTTCTGTATTCTGAAATTGTGAAACGTGTTTTTTGACGCATGATTCATTTTTTTGTGCAATACCATGTTTGTTAATAGAGTGTTTTTTTTTTTTTTTTTTTTTTTTTTTTTTTTTTTTTTTTTTTAAATTGCCAGGCTTCTTTTATTTTTATGTTACTATATCTAAATATGTTTTGTATTTTATAATAATCTGATTATTAAAATTTCTGAATCATAGCCACGCCTTTCTCCCTAAATTAAATAAATAAATTAGCAAAATTTAAGACTTTATATCTCGGTAATGGTCAAATGAAGGCAAATGATTTATGCGTCATAAACCACGTTTCACTATCCTCCAGAGATTGCTGCTTATTTAGATTTTTTTTTCGTTATTACACTAAGGCGTTTGTTTCCTATATAGTGCACTATTTTCCATACTTCATTCATTCTTTGGTTCAGTACCATATTTGTCAATAGAATTTTATTTGAGGAATTATTTTATTTTATATTAATATATCTAATTTCGTTTTGAATTTTATATTAATCTGATTATTAAAATTTCAGAATTAAAACCACGCCTTTTCTCTTTTTTTTTCTACTTTCCACGTCTTTAAACAAATAAATTAGCAAAATTGAAGACTTTATATCTCGATAACGGGGAGACGAGGGAAAATGATTTATGTGTCAAAAAACACATTTCAATATGCTCTTTCGATTGCTGCTTACTTAGATTTTTTTTCATTATTACACTATGGCGTGGTTTCCTGGTGCAATGAACAGAATTTATTGCCAGCTAAGTATGATAATTTCTATAAATTCAGTTGTGTTATGCGTTTCCTATCTGACTTAAATTTTAGCTTAATAGATGCTATGTATAAAACTTTGGAAATCATATACAGGGCTACACAAATTATGTCAAGTTACCATACATTTGGCGGAAAATGCTGAATATAAATTTTCAAAATTTTTGACGTTTTATAGCTGAATAAAAATTTTAGCAAGCCAGTTGAAGGAATACAAATCTATAGATAACATGCAGGGCTACTCAAAAGAAATGGAATACCTTATTGACTGTGGGTGCTAATAGCTAAAATTCGGTGTTCACCTGTGTAGACATTGCGTTTTCTAAATTGTTTGTTTAGATATCATAAAAATTATTTCTCTTGTCAGCATCCGTTTTTCTGATCTAAAATGTCGCGTATGACAATGAATGCGGTATCGTTGGATTGGCTTTTTTTTTGTCTATATCTGACATTGAACACTGAATTTTGGTTAAAATACTTTTGAGGTTAAAATAATTTGTTTGATTGAAATTTCACTTAAATTAAAAATCCTATATAGTATTTCTGTTGTCAACATCCCTTTTTCTAATCAAAGAAAAACGCAGAACGTTAAATGAGATACTATATGAAAGGATTTTGAAGTGGCTTCTGACATAGTATACTTACATTTCATTAAAAGATATTTTTTAATTAAAAATTGCAGTTCATTAAAAATTAAATCAGTATTTTTTTTCATAAATGAAATGAAATGTTTTTCTCAAATCAGCGTTACCAACAAAAATAAAATGCCGTATTATATGGTACTCAACAATGATTATAATAAATAAATAGTACAATAAAGATAAAGTGGAACATTGTGGGGCATAAAGTGGAAAATTCCCCTTCAGGAATTTCCGTCAATTAACGGAAATGTACTTTTTTGCTGTAATTTTTTTGTAAAGGGGCGTATTAAATTTAAAATTTTGTATTTCTCCAAATTTAATCCCGTGAAAATTTTATACGATTTCATAAAATTTTGTACCTTTTTTTTAACGTTTTTGGGACATCATATATATATATATATATATATATATATATATATATATATATATATATATATATATATATTTCAGCTGAAATCTTATGTGTAATTTTAAAGTGGATAGTTTCAAAGCAGACGATGCTACCTAAGATAAGTTACGGCTATAAGCTTGTACAAATACGATTATCTGTTATTTAATTAATTTAATTACTTTAGGGTAAAGCTGTAACGTCAATCGCATTCATGTAGGTTTAAACATCGCCTCTCTTCCCATGAAGGAGAATGAAAATCCTGAATAAGTATAGAAATCCTTAATAAGGATGAGTTTTTCATAATAATGCATATTTATCAGGGTAACCATTCGTCAGGAGATTTGAATGCTACTATTTCCGCATAAAAATATTAGACTAGTTTAATCGTAGAAATAATCTATTAAATAAGGCCAATATTTCTGCACGGAAATAGTAATATTGAAATTCCCTCAACGCTGGCTAACCTGCTTATTTGCAGCTTCAACATCATCAGAATTTGCTCCAGAAATGTCCAAAATAAATGCACAGTGGTAACCAAAACAGGCATGCGTTGACCAAATTTGGTATGAACCCATAATGGGTAACCCCGTACCTAAGAATCTTTCAACTCAAATTGGGTTTTTTGTTTTACCCATTTAAGTTTTTTTTTTTTTTTTTTTTTTTTTTTTTTTTTTTTTCAGTGTGTTTACTTAAATAACATTTTTGTGATCCACAAAATCATAAACAATCTTTTTTTTTCAATCATACAATTATTTTGTAAGATTTTAAAAGTTCTAAAATTAATTAAATCGAAAAATGTGATACAAGTGTGCTTTAATTGTGTCTATACACTTTGTGTTAACCCTGCACTGCAAGATTTTTTCTTTTGGAAGTACATTTTTTAAACTCATTTTTAGGATTAGGTGCGGAAAATTTTGAAGATATTCTGCATATTTAATACCATACTTCAGTGAGAATATTCGTATTTAAACTATTGTTATTTTAGATATTAGTAACCTAGAACAGAATTTATTTATTAGAGGTTAATTTTTTATCAACTCATATATGCATCACTGCGAAGAGAAGCTTAAACCATTCGCTACCAACCACGAGTATACTTATGGTTGTCAACATTCAAAATAAAAGTGTATGCTAAAATAAAACCTGCCAGCCACCACTATTTTAATATGTTAAAAAATACTTTATTTAATGACAAAAACTCTGCTATTAAAGTTATCAAATTTTATCTTTCAGAATTTTTGGTGGGAAACGAATTTCAGTAAAAATATCGAAGACTCCGCCCATATAGTTTTCGCAGTTACTAGGTTAAGAAACGAAGTGGCAAGAACACAAATCAAATTTTGTATGTAAGAAAAAAGCAGTCAACTGTTTTGTACCTTCTAAAGCTACATTATCAGTGAATTAGTTAAAAATACAAAAATCAAATTCTTAAAAACATGAAGGGAACAAGTAATGCATTAAGCGTTCAAGAGTTAATCCTGACATTTTAACCCTTAATCATACCATGCTTATCATAAATTTATTTTGTATATTTAGAAATCGAATCTCAAAAATCATTTTCTTATTTTTTTAAAAATTCGGATCATTCTCAAAAGAGGTATTTAGTTGGTACCTCATACAAATTTATTTATTTTTATTATTATTTTTTTTTAATTCTCTTGAATAGCTAAATTTGTATATTTTAGATAACTTTGCATATTTATTAAAATTGAAATATTTCCATCTGGCACAATCTGCTGGAAAATTTAAGAGAAAGAAAAAAATTACCCTTTCACTTACCTATCATATGTAGTATAGTCTTGTAATCGTTCTGAAAATCGAAAAAAAAAAAAAAATTGACGGATTTACACGTTTCAGACACTGGAGATTCCAAAAAACATATTTTTAGAAGAAAAAAAAAATTGCCGCCCGTCTGTGTGTCTGTAAACGCTCTATCTCCCGAAAAAATTGAGATAGAGACTTGAAATTTGGTATGTACTTAGTATGTAATAATGGGAAGAAGCTTATTGAATGTCAGTAACCTCGATTATCCGGAACTATTTTTTTCAGACTCTCGAAATATTCGTTCTGATAAAAGGTATATAAAATTTTTCGAAACTGTTTATTTTAAGGGGTGAATATAAAAGACAATAAAAAAACATAAATTTTGCATAAAGCATGAAGTTGATCGGATAATGAGTTGCCGAGGTATTTGTAATCCTAACTCTTCGATTTTTTATGACCCTGTATTTCAACCAAATTTCATTTAAAAGATATATTTCAATTGGAAATGAGACGCTTAATCAGATGCAATAAACCGCTAGTTAATACGATTGTTGTTTTTGGAGTTATAAGGATGTTTCTTTTAAGCAATTCAGTAATCGAGCCATTAAAGTTTATGACGTCATAAAGCCACGATTTTATACGAATTGCAATGCAATTTATAAGTAGTTTACACATTTTTAATTTCAATATTTTATATTATGCATATCCATGATGGGTAAGTATTACGGTGGCCCCCAACGACTAGTTTTATTATGGTGTGAACTTTTTCTCCTCTCTGCCAATGCTGTGTTATACTTATTATTAGTCTTTCGAAGAGAAAAATAGTTTTGATAATTTAAAAAAATACCCATTGTTAAATATATAAACATGGTTCATACGCTTTTACTACAATTTTTTAATAGACTTTTTTCTTTATTTACATGCAGAAAACTATCACAAATCCTACAATTAAACGAGGCGTCTACATTTTCTGCTTTTTAAATATTAAATGGTAAAATCTATTAAAAATGTGGTAAAAGCTTACGAACCCTGATACAGCTTTATTATACGGCAATATACTTTCTGTTTATTTTCTCATTTAGACATTTACAAAATGGAGTTGTTGTTAAAGACCTTAACTTAACACATTGTTGACCGGTCACGAGTTAACTCGTGTTTGTTTCACCAAGCATCATTGACGAAAGGAAAAATTACAGAAAATGCATTTAGTTATGTTGTCCATATTTTTTTAGATTGTAAGACGTTTAATATTGAATGTTATTTACTGCTGCATAAACTTGGAAAACCCTATCTAGAAAACCATTTAATGAAAGACTTTCGTAAGAGGGCGGAGCTTCCATTGTTTTAACCCATTCAGGGGCAAAGTACTCTTGCAAAACCCTGTAGCAAAAATAGTGAAATGATTGATTGACACCAGGATTCACGAACGAATTTATTTTTAAATAAGTAAAAGCTTTTCCTCATGTACCGTAATTTCCGGCGTATAATCCGCAGCTCAAAGAGTCGTTTTTCGACCCAGAAATTTTATTCAATAATTGTAGTTAAATATTTACAGCGATCTTTTAAGTTACATTTTATAAAGTAATATTTCTGGGTCGAAAAACGACTCTTTGAGCTGCGGATTATACGCCGGAAATTACGGTACCTTATAAATTCAAAATTTGATTATAAAATTTTGGTGTCATTGAGGCATTTTGGGATTTAAATTAAGTGGGATATATAATATACCGGTGTCCTTCAAGGGGTTAAAATCAACTCGTAATCAACTTTAAAAACAAACTCATGTTTGTTTCACCAAGTATCATTTACTAAGGGAAAAATTACAGAAAATGCATTTATGTTATGTTGTCCATATTTTTTTTAGATTGTAAGACGTTTAATATTGAATCCTTATATTGAATGTTATTTACTGATGCATAAACTTGGAAAAACCTATCTAGAAAACCATTTAATGAAAGACTTTTGGAAGAGGGCAGAACTTCGACTGTTTTAAAATCAAATCGTAATCAATTTTAAAAACAAACTCATGTTTGTTTCACCAAGCATCATTGACTAAGGGAAAAATTACAGAAAATGCATTTATGTTATGTTGCCCATATTTTTTTAGATTGTAAGACGTTTAATATTGAATCTTTACATTGAATGTTATTTACTGATGCATAAACTTGGAAAAACCTATCTAGAAAACCATTTAATGGAAGACTTTTGGAAGAGGGCGGAGCTTCGACTGTTTTAAAATCAAGTTTCATACAAAATTGCCAGTCAACAAAGTGTTAAACATCATTTAATCGAGATTTTTTTCTTCTTTTTTTTTAGACCGCTGACCAGGCTTTTGCTTAGCTTAACTGAGTATTTAACGAGTTGATACCTGGCAACGGGACGATGATTCGCCTTCTCTCCGCTTGGCGAAGAATTTTCGTGGTTTTCTTCGAGCCGTGGATTTATCCATGCGTAAATACGGGTTAGGTTCCATTAGAAAGACCCCCACGAAGGGAACTCCCCCTCTGGCCTATATCCCAAGTGTAGATAATTGGCCGTCAATAATCAACTCAACCCAACCAGCTTCGCGAAGATATGTTTGTTAAATCTATAGGCCGACGTGGCTTCAGTGCGTCTTGTTGCTTTAATTGCTTTTTCTTAGTTGGACGGTTGCTAATTTGATTTTTGATGAGACGATTCAGCACTGCGCATTGTTGCGAAGTCATGCCGGACGGATGGGAGATGCTGGGATATTTACCATTCCCTCTGTGCATGGCTCATCCATACGTCATGCCATCGCTACTCGAGTTGGTCTCGTAATTTAGAACCTTGATCTGGTGACGAGACCTTCACCAGACTAGGCACCCCCAAAGGTGTAATTCACAGGTAACTCGGAGGACATTTAATCGAGATTTTCAAGTGACAGTACATAAAAGCAAAATCTTACAAGTGCATATTTTCTCTTTTTGTAATTACATGCCTAAGTAAAAGGAAATGTAAGTAATTATTGACCTTTACAACATTTGAGTTGATTTTAGTGGCCACCTTTTTCCGTATACCTGAACATTTTCATTGTATTGTATGTTGGGAGCATAGACTGTGAATAGCTAATATTTGCTACCTTTTGCTTTCTGGACATAATGCATTGGTGACGAATGCAATATTTTTTCGTTATTCATGAAAGGGATTTTACTTTAGAATATTTTAGAATATTTATGTGTTGCAACTAATAGCACATTGCTTTTATTTTTAATGATAGTATGTTTATTACCATTTTGTCAGTACTTTATTTAAAAATGTCAATTTTAAACATATAACGCAAGAAATAAAAAATAATTTATTACACTGACTAACATAATTTATATAAGAATAATAATTTTAAAATATTAATATTTTAATAAATTAATTCTGTTAAGTAGATATTATTTTACTTAAGATCTAATATAGAAATATTTTTTAATGTAAATTTAGAAGGTTTTAATTTATATTTCAGTTTATTTATAATAAACAGCTCATAAGTGGTATTAAATATTAAAACAATTTATTTAAGATTATCCCATTTGAAAAAATAGATAAATAAATAAAAAACAAATAAAAATACAGAGCAATTGATAATCTATATACGTAATTTATATATGAACAATCACACTTATTTTTTTTAAATAATACTTAAATAAATTAATTCTGCTAATTAGATATTTTTAAGTTTCTAAATTTATAACATATAAACGTTTTAATGTGATTTTATTCTATGATATTATCACACTTAAATAATGCTTCATTTTAATTATTAAAATATAGTTTTTATATATGTTATATGTGATATTATACATGAAAACTTTGATTCATTAAAAAGATTCGATTAAAAAATAGAAATTAATACAGGGAGAATTTTATAGGTACGTCTTTAAAAATGAAGTAAAAAAAAAAAAAAAAAAAAAAAAAAAAAAAAAAAAAAGACACAACCCGCAATCGCTGGATTAAGACACCGGTAAAATGACCACTCAGCCATATCCTTCATCCGTTCAGGTCACCAAACCGGTATAACAGGTATAACAAAATGTGTCCGCTTCTGACCGATAGTTGCCATAATTATGTCCATTCCCAAAAGTAAGCACGCTGCTTCGTAGCTACTTTTGTCCAAAAAACGCCAGTAGCGTAGCCAGGTATAGGGTCCAAACGCTCTGGATACCAGTAAAATTGTAAAGTTTTCTTCGCTTTGATTATCGCATCAATTTCTCCGATCATGCAAGGCAAATAAAACTGTACAAAATTAGTGATATCAAGCAAAGCCATTAAATAATAAGCCCAGTCAGATAGTGTTAAATTTGTTAGCGACACACTAGCGCCAAACCTCTGCTGCGGAAGGAGGACAAAACAGAAGTGGGTCGCAGAGAAACGATACGATTTATTTATATCGATATTTTATACGATTTTTATCGATGTTTTGTTTTTGCACTTCCTTTAAAAGCCTGCTAATTATTGGGATCTTTTACATTACAGCTAAAACTATAATGAAAAAATAAAATGGTGGAAATTTACTGGATTAATATTTCTATATAAATATAGTGGCGGCGAAGAAGTTGATTTATTTATTAAAAGTTAAATAAAAAGTGATGGAAATTTACATCACTATGCAATTAACCCTTTCCGGCACAGGCAAATTATGTTCGTAAAATGTGAAATTACTGATTGAAACCGGAATTTACAAACGACTTTCTTAGAAAATATGAACTCCTTATTTTAAGCTTTAATTTTAGAAGCAAAATTTTATTAAAATATTCTTGGTGCCGAATGCAGCACTCCCAACCGCTAGATGGCGCTATTTTCAACTTGCGAAAAGTTTCCCATTTATCTGACTGGGCTTATTATTTAATGGCTTTGGTATCAAGTGCATCTGGACCCCCACCCTGGCTACGCCACTGAAAAACGCTGATTGGTTGAATCTTAGCTCAGACTCCCAATGCATGATCGAAGGAAAATATTCATGTAGGACAACGTGGTCGACACAGGCTAGTCAACATTGCTGGTGTTTATTATATTCTCTTTTCAACGAAATTTTTAAACAAAATTTTTCGTGTTTCAGTATTGGATTGCAGAAAAACTTGCAGAAGGACACAATTAAACTTGTTTGGATTCATGCTTTTGTTTATTTCGTGTGAATATGCCTTTTTCGTTTACTGGTATCTGCATTTTCATTCTGTTTTTCAAATGTCATTATTAAAATTTACGTAAATAGAAGAAACAATACTATAAATCTACATTATATGATTAAACTACAGCTAAAGTCTGCGGTAGCAGTTAATGATCATTTTTATTGTAATTTATAAATTGTATTATTAATATGGTCTTAACGGATTGTAAAATTTCTGAATGCTTGAGAAGCAAGCTGATTGAAAAAAACAAAAAAAAAAAAAAAAAAAAAAAACATAAAACATCTTTTTTAAATTTATTGTCATGCCAGTAATTTTTTAACACGATCTGTACACGATAGTCCGCCCATTTTATATTACTAAAGGATCTGCATTTGTGTTATATTATAAATGGAAATCTATAATTATGGACGAATACAAGTGTGCAGAAAAAAAGAAAGAAATATAGTATCGGGCAGAGCATAGATTAAGAAAATTAAACGTAATAATGGACAAATACAGGTATACAAAAACAAAAAGTAAAGGACGTAGCAAGGATTTAGAAACATAATCGTATTAAATGGCGGACCCTGTGTGTACTATATTAAATAATCTCCAAAATGCTTGTGTTTTAGAACTTAAATATATTTGCATATAATCTTACAATGTACTATAATACGCAGCAAAAACCTAAAAAGCATTTCCTTTAATTCTTTTTTCTTCGCTTTTTTCCTTCTCAAAAACTTCTTTTCCATGTAAACATCGTTAGATAGAAAATCAGTTAGATAAGGAGTTTCCAATTAATTGTCATTCGCGGAGAGCAAATGGCCATACCAATTAAATGGCGGACTGGCAGTCATCCATTACGTAGCAAATAAACTGGGCACCGCGCACTGAATACTAGGCCGGAGCGCTGACACAAAAATTGATGCAGTCGTAGGCGGAAATTTTTCAGCGTGTGTACGGTCCCTTGAAATTCAATACCAATCATTTCTAAAAGTTTTCTCTGCCTTATTTGTCTGAGATTCAATAAGTCAAAGAAAACTTTTAGAAAATACTGGGGTGTAAAATTAGGGCACCGTACAAAGGTTTTATAAAATCGGCCTACGAGCGCCGCCATTTTTGTGTCAGCGCTCAGGTCTAGTATTAAGGAGTCGGTGAACTGGGTCTCAAATGAATAGAATAGAAAGGTCCACTATTTAAATATATTACTCGTCCTGTGAACAATTGTAAACATTGTTAAAGAAATGTTTCCATGGAAATTGCAATCTAATGCTACTTTAGAATTATTAATGCTGACCACATATTTTTTTTTTACATCGGACATCATAAGAAACTGGGATCATTTGTTACTCACATTTTAAAATAGGACTTGGCTTCTTATGCCACATAACAAATTATTGTCTATAGAGCAAGAGATAATCTCAGACAAATTTCAATTAAATGTTTAACTTGATCACCTTTGGATCTGAATGGTTCAAACACAATCCTATATTTAGGTACTGTTTCACGTATTTTTTATGATTTATTGCATGAAAATTGTCAAAATAAATATCGTTAGTGGTGTGAATTGATTCTTTGCTGCGCTACTGTTCCATCACTGTTAATGTGATTTGATTCTATGATATCATTAGATTTAAATAATGTTTCATTTTAATTATTCAAATATATGTCTTATATGTGTGATATTATATATAAAAACTTTTGTTTCATTAAAAAGATTCAATTAAAATAATTGAGAGTAATTGATACTAAATTAATACATATAGAATCAAGAATCTTTAAAAAATAAAGTAAAAAAAAAAAAACAAGAACGAAAAATCATGCGTCAAGCATAGATTATGTAACACTTTCCAACGCTTCCAAAATAATTTTACGAATCATATTCTTTAATAAGCTAAAAGATAACATCTAAGTAATCCGAATACTTTTATTCAGCCCTGTATAGGATCTATAGATTTGTATATATACTACATAGGATGCTAAATTTTAGTTCAGTTAGGAAACACGTAGCACAGTTTAAAATTCTCCGTCTGGAGTTAAATAATACGGAAATGTGTTCCCGAACTTTTCTGCTACCGTGTATAGGATCTACAGAATTTATACACACCACGTAATATACAAAAAGCGATTTAAAATTAAAATCGCGTTCAGTAACTTAAAACGCACTTCCAGGAATTATTGTAAACATACAGTAGAGAATTCTTTTGTGTGTCCCTGTAAATGAACGATGACTGCTATACACACAATATTCTGTAGTAAGTCTCTTGTAATGAACCTTATATAAATTTCAATGCGTTTAAAATAGGGAAACATTATTTAAATAAACCGCAGACGATTTTTCTCCATAGACGTAATGTAACGGAATTCTTTTGACTGTCCCTGTAAAGTAAGTATAAGTGCTATGCACACCCTATTCCATATTAAGCTTCTTCTAATGCACCTTAGTGATATATATAAATTTCAATGCGTTTAAAATAGTGAAACATTATTTAAATAAACCGCAAATGATTTTTCCGCATAGACCGCAATGTAACGGAATTCTTTTGAGTGTCCCTGTAAAAAAACTATAAGTGCTACACACTTCCGTTGAAATAGGGAACATGCTATAGATAACGATTATAACATATAAAAATTGCAGGGCAATCCGAGCATATTTACGGGAGTTAGAGCACGGACAGACGGCAGACGGCCAGACAAACCGAAGTCATAAGCACTTTTCAACTAGGTTGGAAAGTGCTAATAAAAACGAGAACACAACTCGCAATCTTTGAACCAGTATGCTGACCACTGAACCACAACCTTTATCCGTGCAGGTCACCAAAACAGTTTAAGAAAATGTGTCTGTTTCTGCAAGATAGTTGCCATAATTGCGTTGATTGAGCATCAATAAGCCCCCCAAAAGTAGGCACACTGTTTTGTAGCTACTTTTGTACGAAAAACGCCGATTGGTTGAATCTTAGCTCAAACTCCCAACATACTATCGATGGAAAATGTTCATGTAGATAGAACAACGTAGCTGCCATAGGCTAGTCAACATTTGCTGTTTTTTTATTTTTTATTTTTTTATCGAAAATTTTTAACGAAATTTACGCGTTTTAGTATTGCTGAAAAACTTTAATGTTTCAATGTAAAAGGACACAGAAAAGCTTTTTGGATTCACACTTTCATTCTGTTTTTCAAATGTCATTATTAAAATTTACGTAAATAGAAGAAAACATTCGTACAAATCTACATGTATATATGATTAAAGTACGACTAAAGTCTACGGAAACAGCTAATGAGAGATTTTTATTCTAATTTACAAATTATATTATTAATATGGTTTTAAAGGATTTTAAAAATGTGCTGCATATTAAATTTCTGAATGCTTGAGATGTATGCAAATTTCAATAAACATAAAAAGTTCTTTTTAAAATTTACTATCATGCCTGTATTTTTTCAGGGTGACTAGTGGTCAGGGAAAAATACAAAAAAAAAAGTGATGAACACCAGTATATTCTTATAGAAAAATTTATGTTGATTATTCGATCAAATAAATCCTATAATGCATTAGACTATCTTATTTAGCGCTAGACTAAACATCTGGCGCTATCTCCCGCAGTTCTTACGCATTTCTATTAATTCCTTTACGTGATTACGCACTAGACTGTAATTTCTCGCAATTCTTTTACACTCTTTCTACTTTTTATTATCTATTATCTTTATAAACTTTCTCTCAGCACATTAAACTATGATTTAACGCATTTTTTATTAATGTATTTTAAACACATTTATAGTGGCTCTCTCAGGATAAGATACACGAATACTCATATACTGGATGTCGTTTTTGGCAAACATGGAAATCCATAAAAGCAATAAACTGTTCTGTTCTGTTCAATTTGAATTTTTCTGTAAGAATATACTGGTAATTATCATTTTTTTACTGTTTTTTCCCTGACCACTAGCCACCCTGTTATTTAAAGCGAACTGTACACGATGATCTGCCCATTTTATATTATTAAACGTTCTGCATTGATGTTATATTATAAATGAAAATCTATGATTATAGACGAATAAAGGTGTGAAAAAAAAAGTATTGGTCGAAGCATGGATTTAAAAAAAAATTAAACGTAATAATTCCTCCCTCCCCCCCCCCCCCCAAAAAAAAAAGTACTTAGAAACATAAATGTAATAATTAAGTTCCCTGTGTGAAATCGAGGCTAACGGAAAAGACAGGCTACCGCGGTGCATTCAACTTATATTTTTTTACAGACCGCTTGAATGACGTGATGCTCTTTTCGTACACCTTCATTGGTGCATTCGAGCATCACGTGACCCCGGCGGTCTGTAAAAAAAGATGCGCGTAAAGCACCGCGGCAGCCTTTCTTTTTCGTTAGCCTCGGTGAAATGTATTAAATAATCACCAAAATGCTTGCGTTTTAAAACTTTAATAAAATTGCATATAACCTTACAATGTACTCTAACATAAGGTTCGTACGCTTTTAACACAATTTTTTAATAGAATTTTTCGCCTTATTTAAATGCAGAAAAGTATTACAAATCCTGCAATTTTACGAGCCGTCGACAATTTCTGCTATTAACCCTGTAATACGTAGCGAAAACTTAAAAGCGATTTCCTTTAGTTCTATTTTTTTCCTCTCAAAAACTTATTTTCTATGTCAAAAATGTATTCCCTGTGGAAAATCAGTTAGATAAAGAATTTCCAAAGAATAGGCACTTGCGGACAGCAAACGGTCATACCAATTAACTGCCGTACTGGTCATCCATTGCGTAGCAAAAAATTCTATTAATATGGGTTTCAAATGAATAGAAATGTGCATAATTTAAATATATTAATAGTTCTGTAACCAATTGTAAACATAGTTAAAGAAATGTTTTCACAGAATTGTTTCTGCTGATAACTTTTTTTTTTCCTTTAACCCCTTGAAGGGCACCGGTATATTATATGTACCACTTAATTTTAATCCCAAAATGCCACAATGACACCAGAATTTTATAATCCAATTTTGAATTTATAAGGTACATGAGGAAAAGCTTTTACTTCTTTTAAAATAAATTCGTTCGTGTATCCTGGTGTCAATCAATCATTTCAATATTTTAGCTACAAGAGTACTTTGCCCCTGAAGGGGTTAACATACCTATATAGTGAAAGTGCTATACTTTTAAGTACAGTATTTGAGCATTAATCGAGGAAACATTAAATGATAAATACAGTGAAATATTTTTTTGTATTTATGTTAATGTATATTTATTTAAATTTTTCTTACGATTTTCGAGGAAGCAGAGAAATCTTTTCCAGTTTGCATTTTAAAGAATTATTTAACAAACACAAACAGCAAAAAGTCATGCTGAAAAAGTATTCAAACATGTGACTACGCTTTTATTAATGAGGTGTTGAGAATCAAAGTCGCTTAAAACCCTTTTCGCTCTGATGGGTTAATTTCTTCCCACTTAATTTAATTCCCCAAATGTCCCAACGGCACCGAAATTTTAAAACAAAAGTTTCTGTTTGTTACGTACATGAAAAAAGGTATTTAATTATTCTCAAACAAATCTGAATAAAAATTCCGGTTCCATTCTGACATTTGGGAATTAAAATTAAGTGGGAAGAAATTCACCCACCAGAGCGAAAAGGGTTAAGTCATTAAAACGTTATTCAGATATATTTCGAAATAAAGTTAATAGATTTTCATGCATAACAGTAGTAGAAGAATGTATGTTTCGCTCCAGCAGGAGCCGTGAGCCGGAGCCGGAGCCGGAGCCGGAAGTAGCAGGTGTGGACACCGGAAGTTCTGCGAACGGTGAAGGTCACCGGAAGTCGCAGGTGTGAATAACAAACAGGTTAAGACAGGAAGTGATCCTGAAAGCGGAAGTAAGACAAAGGGATTAGGAGATAAGGACAGGATGAGACGTATTTTTTTATGGGTTTTAATCAGATTCTTTCTTGACAGGGAAAATTTTTCTACACCAGATGTGCTGATGTCTCAAGGTCAGCGGAAGTGGCAGGTGTGGACACCGGAAGTGGCAGGTGGTGATAACAGGCATGTTGAGACAGGAAGTGAACAGGAAGTGTAGATAGGAAGTTTAACCAGAAACGCGACAGGAAGTGAATGCGATAAGGGAGAGAGGGGGAGGGCTTATTTTTGTGGGGGGCTTAATTTTCTTTGTTGGTTTTAATCCTTCTAGTCGAGTGGAGTTGAGTTGTAGGAATCCTGCTATCAGAATGAATTTAGTTTGAAAGTAATATTAGCAAAATGTTCGATTTTTTTTTTTTTTTTTTTTCACCTGAAATAAAAATTTTATTTGCTAACTAACACCTAATATAAAAATGGAAATCTTTCTGACTTTGTTTTACTTTATAAAAGTTTAACGTGAAATTTATTTTTAGACTGGAAACGCGACAGGAAATAAGATCGGAAACGGGATTAGACATGCTTTTTCCAAAAAGGGTTTTCAGGAAGCAGTAAACATGTTTTAGGAACATGTTTGGGAGCTTGTTGGAACAGGACAGGTGGTTTGTGAGACCGGAAGTAATTAAGATGAGAGAGATAAAGAAGGTGCATGATTAGACATATAGATTTTGTTCTTTGTAGAGGGTGAAATTTTGTTTTATTTTTTATTTAAAGTGTTTTCATTTTTTTTTTAATTTATTTAAAGCGTTTCAAATTATTTTTTATATTATTTTTTTTTTTTGTAGTGTTTTACGTATTATTTTAATTTTTAGTGACATTAGAACCTGCAATTTCCGTATCACACATGTCTTATCTTAGGTTACCAAGGATGTGTGTTGTTATCTCTTTAAATGCGAGAGATGGTTACTTCAGACCTGCGTTGAGATATCTTTATCATAGTTTTAATGAACTGCAGTAAATTGCCTTTAGCTATTGAGTAATTCGCGAGTTTTGGTTTAATATGAATGCTATTACATCTGTTTGTTTAATTTACAAGCACATTTCTCTTACAACATTCTGTCAACAGATCATTTCCATATTCGAAATAATAATTTAGAAGGAAAATTTTTATATGAAAATACTATGAAATGTCATTTATAGAGATTGACAAAAATAGCATGCTTGTTTCTTTCTCGTATTAACCTTATAATCATTTATTTTAGAAATATAGATTTATAGTTTTGTTACGAAAAATAACGTGTTTATACATTTTAAAAACGAAAGCAAAGTGATTTTAAAAAATGTAAATATAAGCTATACACCCACGCATTTTTGTTATTGAATTAAATTACAAGGCTTAAAATTGTATTCAGCATAATATTTTCTTATAAAAGCCGTTTCACAAACTTGTATACTAAAAGTAATGTGTCATTTTTAGGGAAAAAGTTAATTCAAGTCTTTGAGACTAATCTTTCAAAGGAAAAAAAAGATTTGTCATACTTTCTCTTACATTATATCTTCCGTTTTTTAAGTTTACAAATTTGTGGAGTAACTTAAATAATCGTTTTTATGCTAATTAAACAATATATTTTTTTAATTATATGTTTGTTTTTTTTAAATTAACTTGTAATAGCTTCTTTTTTTTTTTTTTCTTTTTCTTAAAAGGGTACTGTAGAATAACTTATGTCACAAATACTACATCCTTCTTTAGTTAAATATGTTTCACTTAAGACATGACAAAGTGTCTTAGAAACATTTCATTTTGGAGTTAAGTGATTAAACAAGAAAAATATTATTTATAAAAACACAACACATAAGACTAGCGGCTGAGAGGTTCTACTCTCAAAGTTGATAGATGGAAGGTGTTAGGTTTAAACCTCTCTCAAGGTCGTCGACCTAACCGTTCGGAGTTTTCTTCGAACCTTGTCAATACGAGTTAGGAGCCCTTAGAATGACCTCTAGAGTGACCTATATCCCTAACTACAACCCTATATTTAACCAACCAGTCACAACACATAAGACATTTTAGATCATTACATAAGACATTTTAGATTATTACATTTAGTTAAGAAGTGATTTGACGTGCAAAATATTATTTATAAAATCATACAATAAGAGAATTTTAAAGATTTTTTCCTTTTAAATGAACAATTTTTAGTGACTATTTAACTTATTAAAGAGAGCGGGTATTTTGTTTAGAGTTATACGATTAAAATAAATTTTCAATAGATTTGACTTTATACAACCAACATTTTTAAAAAAGGGAATGGAATCTAGTTTTTATAAATTAGCGTTTTTCAATTTTACAAATACTTCACACCCCGTCTTTTTTCCCCCTCTTTTAGTAGACTTTACATAAAAAGCGTTTTAGAATACATCATTTAGAAATTAAGTGGTTTGATAAATAAAATATTATTTATAAAAGCAATAGATACGAGAGTAATAAGGATTTTTACTTACATATGTACGAACTTCTGATAGGTAAGACTTTCTAAATCATTGTGCAAGAATTAAGTGGTTATTGAACTTATAACATTATAGGATGAAATAATCACGTGACGTATTTTTAAACCAATAAAATGTCAGTATTTTCAAACAAATAAAAAGTTAGTATTTTTACACGAGCGCCCTCTATCATTATATAAATTTCAATGAAACGAGTTCATAACATTCTACTGTGACCTGATATCGTTGTAATAGGTTGTATTTTTCGTTAAGTTAGTTTTCATTTAAATTATTATGGAACGAGTTATGAATTCTTATGTTGGTGATGTAACCAACTTGGAGTGTCAGCACTCATCACCAGAGTTAAATAATCAAGAGATGGATTCTACACTTTTATCTAAACAAGGACCCGTTTCGAATTGTGAAGTGAAACCCACCTCATCAGGACTAAAGAAACAGAAGTTACCTCATGTGTGTAAGATGTGTAACAAGGCATTTCCTCGAAAAGTTAACTTAGTGTTTCATATGAAAAGTCATCTAAAGGAAAAATCTTTTTGCTGTGAGGTGTGTGCTGAAGTTTTTTCACAAAAGAGTGATTTACGTAATCATCAAAAGATTCACAAATTGCCCAAATACAAGTGTAGTGATTGCAACGAGATATTTTCAAGAATGTCTGACTTATTAATACACAAGAAGACCCATAAGATTCGTAAACAATATTCATGTGCAAAGTGTTGTGAAATATTTAAGTGTGAATCGGATTTTTTACAACATTGTGATGCTTTTCATAAAGTTTTACCTAACATTGCGAAATCACCCTGTTTAAAAGATTTGTTATTTGAACTTATAGTGAAGCTTATAGATTAGTTCGAACTTATAGTGAATTAAAAGACAAAATGATATGCAAAATATATGAACTAGAATTAACAGACCAAAACATACATGTACATGCTGAGAATGCCTTTTTAAAGTTGTACAACGGCTTTGAAGATTTCACAGAACGAGTGTTTAATTGGACATTATGAAAATTTTTGAAATTAGAATTGATTACAGCTCAATATGACAGGCTTATTTGATTTGTATTATTTTAAATGATTAATAAATAGTTTGATTGCGAAAAAAGTGTTTTCTTTAGCATACACTGTGTGACTTTTAAACTAATGTTGTGTATTTTGAATGTGTCAGAGAAAACAGGAGTGTGTTGACATTTTAAAAAAAAGATTTCACATAATATAAAAGTTTTACAATAAAAATTGACTTACCTAAAGTTTTTTCAAGATAGTCACGATATCCTTTCCATTACAATTATTTTAAGGAAATAGAATTTAATTTTGTTGTGAATAACACTTTGTTGTTAACATCACGTGGTTTGTCTTATCATAACTATGAGATCCTAAGATCACTTCCTATTAACATGATAACGAAGAGTAAAAAAAAATGACTAATGCAAGCCGATTTTCCTGCCTAAACTTGTTATCAGCTTGCATGAGTGACTCATCTTTACATGTGTGGATTTGTATGTTGAAAAAATGATTGCTATGTTTAACCCGTGTAGACGATTTTTATCCGGAAGCTGTTTGAACTACCAAATTTCAGATATCACACATTTTACTAGAACATTTAAATATTTTAATGTCTTTTCGCCCGCAAATTGGAAACTTAGGATTATCACCTTTACATCGAGACATGGAAGGTAGAAAAATAATAACTTTACACTTAGACAATATTTTAATTTAAGAAGAATTAGACTTAACACGTTGTTAGAGTTTCTTTGAAAAATATCTAGTTGGTTGTAAATTTTAGAAAATTCGACCTAACGAAATTAACACACTTAAAAATATCTAGTTGGTTATACATTTTATAAAATAAGCAACAAATAAACATTTCGATACATTGACAAAAGAAAATAATTAAGTTTAAGTAAACTTTACACTTAGACAATATTTCAAACTAAGAAAAATAATAACTTTACACTTATATAATATTTTCAACTAAGGAAAATTAATAACTTTAAAAATCAGACTTAACACATTGTTAAAGTTTTTTTAAAACAACACAACATTTTCAAAGCAGTGGAAATAGTATACCTGAAAAAAATTCAACTTAGTGGAATTTAATAGTGAAATTTTTTAACCTCACTCATTTAAAAAATAAAACTTTGTAAATTTTTTCCATTTTTAAAATAAAACTTATTTAAAAAATAAATAAGCAACTATTAAACATTTTGAATGTCTTAGACAAAGTGTGAATAAATTTGTTGAAATTATATAAAACATGAAAAATTTCATTACTTTTAAAAGAAATTTTATTTTTGGTGAAATAAACTCGAGGTATTTATTATATGTTACTTAAACTACATGAGAATTGATTGAAAATGTGTTACTTTTAATCACTCACAAGATAAGACATGATGTTACAATATACACATAGGAATGACATAGGAATTTCAGATGGGTTTTTCTCCCACACATGACGTCACTGATAACATATTTACTGATCAAGTCATAAAATCATAGTTTAGGGTAGGTTTTTAAGCACGAAGTTTAGTTGAGATTTAAGATATTTGAGAAATATAAACTACAACTTTGGCTACTTTTTGAAATTTCCCCCTACATAAGAAAAAGAACATAGAAAAATAAAATGAAAAGTCGTATTTGAATGGAATCAAATTATTATCCTTTCACTTAACAGCTGAATGCGTCGGTAATTACATCACAAAGGCACTGATAACAACTGATTGAATATATTGTGTTTCTTTTTTAAGGTTAAATTGATTTAATATTCAAGTTATTTCTTAATGATACACTTAAAAACAATAAACTTAATTAGCATTCAAAAAGCAAACGATCACATTATTGTGTAAAACAATCAAATGTTTTAAAAGTCACGAGTTAAAATTTGAAATGACTTAGAGTTTAAGTAGAATTTAGATGTGAACCTTTTAAAATGAAATAATAGTTTTTTGTATCGCCCTCTATCGGTGGGTAATAGAATTAAGAGATAATTAAAAGTTTTAACTTGAATTCGAGCCCACAACAAAAATTATTTTTCGGTTTTATTATTTAGGGTAGGTTTAACTGAGCAAGCCATGATATTTCAGTATTTATAGACGATTTAAGATATTCGATAAAGGAAATCAACTGAATTTTTAATTTAATTGAAGGGTTTACTGCTTAAAGTACTACAAAATGAGTACAACACGATGCATAGTTTTTTAATTAATTATATTTTTCGAAAGATTAAATTGACTTATTGATAAACTTAGGATTTATGTTTAAAGTGAATAAATTTGACATGTTAGGTTCACTTAATAACAGAGGGTTGAATAAGTTATTTTTAATAAAAATAAAGTTTACTAAAAGTTTTTAAAGTTAAAAAAATATAGTTTTAAAAAATTTAAAGTTTACAAAAAGTTTAAAAATCTTTAAGTAAATCAAAATTAACTTTTTAATTTTAACTATTGAGAGACTATAATCTAACTGTTTATCCTTGTAACCAACTGGTGCATATCAACTATATACTCTGTATCTGCATATGCGCAGAAAAACATAGACATTTAATCTAACTTGAGTTCGACTTTAAATTATTTGCCAACTTTTAAGTTTAATTACTATACACAACTCGATTACCTTTCCCACAAAACACCTTTCAGAAACAAAACAGAAATTAACACTTACCGAAAAACACGTCCACTTTGGGTGTTAGTCTTCACGCAACTAACGTTTCTCCCTTATCTTTGCTAGGGGGCACTGCAATCGCCGCTAGAGGCGTTAGTAGTCTTCAGGTGTGTGATAAGAATAAACTTTAAATCCAACTTACACTCGCTCAGTCATTCTTGCTTCTCTCTACCTTGCTAACAACCGTTTGCTGCTGGCTCATTGTTTGGTTGTTTAAACTTGTTGAATGACGTCATCATGTGTTTGTCTAAACTTGTCCAGTCTTGTTTTTATGCAGTACGTCTATTTAGATGAGTCATCACTCGCTTATCTTGGTTGACTTGTCCAAACTTGTTTTTGTGTGGCACGTCTATTTGGGTGAGTCATCGTTCGCTTATCTTGCTTTACTTGTTTGAACTTGTCTAGTATCCACCACCTCATCTCTTTTGTCATAGCTTGAATATACTTTACACCAATCACTTAAATATAAAAGTCTTGTCACAACTTACTTAAACTTTGATAAAAATATTAATTATTTATAAATTTCATCAAATTCTTATTTTTCTGATACATTTACTATGTAATTTTCGTTCAAAAATATGGTAAAGCCCGATTTTAAATCGAAGTCTAAGATAAATTCCCCAAATTTGTAACATTTTAACACTAATAATAAATATTGCAAGCACCCAGTACATACAAGTTTTGTAAAAATAATATTACTTATAGCTAACTCGTTATGTCCCATGATACAAAACTTCAATATAACTAAAATCAGTGTTAAACAAAAATCTAATCATGTGTCTTTATATATTATTTTGAAATGCAAAGCATTATATCTAAACGAATGATATAAGGAGTAGTTAGAATAGTTCTTATATTTTTGTTAGTAAAAAATTTATACACATTATCTTACAAGGTTGCAATATTCAACACACGGTTCACCATATTTAAAAACGATTCACCATGATTTAAAAACTTAGTAACATATTTTAAATTTATAAATTTAAATTAAAACATATTTTTATAAATAAACAATTATAAATACTTAAGTATTTTTAATTTAAATTTATAAATTTAAAATATGTTACTAAGTTTTTAAATCATGGTGAATCGTTTTTAAATATGGTGAACCGTGTGTTGAATATTGCAACCTTGTAAGATAATGTGTATAAATTTTTTACTAACAAAAATATAAGAACTATTCTAACTACTCCTTATATCATTCGTTTAGATATAATGCTTTGCATTTCAAAATAATATATAAAGACACGTGATTAGATTTTTGTTTAACACTGATTTTAGTTATATTGAAGTTTTGTATCATGGGACATAACGAGTTAGCTATAAGTAATATTATTTTTACAAAACTTGTATGTACTGGGTGCTTACAATATTTATTATTAGTGTTAAAATGTTACAAATTTGGGGAATTTATCTTGGACTTCGATTTAAAATCGGGCTTTACCATATTTTTGAACGAAAATTACATAGTAAATGTATCAGAAAAATAAGAATTTGATGAAATTTATAAATAATTAATATTTTTATCAAAGTTTAAGTAAGTTGTGACAAGACTTTTATATTTAAGTGATTGGTGTAAAGTATATTCAAGCTATGACAAAAGAGATGAGGTGGTGGATACTAGACAAGTTCAAACAAGTAAAGCAAGATAAGCGAACGATGACTCACCCAAATAGACGTGCCACACAAAAACAAGTTTGGACAAGTCAACCAAGATAAGCGAGTGATGACTCATCTAAATAGACGTACTGCATAAAAACAAGACTGGACAAGTTTAGACAAACACATGATGACGTCATTCAACAAGTTTAAACAACCAAACAATGAGCCAGCAGCAAACGGTTGTTAGCAAGGTAGAGAGAAGCAAGAATGACTGAGCGAGTGTAAGTTGGATTTAAAGTTTATTCTTATCACACACCTGAAGACTACTAACGCCTCTAGCGGCGATTGCAGCGCCCCCTAGCAAAGATAAGGGAGAAACGTTAGTTGCGTGAAGACTAACACCCAAAGTGGACGTGTTTTTCGGTAAGTGTTAATTTCTGTTTTGTTTCTGAAAGGTGTTTTGTGGGAAAGGTAATCGAGTTGTGTATAGTAATTAAACTTAAAAGTTGGCAAATAATTTAAAGTCGAACTCAAGTTAGATTAAATGTCTATGTTTTTCTGCGCATATGCAGATACAGAGTATATAGTTGATATGCACCAGTTGGTTACAAGGATAAACAGTTAGATTATAGTCTCTCAATAGTTAAAATTAAAAAGTTAATTTTGATTTACTTAAAGATTTTTAAACTTTTTGTAAACTTTAAATTTTTTAAAACTATATTTTTTTAACTTTAAAAACTTTTAGTAAACTTTATTTTTATTAAAAATAACTTATTCAACCCTCTGTTATTAAGTGAACCTAACATGTCAAATTTATTCACTTTAAACATAAATCCTAAGTTTATCAATAAGTCAATTTAATCTTTCGAAAAATATAATTAATTAAAAAACTATGCATCGTGTTGTACTCATTTTGTAGTACTTTAAGCAGTAAACCCTTCAATTAAATTAAAAATTCAGATGATTTCCTTTATCGAATATCTTAAATCGTCTATAAATACTGAAATATCATGGCTTGCTCAGTTAAACCTACCCTAAATAATAAAACCGAAAAATAATTTTTGTTGTGGGCTCGAATTCAAGTTAAAACTTTTAATTATCTCTTAATTCTATTACCCACCGATAGAGGGCGATACAAAAAACTATTATTTCATTTTAAAAGGTTCACATCTAAATTCTACTTAAACTCTAAGTCATTTCAAATTTTAACTCGTGACTTTTAAAACATTTGATTGTTTTACACAATAATGTGATCGTTTGCTTTTTGAATGCTAATTAAGTTTATTGTTTTTAAGTGTATCATTAAGAAATAACTTGAATATTAAATCAATTTAACCTTAAAAAAGAAACACAATATATTCAATCAGTTGTTATCAGTGCCTTTGTGATGTAATTACCGACGCATTCAGCTGTTAAGTGAAAGGATAATAATTTGATTCCATTCAAATACGACTTTTCATTTTATTTTTCTATGTTCTTTTTCTTATGTAGGGGGAAATTTCAAAAAGTAGCCAAAGTTGTAGTTTATATTTCTCAAATATCTTAAATCTCAACTAAACTTCGTGCTTAAAAACCTACCCTAAACTATGATTTTATGACTTGATCAGTAAATATGTTATCAGTGACGTCATGTGTGGGAGAAAAACCCATCTGAAATTCCTATGTCATTCCTATGTGTATATTGTAACATCATGTCTTATCTTGTGAGTGATTAAAAGTAACACATTTTCAATCAATTCTCACGTAGTTTAAGTAACATATAATAAATACCTCGAGTTTATTTCACCAAAAATAAAATTTCTTTTAAAAGTAATGAAATTTTTCATGTTTTATATAATTTCAACAAATTTATTCACACTTTGTCTAAGACATTCAAAATGTTTAATAGTTGCTTATTTATTTTTTAAATAAGTTTTATTTTAAAAATGGAAAAAATTTACAAAGTTTTATTTTTTAAATGAGTGAGGTTAAAAAATTTCACTATTAAATTCCACTAAGTTGAATTTTTTTCAGGTATACTATTTCCACTGCTTTGAAAATGTTGTGTTGTTTTAAAAAAACTTTAACAATGTGTTAAGTCTGATTTTTAAAGTTATTAATTTTCCTTAGTTGAAAATATTATATAAGTGTAAAGTTATTATTTTTCTTAGTTTGAAATATTGTCTAAGTGTAAAGTTTACTTAAACTTAATTATTTTCTTTTGTCAATGTATCGAAATGTTTATTTGTTGCTTATTTTATAAAATGTATAACCAACTAGATATTTTTAAGTGTGTTAATTTCGTTAGGTCGAATTTTCTAAAATTTACAACCAACTAGATATTTTTCAAAGAAACTCTAACAATGTGTTAAGTCTAATTCTTCTTAAATTAAAATATTGTCTAAGTGTAAAGTTATTATTTTTCTACCTTCCATGTCTCGATGTAAAGGTGATAATCCTAAGTTTCCAATTTGCGGGCGAAAAGACATTAAAATATTTAAATGTTCTAGTAAAATGTGTGATATCTGAAATTTGGTAGTTCAAACAGCTTCCGGATAAAAATCGTCTACACGGGTTAAACATAGCAATCATTTTTTCAACATACAAATCCACACATGTAAAGATGAGTCACTCATGCAAGCTGATAACAAGTTTAGGCAGGAAAATCGGCTTGCATTAGTCATTTTTTTTTACTCTTCGTTATCATGTTAATAGGAAGTGATCTTAGGATCTCATAGTTATGATAAGACAAACCACGTGATGTTAACAACAAAGTGTTATTCACAACAAAATTAAATTCTATTTCCTTAAAATAATTGTAATGGAAAGGATATCGTGACTATCTTGAAAAAACTTTAGGTAAGTCAATTTTTATTGTAAAACTTTTATATTATGTGAAATCTTTTTTTTAAAATGTCAACACACTCCTGTTTTCTCTGACACATTCAAAATACACAACATTAGTTTAAAAGTCACACAGTGTATGCTAAAGAAAACACTTTTTTCGCAATCAAACTATTTATTAATCATTTAAAATAATACAAATCAAATAAGCCTGTCATATTGAGCTGTAATCAATTCTAATTTCAAAAATTTTCATAATGTCCAATTAAACACTCGTTCTGTGAAATCTTCAAAGCCGTTGTACAACTTTAAAAAGGCATTCTCAGCATGTACATGTATGTTTTGGTCTGTTAATTCTAGTTCATATATTTTGCATATCATTTTGTCTTTTAATTCACTATAAGTTCGAACTAATCTATAAGCTTCACTATAAGTTCAAATAACAAATCTTTTAAACAGGGTGATTTCGCAATGTTAGGTAAAACTTTATGAAAAGCATCACAATGTTGTAAAAAATCCGATTCACACTTAAATATTTCACAACACTTTGCACATGAATATTGTTTACGAATCTTATGGGTCTTCTTGTGTATTAATAAGTCAGACATTCTTGAAAATATCTCGTTGCAATCACTACACTTGTATTTGGGCAATTTGTGAATCTTTTGATGATTACGTAAATCACTCTTTTGTGAAAAAACTTCAGCACACACCTCACAGCAAAAAGATTTTTCCTTTAGATGACTTTTCATATGAAACACTAAGTTAACTTTTCGAGGAAATGCCTTGTTACACATCTTACACACATGAGGTAACTTCTGTTTCTTTAGTCCTGATGAGGTGGGTTTCACTTCACAATTCGAAACGGGTCCTTGTTTAGATAAAAGTGTAGAATCCATCTCTTGATTATTTAACTCTGGTGATGAGTGCTGACACTCCAAGTTGGTTACATCACCAACATAAGAATTCATAACTCGTTCCATAATAATTTAAATGAAAACTAACTTAACGAAAAATACAACCTATTACAACGATATCAGGTCACAGTAGAATGTTATGAACTCGTTTCATTGAAATTTATATAATGATAGAGGGCGCTCGTGTAAAAATACTAACTTTTTATTTGTTTGAAAATACTGACATTTTATTGGTTTAAAAATACGTCACGTGATTATTTCATCCTATAATGTTATAAGTTCAATAACCACTTAATTCTTGCACAATGATTTAGAAAGTCTTACCTATCAGAAGTTCGTACATATGTAAGTAAAAATCCTTATTACTCTCGTATCTATTGCTTTTATAAATAATATTTTATTTATCAAACCACTTAATTTCTAAATGATGTATTCTAAAACGCTTTTTATGTAAAGTCTACTAAAAGAGGGGGAAAAAAGACGGGGTGTGAAGTATTTGTAAAATTGAAAAACGCTAATTTATAAAAACTAGATTCCATTCCCTTTTTTAAAAATGTTGGTTGTATAAAGTCAAATCTATTGAAAATTTATTTTAATCGTATAACTCTAAACAAAATACCCGCTCTCTTTAATAAGTTAAATAGTCACTAAAAATTGTTCATTTAAAAGGAAAAAATCTTTAAAATTCTCTTATTGTATGATTTTATAAATAATATTTTGCACGTCAAATCACTTCTTAACTAAATGTAATAATCTAAAATGTCTTATGTAATGATCTAAAATGTCTTATGTGTTGTGACTGGTTGGTTAAATATAGGGTTGTAGTTAGGGATATAGGTCACTCTAGGGGTCATTCTAAGGGCTCCTAACTCGTATTGACAAGGTTCGAAGAAAACTCCGAACGGTTAGGTCGACGACCTTGAGAGAGGTTTAAACCTAACACCTTCCATCTATCAACTTTGAGAGTAGAACCTCTCAGCCGCTAGTCTTATGTGTTGTGTTTTTATAAATAATATTTTTCTTGTTTAATCACTTAACTCCAAAATGAAATGTTTCTAAGACACTTTGTCATGTCTTAAGTGAAACATATTTAACTAAAGAAGGATGTAGTATTTGTGACATAAGTTATTCTACAGTACCCTTTTAAGAAAAAGAAAAAAAAAAAAAAGAAGCTATTACAAGTTAATTTAAAAAAAACAAACATATAATTAAAAAAATATATTGTTTAATTAGCATAAAAACGATTATTTAAGTTACTCCACAAATTTGTAAACTTAAAAAACGGAAGATATAATGTAAGAGAAAGTATGACAAATCTTTTTTTTCCTTTGAAAGATTAGTCTCAAAGACTTGAATTAACTTTTTCCCTAAAAATGACACATTACTTTTAGTATACAAGTTTGTGAAACGGCTTTTATAAGAAAATATTATGCTGAATACAATTTTAAGCCTTGTAATTTAATTCAATAACAAAAATGCGTGGGTGTATAGCTTATATTTACATTTTTTAAAATCACTTTGCTTTCGTTTTTAAAATGTATAAACACGTTATTTTTCGTAACAAAACTATAAATCTATATTTCTAAAATAAATGATTATAAGGTTAATACGAGAAAGAAACAAGCATGCTATTTTTGTCAATCTCTATAAATGACATTTCATAGTATTTTCATATAAAAATTTTCCTTCTAAATTATTATTTCGAATATGGAAATGATCTGTTGACAGAATGTTGTAAGAGAAATGTGCTTGTAAATTAAACAAACAGATGTAATAGCATTCATATTAAACCAAAACTCGCGAATTACTCAATAGCTAAAGGCAATTTACTGCAGTTCATTAAAACTATGATAAAGATATCTCAACGCAGGTCTGAAGTAACCATCTCTCGCATTTAAAGAGATAACAACACACATCCTTGGTAACCTAAGATAAGACATGTGTGATACGGAAATTGCAGGTTCTAATGTCACTAAAAATTAAAATAATACGTAAAACACTACAAAAAAAAAATAATATAAAAAATAATTTGAAACGCTTTAAATAAATTAAAAAAAAAAAATGAAAACACTTTAAATAAAAAATAAAACAAAATTTCACCCTCTACAAAGAACAAAATCTATATGTCTAATCATGCACCTTCTTTATCTCTCTCATCTTAATTACTTCCGGTCTCACAAACCACCTGTCCTGTTCCAACAAGCTCCCAAACATGTTCCTAAAACATGTTTACTGCTTCCTGAAAACCCTTTTTGGAAAAAGCATGTCTAATCCCGTTTCCGATCTTATTTCCTGTCGCGTTTCCAGTCTAAAAATAAATTTCACGTTAAACTTTTATAAAGTAAAACAAAGTCAGAAAGATTTCCATTTTTATATTAGGTGTTAGTTAGCAAATAAAATTTTTATTTCAGGTGAAAAAAAAAAAAAAAAAAATCGAACATTTTGCTAATATTACTTTCAAACTAAATTCATTCTGATAGCAGGATTCCTACAACTCAACTCCACTCGACTAGAAGGATTAAAACCAACAAAGAAAATTAAGCCCCCCACAAAAATAAGCCCTCCCCCTCTCTCCCTTATCGCATTCACTTCCTGTCGCGTTTCTGGTTAAACTTCCTATCTACACTTCCTGTTCACTTCCTGTCTCAACATGCCTGTTATCACCACCTGCCACTTCCGGTGTCCACACCTGCCACTTCCGCTGACCTTGAGACATCAGCACATCTGGTGTAGAAAAATTTTCCCTGTCAAGAAAGAATCTGATTAAAACCCATAAAAAAATACGTCTCATCCTGTCCTTATCTCCTAATCCCTTTGTCTTACTTCCGCTTTCAGGATCACTTCCTGTCTTAACCTGTTTGTTATTCACACCTGCGACTTCCGGTGACCTTCACCGTTCGCAGAACTTCCGGTGTCCACACCTGCTACTTCCGGCTCCGGCTCCGGCTCACGGCTCCTGCTGGAGCGAAACATACATTCTTCTACTACTCATAACAGTGTACGTCATGATAAACTGTGGCCATTTGCTATTCACATTTTGAACCTAGGACTTGGTTTGTTAATTGGTTTGTTGTTGCGCATAACAAATTATTGTCTATAGAGCAAAAGATAATCTCGGACTCGTTTCAACAAAATATTTAACTTGATTAACTTTGGATCTTAACGACTCAAACGCGTACCTGTTTTTAATGTTGTTATTCTGTTTCACGTATTTTTACCATTTATTGAAGGAAAGTTTTCAATAGAAATATCTTAATAAAAATAAAATTCTAAACTCTTAAATGCATGAACAAATAAAGCCCTAGGGAATAAGAAGGCTTTGAAAGCAGAAGTAAATTTTCTTCCTAAGTTCAAAGAAAGTATCAATTTTAACAAACCCTTTTGTACATCATCTCAGTGTCTATTAAAAATTACTAGAAACTCTGAGACAAATTCTTTCTACCGAGTTAAAAATAACGAGTTACAAATAAAGGTCTTAACATAGTGTTTTAAATATTGAAAATGATATAAAATTTATTACAACTTCAATATTTTTTTCTTTCGCTGTCTCATGACTTTAAGGATAACTAAAGTTATTTATATAAATCTTGATCCACTCTGGTTCAGAACGGCTCAAACATGCTCCTATTTGTACTGTTATTATTTTGTTTTTCGTATTTTTACCATTTATTGCAGAAAAATTGTCAAAAAATACCTTTGAAAAAAAAAAAAAGAGTTCTAAAATCTTTAATACATGAACAAGTGTTAAAGTTCATAGGGGAATAAGAAGGCTTTGCATCCAGAAGAAATTTTTCTTCCTAAGTTCAAAGGTAGTGTCAATTTTTACCCATTATTTCGTACATTATCTGAATGGCTATTAAAAATTAATAGAAATGCTGAGGTAATTTTTTTTTCACTCATGGTTAATACGAGCGAAAACAAAACGTTAGCTTAATGTTCTGAAAATATATTTTTGAAAAACTATTAATTTATTATATAACATTTATTAAAATAATAATATTTTTACACACTCTCGTGAATATAGCGACACTAAAGTTAATCATGTGATACTTGATCCACTTTGGTTCTAAATGGCTCAAACACGTTTCTATTTTTATTGTTATTATACTATTTCACATATTTTTACCATTTATTACAGGAAAAATGTCAAAAGAAATATCTTTGAAAAACGAACTCTAAAATCTTTAATGGATGAATAAGCATTACAGTTTTAGGAGAATAAAAAGGCTTTGCAAGCACAAAAATATTCCTTTCTAAATTCAAAGGAAATGTCAATTTTTACACATCCTTTCTTACAACATAAGCATGTGTATTAAAATTTACTAGAAACTCTGAGACAAATTATTTTTAAACACGGTTAAAACGAGCTAAAACAAACGTTAGTGATTGTTCTGAAAATACATTTTTAAAAACAATATAAAGTTTATTACAATTACAGGACTCCCAAATGGTCAGCTTTTATTATACCGGTATTTTCTTGTAAAAATTCTATTTATATATTTTTCTTGCAAATTTTGCGAAAACCACTTTCGGAGGCAAAATTTTGCGGAAATGATGTATAAACCTACCATGAAATTTTTTGTAAAAAATATTGGTATTCAGTTAGCGGACAATTTGGGAGCCCTGCAGTTATAATATATTATGTTACACAAATTCCTTCCTAAATACGACGGAAATGTCAATTAAACACATCCTAGTATACATTATCTTCATGTGTATTAAAAATTGTTAGACCTTCTGAAAGAAACTCTTTCAACCACGGCTAAGAACGAGCGAAAACAAAATGTTAGTTTATTGTTGTGAAACTGCATTTTAAAAAAGTATATAAAATTAACTATGATTGTAATATTTTTTTACGCAATCTGATGTGTATAACGACGCTATTATTAATTATTATTATATAAACTTGATCCAGTTTCGTTCTGAACACCTCAAACACATTCTTATTTTGTTTGTCATTATTCTGTGTCACATATTTTTAAGATTTATTGCAGGAAAATTGTCAAAAGAAATAGCTTTGAAAAGTATTCTGAAATCTTTAAGGCATGAACAAAGATTACTGTTCTTAGGGGAATAAGAATGCTTCGCAAGCACAAAGAAAATGTCAATTTGTGCACATCCTTGAGTACATCATCTGAATGTGTATTAAAAATTGCAAGGACCTCTGAGACAAATTCTTTCACGAATGGTTAAAAACAATAAAATACACTCTTACCGTTCCGAAACTGCATTTTTAAAAAGCATATAAAATTTATTAAGGTTATAAACAGGGCTTGACAAATGCGGTCGCCAGGTCGCCATTGGCGACAAAGTTATTTAATCTGGTGGGGGTTTTGTTTGTTTTTTCTTGGTACAAAAATTTATCTAACAAATGAGAAAAAACAGCACATTTTTTCTCTCCCCCATCTCTACTCGAGTGCGGCAAGTAATGATTTTCCTCTTCTCTCCTTCTTTTAAAGGAAAAACCAAGTTTAAAAGGCATTTTCCATCTCATGCACAGATAACGCCATTATTTTTCGCTCTAGCCAGCTAGCATGTCATATGATTAGAATGAGGGGAATATTTCAATAAAACAGTAAGAAATGTTGTGAATACAGCTTTTGTAGCATCTAAAATTGGATACAATGATTAAAAAATTTCAAGATTTTGTTGTAAGTTTCAAATAAGATATTTGTGTTGAGAAATAAAACTGATTAATCCATCACATTTATCTTAAAGAATAATAACATATAAATGATTATAAGTCACTCATTTGAAGTAAATTTATAAAACTTAATTAAATTAAAAATATAAAAATTAAAATTAATAATTAATTTTAATAAAATTAAAGAATAATATGTATTATTTAATTATTTCTTCCTTGCATAAATTGCTTGACGCCTGTGTGCATCGCGCACCTTCCACAAATATGTTTCGCAGGTGACTAGAATGTTTTACTGGCTTCCAAATTTTATCAAATTTGTAAAGCCCTGGTTATTATAATTTTTCTTACTCAGTCTGATCTATATAACGACGCTAAAGTTAATTATATCAAACGTTATCCATTGGGGCCTGAACGGCTCACACACATTCCTATTTTTATTGTTATTATTCTGTTTCACGTACTTTTTACCCTTTATTATAGGAAAATTGTCAAAAGAAATATCCTTGATGAAATAATTCTAAAATCTTTAATGCATGAACAAATCTTATGTTTCATAGGAGACTAAGAAGGCTTTGCGAGCAAAATAAACTTTTCTTCCTAAGTTCAAATGAAATATCAATTTTTATACACCCTTACGTACATCATCTGAATATGTATTCAAAATTACTAGAAATCCTGAGACAAATTATTTTCCCTTACGGTTAAAAACGATCGAAAACAAAAGATTAGCTTACTGTTTTGAAACTGCATTTTTAAAAATTATATAAAATTTATTACGATTATAAAATATTTTTCTTACACATACTCATGATAATAACGATACTAAAGTTAATTATGTCAAACTTAAACCGCTTTGGTTCTAGGCGGCTCAAATGTATTCTTATTTGTATTGTCCTTATTCTTTTTCATGCATTTTTATATTTATTACAGTCAACAGAATTATCTTTAAAAATGGAACTCTACAATCTTTAATGCATGAATAAACATGACAGTCCAAGGGAATAAGAAGGCTTTGCCAACACAAGAAACTTTTCTTCCTAAGATCAAAGAACATGTCAATTCATACATGTCCTTGCGTACATCATCTAAATGTGTATTCAAAATTACTAGAAATTCTGTGACAAATTATTTTCACTTACGGTTAAAAACGAGCGAAAATAAAACGTTAGCTTACTGTTCTGAAACTGCATTTTAAAGAATTAAAAAAAATTGTATACGATTACAATAAATTTTCATGAGCAATCTAATGATTATAATGACACTAAACTATATCAAACTTGAACAACTTTGGTTCTGGACAGCTCAAACACGTTCTTGGTTTTATTATCATTATTCTATTTTAAGCTTTTTAAAATTTATTACAGGATAATTGTCAAAAGAAATACCTTTAAATATAAAATTCTAAAATCTTCACTGCAAGAACAACTATTATAGTCCTAGGGCTATAAGTCTTTGTAAGCAGAAAACATTTTTCTTCTTAAGTTCGAAATAATTGTAAATTTTTACACAACCTTGCATACAAAATCTGAATGTGTATTAAAATTATTAACAACTCTGAGACAAATCTTTTTAACATACGGTTAAAAATGAGCGAAAATAAATCTTTAGCTTACAGTTCTAAAAAGACATTTTGAAAAATGATATAAAATGTATTTTGATTTTTAATGCTTACAATCAATTTTTCTTATGTAATCCATAGGTGCCAACCTCTCATTAATATTCCGTAATATGCGGGTTAATTTGACCCAGTTTAACAACGTTTCAAACCAGAAAAATTATTGGATGAATCTTTACTTATTCAATTTTCAGGTTTCTACATGGAATTTATTTAATTTCATTTCTTAAAAAAAAAATCTGGTGCGAAACGTGGGTCAAATTAACCCACATATTACGGAATATTAATGATAGGTTGGCACCTATGGCAATCCCATGGATATAACGACTCTAAATGTAGTTCTATCCCTCTGGATTTAAAGTTTGGTTAAAAAATTAGATTATTTCATCAGATTTTTATGGAAAATGACATGTTTTGAAATTTTTTGTCATATTGAAAATCATTTCACTTTCTTCATAAAGTTTGTATATAATAGGGTATAGGAGATATAGGGTATAGGGAGTACGCACCTAGTGGATTTTTATTTATAAAAGTAAAGTATTTAAGATAGGGAATTCAAAATTCTATACATTGTTCTTTATTTAACAATAAATCAATCCCTTATCATTTAAGTAAGAATAAGAAAAATATAACTAAAAAACTCTTGGCCTACATGGAAAGCAAGAGAACGCTGGTAATGTGCCAACAGTACGCACTGGATCTGGCTTAACCCTTAAATGCATAGTGTATCAGATTGGCAACACTTTTTACTTAACTTTTAATAAATAAATCAAGTTCTTCCTTAACCACTATATTTATATAGAAATATTAATGCTGTAAAAATCGCATTAATTACATAACTATGTTACTAAATGAAGTTAAAAATCAATCTTAAAATTTCTGGTGTCTAATTCTTAATGTAAGTATAAAAAAACAATTCTAAAATAAAATTAATGTATTTAAGGGTTAACAATACTGGCATACAAAAGGCTCAATGGCTTCATATGCACACCAATCCTCGTGCCACCATTTTTTGCTCAATTCACATTGAATCCAGTTTTCGTTACTGGAATTTTCACATCCTGGACAAATAACTAGAGTGGCAGCATCTTAAACGGAAACCACAGGCTACGCTGCATATAATAGGATGCTAGTAGATCTCAGTATCATGAAATTCTGAATTCATTTTCGTCGAAAACTTATGCCTAAAGATTTTAAGTTTTAGTGCATTATTGTTTGCTTGGCAATTTCGGGATGATATTTTTATCATATTCATATGGTAACATAATATAATTTTGTTCAAGGATCATTATGACAGAAATACTGTTAATTTTAACATTAAATAGCTTACTTTTTAAAAATCAATCGGATAATAATGCAATTTTTCTGAATATTAAAACATTTTCTCCCCGTCAATATGATAAATATGAATATCTAAAAATGCAAAATTTATTATAGCGGCTCTATAACGTATGTATGGGCGCTTCGCATCCATGAAAACAACAAGAAAATGATCACTATATTTCGCTAGATCGTTGTATTGGAATCTCTAAAAATATGAAATTCTTTATAGCTGATCTATAACGTATGCATGAGCGCTTCGTGGCCATGAAAACAAAAAAAAAACCCTTACTGTATTCCGCTAAATCCTTCTATTGGAACCGCTAAAAACAGGAAATTCTTTAAAGGCACTAAAAAATTATTTTTAAATAATCGCATTATATAAATTTTTAATATTGTTTCAAATTAATTTTTTTTACTTAATTAATTATTGAAAAATAGAAACTTTCCATTTTTCAAATGTTCTGCTACTTCGATTCAAACTGTGGTCGATAGACCCCATCTCATCATGGATATGCATAATATAGAATATGAAAATAAAACATGTGTAAACTATTTATAAAATGTATTGCAATTCGAATAAAATCGTGGCTTGATGACGTCATAAAGTTTAAATGCTCTATTACTGACTTGTGTAAAAGATCTATCCTTATAACTCCAGAAATGATAATCATATTAGCTAAGAGTTTACTGCGTCTGATTACGAGTCTAATTTACAATTAAAATATATCTTTAAATTGAAATCTGAATTAAATACATGGTCATGAAAAATCGAAGAGTGTGGAAAATGTGATTAGAAATATCTCGGCAACTAATCACCCAATCGACTTCATTCTTTATGATTTTTTTTTTAAATATTCATTTTTTAAAATAAAGAATTTCGAATTTTTTTTATATACCTTTTATCAAAACGAATATTTCGAGAGTCCGAAAAAAATAGTTCCGGATAATTGAGGTTGCTGAAATTCAATAGGCTTCTTCTCATTATTAAATACTAAGTATACGCCAAATTTCAAGTCTTTATCTCAATTTGTTCGGGGGATAGAGACACAAAAACAGACGGACGGCAATTTTTTTTTTATAAAAATATGTTTTTCGAAATCTCCAGTGTCGGAAAGGTGTAAATCCATCAAATATATAATTTTTTTTTCGATTTTTAAAACGATCACAAGAGTTACCATATACTAAGTAAATAATTTTTTTTTTCGATTTTTAAAATTATCACAAGAGTTACTATATACTACGTAAATAATTTTTTCTTCGATTTTTAAAACGATCACAAGAGTTACCATATACTAAGTAAATAATTTTTTTTTTCGATTTTTGAAACGATCACAAGAGTTACCATATACTACGTAAATAATTTTTTTTTCGATTTTTAAAACGATCACAAGAGTTACCATATACTACGTAAATAATTTTTTTTTTCGATTTTTAAAACGATCACAAGAGTTACCATATACTACGTAAATATTTTTTTTTCGATTTTTAAAACGATCACAAGAGTTACCATATACTACGTAAATAATTTTTTTTTCGATTTTTAAAACGATCACAAGATTTACCCTATACTACGTATGATGGGTAAATAATATACATAAGGTCCATACTTTCTGTCTGAAACTTAAATAAACTGTCATTAGAAAGTATACTTAGGATGACGAAAAAGTTCACTAACTAAGATATTTAGAAATAAGGAAGTCTGTAGTAATTATATAAATACCTTTTGGTTAAAATGTATTTAACCCATTTATGCCTAGCGTCCCAATTTTGGGACGCTTTAGTAAAATGGGAAAAAGTGTATTTCACACAACTATTTTTTTAAATAGAAAATTAGTGTCTTATTTTATCGAGGACCTCATTTTTGTCGCCAAATTTGGCGATATATTGCCAAATGTTGACCAAAATTTGGCGCTATTGTGGTAACCGCAATGTTATTTCTATGGGGAAAATAAAACTTTTGGGCACACGTTGCCTCCCTCCCAGCTTAGGAATTTTTTAAAAATCAATGCCCAATTCATGTTTTGCCATCAGGAATACATATATATTCCAAATTTCAAAGCTCTATGTCAACAGGAAGAAAATAAAAAATAAGTGACAAGATTTGACTGCCACATACATACATTAAGCTAAAAGAAAGCATGTAATAAAAAATAAAGGTATAAAAGATTAGAAAATTATGACGATAACTTTAAAGGCTCACATGAAGGTGGTGTGAAATCACATACATTTCGAATTATACACTTTTTCCTTATTTGTTTCATTTTTTAATTAAAAAAATATACATACGGCTCATACTTTCTGGCAAAAATTAAATAACCATTTATCAGATAAGTATACTTGGGGCAACGAAAGCGTTCATTAACTAACATCTTTAGAAATAAGGAAATAAGCATTAATTAAATGAAAGTATTTTGTGAAATTATGTTTAGTATAATCTCCACTCTCACACATACAAAGAAAAAAATGAAGAAAGTAAAAGTTTTTCTTTAAAGTATTTTTTTTCAAAAAATATAAAAACAGGCAATTTCAATAAAAGTTCGTAGATAAAACAGAAAACACATTCATGCAGAATATTGTGATACGCAGAGGCACACGTTACTTAGGAAATGCAAATGCAAATATAAAGAAAAATAATAACAAGAAGAAACATTTACGGATCTGTTTTCAAGTTCTTCCACTTGAGAATCCAGATCAAATAATCTTAAGTCATGTTCTACAACAAACAATCACTCTCTGAAAATGTCCAAGGGAAAAAAAATTGCTGCTGTATCGCTTCACAACCAAACAATGACACAGTCTTTGAAATTTTAATAAACCTTCACTCATAAAAAAAAAATCTGGTTTGAAAGGCTTGTAATATGACATATTACTGGACAGAGAACGAAGGAAAAAATGTTCAGTAACTTTACAAGAATGTACTACTTCCTTTCTCTTTAATTTCCCAACAGACTATATCACTAAATTAAAAAAAAAAAAGAGAAAAAAACAGGCATGCAAAGAGGTGTAAAATATTCAGCTTTTTGCCTTTAACATTCAACAGTATTGAAGGAAATAAAGATAAAAAGGATAAGGAAATTGCGACAATAATTTTAACCCTTTCCGGCACAGACAAATTTTGTTCATAAAATGCGAAATTACTGACTGACACCGGAATTTACAAGCGACTTTTTTTACAAAATAAGAACTCCTTATTTTAAGTGGTAATCTCTATAGCTTTACTTTTTTATTCCCATTGTTTAATTTTTCTTCTATTTTTAATTGTTCTTTCTTATGTAGTTAATACTACATTTAACTTTTCCCAACGGCTCAATATTTACAAGACAGGTTAGGTTACTCACATATAGACTGGGCGTAAAGTAGATCGCAACTCGGAAGCCCCTTAACCGACATCAACTGTTCGGCAAGCTTCCACTTTACAAGCAAAATTTTAGTAAAATATTCTTGGTGCCGAATGCAAGTTTGGAATTAAAATTAGGTGTGCCCGGAGTGGGACCACTGTGCCGGAAAGGGTTAAAGACTCATGATGCTAAAGGTTAATTCAGAAAGGATAAAATAAAAACTTAATATCTAGCTATTTTACACAATTCACTATAAGTATAACGATTAAATTACATTCATTTTCTCCTTAGATTAATATAACTTTTAACTTTTATTATAAACAAATTGGAATCGTTTATATTTTTATTCCAAAGAAAAAGCTATAGTTTTTTATTTTATTTAATAACGATATAAACTAAATCTGTGGCGCTACAATTCGTTAAGGATCATGGCCTACAGTGTCCAGCCCTGTTTTTTTTACAATAATACCTTAAGTATGCAACATATATCCTGGTCAGGTGGTCAGACTAACGCGGGACCCTCAGTTTTTAGTTTTCACGCAAGCTTGGTACTCATGTTATCCCGACCGAAGGGATGAAATTTTGAGTTTGCCCAATCAGCAGCCCTGAATAGAATTGGGCACATGTAGCGTGGTAGTCTCGCGAGCTGACCACCAGGCTACTTGGTGCCTAATAATGATACAATTCAACACAAAACACAGTGGCTCTTAACTGGAAGGTCGCGGCAAACTGGTGGTGCCCCGTGAGAGGATCTCAGGCGTGCTACAGAAATTTTCAGTAAAGCTCTATAAAGAAGATTATAAACTGGATGAAAATGTTATTGAAAAAAATTATAAACTTTTTATTGATCCACGCAAATTTCGACTGATACGACACAATATCTTTGTATTAGAACAGAAATCGTTTTGAAAACCGAATATCAATAGTCGGAAAAGTATACAAATTCTTTTCTGTAGCCGTGTATATGATCTATATATTTGTATATATACTATATAGTATGCTAAAATTTAGTTCAGTTAAGAAACGTATAATAGAGTTCAAAATTCCCGTTCAGGAATTTCGGGCGGAAGAATATAAGCGAAAAAGTACTCGATTTCTTTTGGACATTGCTGTAATGATCTATAGAATTTATACACACCAATTAATATTAACAAGCATTTGTTCAATTTAAAAACGCGTACCACAATTGAAAACGCGCTCTCAGCAATTATTGCTCATAGACTTTACTAAACCAAATTTTTTTTTGTGTCCCTGTACATTAACGATAAATGTTATGCACACCCTATTGTACAGTATGAATCTTATAGTGAACATCTGTGATGTACGGATATCAATTTCAATATGTTTGAAATAGTTTAACATCATTAAAATGAACAGCAATTGATTTTTCCCCTTAGAGCACAATGTAACGGAATTATTTTGAGTGCCCTTGTAAACGAACTATAAATGCTACACACTTTACCTTCAACACCGAATATTCCACGCTAAATCTCAATAACGTGTATGAATTATATGGCAATGCGGCTATATTTACGCGAGTTAGAGCACGGACAGACAGACAGACAAACCAAATTCATAAACACTTTTCAACTGTGTTGGACAATTTTATAAAATAAACATATTTCTTTCATGTTTTTTCCAATTATCCTAATCGTATGCTGCAGCGGAAGTATAAAAGTGGAATCAATTGTGCCATTAGATTAAAAAAGTTTGAGAAACACCGGGTTTAATCATTGCAACAAAAATGTAAATATCTTACTGATAAAAAAATCATCTTTAGAGACTGAATAGAAGAACGATGCGTGACTTTTAGTAATACTAGGGGATCCAACCCGGGCTTCCAGGGATAGAGAATATATGTGGAAACCATTTATTTTTTTTATTGAAAACTCTAATAAGTCTTTTATAATTAATATATATACAGGGTGTAACTGAATTGCTTCAACAAACTTTGAGGGATGATAGTACTCATGAAGATGAACAAAAAATGCAATAGAACACGGGGTCGCAAATGACATTTAACCCTTTCAGGGACAGTGGTATGTCTAAAAAACCACTTAATTTTAATTCCAAAACGCCACAATGGCACCAGAATTTTGCTAAAATCTTTTCCATTTAATATTTATGTGAAATATAGCCTTTTTCTTATTTACAAACAATTTTTTTTGTAAATTCCGGTGCAAGTCCATTTTCAGACGCATTTTCTCTATTTTTATCTTTTAAGCCTTTTAGGGGCAAACTACTTTTAGTACTAAAATGTTGAAATAAATGACTGGCACCGGAATTTATAAAAAAATTTGTTTGTAAATAAGAAAAAGGCTATATTTCACAAACATATTAAATGGAAAAGATTTTAACAAAATTCTGGTGCCGTTTTGGAATTAAAATTAAGCGCTTTCATAAACATACCACTGCCCCTGAAGGGGTTAAACGTCATTTGCGACCCCATGTTACATTGCATTTTTTGTTCGTCTTCATGAGTACTATCATCCCTCAAAGTTTGTTGAAGCATTTCAGTTACACCCTGTATATATATTTAGATTGCGTCCTAACAACACAAAAGAGCATTTTTATATGAAATATGTTAATTATATATTCAAATAAAATTCTGAAATTTATTAAAAGCAGTAATTTCTTGGCCTCGTACCAGAAGTTCATAGCCAAGGAAAATGTTAAAAATTTCTTTATCCCCAGCAGCTTTTTAATTTTTTTCATTTTAGCGGTTTTAAGCGTTTATTTCGATTACACGTCTATTAAATTTGTGTTTTATTTATACTATTTTATTTATTGCTTCATGAAATTTTAATTTCGGTATGGAATATTAGCCGTAAACAAATGCTGCACTTTTTATATTGTTTAAAGTGCAAACGGATTAATATTTTGTAATCGTCTGCAAGCGATAGAGATAGATTAAAGAAAAATCATGCTTGAAATCAGGGATGAGATTTCTCCGCTTTTTTGCGCCTACCAGTATAATCTTAGAAAAAATGTTGTTCTGTTAAATCGTAGAATGTTCCGATTCTATAAAAAATCATTTTCTGTAAGATTATACTGGTTTGCAAAAAATCGGAGAAATCTCATACCTGCTTGAAATTTAATTTAAATGCTATAATAAATCAGTCAATTAAGATACAGTTTTCAAATAAATTGCATTTGAAAGTAGGTTTTTTTCCCTATATAATAGTGTAAAAATTAAAAATGTACGATTTTTACAAATTAAAAAAATTGCAGTAGCAAAAATCGCAAAACCGAAGCTTCATCGTCAAGTGTTGCCATTCGCAAAATGACGTGTACGTTACGCACGGACATGTTTGTCCTTTATAATATAGATACTTAATAGATTCTCCACATTTACACCTAAAAACGACTTTTTACCAAAATACTTTTTGAAAAATAGAAAACTGACAGTTTCAAAAATGTTTTACGATCAAAATGAAAAGACATTTGTAAGGAAAAATGTGATATCCTGAAACATATATTTTTTAGCCATGTAACTTCGAAAAAAAGTTAAAAATACGAAGAAAGTAAATTTAGCGGTCCTACTTTTAAAGTTCTGCCGCTTGAGAACCCAGACCAAATAATCTTTAATTCATGTTTTAAAATTAACATTAGCACTCTTAGAAACCCCAAATAGAAAACACACTGCAGTCGCATACACAGAAAACATACTGCAGTCGCCGTACAACTAAATAGTGGCAGTTTCTTTGAAATTTTAATACTATTTCTTAACTATTCTAATTTCATTTTTTTAATTAAACATTTTTTAAATGAAAATTATTAATAAAAAATAATTTCAAAAATTTTAAATAACACTTAAGTATATATTCACAGTGTGCCCCAAAATTTTTCAGACTGATCCTGTAAAAAAAAATACTAAGAACTAAAATGAAAAAAAATGAATGTTAATTCGAAATAATCCCCACTGTACTCAACACACTTTTTACAACGAATGTAATAGTCACCAAAACATTTCTGGAAGTTAGCCTTTGCAATCTGCGCCAAATAGTCGGTCGCAAAGGTGCAATTTCAACTTGGGGAATAAAAAATAGTGACAGGGAGATAAACTTTGGGAGTAAGGAGGATGGTTGGACACGAAGACCCCTTTAGAAGCCAGAAAAACACGCACAATATTCGAAATGTGTGTTGGTACATTGTCGTGCAAGAACGACCAACTGTCTTGATCTTGGTACTGAGGTCGAACTTTTCATACTCGGGCCATGAAACTCTTCAACACTTCCAAATAGCAACGTCCAGTAATAGTAGTACAGCGCCTAGAATACATTGTGTGCAAACCGGCTATCCCAGTAATGCTTTAAAAAGTACTAACAAATTGTAGCCGATAAATGTGCAACGATGCTGTACGATAATAGGGCGATCGCAGCCACATCTGCTAGCTCTTTTCAACATAAACATTGTATTTAAAAAATTAGAAAATATCATATCTATTTCGAACAGTAATAAGTTGATAATCAATCTTATTTATCTGGTGTATATATCAGAATGAGGGTACATGAACATAATATGGAGTAAATGGGCCAGTATTGAACGTCTTTACCCTTTCCGGCACAGTGGTCCCACTCCGGGCACACGTAATTTTAATTCCAAACTTTCATTCGGCCCCAAGAATATTGTACCGTAATTTCCGGTGTATAAGCCGCGGGTAAATTAAGTCTATTTCAAACCAGAATTATTTTAATAGAAATAAATTCAAATAAGTGCCAAGATGTGACACTTCACGCTTCATTAAAAACAATTCCCGGTCTGAAATTGATTTATTTGAGCCGCGGCTTATACGCCGGAAATTACGGTAATAAAATTTTGCTTTTACGATGAAAGCTTAAAATAAGGAATTCATGTTTTCTGAAAAAGTCGTTTGTATATTCCGGTGTAAGTCAGTAATTTCGCATTTTACGAACAGAATTTGTCTGTGCCAAAAAGAGTTAAGGAATTAATTTTTTTTTATAATTTAAGTATTTAAAATACTTACCACCCGCCGAAACGTTTACTCAATTCGATTCTTATACAATGTTTACGTTGAAAAGACCTAGCAGATGTCTCTGCGATCGATCTCTTATCGTTAAACATCGTTGTACATTTATCGAATTCAATTTTTTAGTACTATTTTGTAACTGGTTTCCACACTATTTATTCTAGGCGCTGTAACAGTAGTACCTTCATTTTTATGTTCGTTCGTTGTTCGACTTTCGCGAGATGCGACATGATTACCTAACACTGTTAAAACAAACCGGATGCACTTAGCATCACACAACAGATAGCAACGTGAAATTGTACCGCTTTATTAGACATAGTGTAGTCGTAATTTCGACATCACCCGCGGACACGCAGAGCCATCTGTTTGCTGGTAACTTCACCTGTCCGTAAAATTTTGGAGCGGACTGTGAATTCTAAGTTCTATTGTTGCTTATCCAGTTACAATTTTCTATGTTTCTATGTAAATCTATATGTTGAGTTTTAAATTGTTATTACAAATCTAAACATGATTTCTTCAATTTATCATTAAACTGTTACACATAATTATTTTACATTATAATTCTTGAGAAAAATTTAATTTTCAAATTTGTAACCAAAGCAATTCTTTTTTATTAAATTTTTAAATTAAATATTTTCCATTTCATGTTATTCTAGTGTGACGCATTCAATTTCCTAAAATAGTGCAAATGTTTAAGATTACAATAGCTTGACTACGAGACATTGTGTGACAATACTCGAGGTCATTTTTAAAACTAACTTGAAGCAACGAAAGTAATGAGGATGTTTTAAAGAAAATTGTTACTATGTTTTCAAATTTTGCATTCATGCATTTTCAGTTGATAACGATAGCGATTAAAAGATAGAAAAATTGCAAATAATAACCAGGGGCTACGATTACATGAGCAGTTATTTCACAATTTCTGGCACGAAATTGAAAATGTCGAGTGAGCTACAAAAGATGATAATGAGAACGACGAATTCTAAAAATTAACATTTTCCTGAAATATAATCGTTTGTTTGTTCGCTTATGTTTCGAATATTTTTGTTAAAGGCATAAGAAATGATAAATTCTCCTTCATATTCCTAAAAGAAAACTTTTTATTTATAGCTAGAATCATAATTTGTGGCAGAATTAAAGTATAAATAATGGGTTCTAAACAATACCGTATTGTAGTTTTAATAATTGTTAATTCGAGTCTTCGTATTTAGTGTTTCTGCAACTCAAAAAGTGGTTTCACTTTTAATGCGTTGGTTTCTTGAAAAATTTTCATTTAAAATTTATCTATTTAATATTTATGTAATTATAACAGTAAAATGTTTTTGCGTCAACATCGGTCTGATACAAAGATTATTTTTTCACTTATGAACAGACATACAATTCATTATTATAATATAAGCTCGAAATATATATATCCATTATTTTACAACATAATGATTATGTTCATTATTGCATCAGTTTATGTTTTTCTTAAGTATATATTTTCATGAAAACTGAAAGGTCACTTCAATTGTAAACGCTTTATAGGTAGCATTTAAAAAATAATAAAAAGTAGCTGCCGATAAGTACTAGAATAATAAACCGCCAAAAAATTAATAGAATATCGAATATCGATGTTTCTTGTTTTATTTTGCTTTATTGTTTCATGAGTTAAAAAATGCAAGTAGGACATAATAAAATTCAGCATTATGAAGTAATAAAGGTTTTACTTTTGTGTATTTATTATTTTGAATTTAATTTAATGTATTTAACGTAATTGTTTTTTTTTAATTTATAGTGTCATTTTATTAAGCGATTTAAAAAAAAGACAAGCTGCTGTTTATGGTCGCTATAAGTATGTATATTTCTATGTCCTTAATTTTCTCGGTATCATTTTCCACTGAATGGATTCGAATGCAACTTTAACATTGCAATACTTGTACACTAGAAAAGGTTTTAAGCTAAAAGGATTCATCGTGTCGTGTTTATATATTTTTTTGGAAGAGCGGACCAAATATTTTAATATATAATTGTGTACTGTTTTTCAAACCTGAGCGATGAGCAATAGATTGCCTTTATAAATATGAGAGAGATGGTACACGTGAAATATAATTTTATTGGTTTAAAGGATTTTTGACAAAATCTTGAGCGATGTGCAATTAGAGTGCCTTTATATACAGAAGAGTGGTGACATACGAATATTAAAATTTGATTGGTCCAGAGAATTTTATATGAAAACTTGCGAGGCTGTCAGTATGCCGAAGCTAATGTTTGTTGACTTGTCTCACTTGTTTAGTAGAAAATACCTTGGTGAGAATTGCCAATTTCTGGAAAGCGGGATGCAACAGTCTGGACAAAAGCTTCCAATCTGAGCATGTGCTATGTGCGTATAATGTGCCACGACTTTGCTTTATAAAGACACTTGGATGGTAAAAACGTAGATTAAATTAATTGGTTATCTCAAAAATACGCCCTTGTGCAAAATCCCTCTCTTTAAAATACGCCAAATGACGATGAATAAGTAAATGAAAAAAATAGGCAGTGTTAATAACATAAGCTTTATTAAGTCGATTTTTAATAAACAGTCATATGAAGTCGTATTGCATTTTTTTTATCTTTCAAAATTACCTGCTTTAATATTTTGTTTCGGTGATGGCAAACGCTCGTGCAAGAGGTTTAATTCCGACAACTTTTCCTGAATATTTTTTCCTATATATACAGGGTGTACCAACAGTCCTTGACATATTTTAAAATTCAATAAAAAATTAAGCAATTATAGTACGAGCAATTGGCGTTCAAAAAGCAATTGAGCAATTGGCGTTCCAAAAATTTCTCAGAGATGCCGTTATTTCTGCAAAGCTACCGAAGGGGTAAAATGCCTTTGTACATAAAAGTGGCAAAAGACGTGCAGTGCGTATGCACTGTTTATGTCCAATCTATGGCATTCCACATTCCAGAGCTTAAAAAATACTCGCCTTCATGAATTCGATTAGACGAGTGAGACAAGTCAACAAACATTAGTTTGGCGATAATAGGAAACTCGCTAAGATTTATAGGATGCTTCTGTAAGATAATACAGACATACGCCCAAAAAATTTCGATTGTTCAATATGATTTTGAAAATAAAAACGAATCGCCAAGCAACTTGTCGAGCTTTTTACTATCGTCAAACTAATGTTTGTTGACTTCTCTCAGTCCTCTAATTGAACTTATGAAGGAGAGTATTATTAAGTTCTGGAATGTGGATTGCCGTAGCTTGGACAGAAACTGTGCATAGGCACTGTGCGTCTTTCGCCACAGTTGTGAATAAAGGCATTCTACTTCTTCAGTAGCTTTGCAGAAGTAGCACCATCTATAAGAAATTTTTAAACTAATTTTTTTATACATTTTTAAAGAAAGTTTTCGATTATAAGAAGCATTTCTGTCCAAACCGCAGTCTCGTACGCCAATTGCTTAGTTATTTATTTGTCCCGCAGTGGCGCGGACGGCAAAGCTCGGTTCTCGTAAGATCACAGAAAGCCAAGCAGCATCGACCAAGGTCACTGTTTGGGAGGGTGCATCCTCTCTCGTCTGCCTCTGCTGTGGGATCGTGTACGTTAATGGGAGCTGGTGCACGTTAAATCTGTTCGTGGCTCCAAAGTCCTCCAAGTTCTATATAAGCGTTACCTCTGGGGGTGCCAATCCGGATGCAAATCTCTCAACTGGAATTGGTTCAAAATTAGGAGATTTAGGAATCAGGTTTATGGATCATGCGTAGTGGATTATGACAGCTATATAGAAATAGAAAGCTGCAAAACCGGACCCTTTGGGTCAAAACCAACAACAACCAACAACAATTAGTTATTTATTTAATTTTGAAATGTGACAAGGACACCCCGTATACATATATAATTGAATATTCTATTAAATTACTTCTACATGACTAAAATATTAAATATTAATAGCAGTATCAAAAATATTTGAAAATACGTTTAGGAAATAATTAAATAGTTTTAGAGGTTTTTACAAAATATTCATTTTTCAGTTTAGAAATTTCATATAGTACGACAATTCGAGAATAAAAAGTAAAGAGGTTTTTCGCTCTCTCTGAAATAAGAAAATCATAAACCAGAAAACAGAAATAAGATTATGTGAAAAATATAGTTAAGAGGAAAATCTTACGAATGGATAAAAGGAAGCATGCATTTTTAAAAAGCTATAAATAAAATTCGTATAGAAACTAAATAGGGAAAAATATATTTATTTTCACAATTTTAAATATATTTTATCAAGGCTCGGATAAAATATTTATGAGATATTTTATCCTCTTTGAAGTGCTATAAAAAAGGATCTAGGCATTGTATAGAATAAACCCATCAATTTATTTTTAAAACGTAGGAATTAAAAAGATAAAGATATACACCATATTTTACACATTTTCTTGTTTTCATAGACATGGATTTATGAGTAAGTTTCTTTCTCAATTTAGAAATTTGTTTTGTTATTTAAATGGTTCTAAAAACATTTTCTAGAGAAAATTTGCATTTCATATAATTGTTACATAATTTTTTCCAAACTCAGGTCCAGAAATATAATATAATGTTAATTATTGATTATCATTCATTTTTTTTTGTCTTTAGTTTTTCAAAAATAGTAAAATGGGACCCGACATCATAGATAAACAGCGTTTAATTATGGTAAACATTTTATGCTTTACTTTACATGTTTATTATTTCAATTTAAATTACTTAATATTTATACTTTTTTTAAATGATAAAAGGCCTAAAATAAAACTCTTATAAAAATAAGTAAAATAAGTTTTATTAGACTGTTGATGTGTTTCAGCTCCATTGGTTCCATTATCAAAACACATAAGGACATTCTACAATTGCACAGTCTATGAAAAAAAAAATTGTGCTGAAGATATTATTCGAAACGCCATCATTTGATTTTTTCACGTACCTTTTCAAATTACGCACGTTATTATTTTTTTTAATTTTATTTCCATATTTGTAACCATGGAGGAACTCTAGCCACAATTTTGGTAAGTTAAATGATGCTGCATCGTTACATATTGCATTTTTACTTGTTTTACGTGTTACAATCTCTATGTTTTCTTTTATGATGGATGGATAGTATATATTGGAGAAAAAAATTACCTTACTTTCATTGAAATTTATTTGGTGTTCTTGATATAACTTTCTTGTTATACTCTTGCCATGGCTGTGCTTTTTCTATTATAGTTTATGTCAGCTAAATACTCTTTTATTTATAACTAAATTTCCTGCTTGTCATGCCAATATAGTAATTCTTTGATCCGTCTTCTTTAATAAATGGTATTTCATATACTCCTTAGTGATTCTCAAAATTAATTGGGTCATTTACTATATTTTATATTTACATAACATTTATCATGTTTTAGCGTATTTTTAGTGTTACTTTCTTATTGTGTATATACAGGGTGTCCTAAAACTAACTGATTTTAAAATTCAATTATTTTCAAATGGTGACAGATATTTAAAAAAATCTTGCTGGAGGGTAAGATGTCGGGAGTTTTTTTACTGTGATTCCCGAATTTATTTCGAATTACTAACAATTGATGGCGCGGCGAGCAATAAACGTCCAATTGAGGAGAAAGCAGAAATCACCCAGCGTTGATACGAAGGAACGAGGTTAAATATATTGAATATATCTCATTCACAAATACAGTCTAGTTTTTTGGGCCCGATTCTGAACCCAATCCATATATTTAACCTCCTTTCGCTCAATTCTGTGTGATTTCAGTTTTGGCCTCGATGGAGCGCCTATTGCTTTCAACGCCATCTATAGCTGCTATTTGAAACTAAAACAGGAAATCGCAGTAAAAAAAACTCTTGATATCGCACATTACTATCCTGCAAGATTTTTTTAAATATCTGTCACCGTTGGAATGTTATTGAATTTTAATATCAGTCAGTTCATTTTAGAACATCCGATAGGGGAAAGTAGGGTAAAACCGGGTACCTAACGGCTTTCCTTTGTTGACAAAAGTCTAGAAAGGCAGAAAAATCGGAACACCCCTCCAAAGTGTTTGGAGATATCTGGGCTATTGAAAATCCACACGTTTTGCCACAGAAAAATTCTTCGCTATTTGGGAAAGGGCGTTTTTTATGACATTCTGAAATAGCTCCGAATTTTGGTGGCAGGGTAAAACCGGGTACTAGACAGAAATTAAGTTTTTACACTTCCAATTAAAAAAAAGCTTTACTGTAATAAATTTTGAATCGAACTTCAAAACATATATACGTTTTTTAAGGTCAGTAACTTTTTTTTCAGGTTTTGAAGCAATTTTTGATGTTGTCATGTGATGGCTTTCTCAGCTTTTACTTCTCGTGTCCGCTGTACTCATCATGGGCCCACTCTTTGCAGACTAAACATTGTATCCATCCTTCACCACCTGCTGAGTGAAGAAAGAATTCATTCCAGAATTCAATGCAAATCCATGAGTACCCGGTTTTGACCAAACAGATGAGCAAAAATCAGCATAGTCGTTCAACTGGATATATGGGCGTACACACTTCTACTTGGCCTCAAAATATCGTGTGAAAGCTATAGAAAATAGTGGTTTACTTACCTATATCGATCCGTCAGGCTGGATTTATTTAAAGAGCATAAAAGACAGCAAAAATTTAAAACTTTTTAGGAGAATTTCTTTCTAATAGCACTGCATAGACACAGACATTAACTCACTTCAAAAGCCGATGTAACAGTGTTAGGGGACGCTAAGGGATATACTTAAGACGGTTTCTGTACACAGAACAGCACCCATCAGCGAGAAAACAGGATACCCGGTTTGACCCGCCTACACGGTTTTACTCTACTCCTCATATGAATATTACTACGGAGCACTGCTTCCTGCGCCTTTCTCGCACAAATCCCCGGACTTTCAGCAGACTCGCACGCAGCAAACTTGTTCCAAATTTATCCATTGGTGGAAGCAAACTGTAATCCACCCTCAATAACAAATTTTAAGAAATTTACATTATGTATGATGAGATCAACCAACAAACAGATTAATTCCCTATATCTTGCGTTTGGCTATTTTATGTAATACCGTAGTTATTTCCATATTCGTAATTTAAAATTTTGTTTGAATTGGAAATGAGATTATGTTCCCTGTGATTGTCTTCATACAGTAAAACATAAAAATAAATAAATTTGTAAAGGTAGATAGATTTTTTTCCTCCTGATGCCATTCTAAACGTTAAAAAAAGTGCTAAATTAGTAGGGGGACTTGGGGCAAAAAGAAATAAAGGTGCAAAGTGAAATGGTTAACCCCTTGAGGACGAGCGACACGTATACATGACGCTTAAGATGCTCAGAATCTTCGATTATTTCCACCAGTTACTTTTCATTGTAAGCTTTGCCTTCAGTGGCGTAGCCAACGGGGGAGGTCCAAGGGGTCCGGACCCCCCCCCCCCCGAACCCCGAACGAAGAACTGGTTTACTGAATCATAGATACAACAACATTAAAAACTGATAAGAGGGAATCGCAAAGAAGCAATGAAAAATTCCGCTTTACACAGGTGTTTGTCTTAGCAAGTATTATTTAAAGGTATGTATTTCGCAGGGGCTGTGAAAATTTTCCGTTTAAGACAGGTTTTTATCATAGATATGTCCCATTTTGTCAGGTATCCTCTAAAACTGTTATAACGTATCCACTCTATAGTATACTTCTGAAAAGCATAAATGTATTACAATAAAATATGTGAAGATGAGAGCTTATCTTAAACAGCAAAAGTTTAAGGTTCAACTAAAACACCACTACATATTTATACCTGCTAAGATTTGAAACCTACTAAAATGGATTTTTTTCTGGTTTTGATTCCTTCTTGGCAGGTTTTCTATGAACACGGAATCCTCTAGTAAACGAAAACATTTCATGGTCTCGATGACGGAAGGATAACTATACAAGTATACCTTGATATGACGAAAATCGATCTACAACGGAATTTTTTAACGATCCTTGGCGATTCCGTTTTCATAGGTTTTAATGTAACTACAATAAACGCAAAACTTCTTCAATAGAGACTTCGATGGCACCAACTGTTGCCAACACTTTCGTGAAAAGTCGAGTTTACACGAATGCAATAACAGCACATTGATCAGAGTTTGGCGACTCTTATCTTTGTTCATTTTATAATTTTATATCGAGCAATATTATCAATTACTTTAAATCTACTGGCTAGAATTTTTAAAAAAAGTAACTTTATTCTTCGACTAGATATTTGTGAATTCTTATTCAACATTACATTACCACTGTCAAAATAATTGCTTCTGAATGTGATTTGTCTTCTGCTGTAAAACATGCTGATGATGTCATTTTTCAGCTTTATGAAACTTTACAGTAATCAGTAAGCAAGGAAGAGGAGACTGATGTTCAAAAGTTTTCTGATCTGTTCAAGACAGCACAGTCCTATGCTAAAGAAAACTCTGACACAATTTTCTTTATTCACACATACTCCTTGTCATGCTGACCACCAGATACACCTCGTTCAATGTCAAACCTGAAGAATATTTCGGGAGATCAATTTTCTTCCTCTTTTTGATACTTTTATTTCTGATCTCGTTATTCGTTAATTGTTAAAGAAAAGAACAGAGGGATATTGAAATATTTTGATGTTCTTCTGGGTTTGTACAAAATAATGGTGATTCTTGTTAATAAACTTTCCAACCTGAGCTATTTTTAATAAACTGTTAATGGAATATTACGCTGTTGTATATTATTTTGAAGGGCAGGTTTTTACCTACTTATTTAGTATTATAATTTTGTTTTTCGCTATTGTACAGGGATATTTAAGCCAGTTACAGAACTTTGGGAAATTTCGTACGATTTTTTTACTAATTCAAAATGGTACGATACAGAGCCGTCCTTAGGGGTGTGCGACAGGTGCGGCCGCACAGGGCCTCGCGCCTAAAGAGGCCTCGCACCCGGACGCAAAATATTTTTTCTTTAATAAAAAGAAGAAGGTTTAATAGAAAATCTTTAATATAAATTTATGATTTTAGTTAAGAAAATATAGTGATCTTCACATAAAATATAGCCTATGTTGGAAGAGGGACTTTCACCATCAATTTGCCACCATTACTTTTGAAATTGGTTTAGTAATTCCAGAAATTATCCCTACAAACACACAAACAAACGCTACTTCTTTACAGTAGCTAGGGGATAGAACCCGGACTCCCCGAGTTACAGTATACAGGTGAAAACCATTCTTTTTTATTGATAGTATAGATAAGATTATGTTAAGAATCTGGAAGGAAAGGGCCTCGCAAAATCCTTGCACCGGGCCTCGCTTTAAGTCGTCCTCGCTAAGGGCGGCTCTGGGTACGAAAATCAGAGGAAACGGCATGTATATCAACCACGCTACAGCGTTGAATTCAGGAGAGAAGGGGTGGGGCTTCCACTCCGGAGAATCGAAATGACCCCTCGGAAGATTTGAGATTTTATGCTTATTAATGGTCTAGGAGTGTAATCTCTCCTCTTTCGGAACTCCACATTGTGGGAAGGGGAGACCATTCGGAAAAAAAATGGTACCCTCCGCAGAAATCCTTCCTGGAGAAAAATGTCTGAATTCAACATTACATTTGACCGAAATACGACTTGTGAACTCACAGTTTAACATTGTTTTCAGAAATTTCATGATGGCAATGAGAGTTTTGAATATGCATGTCGTAGGTGGCATTCGGTTATTAACAATGAGAAATTGAAAGCAAAGGTTAAAGCTAATCCACGTACCAAAGTCTGAAAGATTGCTGCTGAACTTGTAGTACGTTCTAAAATTGTTTCCAACCGCTTAAAATTGGCGCAGCTTGTCCCCAATGGGACCTGGCGCCATTAAACCTTATACAACCAACCAACCGCTTAAAATAAATTGGTTGAAAAGTAAAATAGCAGAAACCATCATTATTTTTTACACAATCTAATACTTCCCAAGATGTGCTAATCCATCATAATTATTTTTTTTTACAAAAATTAGCATCTTTTAAGTCGACCTGATATCGGAAACAACTATTCAGGTCGAATATTTACTTTAGTATTAAAAGTGGTGAAACTTGAAAAAGAATTATGGCTGTTTTAGACAATTGCAACAAAATAATTTTCCCGACATCAACTATATTTGTTGCGCGTGTTTGTTACATTACTAGCTTCTGTAGCCGAAAACACAAGATTTTTTTTCTTAAAAATTAAAACCTTTTCTCACAAACTCCCATGGTGAATCAACGGCTGACGGCATTGGCAATTATGTCAACACATTATTCAGTATACCTATTACAGCATAAAGTCTTAATTCAATGACAAGAAATTAAACATGAAAACTGAAAAAACAATTTCAACCAAATGCTGTTATAAACTTAACCATTCGATCATAACTTTAGAGTAATCAAATGTTTATGTTACATGAAACTTGATTTAAATGCATTCTCTTCAGTGTGTGCTGAGTTTTTCATATCATAGTGTTTGTAAAATCTTTTTCTTAGGTAAATATTAATGTAACTTCATTGTATTATTAGGTACAATGGTAGAGATTGATCTTACTTTATTTTACACATGCTATTTTTTTAAAATAAGAAATTGATAAGGAAATACCTAAATTCTTAAAGTTACTCGAAATAGTCTTATTGCATATACACACACACAGTCAATCCTGTCACACTATACTTCAATAAAACCCGTTTCGTTGGGATACCGAAACTTTTCTGTTTGAGACAGGATTACGTTATAGGAAGTTTCCGCTTTCAGAGGCTTTACTGTATTTATAAGTAGGGTAAAACCTGACAAAACGAAATCGGAATCACAGAAGAACGGTGAAAAGTCCCGTTTCAGGCAGGTTTTCAGCAGATTTAATTGTATGGTTATCCATATCAGGACCATGCAATGCTTCCGTTTAAGACAAGAATCTGCTATAGACAGGTTTTACTATACATATTACATACATAAGTTATATTTGTACATATACAGCAAATCCTGGGGAAACGAAACCTGCCTATGATGGAATACTGACTTAAACAGAAATATTCATTCGTCAAATAGAAAAGAATACCATACACCAGTTAAGTCGAAAAACTGTCTAAGACAGGATTTTTTTAACACTTTTTGCGATATTATCTTGGCAGTCTTATTATATATGTAAGCTGAAGAAAAATTCTGGACCCCTACAGAAAGGAAATCCTGGCTACGCCACTGTTTGCCTTATATAAATACATGGTCTGTATGCAGCGCCACCTACTAGCCGATATTTTAATTTATGTGATTTTACATTTACGTGCTTACTGTAAGGTAACAATCACCTCATGAATCAATATATATGATGTTAGTTACCATTTTTCAAATTGGATAAATATATTGTAATATTATTAGTTAAGTAAATAGCATTTTTTGAATTATATAATGTTAAAGTTCTCATTATTAATATTGTAAATATAAATTAGATTCTTCTGCTGTCTAGTGAAGTATTTGTTTATTTAAATATTAGGCCTACTTTTGGTTTTATTTTTTATAAATATTTGTTATCTACATGCGGGGCAAAGTGAAAAAGATTTTTAGGGATGCGGCAAACTGAAATATGACTGAAAAATAACTCAGATAAAGGTCCAGGTACTAAGAAGCAGTTTGTTGGTAAAGTGATTTCGTTTCCCTCGCAAGATGGACCACATTTTCTTTCAGTTAAGTTCATGCGGCCATATAGACAAAAAAGGATGTTTATGTGTGGCCTATAACTGATGATACAAGTCTTGTATACTATACAGAAAGACTGAGAAAATTGTGTAAAGTGAAAGAACTTAGACATGGACACATTCGTTTCTTATATGGATTAGCATAGTTATCATCGAACTGCAAAAAATCATTTCATTGATAATATCACCTTTCCCCATACCTGAGGCAAAGTTATAATTTTTTAATATTGTATTACATCTTTAATACACCACAAAAATTAAAGTGTAAAAATTTGAAAAAAATAATTTTACAAGGCAAGGGTATTATAAATTATGTAGTGTAAAATTTCAAATACATTTTCTGTTTTTCATTTGAAAATTGTAATTATTTTTAAGTATTTCACTATGCCCCAGATTCCCCTACTCTCTATTTTTTTCTTGCTTGAGAACGGCTGTCATAAAGTGATACATACAAAATTGATTTTATTTAAATTAATCAATAATTTTCACGCACGTGGACGACAGAGCCGTCCTTAGTGAACACGAAGCCCGGTGCAAGAATTTTTTCTAGACCCTTCCTTTCAAACTAGTGAATCTTTCCCTCCACACGCACACATACAATGCAAATAATCATTAAATGATAGTTACTATTTATTTAAAATCTTCAGCAGCACTGGTTTTTTAACAGTTGATAGTATAAATTCAAAGTAATAAATGAATCACAAGTGAAGTGGGTATAGTATTAGTTGTAATCCTGCAGTATCAGCACCGTATCTGGAGCTTAGTTTGATATCTCAGCAGCTTATCTTAAAGGCCTTCACGGGTCCGTACCTACATCCGAAACCCAAGCCCTTGGCAAACTCAGACTTATATTTTTCTTACAGACTCTGATCGGACTGAACCGGACCTAACCTGGACTTTTCAATGAATTTTATTTACATGTCGGCCTGGGTTTCACTTTGTTCTGCTGACTGTGGCCGGGTTCGGCACGAACTTCATTTTATCTGTGCTGATAAAGGGCCTGAATATTATTCTTTCCAGGAAAAAAAACTGCACCAAGCCCATGCCGGTTTCGCAGGGTTTATTTTTAAGTAAAATTGATATTATACTTTTGTTTAACGAAATCTTTAGAAAATATAATTTTATTTAATAAATTACTAAAAATAGTTTTAAAAATCTACCTTTTAAACTAGCCCATCATGCGTAGTTTAGTGTAAGTCTTGTAATCGTTTTGAAAATATAAAAAAATTCTGACGGATTTACACGTTTCAGACGCCGGAAATTCCAAAATTTATATTTTTAGAAAAAAAAATTGGCTTCCGTCTGTCTGTGTGTGTGTCTGTAAACGCTCTATCTCCCGAACAAATTTAGATAGAGACTTGGAATTTGGTATGTACTTAGTATGTAATAATGGGAAGAAGCTTATTGAATTTCAGTAACCTCGATTATCCTGGACTATGTTTTTCGAACTCTCGAAATATTCGTTCTGATAAACGGTAGGGTAGACCGGGGCACGTTTACGCAGTGCACTTTTTCCGAAACGAATTATAACTGGCGCGCCACAAGTCATGACAGATTGATGCAGCTCCCTAGCGGGTATTCTCACAAGTTTTTGAGCGTCAGTCGAGCTTCGATATAGCATGCGGAAAGGATAACCTGTTTTCTGTCAAGGTGAGTAAATTTTGTGTTGAACTTGTTGAAACTTATTGTGAACTAATAATACTCAGTAAAGGATAAACAAATATATGAACATTAGCAGAATTTTATGCTTTTTTGAGAACTGTATTTGTATGAACAGAAATATTATTAATTTTCGTTGCACGTTAAAAATAAATCCAAACATGGCGACGGGACACGTTTACGCTTTGACATCGGATCACCTTTACGCACGTTCTTACTGCGTAAACGTGCCCCTGAAGCTTTTTGGCTCCGTACTGTCTCAAACCTTTTTAGTATTTTCAGGCTATTTAGTTTTGCAAATCATCATTTAATGTTTAATTGAGTAACAGATTCGTCTCTTATAGCTTACAATCATATAGTTCTGTCTTCTTGCCTGTTAAGCTTTAATTTTATAGTCTTTGTCACATGTGGACTACCCAACACCTGAACAACTGAGACGATTTGAAAAGAAAGGACCAAGGCTTGGCACCAAGAAAGGGAAGAAAAAGAAGAAGTTCGCAATCCTAACCGATAGTCTGGTTAAAGAAGACCTCAGACAAGAGCAGTTAGAAGCGAAAAAGAAACAAATTATGGCACAACAAAACAAAAAGAAGCAATTACGTAAAAAATTACTAGTTTCTATGAAAGCAGAACATGAAGACAGCAAAGGAAAAAGTATGAAAATAAAAACTCCAAAAGGGAAAAAGTTGGTACACTCTGGAAAAATAAAATAGTGAATGAATCTGATGACGAAGATGAAATCTGTGTGTGTATTTATTGTTTGAAATTATACATCCAATAGAAGTTGCAAAAGTTGGGTTTATTCCCGGGGTTAATTTCCAATAGACCCGGTTTATTCCCAGGTTTATTCCCAAAAGACCTGGTTTATTCCCAAAAACCCGGTTTATTCCCAGGTTTAAACCGGGTTTTTTCTAGCCTTTGCAACTCTACATCCAATCCAAAAAAGGGAGAAGACTGGGTTCAATGTCTTAGATGCAAAAGGTGGTCCTATGGCAAGTGTGTAAAAGGATATACTTTATTTTTTGTTTGTAAAAACTGTAACTGTGATGATGAAGATGACTAAATAGTTTCTGTTTTTTATCGGCAATAATCCCTATGTTTTCAGTTTAGCCTATAAAATATTCTTTAATTAATTATCTTTAATATTTTTATTTTTAAACAATGTTTTAAGTTATAAATAAAACATTACAATTTGATTAAATATTTATTTCACTTACTCCTTGGTATCACTTATGATATGCGTAAACGTGCCCCACTTGATGCGTAAACTACCCCGGGAACGGGGCAAGTTTACGCAAAAGACTTGGACCTAGCAAAAATTTTCTGTATGGTTAAAAACACAAATAGGGCAAGGGCAACAACTAAATACACAAATTTTGAATTTATTAACTGCTTTATAAAACCACTATGTCTAAAATTTCCTAAGTTAAAACATAAAAATTAGAAAATTCATTGAAATAAAACCGCGTAAACGTGCCCCGGTCTACCGTACATAAAAATTTTCGAAATTGTTTATTTTAAGGAGTGAATATAAAAGACAATAAAAAGCATGAATTTTGCATAAAGAATGAAGTCGATCGGATAATTAGATGCCGAGATATTTGTAATCCTATTTTACACACTCTTCGATTTTTCATGACCCTGTATTTCATTCAAATTTCTATTCAAAGATATATTTTAGTTGGAAATGAGACACTTAATCCGATGCCGTAAATCGTTAGTTAATACTTTTATCATTTTTGGAGTTATAAAGATGTTTCTTTTACGAAATTCAGTAATAGAGCATTTAAAGTGAATGACGTCATCAAGGCCACGATTTTATTCGAATTGCAATGCATTTTATAAGTAGTTTACACATGTTTTATTTTCATATTTTATATTATGCATATCCATGATGAGTAAGTATTACAGTAGACCCCAACGGCTAGTTTTTATTTGTAGAAATTTAAAATTATGATTTTCTTTAACCATCTATTTCTTTCATTCTAAACTACATTAATTTTTTTTTAAATGTTCAAGGCCAGCTGTTAAAAAAAATCTCACCAGCCCACTTATATTTTATCACCAAATAGTCGCTTAGAAATATCATAGGTGCCACGCAACTGGAAATGGTGTCTATATTTAGAATATGTATGCAATTTATGAAATAGGGGTCGACTACATACTAAAAGTTGAACCAAATCTCATTTTTATATGTTAGCATCCATTTTTGACACTTTATTTGATTTCTTTGGAAGAAAGCAGCACGGAAAAGGGTTTAGTTTATATACTTTTTCTTAAATCTTCACAGAGTTAGAATAGGTCAAAATTTGAAGATGTCAATGTTAAATGCACTTGAAAATAATTTACATCTTTCCAAAAAATCATTCAATTCGAATGTTTCTCTAATAGCGAGTTACAATGAACAGATCCAAATAGGTTCCAGGCCTTTTTTCGATTCAAAAACATATTTTTAATCCTGAAAATTACTAATAAATTTATATTTTTAAAAAAATTGAGAATTATTATCTGCATTAATTTTCTTCATAAAAAGAACCAGTGTTGCTGAAAACATGGCTATGTGCTTTTAAAGCTTCTTACTATATTAGTTTTGCGTAAAAAATTGTTATAATTTCTACGACTAAATAAGGCGAATAACTAAATAAGACTAAATAAGGCTATTGTTCAGAATTAGTGCAACTCAAAAGTAAGCACTGTGCGAACTCAATGCTATTAACTTTATCAAAAATATTTGAAAATGCGTTCAGGAAATATTTTAATAATTTTAGAATTTTTTTTAATTACTAAATATATATATTTTTTTTGTGAGAGAAATCTCATACAATACAACATCAAAAGAGTAAAAAGTAAAGAGGTATTTGCTCTCCATGAAATGGAAAATCCCAAACATGAAATCCTAAATAAGTCTGTAAGAAAAATATAGAGGAGAAGAAAATATTACGAATGTATAAAAAGAAGCCTGCATTATTAAAAAGTTGTAAATAAAATTCGAATGTGGACTTTACTAGAAAAAAAATATATATTTTCACATCTCTGAATCACTTTTATCAACTCACATATAAAATATTTATGAAATTATTTTATCTAAAGCGCAGGAAAAAGTATTTATCCATTTCCATAACATAGAATAAAATTAAAAGCGCATTTTTTGTATATATATTACACTCTTTATTTTTTTCAATATTTTTTATTTTTTACTTTTTAGTGTTTAAAGTATTTCATTGTTGCAGTTTCACAGCCGGTTTGCATATTTTAGTAGGTTTTGTGCATAATTAATTGCATTGTTGCTGTAACTCGTATACAGTTACCGTGTATAGTATAACAATAAAAAATATTTAGCGATTTATCACCTGCACCTTACTAATGGAGAAATGTCTTAAAAATAATTTAATAATTTATCATTAAATTCTAAAAATACTTAAATGCTACATTGTTATCGGACATACACCTATGTACTTATTTTTTTTTTTAATTTAACATATCAGGAAGCGAGTACAAACATCGTTTAGAAAATTCGATCGTTACATACATGACCAAGTTAAGGCGTTATAACTACGTGCAAGGTAAGAAAAAGCATGTATACAGGCACGTATAGATTCAGATTTTAATAGCAAAAATCAGTGTTTTAGTTACGATTGCATTTTTCGCAAAATGAAGAAATACTATTCAGAATACGACAATAAAACAAATGAATTTCGTGTTTTTGCTAAAGCATTTTAATAAAAGTACACTGTAAAAAATGATCAATGTTTCTTATTTTATGAAAATATGCTATAACCACGAACGAAAATATAATATAATCTTCTGAGTTATCCGAAATTTCAAATAGCATGTTACATTGTCTTTTGAATCCCCAGAAATGAATACATTTTCAAAATTTAAAGAATAATTTATAAAAACAAATTAATTTTAGCTGCCCGAATTTTTCAGAAAAGTTTCCGAAGGGTTTTTATATTGTATTAATTAGTGTCCTCAGGCTGGAATACCTGTTTTTTAAATGTTATCCATTCTCAAGTACACGTTTTCAGCCGCATAAGTTAATTTATACATGAAAGAGTAAAGAAATAATCTTAATTTTAATGTTATTGTTAACACTGTTAATTTTGCATGTTTGTCTGTTAAACATTTTTTTTTGAGCATGAAAATGTTTACTTCAGAATTGGTACCATTCGAAAAACAGGTATTCCAGGCTGCGGACTCTACTTAATATACTATAAAAAACCCTTCGGAAACGTTTCTGAAAAATTAGAGCAGCTAAAAATAATTTGTTTTATAAATTATTCTTTAAATTTTGAAAATGTATTCGTTTCTGGGGATTCAAAAGACAATGTAACATGCTATTTGAAATTTCGGATAACTCAGAAGATTATATTATATTTTCGACCATGGTTATGGCATATTTTCATAAAATAAAAAACATTGGTCATTTTTACAGTGCAGTAAAAGGCATTCAGCACTGGTAGCAAGTAAATAAAGTTAAAAACGTTACAGATATCATTATCAAAAGTAATACAACAGACACAACATCATTGTCGTGTCTGCTGCATTATTTTTTTTATGATATATCAAAAAGTTTTCACTTTATTTTACTAAAACATTTGCCCAAACATCCTTCGCAGAATTGCCACATGATCACCCCAGCTAGGGGTGAGAATAGGTTATTTTTTATTTTATTTCTTATTATATTATAAAATAAAACCTTTGGAAACAAAACCAGCCTATAATGGAACACTGCGCTAAATAAAAAATGCCCCTGGTCCTGCCGAATGGAACACCATACAATTATACATTACGCCTGTCAAAACGGAAACCTGTCTCAAATAAACTTTTCTCTTGCGATTCCATCCATTTAAGATGTTTAGACTAATTTTTAACATTTAATTTTCAAATGAAAATGAAGCATATCAAGACGTGGGGAAGAATAGGAAAATTCATATACTACATAAGCATACTGGAATTTTAGCAGTTTGCTATCGCATTTCTTCTGATTTTAATTTTTTGCCAAAGACATTTTGAACTTAGTTTAACCCTTTTTATCCTGACGGTACTTATAAGTACCATTTTAACCCCTTCACGACGAACGTCTTTTACAGAATTTTTAATCTGTTACCACCGGTTTTTCAAATGAGAAATTTTCACCTAATTGAATCGTAAAAATGCTATGATTAAATAAGGAAAACTTTGCAAAAAAATAACTGGTGGGAATAATCGAGGATTCTGAGGATCTAAAAAGTAGCTGGAAAATTAATTCAGGATATAAAGGGTTAAACAATGTTATAGATATACAAAACAAATTAACATGTCGATCTTAAATTAGATTCACTTTATTGTTGAACATATCTTCAGTACATGAAGAAAAATATTCTTTTAGAAGGTTATACCTAGCTGCAAAATCGGAAAAATAACGTATATTTGTGACTGTTTTTCAGAAAATTCAAGCAAGATATTTGATAAGTGCTTTTTGTATTTTGTTTATTGCACTTTAAAGAAAATAAATTGATTTTTTAATGATGAAATGAAGATGGCCGTCCGTACCAGACCCACTCCTCAGACAAGGTATTGTTCTGGTAGCCGTCCACGTTGATCGTCATAACTCTGTCAAATGTTATCTGAAACTATAACTAGTCGTTGGGGGTCACCGTAATATTTACCCATCATGGATATGCATAACATAAAATATGAAAATAAAACATGTGTAAACTACTTATAAAATGCATTGCAATTCGAATAAACTCGTGGCTGGATGATGTCATTAACTTTAAATGTTCTATTACTGAATAGCGTAAAAGAAACATCCGCATAACTCCAAAATTGATAATCCTATTAACTAACGGTTTATTGCGTCGGATTAAGCGTCTCATTTCCAACTAAAATAGATCTTTGAGTTGAAATTTGATTGAAATACAGGGTCATGAAAAATCGAAGATTCCGTAAAAATTTGATTACAAATATCTCGGCAAATAATTATGCGATCGACTTTATTCTTTATGCAAAATTTATGTTTTCTTATTATCTTTTATATTCACTCCTTAAAATAAACAATTTCGAAAATTTTTATGTACCTTTTACCAGAACGAATATTTTGTGAGTCCGAAAACAATAGTTCCGGATAATCGAGGTTACTGAAATTCAATAAGCTTCTTCCCATTATTACATACTAAGTACATACCAAATTTCAAGTCTCTATCTCAATTTGTTCAGGAGATAGAGTGTTTACAGACACACACACAGACATACAAACAGACGGACGGCAAATGTTTTTTTTCTAGAAATATCTTTGACGGTATCTCCAGTGTCTAAAACGTGTAAATCCGTCGATTTTTTTTTTTTTCGATTTTCAAAACGATTACAAGATTTACCTTATACTACGTATGATGGGTAAGTAAAAAGAATTGTGTCTTTACTCCAAACACTTAAAACTAGATTGTAGTTGCTCAGTCCTTGCACACATTCACTCTGTTTTTGCACCTGGCAGATGCACACGTTCATTCATTTATTTATTTTGAAATCTATAATATATAAATTGGAGTAAAACGGGATTATCTACAAGGTTATTGTTAGATACAGATAATTAAGTATGGGAACTCATACACTGTGCGGCATGCATACTGCTGCTTAGAAGTCAGTATTTACGAAACGAATATTGATTTTAATAGTAGTAGAGGGAGACAATGCTTCTATTGTGAGTCGCAACTTTTCTTCCATTTCTGTATGCAATTCAAAAAAATTTGTTATGCAGCGCAAAACTATCGACGACGTTAAAGGACCTTTCTTACACCCAGAAAAAGGAATTGATTAAAACTACAAAACATGTTTTGTTGAGTGCATTTTGGTTGTTTTAGCAAAATTCAAGTAAAATTGAACCATTTTACTTGAATTAACAAAACATTTTTTGCTGACGATACAATTTTTTTTTGGGGAATTGCAAAAAAAAAAATTGTTTTTGTTGATTCAAACAAAATTTTCATTGACCTATATTTAAACAAAAAGTTTTGTTCGGTCAACCAAATTTTTGTTGATTCAACAAAACTTTTTTCTGGGTGTATATCGCAACCTGTACTTAAACATGCTATGTTCTTATTATTATATAATCATGCTGAAAAAAGAGTATATTCATTCATTTTCATTTTTGAGTAGGTCAATGAATCTTCAGTAATAAAAAAAGAAACAAAAAATCATGATCAAGCATAGATTATGAAACACGTTCCAACATATTCATAATAATGTAGTAAAACTTCCTAGTTTAAAAAGCTGCAAAATAATGCAAAAATTAATTTGGAAAACGCATAAAACCTTTATAAACCCAATTTCCCTAGTCGGTAAAGTGTTTAAGTTCTTTTGTGAAGCTCTGTATATGATGTATAGATTTGTATAAATGCGAGAATTATTAAGTAACAGCAACAATAATATGAATTCAATGAATTATTACTTTTCACGAGCAGTGATAAAAGCGATGATCACGCAAGACCAAGAAAAGCTCTCCAGCACGAGCAGTTGTTCCATAGATTTGAGCCATAGCGGAGGATGGATTTTTGTAGCAATGCTCAGGGAAGCTTGCAAATGTTTATATTAAAATACGGAAGTTGGTACGTTCATAAATATTAATCCTGTTTGATATTTGTATTTGAAACTTCAGTTGTATATGCTGTTATTTTATTAAACCTTTTTGTTTATATTATATTTGAAGAATCTTCTGTTGTATTGAAACTACATATTGGTAATCCCTTTTCAGAAATTTCCGTTAATAAACGGATAAAGTAGTCAAATAAATATAAAATAAATATTGTAAAATATTATAAAGTATTCGAATTCGTTTGTGAAATCTGTATCTAATCTGAAAAATTTATACACACCATGAAATGGGCAAAAAAAAAAAAAATTAAATTTTAAAAACACATAGCATAACTGAAAACGCACTTTCTATAATTATCGCTCATAGATAGTATCGAAATAGAATTATTTCTTGTTTCCCTGTAAATGAACGATAAAATACGATGCAGACTATCTTCTACAAAAAGTTTCTATAAGTGCACCACATTGATGTATACCAATTTCATTATGTTTGAAACAGAGTACAATCCTTAAAATACATTATAAATTATTTTTGCCCGTAGACCATAATTTAACGGAACGCTTTTGTGTGTCCCTATAAACAAACTATAAATGCTACACATTCTATTTTCAATACGAACATGCCATTATAAACCCCCATAACATATACCAGTTACATTTGAAGCCGAGTATATTTACTTGAGTTAGAGGTCGGACAGAGGAACAGATGGACAGACAAACCTAATTCATAAACACTATTCAACTATGTTGGAAAGTGTTAAAAAATAAAGGAAAGCTGAAAAATATTTTAGGAATGGATATTAACATAGTTATGAAAATGAAATTACCAAAATTTATGACCGAAAAAAACAGACAATGCAATTTTATTACAATTGCCATTAAAAATATATTAATAGTTTTCAGAATCGATAAATAATCAAAAAAAAATATTTCCGGAAGTTTTTATTATTATTATTATTATTATTATTCGTAAATGTTAATTCTACGTTTTCAATCTGAGCTTAGAATGAGACCGCTAGACAGCCAGACAAATCGAATTCATAAACACATTTCAATTATGTGAGTGTTAAAAAATCAGCAGATTAGAAACAGTAGAAGTTTTGTATCGCGTGTATGAATAAAATTAGAATTTTTAGAAAATATATATATTTTCTGAACTTCCTGTTCGTATATTAAACTTTTAGCAGGGTTGTTCAAACGTTATAGATCAAATTGTAATATAATAAAAATGCTCAGATTGTGCAGAAATTTAAATATGGAATTTGAACTCCTAATATAATTGATAATAAATAACATAAAATCAAAATCTATCAATGCATTCAATCTTCAATCTCATATTTCAAGCAGTCCGAAATTTCAAATAAATCTATGTTTGCATCTAGATATTCGGCAGAGATATCTGCCGAAATATTTACAAGAATTTTATGCTGAAGAATTTCTTATATTTATCCTTTTTGTAGTTTATTTTAAATTTTGTTAAGTTTAACTAAGTGAAATTAAGTAAAACTAAGTGAAACTAATATTTATTAAATATCAACATTTCATATCTATTCAGGAGCGTATTAAGAATATTTATTGATTGTTCGATACGCTATTATTAACATAAGAAGATTCTAAACAGATTTTAATATGGTATAGAACAACATGTAAGCATAATTTAAAACTTACTTCTGAAACCCAACTATTTGATAAAACACTTCTTTTCTCTAAGATCTACATGATAGTGTTATTAAAAATAATCTCGGTTTAGTAATAGTAGTAAAACAATAATAAAATAAAATTCAACTATACAAAAGGAACTTTTCGGATGTGCCAATCCCAAAACTTACGTCTATCTCACAAATGTTATTATGCTTCAAAATTCGCTATAACAGCGCCAATAAAATCAGTATTTTTCGTTATTCTGGTGTACGTCAGTTGCTTGCGAAGTGCCGTGATACCTTTGCTGCACGCGAAACCGATGTACAAAACAATTACGAAAAAATCAGAAGATAGGAGAAAAATTGCTATCACAGCTCCTCCTTCCGGCGGAATAGCCACAAATTCAACTGGGATCTGCAGGCAATAGTCAAAAGCATATACAAAAAAATTGGTTCAATTCCATGGATATCTTTGCACACTTTTCGATGATACAATAATGGAAATGGTACCCCTTTCGGCGGAATATGCCCAAATTCAAGTGGGATTTTCTGGTTGTAGACAAAAACATATAAATGAAATTTGGTTCAGTTCTATGCATGACTTCATACACCTTTTGATGATACATTGAGGAAAGATACACGGATACACAGTTCGTATAAACATGTTTTCGGGATCTCTAGCGTGTAAATACGTCAAAAATCGGAAGCCGAAAAGAAATTCGATTACAATACTTTCTTCTATTATAGATAGAAGAAAGTAAAAATTGAAGCTTTTCAAATAAACTTTGGAAATAGAACACGCGAACCATCACGTTTCTATTCAGTGAAAACAAATATATAAATACTTTAAAATACATTTTTTATTTTTGTAGCTGGATTTTCTCTGACCGAAATACTCAGAGATGTGTAAAAATATGTATTCTATTTTGAACTTCATTTTATAAATGGATATTTCTGTAGAAAATAAAAAATCCATGTTTTCATAAAATATGACTTCATATTTTTCTCCTTATATCTTTAATACTTCAGTTTCATGATTTTAAGAAAGCAGTATTGAGTGTAGAAGAAAAAGATAACTAATACGTGAACATATATATATATAAAAAAATTAAGGAATATTTGTAACATGGTTGAAAACTGAGTATTAAAAAAAATATTTTAATTTTATACTTTCCTTTTTTAAAGAAAATGAATTTCTGAAATAAGTTCTTTATCATCTCAGAATTTTTTTAATAGTTAAAATAATTAATTGCACTTTTAAGCGAAAAAGAAAATACATTTGAGAAAATACAAATTCTTGTTCATTATTTCCTGTATTAAGAAAGTCATCTGTATGTTTGGCTGGTTCCAGAGCATACCCATATAGAGTTTTAACACCGTGTATATGGGTATGTATACGGTGGGAAGCCTTGCATTCGAAGGCGTGTAATTAACAGGCGTGCGCCCTTTTCAGGCTTTTATGGTTCGCTTTTAAATCTCTCCTTTTACTAGCTTATTTAAATAATAATAATAATAATACATTTTTAAGGATGATGTATTCAAAATCAATTATATTTGCATGTTTTATTATTATTATTATTATTATTATTATTATTATTATTATTATTATAGATAGGATGGATTAAGATTTATGGCTTCTTCCGTTACGAAACGTTTTAAGTCGCCGCGTCTCTCTTTTTCCTTAGAAATATGTATTTCAAATTAATCATTAAATTAATCATTCAATTCTGAGGTGCATTAAAACACGCCTTCTGTAGAATAAATATGGAGCTCAAAGCATTTGGATTTATTTACAGTGACACATAAAAATGTTCTGCTAGGAAACATCGTTTGCAATGTTTACCAAACATAATGAAATTGATATAATTTATTGAGGTACCGTAATTTCCGGCGTATAATCCGCAGCTCAAAGAGTCGTTTTTCGACCCAGAAATTTTATTCAATAATTGTAGTTAAATATTTACAGCGATCTTTTAAGTTACATTTTATAAAATAATATTTCTGGGTCGAAAAACGACTCTTTGAGCTGCGGATTATACGCCGGTAATTACGGTACACTACGGTTAGTGTGAAATATGGTGTGCATAGGTTTTCATATGTGATAGCATTTATCGTTCATTTACACAACAGATACAACATACACACAACATACACACAACAGATTCCGGTTACAGTATTGTCTTTTAGTGATAATTGTTGGAAGAACGTTTTCATTTAACGTATGTGTTTTTAATTTTAACCCCTTTGCGACGACCGTTTTTTACAGAATTTTTATCTTTTAGCACCGTTTTTATTAAAACAGAAATGTTTATCTAATTTAATCGCAATAATCTTTTAAATTAATAATATTAAATTTAGAATAAGTTATTGGTGAGAATAATCAAGGAACCTGAGCGCCATATGCGTTACAAATACGTGTCGTACATCGCGAAGGGGTTAACTAAATTTTTGCATAGTAGGTGGTTTGTTTAAATTTTATAAGTGATATACAGGAATGCACAAAATAAATCGTAAGCATTACTATCTATAGAGGAGAATTGTTTAAGAGTCTTTTATGTATTTTTTATGCTTTTTCGAGGTGCACTGTATTTAGTAAACTAACCAGGGAACCACACCGTTAGCGTAATAATGAAAAAAATCTAGATAAGTAGCAATCGAAAGAGCATAGTAAAACTTGTTTTTTGACGGAAGTAATTTGACCTCGTCTTCCCATTATTGAGATATAAAGTATTAAAATTTGCTAATTTATTTATTTAGTAGGATAGAAGGAGGAGTGGATATTTCTCAACGTAACAGCATCACCAAACTCCAGCATCAAACAGCACCATCAACGCTCAGGCCTAATATTCAATGGGTGGTGGTTATGTGTTAAATTGCCTATCTTTTCTTAACCCATTAAAGCCGGAATTATTTTTCTCTTTAAAATTCAAAAATTGCATTTCACACCAATTTTTCAAAGTAGCGACTTTAGTCTCCTTTTATTACGGAGTTTCTGTCATCAGATAAAGATAACATTTCTGTTAAAATATACTGGTATACAAACAACAAAATGGAGGGCAGCTATCCCGGTACCATATGGTAAGGAGAATTATTACCCACTCGCTATTTAAATTATCATCGAATAATATCAAATTATCTAATTTCCAAAGTTGTTTAAAATTCAAATATAATAATTCTAATTGTTTTATCCGGTATAAGATTTTAAATTATCGGAATTATGTTATTCATTAATATTAAGTAAATATAGTGCGTCTTAAAAGTATATGGACAGGCGATTTTTTGAATTAACAGTTCAAAAAATAAAGCAATAATCACGAACAAAATTATATGCATGTAGTATCATAAAATAAATTTATTACAACAAAGAAATAAAGTATCAGTTTTACAAATTGTTTGTAAAAAAATAAAAATAGGCTGTCCCAAAAATATATGGACTTTTCGAATAGTTTGCATTTAAATTCAAATTTTGTATCAATTTTTTCTAATTATCTTGAAAACCCAATCAGGCATGCTTCCAACTAGTGTTTGGAGTATGTGCGGCTGTAAAGAGAACCAACTCTGCTCTACTTGTTGCAGTATTTCCTGAATAGTAGAAAACTGACGACCATGGGCATACACATCTCGTTCAAGTACTCCCCAAAGGTTTTCAATCGGATTCAAGTCTGGACTGATGGCTAGCCAGTCTATAACAGTCACTTGATTATGTTTAAATCAAGCTGTTGTTGAGTAGGAGGTGTGAATCGACGCATTGTCCTGTTGGAATTTCCAGTTTTCGCCCTCTAAGATGTTTCCTATTGGAAGTAGATTGCTTTTAAGGGCATTTTGATAATCCTCCGAGCACTGTCGACCAATAAGAAAAGCAATATACGTTGTTCCGTTGAAACAGAATGCGCCCCACACCATTAGTGAACCACCTCCTTTTTGTCGACTAAAGAACTCGCGAGGTACTTTCGTAAGTCATGCCAATAGTATGCCCAGCCATCAGGGTCATCCAAATTGAATTTTTTTCGTCACTGAAGAAAACATTTAACCATTCATCCGTGCAATGCATGTGTTTTTTAGCTCAAAGAACTCGAGCCTTTCTATGGTGCACTTTCAGCATAGGTGTCCGACACATTCTACGATATTTATGATTTTCGCTTACCTGTATGCGACGGTGAACAGTAGATCTGGAAATAGGAAACGCCAAAGTCTTCGCAGTTTCACGAACAGACTTCTTTTGGGTTAAAACTTCTCGCAAACTTTCTCTATCTTGTCTTAAAGATGTTTATATTGATCGACCTGAATGCTTTTTTGCAATCGTAATGCCACTTTTGATAAAATTGCACAAATTCCAGATCAGCTACACTTCATTTGTTTTGCAATATCAGAAACTTTCAAATTCTGAGCCTTTAAACGCCAAATTTTAGCAATATCAGCAGCAGAGAATTAAAAGATGCGAGGCCTTTTCCAACTATTCGACAATTGAAGAAATTTGCAGTGATTTTATATTTCGAAGTGGTTACGTCACAAGTACAGAACGCAGAAAATGCAAATTTTTCTGATACGGTGGTAATAAAAGCAAATCGTTTCATTGTCCATATATTTTTGAGACAGCTTATTTTGAATTTTATTTTTTTACAAACAATCTGTGATATAAACATAACATTTCTGTATTGTAATAAATTTTTGTTATGATTCCATATGCTAATTATTTTTTTCGTGATTATTGCTTTATTTTCTTAGCTGTTATTTCGAAAAATCGCCTGTCCATATAATTTTGAGACACACCTTATATATTCTAGCTTTTATAACGGCACGGGTCTCACTTTTTACATATCACAAGTGATTTCTATAATTACGCTCTTACATTCTAACTTTTTAACGGGTGCTTTTCTTTAATTACGCTCATCCAACTATGCTGTTAAATGACCTTTACCTTTCATCTAGACATTTAGAGGGACAAACAAAACAATTCCATTGCATTATAACGTATGGAAAGAAATCATTTGCAGTCAACACTATTTGAAACATAAAGAAATTGATCTGCATAGCTTAGGTGCACTACACGACGCTAGGTGTAGAATATATAGTGAATAGCATATTAGTCCAGGGGAAATGACTCCAAAAAAAGGCGTTACCTTACAAAAGGTCGGGTAGAAGATTTTTTTTCTGACTTGTATATAATGATGCCAGCATGTAAAAACCGAATTATCCAACAAAATTTCTCAAGGGAGAATTTTCTGTGGCCAAAAAACAACAAAATTTTGACACATTTTTTGTTGTTTTTTAAATATCTCGAGACCCGTTGTCGTAACGTATTATTTGTTTATTGCACTCTTAAAGAAGACAAAATTCTCTACAACTTTCATATTTAAAACTTTTTTATACACTCATTAGGAAACGCAGTACGACATTTCAAAATTAAGACATTTTTTTCATTTTCCTTAAAAACCGTGAAAAACGTAGTTTTGTCCCGATGTTTCTAATGTTCCCCACGGATTTAATCATGGATGTCAACTTCTACATATTGATAGCTGTAAATTATCTGTTATTTGGACACCCTCTTTCTTAAGTGCTGTACGGCCTTTCAAAAATGAGGCTATTTTTCCAACTTACGTACCCGCTGGTTACAGAGAGAGTGGGTATGGGGAGGAGCGGACGGGCGACAAACAACTGCCTGGGAAAAAGAAAAAATACCTCTAGAACAGGGGTTGGTACAAAATATGGTACGCATACCAGTGCATACCAGTACTAGTACGCGAAGCTCAGGCTACTGGTACGCAGAAATCCGATACTGGTGCATGGAATAAAATACAGAATGCATCATATTACAGTAACAGTATATGAATCAGTGTGTGCCAATATGTCATTAAGTATTGTGGGTTTTTTTTTCCTATACCAAAACACTGTATTTTGATATTATATGGATTGTTAAAATATAATGGTGATAATATTTTTTACTTGAATGTTATTATGAAGCAGTCAATCTTAGTACCAATTCAGTAATGTAATCATTCATTTTTAAATACAATAAAACCTGCTATGACGGAAACAAAAGACCGAAGATATATTTCGTTTTAGTCAGGTTCTTTTTTTAGAGACTTTTCTATATTAGCTTTACGTTTGTTACCTAGGGGTACGCGGAAATATGAACTTATTATTTAGTGGTAAGTCGGTCTAAAAATTTGGGAACCCCTACTGTAGAGGAACACGATCCTGATATATCTTCTATTCAGGATAACTGAATGCTAATAATCCTACAACAGTCCCATCAAAGAGACAAAAATATTGTTAAATATCCCGTAGAAATTATTATTATTAAAATACATTTTTTCATTTAGCTTATGCAGTCGCGTACCTTACTTTATTGTGTAGAGAAAGTGGACTTGAATGAGGTAGAGGATGAATGTAACAACAAAAATGTTTGTATGATCTACAGTCATAAATAACTTGGTATTTCCTTTGATAAATGGTAGCACTGAGATCATTCAACAGATATAGTTTCAAAACAGTACGTATTACAGAAGATTAGAATATTCCACAAAGTGTATTTTTCAACAACCAAAGTAAGTTTCTCTGTTTGAGCTTTAAGGCATTTAATAGATAAAATCTTAAAATTTTATATATTTTTGCACGCTAAAATGTTATAATCTCTTGTTATATTTATATAATAAAAGTGAAAAAATATTAACAATATTTACTAAAACTAATATTTTGTACAATTTTATGAAAATTGTGATCTGAAATATTTTATTGATAGAATTTTTTAATTTTACAATAGATATAAAGTACATTAGTTAATGAAATAATCTGCTGTCATTTTTATTGTAGGTATTTTATAAGGTAAAAGTATTTGTTACATAAGATATATTTATTTTTTGAGTTCCTTCTTTTATATGGAACTACAATTCAATGTTTGCTATACTTAAAACAGTAAAACATTAAAACATTTGTCATCAATAATTGGTAAATAAAATATACCATTGTACTATACAATAAAATGTTTATGGAATAAAATGAATCATATGTATGCATTATAAAAATAATTATTAAAATTAAACAAGATTTTTTTCATTGAAACTGTCGTGCCAATAAGTTACTAAATGCTGAAATATTCTTTTAAACAATACTTTAAAAATAACAATTGTATATATTTAAAGTTACTGTCTAAATATGAAAATTGTCTCAGTCATCCACACTCTCCCCTACTTGCTAAATTATATAGATTTATTGAATATAAAATATGTCTGTTGTGATTAAAATGAAGAAGAGGGTGTGCAAATAATAGATACTTTTCTGCTGTCAATATGTAGAAGTTGACGTACATCATTATATCCGTGGGGAACATTGAATCATCAGGACAAAACTACGTTTTCCACGGTTTTTAAGGAAATCGAAAAAAAAAGTCTTTTTTTTTTTTAAATGTCGTACTGCGCTTGCTATTTAGTGTATTAAAAAGTTGTAAATATGAAAGTTGTAGAAAATTTTGTCCTCTTTAAAATTGTAATTAACAAATAATACACTACGACAACGAGTCTCGAGATATTTAAAAAACAACAAAAAAAGTCGCAAAAACTTGTTGTTTTTTGGCCACAGAAAATTCTCCCTTAAGAAATTTTGTTGGATAATTCGGTTTTTCCATGCTGGCCTCATCATATATAAGTCGGAAAAATAAAATATTCTACCCGACCTTGTGCAAAGTAACATGTACATTTCCCCTGGACGATATATTTCTTCATTTGCAACACACACATACAAACAAACAAACAAACAAAAAATCGGTGACAGTACTGCGTATAAGCGACAGTAGTTGGAGGTGTGCATTCAGATACGATATCAATTTTAATGCATAACGCATTTTTTGTATATTACGTGGTGTCCCCAATATACTAAAGCTTACATGCACGGATGCGTCAAAAAATTTATAAACATTACCAGTTTACGTACGTGAATTCCTTACATGTATTTTTTTAATTTAATTTTATTATGCATTTTCCAGCTTAAATGTATTTAGTTAGTATATACTTATACAGGGGTGCAAAAATCTAGGCGCGCCAATGGGCTGATTCCCCCCCCCCCCCCCCCCCACACACACACTAAATTTTATTAGTATTCTTCGTCAAACTTTATTAGTATACATCGTATAAATTTTATCAGTATTCTTATTAGGCGAAGAATACTAAATATTTAGTGGTGGCAATCGGCTCATTGGCGCCTAGATTTTTGCACCCGTGTACTTATATATTTTGTTATAAAAGTAAATTCATATATAGAACCAGGAAACCATGCCGATAGTGTACTAATGAAAAAAAAATCTAAGTATATTGAAGAGCATATTGAAATATGTTTTTTGACACATGAATCATTTGCCCTCGTCTTCCCGTTATCGAGATATAAAGTCTTAAAGTTTGCTAATTTATTTGTTTAAAGGCGTGGAAAGGAGAAAAGGCGTGGTTCTAAATCTGAAATTGTGAAACATGTTTTTTGACGCTTGAATCATTTTTTTGTGCAGTACCATGTTTGTCAATAGATTTTTTTTTTAGCAGGTTTCTTTCATTTTTGTATTACTATATCTGAATATGTTTTGTATTTTATATTAATCTGATTATTAAAATTTCTGAATCAGAACCACGCCTTTAATCCCTAAATTAAATAAATAAATTAGAAAACTTTGAGACTTTATATCTCAATAACGGGCTGACGAGGACATATGATGTATGTGTCAAAAACATATTTCACTACGTTTGTTTGTAGAATATAAATAAATTGATGTAGAAAGAACTAGATAGAATCGGGGCCATCGTGAAAACAACTTTCCTCTTTCAACGGGCCTGATTCAAGTCGTGGATGACGTCACAGAAGAGATCTGAGTAGCAGACAAGTAAGGTTGAAATCGCGTATGTGTGCATCAAAAACAGTGCTATAAAATCCAGTTTTGTAATATTTTCCTGGGTAATTTCTGGCTTTTGGCTAGATGCATTTGAATTATACATACAATAAATGAACAATAAAGGTTCAGCAAGACTTAATTTTATGATTGTTAATAAAAGGATTGTTATTACATAAACATATTCATAAATAAAAATTTGAATTTTTTCTAAACATAGAAACAAAAATTCAGTTTAGATTTTATAATGTATGAATAATTTAAAATACATATTCTGTTACTAGGTATTACAACTAAGAAATCACTATCTTTCACAAACACTCTTATCCGACAAAACATGGTATTTTAATTGCTAATTATAATGTGCATTTTATATTTTTATGAATATTTCTTTTAAAGGATAAGAGAAAATATCACCATTTCCAAATTGCACACACATTTTTACTTCGATTATAAATTTAATATTTACTTAAAAGGGAAAATTCATTTAAACAGAAAAACCCTCATCCATCTAGTAAATATACAGATTCTCAAGTTGTTATTTCAATAAATTAATATTCAATATTTATAAAAAGAAAAGTATTCTATTCAAGAACATCAAGCAGAATATGTACTTTCAAATAATTTACAACAATTATGACATCTAATATTCTCTCAGAAAAAATAATCTCACTTAAATATACAATATTAAGTAAGTGGAAATATCAAACTTATTAATTAAACTTATACTGATTAATGTAGATAATTTTCTTTTGTTACAAGTGATTTTTCTATTGTCATTTTTTACTTTTGTATTTAGCAATATATTAGCAATTCCTGACAAACACAGTCTAAATAGATATGAAAGTTCATTTCCACATTTGAATTTAATTGTGAAATCCAGACCTAAAGTTTCAGTCTTTTCAGTAGTGAGTTGTATAATAAGCTTTTTGGGCTCTGGAAATTTTAGGAAAGTATTTTCATATTTCTGATTAATTTAAAAAAATCATCGTCAGTGAATGGTTTACTATTAAAGGAGGAAATTCCATTAAAAAACACACATACTATAGTGTGCTCTATTTTCATATTAATTTTCATATAAGCAGCAATTTTCACCCATCTTATTAAATAGGAGGAATGAGACAAGTTCCATTCTTCCACACTAATTTAATTTATCTTAAACTACTTGTATAAAAAACTATACTTCTTTTAGGCTTAGCTTAAAGCCTCGATAATAACACATAAACAATCATCAACACATAAACAAAAATAAGCTATTTTAAAAAACTTTTACTTTTCACTTAATAACACACAAGGGAAAACAAATCCTGCATCGACCTCAGATACATATAAATATTTATTTAAATTAAAATTATATTTTAATAATTGAAAGCACGAGTAGTTTTACAAATCCTTTACGAAAAGCGTTTGATTTTTTTTAAAAAAAAGATATGCATAAGAACTCAATATTATTAATTAATGTTTCAAATGTTCTCAATTTACGTAAATTATATTTAAAAGAAAAATTCTTAGTAAAATCAGGACAAAAAAGGCTTTCGTATTACTGTTTTATCTATTTGATTCTTCTAAACTATATTTATTACTCTAGGGGAAAATAAAAGCATAATGAAGTCAGAAAAAAATAATGGTTAATTATCGTCTGTTGACATTCTGTGTTTATTTTTATGTGCGTATTCGCCATTGCGATTGTTTTAATAAAGTGATATTAAATGTTTAAAATAGTAGTAACAGTATTAATAGTATTATAATAGTAGAATATGCATGGTCATCCCAGCGAAACCAGATTTATTTCAACACAACAGAAAGTGTAAGCGATTACCTTTATTAAAGTATTAAGTACAATATAACTTTAACAGCATTCGAATTCCGGAATTGAAAAACGGTATAGATATATATTTTGCGTTTTAAATAATGAGATAAAAAAAGGGTACTTACTTAAATTCTTTATCCAAATAATTCAGATAATATACTTTAAAAAAATTCACATTTTAGAAACCATTTTTATGTAAAATTTATCTGAAATTACAAAGCAAAACATATGGCGAAAATTCAACTAGACGAGAAGAATCAGATCCTATCTGTGACGTCAGGTCACGTGTTTGAAAGCTCAAATCAGGCCCGTAGAAAGATGAAAGTTGTTTTCACGATGGCCCCGATACAATGCCGTTTACGGATGGTAATTGCTTGAGATGAACTTTCGATTATGTAACGTGTTTTTTTTCTGTACTAAATTTTTGCTTAATATGTGTGGTGTGCATAAAAATCTTTAGGCAAACATGAATTCGATTACATTTCTGTCTATTAGCTGAAATTTCTGAATATAAGTTATCAACTTTGTTGTGCATTTTCCATCTGAACGAAACTTTAGCATGCCATGTAGTACCAGTCTATACTTCATATATATGACTGCACAAAATAATTTGGGTAACTTTCTAACTACGCGTAGTAATTGCTGAAATTGTGTTTTCAAGTATGCTATGCGTTTCGTAAACTTTTTATTCATATATCTTCTTTCACCTTATTAACGGTGAAGTTTCAGTCCAGTTTCTGTAAGTGTTCGAAAATGTTTCCTAATCAATGCTTGACGCATGATTTTTTAATTTTTTTTTAAAATTTTAAATCGATACATTTTTATCGATATTTAATCGATATATATTTTTTAATTTTTAAATCGATAATTTTTGAAAAAAATATTCTTTCATTTTTATAAATTTTTAAAAGCAATTCATTTTTATCATCTTTTTAAGCACACTACAGAAACAAATCTCAAATCAACCTTATCGACGTAATTTAATTTTTATTTGTGACTTTTATTAGCTTATTTTTTGATAGCCCAAAACATATATAAATAGTTTAAATTTACATATTTCTGTCTAAGACATACTTCAAATTGACTGAAGTAAATTAAAATATAAATTTTTGAAATCTTTACCAAAGGAAAAACATATAAGTAGTTCAATTAATTATTTAAATTTAATAAATAAAAGTTCAAAAGTACTTTATCTAATTACTCGAAGGTTTTACTTTAACAGATTATTTTGTATTGAAAAAAAAACGGCTTAAATAAATTGGAGAATTTTTAAAAGAGATTACTGAAAACATAAAAATATTTTTCTTTAAAATGCCATAAAACTGTTTTTCAAGCTTTCAAACTTTTTTCTAATAGAATAAGTTTTTAATATTTTTAATGGAATAAACATTACACGGATTTACTAAAGAAATGCAAATATTTTAAATTTGAAAATAAAACAACTAATTACTTCAAATAATTACTTCAAATAATTACTTCAAATAATATGAAATGAAACCTACCTCATTTACATATTTCATAAAAAAGCTATTTATACTCATACATTTTGCCAATTTTTTCAGACATTATTTATAAAGAAGCATGGTTAAAAATTTCCATTAAGAACGTCCTTCATTTAAAAAAATTCAAAAGTCTCCAATAAAAATTTCCACCACCTAACAAAAGCGCTTTCACCCCCCCCCCCCACCGGCATCATCAGTTGTGATCTCTAACAAACTTCCGCTCCATTATATACATGACTGCTGGCTGAAGAGCTCCCCCTATCGGCTTTCAATATTTTCTCTCTCTCTCTCTCTCTCCCCCTTCTCCAACATTTTTCTCCAGCGCTCCAAAAATGTTGGAAGAGGGAGAGAGAGAGAATATTGAAAGCCGATAGGGGAGCTCTTCAGCCAGCAGTCATGTATATAATGGAGGGGAAGTTGGTTAGAGATCACAACTGATGATGCCCTGGCGGGGGGTGAAAGAGCTTTTGTTAGGTGGTGGAAATTTTTATTGGAGACCGTTTTGAATTTTTTTAAATGAAGAACGTTCTTAATGGAAATTTTTAACCATGCTTCTTTATAAATAATGTCTGAAAAAAATTGGTAAAATGTATAAGTAGTATATGTACAGACATTAACAAGTGAACACCTATTTTTTAATGTTAAAAGCTATTTCATTATTGCATATTTAAGTAATATTCATACTCTGTGCGTCAGATTTTTCAATCAATTTTAGCATAATTTATTTTTGTATATACGATAGATTAGAGAGTATAGATAACGAAATTGTCAACTAGCTGGAGCACTAGCAAAATGTACTGCCATAACATTGCACGGGAAGCTAAAAAGGAAAAACAAGTTAAACGGATGGTATTCCGGTTACGGATCACTGCCATCATAGCTGGGGTAACATTCGTAATCAAGATACTGTTCAAATCACATTGCAGTGGACTGCGTCATGTTGCTATGACAACTCCTGCTGTTGGTGCAAAATGACTGGCAATTTCATTAACTATACAATCTATTATATGTATAATCTATACAAAAATCAACAGTTATAAAATTCAAAATGTGACATCTCCTCTTGGTCATGCAGATTTTTTACGTCAAACAGCTTAACCCCTTGAAGGGCACTGATATATTATATATACCACTTAATTTTAATTCCAAAATGCCACAACGACACCAGAATTTTATAATCAAATTTTGAATTTATAAGGTACATGAGGTAAAGCTTTTACTTATTTTAAAATAAATTCGTTCATGAATTCTGGTGTCAATCAATCATTTCAATATTTTAGCTACAACAGTATTTTGCCTTAAAGTTGGACTTTAGTTAGACTAGTGACCAACTGGGTACATTGAGCTGCTTGATGACTTCCGTATAGATATGTCATATACATGCACGTTAATCACTGGTCGTCTTATTGAGAGGTTCATAAACGGGACAGAGGGGCCGAACTCTCTGATTATCCTTTGTATAAAGGTAAAAATTATTGGGGATAAAACATTTAGGCGACAAGTCAGTCTTTTCCATTAGACCGGGAGGAGGCAGCACAGACAATCACCTCATCGAGTTCACGGCTGAAATTCCAGAATTAGTTAAAACTTGATTCGCATATTAAAACGCAATCGGTCGGCCAAGTCATATCTTGGTGGAAAACACCCGAAAACCCGATTTTAGCGGTTGGCTCGTAGGTTTACCATTGTGTGTTCCTGCTCCCAGTCCTCCATGTTTTCATACCTTTGGGTGCTGGAAAACACAATGGTAATCCTACTAGTCAACCACTAAAATCTGATTTTAAATGTGTTTTCCACCAAGATATGACTTGGCAGACCGATTGCGTTTTAATATGCGAATCGAGTTTTAACTAATTCTGGAATTTCAACCGTGAACTCGATGAGGTGATTGTCTGTGCTGCCGCCTCCCGGTCTACATCACTGTAGTGTCTTGTCCGTAGGGATGCAGAATGCACACCTATCATCCAGCGCAGCTCTACTAGATTTCATATATCTGTCGACCACGGGACATTAGGAAAAAGAAATAGCAACGTATAATATGTAGATGGGCATTTTCTTAGATTTGGCATTTTTTGTTAGAATTTCATCTGGTTCAGCTGTAATTAATATGCTCTTCTGTACTTGTAGAGCTTTATTTTATGCATCACCGTGAATCATATAGATATTGTCAATTTCTGAGATACAATATCCATTATTCACTGAATCATGATGAAGCACATGTTACAATATAAAGTAGAAACAACCCTCGCCGTAAATAAAAGTATATTCGATTTTTGATGTAGCCCTGAAAATGTATGTATGACATAGTATGATTAAATTAAATGTTTATTGTAGTAATAATTTTCGTTTATATGATTATGCACCAAAGTTTTAGTATTTGAAGAAATACACACACAGAGAGACGCACAAGCGGATATAATATATGTCGGCAGAGAGAAAGTATGAGCAAGTATCTAACTGGTTATACAACAACTCAATGGAGTGAAATGTTGCTCGAGTTATCATAGATTCACGATGTATGAGTTCGTTCACGAGAATGAATTTGAAAAGAGCAATTAAGATTTTAGCCGAAGGAAGCGGTTGGTTTTCTAAGCAGGACTTATGTAGCTATCCATATTTAAGGAGAGAAAGCATAAATACATCTCCATTGTATTACTGATGTTAAATAGTAAAGTACTATCTAACATCAACTACTTAACAAGTATTTTATAATAATTTCTATGTATTTCAAGTCTTAGTAGACGTTTGTTTCTCTTTACATTCAAAGTGTAGTTTTCATTGTGGTTAAGATCTATCGTTTATCTTATTCTCATATATATAATAATATATATGTGTAGTTTTAATATTTTATTATTTCAAATGTTTATAGTTAATTGTTGTTACAAACAAAATATTTTATATACACCTTCTTTCATAATGTTTAAATATTTAATATTTTTATGAATTATATATATATATATATATAATTCATAAAAATATTAAATATTTAAACATTATGAAAGAAGGTGTATATAAAAAATTTTATAACAATAATTAACTATAAACATTTAAAACAATAAAGTTTTAAAACTGCACAGGCAAAAGACTGTCTGTTTCTCCTCAGTAGACAGACAGACAGAACTATCTCCTCCCGCCCTCACTGTAAAAAAATTTTTGGCACCTGTAGTGCAGCAATTATAATTATATATATATATCTATGTGTGTGTGTGTGTGTGTGTGTGATATGGAAAATGCTAATGCAAAAATATCACATTTAATAAGCGAACAGCTATTACGCAATCCCTCTTAATACTCGATAAAATTCCGGTCTCTTGAGGCAAAAAAAATTCACTTAATACTCGAATTCGTAGATCAAGATGCGAATTTCTTCGCCCTTCTCCAGTGCTGCCAATTTAGTGACATTTTTTTAATTCAGATATTTCCCACTGTATCCGAATAGTAATATTCGCCTTATCGAATGACAAATTAATTAAGTCGAATATTACCGATTGGAAGTAATGTTAACTATTTGAATAAACCAAATTTCGCTAAATTAGCAACAGTGGATCTCGCCTTTGATCTCTCGTCCAAATATTCTATGTCGCTAAATTCGTATACACGTTAAAGTCATATTTGAATCCATATATTTTTTAGTTATTTGTTAGCCGGTCCTAAAAAACACTAGGAATTAAACTTGAATACAGTTAAATTTTAATCTAAATATTCGCAAAACATACTATTTTCGATTGTAAACATATAATCGAAAGCTCTAACGTTTACTTAGACGATTAGATATGTAAATAAGATCAGTTTCTGCAACATTACACAAATCAAGTTCCCGCTTAATTTACGTATTTTGTCCAGGCCCTTGAAAGGCTTGTTAACCAAGTTCGACTGTATATAAACAAGGGTGTAAAATCTGGGCGCCAATGCGCCGATTGCCACCATTAAATTTTATTAGTATTATTCGCCTAAATTTTATTAGTATACTTCACCTAAATTTTATCAGTATTCTTATTAGGCGAGGAATACTAAAAATTTAGAGATAGCAGTGGTGAACAGTTATTACATCCCTGTATTTGTACTAGGTGCGCAACTAAGTTTCGGGGTTTCACACATAGATGGCTCTAATGGCCCATGTAGTCGACATACATGTCTAAAGTTGTGTTTCTCTAATAGCTTGGATATCTATTAACAATAACCAGTCGTAATAACAACACATATCGAAACGCAAAAATATTTTTTCTAACAACGAAAATTTAGAGTTCTGTGTCAAGTAAACAGCATTTGCGGGAAGCTTTGCTTTTCTGCTTTAACTTGAAAACAAATGCAGCTGAAGCATGTCGTTTGTTTGAGAAGGCCTACGGCAAACATGCACCATCGAAAAAACGCTTCAGAAATGGCGATTTCGACACTGAGGACAAGGAGCGCTCCGGAAGAACAAAAACAATTGAGGACGCCGATCTGCAAGCGTTATTGGATGAAGATGATACGCAAACACAAAAATAACTTGCAGAGGCATTAAACATGACTCGCCAAGGTATTTCTAAACGTTTACATGCCATGGGAAAAATTCAAAAGGAAAGAAAATAGGTGCCGCATGAGTTGACTGAGAGACAGATGGAAAATCAAAGAGCCACTTCCGGACTTTTGCTTTTGCGGCATGAAAAAAAAGAGTTTCCTGAATCGAATTATTACTGGCGATGAGATGTGGTACATTTCGAGAAACCCAAACGCAAAAAATCGTGGCTTTCACCTGGCAAAGCATCAACATCGAAGGCACGGCCAAATCGCTTCAGAAAGAAAACAACGCTCTGCATTTGGTGGGACCAGAAAGGAATCGTGTACTATGAGCTGCTGAAACCGGGCGAAACTGTTAATGGGAATTGTTACCGACAACAACTGAATAATTTGAGCCATGCATTGCTTGAAAAACGGCCAGACTGGGACAGAAGACACGAACGAGTGATATTGCAGCACAACAACGCTCCGATCCATCATACTTCCATCGTCCAGGACACCATCAAAACACTGAAATGGGATCTGCTACCGCACCCGCTGTATTCACCAGACCTGGCCTCTTCCGATTATCACTTGTTCCGGTCAATGGCGCATGGCTTGGCTGGGCTACACCTGGCCAATTTTGAAGAAGTGCAAAATTGGTTGGATGCGTGCAAAATTCGTTGTGAGGTGAAAAGACGCGTCTTTTTATCGTCGCGGTATTCATGTATTGCCAGAGAGTTTAATTTTTATTTTTTATAGATTAAAAAAACCCAGAAACTTAGTTGCGCACCTAGTATATATATATACAGTGACCTCGGTGATACACGGTAGTTATTTTTCGGCACCAGTTTCTTTTTAAAGTAATTTTTTCCTTATTGAATCGCAAAATTTATAAATCAAATTTTACCGTTTTAAAAAAGTGGTACGAAAGAGTAATTACTGAACATCGCATATAAGTGAAAGGTCACTGTATATATACCGGGTGTCCTAAAAATGACTGATGGATTTTAAAATTCAATAACTGGCAAACGGTGACAGATATTAAAAAAAAATTCTTGCAGGAGGGTTATGTATGATGTCAGGAGTTTTTCTAACCATGATTCTTGGTTTTAGTTCGAATTTCAAATAATGGATGGCGCTGACAGCGATTGGCGCTCAGTCGAGGCCGAAACTGGCGTCACTCAGCATTGGTGCATCGCCTCTGAATACTAGGCCTGTCCTTTGATAAAAATGGCGATTGTCGCAGGCGGATTTTTCTTTTCAGCGTTTGAACGGTCCTCGAACTTCACCACCAATAATTTCTAAAAGGTTTCTTGGCCTAGTTTTTCTGATATCAAAAAAGGCAAAAAAAAACTTTTAGATATTATTGGTGTTGAAGTTCGAGGGACCGTACAAAAGCTAAAAAAAAATCCGCCTGCGACAGCCGCCATTTTTGTCAAAGCACAGGCCTAGTATTCAGGGGGCGGTGCATCAATGCTGAGGGGTGTCAGTTTCAACCTCGACTGTGTGCCAATCGCTGTCAGCGCCATTTATTGTTTGAAATTCGAACTAAAATCACGAATCACAGTAAGAAAACTCCTGACATCATACATAACCCACCTGCAAGAAAAGTTTAAATATTTGTCACCGTTTGCAAGTTATTGAATTTTAAAATCCGTCAGTCAATTTTGGGACACCCGGTAAATATATACATATACATATATATAGAGAGAGAGATCGATAGATAGATAGATAGATACATAAATAGATAGAACTTGTTTGCTGTATTTTGAATTCAAAGGTATTATACATATTTCTCTATCTATATATATATATATATATATATATATATATATATAAGCTCAATAATTCAGATAGTCAAATGTCTACAGAACTAAACAAAATTCATTTTTACCTACAAAATATTTAGCACATGTAATAAATCTATTTTTCTTTCGTGTTTTATGCATAAATAAAATATTAAATTGCTTACTTTACATTTAACTTCTTATAAATTATTCGCATATTTTCAATAAATTATTTAGTCAAATTTTTTATTTAAATCATTTTTTATTTCTCAAAATGCAGCATAATTAAGTACCTTTTTATCATAAAAGCTCTAAACTTTATTCTTTCAGGACAATTAATTACACTATCAAAATTTTGAACTTTTGTACCAAGTTTATCAAAGATGGTGCTGAAGAAAATAAATTAAATTTCATTTTATCTCTTTATGTTGTTTTAAATATTTTATAAAGTTCAAACTTTAAAAATCTTGTCTTGCTAAACAAATATTTCATCGATGCAGTTGGAAAATGGAGTAATTTTTTATAAATAAAATGAAAGATAAAATCTTTAATTATCTTGTGCAAAAACGATTTGTAAGTGAAATGTATTTTGTTGTCCGGAAAGTTCGCGCCGGTTGCGAAAATCAATTCGTACCGGAAAATTCTATCATTCAGTTATTAGACATTGATTCCGATATATAATGTCTAATAATTCACTGGCAGAATTTTCCGGTACGACGTGATTTCCGAAACGAGATCAACTTTCCGGACAACCCAATACATTTCAATGTTAAACAGCTGGTTTGTTTTTATTACTTTATGCAATAATTTACAACCAATATAATTTTACTTCTTATTTTAAGTGGTACCTTGAAATGTTTTCTCGCGAACATTTAAAGCATGTTTTACGAGCCTAACGAAAAAGACAGGCTACCGCGGTTCATTCCACTTACCTTTTTTTACAAACCGCTAGAGTGACGTGAGGCTGTTTTCGTACACTTACATTGGTGGATTCGAGCATCATGTGACTCTCGCGGTCTGTAAAAAAGGATACGCGTAAAGAACCGCGGTAGCCTTTCTTTTTCGTTAGCCTCGATGTTTTACTTATGATTCTTTAAATTAAAAATCATCTATTTTGTCTTTTATTTTTAAGATGTATTAATCTGTAAAATATTATTTTAATGTAGATTTATATGCTAACTAGGGGGCCTACCCCCTGCGAGCTACGCTCGCCAACCCCCGCTCAGACTTAAAGGCCTCTAAAAGCATGACAGCGTGCTTCGTTTTAAAAATATTGGTAAATCTGTAATTGGGTTGCCATGCTTTTAACGTTTTAATGGGGCATTTTTTTTATTATCATGGCCTCATACACAGCTGTTGCGACAACTGGCGACTGTTTTAGGGATTGATAAGTAAAATCAATTACACCTTGAAAACCAGCTTGTATAAAATGGTTAGGTTTAAATTGTGGCTACCTTTCGGACTTTTATAACAACGATCTGTATTCTATTCTTCCTTTGCCTTTAAGGATGAGAAAAATTCCATCTGCTTGTGAATAACATTAAGAACCACGGTATTGAAAAGTACTATGTTATAGACATTTTCAGTAACAGGTTTTAATTTTCTCTCTATTTTAGTGCACCATCATGCATATTTTCATGTTATTTTAAATATGTAAATTATTTATTTTAATTAATATGTATATACGAATTTTCTAATAATTATTTATCATACAAAATTGATTAAATATTTTGTGCATGCATGCCTGCATTTATTCGGCATCAATTGATGAGATATTTTTTGCTATCCGCGATAATTTTACACCATGTTATGTCACTTGAATATTGTCCATAAGAAAATCGGGTACTTTTCCAGTATAGGATCCTTTGCTTTTAGGTTTGTCGTAATTCGAGTTTCAAAAAGGGATAGATTCGTTAATATACATATATTTGTTGCCAAAAGTTATGAAAGCAAACCCAATAAACTGTTGGTTCTTTTCTATTATAGGAGTCTTGACGCTTTTTTAAAAAGCTTGGCGCAATTCGGGCATCAGAAAGTGAGATTTGGTGCCAAATGACATAAACAGCCATGGAAACAAATTCGACAATTTTTTTTGTTTATATGCGTATTTTAATTATACATATATTATTATTGTTTTTTCTATACAAATTACTTCTGATTATATATAAAATAGGATAAATGACATTTTACGCTAAACAAATTGTATAAATATTGAAAAATGCTTCTGTATACGAAATGACAAAGTGAATAGGTTGACAGAAAGTATGTTGCCAAATTTCCTTTTCCGCCAAGGCTATTTTCTCTGTTTCGTCAAGGCCCCATATACTGGAAAAGCACCGAACTTTTATGCTTGTTTATACATGTATTTATATGTATATATACAATTTATTTATAATTGTCTTTCAATTTACCTCTTTTTGTACATAAAAATAGATAAATGGCTTCTTTATATTAAACAAATTGTATAAACATAAATGACGTATTTACATAAATGACGTCATTTGGACGAATTTATTCAAAATATTTTCAGTTTATCAATTAAATTAAATGCTGACAGACGATTGAATCCTGACGATATAAATATGATTTTTTTTTTCAAATTTTCCGGAAAAACATAATTTAATCACAATCTTGTCTTCATTATCAATTAAAATAAATTCAATTTCAATTTGAAAATGACTAATAAAAATAAATCAATAATCCCTATCGGGATCCTTTTTGATTTTTTTCCCTTTTTTGTTACAAAAAAAAACTATGTAATTAGTTGCCATCATTACAGAAATGTCATTAAAATTAGAAAAAAATTAATATCTCGAAAACTAATTCCAATTTCAAAATTCTATTACCAGTTTTGACATCCGCGGATTTTTATGGACAATTGGTATTGATTTCACCATCAAGCGTTTAATATTTTATTAAAAATAGCCCTGAAACATAATCAGTCGTTTAATCAGTCGTTTCATAAAATCGTTTCATAAATTCGTTTCATAAAATCGTTTCACAAATTCGTTTCATTAGGATTTTATATATATAGGGTAGATATAAAGTGAACTCGCCAAGTAATTTAAAATAAATAGAAATTATGGATTATTTAAAAAAAATACATAACTGTATTCCTTTGTGTTAAAAGTTTTCTATAGAGAAAAATTACTTCGGTACCACATTTTCTGTAAATTATTTTTATTTAAATTCCTTTAATTGCATATTATTCCATGGTGATCACTTAAAAGTATGAAAATTTTAAGGAAGCTGTAATAAGGACCCATACTTATGATTCTTTAAATTAAAAATCATCCATTTTATCTTTTCTATTTAAGATGTATTAATCTTTAAAATATTATTTTAATGTAGATTTATATGCTAATATGAAGTGATTCGCTAAATAATTTTAAAAGAAATAGAAATTATGGATTATTTAAAAAAAAAAAACATAAATGTATCCCTTTGTGTTAAAAGTTTTCTCAAGAGAAAAATTACTTCGTAAGCACATTATCTATAAATTGCTTTATTTTTTATTCCATTAAATTGAATATTATTCTATGGTGATCACTTAAAAGTGTGAAAAATTTAAGAAAGCTGCAATAACTAAATTTAATGGTGGACACATTATTAGGAAGTAGTAGTGCGTGCTACAACAAACAAGTTTTAAATAAGTAACTAGAATCATAATCCATTTGTTTAACCTTTTGTTTACGGGCCAGGACTGGCAATTCTTTTTATATTCAAAATTACTACAGTTTATGTAAATTGCGGTAATTTTTCTTTGTGTATTTTTTCTTTTTTCTTTTTGGTAGATTTCTCTTGAAAATATCCTAGCATAAGTATACGACAAAGAATATTTTTCAAAAAGTTGTGCATGTAAAATAAAAAGTAGTTCACTGTGACGTATATGTCCCTACTCGTACTCAAGGGGATAATCAAAATGCAGGGTATCTCACTACAGTCCTAATGCGGACTGTGGTTTTCTTCGAACAGGTTAGGATCCCTTAGAAATACCCCCATGGAGGGCACTCTCCCTAGGGCCTATATCACTCGAGTAGATAATCGGCCGTCATAAATCAACCAACCAACCTAATGTGGACTTTCTTTTATAATTTTAAAAATAATGAGAATATCTTAAGGAAAATTTCAACAGGCCTACAATTATATGTAGTTTTTTTAATTAATTTTTCAATTAATTTTCAGCAGTGTAAGTCGTCCGAAATTATTGAATAATAAACACTGAATTTTCACATTGCTAACTATGCGTAAAAACCGACAGAGTGAAAAATATCCAAGTCAGGAATAGACCCTTGGAATAACGCTTCCAATGCTCTACCATTGAGCTACGAGGACGATACACAGACTTGTATCTCTCAATCACATGTGTCGATAAGACTGCAACCGCAGCACAAGATGGAAGATTTTTCATTCTATCGGTTTTACGCTTAGTTAACAATGTGAAAATTCACGTGTTTATTATTTAATAATTTCTGGCGAATTTCGCTGCTGAAAAATTAATTAAAGAAGTGGGTAAGTGTGATCGAAGATCGCACAAAGGGTTTCGTATAATATTCCTTTCAAAACATTTTATCCTTTCTTTAATAAATCCAAATAAATTTCAATTTCAAAAAAGACAAAAAAGTCTTTTTTTTTATAAAGTAAAAATTTACCGGTCTATCTTTCTCGTTTCTTCGAAAAGGTCCGATAGCGGGCGAAGCCCGCTATTATACCCTGTTATAATAATATCTGTCATGTGGACTAAATGCGATATTAAAAAAAATCAATTTCAAAATTTAACATGTTGTATAGAGACCTTCAAAATGTTAAAATATGCCAATATTTCCATAATAGGGTTTTTATCATAATTCAATACGTTCCTCAAATTCATATGACGTTATAATCACTTGCGTACGTCATATCTATTTGCTTATTTTTATTACTCATATTGATACTCTCTTTGTAGTAGTCTCAAACATTTGAAAAAGTCCGTTAAATTTAGAATATGACGTCAGATTAATTTTCTTTCTAATTCTCTAATGACATCATATTAACCTGCTTTCTGTACTTATACATACACATAGATTTTTGGCTTTTTATCTCTTTATGTTAAAATAATACGATTTTTTCAAATTTTATGATTTTGAGCTTCATAGCAGGTATTCAGAAAACACAAAATTTCATGCCTGTAAGGTGTATAGTTTCTGAGAACTGGCTCTGTGATGGACAGACAACGAAGCGGGAGTAATAGGGGTTTCGTGAGATGAACGAAACCCTAAAAATGACCTATGCTGTACTTTATCTGTCGCCTCAAATTTGTCGCAGAGTTTGTGTGCTCATGATGACATGTCCATCATTTGCTGCGGTTGCAGCCTTATCGAAATATGTGAGTTAGCCAGGATAGGTATCGTCCTCGTAGCTCAATGGTAGAGCATTGGAGCGTTATTCCAAGTGTTTGGGTTCAATTCCCGGCTAGGAGATTTTTCCTTGTGTCGGTTTTACGCATAGTTAGCAATGTGAAGACGTACAATATTTTGTGTGGAGTTCGAAGCCATCATGAAATAGGCGGACGTTCGCAGTAAATCGCCATACAAATTGAGCCACTGACAGCTAATATAAGGTAAATTGCATTCCGAAGTATGGAGTCCCTGGTTCAGTACTGTTTTGATGCGGGTGATGGCCTTTTACACCTCTTCGTGTGCTATTGTTGAAGTTTAGACTACAAAAGTTATATATTTTAAAAACTTTGTAAATATTTCCATTATTGATAAAATTATGAACAAAAATTCTTATTCACCTTATGGTGTAACATTGTATAATTTTAACTGAATAAATGGAAACACTGGTTTTCTGCACAAACATTGTGATTCTGGATGTGTATTATCATCCTTCATATTATGATTATGGAGATCACGAAGACACTGTATATAATTGGTATATACAGAGCATACAAAGTAAATGCACTTTTAAATATATATATACAGTATGCCCACTAAAGTCCCTTGCCACCCTCATAACTTCGGAACGGCTGCTGCTAAATTCATAAAAGTAGTATCTAGGTATAGTAAAGTAGCCATGCGCTACTCAATGAAACCGCCTACGGCGCCACCTGGTGGAATGCTGCACAGTTAGCAATCCTATCTCGAAAACGGAAAGAGATAGAAAAAAAAAAGTGATTTACAAAGTTGTAGAGCATTATCGATTTAGTATGAAAATACACCTTGTGGACATTAATGTGAAGAATAGAACGGTTAAAACGATCATTTGTTTTCGCGTCATTTCCTACACTGTGACGTGACAACACGATCTTAGAAAGGAAAAAACAACTAGTTATAATAATTACCTTTATTTTAGATGATCAATCTTCTCACTGTCAGCTGCAATGCATATTTGGATCCTTGTTTGAATTTCACGTTGCACACATTGGAGCATAGATGGTAACAAGGTGGCACAAGCGTCCGTAATGCGTTGTTTAAGGTCGTGCAATGTTTGAGGATGGGTCGCATACACCTTCTGTTTCATAACTGGTTGTTTCTTTCTTTCTAAGATCGGTTTGTCACGTCACAATGTAGGAAATCACGAAAAAACAAATGCGCGTTTTAACCGTTCCATTCTTTGCATTAATGTCCACAAGGTGTCTTTTTGTACTAAATCGATGATGCTCTACAACTTTGTAAAACACTTTTTTTTTACCTATCTCTTTCCGTTTTTGAGATAGTAATGCTAACTCCACAGTTTTCCACCAGGTGGTGCCGTAGGTGGTTTCATTCAGTAGCGCATGGCCACTTTACTATACTCCCCTACTGGGTTTCGCCGCGTATCGCAACGACTAACGTCGTCCACACGTGGGCTTAAGGTTAGAGGGTCCGCAGGTGGCGGTCCTCCTGACCAGCCGAAGCGCTGCAGGGACACAAACCTGCTGGCGAAATAAAAGTCCCTCAGGACTTGGGTTCAATGGTCGTCTAAGCGCTGGGCGCTACTCATGGCGTCTGGCGGCGCAGCTTACTTTTATACCTAGACACCACTTTTATGAGTATAGCAGCAGCCGTTCCAAAGTTATGAGGGTGGCAAGGGACTTTAGCTGGCATACTGTATATTCAACGCATGTTTCGATTGGATTTTGTCGAAATATCTGAGTTTCTGATTTTTAGAATTGTTTCTGGTTTATTTTAGATTGCATTATCGGTAGTTTAAAATACTTATAAAAATCCATTTTAAGTATAAGCTTTCTTGTATCATCATTCTGCGTCACATTTGATATGTATAGATAAAATAACTAAGAAAGAGTAATAGGTAAAATTAAAAAAAAATAACTGTAAATAAGATATTTATTAGATAACCTTTGCTTTTATATACAAGATTTAAAATTTTAAATTTCTCGCGTAGTTGATTTTCAATTGCTCTGTTTACTTTTTCTTTTTAAAAGTTTGTTTAAAATTCTTCATGCCTTACTTAGTCAAGTTCTTTTTTTGCACACTTTACTCTCCAAAAATGCTGTACTTCATTTAGGTTAATTAAACATTTAAAACCATAAAAGTTTAAAAGCGTATTCATTTCGGACAATTAATTTCAGTGCAATTTTTTTACAACTATTATGCTTCCATCTTTAATTAAAGAATGATGGTGGACAAGATAAATTAACTTGTAATTTATCTCTTTCTGGCATTTTAAGTATTTAAAAAAGTTAAAATAATTAAAAATTATGTCTTGGTGAACTAATATTTGATGAATGCTGTTGGAAAATGGGACATTTTTTAGTTGATAAAGCGAAAGATTAAATCTTTACTGATTTACGCAAGAGAAATTGTGAATGAAAGAAGCATTTTAATGTTAAGCGAAGGTTTTGTTTCTATTCTTTTAAATAGTGACTTTTGGCAAAAAATATTTTTTTCCTCAAATGCAGCATTAAAATATCGTCCAGGGCACAATTGATCATAGCTTCTAACTTTTACGTTTTTATTCTGACAATTAAAATTGAAAAGAAAAAAAATTGCTTTATTTGATTAACGAATTTGCAATTAAATAAGGCAAAATTTTCTTTTGAATTTTGGTGATAACAAAAAACTAAATAACTGCCAGCTATGTTTAAGGCTTGATTTGTTTACCAAGTCTCTTTAAATTAAATGTCATCGATATTTAACTTTTATTTTGAAAAAAAAGTACCAATCTTTAAAAATAAGAATTTTCAGCGTTAATTTATATTGTAATGTAAAGCAAAATCACCTACCAATTAAAAAATAAATTAATATCTTTTAAAATATTCTCCTCAAAAGGGAATATGAGTTTATTCACTATTTTAAAACATTTCTTGATAGAAAAAAAAACTATATCCATATTTCATTTTCTATAAGTCTATAAATTCTAGCATAAAGGTATTATTTTATTTAGCTCTATTGAATTTATAATTGTTAATTTTAATTGCTGTTTTATTATTACATATGAAACTTTTTACGCAAGAACAATTTGTGACTGAAATAAACGTTTTAATATTAAACGAATGTTTTTCTTTCTTTTTTTTTTTTTTTTTTTTCAATAATAACTTCCAAGTAAAGACAATTTGGTTTCTTGCAGTTAACTGTTAACTCAAATTTTGGGGGAGGGATCATTTAAAACTTGATTTGCTTATAACTTTTCTTTAAAGTGAAAATTATTGATGATTACCTTTTATTTTTAGGCAGCACTCAGAGGCGTAGCGTCAAGGGGGGCACAGATCACTTTACTACCAGTATTTTTATATACTATATTTGGCCTTATTTAATTCATACCGTTCAAAGATTAAATAAGGCTAAAGGTAGTATATAATTATACTGGTAGTAAAATGGTCGTGCCCCCCTGACGCTACGCCACTGGCAGCACTAATCTTTAAAATATTAATTTTTAGTATACATTTAAATACTAATAATATAAATAAAAACCACTGAACACTCTTAACCGACATTTCCATATTCTAAAAGGTACATGAGTTAATTCATTTTTAGTAATGTTTACGAAACAGAAAAACTACGTAAAAAATATATGTACTGTAAATTCCGAACAAAGCTAACTTCTAAACTGAATTAATATGTAGTTAAATTTTATTCCAAGATACTACATTCAAAATTGGAAAAAGGGATATAATGGAGTTACTTAAAGGTAATATTAATGTTTATTTTTCATATATATTTAAACCAAGAACATTTTCAGAAATACGCAAAAAAACTTATTTTAATACGCAAAAAAACTTATTTTAATACGCAAAAAAACTTATTTTAAACTTTTTTTTTATTATAAAAAATACATCCAGCCAGATTTTTTTTTTACAAAAGCATAGTTACTTTATAATACCTACAAATAAAAATAGAAAAACAAATAAAAATTGTATCAAAATATATTTATAATATATATTTTTACACAGCTGCCAACTTTTACGTTTTTCTGTTACCACTAAAATTTTACAGTAATTTTTTACTTAATAAATCTCCCAAACATATGTGATTCAATAATAAAAACATTTCTATTAATTTTTAGTGGTAGCAAAAAGGCGTAAAAGTTGGCAGCTATGTTTTTAATATTATAATTTTTTGCGGTATATATTATATACAGGGTGTTCCGTTAAAGAGGTCCAATATTAATAGGGGTAATAGAGGAGATCACACGGAGCATAAATCAGTATATAATACCTGGCCGGATCTCAATAATTTTCAAGTTACAGCAAATAGAATGAAAAATCGGAAATTTGTAAAAAAAACCCTCATTGCTAAACTATCGATAATGCTACATAAAAACGAAGCACATATTTAGAAAGAGCAGAAAAAATCCTACGAAATGACATAAGTTGTTTTAGAATATTGAGAATTAATGGCGAGTTACAAGCTCTGAAACAGTGAAAAAATACAAAATCAAATATTTAGCAAAATAGTTAATCGTTAATTCCAAAAATGCAACTCTACCTACATCAAGGAAAATGTTATAAAATTTGGTCCATTCCGAAAGCTTTCGAAGAAGCTGACAATAAACCATATCAGTTTAATTGTATGGGAGAAATCAAGCAGTTCCCTATTTACAACTCTGTACTGTTGCACGCTCGGAAAGAGCGAAACTCCACCCATGACGATTGTAAACACCCCGTTTTAATATCTTTCAATTATACATTTCTGATCAACCTCTATCAATACCCTTTCATTATTCAGTCTGGTCAAGTGAATGACATATTGTGCAGCTCTCGCCTTGTCTTAAAGCAAACTCCGTGACTGCTGCGTTTCCTCCATGAACTTTCAGGATGATGAAGAAGAAGTACTTTTTATGCAATTTTTCTATGTGTATAGGAAGAAAAGTGTAATAAAACAGCAGTCATCAGTGGGCGTTATGTTAAAGGGAGGCTGTTGTAAGTGGGATTGTAGTAAGTTGATGTATAATAATTATGCCGGAATACTCTAACGAAGAATATGCGGACATGCATCTGATGTACGGGCAAGCTCATGGAAATGCATGTCTAGCACAGCGCATGTACCGTGAGCAATTTCCAAGGAGACGTTGCCCAAGTTCGAAACTCTTCATAAAAATCGATAGACGATTACGGGAGACTGGATCGTTTAATACAGCAAGCATTGATGCAGGGAAACCTCGACATGTACGAACACCTGCAATGGAAGAAGATGTACTGAATATTTTTAAAGATAACCCCTCCACGAGTACACGAGCTGCTGCGTCTGAAGTCGGTGTTTCTCACCAAAGTGTGTGGCGTGTTCTGCGTGCAGAAAACATGCACCCCTTTCATGTGCAGCGGGTACAACTGTTATCAGTAACAGATTGTGCTCAGCGGACAGAATTCGTACGCTGGTTGCTTAATGTAACAGAAAATAATCCACAATTTCTGGAAAATATTTTATTTACTGATGAAGCAACATTTACGAGAGAGGGCGTGGTAAACACGCACAATATGCACACATGGTCATATATAAATCCGCACACTGTTTTCCCGTCGAACGCACAACAAAAGTTCAGTGTGAACATATGGGCAGGTGTCCTCGGCGATTATCTCATAGGACCATATTTACTCCCAGATGTACTCAATGGCAGTACGTACTTGGTTTTCCTACGGGATATCTTACCGCAGTTACTGCAAAATGTGCCAGCAACATTGCGCCACAATCAGGGCCTGATTACCAACGGGGCACACTTCCACCAGTAAAAAATAATAAAACATTTTTCCTTATTCATGACAATAATTTTGCATGAATAGGGCGTTTTAATAAGACGAAAATTTTTATTAAATTTTACTGGTGGGAGTGTGCCCCGTCGGTAATCAGGCCCTGGCCACAATATGTGGTTTATGCACGATGGCGCACCGGCACATTTTTTCATAGGTGTTCGCAATCACCTCAATTCAACATATCCTGGGAAATGGATTGGACGCAGTGGACCTGTTGCTTGGCCTGCACGCTCTCCAGACCTCAATCCGTTAGACTTTTTTGTTTGGGGACACCTTAAATCGCTGGTGTATGAAACGCCTGTGGATACACCGGAGGATTTACTAGCGCGAATCGTTGTCGCTGCAGGAGACATTCCCAACTCCGTCGGAGTTTTTCGGCGTGTTCGCCAATCTTTACGACGTCGCTGTCGGCTGTACGATTCTGTTCATGGGCGCAACTTCGAACACCTATTATAATAATGTCCGTTCGTCTGCCTTCCGACATTGAACTGTGCAGCGCAGGCCAGAAGACTATGCTTCACATATGTCATAAAGTACGTGGAATGTAATTCTTTATTTGTCATTTTTCTTTTATTTTCAACACTTTTTGGCACAGTATTTTGTAAGTCACAGACTGTGGTGTACTCAAATTGTAAATTACAAAGTTTGTATGAATTAATTTAAAATTTAGTGTCTTTTTTAAATTTATAATTAATAAAATTATTATGCTATTTGTTATTATTATTTCCTATCATAAATTATGATGCACATATACATACAATAATTGTCCATGTAAAACATGTACTGAAACTTCTTGCATAGTTACAAATCGCAATATTTTTAATTATTTCCGAATTTTCACCACCAGTTTAATTTTAAGGAATTTAACTTAAGCTTTATATCAATAAAAGACCACTTTAAAATGTAGACTATTATTGTAAAGTTATTTTGGTTCATTCAACTCTTGAATAATTAAAAATGTTGCATCTCAGAAGAAGCATGATCGAAAATGTATAGTTGAGAGTAATTAAAAAGGCGGTGTTTCCAATCGTGATGGGCGGAGTTTAACCTTTGCTAGTGTCAAAGAAAGCGGAGTTGTAACTAAGAAACTGATTAATTTCTCTCACACAATTAAACCGATATGGTTCATTGTAAGCTTTTTCGAAAGTTTTCGGAATGGACCAAATTTTACTACATTTTCCTTGTTGTAGCTAGAGTTGTCTTTTTGGAATTAACGATTAACTGTTTTGATGTATATTGGATTTCGTACTTTTTTCACTGTTTCAGGGCTTGTAACTCGTCAATAAATATTGCTATTTTAATACAATTGATGTCATTTTGTAGGTTTTTTTCTGCTCTTTCTAAATATGTGCTTCGTTTTTATGTAGCATTATCGATAGTTTAGCAATGAGGGTTCTTTTACAATTTTCCGAATTTTCATTCTATTTGCTGTAACTTGAAAACTATTGAGATCCGACCAGGCTTTATATACTGATTTATGCTCCATGTGATCTCCTCTATTACCCCTATTAATATTGGACTCCTTTAACGGAACACCCTGTATATATACATAATTAAAATTAAACTAAAAAAAATAGTTAGTAGTAAAGGATTAGCATAAATAAAAGGTGGGAAATAGGAAGTGCAAATTATTCTTTGAAGCTAAACAAACACAGAAATGAGTTTTGTTGATTTGAGGATTATTTCCAAGGGCCTGCAAGCACACTCTTTTATCTCCCCGGCGCATAGTAGGCCCATTTAAGAAAAAAAAGTACTAATAAATACAAATTTCAAGTTAGTTCTTAAACAATATTTTTTATTAATGCGTATAGAGCTGTTGGTAAGGCAAAACCAGCCAACTTCAACTCCTCTTTGTTAGCTCTGACAGCAAGGGAAAAAAAGAGAAAACGAGTGAGGACTCATGCCCGATAGGTGGTGGGTCAATCTCAGATTTGCTTGTCATTATTCAGCACGTTGTGACAATTTCACAGTTTTGGTTCCCATGCCAGTTATATGTGTGCATACTGAAATGGATAATGAGACCAGTGATATGTATATTTACAATTGTTTTTTAACTTAATTTATGAACTATAGAATTACCTTTTTCAATGAAAAAACAAATTTTTAAATAAATTTTAATATACTTACTTCCTAGAACTGGTACGGCATTATTTTTTATGTGTCTGTTTTTTTCCCCTCCTAGTAACATACGTGCAAAAATCGGGTGCTAATTTTCGAAAAGTTTGCAAAAAAAATTTAAATGTGTATTTTCTAAACTTCCTACTTACTTTGGCTTAACCCATAGCTGCCAACTTTTACGCTTTTCTCCTACCACTAAAATTTGATAGTAAATTTTATCTTATTAAATCAACAAAATCGTATGATTACATAAGGAAGAAATTTCTATTAAATTTTAGTGGTAGCAAAAAAGCGTAAAAGTTGGCAGCTATGGCTTAACCCCTTGACTACTTTGTTCGGACATATGTAGTCCCAGCGACTATTTGTTTATTTGATTGGCTTCACTTTTTGAAAAGTAATCTCTGGCATATACTTATGCTAGGGTTTTGTAAATTGTGTTACGAGTGCTTTTAAAATAGTTGCTAATCCTACCCGGCAATCAAAAGATTAATTTGTCTACGTATTTGTCTGCATATTTTTACTTAACATGTCCTAGGGTGAAACCTCCAGTAAGTGACACTTTAACGATTTTTTCTCGTTCAAATCACTATTACAAAGCTTTAAATCCATTTTATACTTAACTTTGTTTTGAAAGTATAGTAAAGCTATATGAAAAAAATATTGTTGCATAGCTGCCAACTTTTACTCTTTCTTCCTAGCACTAAAATTTTATAGTCAATTTAATCTTATTAAATCGCCGAAATCATGTGATTCAATAAGTCAAAAATTTTTATTAAATTTTAGTGGTAACAAAGAAGCATAAAAGTTGGCATCTAAGTTGTTGACAAAATTTTGAAAATTTTCACTTTTTATTACTAAAAATAAATTTTTGTCATAAATATTGTCAATATCTCCAGTAACTGACACCATCCCTTTTTTGAAAAACCAAAGCTGAAAAATAAGTTATAACAGTTAGGACAAATAATTCACCACTAGACGACATTAATTTGCAGAATTTTACAAGAAAATGCTTATTTGAGTAATATTTCTGCTGAAGTATTAGTTACTGGTTAGGTGTCAATAACTGGGAGTTTCACCCTATGTATTTTTACTTAATTTGTCACAAGTCAAAAATAAAATATTTTCTTTTTGCAAATTTTGAAAATCGCGTGTTTGTTTTCAAGCTACGTAACCACAAAAATGAATAAAATGGCAAAAATCACTTAAACATTTATTTTATTAATTCATGGAGGTACTATGCCATTTTAAAACGAAAAAACGATGTAATCAGGAATAAATTTCATTGCATTTGTATAATTTGGAGGCTAAAACATTAATTAGGTAATTTCTACGTGGTTATTCAATGTGGTACATTTCATATCTCTTACTAAGAAATTTCTGTGCGATGTATATTTATTTGGCCTCTGTTAAAGTGACCGGTATGGCAGTTCTAATAAAGAACATTTATGTATGCATCAAGAGTTTAAGGTTTGGCAATATATACTCCATGAGTTTTGTCGAGGCTTACTTCTGCATAATTACTTACAAACCACTTGAATGAAATTAATAAAAAAAATGAAATCCTAGACAGACAGGTAAGGAAACTCGGACAGCTAAAAAAAGTCGAATTTATGTGGCTTGTATTAGAGAGGAGAACAAGGAATAAATCAGCTTCTTATATATATCCCACACACATCTAATTTTTACGATATGCATGATTATCTTTGATTGCAAGACGCATTCAGTTAAATGCGTTCTATTTTGAAGGAAACAGTGTGTCTTAGTCAATGCGGTGATTGTTATTGCTTTTCGTCTAGAATTCTAGAAAATAACTTTAATAAATTAAAATATAAAATGAAATGATATATAAATATTTTTAAAACTTAAGAGTTCATATTTTCTAAGTAAAAAAAAAAAAAAAAAAGAACGAAAAATCATGCATTAAGTATAGATTATGAAACACTTTCCAACACTTCTAGAATACTTTAACAAAACATCACCGTTTAATAAGGTGAAAGTTGATGTCTAAGTAAACAATTTGGAAAACGCATAACGAATTTGAAAACACAATTTCAGCAATTACCATCAATGGTATGACAATATATGAATTCTGTTGTGCAACCCTTTATATGATATATAGATGTGTATATATACTATATAGTATGCTAAAATTCACTTCAGTTTGGGAATACATAGTCAAAATGGACAGTTCAAAATTCCTATTCAGCAATTTTCGTCAATAAACCGAAATGCATTCGATATATTTTGTGCTGCACTGTATTTTATCTAATAGCATTTATTACCCCCAGGTAATATATAAAAAATTAGTTAAAAATTATAAAGCGTACCACAACTGAAAACGCACTTCCAGCAATCATTGTTCATAGACAATACTGTAACCGAATTTGTTTGTGTGCCCCTATACATAAACGACCGATGCTATTCCCACCATAGGCCAAAAATCTCTTGTAGTGCACTTCAGTGATATATATTAATTTCATAATGTTTGAAATAATGTAACGTTATTAAAATACACGGCAAACGATTTTTTTCCCATAGTCCGTATTGTAACGGAATTCTGCTGAGAGTCTTTGTAGATCACGGGCAGGGGTGAGATTTCTCCGCTTTTTTGCATACCAGTATAATTTTACAAAAAAAATGTGTTTTATTTAATCGGAACATTCTGCGATTTAACAGAATTACCTTTTCTCTAAGATTATACTGGTATCCAAAAAAGCGGAGAAATCGTATTCCTGATCAGGGGTGTCAAACTGTGGCCCGCCGGATACCACTAAAATTTTATAGTAAACTTTTCCTTATCTAATCATCGAATTTCTGCGATTCAAAAAGTCGACTATTTCTATTAAAATTTAGTGACGGGCCACAGTTTGAGATCCCTGCTGTAGATGAACTATGCATGTTAAACACTTCATTTTCAGTACCAAAAATGTCATAGTAAACCTCAATAACATATATCAATTGTAGGAAAATCCGAGTATATTTGCGCGAGTTAGAGCATGGACAGACGGCAGACAGACGGTCAGACAGAGAGACAGACAGACAGACAGACAAAACGAATTCGAAAACATTTTTCAACTATGTTGGAAAGTGTTAAAAAAATTCATAAAAATAATATCTTGAAGTTTTTAACTACAAATACTACGTAATAATATTTAAAATATCAGGCAGATAAAAAAAACCCTTTTAATCACCAGAACTTTTTAACTAATTCATAATTAGTTAAAATATTCAGGTTAACGTTGTTTTGTTGTCTGAGACATGCATCTTCTTAATTGTCACTATTTAAGGTCTTTGTTATTTTACTGTTAAAGAAATATCCTTATCGTCCCTAATAAATATGTATGTGTTCACATTTAAAAATTACACTGAATGAATAAAAATATTTTGAAATATGATACCCTCCATACGTAAGTTTTAAATACATGTTTTAATGATTTAATTTCATTATTATTTTAAAAGTTGTCATTCTGTTGGCTAAGTATTATTAATTTTAATCATTGGTAAATATTTTCTCTGCCAGAAATGTTTAATACAACAACTATGGACGAAAATGAGAATTGAAAAAGAACTAAATATTTGGCAATTGATTAAGAAGATACTGTTTTACCCAAAGCGAATAAATTTGGTAATTTTACGATTGGATAATTGAATAGGTGGAAAAGACTTAGAATAGAAATGTTATCTGTTGAATTCTCGACATTTAATTAAACCAATCTAGTGTATAAACTCTTGAAACGTAAAAATTACTTTCTTTTCAACATAAGAAAATTATCTCTTCCAAAGCAATTGAGTAACAAAACGACTATTGTGAGAAATGTGTCGGCGTAATATATTATGTTGTTGATAGGAAAAATGTTTGCAGTTGTTTATATAGTAGTACATCTTCTTTATAATTCTATTTCCAAACGAATTATGTGTTACTAAAGGTATCATGAACTTTGGTAATGCCTTCCTTACGTCATAACTTTCGATTTAAGAACATGATGAAAAATACTTTTACATTTTCGTAAAATTCAAAAAGTTTGTTCTTCAATTCCTTCTATTAGTTCACACTCTCCCTATATATATTTATATATCTTGTTTAAATTTTCAATCGTCAATAAAATACTTTTTATTCATCCACTCAATTTCAAATATATTTTTTTAAACTGGTAGTGGATGACACTTGGTGTTAATGCAGTTTTTTCAAATATTCATTCATTAATTAAATTTAATTAATTAATTTTAGTTTTATATGGTAGAAAAAAAATTTCTCTGATATAAGATATTTAGCAGGATATAAATTTAGGAATAAATACCGTCAGTGGCGAAGCGTGTAGAAAAAAAGTAGAACCTAAGACTTAATTTTTTTTATATTACTTGTTCTTTAATAACACAAACAAAGTTGCATATGCGTAAAGATGCAACTCAAAACGTTATTTATCGAATAACGATTATAATCAAATAATAATTAGTACTAAAGTTTTATTAAATTTATCAAAAAGTAAAAGTTATGTATTAGTTGGTGAAGGATTTTGTTTCGAAAATCACAATACGCAGATTTCTTTCTCTTGTGCAATCGCCATTTTAAATTTTCACATCTCAGCATTTCACAATGCGACGCCGCGCCGCTAGTGGTTCGCATAAATTGTTGGAGAATAATTAATTTTGTTTGTGTTATTAAAAGACATTTTGGGTTGTATTTTAAAAATATGTAATAATATTTTTTGCGGTGTTCTTAAATCCAATTTTGTGAGATAAGTAAACTCGAATATAATTTATGGACACCCTATATAGTACGTATGTTTAGGAATGAAAGTATGTAGAAGTTTCTGTTTACTGAATTTACGTAATATCTATCTTAGGAAGATACACCATTAACATTGGTATATATTAAAAAAAATAATTAATATAAACAATTGATTAATTACCTTCGTAGTTATGTATATCTTTACTTTCAAACTTATATATATTTATAGTACATCTATCATTTTACATGTTTACATATATTTTATGGCATACAACTTACAACGTAATACCTTGACATACATCTTTACTCACATACATATATGCATACATCTACCATACTTCCATACATCTTGTATCATATATTTTTCAACGTGCATATATACTGGAGCTATGAATGGAGAGGAGGAGAGATATAGTGTAGTATCTACCAGTTGCGAGTGAAGTAACTGAGGATATAGTCACAAGATGGCAGCTGTTATTTGTTTACATCTGATCAGTAAAACTTGACTACAGAAGGGACAATCTTCCACAAGTAAAATTGAATAGATACCCTCGCCTTATTTAAACTTCACGTTCATGCACAATTTCTCTCATAAATACGGCAAAATTTTCTATTCAATTTTACTGGTGGAAGTTTGTCAAGGCGTTATTATAATCTCTTTCACTGACACAACAGGATAGTTTATGTTTCACAATATGGAAGAACCGCAGGGCACTGCCCAGACAACACAAACACATCCTAAAAACATCCAAAAGATGTCATATTTAGGGCAAGCTGATATCCTGTGGACCGATGAAATGGTCCTCTCGACAGTTACAGGACATCCCCTAAGTTTCGAAATGTCACACCTTTCAACGTCCTATGGATGTCATCTCATGACACATTTTGGACGGTTATAGGACACTTGCATTACATCCTCTGAATGGTCCTATTGATATCCTAAAAGCATCCACATAATGTCATATTTAGGATAAGCTGATATCCTGCGGATGGATGAAATCATCCTGTAGACAGTTATAGGATATCCCCTGGGTGTCGAAATGTCACACCTGTCAATATCCTATGGATGTCATTACACAACACCTTATGGATGGTTATAGGGCATCCTCTGGGTGTCAAAATGTCACACCTGTCAGCATCCTGTGGATGGTTTTCATGATATTACTGCCTTCAATTTGCATTTTTGAAACTCATATGTACATAAACATATGACAATGCATAGATCTATTGTTACTGAAAACATTTATTTAATAAATTTTATAGTTTAAAAATATCTTTATTTATTAGATTTATTAGACGGAATACAAGTTTTTATTTTTTAAGAAAGGTTATTGAATAATCTTTCTTTTAAAAAAAATATCCAATCTAACAAAGATCTCATACACTATATAATTTATTTAATAAAAAATGTTTTCAGTAACAATATATTGAGGTATATATGAATTTTAAAAATGCAAATTGAAGACAGAAGATATCTTATATTCTCGATAAAATTCCAAGAAAATTTAAGATATTTTGTAAAATTCCTTACTTGTATATAATTATTTTTTACATATTTTATTCTTAATTTGAGCAAATATTATATAAAATGATGCAATTTAAAATTTTTTCATGACTTTTTTTTAAGTGCTATGTCTGAAGTGGAACTTATCATTCTTGTCATAAGAAGTCATATAAAAACTTATGGCAGTATTCAAAAAAAATATTTTTCCATGCTCAACAACTCAAAATTTTATGACACATTTTCAAACTCATTTTTAAAAGTAAAAACATGAAACTTGGCGGCGTGATTTATGAAGAGATTTATAAGGGACCTACGTTTTTATTTTTCATTCAATTAATTAGAAATTGATTTACAAACAAATATTTTCAAAGTACTTTTTTTTTTCCAGCGCTATCGCTTCGGGAAATTCGGTTCAAAATGTCCACTTTGACAGCATTTTTAAAAATATATTCTGCCTTTATCAAAAAATTGAGACAACACGGACATTATAAAGTTTCTGAATAAGAGAACCTGCCAAATGGATGCATTTTCGAGCAAAAATGAATTTAAAAATGTGTCTCAAAATAAGCAGTTTGGGTTTGAATACAGCCTTAAGTTTTTTTTAAATAACAATTTTTTTTTTACTTTGCAATTATTTGTTTTACTTACTAAAAAAAGCATGTAAATACCTGATCCACTTTAGGAACACCCGGTATATACAACAAATGTTATGCATTTGATTGTCCTCTGATAAGGTGCCACATGAAATTTAAAAGTATCGTTTTGTCCCTCTGATGATGGTTTTACATTGTTTTTCTAGAATAAAGCTACTGCATAAGTCATCTGTTAATACTTTTGCATTCAAAACAAATAAAGGACAGAAAAGTATGCCCTTTCATATTTAGTGACCGAAGCACACATTTACTGCTGTGATAATTTGGCTATACAGCTTCAGATTCAATTTGTTTTACTTACCTTTGTACTTAAATACATTACCTTACTTTAACAAAATGAGACAGTACCATGATTATGTAAATGCTAATGGCCCTAGAAAGTGCATTTGATATATGTCACAAAGTATTAACACAAATTTGAGCAATATTAAGATATTGTTTGCTTTCATTGTTCTAACTTTAATGAATAAACAACTTCTGTATTTTAAATAATTGCACATATTACACTAAGTGCTCAATATAAAATAATAAACTTAAATTATATGACATACAAAAATTAAATCTTTATGCAAAAGTCATCAGAAGTGAATACCTGAAAATTTTAAAATTTTACTCCCAATTTAATTGGAAATCAGTAAAGGAATAAAAATAAAAATATATATTTCACAATGTCATGAAAGATAGTATGGGGAAAATGATAACCGCTGTTGAATAATCTTATTATTTTTAAAAAATTCTTTAATGTTACAAATTGCACAATAAAAAAATTCACATTAAAAACAAAACAAATATTTATTTACAACTTTCACGATAAAATACAAAACAAATATTTATTTATAACTTTCCACAATAAAATACAAAACAAATATTTATTTACAACTTTCCACATCACAAAACATAATTTTTTTTTTTCTTTGCAACAATCTGGTTTCTTCCACCTTGCTGTTGTCACAGAAATTTCTGCTCGGCATACGTCTGTAAAGAAGAAAAGAAAAAATATACATTTCTACCTAACTTTATAAGTGCATCACATTCATTCAAAATGAATAAATCAGCATATATACACAAGATATACAATAATTTCTTACCGTTTGTTTCTTCAAAAGATCTTACAGTAAAATTTATTAAGTTATTTTTAGGAACTTTACTATTTAAGCCTTATGGGATATTTGAACAACTATGAAAAAGTAAAAGCACATCTTATTTTATGTCGAAAAACGTCATACAGCATGAAAGCACCCGCCTTGTTTTGTGTCGAATAAAAAAAAAAAATCTTAATATTTATAACTGATGGTAATGTCATATTTTTAATAATTAAAAATGATGGTAATTACAAGCAAAATGTACTACAGTAGACTCCCCAAATCCACATGAGTCCATCATAACACTGAAATTGTTTAAATTTTTGAATTATTTGCAGATTTCTGGTTTATTTACATATTTTAAGCAGTAATACGAATGTAATAATGCATTTGAAATTACAATGAATATGTCTATAATAAAGTAAATTATTAAGTAAAACAATAAAGTACTAAATATTAAGAAAATGTAAAACTTGATTAAAATATAAAAAGTAAAGATCAAGTATGTATTTAGTAATGTGTAAGGCGTAAGTATGCTAAATAAAGATTAGATATCATCATCATCAACAACTGTTTTCAATCCACTGCTGGATTCTCACCCAGATTTTTCCATTGTTTCCTGTCTAGTGTTTTAGTCATCCAATTAACACTGACCACTTATCTGATTTCGTCACCCCATCTTACTTGAGGTCATCTTCTTGGTCGTTTTACATCACTGGGATACTACTGTAGGGTGTTTGTGCTCCATCTACTGTCTTATCTTTTTGCAATGTGCCCCACCCATTTTCCATTTTAGACGTTTAATTCTTTCAATGACGTCAAAAACTTTCGTCTAACTTCTCATCCAGGTTATTCTCTTTCTGTCTCTTCTAGTTATGCCTAGCATACATCTTTCTATACTTCGCTGTGTTCCGGTTCGGATACCGGGTTGCGTTAGTGAAGGAAACACTCGATGGAGAAGTTTCTGTAAAAGCACAATTTTAGTCATCAATATTGGTTTGACACTAAACGGTATTTGCCGTTCCGCTGCACCAGATTTAGTACAGCAATCCTATACTTTACAGATTAACAAACTACAACTTGTGTGTTCAGGGGTCGATGCAGGTTTTTTTTTTCTTGGGGCCCATTTTGTGAAAAGTAAAGGTTATTTTTGTGAAATTTATTATATTTTTGTGAAAAATAACATTTTGTGGCGAAAGTTGATATCCAGTTAATCAAATTCAGACCAAGCATTTAAAAACAAAAACCGTTTAAAATCCTTTTGCTGAAGTTTTCCTCTCTGGTGAACTTGCTTGTTTACAAATTACATATTTTAAAAAGCACAAAATAATAAATAAATAATAAATAGTACGTTTTTATGGAATAGCATTTTGTGAAGGAACCCATTTTATCAAATTGATTAACTAATAAATCCTTTTGCTGAAGTTTTCCTCTCTGGTGAACTTGCTTGTTTACAAATTACATATTTTAAAAATCACAAAATAATAAATAAATAATAAATAGTAAGTTTTTATGGAATAGCATTTTGTGAAGGAGCCCATTTTATCAAATTGATTTTTGTGAAGGGGCCCATTTTATCAAATTGATTTTTGTGAAGGGGTTCCATTTTATCAAATTGAATTTTGTGAAGGCGCCGATTTCATTAAATAGATTTTATTGAAGGGGCCCTAATTAGGCCCCAAATTTTTCCTGGATCGACCCCTGGTGTTTCATTTTAAAATGCTTGTTGCACTTATGCTGAACTGGTGTTTGTTATGAGAACATAAGATTTATTTTTATAAAAGCTATGATTTATCAAACTTATAAGTTATAATGCTCTAAAATAAGACTTATTTTTGTATGGAGTAAAAAATTCAAAAAGAAAATAACAATGTGTGCAGTATTTGAACACAAGGCAAATATGTAATATGGTGAGAAAATGCTTTTTTAACCATTAAAATAATGTCAGGGCTTAATATACTTACATATCTACCGTATTATTGGGAATATCAGCCGTACCAATGAATATCTGTTTCAAAAAAAGTAGATCCACGTAAGCGGCACACCTGTAAAAATCTCTTTTTTAAAAATGTATAGTGCCGCATCCAAGGAACTCAAATTTATGTATAAATATTTTCACTTAAATGCCACACACAAAAATATTTAAACTAGTAATTAAATATAAAGAACTATTGTAATATTAGTATAGTAATATATAAATAATTTAACTTAAGTGCTGAAAAAAAAATGTATGTATATATATATATATATATATATATATATATATATATAAGGATATCATATAGAGACTTTGTGCCGAAACTACTGTAGCATAACTAGAGCAGTGTTCCTGTAATTTTTTTTTTTTTTTTTTTTTTTTTTAAGGGTGGAGGGAGATTTCTTTTGACAAAAGACATGTTAGATTTAAGGTATGCAAATGACAAAAAAATTTAAACAAGCAAAATATTACTGAAAAATGTTATGTAATAAATCATTATGAAAACATTTTTAAAATATGTAGTTTTATGTTAACTCCCCTGACTACTGCTAAAAGCACCTTTTCGTCACCGAAGCAATAATCAAACAGAGAAAAATACAGTATTTAATCTATACCATCAGAAGCTGATGATCTTATTCTGATAACGTTCGGCGACTTCCGACTGCAAATAGTTTAATAAACAAAACAAAAACCACAGATAGTTCTCTCCTTTTTCTTTGCAGTTGCTTTTTTGTGGGGATGCTCTCATTTTCTAATAATTGATTATTTTTTAATAAAAGTTTGTTACACAGCCTAATTTACTATTATTGAACTTGCTGAAAACTTGAACAAATTTCGTCAATTGACGATGGAGATATCAATTATATTTTTTAATAGTAAGGTAAAAACAGGTTTTGCTTTTCATTATTTTTCTTTTAATTATTTTTTCCGTTTGCTTGAAGCTCAATTTTTTTTCCCATTTGGCACTAACTATTACGCTTGACGACAATAGTGTTGATATAACACAGTTTAGAGATACCTAGAATTTAAATATTCAGGGCCGAAATTAGCTTCTTTTTCACAAGGGCAAACAGGGATTTTGGCACCCCCACTAACCCTACCTTTTTCGCAAAGTAAATTTACAAAGATAATTTTACTAAGTTTTTAATAGCTGACTTATTTTAAACTGAAAAATATGTAATCATAAAATACGTAATAGTGAACTCTGTGCTTTGTCAAATACTTATTCAATAAAACCTGTGAGTACAGAATCAAAAGGAACAAGACAAAATTCAGTTTTATACAAGTTTTCCTCTTAGCAAATAGAATTGATGCTATTGTTACTGTTGGATCCGTGTATTTTTTTCATTTAAGACAGGATTCTATTACAGAAAGATTTTACTGTAGTTATAGTATTACATTACAATTGAACAGATGTTTAAAGTCCTAGTGTTATAAGTCACAATGTCTTAAGAACTGAAAAACCAGAATTTTCTGTAAGAATATAACAATGAATTCTAATACTGTAAAACATCTTTGTATGTTATCTACATACAGTTTCATGGAGCTGTCATTTATACTGCACTTCCTATTTATAGACTAATATGTTTAGATACTTTCCTGAACCTAAATTCCAAATTATAATAGTGACTCGGAACAAAAAAAAAATTAAGTTTTTAATAAGTATTTTATTATGTGAATTTTCTACCTTTTATTTTTTAGTGTCCCATGAATTCTCAGTTTTTCTTTTGAATTTTCCAACTTACAAAACATTTTTGCCCAAATTTCATATACTTTTTTTTGTATCAAGCAACAAACCAAATGGTCATTTGTCGTCCCCCATGCCTTCCATTCTGGCGCCCGGGGCACATGCCCCCTCTGTGCTGCCTTTAGTTTCAGCCCTGAATATTAATAATCAAAAAGTGCTGCAGAATGTTTACATTTAAAATAAATGTCAATATACTTAAAATCTTGGTACTTTTTGGTTAGCCAGGCACCACTAATTAGAGATCTGCACAGGTCGGGCTTGGGCCTATTTTCCTTCACTGCACTCGGGCTAGGACTGGTCTCCACTCGTTTTGGGCCGAGCTTGGGCCTAGTGATTACTCTTTATGGCCCGGTTTCGGGCCTTTCTTTTTTCCTGAAGGATCAGGCCGTGTCTTAAATTATTTTTTCCGTACAGAGCCGGGACTGGTTTCATCCTTCCTAGTCTTCACACCCCAAAATTTTCAGTCCTGGTTTTGACCCTATAAAAATCATTGCCTCGGCTTGGCCTGGTCCGTTCGAAGGTCAGTAAAATAAGACCTGGCACAAAAATCTTTGAAAAAAATGCAAATATTTTTAAATTGCCATTATTCTACAATTAAACATTAAAATTTATTATTTTTAAAGATAAGTAGATTTGTACACTTATTAAAATATGGCTAAATTAAAATATAGTGAAACGTGTGAAAAAGAACCTGCTTATGACGGAATCCTGTCTTAAACTGAAAAATATGTTGATCCATGCAAAATGAATATACTAATACGTAAGAAAAGAATATATAATATATTTACACCTGCTAAGAAGGCAAATTGTCTATAACTCATTTTTTTTCCCCTATGCAATTCCGTCTTAGAAGAAGATTTTAATGTATAGCATTTTTCTGATTTTTAACACTTCAATACATGGAATATGGATTAACAATATTAATGATAACTTAAACACATACATACAACAAATAGAGATTTATTAAAAAAATAAATATCGCAGACTGCGGCACTTCTATAAAAATAAAGATTGTAAACATGAAAAACAAAAGAGCTTAGATAGGAATTTTTGGTTAGATCTACTCCTACAAGGCAAATTTTTAACCAAATCATCGTAAAAATCAATGTTTTGTGGAAATTAACTTGGGCCGGCCTTTTAGATTTTATACCGGGACGAACTTACTTTTAAATCGGGCCGGGTCAGGCCAATATTTTTTTTTGCTCGGGCCGAACTTTTGATTTTTGTATCAGGCCAGGCCTGGAAATTTCGGCCCGTGCAGACCTCTACCAGTGATATATGTACATGTATATATATACCATATATCTGCAAATACATATTATATATATGTATATACATATGTATTTATATATGTACATATGTCACTGGCACCCGGCTAACCGAAAAGTACCAAAAACTTTAACATAAAATTATAGTTTATTTCTTCTGAAAAAAAATAGTTTGAATTAAATGTACTTTAAGATAAAATGAAGATTTTCTATACTTATATGACTGCTAAAAAGATATTTATTGCCTTTTGACAGGTATGCTAGTAGAACTTTTAATTTTTGTATCGGGCCGGGCTGAATTTTTTTTTGTATGGGTACCAATACAAAAATTAATTTGGGTGATCTATCAATGTTAACTGAATATTTTAGAAATTACCGAAAAAAAAAATCAGTTTTCAAAAACAAGCCATGGAATATAAACATTTGGGCAATTCCAAGCCAATTTACCATTTCTAGAATTTTATATTTTAGATCAAATAGGTAATATATATTTTTTCTGATAGTATTATACCTATATTTTTTATATTTGCAATGCATTTTATAAAATTTTGAATAGTCAAAATCAATAAAATTCATTATAATCGCTTCTGTTTACGTGTTTATTTGTTTGTCTGTTACATGTTAAATGTTGGTCTGTTACAGGTGAGATTACATATTTTTCATGACTATCTTATGGCAACAGTCAAATTTTGAGAAAGATATATGTTTCAGAACGCCCTCTGAATGAAAATACATTTTTATAATAATAAATTGTAAATTATTTTATAAGTAATATATCTATAAACATCAAGGTATCTGAAAAGCATGGTAATTCATGTTTGTCTGTTACATTAACATTTTTTTAACCATAATTATTTACATTAAATAATTTATTCATAATAACTATATTAATTTATCTTCTAATAAATATCATCATGCTAATGGTAGCCCTTTTTGAATTACATAATTATTATTTTTCAAATGAGATAAAGCCTTTTTTTCCGCTATGTCAATTAGTCTGTTACAATGGAATTGCCCATTTAAATAAATAAATAAGTAAAAATGTTCCAAAGCACAACAATTCATAAATATGCTTAAATGCAAAAATATGACAATTCAATAAAAGCTATAAAACTACATGCTCACATATTCTTTTATTTTTAAGAAAAATAAATAATAATAATAAATCAATTAAACATGCCACTGCTTAAGAGTCCATTGCAGACTTCTTTTCCAGCATTCAGCTCAATTTACCGCTGGATTTTTCAAAAATTACTTGCATAGTCCCTAAAATAAAGAAATAACTTTGAAATGAAGCATGTGTAAATAAATGTGTCAAATTAACATTTTAACTCGTCAGCACACACACTGGGATAAAATCTACCCCAGCTCAGAACTATTACTTAAAAATGTGCGTAAATCGTTCCGGATCATTCTGAGCTTTACAGTACCTTTCAAGCTGAAAGAGATCAAGATGTGGCCAAAAAGAATTTACCTCCGGTTGTGAGATTTTCCATTCTTTTGCTATAAAAATGTCACGTGGGAGGAAATTTACCCCACGCGTGTTATAACGTAACCCATAATGATAAGAAAATGTTAATGCAAATGTTTATGTAAAAAATATAGTGTGCAAATAATAATATAATTTTTCTTTTAAACGTTAACAACTCTTGCACATACAGTTTCTATATATCAGTTTTATATTTTTTTGTATTTTTATGGCTAAATTTGGATTGAAAAAACTTTGTATGTAATGATATGCAGAAAAAAATCTTAGTGCTAGATTTTTTTTTTTTTTTTTTTTTTTTTTTTAAATATGAAAAAACCTCTTATTTTAAGTTAAATTATTTTCTTTATTGATTTACAGTTTATTTCAAAATATAAATTTTTGCTTATAATCAAACTGGGGGGAAATTGACACAAGAAAACCCATTGGGGTAAAATTTATCCTGCGCGTGTAGTAACGTAATGGAAAGGGGCGCATGTGCTGACGGGTTAAGAACCAAGTTTTCAATAGAAATGTTTCCAATTTTTATTTAATTATTAATTAGCACTAGGATTTAATTATGATTTGAAATTGAAATATCTGAAATTAAGGAAAGTAACAGAGTTCTCTTTATGAAAGTAATCTCAAATAGATTGAGTTTTACAGAACAGAATTTAGAAAAAAAAAAAAAGATAAATTAATACATAATCTTTTTTAATAAAAAGCTACATGTTGCTGATGACTGGTTTTTTAGCTTATCGTTGCCAGAGATTAATTTCAGAAAATGAGAGATTTGAAGTTATTGAAAAAATTAATAGCTCGTAAAGTAATTGTAAGAAAATTGTTAATTCTCGACAAATACTAGATGCGCCATTTATTTTTAGTATATATATATATTAAATATAAAAAATCTGTTAGAATTTTAAATTTAAAAAAAAACAGTTTTCAGCGATGTTCTGTCACCCGGGAAGCCCGAGTTCGATTCCCTAGTATTATTTAATAATAATGTACTTGTACGAATTCAAAAACCAGCTCAGGCTAAAAGTATCAATTTCAAATTAGTTGTGTATTATATAAAGCAGGATTACAAAAAAGTCAGCTTGAAATGTTTAAAAAGTGGCTTTTACTAATTTTAGTTTTAACTGTCATTAGCTTTTACATTTTAAAGCATTTTACTTATAAACTATAATTCTTTAGATAAAATTTTTTATAGCTTAACTCGGGGGTCGATACAGGGAAAATTTGGGGTTATTTAGGGCCCCTTCACAAAAATCTATTTAATAAAATGGGCCTCTTCACAAAAATCTATTTGATAAAATGGTCCCCTTCACAAAAATCAATTTCATAAAATGGCCCCTTCACAAAAATCAATTTGATAAAACATACACTTCACAAAATTCTATAAATAATAATTCTATAAAATTCCATAAAAACTTACTATTTATTATTTATTTTGTGTTGTTTTAAAATGTGTAATTTGAACAAACAAGTTCACCAGAGAGGAAAAATTCAGCAAAAGGATTAAAAAAAAGTTTTTGTTTATAAATGCTTGGTTCAAATTCGACTAACTGGATTTCAACTTTCGTTACAAAATGTTATTTTTCACAAAAATATAATAAATTACACAAAAATAACCTTTACTTTTCACAAAATGGGCCCCAAGAAAAAAAACCTGCATCGACCCCTTAACTAATATATATATTAGGCATTTTATTGCACTAGAATTTAATAGCATTATTTATCAATATTGAAAACATCAGTATTAAAGTCACACATGCATAAGAGAAACTCATAGTGAATGTAGGGAAAAAAATTAGTAAATTTTAATACCAATTTCTTTATTTAGCTTTAAGAGGCTACTTCACTTAGGCCAAAACACCCACTCACTAAAGTTAATTCTATGGGGGAAATAATTTATGATATCTCGTTCGCATTTCAATATTTATAAATGATTTTTTTCGCATTGGATAGCTGAGGTCAATCTCTATGCACACTCCTTTATACTTTTTCGATTTTGATTACAAGTTTTTTTTATTAAGATACTTTCACTTTCAGAAATTGTTTTGAAAGCGAAAGAAAGGAGGGGGGGGGTGATCTTTTAACTGTTTTTCAAGTGTTTGAAGTTTTAAAAAAAAGAGAGAAGTGGGATATATAATATATCTGCAAGTCACTTTTTGACTCACTGTTGTAAAATCTGAGTGATGGTTCAAAAATTTTCTACGATTTCTGTGTAAAATACAAGTAAACTTTAACCCTGAAAATTATGAAAATAAAAAACAGTTAAAGGATAATAATGTTTTTAGTGTGATCATCAGAGCATCTTCTGTTTTAGCACTATCTCAAAGTAAAAATTGCTTATTTAAAAATATGTTTGTTCATTTTTCACAAAAGTTGCATTCCAAAATTATAACCCCATAAACAAGAACATTTCTGACATACAATGGTTATATAGTGCTTTGTTAAACTCTAAAACTGGTATTTGTTTACAGATATATGGCAGTTCCCACTGCCAATTTGTTACCAATTTCGTAAATAATAGTACCATGGGTGACCACACAATTGTTAAAGAAGACTTTCATTTGTTTCTGGAAATTGTGTTCAAAGAAATATTTCTGCTTGCTACAAACAAACAACTAAATTTTGTATTGTGCTATTCGCCCCATTCACTTTTATTCAAAAAGTAACGTGTTACACAAAACTAAGAAAATAATTAGCAGCTACAGTAATTTCACTATTTTTGATCACAAGTTATTTTATATTCAAATTGCAGAGTTTCCTGTAGGCAGTTTCAGGAAGGTGCTGCACCCTGGCTGCCCTTTGGTTTAAAAAACATCCCCCTTCTTGCCCCTCATCAAAAAATTACTGCTCTTCTTGCCCTTCAACCAAGAAAATTAAGCCTTTACAGTTTTGTAAAAAAAAATTATTTGCATAGTAAAAATTGACACATTGTTCAAATTCGATAGGAGTGTTGTAACATTTAAATATCAAAAGTGCATTTAAAATTGAAAGAATGAATTTAAAAAATATAAAAAGTGCTCATATGGATCTAAAAAATACCCTTCAGAGTCAAAAATGTGCCCTTTTCCAACTACCAGCACTCTACGCTTTTCTAAAACTGTGAGAAAATCTGACATTGTCATCTAAGTTAAAACATATTAACTGTTACGTTTAGAAGTATGTTTTTCTTTTTAAGTGACAATAATTTTAAAGTGGTTAAAAATGTATTAATTTGTTAAGATTTAATAAATATTATTAAAATGTTTAGCAAATACATACATATATATTGTATATATATTTGAATATATACATTTGCTTTAATTAATATATATCAATATTAGAGTTTAATCTAGGAAAAAGAGATTTGTAGCTTTTTGGCTAATTGCAGCCAATAACTGTTAGCCAAATAAAAATAGCTTTAGCCAAGAAAAAAAACTTTTATTTATATAAAATTTCTATATAAATGAGCATTATTTGTAATTATACAATATACAAACAGTACACCACTCTGTATGATTGACCCTCTCGAGATTTGGCCATACATGACACATCAAATGCTTTTTTAAATGGAAATTCTTTTCAACTTCTACTTCCCCTTCCAAATTAATCATCCTCAAGTTACTTAAATTTTTGATTGTCAGTCTATTTCTCAAGTCAGGTTTTGTTATATTCAGGAGACTCAATCCCCTTTCACAATCTGCTGTAGACAACAGAATTGTTGCTACAAAGTCATACAAAGAAGTCACATTGGGAAACATGTCAGTAATGCCCTTTTTATGGAAAAAGAATACAATCAGCTGGTTCCATTTCTTTACCCCTTGAAGCCAGAACCTGCCGAAACAACTTCCATTCATGAACCGTTTTGGTTTCATTTCCTAAGTTGAGATCATCAACAAAAAATAAACAAACTCTTTTAATTTCCTCAATACTTATTTAATGCAAATGACATCATACTATTTGTAAGATGCTTGCACAGAGAGGACGAGACAAATTTTGAAGTGAGTTGCCGGGACAGAGGCGGTTGGAGATTTTTTTTTTCACGCGGCAGCTGCAGGTTTACGAAAGGCAGGAACAACAAAATGCAAATGATACACATTTTTTTGGCTGTTGCTATTTGGCTAATTCACTAAATGCTTTGGGTGCAAAAGATGCTTTCAGTTAGCTTTTTGGCTATTTGGCTAGCTCTAGATTAAACCCTAAATATGCATTAAAATCTATGTAAAGAAATAAGTATTTCTAAAGTAATGGGAATTAATTGTAAAAGAAAAAAGAGGGGGGGGGGCATTTTTTAATTGCTTTTAAAGTGTTTTAAGTTAAAAAGAATGAGGGAAAAACATATTTTTGGTTTTTTAAGTGTTTGAAGTTAAAAAAAAAAAAAAAAAAAAAAAAAAAAGGAGTTCAAACTGGAGTTGTAAGTAAATCTTCATTTTCACACAGAAAATTTAATCTAAACTTGAAAATTCTCAGAAAGTACTCAAAGTGGTTGTATTTTCTTTAATAATTTATCAAACTGTTAAATACAAATCACTACTGTTGCGTTTACACTACCATCTCTATTAACATTTACCATTAAGCCTACATGAATAATTAGGTCTCATATACACTACGCTTTTACACAAGAAAATATAAGTATATAAACGGAAGTTATAAAGAATAGAATTACAAATGAAAAAGATAATTCTTACCTTTATTGACATCAGATTACTATTTATTAATCAGATTCCGAAAAGCCGATCACGTTTCTTCATTCACCAAAAAGCAAAATAAACTTGTCTCCTTGTCTGGTAGGTAGGTTGGTTGATACGTTAGCGTAGCGTGCAGAGGAAGGAAGCCAAGGAAGAAAGTCAATTTGCGGATGTACGTTCTATGACATTCGCCGGCTTCTTTGTGGACAATGTATTCAGACGGTCCGTTGTCAACTATCTTCCGGATATTCACTGGATAGTTTTATAGGATATGACAACTACAGGATTTTCAGGATCATTATAGATCGTCCGAAGGACGATTGTGGTTGTCTGGGTGATTACCTCCGGGTCAAACGTCTACCAGTTAAAACGAATATATAATTTTTACTTAATTAATGACAAAAATTCTTCCTCGATAAGGCGTTTAAATAAAGAGAAAATCTCTATTGAAATTTACTCGTAGAAGTTTTCCCCCACGGTAATCACTCCCTGCAGAACCGGTTGCAGTTGATGCTTCATCATTTTGAGTATATGTCAATACTTTATTCATAATTTATTCATAGTTCCATGACACACACACACACACTCACACACACACACACACACATATATATATATATATATATACCTTTTAATGAATACAGCATAAACAAAGTAATTTCATATAATACTTCACAACACATATACAAACAAAATAATTACAACTTACTATACATACACTACATATTACATTACATCCTAAATAGACAACACTAATAACTCAGCTGCTGCTGCTCATTGTTACTTTTATTAATATTATCACAAGCACTGTTGATGACGTATCTTCCTGGAGTGCATAAAATGTATAAATAGTCAGTGCATTTTTAGATAGATAATCGTCTTGTTCAATCAACATTTCTAATCTAAGCAAAATAAGTAAATATTTCCTGTTCTTTGAAGATGCCTTCGTGACAAAATACATGTAAAAGTAACTCAAATATAGCTTGCAATGACTCCACATCTAATTAACTTTTGGATATGAAATTTTAAACGCACATTAAAAGAGACATATTCTAACAGTTAAATGTTCTCAATAAGAGTTCTAGATCTATATCCAGGTCTCGAAATCAAAAATTTCGGCTTAGCTTTATGTTGCATATGTCATAGAACCTCGCTTCGTGAAGAGCTTCTTCTTGCAACTGTTGTAGAAATGTACCGCCAAAATAATTTTAAAAAAATACCGGTGGAGCTGTCCAAGGCCTGAGATGCATATAAAGGTTTTTAAGTTGTATTGAACTTTAATGATTTTGTAAAAAATTAACTTACTTTATATGCGTGCGCAGGATTTCTTATAACTGAATTATCGCAGTGTGTTTTTATTGAGTAAAGATGTTATATGTGTTTAAAATGGCCTATACACTGGATAAAAAGTATAACAATTAGTTCTTGAAAAAACAGTTCTTTAAAAATAAAAATAGTGAAAATTTCTAAATTTCTTGCCTGATAAACACAATGGTAGGCCATTTTGTGCATCTATAACGTTTAGAGGTTTACACAAATATATCTTGAGACAAAAAAATTTTAAGTTCTATTCAGCCATTTGTTACAAACTATGTGAGAAATGAATGAAATCACCATTTTGTGAAAATTAACTATAACGATAATATAGCCCTTGATCATATAACAATCTCAAACTGTTTTAAAAATAACATCCATTTTACCGAATTGTTACATGGGGTTTCTTTTAAAATGCTCCTAAAGAATGACATTTTAATATAAGCTATTAAAAAAATCAGATTTATTTACAGTTAACATACCTGACTAGTATCACATAAATCATGTAGACAAATAAAGAATATAATGATACTTAATATCTCAAAAATTCAAAATATTCATTTTCGTATATCGTAGGAAGCATATAAATATTTCATTAATAATCTTAAATTGAGTGTCTAAATGTCGTGTAGATGATGACGTAACATGATTTTGAATCAAAATTCCGGGAAATGTACGGGGGGGATGCAAAATTACAAGTACTATTAAAACTAGACATTGTGGGAATTTTACTCAAGTTTTATAAAAAATATTTCATACCAGAATTTTTATGTAAAACTATCTAACTGTACGTTAAACTTACCTCGGTATGATTTATATTTTATTTATTTTATAAATAAATTCTGGTTCAAATAGATATTTTTATCATTTAGAACCGGTAAGTGACCGTTTGTTGGTAGGTTTAAAACACATTGACGACCGGGAACGAGAATTCTCATGTTTATTTTACCCAAACAGCATTGACTAAGAGCAGAGGTGCCAAGCTCTCATTAATATTCCGTAATATGTGGGTTAATTTGACCCACAGGTCCACTTAATCTAATAAATTCCAGCTTTAACACGTTTCGCACTAGAAATTCTTTTAACACATTGACGGACAGTAGGAACAAGTGAAGTTCGAAAATTGACACTATATGTTTTTTGTAATTTTTAGAATATTAGATGTATAGTTTTACTCTTTCTGCTTAACCCTTTTTATCCTGACGGTACTTATAAGTACCACTTTAATAAAACACCTATATATTCGTAATATGACCGTTTTTCCTAACGGTATTCACAATGGCACAAAGAGTATTTCTGACAGCAGGCATGAGATGGCAAATTCAAGCACATATCCTCTTTCTTTGCCTTGTAGGGATTTTACATTTGCCACGCTACATTCGAAATCCATTTTGCAATAGAATTGACATGCATGTTGCTCTTCATTTGAGTAATTTTAGTGGTTTATTACCGGTTATTTAATACTATTATTTTTTATTGTTTTCTATACTCTACAGGTGAACATTTCCGATATTTTATTTGAAGTTTACAATTTGAAATTTACTAGTTTATTTTATATCATAGGATAAAAAAAATTATGGTGGTTACAGTTGCATAATTAACCACTAAAACACTATAAAAATTATTTTCCTCTTTCCTATGTTTATTCTGCACCAAAACGTATCCAATGATGCAAAAATACAATTAAAATGTATCTGGAAAATTAATTCAGGATATAAAGGATTAAATAAACTTAATTTTGATTAATTCAGCACCTTTAATTAGGTTGCACTACTCCCTTCACAACCACGTTAGGGTACTAAATACCAGTATATTCTTATAGAAAAATTTGTGTTTATTATTCGATCAAATAATCCATTTGAATTTTTCTATAAGAATATACTGGTAATTATCACTTTTTTACTGTATTTTTCCCTGACCACTAGCCACCCTGCACGTGCATACTGAAGCTGCAACTCGTATAACAGGTGGAAAACGAACTTCAACCTAAAAAATTGTTTCCAAAACATGACACTGGGCTTCTACTTGTACGCCGGTAAATGCACATTTGTGCTGCTATAGCCGCAGTGTCTAAAAACGACCGTTTCGTTTTGGGCGGCTATAACCGTCACGCCACATTGTGAACTTCCCTTTGGTGGCTATAGCCGCAAGTGTCCGTCAACGTGTTAAGAAATGAAACTAAATAAATTCCATGTACAAATCTGAAATTAAATCAATAAAGATTTATCCAATAATTTTTCTGGTTTGAAGCGTTGTTAAACTGTATAAGATTAAACCACATATTACGGAAGATAAGCTTAGTGGGAACTTGACACCTCTGACTAAGAACATTGCTTTTACATTATAGAAAATGCATTTATATCATGTTATCCATATATATATTTTTTATGTTATAAAAAAATTATGTTATATTCGTACATTCAAAAATGCTTACTAATGCATAAACTTGAAAAACCTATGTAGGAAACCAATTTACAAAAGCCTGTCAGGCGAGGGCAGTGCTTCTACTGTTTTAAAATGCATATTTCATACAAAATTGCAGGTCGCTAATGCATTAAGTGAGTAATCTTAACTTTAGATTCTAAAAAGCAGTTCAGTTGTACTAAATGTATTAAAGAACTGAAAGAACTTGCCAGAAGACAGTTTGTACCGCCATTTGCCATTAAAGGAATATGTGTTACTAAGTACTTCAATATATCCCCAGCTAATTTTGCATCAACGCCATTCTCAAAATAAATACCCATGCTGAAATTAAATGCCTAGATAAAACTTATTTACAAGGTGAATACACTCCTTAGATATTTCAGATACGATTTATTTAATCATTTTCTAAATCATAGGATTTAAATTAACCTTTTTACAATTAATGGTTATTATTATTATTATGAGATTATTTCACAAAAAAATAAGTATCAGAATTTTTGTTTAACAAATGAAATTAAATAAATTCCACATAGAAACCTAGAATTCAATAAGGATTTATCAAATAAATTTTCTTGTTCAAAACGTTGTTAAACTGGGTGAAATCAAGCCACATATTGCGGTAGATTAGAGGGAGCTTAGCATCTCTGCGTACATGTCTCGGCATTTAGTCCAAGGGTTAATGGATTAGAACGGCCACAAATATTGGAGATGATTATTATAAATTTTATTATCCCAGTATTTGAATTTCTTTTTATGTTTCGATATTTTTGGGGAGCCTCTTTTTGTACTTCGGCTGTATATTTTAATATTATCCATACACAACACCTAGAATTATTGTCCTCAAATTTTTTTAGTATGAATATAGGTTTATTACTTCCCTTTTCAGATTATATTGTAAAATAGATGTAATATTTGCAATTGACTTAATAACAATAAATTTTAATTTATAAATTATATTTCAGCATATTAAAATATGTGAACATCGTTTTTATTTGAATACGTTTTATTACGCATGTAGGAATGAAAGCGCTGCGCCACAAACGGCCAAATGTCACCACTAAATTTTAATATTATTCTTATATTTCATTTATTTAAAATCATCTATATATTTAAAACGCTAAGCGTTTTGTTTCGACAATCCGAGAGAACAAACTACTACATCAAATTACATCATTCTTTTTTTAAATGAAAGATATTTGGTCACAGATATGTTATCGTACATTCGTTTGTTCGAAAATTTAATTAATTAGCCGTAATCTTAAATTAAAATTTTACTTCTGCTTATGACGTCATAAAGTCGGCAATCGGATTAACGCCCACTGTTGCGACGTACAGAGTTTATTTTCTGAACTCAATGATTGCGAACATAAAAAATAAATATTAAATATTAAAAGCACGTGACTTTTAGGCCGAATTTTTTAATTTGTAAGTTAAAATATAGTTAAAATGTTTAAGTATTTCGGTAAAAATATTTATCCGTGTCTTTTATAAGCAAATAAAAATTCATATTTGCTGTGACGTCACGGAAATATTGTCCATTGGGTTCATTTTATCATTAAGCATTATAACTTTGTTGATGCCATTTTTTTCATTACAATTAAATGCAAAATATATTTTTATTTGTATGCATGGTGCTTAAGCATAAATGTACGTGTGAAAAGTTTGTACCGGTGAAAATGACGTTATGCTTAGCTTGAAACGCATTTTAACATTGATAAAACTAAAAAGAAAAATTTATATGATTGTATCAACATGGCGTAATATTAACTGATATTTCAATTTTTAATTTTAAAGATTAGAACTGGAGCCTTTATTGGTTGCTTCATCTTGATTGCATACCTTGATTACATGTTACCAATTACTTTTTTTAAATTATAGGATTAAGTTATAGGAATTATAGGATTTAAATTATTAAGATTTCCTTTTTTAATACAAAAATTCACAAAAGTAAAGAATTTCAGGAAAAAAACCCCTTGAAATAATGATTGTATTTTTAGCTAGAATAAACAATGTAAGGCTATTATTTTATAGGAATTATTTTGGTAGGTTTGTTATAAGTTCATTTAACAGTTCCTTATTAGCGGCAAAGTCTTATTTCTTTCACTGTGAATTTTTCTTTCGATGTCAAAAAATGGTAGTCTACGTTTGGACGCCAACCAAAACACAGTGGCAATATTTAGAAATGTATAACGTTGTGACAACAAACGGCACTATCGCTTTAGCTTTCATCGCGCTTACATCACTTCTAAATACTAAAAAATTATTTTTTTACTACATTTTACATCTTACATCCTCAATTAGAAAAAAAATTAGCTTTCGATTGAAATTTATTTGAAATCTGCCGCTTAATTTAACGACTTTTTAAATAATTTTCAAGCATGAAATATTTTTCAATTTTATCTCAACAATGACCATCCGTTTGCTTTAATAATGTAAAATAGCCCCTTGGATAGTTGCAACAATTGAAAATAGGTATCCCTAACCTTCATGAAAAGTGAAAAAAAAATTATAATAAAAACCTGATAAATCGTAAGATCAGATTATCCATAAGATAGAGTATTTTGGCGCTAATATAAAATCTGTCAAAAGAAAAAAAAACTATTTTTAGTTTGTTTAACATAAAATTGATATGTTGAATTCGTTGATGTATATGTTGAATCAGAATATGCTAGGAACTGTTATTTATTATTTTTTTAAAGATCCATTGGATATTTAACTGTATAAGAGACCGACTGTGATGGAAAAGGAATAATCATCCTGATTATGTAAAGGGATAGAAGAAACCATACAAATAAATTACAATTGAAAACATTAAAATTCTCCCTCATCTGCTTATTAATTTAATATTTTAAACAAAATTTCTTCATTTTTACATAAAAATTGATTAGCTTAAAACAATGGATGCGTTTTAGAAGATATGGATTTGAAACGAACAATGATTAAAGAGGACATTTTAAAACTTTTAATTTAAACATTTTAAAACTTTTTTTAACGTCGAATTTCAACGGTGCCTTTGGGCAGATGCAATACATATGCGCATAGGAGCTCAATCGATTGCATTATCACAGGGGGGGGGTGCTTATACTATGTTCTTTTATTTACTGAATATGAGATGAAAGTAGGAAATTTGTATGATACTTTATGATAGGACTATTTGTATGATACTTTATAAGTCCATAAACCTTTTTTTTTTTTTTTTTTTTTTTTTGTGGGGAATATGGTGGTAATGTCAAACTGATTTGCATTACACATTTGTTTACGGAGTGTTCATTTGGAGTTTGCATCGGAAATAGCATTTCACTGGGGGGGGGGTAAAATTAGTATTTTTTTCGTCACGTTTTGACGGGTTTCATCTAGTTTCTATTTAAAATGCTTATTTAATATATTTTTTTCTAAAAACACTTCTCGTATTTATTTCTCTCCAAAAACCTTTTTTATTTCTCAACTTATAAAAAGCCGAATTCATTCTATTTAGAATAATTATTTATACCATTTTCGTTTTCTTATTTTTTATTTCAAAAGCAGAATCGCGCGTTTTTTTCTCACCGGGTCTTAGCACTCAAAATTCTGCTACTTTACGTAAAGAGTTCCAACATAACCATGCTCTCGGATTAGTTAATTCCTATCACCGCAATAGCGTAAGAAAACCTGCGCGTTGGACTAAAACGTATCGTAATTTCGCGCGTATGCGCCGCTTCTGAGTTAAGTCTTTTCAGACCGGAAATTTTATTGAAAATAAGAAGTCAAATACGTGCTAAGCAGAATTAAGTCATATTTTATTTAAAATAATGTCTGGTAGGAAATCGAATTGCCTGAAAGTGCGGTAATGCATGAGTCTGGGAGAATATACATGTATTACATACACACACTGTAAAGTAAAAATTATATTTACAGCGTGATAAAAAAAAAATACATTTCTGTTGTTGTACATAGTATGCTAAAAAATAATATCGGGTTCATAAACAGTTACTTTTAAAGGAATGTAAGCTGCATACAAGTGATTATTATTTGAGTTTTTCATATTATACATTTCTGAAAATAATGACTCGCAGGCGTAGATAGGTGTGAAAATTGTCAAAAGGGCAAATTTCATATCAAGTCGCCAGAATTTCCCCATTGGCATTCTTGGTTATATTGCCTGGTAATCTAAGTTGCATTTCAATTTTTTTTTCAATTTCAGAGTGAAACTTAAACTAAAAATTACACAAACTTAATCTGTATAAATGTGCGTAATTCTATTTTATTTTGAATTCGAACACCAATCTACGCATATCGAAAATATGCTGTTCCGTGCTACTGATGGCACGCTTGCGATAAGTTCTTCATCCCCGTACTAGATAATATTTTATTGCATTTAATATTGTTCTATTTAACCAAAATTATTAATAAAAAATATGTTTGTCCGTGTGGCTGTTGACGACGATTAGGGAAATCTATCACACGTTGAGGTCTGCAAATTTGTATACGGATGGACAAAGACGAGTCCGAATGCACCCGAGAATCAGATTTTCCATTATTTGACAAATAGCCAAGATATTAAAAAATCCTCAATGAACGCAAATGAACCGGGTCCCCTATGCAGTTACAGAAAAAAAATGTGTACGTTTTTCACGACATCTTCCTGGTTCAATGATATCTTTTATTTAAAAGATATTTTTCGTTACTATTTCAGAAAAAAATATTTTCTGAAGGTCGTTTCTCCTTTTCTGTTTTTTCTGCTGTTTTAAATTGTGTTCCGCGGGGACCCGGATGGAAATACTATATATATATATATATATATATATATATATATATATATATATATGTATACATATAGCAAATTATTTTATGCTCTCAACGATACATTTCATTAACCCCTTGAAGGGCAAGCACGTGGTCTAAAAATGCTAAATTTTGCGATGTTTTGACACCAGTAATTTTAAATAATGAATTTTTACTTTATCAGTCTGCAAAAAATAATAATAAATATTTTTATTAAATAATACTGGTGGCAAAGTTATATATTAAAAAGTGGTATATATTATATACCGGTGCCTCTCAAGGGGTTAAAAAAAAGATGGATAATGTTTATTATATCAAAAAAAAAAAAACTGGAAATAGTTTATATTCTTTTCCGTTCTTTTTCTTCAGTTTGCAATTCCAATTTCTATCCGTGTACCGTGTATCTCGGACGCAAACACACACACAAAAAACCTTGAGTAAGTGAAATCTACTATATATATAAAATACAAAATGAAATTACGTTCCGAGTGCTTATAACTCGAGCTATGCTGAATGTATTTTAATAGCACTTACACTGTTAGATAGATAATTTTTCAGGGAAGGTTTTACAAAGAATTTTAGTACATAATATGTCGTTCTATGTAGATTAGTTGTACAATTAGTGTGGACACATCTGGTATTTTGGACGAAATGCCATTGGTCAGATAATGTCATAAAACGAAAAAAATTAAACGTGAAAGGGAATATTCGTAATGCTTAAAAAAATATTCAATGTAATATTGTGATTGAAACACTATTTGGAGATTTATCTTTTGCGTTTGGTTACGAAAAATGTATATGAAAATTACATTAGATAAAATCTGACTAACAATTTTGTTTATATATATTTTTTTTATTTAATTTTTCTTTTTTTCTAACTCCTCCATCATGTGACTTACAGAAGAAACTAGCAGACGTTTTATAAAAAATGACTGTGCTTGTGAGTTACATGTTATTTGTTTATTTACGATTTTGATTTTAGTTTTGTCGCCAAACAAATTGATTTTATGCCAAAAAGGCATAAGCGTGACATCGGTTCGAGCAATGTCCATAATAACGGTGTTTTTCAACGTGTACGACAGCATTTTTGGAGTAATTTTTTATTCAAATGTAAATTATATAAATAGCAGTTAATGTTATAAAAATGCTGTCAAATATTTAAATTGTAATGCAAATGTCTACACCATAAAAATCATTTTTTCACCATTAATTTTTTTAAGCTTCTTTACATATATTTTCTTATTTTTGAAGGCTTTTAAAAGAAATTAGACTAATCTTCCGTGTATGTAAGCTCATTTCATAGAGTCACCTATCGGCTATCTGCGATCAGGTTTTATTGTAACTAATAAATGAGATGATAATCTGGCGTGCTTGACTGATGTTGTTTGCAAATACTTTTAATCCTTATCATTTTATATAAGTTTAAACCTCCATCTAAAAAATATTAGACTGCAGTGCGAAATCTTCACAAGGGTCCACTGGTAGGGTTTATTTAGATAACAGACTGAAGAATAGTGTAATCTTGAAAATAAAAGAAATAGCAAGCCTATTTATTTTTCTATCTTATTACGCTCATTAGAGAAATGCAAAAATCTTTGGCCCAAGTATTCACCAAAATGTTTATTTCTAAAAATTTTGCATAACTAACTTAATTTATACTTCTCAAGAAGTTTTGATGGTTAAAGATCAATAATTCAGTCAACAGTAATTTGAAATTATTTAATGGAACGTAGTTTGGCGCGCAATCAACATCGTTTTGCAGAGCATAATGGTACATTTGTAACCGTATCGTTTCAAACACTTCTAATGTTTGACTTCAAATTTGGCTGTCGATCCGATTACGGAAGATTAGGAAGAGATTATTTGATGCAAAGTAGTGGAATATTATTCTATCAGAATCAGTTATCGAGATTTTTACCTGGCTAATGGTTACATCGTTACAACTGGTACATAAAATGAAAGTGAAAATGACGTTATTTTAATTTTATTCAAAAAAAATGCAGCTTTAAAAGTCCGCTTTCTTATGATTCACATTTCTTTAATGAAAATGAAACACTGTTCGTTGTGTGCAAATAATTTATTACAGTTTTGACTGTGTTTGATCTACTGGAATCCAAAGATAGAAAACTATAGTAGACCTGCCAGAAGATTACGTATATGACGAAATATAATGTAACGTAGTGTGAGATTATCATAGTTGCCAATCTCCCAATTTTTTTCATACCAGTATTTTTATGTAAAAATCTTTGTTTTCTTTAATCGTACAATTTCTGCCATTATATAAAGCAAAAATGTTTGTAAGATTTGACTGGTATTAAAAAAATCGGGAGGTTCGTAACTATGGATTATATATAAGCTACCAGAACCACACATAGCACCAAGCTAAGAGGCCCATAGTTCAAGATTTAACAATCGAAAATGCATAACCCGAACATTATTTAAGTTCAATGAACAATCTCTGTAATAATTGTAACGCTCACTTTTTTAATAGTATGGCGAGTAGAGAACATTTTAATTTCTGTTTGTCATAACGGTCACATTTCTCTATTAAACTCTACTATAAATGATCAAATCAAAGAGTTGATTCTTAATAGCCCGAATTTTGTCTACGCATAAGACAACATAATAGCGCAATGGCGCTCGCATTGTACTCAGCAATGCGGAAGGACTTTCCAAGTGAAGGTCAATATTACTTTAAAATTCAAGTTTGAATTCACCATTTCGTTTGATTGAAGGTTCACTTGGAAAATGGACCAGCACAGCGGGCATAGCCTGCTAGTAAAAATATAAAAAATACCCACTTATAACAAATTCTATTCTGCTCTCAACGATACATTTTGTGAAAAAATATAAATATTTAATATTTAAGAAAAAAAGTGTCTGTATGTTGCTATCATTTCTCGGATTAAGAAACCTGCGCCAGATTTTTTCTTTATTTTTCGTGTTGAAGGGATCGTATTTTTTTCAAGTCTCGCGTCTTTAAAAAAAAATTATAGAACTCAGAAAAATGCGCGTTAAAACTCCAAAATTTAATAACTCCACAGTTAATTGTAATTTCGTCCCCCGGAACTTTACACTGCCCACCTCATAACTTCACAAATCCCTGGGAGAAAAATGTCTTAATTCAGCACTGATATTATGCATATTTCAGATTATTATTCCGAACCCAGGCAATACCAGGCGGGTTAGCTAATATATATATATATATATATATATATATATATATATATATATATATATATATATATATATATATATATATATATAGAAAACCTGCCATCTAGTTACAGTAATTTCTTGCGGTTTGCTAGTTTTATAGTGGGAAAAAAAAAACTTAAATCGACATAGGCTTAGGCCTTCCAATTATCAGCGAAAAGTAGCCACTCAACCCTTTCAGGCACAAAGTACTCCGGTTACTAAAATGTTGAAATGATTGACTGACACCTGAGTTTAAGGAAAAATTTAATTAAAAATAATTAAAAGTTGTTGCTTCATGTACATTATGAAATACAAACATTTATTTCAAAATTCTGATGTGGTTGTGGCATTTGGGCATAACAATTGTTTGGGACAAATTTAACCCACCACGCCTGAAAGTATTAAGCTACAGCGCCTAGAATAGATAGTGTGGAAAACGGATACAAAATAGTACTAAAAAATTGAATTCGATAAATGCAGAACGATGCTGAAAAGATAACGATGCGATCGTTAGCGACATCTTCTAGCAGTGGCGTAGACAGGGTGGAGCTCCAGATGATTTGGATACCACTAATTTCATAAAAATATTTTTGCCTTATCTAATCGGGAAATTTTCTGCGCTATCGAAGGCGAAGAAAACATTATAATATTACTGGTTCCCAGAGCATTTGGACCCCCCCCCCCTCTGTCTACGCCACTGTCTGCTAGCTCTTTTCAACGCAAACATTGTATAAGAATCGAACAGAGAAAATGCTTCAGCTGGTGGTAAATATTTTAAATAATTAAATTATACCCTATTTCCTTTGACTTGGACAGTGATTTTCATAAGCTTTGAAAATATTAATGATATTGATCATGGCCAAAAAACGTGATACGTATTCTTTTGTGCCTGGTTGCAGTACTCGATACAAGACAGCAAACTAGAAACTATCCCTATTTAGCATACTAAAGGATGAATCTCCGCTAGAAGGGTGAAAAATATTAATTCCCTGAGTTGATAAAAAACTAACTTCAAAATCAGTTACATCTGAAATAGACACTTACAAAAGATTTTATTAACAGAAATTATGTTCATGTTGTCAATAGTGAAACGGTTACTTTTGCTAGAGGTAAATCTATTTTTAAAGCAGATGCCACTGCGATCGCCCTATTATTGTACCGCATCGTTGTACGTTTATCGGCTACAATTTTTAGCACTTTTTAAAGCATTACCAGTTTGGTTTTTTTTAATTCCGAAATTTCGCATTCATACCAGAAATTTTCTATATTGTTCTTTTGCTTACTTAAAGGCAGATATTTCGCGACTTCTTAAAGTGAAAATTCTTGTTTCAGAATTTCCGGTTTGAATTCAAAAATTTTGAATTAAAAAAACGGTAAAACCATTTTCCACTCTATGTATTCTAGGCGCTGTAGTTATTCTTCATATTCAGGATTTGTTCTATCGTAGCTTCAGTATTTGGATGCTGATGCATCCATTGTACTAACTAGGAAGCTTCGGCCAATAGCCCGTGAGTATCAATTTACCCCTATTTCAGAAAAGGAATGTTTGCCTTATTTAAATACAAAAACTTTGCAATTAAATAATCCAAAGATTGCTTTTCGGAATTTCTGTTGGCAAGTAATTTTCAGCAGTGGCGTAGCTACACATTCAGCGCCCTGGAGCAAATAAAATTGGTACGCCCCTTGCCACTATGAAAACACTTCTGCTAGCTCTGTTTGAGGTTTAAACTCGTATATTATATTCTTATTTATATTTAAAACCCCGTTTTTTATTTAAAAAATAAAGTATTTTCATAATGAAATATTTGACGAAATAAATACAAATAAAATATTAAAATAAACTATAATTGTTTAAGTTCGGACTACCTACTGATTTTTACGACGAATTGAGCAGTATTTCCGATTTAAATGGTCCCATGGTCGCAGTGCAATCTACCACTAACTTCTGTTGTTCCTTTCAAGGCTTTTGAAGCAATATAGAATGCTAATAAAGAAACACACTATTGTCGAGATATTTTTAAGACGCGTTTTTTCCGTTTTCAGTACCGAAAGCTCTGAAAATTCATAAAATTCGAGTTATTATAACTCGGTAAGTTTTGATCGTACAAAAAATGAAAGTTTTGTTTTACTTGTTAGTGAATATAGGAAATTTTACTAAATTAATAGTTTTACTAAATATAGAACTTAGCAACAGTAAAAAAAAAAAAAAAAAAAAAAAAAAAAAAGTTCGTAATCTTTAAAAAAAATAACTACTTTGATATAGAGGATTTTAATAGGATCATAGTTGCCAACCTCCCGATTTTTTTCATACCAATATTTTTATGTAAAAATATTTGTTTTCTTTAATCGTACAATTTCTGAAATTTAATAAAGAGAAAATTTCTGTTAGATTTTACTGGTATTCAAAAAATCGGGGCGTATCTATCCTACAAACAGGGGCGTAGCTACCGTGGAGCAGTTCGCTCCAACTGCTCCACGGTAGCTACGCCACTGATTTTCAGGCAAAAATGTTGTTCAAAATTAAGAATCGTCAACTATGTGGCCATCAATAACTTTTCGTGTCCCCACAAGACTATTATAAATTTCTACAGATGACTACATTTTTGTTCTCATGAAAAAGTGTTGCTTTTGAGTGAATTAAATAGTCTTTTATGGGTATAATGCTTTTTATAATATATGCTGTGAATAAAATATTGAAAGATGCATTTGACACATGATAAATCAAGATTTTGGACATCATTTCAATTTTTATATCATTGGTATACGTAAAGAAGCTTGTTCTCTTTTGCAATACAAAAATGTATTCATCTACATACATACAGTTCTAAGATTATGTAAGCTCATTTAGTGTCAAACACACTCACATATAATAAGTATGCGAGTTCAGGGTTCGAACGCGGTTACCACAATTTTTAATATAATTTTTTATTTAATATTTAAATAGCAGAAATAGTACACACCTCGTTTAATTGCAGGATTTGTAATACAGGGTAATTAAAAAATATGTATGGTATTTAAAAAAAAATATACTTTCAAAACTATTACACATATTGTAATAAGTGATATATGAAAATAAAGAAAAACATTCCAAGTTTTTTTAGACGTCGCTCAACGGTGGATTGGATGAGCGTGTAATGATGATTTACCTTTATTCACATTGCCATCAAGAGGCACTCTCACGACTAAACCAGTGATCAGAGAAAAAATTCTTAATACATATAATGTAGGAAATTTTATTCTCTTTAATTTGTGTATTACCGACTTTTACGTAAAAGGCATAGTTTTAGAGTTATTTTGAAAAAAAAAAAAAAAAAAAAAAAAAAAAACGTGTTTTCCGGGAAAAATTTTGTTGGCTAGCCTCAGATGCGTGCGCAGCAATCCAAAAAACACAAAGGCACTAAATATCAAAGGCTACACCAAAGCTTTCTTTTATTTGTCGTTTTTGAGCAGTGCCCGGACTAGAGTTTGATTACGTTTGTCGGGTTACGAAAGGTTCTAGCATCGAGCATTTGTAACTGAATAAAACTTTGAATGTTTTTCTTTATTCTCATATATCACCTATTATAATATAAATGAATTAATAATGAAAATATAAATTTTTATAATACTGTACATCACTTTTAATAACCCTGAACTTTTCTGCATTTAAATGGGACAAAAATTCAATTAAAAATTTGTTGTAAAAGCGTACGTACACCTGGAGTTAAGGAAAGGTGCGACGGCAACCACGAATACGACTAAATAAAGAAGGATAATACCCGCTGTAAGTGTTTCTGTAGCTCTTTCTGTTATATTCCAGCGGCCAAAACAGCCAGCCTTGTTACTCGAACTTTTGAGAAAAAACTATGGAAAAGCGTATGGCTCTTTTGAGAAAATAATTTTATTTAATTCTTTTTAACATTTTACCGGTGCGAGTCTAATTATTCGAAAACATATAGATATATTAAATAGCTATCATAATCATAGATATTATTTATGAAAACGAGTCCTCATGAATTTCAGCACATTAATTGTTATTGTTATAGTGTCACTGTTATCGTATTCACTTAACTTTGCATTTTTATAAAGCAAGTCCTCAATATGTCTATCGCAATGAAACGAAATTTTCTAATAACAGTGCATAAAAAATTCTAGCTTTTTTTTTTAAACTTCCACGCATACTAAAATTTAAATATCTCTGCAGTAATCGAAGAATAACATGTCTATCAGTAATGATGTATTTTTATTATTTTACAATGAAGGCTTTTTTGCTCGTTTTTGAAAAGTATTAAACACAGCAATGCTCACGTCCACGTGAATAGATATTAACACATAGTATGCATGAAACGTAAACACATATAAGAAATGTCTCAAGACTGATAGACCTAATGTAATTATGTACCCGTGAGAAGACACTGTTGGTTACCTTGAGACACCAAAACCTGTGCACAAGAGAGGGTTCTATGTCATGCATGCTTTAGAAAATCTCATTTGTTTCTAATCGTCTTTGTTTTTAAAGAAAAAAATAAAACAATTGCTATTTTATTTTAAATGCTAAGACTAAAAAATGTCAGACTTTCTTAATCATTTACTTCACGCGCAACAGTTACCGCACACTGACATCTACAGAGATTCTTGTTCTACTTCATGATCTAAAGAAAAGTGAAAAGCGACATATTCGGGAAATGTAATGTCGGAAAATACACGGAGGCGTGTCTGACACTTTTTCACATAAATTATCATTTTACTTAAAAGGATTAAATCCTAAAGTTATAAAATAAACATTTTTATGTTTAACCATAATTTTTTTTCCAACACATGATATCAATATCTTTAAATATGAAAATTATGTTTTTTTTTAATTTGATGCTGCTATATTGAGATTAAAAAAATGTTGGTTAAATAAAATAAAAAAATATTTACATTCTAAGTTTGGGCTTTAAACAGAAACATAATTATTTTAATAAGTGTCAGACACTCCCACGCCCGCTCCCATAGAGTTGGCCACCTGTCAAAGTAATTTAAATCGATATTAAAATCGATAGTTACTTCATGATATTCATGTACTAGCACCTCATTTTTCTTTTTATCACAGAAAAAAAAAAATCCTCGTTTCATTTACCTTTTTGTCTCCAGGATAAATGTTAAAACGTGGGTTAATTGTAAAGAAACTGTCATTCTCCAATAACAGCTAGACGAAAAGAAACTAGTCGTTGGGGGGCACCGTAATACTTAGACTTACCCATCATTGATATGCATAATCTAAAATATTAAAATAAAAATGTGTAAACTACTTATAAAATGCATTGCAATTCAAATAAAATCGTGGCTTGATGACGTCATAAACTTTAAGGGCTCGATTACTGAATTGCTTGAAAGAAACCTCTTTATAACTCCAAAAATAATAATCCTATTAACTAGCGGTTTACTGCATCTGATTAAGCGTCAAATTTCCAATTAAAATATATCTTTGATGTGAAATTTTGATGAAATACAGGGTCATGAAAAATCGGAGAATGTGGAAAATAGGATTCCAAATATCTCGGCAACTAATTATCCGATCGACTTCATGCTTGATGCAAAATTTATGTTTTTTCATTGTCTTTTATATTCATTTCTTAAAATAAACAATTTCGAAAATTTTTGTATACCTTTTATCAGAACGAATATTTCGAGAGTCCGAAAAAAATAGTTCCGGTTAATCGAGGTTATTGAAATGAAATAGGCTTCTTCCCATTATTACATACTAAGTACATACCAAATTGCAAGTCTCTATTTCAATTTTTTCGGAAGATATAGCGTTTACAGACACACAGACACACAGACGGACGGCAAATTTTTTTTTTCTAAAAATATGTTTTTCGGAATCTCCTGTGTCTGAAACGTACAAATCCGTCAAAAATGTTTTTTCGATTTTCAAATCAGACTTACCCTATACTACGTGTAAAAAGTATATATACCTTATAATTAAGAAAGCTCAGTCATTGCTAAAAAGCGTCGAAATTTATTTACATTTACCAGCAACTAACCCCATATATATATATATATATATATATATATATATATATATATATATATACAGGGTGTAACTGAACTGCTTCAACAAACTTTGAGGGATGATAGTACTCATGAAGACGAACAAAAAATGCAATGGAACATGGGGTCGCAAATGACGTTTAACCCCTTTAGGGGCAGTGGTATGTTTATGAAAGCGCTTAATTTTAATTCCAAAACGCCATAATGGCACCAGAATTTTGCTAAAATCTTTTCCATTTAATATGTATGTGAAATATAGCCTTTTTCATATTTACGAACAAATTCTTTTATAAATTCCGGTGCCAGTCATTTATTTCAACATTTTAGTACTAAAAGTAGTTTGCCCCTAAAAGGCTTAAAGGATAAAAATAGAGAAAATGCGTCTGAAAATGGACTGGAACCGAAATTTACAAAAAAAATTGTTTGTAAATAAGAAAAAGGCTATATTTCACATAAATATTAAATGGAAAAGGTTTTAGCAAAATTCTGGTGCCATTGTGGCGTTTTGGAATTTAAATTAAGTGGTTTTTTAGACATACCCCTGTCCCTGAAAGGGTTAAATGTCATTTGCGACCCCGTGTTCTATTGCATTTTTTGTTCATCTTCATGAGTACTATCATCCCTCAAAGTTTGTTGAAGCATTTCAGTTACACCCTGTATATATACAAACAACTCGATTAATACGAGCTCGGCTAAAACAAGGACACGGTTAAAACGAGCAATTTAAACGGTAACAATGGTTCTTCATTTAAACTGAACTATGATTTTCACTCTTTTTACGAGCTGCAAAAGCAGGATCACGGCTAATACGACCAAAATATCTGTACATTTCAAAAGTAGTGTAGAATTAAGAAAGAAATCCCTTACTTATCCAACACTGTTCTCTCTCTTAGCGATAATATTTCTATATCACAACTGTTTGTCAAATTGAAATAATTTATAAGTTTTACCACACAGAATTTCAAACTTCAAGGAGACCACCAGCCAAGAAAATACAAAGGAATGTCCTGAAGGTCTTGAAAGAATGAAAGAAAGGAGGGATTCAAATACCATCCCATGTAACATTTTCATTTGTTTATTTATTTATTTAAATACAGACTCTGGGTCATGTTACGAAGCCTTTTCAATTTTCTTATTTCTCAGAAAGGTAAAGGATATTTTATGATAATTTTATGATATTAAGTAAAATTTAGCATTGAGATAAATAGAGCAATTAATAGTAGTAATTCGATTAAATATCTATGTGGTTTCGAGATTTTTATTGTCTTCACGCGTATATGGAGTAACGGTTAATACGGAGACTTTTAGAATTCCCTTTCTTCTCATATTAAGCGAGTTCGACTGTATATTCTTTTAAAAGATAATTAAATTATTTTTTTATTCGTTTTTTTTAAATACCGACTCTGGGCCATGTTACCTAGCCTTTTCAATTTTCTTATTGCACTGTTAAAATGAAAATTATATGTGACATTAATAGCTCGAAAATTGCAGTGACTATCACAATGTTAGCCAAAATTTTTCATGAATAAAAGACATCTTGTATTGCTGTACCTTTGAGATTTTTTGACATCAGTACTGTGATTTTGTCTAAAGAAATACCCGGCTAAAAAAATGAAACTCAGAAAGGTAAGACTGGATATTTTATGATAACTTTATGATATTAAGTTAAATTTAGCATTGAGATAAGTAGAGCAATTAATAGTAGTAATTCGATTAAATATCTATGTGGTTTCGAGATTTTTATTGTCTTCACGCGTATATGGAGTAACGGTTAGTACGGAGACTTTTAGAACTCCCTTTCTTCTCATATTAAGCGAGTTCGACTGTATATTCTTTTAAAAAGGAAGGAGAACTCTATGCACATGAAAAGTAAAGCTATTATGTGTTTTCCTTTTTTTTTACTCTTTTTAAAACAGTAAAAAACCAAGTAACCAATTGAGCATCAAATTATCATTACATCTGATTCAGTTTTTTTTTTCTTTTTAAAATAACTTTCTACCCAATCATTTTGTTACCATGTACAGGTATCTAAAATATTTCAATTGCAATATCTATCAAACAAAATCGGTTGAGTCATGAACGTTGAGCAACTAATGAGCGTTCCGATAGCATATTAGAAAAAAAATGTAATAAAAACTGTCAATATTTTAGATGGAATTAGTTTGCTTAATTTAGTGACAAGTACTTGAAAACTGCAACTTGTTACTTTCAGTAGCTTATCATTATTAGATGATTTTGATATGTAAAGTTTTTATATGTAAAAACTTTGTTAAGGTGGACTGTGTCAAACGAAAGTTTCATAAAGTTTGATGTGTTGTTGGGATTTAACAATTTGTTATTCGATGGTTAAGTTGTTTTGCACCTGCTATATTTCTAAATAAGTTAAGCTATACCCAACTGCTTTAATTTTTATAAATAGTATCACTTTTCCTCCAGTTATGACACAGTTAGCAGGTAATATTCAGCATCAAAATGAGTAATGTGTTTTTGATTTCTTTTTTTTAATGTAAAACTGAAAAATGGGAAAATAACATAATTTATATGGGCTTAGTTTGATTCATTTATTGATAATAAGATGAAAACTGTATAAAATATTCCTAATACACAATTTATCTTAATAAAATTGTTTTTAACCAAAAAATTTTTGTATGTATGTATGTTATTGTATGTATTATGAAAGATTGAGTAGCACGAATAAACGAAAGTATCACGAAATGTGATTGGTTGACTTCATTTACCCATCAATTTTATAAGAATTACGTTAGTGTACATCTGCTGAATTCCAAGCCGTACCGGGAATAAGGCATTTTTATTTTGCAATATGATCGATAATGGAGTATGTTAGTGTGAAAAACCTTATACCTGACATAGGTAATTCTAGAACATTCTATCAAAATGTATTGCTGAAAACATTAAAACTGTAACATGTTCCTTCTACTCAATTTATCTTTAAAAAGGGATTTTTAGCAATAAAGTTTTTGGATGTAAGAATATAGTTATGAAGAATTGCGTCGTATGAATAAATGAATGTTCACGAAATATGATTTGTTGTCTGCATTTAACCATTAATTTTATAAAAATCAAGTTATTGTGCAGCTGCTAAATTCCGAAGCGTATAGGGAATCAAATATTTTCATTCTGCAATAGGATCGATAATGGAGTATGTTTGTGTGAAACGCTTATACCTCACATAGGTAATTTTAGAACATTCTATCAAAATGTATTGCTAAAAACATTAAAACTGCAACATGTTCCTTCTGCTCAATTTTTCTTTAAAAATGATTTTTAACCATAAAGTTTTTGGATGTAAGAATATAGTTATGAAGAATTGCGTCGTACAAACAAATGAAAGTATCACGAATTATGATTTGTTGTATGAATTTAACAATTAATTTTAAAAAAACTAAGTTATTCTGCACCTGCTAAATTTCGAAGCGAATAGGGAACCTGACAATTTTATTCCAGAAATATTATCGATGATGGAGTACGTCGGTGTGAAAAACCTTATATCTCACATAGATATTTTTCAGATTAGTCTAATAAAATAAGTTTAAGAAAATTAAATTTATAGAGCATGTAAGTTATTTTTGTGAATAAAAATCGCATACAGAATTATTTTATATCTTAAAAAAAGGAGAATTATGCAATATTTAAAGATTGTTTAAAATATTTTCACTACTACAAAAACATGTATAAATGAAAATTTAGAAAATTTTAAATATCTCCCGGTTTCTCCTCTCATTTCAATCACAGTTCTATATGAGAACATTAACAAGAAATGTGCATCAAACAATCTTTACATCAAGTCTATGTTTCTTTCTAATTTTCTATCTACATCACCTATTTATATTAATAATTTGCAATATGAATAAAAAATTAATAAAGACGAAAGATGGAAGATACATTTTTAACGATATTATTATGCATTTGCTAATCTTATAATAATACGGAAAAATATGGCATGCATAATGAAAAATTGTCGTATTTTTATCGGTAGAAATGTATACCTACCAATATTGCACTAAACTTCCATACAATGTAGTTTAATTTAACCAAGTTTAAACCCGTTTCAAACCATAATTTTTTTTTTAAAGAAATGCATTCAAATAGGTCCACGTAAGAACATGTAACTTAGAATATATTATTTTTCAGATGCATTTTCTAGTGAGAAATGTCTTTAACCTGGATCAAATTAACTCACATTGTACGGAAGTTTAGTTGAAAGTTGGCAGGCATGGGAATGTGATTTAAAATCAAATATGTAGATTATAATTATTTTAAAATAAATTTATTTTTTTCTGGGGCATTAGTTATCACAACTATTAGCAATAAAAGTAACGAAAACAACTTAATTCTGATCAGTGACGTAATGTAGAAAGAGGGCACCGCCCCCTGAATAGTAGGCGTGCGCGCTGACATAAATGGCGGCTGTTGCAGGCGGGGTTTTTTTTCAGCGTTTGTACGGTCCCTCGAACTTCAACACCAATAATATCTAAAAGTTTACTTTGACTTATTTCATCTCAGAAAAACAAGGCAAAGAAAACTTTTGGAAATTATTGATGTTAAAGTTCGAGGGACCGTTCAAACGTTGAAAAAAAAATCCGCCTGCGACAGCCGCCATTTTTATCAGCGCGCAGGCCTAGTATTCAGGGGGTGGTGAAGAGGGACAGAGGCCTTTACCAAAGGTGCTATGCATTTTTAAAATACTGCCAAAGACGCAGGTCGAAATAGTATGGGCGGAGCCCTGGCGCCAGACGCCAAAGTTGGAAAGTATTCCTTCTATTATTAGTAATTATTGCTATCTATGCACAAGGGATAGGTAGAAAAATCAAGATAATCAAATCGCATCAATATGAAAACAACTGAAACGTAACTAGTAATAATTCAAGAAGGGATGCAACGTTCTGAATTGCCCTGGAACGGTAAAAACTGACTCGAAGCATCTTTAAAACTTTAGAGTTTAGGGCTGATGTCCCCCTTGAGGAGAACAAACATAATACTAGTACCAAATCAAAGTTGCTTATAAGAGTTATATTGAGGCTGAATATTGCAAAAATACTGTCTTCACTGGAAGTGTTTGAAAAATACAAACGTTGCCAATAATAAACTAATATATTAGACCAAATATTTGCTTAATATTGGTTTGACATCCTTAATATGTACTATGAAATTCCAATATTGCAGAATATAACCAACACTCCAGTATTCGGAGAATATTTCAACTGAATATTGTTAACATCGCCCATGTATAACGGACATATTGCCAATTTTGTCCAAGAAATAGCCGATATAAAAAATATTGCCCCAATTTAGATTTTCTGCTGTGATTGTTATATTATCAGCTTTAGTTCTAAATATGGAGTCTCCTATTCTCTTTTTAGGTGCGTTCCTACTATATGTAAATACGTAGCACCCATAGTCGTCGTTTGGTCTGTGTATCTGTCTGTCTGTCCGTCCGTCCGCATATAATAGCGTAAAAACTACCCAACCGAATGGTTTGAAAATTAAAAAAATGTAATCATTTCAGAATTTTGTCGAGTCATTTCATTTTTTATGGAAATTAAATAAAAACTTAAAACGATATTAATAAAAGTTTTCTTTATTCTATTAAATTCTATCATACGTAATCTATATAATAATAGTGCAAGTCATGTGACCGAGGTAAAAAAATACGGGCTAACCACATCTTTTTTTTCATATGCCAAGCGGCTATTTTTATTCAAAATTATTTTTTCCAATAAAATTGCATAAAAGTTACATATTTAGAAAGATCGTTCAAAAGAATTGTTTGCTTGAGAGATGAGTTACATTAAAAAAATGTATAGATTCTCGGATAACTCCAGTTGAAATTTGGTTAACAGCTGAATATCTCAATCCATTAAAGTAAATAAACACACGAGATTCGTTCATTGCGAGTCACAGAAATATTAAACCATGGAGGTAATCATTCACAAAGCAAGCTCTGCATGGTGAATTTTGCAGTGATGTCTGGTGTAGAAAAAATAATTCGCATCTGTAAACGTGGCATACGTAAAAAGAAAAAAAATGCATGCTCATTTCGCTTATAACAGACGATATAATTGATTCATTTCACTGAAATAATAAAAATGATTTTTTTACATTGCAAAACTAGTTACAGTACGAACTAATCTCGTTTGTCACGTTTAACACTAGAACGACCGGGAATTTTAGTCAATTTTTATAAAACTATTTCACACCAGAATTTGTATTTAAAACTATATAACTCATCCATTTAACATATTTCTGTGAGTTTTCTATTTAACTTATTTTAAAAAGAAATTTCTGGTTCGAATCGGAATATATTAATTTGGTAACGGTCAAAATGACCGCTCATGGTCGTTGTAGTGTTAACGTACAATTTCCAACTTGATTTTTTTCATAAGAACTAAATACTTTGAATTCTTGAGATTTTGACTTCATAAATAGGTTTAATATTCTCTTTTATCCTTTTACTTTTCAAAAATGAATTCTGTTTTGCTTACAAAAATTTTTAGATATCCAAGAGACAATTACGCGAAAAGTTTTTAATGTGTAAGATATATTATTCTAAATAATTTAATTTTTTCTAACTTAACCCATTTGCATCAATATACGTCAATATCAGGAATTTATTTTTATTGAGAAATTACACCGGAAATTTCGAAAGAATATTTTTTACTTTATGTAATCATGAAACGCCTGTTATTAAATAAAGCAAAAATTACTATTAAAAATTTTTGGGATAAATTCGGAATTTCTGACTAAAAGATGAATTTCTAAAATGACGCATATATGCGCGAATGTCGCTAATGAGTAAAGACAAAGTAATGCTGAAATTCAGATGTTTTTAGAGGAGAAGAAATAATCTCATCAAAAAGTCACCTGTAAAAAATGCAGCCAAATCTCGTAACTCATTTTCCGTAAAAAAGTACTGAGATCGTATAAAGCCAAGTTTAACTATCTTATTACCTCTGAAATTTTCATTCACAAATCACTCCTAGTCTCTACATCTTTAGTTAATTATTATTTTGTGACTTGGCAATTACGCAGCACAGGGAAGTTATTACACCTTACTATGTTATGGGATGGGATGGGATAATTTAATTAAGGCAAATTATATACGCACAGGGAAGTTATTACACCTTAATATGTTATAGTATTACTTGATTAAGACTAACTATATACATCACATTCTCGTGCTACGTAATTGCCAAGTCACAAAATAATAATTAACTAAAGATGCAGAGACTAGGAGTGATTTGTGAATGAAATTTTCAGAGTTAATAAGATAATTAAACTTGGCTTTATACGATCTCAGTACTTTTTACGGTAAATGAGTTACGAGATTTGGCTGCATTTTTTACAGGTGACTTTTTGATGAGATTTCACTTCTTTTTGTAATTAATCCTCCTTTTCTTGATTTTGGGTTCTTTTTGGAAATCCTCCACTGATATTCGCTAAGCCCACACTCTGTTCCTATTATTTACATGTATCAAAAATTTGAAGCTTTAGTTTCGTTTGCAAAGTACTGTAGATAAAAAGAGATTTCAGGTTCCTAAGCAAGCACTAATTTATGGGAGGGGGAGTGTCAAAAGTACTCTCAATTGCTTCCAGGATAGGTGCTATCCATCTGAGATATTACTCGCAGCCCTAGATACTTGATATTTAACATAAAAGAACTTTTTAGTATAAAAAGAAAGCCAAAATTAAAATTTCCGGAAATTTCCAATAAATCAAACTATATTCCTATTTTCGATGTTTTTTTTTCGTTTTTTTTAGTCTTTTTTTATTATTATTTACGGATCTTTTAATTTTTACTTACTTTGTGTGCTAACCCCTGCCTTTCTGCCAAATGTCAAGCTTCTAGGACTACAAAATCGAATTATTTTCAAATTTTCGACTTTTTATAAATTTATTGATTTTTCGATTTTAATTCTAAGTTACCTGATTGTCATGCTAATATAGTAATTATCTGATCCGTCTTCTTAGGATCATTTAGGTTCAATTTAGAGATAAATCAAGTGAATCTTAGAGTCACCATGATTTTATTTAGAAAGGACTATCAAGCCATAACCAGCCAGTAATGTCGGGAGGGTAGGGGAAGCTGTGAAAATTTTTGTAGGGCTAACATCATTTACCAATCCATATTTCATATGTGAAATAGAGTACAACCTGTGAAAGAAAACAAACCTGTCTATAAAGAAGTCGCTTATATCGTAGCCAGTCTATAGCGGAACTTTTCTATAACGAAATTCGTAAACGAAAGAAAAGAAAACCATAATCCGGGGGAAATAACATAAAACAATTAGGGGCGTTGTACTAGCTAATAGGACAATTATCATAAAACTAATGTTTCTAGCAGTACAAAATCAAATTGTTTTCGAATTTTCGATTTCTTAAAGACATTTCGATTTTTCGATTTTATTTTCGAATTTAACGAATATTTTAATTGTTCCTTTTATTAAATAGTAAATACTACCTTTACACCAAGTTTTAAGTTTCTAAGACTACAAGATAAAATTATTTTCAATTTTTGATTTTTTCGAATTTTTTTTTATAATTTTCTGGATTTTTTAATTTTTTCTTGTTTTGTATCCTGTATTACAAATTTCAAGTTTCTAGCATTACAAAATCGAATTATTTTGAAATTTCCGATCTTTTTCGAGTTTTTTATTCTATTTTCGAATTTATTGTGTTTTAATTTTTCCTTTTTCTGTATCCGAAACAATAAGTTAACGCCCAATTTTAAATTCTAAAGCTACAAAATCGAGATTTTTTTCAATTTTTCGAATTTTACAAATTTTTTATTTATTTCTTTTTTTGTATCCTAAATACTACCTTTATTTCAAATTTTAAGTTTCTAGCTTTACAAAATCGAATTATTTTCAAATTTTGTTTTGTTTTCGATTTTTTTATTTTATTTTCAATTTTTGTTGTGTTTTTAATTTTTTCTTTTTCTGAATCCTAAACACTACCTTTACAACAAATTTTCAGTTTCTAAGACTACGAGATCATATTATTTTCAATTTCTCTCTTTTTCTTTCTTTCTTTCTATTTTTTTTTTCAAAGTTTTTTATTATTCATAATTTTTAGTGTTTCCTTATTTAGTATCTTAAATATTACCTTTATTCCAAATTTCAAGTTTCTAGCGCTATGAAATCGAATTATTTTCAAAATTTCCTTATTTTTCGATTTCTTTCGATTTTTTAAATTTTATTTTCGAATTTTATTGCGTTTTTATTTTAACTTATTCTGAATCCTAAATACTATCTTTACCACGAATTTTAAGCTTCTAAGGCCAAAAGATCAAATTATTTTAATTTTTTTCAATTTTTTTCGAATTTTTCGAATTTTCTGGATTTTTTAATTTTTTCTTATTTTGCATCCTAAATACAACCTTTATTCCGAATTCCAAGTTTCTAGCCCAACAAAATTGGATTATTTGAAATTTTTTGATTTTTTTTCGATTTTTCGATTTTTTTTTCAATTTTTTTTTGTGTGTTTTTGATGTTTTCTTTTTCTGAATTCTAGACACTACTTTCACACCAAATTTAAAATTTTTAAGACTACAAGATCGTGTTATTTTCAATTTTCAATTTTGTTCAATTTTTTTTAATTTTCGAATGTTTTTTTTTTTTTTTTTTTTTTTTAAATTTTCCAGATTTTATAATTTTTCCTTTCTTTGTATCCGAAACACTAGCTTTATTCCAAATTTTAAGTTTCTGTGGCTGCGGGATCTACCCAATCTTTTTGATGACGCGAGAGTGAGTGAGTGTGTGAGTGACAAAAAATCGAAACTTTGAGTTCATATATCGTCTGCACTAATTTATGGGTATTTTTGGAATTATCCATATTGTTTAATTTTTCCTTATTTAGTATCTTAAATATTACCTTTATTCCGAATTTCAAGTTTCTAGCGCTATAAAATCGAATTATTTTCAAATTTTCCTTATTTTTCGATTTTTCCGATTTTTTTATTTTATTTTCGAATTTTTTTGCGTTTTTTATTTTAACTTATTCTGAATCCTGAACACTATCTTTACTGCGAATTTTAAGTTTCTAAGGCTAAAAAATCAAATTATTTTAATTTTTTCATTTTCTTTCGAATTTTTCGAATTTAAAAAAAAAAATTTCGAATTTTCCGGGATTTTTAATTTTTCCTTATGTTGCATTCTAAATACTACCTTTATTCCGAATTCCAAGTTTCTAGCGCAACAAAATCGGATTATTTGAAATTTTTCGATTTTTTCAATTTTGTTTTCGATTTTTTTGGTGTTTTTGATGTTTTTTTTTCTGGATACTAAACACTACCTTCACACCGAATCTTAAGTTTCTAAGACTACAAGATCGTATTATTTTCAATTTTCAAGGAATTTGTTGAATTTTGGAATGTTTTTCTTTTTAGAATTTTATAATTTTTGATTTCTTTATATCCTAAACACTACCTTTTTACCAAATGTCAAGTTTCTAGGGCTAAGGGATCTACCTAATCTTTTTGATGACGCGTGAACAAGTGAGTGAGTGAGTGACAAAAAATCGAATGTGTGAGCTCATATATCGTCTGAACTAGAAAAGACAGAAAGTTGTAATTTTAAATTTTGGTCCTGTGTGCCAAATACTCTAGAAAAACGAAGTTTCAAATTTTTGGGATACTCCAGCGCGGAGATATGGGGGGGGGGGTCAAAAGTGCCCTGAGTTTCTTCCAGAAAAGTATGCTTACGGCTGTCCTCTCTCGACTTGGCGGAGGCACTGCCGTGCCTCCAGATATAACGAGCCACTTTACTTACAATGTGTCTGTGACTAACGACACACAAACGTTAACGGCATTCTGTGTCTCCGACAGCGTAACATTCTCTCGAAGAATCTATAATCTAACACACACAGCCAAGTCTATTCTCGGCTGAATTTCAAGATCGGCGGCAATTACCAAACAGTCAACGCTTAAAAGCATAAAGTTATTTATTAATAAATATATCTTTACTTTTTACCGGTTTGAAATGAATATTTCTTATTTAAATCTATTTGATATCATTATGATTAAAAAAACAAGTGAGATATTATTTTAAAATGTTGTGCTTAATAATTTATTTCACTATCATAAATATGGTAAAAAATGTTAATTCTGATGTCGTGAATGTAAAGTATGAAATGTATCTGATTGTAGAATTCCAGTAGTCTTATACGGCATTGAAATTTATCTCAGAGTAGCTTAACCTGTTAACTGGATATGACAAAGTATTTCATCATACATGAACTGCTACTGCAATATTTTGAACGCATTAGTTCCACCAGTAAAATTTTAATAGAAATTTTCGTCTTGCAAAATTACTGCCATGAATGAGGGAAATTTCTATTATATTTTACTGTTGGAATTGTGCCTTTTTGGTAATTGTGAAACGAGTTGAACAGAAGTTTATTCCCCGGTTAACGAGTTAAAAATCACAGCAAAATGATTTTTCAAAAATGTTTTAAAAAAGGACAAGTATTGTATTACAGAATGACAAACAGAAAATTTAAAACTAAAAAAACAAAAAACATATGGCAGATATCAAATATAACAGAAGAACTACAGGCTTGGCTATACTATATAGAATAGAGTCTTTGCAGATTGATTTGAAGGACAGTAAAATAATTTTTCCATCAAGAGTTGGTTTCCCATCTATTCTCCGTGAATCAATAGAAATATATTTGCAAAACGAGAACATATGCAACGAATCAGCTTCTTTTGAATTACCTAATATTTGGCACACCATGATTTATAAATTTAAAAAATAAAATAATAATTTTCACGATTTCCAGTTTGACCACTTTAAGCACCTGCTTACATTAGACATGTGATCTCGTGATTTGCGTTTAACATTTTCAAAAACTTTTCGAAAATAGTATATTTATTTATCATTGTGATCTTGAAGAAGTTGCCATTAGAGCGCACAGTGGGGCATTTTGATGATCTAGGTGGACAAAATTAATTTTTCGATTATCTCAGAATTGAACAAGAGCGCGTATACTGGTAATCGAATATCTCTTCTGTCGAGATCCGTACGAATTTTGTCGAAAAAATCCGATGTGTGGATTAACTACGACCGTAAAGAAGGCAGTTGGTTTGAGGAAGTTTCAACAGTTGCACTATTTTTCTGTAAGTTCGAAAGCAAGTCGTGACTTTTCTGTTTTATTTGAAAGCAAGAGTTTACTGGACATATGTCACATGTTTGTCACAAGATTTAACCTATTGCTGTTTGGAAATAAGAGCCATCTTGTTTTCAAACTTTATCTTGACTTTTAATACAGTATTAAGCATTATTAAGAAATAAGCATTTTTAAAAATCAAAGTGCCATTCCTAGAGTATTGAAAGCTTAAGAAAGTTTCTGCGAAAGTTTGCGAATCATTAAGTTATATTAACTTGAAATGTGTGTTTGGGTGTTTAATTCAAATCTTGCAAGTCAATTTTAAACCACTTTTAATTATCCGATTGAGCTGAAACTTTGAATACATGAGTAGTTTGAAGTACAATACAATATCATAATAATAATAATAATAATAATAATAATAATAATAACAATAATATAAATAATTATATAAACCAACTATTTGTCACTGTTTGATTATTTTATTACTGATACATTCGAAAACCCAGCAAAACTTCAACGCAATAATTTTGTCCACCTAGATCCTCAAAACGCCCCACTGTGGAGCGCATGGAACATATGTCATATATATATTAAAAGGTATTTTTAAGCCTTTTCTGTTATGTTTTTATCACTTTAAGCAGGAATTACACTTTCTTTAGCGTTTGTTGAATTCATCGATATTTTACCACGAAATGTTTTGTAATACTCAGACGTACTAAGGCACTAAAAGGGGTGTTTTGGCTAAACAAAATTCTAACTTTACAGTGTTGTGTAAATGGTAATTATCTCTTCGTTTAATTAAAATTTTTCTTTTAGCGAATACGAATTATAAAAACAAGAAAAAAATGCTTTATTTACTGATATTTACCAAAAGTTCCTTAAATCAAGAATATTTTGAAATAATCGCCAGTTTGAGTATACGGTTTATGGAGAAATGTCTTTAGAGAAGCATTTTCAAAAGCAAAATTACTACATTCTTCATTCCGGTAAGGATATTTCCTCTAATGTATTCAAGAGAGGTATAATGGGGGTAATTATCCGTCCAATCCAATTGAATGTTTGATTTCATTAAATTTTTAACAGGTAGCTTTGAAAAACATTTTTTTAACCTCCCATTTCACCTCTACAGAATACACCGACACCAAAACCGATTATTCCCATAAATGTTTCATATTTTTACCGTTTCTACATTGAAGAACGACTGGGGGAAGTAAATAGCTAATTAACTTTCCCTAAATCATGCGATTGTTTATTTTTTTAGCACAACATCTAGCTTTAATGTTTTTTTTTTCTTTTATTTAATGTGTTCTTTCCAATTCATCAGAACTCATCAAATCCCACTCCCATCTTATAGAGGACCGATTCATAGGATTTCGTATCCCTGCTCACATTGAGAGTCGAAAATTTCATTTCAATCCAATCTAAACGAACATTTTTCCTATCTTAGGGACACGTATGCCACGATATGGTTCAAGGAATTTTTATTTCTTTTCTTAATGCCCATGTAGTTATTTACAATTATCCGATTTTCTTAATTGCTTCAAAAGTATAAATTGTACGAGGGAAAGTCGTTAAGTAAGTCACAAAAGATAATTAAATAATAACTTACAATTATATTCACTTCAAAGTTATTTTTATTTCTCAACATATTCTCCACCAATATTGATGCACTTATATCACCGTTTTGTCAGTGCCCCAACACCAGCTGCATAACATTCTTTGGGTTGCTGTCTCAGCCATTTTAGGACTTTAACCCCTTCCGGGTCGCTTAATATTTGAAAAAACCATCAAAAAAGTACCTATATTTTATATTACAGAAATTGAATAATCATAAGGTTTCTAATTAAAATATGCAATTAGATTTTTTTTAAGGCAAAAAAACAATATGTTGTAGAACAAATTCACATTTGTAGAAAGGCCATCATGCGAGAGTTCTGTGTCTTAACAACTTAAGCACCGCCCCCCGAAAAATGTAGGCTACTTTTTTATAATTCAGAGTATTTGATTCCCACCCCTTTTTTGGTGTAGAAATATTCAACGTAGTTTGAGGCAGATAAAATGATGCGAAAAGAAAGCCAATTACACTATTTTAAAAAAACTGGTGGGAGTCGAACAATCTGAATTAAAAAAAAGTAGTCTACACTGCCCGAAAATCACGGGCGCGAGAATTAAGGGGTTAAATATTTCTGGTTTCAGAAGTTTTTTCCAGCAGTTAAATCTTGAGCCCGGAAATATGACGGCCACGAGAAATAACAAACGACACCTCAGCCCGTGATATTGACGGGAGCGAGAATTAAGGGGCTAAGTTGGACATAGGAGGCAATTCAAAAGTTTGGTTTGCAACTTCTTCAACATCCACTATACAGCTTCGACTTAGCCCCAAGCGATTTTCATCTGTTTAGTCCAGTAAAAAACCATCTTGGAAGCAAGATTATGTTCACAGATAATGAAAAGGTTCAACTTGAAGTCCTAATGTGGCTGAGACAGCAACCCAAAGGATGTTATGCAGCTGGTATTGGGACACTGATAGAACGATAATGTAAGTGCATAAGTATTGGAGGAGAATATGTTGAGAAATAAAAATTGTTTTGAAGTAAATATCAATATAAGTTATTATTTAATTATCTTTTGTGACTTACTTAATGACTTTCCCTCGTATTTTAAATGTTCCGTTGAAATAAGAGCAGATGGTGTTAATTTAATGATGGAAGAACACAAATGCGTCTTTACTCGTTTAACCCTTTCAGGGGCAAGCACGTGTGCTCCTGTAACGTTGAATTCCCACCGGAATTTAGGAAAGAATTTAGTTCAAAATAAGAATAAGCAATTTTTAAACTCTTTCTCGTCAAAGTTAAAAAAGTAAAATTTAATTAAAAGTTTCTGGTTTGAATCGTATTTAAATTAGGTGGTATATAATATATACCACCGCCCCTCAAAGGGTTAAAAAAACTAAAATAGCAATGAAAGTTTAATGTACCAATTTTCACTAATTTCACTTCCAATTATTTGACATTGATCCATATCTTAAGGTACTTGTGAAAATATAGTCTGCAATAATATCTATAATATCAATATTATCTTTCATGAAGAATAATGAAAATGTGTGAATATATATTTCGTAAAAGTTTTTCATCCGAAATCATATTCTATATCACTCATCCGAAACAGAAGTGACACAGCTCTAAAATATATGAGGGGGTTACAATGACATGGAGTAAGTCAAAAATTTAGAAATTCGAGCTAACCATATTTTCACTGAACGTACATTAATTTCTGTTCAATGTACCAGTCAAATAAGTCATAGTTCCCTTAGGATGTCGCTCTTGGGCAAAACAAGTTGGACCACTCAGTGCAACGGCATTTTAACAAGTTTCACAAAACCCTTCTTTTCTCAAATCACTAAATTTAGACTTACTCCACGGTAATTCTAACCCCGTCATATATTTTGCGTACTAGCACACTATTTTGTTTGACCTAGGCGCGTCTTGCTAGAGGAAAAATGCCATAATTGTAGCCATTCAGAAAACAACTACATTACGTTATATGTCACTTTGCCACCACAGAAGAGAGCCAAATTGTTTGGACTGATATTTTTCCAATCTTCTCTATCTCTTCTACGTCTATATTATTACAGGTTTCACGCTTTTATGCGTGTTTTTCACCTGCGTGCAAAGCTTTGTGCTACAAGTTTAAGTTACAGAAAACAAATTGCAAAGCTTATTTTGCCTCTTCTGTAACATGTAGTGTTTTTGAGTTGTGTTACTTTTCTTGCAGGTGATCCCTACATCCTATACTTCCAAATGTATATCGGGTATACTCAGGGCCATATTCTGGAGCCATATACAGGCAGCATGTGCAAAAATGCACCCGTAAAAAATAACAGTAATTTTAGTCTTAAATGTATAAGCGATTAAAAAAGGGGTGGAAGTTTGCATATGTTGCCTGGGCTCGCAGCGTTCCTAAAATTTTCTACCTTTGCTACCATTATTTTAAAACGGGAATCTTCATAATAAATTCCTTTAACATCTTCAATATAAATATACCAGAAAATTTGCTGTTTCATAATAGTGGTAGCAAGGTAGAAAATTTTAGGAACGCTGCGAGCACTGTGTTGCACATACTTAGAATAAAGGTCTATGTATAACTATATCCAACTCTTATATGTCAAAATGAAACCAAACTGAGTAGAATTCTAAAATATTGAAGTCAATGCTACCAAAATCCGAACAACGGAAAACAACTGGAGTAATTTAACCCGAATCCCACTGTAACAAAATTAGTGCCAATCTCATCTGAAATGACGGGTAAGGTCGAATTCGTGAAAAATCAGATTTCCCGACAAGAAGCAGGGGTCTAATTTATTCCTACCCTATAGCACAACAAACAATCTAGCGTGCCAGAGGCACAAAGATTACAAAGAAAATAAAAGTGAAAATTCAGAGCCTGCATTCTCGTGATAGAAATTGAATAACATGAACTGATGGGCGATTATATATCCACCCCAGAGTTCCACTACAACAGAGTAAATTGCGATACCCAAGAAAAATTATCAACCAATGAAAAAATTAACTATTACCAACGCAAGCAACATTATTCCACAAAAGAGTCAAACAACCAAGAAATGACAATCTCCAAATGACAGTGGCGAAACACTAAAAAATATCAACCATCGATAATGACAACAAGCATAATTTTTAATGGTAGGCGATAAAGCAACAACTCCATCTACAATAAATAGTCCAGCATCTCACATCCGCCCAACAAGACTTTGTTACACTACGCAGTGTCGAATGAAGTCATCTAAACATTAATTAGCAGTGGGCCAACTAAGCAAAAGCAACGTAGGCAACGAGATGCAATGAAGCCACGAGGTAATCGAAGCTTATCAAATAGATCTCCGCCATGCGGAGATCAGGCGAATCCTTGCCCCATTGCCAGGCATCAGCCCGTTAAGCTGGGCAAAACCCGGCAGATTGGAGCCTGGTCAGCAGTCTAAAAAGAAAAGACTGGATACACATCTGGGTGCTTCAAAGACTGATAGATTTAACGCACACTTTTAAGTGACGCTTGGAATTAATCTAAATAAAGCTCATTCTCATTCTATTATGTTTTGTTATACATTGTTACTATTTTGGCAATATATTCTTATTCTTGCAGCCAATATGACGTTTAACAATCCCAGCGATCAATTAGAACGATATTTATATTTTCTAAAAAATGAATGTGTCTTCTATCACCTTAATGTTTCGTTTTCGACAACCCATTTTTAGAGGCTAAGGTTTGTTTTCGATGACTTTTACCACAGTTTAACAGCTGTGCCGTTGGCTTTTTAATATTCTGTGTACCCACTTTTAACCCTTTCAGGGGCAAACAATTGCGTTCTTGTAACGGTGAATTCCCATCGGAATTTACTAAAGAATTTAGTTCAAAATAAGGAAAGGGCTTAGCTATTTCCCATCAAAGCTGAAAAAGAAAAATTTAATTAAAAGTTTCTGGTTTGAATCGGATTAAAATTAGGTGGTATATAATATATACCACCGAAATGAAAAAGCATGTGAATTGAAATTACTTGGAATCAAATAGTTTTTATGGTTTTTTTAATAAATGAGAAAAACATTTGGCGTTAAAAACGATTGTTGTCATGTCACTACCTTCGGCGTCTACGAATTCGATTGGAAAAGCCAACTTTGGCAGAATTTTCATAAAGATCCTCTGACTTTATTTAAAAATGGAAAAATATTCGGTTTCACAGTTTTTGAGTAAGAAACCTTGCCGTGATGTAATAAGTTTACGAACGAAAAGTATAAAGGTCTGTGTCAGAAAGTGGAGAGTTTGGATTGAAAACAGCTTTAACGGATAAATTTATATATCCATAGCTGATACATTTCGCAAGCAAAAGCTAATTTCATCTAAATTTTATTTTAGTAGGTTTGTTGTAAATTTTGTATTGTATTGAAAATTTCGGCTTACCCAAGTAAATAATTTTTTGAACGTTACTGTGGTAGTTAGATAGTTATGTTTCGTTTAAATTTCGCTAATAATCTATTAACTAAAAAATTTCGCAAAAATGCAACATTTTCACAACTTTTACATAGCTTAATGATTATTTTTTATTGTAATTTAGTAAAAGTAGTTTCAACAAAATCATCTCTTCACCTTCATAATAATTTAAGGATTTTTTTTTTTTCAAAGCGAATGTTTTAAAATTTGCGGAACGAAATTGATTTGCTTTTTATTTCTTTGGATAACATGTTTATTGACAGTTTTATTAATATATAAACTTATTTATAATATAAATAGTTAGAAAAAGGAATTATAAATATTAAATGTTATTGTGTATTTTGAATACCGTTCCTACTTTATAGTATTATTTATCAGCGACAACTTTCAGATTGGAAATATTACAGCTTGAAAATACTTTTTTTAAATTTATTTTTTAGGAAAATTGTTCTAAAGGCCAGTTTTATTAACCCCTTCGCGACAAGCGTCCTTTACAGAATTTTTAATCTTTTACCACCGGTTTTTCAAAACAGAAATTTTCGCCTAGTCGAATCGCAGAAATGCTGTCATTAAATAAGGCAAAGCTTACAATAAAAAATAACTAGTGGGAATAATCGAGGATTCTGAGCGTCTTATGCGTCACGTATACGTGTCGCTCGTCCCCAAGGGGTTAATATATGAGTTTACTTTTAATCTAATTTTTTTAATGATTTATAAGCGTTAAATATTATTATTTGTTTAATTTCCTAATTTATAGCAGTAATAATTAATAATAAAGATTTGAAACCAATAGTTCACATTACTAAAAATATCAAAATGGAAAATGAAAAATGGGAGTTGCATGAACATTTACTTGCATGAACATTGTTTAAAAGTAATTAAAGCAATTAAAGAGTAAAAGTAATAAAACATTCAGATTTATCTGAGATGTTCTTTAATTTCTGATTTTACTGAGTAATACGATTTTAATAAAAAGGATGTTTTATTGTGTGCTCGAACATTTACAGAGTGTTTCACGAAGAACCCCTAACTTTGAAAATAAATAACTCGGAAACGGTGATAGATAGAAGCATGAAACCAGTGGTATGTTTATTAAAAAGACCGTACGAATCTGATACAGAAACTTTAAAATTTTAGTTAAACATAGTGCCGATAGATGGCGATGCAAGCAGCATTACGGATCCCTTTAAAGAGAGCTCAGATTGCAAGAACGTTCAGTCGTCGAAAATTTCGCCGTTGAAACGTGATTGCTATTAATGCATAGTGAAAGAAATTCTGGAAGCGGCACTCAAGGGGTTTGTTTACCACAACAATCATTTATAACTTGATGAGCTGGAGAAGGCTATTTGTTAAGCTTGTTTGTTGATTCCCGGTGGCATACTACAGAGAGTCACTGACAATTTCATTCTTCGTTTGCGACATGTGTGTTATATAAAATGTGCATGTTTTGAATGGCTTTTGATGTGATACAGCCCACTTACGGTTGTGCAACTTGCAGCGCCATCTAACAGCGCAAATTGTTACTAAAATTTGAGGTTTCTGTGTCAGATTTTTACGGGTTCTTAATAAACATACCACTGGTTTCATGCTTCTATCTATCACCGTTTTAGTTATGTATTTTCAAAGTTAGTGGTCCATCGTGAAACACCCTGTATAGTTCTTACAAAAATAGTTCTCGTATTTTCAAATATATCTTTAAATTATGTAACTTTAGTATTTTCTGATTATTTGGAATTCATTAAAATAAGTTCTCTATTTTAAAATTCAAAGTCATTTATTCTTTAACGTATATAATTGAAATTCGGCTAGATATTCAAAAATTAGTACAAATTTCTGATTCAAATATTCTTCATTTGGAAGGTTTCCAAAACTTCATAACAATAATTTCATTATTTTAAGCGCATTACAAAACCTGCTGTAAATACAAAATTATTATAGATTAAATTCTTTTAAACTACAAAACCTCTGTTAACTAAAATCCAATTTTCTAACACTCGAAAAAACCGGACATAGTTGGTAGCTTTTAAATAACGTTTAATAGAAATAACTTTGCATAATATTGGTTTGTTCAAAAAAAATATTTTTGTTTGGAAAAGTTGGTTCGTACCGGAAAATTCTGACATTTAATTATTAAACATTAATTCCGAAATGTTTAAAGACTCTATAATGTGATATACAAACTATTCATATACCGGGAGTGGAGTTGCCTTACATCTGGAAATTCCATTGAAACAATAAACTGTTTCTGTATATGACGGGCGGAATTTTCCAGTACAAATTAGTTTTCTCAAACAGAAGGAACTCTCCGAACAACCCAACATTTAATGAACCACTTTTAGGTAGATTTCGTAAGAAATACTACCTATTACATTCTCCCCTAAGTTGGAATTCCTGAAAATTTTTGCAGATGTACACCGATCATGACTCCTAGAACCCCAAACCACCCCCAGTTCAAAACTTTATCTATCTGTCTATCTATCTATATGACTTTTTTATGGACACGATAACTTCCATAATTCTGCACAAATCTCTTCCAAACTCATGCATAAAATAAAGCGGCATAAAATCTCAGTCAAGTTCGTTAATGGGCAAAATCGAATGTAGGGGCCTTTATATGAAAACAGAAAAAAACCCATAACTTCTTAATTTTGATGCATATCGAATCCGTTTAAATTTTTTATTACTTCTAGGAAAAGGGCCAAAAATTTATGTATGACAGTTTTTTGATTCCATCAAAAATGCACCCAAAGGAGGGGTTTAAAAAAAATCATAACTTCGTAAATTCACAAAGTATGGAACCCGCTTAAATTTATTGTAAATCTTCTTAATATTATCTACAACTTTTATATTGACAAGTTTTTAGAGGACCAACTCTTACAGCAAAAAAAAAATATATCCCTGATGGCTCCGCATACTGGTACAGGTATATTTAGAAGTGGACGGTCCCAACTGCCGCATCATGGCAAATAGGTCTTTCTTCTGCAATTCCCAATAAACCGGTGCCCCACGGTCTGCGGCTTCGAAATCTATCTGTGCCTGTAGGCCGAGCCATCAAGGGTATTTTAAGAACTATCGTTTTGATAGGTTAGAAAATAAACTTCTACAATTTTATTCTTAAGAAATAATATTTATTGTTAGTTGATTGAGAAATGAGATTAAAGAAAATGTAAACGTATGAAAATGGAACTATAACGATTAAATATTATATTATTCTTAGTTATATTTTTTCTGCCTATTAAAATTATTATATTAAATAGCATTTACATTCGTGAAAAAAAAAGAAAACTATCAGTGGATTTCCTGACTTTAATATATCAAAATGTAAATAGGCATTTTATTTGTTAATGTATGGTCTGTTATTAACCCATTAAATAATTATTATATTTAAATATAATTTAAGCACATATTTTCGCGAAACTCCGTTAACAGTTAGAATGAAAAATCTCTAATCAGAAAATCATTCACATCAAAAATGTAATTCTATAGCCAGGATATTGAGTTTGTGTTTCAAATTATCTTCACTGAAATATATTCTGATATCGAAATTTTCCAAAACAATCAAATAACCTTTACCTATATTTAAGCACTTTACAAATCGATATGGTATAACATTATTAAAGAATAAATTCTCCGTTAACTAGAAAACCTAACTAAAATCCAATTTCCTATCGACTCGTACGAATTCGAGATAATTACTTTTTAAATGGGATTTAATAAAAATAGTTTAAACGAAATAACTGCTCAGTTATATGATAATTTAACGAATTTTTCCCGGATAATTTATTTTTAATGCTTAGAAAACAGAAATTTTTAGTTTTTTTTCTTTGAGAAAATTGTTTATCTTTAATTTTATTATCATATAAGAATAATTAAAGTGTTAATTTTTTAAAGAGGCAGTTCGCATGTTTTTAGACGAGTTTGTATTGGTGTATTAAAAATCGTCTGCGTAGAGAATTCATGTTTCACAAGTAAATAATATGTTTTTGAAAGTATAAATTCAGTGTTGCCAGATTGGGGATTTGTCCCCATTTTGGGGGATTTTAAACCTTCAGAGGAATTTATTGGGCACAAGTAATTCGTAAGGAAAGTCTTAGGGACTATCACAATTTTGGGGGAAAAACTTGGGGAATTTTTTCATCATTTCACGTAAAGTTTACGTTTAGTCATTTGGCAAAATTGGATCTGTTGCGAACTCAATTTTGATATGGAAAATGAAAATCAAGAAGATAGGGTATCTACATTCTATCTTCATGATGGAAATAAAATCCGGAAATCGAAAATATCAATCATTATTCTCGTGGTCGCGATCGTCGTTTATAACATTACAATTTACACATTTCTTTGCATCATTTTTCAATCATTTGTGTACAACTTTAACGGTGTGACAACAGAAGTTATATTATTAATTTTTATCTCAGTTTTTTTTAAGTTTAAAATTTTTTTAACATTTCAATGCACCAATAAACAAATATAGTAAGTGAAATTCTGAATAATTGATAACACAAAGCATTGTAGCTTTTTTTTCCTAAACTAAATGTCATTTTGGATGTAATATTTTTTCTTGCATTTTCATCAAAACAAATTGTAAAGGAAATAGAAAAGAATTTAGGTTTAGATATTTGGTAAACATAAATAAATATAAAACGACTGGACGACGTTCCGATTTCAATCGCAAATTGCTAAAGATACAGAAACTATACTCAGTAACATGCGTAGATGGAAGATTTTACGATAATCAATTAAATATAATTTAAAATGTTTATTTTTTGTAAATGGGGAATTTTTTCAAAAATCAAAAATCAAAAAAGTCAGTGTTGCCAAAACAGTGTGCTTCAGTGTTGAACTTCAGTGTTGAACAAATCAAAAGATTTGTTCAAAAATTTACCCCACATCAAGACCAGTGTTGAACAAATCAAAAAATTTGTTCAATTTTTGAACTGAAATTAGTTAGTGATAACCTGAAAATTGAAAATTTTTCAAAAATTTTTGAGTAAAAACTCTGTTGGGGACTTTTTCGGAAAAACTCACTGATTTGGGGAGATTTTCGAAAATTTTGGGGGAAATCACTTTTGACCATCTGGCAGCACTGCATAGATTTTCGTCTGGCAAGTCAAATTTATCTTTAAATGTAAAATAGCGCTTTTAAAGAACTGGTTGATGGAAAGCTATAATTCTGCACTTTCCGAAGAGAATTGTTTGTATTCGGTTTTTGAAAAACGCTATGAAAGGCATGGGTTTTGTATATAAGCCACATTAGGTAATATTGTCCATAAGACAAGGACAAAATCTGAATGTCTGCTTTCAAGTGGTAAAATAATTCCCAAATACGTACCCAATAATAAAAAGGAATTTTTCGAATATTACAAAGGTAAGATATTTTATGGTAAAAGAAATCCTCCAAGTCAAAGGAATGTTACTATATCGTTAAAATGCTTAGTGTCAACTGTTAACAAAATCATTAATACTGATTTGAATTTTAAAAAAGCCAAAAAATACAATGTTCATCGTCTTTTTCCACGACATATCGCTGAACGTAGAACACGATACATAATTCGTTATGAGAAGCATTTATCCGGAAAAAATGGGAAATGTTGTTACAATAGATGAAGCTTGCGTCTTTTTAAATGATTATAATAAAAAGAGATCCATTCATTATCATCAAAGAGGAGCAAAAAAATTAAAATATGGTTCAATGTATCTAAACAAAGTTTTAGCAAAGGATTTACGATTGTTGCTGGCTTTGCATATAATGGAAAATTAAAAATAAAGGGAATGGAGGAAAATTTTAAAATCAACTCCACATACTATCAGAAACATATTTTTCTCTCAATCTTCAAACGTGAAATACAATATCTTTATCTCTAGTGCCATCGATCTGTAGAAACGCATCAAGACAAATCAAGTAAGACACACATCATAATCCACTGTTAATCTCGTGTAAAAAAAATGGAACGAGAAACGGTTATCAGGACTACACCTTCACTGAAATTTTAAAAATTAATAGAAAACGTTAATCTACGACACTTGGTGGACTTTGGAAAGGTTTTCAAGAAGAGAGAGGAAAAATACCTCTTCCAAAACTACAAAAGGCATTATTGTCATGGAAATTATGGTGTAGAAAAGTGTAGTTAAAAATAAGGGTTTTCAAACTGAACATTTAAAATACAAATATTTTATGTAAGACATTTCTGTATGTAGGGTGATCTTTAAAGATTATTTTTCGTTCAAATAACTATTACAAAAAATTAAATCTATTTTATACTTACCTTTGCTTTTGAAAGGATATTAAAAAAATATTGTTGGAAAATTTTTGAAAAAATATGCATTTTAATAATAAAAATTGATTTTATTCACAAAATATAGTCAAAAATCTCTAGTAACTGACATCATCCCTATTTTCGAATACCAATAACTGACACAAAGTGAACCAGTGACTGACACTTTATTTTAAAAGATTAAAATGCTTTAAAAAGCTTTATTATCTATATATTTAAAACGCTAAGCGATTTCTTCCGACAATCCGTGAGAACAAACTACTGCATCAAATTACACCATTCTTTTTTTAAATGAAAGATATTTAAACACAGATTTGTTATCGGGCATTCGTTTGTTCGAAAATTTAATTAAATAGCTGTAATTTTCAATTAAACATTTACTTCTGCTTATGACGTCATAAAGTCGGCAACTCCCACTTTTGAGGACATAGAGTTTATTCTCTGAACTCTGTGGTTCGCCAATCTTTTGACCTTAGCTAATATCAACTAGGTAATATTTTAACATTGTAGTATAAAATCTTTAAAAAAACTTAATTAGCTAGAATATAATCATAATAAAATATCTAAACGTAAACATATCAATATGAATAACAAATCTCACGTAAAATCGTGCAATTTAAATGATTCCAATTGAAACAAGATTTGGAGAGTTATCCTTGACGCCCAGCTAACATAAACAGGGTTCGTACGGCTCTTGGAATTTTGCGACCAGGAAATTCTTCAGTACCAGTATTTTCTTACAGAAAATCTCTCCTTAAAAGAAGGCGAAGTTTCGCGAGTTTAACCCAGATTACTTTTTCTCTAATAAAAAATACTGGTGAAACTCCTGGAAAATTCCCAGATCCGTACGAACCCTGATAAAAGTACCTATTTTATTTTATTTTATTTACACACATATTCAAATTTATTATAAAACACCAGGTTGCCATACAAAGCAAAAATCGTCATTTAGGCGCCAAAAAATAACCCAGGTGCTTCTGCGATAAATGTACCGATTTAATCAAAATTGTTTTGGTTGCACCGCATATTGCAAAATTAATTAAATCCATGATTATTGTTTCTTTCTCAGATTAAAAACAAGAAAATTTGTACTTCTCTATTATCCCGTCGACCACTTTTCATAAAAAAACTATCGTCAAAATGTAACGCCGAAGAAACGTATGTTGCCATTGGAATATCAAAATAAATAAATAAATAAAATACTTGAATTTAAGGACACAATTGTTATTTTAATTAGTGAAATAACTAATAAATCAGTAAAACATAATGAAAAATAGACGCAAATGTCGAATTAAAAACTACTTGATGACGTAACAAACACGTATAATGCTTCTGACATCAAGTAAATCGGACTGCGTTTTTGGCGTTTAATTTTACAGTTTGGCGATAGTTTTTTGTCATGAAAAGTGGTCGGCCGGATAATAGAAAAGTACCAGAAAATTTAATGTTTAACGAAATTCAATTATTTGATCGATCGCAAATTTTGGTTCTTTTCCGTTATACCGACACCATGTCATACATGTAAATATATGCTTGGCGACAATGGTGTCCGTATAATGGAAAAGTACTCAAATTTTTCTTAGTTCGGGCTATACAACAAACATTTTACCAAACATTTTACCAAAAACAAACATTTTACAGGTAAATAAAAAATCGCCGAAAATTGGCTGCTTAATAACCTGTTATGACAGCAAAGTTGGATAAAATCTAATAACCTGAATTTTACAACGTTTATGCGAAACACCACAAAGAACACACGCTATTTTTATATAAGTAGGGTATATTTAAGCGAATAAGAGAACTAACTACCTTCGATAATATAATGCATGAAAAATGAACAAATAAGTGATTCAGCAAATCATAAAAATACTAGTATATAACCCCGTCAAAAAATGACAGATTGTTGATCTGCGTTTCTTTTCATACAAACTTCATACAAACAAACTAACAGCATGAAGATTTTATTATTGAAAGGTTTGTACTGTAAAAAAGTACATTTTAAAAATGACAAATGATTTCTACAAATAAAAATGATGAGGATATATATATTTTTTTTTTACTCAGTATTAAATTTTGGAAGTAGTTCAACGATTGGACAAAACATTCAAATTAAATATTAAAAAATAATCCATGTGCGAAAGTTTTTGTAAAAAAGTGTTATCAATGAGTTTCTAAGCAGTTTGACTCACCACATAACTCATTGTTTGATTACATAAGCAAAATTAAATGCAAATTACGCTGTACTATGTATTCCTTATATTTTAATTACGTTTGATAAGACAGAATCATTTTACAGTATATGACCCCTTATCCGGAATTCCAAAATCCGGAAAAACCCGAAGTCAGTAAAAAAATTTCGAAACTTTTCTAAATTTGTAAATTTGTACTAAAATTTTAGAATTTTTGAAATTTTTCGAAAATTTTACCGATTTCTAATTTTTTTTTCAGTCCATTGTGTTTCAGTGTGTAATCACTAAAATATTGTTACTTCGGTAGCAGGTTAACACGCCCCCCACCCCCTTCTTCCCGAAATTAGAAACAAATCATTTTTCTCTCAAATTTTAGTAAAATTAATTTATATTACGATTCATTTGAAACAAAAAATAGTTATATACTTATTTCATCAAGGGTGATGATTCTGTTCCGAATTTTCCTAAAAATTTAAGGCATTCGGTTTCAAAAATTTTAGTCTTCAGTCCAAAGATTCGAACATAACAAAATCTCGAATTTTGAACGATCGTTGCCGAAAAAAACAATTATGTCTATCGTTCGAAGAAAAAGTAGACAATTTCTTCAAAGGATTGCGGAAACAACTTGAAATTTGTCAAAGAATTGAAAAAAAAACGCAAATTTCGTCGCAGAATTGCGAAAAAACGCTAATTTTGTTAACAAATCGCAGAAAATACGCGATTTCCGACAAAGGCTTGCGAAGAAAACGCAAATTTCTTCCAAAGACTCCGAAAAAATGTAAAATTTCTTCAATGGATCACAGAAAAACACAAATTTGGTTAAAGGATCGAAAAAAAAAAAACGCGAATTTCGTCAAATAACCGCGGAAAAACATGAATTTATCCAAAGGATCGCGAAAAAAAAAACGCAAATTTCTTCAAAGCACTGCAAAAAAATTTCTAATTTCGTTAAGGGATCGTGAAAAAAGTGGAATTTTGTCAAAGGATCGAAGGAAAAAAAAACAAATTTTGTCAAAAGATCACAGAAAAAATGCAATTTCCGTCAAAGGATAGCGAAAAAAAAAACCCGCTAATTTCGTCAAAGAATCTCAGAAACAAATCTTGAATTTTGTAAAAGTATCGTAAATAAAAGGTAAATTTCGTCAAAGAATAGCAAAAAACGCAAATTTCCTCAAATAATCGCAGAAAAATGCAAATTTCTTCAAAGGATCGCAAAAAGAAAACGCAAATTTCTTCAAAGGACCACTGAAAAATTATATTTCGTCAAAGGATCGTAGAAGAAAAACGCAAATTTTGTCAAAGAAAAGCAGAAAAAATGCAAATTTTGTCAAAGAATCGCGAAAAAAAAACATGAAATTTGTCAAATAATCGTGAACTTCGGGAGGACCCAAAATCCGGAAAATTCCAAAACTCGGAAAGCCTTTGGCCCAGAGGATTTAGCATAATAGGTCATGTACTGTATTTAAGATGGAAGCCAAATTTCAAAATGCGCCAATAGATGGCGCCAATGTACTGGATTGATCACTCAAATCCTCCGTACGAAAGAATTCACCGTTATTTCTGAAAAGAAAAGTGCTTAGAGAAAAAAATGTATACAGAAATGTTGATATACGTCTTTTATATGAAATAGTTTTTGAAGGTTTTAAACAAAATTAAAATATTTAAAAGCTCTAATATGCTTTTACAAATATTTTAACAGCAGAATCGGATGTAGCATAGCTTTTTCATTAAGCCTAACATGGCGTTTAACTATGGTCGATTCGCAGATCAGAGTGGTCGAGCCCGGAGCCGTTACAGACACGTTCTTGCTTTCGGATTTTATTATAAGTAAGATGTATTTCTTAATATAACTATAAAATACAGAAAAATATTCTGATACCATCAAAAATATTCATTATCCCGTCGTCCCATTAAGAAAAAAAACTATATGCAAATTAATTACTTTTCGGCTAGCCGGCGCCAGTAATATATATATATATATATATATATATATATATATACATAATAATAAACTCCAATTGAAAATTACTTGCTGAACCATTATCACAAAAGCTAACTAAAATCTCTATAAACCACATAAATTCATTACTAGAAAAACAAAACTATATACATTATATATTTGTATATATGTATGTATATACTATATATATACTTCATTGGCGCCCAGCTAACCGAAAAGTACCTCAAGTAATTCGCCAAACTGTAGCGCCCAATAAACAAACGGAAGAATGTTGCCATTAAATCTAAAAAAAAATAAGAAGAAGAAAAAAATAATTAAGAAAAGTCCCATTTACTAAAGTATCATTTATCAGTAACTTTTAACAATAATATTTACAATATATTAATGAAAACAGAATCAAAAATAATCTTGGATATTTATTTATTTACATTATTTCTCTTAATTATGGAAAAGGAATAATCATCCTGATTAAGTAAAGGAATGAAGAAACCATACAAATAAATTACACTTGAAAACATTAAAAATCTCTTATCTGCAGATTGATTTATTATTGTAAAAAAAAATTCTTCATCCATATACTTAAAGCTAACCTGCTTTTTAGTTTTTCGTGCAAAAATGCTATTTATACGCATGCGCGAGCATTCAGCTAATCAGCTAGAGGCTTTTACTATCTTCAGACGCGATGTTCCAGCCAATGAGGTGAAGGCTTTTTCCTCTCTCTAGAAGCGTATGTGTTCCATTTGGTTGTTCGGTTGTTGAAACTTTATAGATTTCTTTTATTAAGGTATTTTTTCATTTTACCGTATTTATTTTCTTTTTAAGTCGTATGTATTTTAGTACTTTGAATTTTTTATAACTAACCCTTTTTTTTGAGAGAGAGAGAGATTTCGTGGCACGAAATTTCGCGAATCGTTTCCGATGTAAACAAACTAATTTTAAACTTTTAATATGTAATTCTGTGTGATATGATTAAATTCAGGTTTTCTCAGCGACGATCACAGTATTTTTACCAAATAATTTTTGTATTAATCAAGCTTTTTTGGTTATTAAGCATAGCTAAACACGAAAGAAAACTTTGTTATTTTAAGATTTTGATGTGAATTATTTGCGTACATTTATAAGACGAGTTTCACTGAATAATTCAAGAAAAAAAAAATCTCATCATTATACATATTTAGTTTTGCATTATTAATTATTTACTTGGCCTTTACTTTTAATATTTCAAACTTACAGCTGAATGTAACTATTAAAACATTTGAAATACTGTATTCGTAAAATGAAATTAGTTTAAACACTCGACAATTACTTTTAGTTATGCATTATTAATTATTTACTTGGCCTTTACTTTTAATATTTCAAATTTACAGCTGAATGTAACTATTAAAACATTTGAAATACTGTATTCGTAAAATGAAATTTCAGCTTAAACACTCAACAATTACTTTTAGTTATGCATTATTAATTATTTACTTGGCCTTTACTTTTAATATTTCAAACTTACAGTTGAATGTAACTATTAAAACATTTGAAATACTGTATTCGTAAAATGAAATTTCAGCTTAAACACTCGACAATTACTTTTACTTATGCATTATTAATTATTTACTTGGCCTTTACTTTTAATATTTCAAACTTACAGTTGAATGTAACTATTAAAACATTTGAAATACTGTATTCGTAAAATGAAATTTCAGCTTAAACACTCGACAATTACTTTTAGTTATGCATTATTAATTATTTACTTGGCCTTTACTTTTAATATTTCAAACTTACAGCTAAATGTAATTATTAAAACATTTGAAATACTGTATTCGTAAAATGAAATTTCAGCTTAAACACTCGACAATTACTTTTAGGTTAAATTCAGGTTTTCTCAGTGACGATCACAGTATTTTTACCAAATAATTAAAAGTACTACATGCATGCATCTATCTATCTATATTAGAAATTGTGCAGGTTTCTGGTCACTGTTTTGTTTACATATTTTAAACAAAAATTTCAATTTAATAATGCACTGAAAATTATAATGAATGCTTACAATTAAACACAAAACAAAAAATTTCACAAAAAACACATTATTTCCCCGATATTTTCCCACAACTAATCAATAAATTTCATGACATTTTATTGCGATTTTAAACCATGAACTTTAGTACTTTTCTGTTATACGGACACTATGCCAAAATGTATGTATGTATGTAAATGTATGTATGTATGTTTGGCGACAATAGTGTACGTATGTATGTATGTAAATGTATGTATGTATGTTTGGCGACAATAGTGTACGTATAACGGAAAAGTGCCTGAATTATTATTTATATATATATATATATATATATATATATAAAATATAAACGTAATTGGCGACACAGCAAGTTTTCTGGATTTCTCCCTGTCTCTCTAACCACATTGTTAACAAAACAAAAAATTCACGAAAAACACATTATTTCCCCGATATTTTCCCACAACTAATCAATAAATTTCATGATATTTTATTGCGATTTTAAACCATGAACTTTAGTACTTTTCTGTTATACGGACACTATGCCAAAATGTATGTATGTATGTAAATGTATGTATGTATGTTTGGCGACAATGGTGTACGTATAATGGAAAAGTGCCTGAATTATTATTTATATATATATATATATATATATAATATAAACATAATTGGCGACACAGCAAGTTTTCTGGATTTCTCCCTGTCTCTCTAACCACGTTGTTAACAAAACAAAAAATTCACGAAAAACACATTATTTTCCCACAACTAATCAATAAATTTCATGATATTTTATTGTGATTTTAAACCATGAACTTTAGTACTTTTCTGTTATACGGATACTATGCCAAAATGTATGTATGTATGTATGTTTGGCGACAATGGTGTCCGTATAACGGAAAAGTGCCTGAATTATTATTTTTTTATATATATATAAAATATAAACATAATTGGCGACACAGCAAGTTTTCTGGATGTGAAAGGCGGAGATGAATTTAATTCATTCAATGACCGTTTTAAAAGTTTCAAGTTTGGATTGAGTGCACCTGAACATAAAAACCGATACCTATTTCTATGTTCATGATTGAGTTATTTGGATATCTTTTCGTATAGCACAGAAAATCATTTCTCCCGCTTTCGTAATACAGATAAATTCTGGTGTATCTTTTTTTCTTCTTTTTATATCATAAGTACTTTTCTACTTTAAATTTTTTAATTGTCGAGTTTCTAAGCTGAAATTTCATTTTTCGAATGCAGTATTTCAAATGTTTTAATAATTACATTCAGCTGTAAGTTTGAAATATTTAAAATATTAAAAGTAAAGGTCAAGTAAATAATTAATAATGCATAACTAAATATGTATAATGATCAGAATGACATATTAAAATGTGTACAGAATGACATGAAAATTTTAAAAAACTGAAATTTTGCACTTGCAACTTAATTGTAAATTTCATTGTTTACATTGGAAACGATTTGTGGATTTTAAGAATTTGCTGAACTTTGTGTCACCAAATTACTAAATCTCTCTCTCTCACTCTCCAAAAAAAAAAAAGGGTTAGTTTAAAAAAATTCAAAGTAGCAAAATACATACAACACAAAAAGAAAATAAATACGGTAAAATGAAAAAATTACTTTAATAATAGAAATCCATAAATTTTCAACAACGACATCAAACGAACGTATCTCATCTTTCGTTTGTGATAAGGAACGCTCCTTTGGCCCCCTCCACTCATTGGCTGAATTGTAAAGGGCAAAATTGGGGGACAAAATGACTACAGCATTTCTGAGAAAAGAAAAAATCAGAAAATTCACAGAAAATAATTATTTTTGTTGCAAGTTGGGTTAACTGTCTTTATGGTTCGAGTCGATTTCAGACTGAGTGTAGATTTCTGCAAGTTGGATTTGGGTTAACCCGATTTTTCAAAAGTTAATTCAAGTTCAGTATATTATTTCAGATTAAAACTATACCTATCAGGGCTTGAATTTCAGGGCGGGATTCGCACGGAAAATTTTGAAATCCCGCCCAAAAAAGATCATGAGCGGGAGCCTCCCGCCCAAAAAATTTCAGCATTTTTGGAGAAATTTGCATTATTTAATTTACCTGCAACCGAACGATAAATTTCGTGATTTTTTTCCCCCGCAACCGATTGACGGACTTTGTGTTTTTTCCGCGACTGATCGACGAACTTTGTGGTTTTTTCTGTGACAGATCAACGAACTTTGATTTTTTTTCTGCGACAGATCGACGAACATTGCGTTTTTTAAGCGACTGATCGACGAACCTTGCGTTTTTTGGGGACATATCGACGAACTTTGTGTTTATTCTGCAATCGATCGACGAAATTTGCTTTTTTCCCACGACTGATCAACGAACTTTGCGTTTTTTGGTGACAGATCGACGAACTTAGCATTTTTTCCGCGACAGATTAATGAACTTTGCGTCTTTTCCACGATCGATCGGTGAATCTCAATCAAGTAAAATCTAAAGTCAGAAATTTATTTAACAACCTAATTGTTAAGGGTCCCTAACACATTTAATGGAACTTGAAAAATACACTGCATATATAAAACTTAACTTTCTTCCCTTTTTTATAATAAAAATAAACATTTTACATAATCATTCTCAGTTGACTTAATTTTTTCAATGGTATTTTGTCATGTCTGCATTAATGTAATTCTTTAAATAGCACGTAAAAGAATAGTGGGGTTTAAAGATTTTTTTTCTCCCTCCCAAACATTACAACTCCCCTCCATTTAAAAATGTTGGTAGGGAGACTCCCGTCTTTGGAAAAATTGAATTTCAAGCCCTGCCTATAATATGTTTGTGTGTATTGAGGTTTGTATAGATGTTTGTGTGTGTGCTGTTTTTAATACAGACAGTTTCATTTTTCACACGAACCTTTCAAAAAATTCACATTCTTTGCGCAATTCTTTAACAAAATTCGCATTTTTTTTCGTGATTCTTTAATGAAATTCGCATTTTTTTCTGTATCTTTTTTTTGTCGAGATTCATAATTTTTTCAGCTATCCTATGACGTAATTCGTGGTTTTTTTTCAGTGATAATTTGACGAAATTTGTGTTTTTTCTGCGATTTTTTTTTTCACGAAATTTGCGTTATTTTCCACGATTCTTTTATGAAATTCGCATTTTTCTCGCGATACTTTAACGAAATGTGCGTTTTCCAGCGATTTTTTGATAAAATACATTTTATTCCGCAATTTTTAGAGAAAGTTTGGCAAGAAAGGGCTATCTTTGGGTGAAATTTCCTGTTTTGCGATTCTTTGACAAAATTTGCTCATCTTTTGTGTAAATCGCGTTTTTCTGTGGCCTTTTAACGAAATTCACGTTTTACATGATCCTTTGATGAAATTAGTGTTTTTCCCGTGATCATTTGACGAAATCTAGGATTTTTTTCCCGCGAAGATTGATTATATGTTTTTAGTCTGCAGGTGCCCTAAAAAGTTTGTGACGCCTGTCGCTGCATTGCACGCATTCTGCCACGGTGTATCAAACAAACAAAATTCATCCTAAAGAATTATTGTTTCGTTTCTGGAAATGAACAACCGTCAACTCATTGGCTGAATTATAAAGGGTGAAATGTGTAGGCACTGAGTATCATCTATACTATTAATGTCGGTAAACGTCTGTCTGTGTGAGTGTTGTTGTGTCTGGCGTCTGTAAGCACAAAACTCTGCATGCAGACGACAGACATAAGTGCTTTTGGTATAAAAAAATTTGTAAGTGGAGTTTTTAAAATTCACAACATTTTGCGGGAGAAGAGGGGTGCGAACGAATTTAAAAAATGAGTCCGCATCAATAATTATGGCGGCGGGGGGGGAGTATGTTTTGCCTACACGGGGCGGAGACTTTTCTTTGTTGACACCACTCATATGATATATCGTTCGAAAGGCCTGTGACTGCCTTTTCATGTTATGCATCTGTGTGGTCCATCCCCCTCCCCCCCCGCCAATTGGGACACTTTTCTAAATTTTGCACATACCACTCATGTTATATATCGTTAAAAAGGTCTGTGACCGCTTAATCATATTATGCATCTCCGGTGTCCATTCCCCCACTTTGCCCCCCCCAAGGGGGTACTTTTTGTAAATTTTGCACAATCCCTTCATGTTACGTATTGTTGGAAAGGTCTTTGACTGCTTATTCATGTTATGCATCTCCGGGGTCCATCCCGCCACTTCCCCAATTTTCTAAATTTTGTTGACACCCCTCATGTCATATATCGTTGGAAAGGTCTGTGACTGCTTAATCATATGCATATCTCCAATGTCCATTTCCCCACTTTGCCCCCCCCTCCCCCAAGGGGGTGCTTTTCTAAATTTTGCAGACAACCCTCATGTCATATATCGTTGGAAAGGTCTGTGACTGCTTAATCATATGCATATCTCCAATGTCCATTTCCCCACTTTGCCCCCCCCCCCCCCAAAGAGGTACTTTTCTAAATTTTGCACACAACCGTCATGTTATATATCGTTGGAAATGTCTGTGACCACTTAATCATATTATGCATGTTCCGTGTCCATCCCCTACTTTACCCCCCCCCCAAGGGGGTACTTTTTTAAATTTTGCACACACCCCTCATGTTACATATCGTTTGAAAGGTCTTTGACTGCTTATTCATGTTATGCATCTCCTTGGTCCATCCCACCATTTCCCCCTTCCCAAGGGGGCACTTACCATTTACTTGCACAACAGCGCTAAATGTGTCAGATGAAAGAAATTCCGCGAGTGCATGTGCCAGTGAAACTTAGCCAATTGCTGTTCTTCAACCTAGCTTTAATTCAAAGTGGGTTTTTTATTTATTTGAATTATTCTGCAAAAGTTTCAAACATTTTAAAGCAGCTATGAATTTTATTTTTATGGTACTATCAAGTTTTTTGCCGTCAAATTTTGACGGGTTCCATCTAGTCTTTACATAAAAATTGATTAGCTTAAAACAATGGATGCGTTTCAGAAGATATGGATTTGAAACGAACAATGATTAAAGAAGACATTTTAAAAATTTTGATCAAAACATTTTAAAACTTTTTTTTAGCGTCGAATTTCGACGGTGCGTTTAGGGAGATGCAATGCACATGCGCACAGGAGCTCATTCGGTTGCATTATCACAGGGGGGGGGGGAATGTGTGCCTTATTTAATAGGTTCTTTTATTGACTGAATATGAGACGAACGTAGGGATATACTATTTGTATGATACTTCATAGGTTCAGGAAATTTTTTTTCTTGCCGCGAGGAATAGGGCGGTAATGTCAAACTGATTTGCATTTTGTTTACGGATTGTTTGTTTGGAGTTTGCATCGGAAATAATGGTGTAATTCAATGGGGGAAATTTTTTTTAAATAAAATATTTGAAAGATTGTTTCATAAGCACCCCTACTTATGTAATAAAGAAGCTTATTTTCCTAATATTGTTATTGTAATTTTTTCCGTCAAGTTTTGACGGGTACCATCTAGTTTATTATAAAAACAGAATACATTAATATTTATTATAAAAAGTGGAATTTAGTAAGCTGTACTGCATTATTAGTTATGCAGAGTATATAGGAGTAATATTTAGTACTACATCATTAGTAAAGCAGATATCCAATAACTGACATTTATGAACCAGTAACTGACAACTGGTGTCAGACACCGATAAAACAAATTACATTTTAATGGTGTTTACTACAAGATAAATTTAATTTATTATTATGCATTTTTAAAAAGTTCAAATAATAGATTTCAACTTTCTTTAATATAACCAATAACTAACACCTCTGGCAGAGACTGGTGAAATGAAATTCTAGGAACCAATAACTGACACCCCCTCATTAAAATAAATTAACCCCTTCAGCGTCGCTATATTTTCGTGTAGGCTACTTTTTTAAATTTTCAATTCGTTTGACTGCCACCACTTTTTTGAAGTAGAAATATTCACCTTATTTAATGGCTGATAAAATGATGCGAGAATAAAGCTAACTTCACACTTTTAAAAACTGGTGGGAATCAAAGAATCGGAATTTAAAAAAGTAGAATACACAGCCCGTGAATATCACGGACACGAGAATTAAGGGGTTAAATATTAAATAAATGTAAGCCCTAAATCATGACCCTAATCATGACCCACATGCATCTTTAAACTAATTTCTGCAAGTATAACTTTAAGAAAAAAGTTTAGAAAACCACTTCCTTTATTTTAGAAATAAGATGGTTGCTTCAAAATGGCACTTTTTGTATTCTCAAAAGTTTCTTCCTCATTAAATATGTTCTTGGCCCTTTAGTGGTGAATAAATTAATTCCAAAATAAACATAAGTGTCTAATTTACTACTAGATGAGATTAATTTGCAGAATTTTACAACAAAATGCTTATCTGAGTTAACTTTTGCGTCAAGTGCCAGTTAATAGTTAGGTGTCAATAACTGGGTCTTTCACCCTAGCATAAAAATCGTCTAAAAAGTGTGCGAACACCCTCTGTAAATTTCACAATAGTTATTGATTTCAAGGTACGTAAGGAAGTAAGTGTATATGTGCGTGAAAATCCACAAATAATCTTACTTTCAGATACATTTTGGTAACTAGAAAGTTATTTTCATAAACAATTTATTTTCCAGAATCAAGAAAGCAAAAACCACGTTCATATTTAATTTTAATGATTCAAATATAATTCATTCAACACGAACAGTATCCTGAAGCTGAACATATCATTAACAACAGAATAATAACTTTTCGGTAATTTTAAACTCCTTACGAATCCATGTAATGCATACTAGAAATGAGACGGGCTCAGCCCGATCTCGAGCCCGGGATCAACACGGGCTCGGGCTCGATTTTTATACCGGGCTTCTCGGGCTCGTTGTTTCTGAAACTACCAATTTTATTTATTCTCATATAAAAAAATATTTTTTTTTCTACTAAAAAATTTCATATTCCATTTCCAGTCATTTTTTTTTTGTTATTTTAATCAGAATGAATAGAAAGGGAACAGAAATCTTATTTTTCTTTTCTAGTATTAGAATGCTACTTTAAAGGAAATTTATGATATTTACGACGCAACTAATTACTGGGTGATATGGCGCCAATGGGAAGAGGCACCAATATTATTTGTTGCTAGATTTTCGTTTGTGACTGTAGGATATTTTTCAATTGGAACGTTTATTTTATTTTATTTTTTTAGAAATGATCTAATGCGAAATAAATATATTCTTTGTCTTTAGTCAATCTCCATTAGCTTAGGTTTGCAAGGCGTCTTCTATTGTGTGCGAGTCATAATTGCTCATCATATGAAAATAACGTTAATGATTCGATTTTTAATCATGAACTCTGTACATGCTAAAACTCTGCTCTGAACGTTTACAAAGTCACTTCCATTCAAAAGTAGATTTAATTATCATGTATTGTTATTCTGATAGAAAGCAATCGAATAGTGTTTCCACTTTTCCTATAAAAGTATAGGATCTTTCAGATAATGGTGTCAAATTTTTAATTTAAGCTAATTTTCAGGACCACGACAATTTTTTTAAATTTAGGAATCAATTATAGTTTACTATATACACCTTTTATAGGAAATAGAAAACATTGTTCGATTCTTCCGCACAGAAATAGTAATTTTTGAAATTTTCATGCATTTATTCATTACATGCACTTCGTTAAGAGCCTACGCTGGTCACGCGAAGAAACGCTTCAGCTAATGTTAAGTCTATGGGAAGGTTATCGTGCGATTTCTCGCTCTCATTTTAATATTTTTAAATGATTCTTTTTGCATAGGATAGTTGAGGTCGATCTCTAACGCTGTTAGTTTTTACTTTTTCGATTTTGGTTCCAGTTTTTTTATATAAGGGTAATTTCACTTTCAGAACCGATTCCAACCGGTTCCAAAATTGAAAATGTTCGCTTATAAAAAACCCGTAACCAAAATCAAAAAAGTAAAAACTAACAACGTTAGAGATCGACCTTAACTATCCTAGGCAAAAAGAATCATTTAAAAATATTAAAATGCGAGCGAGAAATCGCGCGATAACCTTCTCATAGACTTAACATTAGCTGAAGCGTTTCTTCGCGTGACTAGCGTAGGCTCTTAATATGTCCATCAGATTTGCTTGTTGCGAGAGAAAAATATGAACATCCTTTTAAAGAAGTATCTTATTATTTGATATCAAACTTCTCTTTTGATAAAATTGAATGTAAATTTCCATAAAATTATTTATATGCACGGGATTAACAGTTATTTTCTTGTACAAATTTTTTTTTTTTTATAAATGAGATATTACTTTTAAAACAATTTTTAAATATTATGCATTTTTTTTCGGTATCGGGCTCGGGCTCTAAAGACACAAAATGTTTGAGGTTCGGGCGGGCTGGGATTTAAAATCGTCGGGCACGGACGGGCCCGGGCTCCAAAAAGAGAGCCCGAACTCATCTCCAATGCATACATGCAAGAATATTAAGTAATAAACTCTCAGTTAACTACACAATTTAAAATACTATTTTCCAATGATTAACGTAAATTTGAGGTAAATGCTTTTTAAATGGATATAATGATATATAATTTAATTGGTATACTTTAAACGAAAGTTTTTCTTCGTTCGACATAAAAGTTGAATGAAATGTGTAATTCTGATGTACTTTTATAAATCAAATTGTTTCGATGTGTAATTATAAATCGGAATTCTTAGAAAATAGATTTTGTTTTTTTATAGATGTCATTCTTTGTTGATTTTATTAATGGATGGTATTATTTGAAATGTAACAAATTAAAATCGAATAATTATTGTTAAATATCACTCTATATGTTTATGTTCACCTTTATAAATTCAAGAAATTCATTTAAATAGAAGTAGGCTAACAGTATCTGAAGATGAAAATATATTCTTATATATACAGCACTACTATGCCTATGTGTGTGCTATCTATTTAACAATTATAAGGAAGTAGAATTGTTGTTTAATTAAATAATTTTACAGAAATTTAAACATATTTGGAAATTACATGTCTCTTTTGTTGTATTAAATATGTAGAAATCAGAATGAGCTTCAAGAAATCGAAATTTTTAATTTAATAATTACTTATTAACGACATTGAATACAAAGAAGAAATAAAGGTTATGGTTCTAAGATTACGCATGAACTGTTTCTACAATAATAATTTAAAAACTACTTCATATTTTAGTCAGACGATTACGCCGCAATATCTCAATTAAGAATGTTCTTTCTAATAACACTGAAACTAACTGCATTACTTCAAAACGTAAATATTTAGTTTTTTGAATTTCGACAACTAACAACAGGATGAAATGTAAAAACTGAGTGATTTTAGTGAATACATTAGTTTTATAATTTTTACTCCTGTTTTTTTTACAAAATTTTGAATTCTTTAAAAGAATTAATGTATCTTCAGAAAATAATGCTTTTATTCTGAATGAATTTCGTTTTTACAAATTTCGCTTTTAAGAGTTTTTTTAATTTCGCTGTTCTAGCCAGTGGAGCTTACTACGTGGCATGCGCATTTAACTCTCCTAGTACCTGCCCTACCAGTTGCTGAGAGGTTCTGCTCTCGAAGCTGGTAGACGGGAGGTGCTGGGTTCGATCCCAATCGCGCCCGTCGGCCTAATCGTTCGGAGTTTTCGTGGTTTTCTTCGAGCCGTGGATTTATCCATGCGTAAATACGGGTTAGGTTCCCTTAGAAAGACCCCCACGAAGGGCATTCCCCCCGGGCCTATATCTCAAGTGTAGATAATTGGCCGTCAATAATCAACCCAACTCAACCCAACTCTCCTAGTACCACTGGGATCTTCTTTTGACCCCATTATCTTTTGTTTTAAATTTAATAAGTAAAATCAAATATGCACTTCGTAGGAATAAATTAAATTTAATAGAATAAGATTTCTGGTTCAAATCATGCGAAACTAAGAAAGCTCATCAAAAATTAAAACCTCGTACTAGGAATGTTAAATATTAATCAAAATTTTATTAAAAATGTTCACCTAATTTAACTGTAAATTTATGTCATTAAATAAGTCAAATATAGTTTTTGACAAGTTTTCGTGTGATAATATTTTTTGCTAAAAGTAGTGAGAACCATTGCGGCTAAGCTATCAAATTTTTCTTTTGTTTTCATTTCTCAAAGTCTTTTGCGAAATAAAATGCTCTGTTTGTATAATTACACTGTTAAAACTTTGCAACAAACTGTCCAGTTATTGTACCGTTTTTATATAAAATGAATATATATATAGCAGTAATTTAACTCTATTCTAACCATAATATGGGAAATAATATGGCCATAATATAGTTAAATTACGGTTATGTAACTGTTTTCTACAAAAAAAAAAAAAAAAAAAAAAAAAAAAAAAAAAAAAAAAAATCAAATGACTGGAAATGGACAGTTTGCTACAAATTTTTAACAGTGTTCTGAATTCATTAGTAAAACCTCAGAAACATTTCCAGAACGAAAGACTAGTGTCAGTATTTTTAAGAGATTGCACGAAGAAATTTACTAATAAACGAAGGAAAACTATGACCAGTATATTTCTAATGATATCAGTGATATTGCCGCATTAATCAAACATATGCGTTAACAGTTAAAAAAAAAAAATAATAACAAATAAAATTCTGTTATTAAACAGTTTTGTTTAACTTAACTTGGTTTTTGTATTTAAAAATTTAACTTTGTAAACGATTTGTCACGCCCTTCCTGATATGCTAGCAATATAAAATTACCTTATACATATACATGTGTATTTTCGACGACAATACAAGTTTTTAATATTTTTAGGACTTAATTATGAATGAAGAAATTAAATTTAGACATTTTTCTGTTAGCCTGGCGCAGCTGCTATATTAAAATAATATTATTTATGGCTACAAATATATGTGAGTTACAACAACAAAATGGGATTAATTTTGAGAAAAACCACGTATTTTAAAATATACCAATTGCCTGTGAAACTGCACCAATAAAATATTTCAAACATTAAAAATAGAAAAAAAAATCTCGTTTTCAGGTATGTATTTATTTATCTACATTGTTAAATGTAGTTCTTTACATCTTGTAGTTGACTACTGTGCTTTAGCTTGTTGAAATTAAAGTTCTAAAATCTGCACAATTTCTGGTCTCAAGCTATGCGGATTTCAGGGAGTCTACTGTAAAATATAAATTACAGATAAGACAAGCGAAATAAGAACAATTTAAAAATTTTAAATATAAAAATCTGGTGTGAAATATTTTTATAAAACATGAGTAAAATTCCCAGTCTGTTAGGTGGTAAAATCAAAACTATTAAATAAAAAAGGCGAAATTTAATAACAGATCCCTTATTTTTCAGAAAATAAAGATTATATTTCTTCTTGACATTAAAGTGTAATATTGAATATGCAACTAGAAGGAATACTTTAAAAGATATTAAAACTAATATTTCCTTAGGAGATTTTATTACGCGTTTTATATTGCTTTGAATAATGAAAAGTGTAATAAAATGCGCATGCTTATTTTATTTTACTGAAAGATTTTAAATTAATTTTGAAAGTAAAACTTAAGAAAAAAGATTAAACGTATAAGAGCACTTGCAAAAAATAACGGTGAAATGTATTATTTCGCATAAAAATCAGATTTAATTAAATATAAAGTAAGAAAAATCATAAAGAAACTATAAATTCGAGAGAAAAACAAGAACGCTGTTGACTTTAAGTATCAATTTATTATCTTGAATATATTTTTATTTTTTGTTATTTTTTTTAAAGACAAGTACGGATAATTTTCTTTTCTATAAAATCTATAATAGAAATACTGAATAATGATAGATACATTAGAAATACATATAGGATGCGTACAGTTTTAGCAAAAATTTAATATGATATTTCGCCTTGTTTAACTGCAGTAATACATTACAAATTCTGTGAATACAAGAAGCGATTTTGAATTTTACAATTTAAATATTAAATAGAATTTTCTTTCTCTTAAATAGCGGTGGGAGACTCTTCTAGATCGCTAGCACGATCATGGAAGATGTCACCGGAAAAAATTAAAAGCCAAATTCAATAAGTTTAAGACATCGATCAGCAAGAATGAGCAGCTCTTATATTAAATGTAATTTAAACTATACTTTTATGTATGGCAATGTAAACTGTTTTTTTTTTAGCAGTAGATTTACGCTCTTTTCCGCTTTTTCTTTCCCTTTTTGCGAACGATTCTCCTTTGGAAACAGTTAAACATCTTTTCACTTCGTCTTTTTACTTATTTTTATACGTAATTATTATAATGCTTTTTTACCCATTTTTCCACTTTCCTGACAAATTGTCAGCGAAGCCCCGCCTTTGCTACTGTAGGTTAAATTTGATTGGCTGCTTTTCTCTCGTGATTGGTTGATGAAGTTTTCAGTCAAATCCCTTACTGTTCTTTCATTTTGTAGTGCGAATGTGCTACATTTATACTTTTATTCCCTGGCTCCTCTAAGATGTGATATACAACTACTCATATACAGGGAGTGAAGTTGTTTACAACTGGGAATCCCATTGGACAATCAACTGTTTCTATTTCTGTTTCAATAATGAGCGGGTCGGGGAGTTTAATACATTGGACCATTCCAAGGGCTTGTGATCATTATAGCTCATTAATCACCGTTACTTCACGGAAACGGTGGCGCGCGCGCGTGAAAGGAGGTCCTTTTACTTGGGTTACAGACCGGATCGCTAGTAGATTTCGATCACGGAAGATGTCACCGGAAAAATTTAAAAGCCAAATTAAAAAGTTTAAGATACCAACAGTTCAGGGCGGGTCAGTGCGTTTATTAAATCGGACGATACCAGCGGTAATTCCAAGTACTGTATGCGTTTTGTTTATATATCATTGATGTACATGAATTTTCGAAAATTTCTCCCCTTATCCGAACTTAATTTTTGGGATGTTATATCGTAACAGTTTCGAATAATTCATGATGAATATCAGTTTTCATGAAGTCAGTTTGTATATAGCGCATATAAATGTTGAAAACATTTAAAAACATACAAATAGAGCGATCTCCTATTTCCGCATCACTCACTTATGGGTCATTTTCTCTAAACAGCGAAATCCTTGTCTCCGCTTAAAAAAATAATTTATAAACTTGTATAAAACTGAAACAGAATGTTAGAATACGTTAATCATATGTTTTTATGTTTGTATAACAAGATAAAACATATTATTTATAAATATAAGTCACTTAAATAAATTTGTTTATGTGATAAATGTCATTCTCCTGTGTATCCCTGTCTCCATCTTAGCACAAAAGTGGTTCTTAAAAGTTGAGAATCTAAATATATTGAGGATAAATTTGTTGGTTAAATTATTTAAAACTATCATAAAACTCTAAAAATTTAAAGAATAACGACTTTTCATGATTTGTATTTTTCTCAAAAAAAAAAAAATATATATATATTGCTCTTTTGTTTTGTTCTCATTCCTCTATCATAAAATTAAAATAATGATTCTAACATCTGGCAGCAGTCATATTACTACGGAATTCTACCTGTGAATGGTGGCTTCATCAGAGAAGCTATCTTGGATTGTTCTTTTTGTAGAAACAAGTATAGACAAGTAACACTAAGAAATTTCCTGTTATATTTTGATAAGTATTTTTATTGACTGTCATTACCCTGTCTCTGTTATTTGCCTTAATTTTGTAATGAAAGTTCAATGAGCGATTAAGCCTTATTTGTATTTAGTTTTTAAAGTTATGTTTAAGTGAAATTCATTTTTGTGTGTATAGTATGATAGTAGACAAGGTAACCTTACTTTTTGTCACTCCCCTGTCGTCATTTCCCTTTTTATTTCTCTGTCTAAGTGTCATTTCCCTGTTTCTCTGTGTCATTGGTCTGCTTACTTGAAATTTAAAATTTTATTTTTGGATGTTTAACTTTGTAAAAGATTTTTGCTTATAGTATTTTATTACTTAGAGACATTACTTAAATACAGAGGTGCCAAGATCTCACAAATCTTCCGTAATACGTGGGTTAATTTAACCCATGTTTAATACGTTTCGCACCAGAAATTTTTTTAAAAAATGAAATGAAACATATTCCTTGTAGAAATCTGAAATAAAGAATGGTCAAATAATTTTTCTGGTTCTAAAAGTTGTTAATCTATGTGAAATTAATCCACATGTTACAGATGATAAGTTAGAGCTGGACACATCTCCTTAAATACAATGGAACCCAATTTTGAAGGTGACAAAATATTATTAAAAAAATGGATAATGCTCAAATTATTCTCTTAACCTTCGTACCCTATTGAAATTTTACTCAACGTTGATAAAAACATTTCACACCAGAATTTGTTTTTGAAAATGTTTTAACATATTTATTTAACGTAGTTCTCTGTAGCATTTATTTAACTTATTTTATGAAAAAAAATCTGGTTCCAATCGAATTAAATAAATCATAGAAGAGGGTCGATTCGACCCATTCAGGGTAGGAAGGTTAAGTGAAAAGGACCCCTATATGACTTTATTGGTTATACGCAGACTTCATCAAGTCCTAACGTCAATCAGATATGCGGCAATGTCTCTCACGTTTACGGTACTAAATCAAATTTGTCACCTGTATTTTTGGCCTACTTCTTACTTTATATGTGGCGTCACTTTAATTCCCCCGCCCTTCCCCATTTTTAGCGTTGTTTAATTTTTCTGCATATCAGTTACAGTAAAATTTTATTACTTAAAGCAAAAATCGTATTTTGAAACAATTACAAAAATTAGAATATGAATCACTTGATCCCCTTATATTATAGACGTTACTTACACCTGCTACAAATAACATGCCAAACATCTTTTTTTTTTTCTTTTTCGTTTATGATTTTTGTCTAATTAATTGAATTTAAATTTCTTCAGCTAGCAATAAATTACCCCTTTCAGTATCTAATTTTGTCAGACAAAGACAGAAATTTTAGAGAGAGATTTTTTATCCAGCATTAAAAAAGGAAATCTAATGAAAGCAAATTTTGAAGAAAAAAAAGTAGATGGTACACAGTGGCTAATTATTCTTATTTGATTTTATTTTAATTTAGGGGAATAACTCTTGCCAACCCTATTGAAAGCATATTCAAAACATGAAAATAAAATATTGAAAGTATTAAATTAATTTCTTATAATGGAGAGGGGGGGTGTATCGTTCAGGGTGATTGTGTTCCGGTATTTTGTACACCACTAAATTTATACAGAAATCTTTTTTTTTCAGTAATCAATGATTTCTGGGATGACATAATAAGAATATCGTTATATAAATGTAGTGCTGTACAAAGTACCGGAACACAATCACCCCTGATCTTTTATACGACTTTCTCATCCGTATAACTTTTGCCTTCGTTAAGCGTGTTATAAGTAAAGGCTCACTGAATGCACCAGGCGAAAAAGAAATTCCCACGACTGCGACTTTCTTGGTCAAATAAAGTTGTTTCAATTTAATACGAAAATTTAAATTAAAAAAATAGGTTTGGATGAGTTGACACCAATGATGTGTGATCCATTGAATGGTTATAAAATGAAATTGCAATGTGAGCACTATATAAAATTATTTGCGCACATGTCCTCTTTCAATCCTCAAAAACAATTTTAAATAAATATATATATAAAAAAAACTTATTAAATTTTATTTGCGACATAAAGTGAAGAATATTGATTATCATCAGGTATAGAAATTGACAGTAGTTGCAAACACATCTTTCTTTTATTAATATAGATAGAACCTGGTCTACATTAAAACATAATATAACAGTGAAATTATGTAAATACGCCCCTATGTGTATGAAGAATTAATAGAATAAATATAAATAAAGATGACAAAAAGGTGTAAATAGCAGTATGAGCGTTTGGTACCTCTTTTTCCATCATTTAGTAGACAAAATTTTCAAATTTATTTTTAGTTTTACTATTGCACAAAATAAAAAGATATGTAAAACAAGTTCGGAATGATTAAATTCATCTTTGTTAAATTAAAATAAAGTACACATAAAAAACATGCGATTCCATTACCTAAAAGATGACTAAAACTTTAATTAGATTTTAAAACATTAAAATATATCGATTGTAGTTTGCCTGCGAACCCAGCCTTCAACAGGATTTATAATTAAAACTACGTTCAAAAATATACGGGACGTAGCAACGGTTGCGGACACAATTTGACCGCTCACCGCGGCGGTTGACCCACCCACCGCCTTCCGAGACAAATATGTTCGGGACGTAGACAGTATCCTTCGGTATAGTAATTTTTCCAAGCCCACTCCCCCGCTCATTGGTGTCTTTAATTTATGCATTTTTACTTTGAAATTTGTCTGGTATCAATCAATTTTTGTAATTTTTTTTTCTATTTAGAGTGTAAGGCATACGTCTCGCACGCAGCGATGTTTGACGGTGCTCTTGGCCGCTTTTCAGCGGCAGCGCTTCGCGCAAGAGAGTATAATATAGGGTAGGGTTGTTTGGCGCTAAGAGTATAATATAGGGTAGGGTTGTTTGGTTGCTCTTGGCCGCTTGCCAGCGGCAGCGCTTTGCGCAAGAGAGTAAAATATACGGGGCGTAGCAACGGTTGCGGACACAATTTGGCCGCTCACCAAATATAACGTAAAAAAACTATGTTCAAACAATGTGATCTGGACGTTTGTTTTAATACCAGTTTTACTTATAAATCCTGATGAAGACTGTGTTCACAACCGAAATTGCTCGATATATTTTAATGTTTTAAAATCTAATTAAATTTGTAGTCATCTTTTAGGTAATGGAATCACATGCTTTTTGTGCGTACTTTATTTTTAAAAGGTATGTAACGTATTAAAATACTAATCTACACACTGATACTTTGAGTTACTAATGTTTGCAATATTACAAAACATTACTAAACGATCAAAGTCAAAGTAACAGAAAGACAGTTCATAACATTTTTAAATATACCGATAAAATTTAAATGAAATATTGGGAAACGTTCCGATGTATGTGCATATAATTAAAAAGCGCAATGAAATCAATATTAATAATATATATTAGAATATTTAAATATATTGATATTTAAACATATATTAGATAAAATGAATCATTCTGATGTGGTCTTCAAATTTAGAAAAAATTACTTTACCATCTCAAAATAATAATAATAATGAATAGATAAACTGATTTAAGCAGCATTTAAATAATTTTTTTATTATTGCTATTTGTTTATTTTCATTGGAAATTCTAAACCACATCTATTATTATTTTTTAACAGACTGTTTATGAGCACTCCTTGTAATTGACACTGATTATAATCAGTTCTGGTTTCTCTATTCAGTTCTCTTTTTTACTACTAAGCCATTACATTTTCATTCACTACATAAACTGCCAAACAAATTACTTTTTCTACAATGATAAAGTTGAAAGAGAAAAAAAATAAATGCAACCGCTAACTACAGTGATTTGAAATCTCTCTTTTGATTACTTTCATCAACGAAAATTGATGCAAGAGGTTAAATTTTCACAGCCATTAAAAATTGTATGAAAATGCTTTTACGGTTACGTAAATAATAAACTTTCTTAAACCTAAATAAACTTTCTTGAAGTTTATTTCATTTTTATCTTTTGTTCTTAATGTTGTAAAGAGTATTATCTTCTTAAGTAAGAACGATTTCGGTATATTATACTGAAATCTGCAAAATAACGAGAAAAGCTTTTTAAAATACATAATGTTAGAAATTGCATTTAATAGTAGTTAACTTTAGAATGATAAAAACGTTTTTGCGCAAAATAAGTTTTGTGGGATATTCTGTTAAATTAAGTACTTTTTTCTCTATGAGAATTTTGAAACTTTATATGAATTTTAAGCTTTCCTAGTTCAAGCAAAAATAAGTAATGTAAGCTTAATATTTCATTAGAATTTTAAAGTTCATTTTACTTGTGTAATTTATTATTTAAGAAATGTATAATTAATTATTGTATGCCGACAAGCATCAAGTTTAATCCTTTTGATAAAAAATAATAATTTTAATTAACAATTTATCAAGAAATTTTTTAGAATTTCTGGAATTGACATAATAATTTATTTGCAATGTTAATGAACACCTTCGCCTTAACGCAGTTGATTCCCGAATTTTCGGTAAAATTAGTAACTAGCAATTAATTAATTAAAAGTACATAATTATATTTTTACCTGTACCACTTATCATAACCAATGAGACGATGAACAAATGTAACCAGCTGATCCAAAAGTAGCCATGATAGTAAAAATTCAGAATTTTCGAAAGTATAGTACATAGCACAATGCTGTTTTCACAGAAAAACGCAGAAATCCGGGATTGTTTATAACTGGAATGTTCTAGGCTCAATCCATACCCTGATTAATGCAGGACGTAGCAGTCAATTTTACGCTTTTTTGTTACCACTAAATATTAATAGAAATTTTTGCCTTATTCAATCCCATGATTTCGGCGATTTAATAAAGTTAAATTTACTATAAAATATTAGGGGTTGGAAAAAAGCGTAAAAGTTGGTAACTATGATGCAGGGGCAAACTTACACCGGTAAACCCTCTGACCGCCGAGTGAAAGGGAAAAATTGTAATGTTGTTTTCTGTGATTTTTAAAAAAATTGCTAAAAAAATTTCTATGATTTTTCAAACTTGATCTAAAAAATTTAATTACCTATACGAATATGGTCTTTGACAGTGTTAACTACTACTCAATTTTTTATAACTGCATATTATGCGTAGAGTTATATTAATTTAAATAATGCTTGTATTGCAGTAAAACCTCCCTGCAGTGCAGCATAGTGAACGGATTTATCAGTTCACGACGCTGAGGAGTTTGAATATTTTTTGATTTATTTAAAACAAAAATTATACGTTTCAAGAAAACGAAATTTTCTATACTAAAATACAGTGATCACTCACTTAAACGCGATACCCAGAAATCATTTTTCCGCACCAGTTTTTTATAAGGTAATTTTCGGCTTTTTAAATCGCAGAATTTATAAACCGAATTTTATTGTTTTAAAATAGTGGTATGAAAAAGTAATTACTGAGCATCGCGTTTAAATGAAAGATCATTGTGTACATCTGGATGTTTGCCCCGTAGCACTTTGGGAGGAAGAGGGTTTTTTTTTGTTGTTGTTGCTCAGGCATCCACAAAGCGGTATTCATTGTTTAGCAGGATGGTTTTTAATTCCCAATCTCAGCAATTTTATTAAATTTATACGAAGTATTAATATTATACATTTTAAATTAAAAATTCTTAAACTTTAGCTATGTTTAAACAAAAGTCCTGCCGGCCTGTACCGGGAGGAAAAGGTAGCTTTCCTATATCTTCGTTTTAAAATTTTAGATATTGTTACACGAAAACAGCAAGTTAAAATGCAAAGAAAACGTTTACAAAGATTCGGTAATACTGAATTTGAATAAGAAATTCGCCAAATTATTGAACAATAGCCAAATTGGCTTCATTTATGAAGACTTATGTTGGTTGCCAAATTTGGCGATATTTCGCCAACTGTCGCCAAGTTTGGCGAGAATTTTGTGCTAACGGATATGAATATATAGTTTTAGGCGTATAATTGGGAAAATTATTACAACAATGAAAATTTCTGTAATGTGCTGTCTTGTTTCAAAATGTCAGCCACCCTAGAATTTCAATCTGCTCTATCTCAGCCATTTTTTAAGATAGAGGTAAAAACAAAAAATGCTCTGGAATCCTCATATCAAGGCCTAACACTTAATTAAAAAATAAATTTGAATTTTTACCTTTTTTGTATATTTATTTTAGTTTTAAATTTTTAAGTGGCCGCCATCTTGAAACAAAATGGCGGACCACAACGAACTCGGTCGAGACATTGGTGAGCTTAATACACACAATTAGTTTCATCAAAATTGATTTATAAATACGAGCGTCATCGTATGACATAGGTCATAGGTCATATATATATATATATATACAGGGTGTAACTGAAATGCTTCAACAAACTTTGAGGAATGATAGTACTCATGAAGACGAACAAAAAATGCAATGGAAAATGGGGTCGCAAATGACGTTTAACCCCTTCAGGGGCAGTGGTATGTTTATGAAAGCGCTTAATTTTAACTCCAAAACGCCATAATGGCACCAGAATTTTGCTAAAATCTTTTCCATTTAATATGTATGTAAAATATAGCCTTTTTCTTATTTACAAACAAATTTTTTTATAAATTCCGGTGCCAGTCATTTATTTCAACATTTTAGTACTAAAAGTAGTTTGCCCCTAAAAGGCTTAAAGTATAAAAATAGAGAAAATGCGTCTGAAAATGGACTGGCACCGGAATTTACAAAAAAAATTGTTTGTAAATAAGAAAAAGGCTATATTTCCCATAAATATTAAATGGAAAAGATTTTAGCAAAATTCTGGTGCCATTGTGGCGTTTTGGAATTAAAATTAAGTGGTTTTTCAGACATACCACTGTCCCTGAAAGGGTTAAATTTCATTTTCGACCCCGTGTTCTATTGCATTTTTTGTTCATCTTCATGAGTACTATCATCCCTCAAAGTTTGTTGAAGCATTTCAGTTACACCCTGTATATATATGTATATATATATATATATATATATATATATATATATATCAACATTTGAACGGAGGGTGGTTTTGAGGTCTGGGGGTCATGATCGGCGAAAATATATCGAAATTTTCCGGAACTGCTTTCCTCCGAACGGCTGCAATATGTAGCTTTATACTTTTTGTATTGAAAGCTACCTAATAAAGTATCGTTTTGTTTTTCACGAGGTTTGTGCTGAAGCACGTTTTGTTACGTGGACTTCATTCAATCAAACATTACTAACTGTTCAAGTGTCACCAGGATGCAGGTAATCCCAATGTCGCTCACTCCTTAAATGCCTACTAAAGGGAAATGACATGTGACGTAAAATTAAATCAGGATGACAATAAACCGAAATGTTATTTTATGACACACAGCGCATTAGAGGAGTGCATTCACACAACATACAACAGTTGAGTTCGAAATTGAATGCAAAACCCGTTGGGGGAAAGTTCTGCTCGTATGGAAATATCCCAAATGCGTTTGAACCTGAGATTGAGATTGTCAACTTTGGAGATGTTTTCTCCATAACCAACTCAGCCAGATATCAAGCTAGCTTCAAAAACTGCGAGTCGCAGGTACCTAAAAAAAATCCTTTTCTTTGAACTTTTAAAATCTCTCTGGTCTCCATTTATAGATTTGGCGTTTAAAGTGCTCTTAAGAGCCTTTTAAGTACCGTAATTTCCGGCGTATATTCCGCAGCTCAAAGAGTCGTTTTTCGACCCAGAAATTTTATTCAATAATTGTAGTTAAATATTTACAGCGATCTTTTAAGTTACATTTTATAAAATAATATTTCTGGGTCGAAAAACGACTCTTTGAGCTGCGGATTATACGCCGGAAATTACGGTACAAACAAGTTTAAGAGGGCATAAATGTCTATATAACGTCAGATAAAGAGTTTTCATTAGAGTTTATGGCTGTATAGTGTCTGTTTAAAGATTCTGATGTAGGATTAATGTTCACTTGATATAATTTAAGTTAGACATTTAGCGGCACTCGTGACCAGCATTCATTTGATAGAAACAGAGAATTATGGGTTATTTTTAATGAAACACTCTTCAATTAATTATTGATTATAAAGATAGGTGGTTGCTACGTTACCAATCATTTTGCGGGAAGGAACGGAATCTCGACTTTACAAGACGAAATTTTTTTTTAATTTCCAAAAATTTCGAAAAACAATACATAGGTATCAAAACCTAATGAATTTTAAAATAATAATAGACTTAAAATATTGCTCACAAGACGAAAAACATAATTTACAACAAAATAAAAAACTGGACTAAAAAAACAACTTTTTTTCATCAGTTATTTATTTTTTGGTTTTCACCTGTTTTTCCTACTTTTCCAAATTATTACCTTCTAAAAATAGTGCTATCTCGTATGTAAGGGAAAAGCATGTGTCTCATGCTGTGGGACGTTTTCATTTAAGTGTAAAAAATTATTGATTTTCAATAAAAGAAACTGTTTTCATATATGTTCTCTTACCAGGTAGTATCTCTTTTAACCGGGGATGTCCGGGTTGAATATCCATGTATTTTTAAAATAGGCAAATTTTAATATGCGTTATGTTTGTTAAGAAAAATTGTAAAGCAAAAAGACGTCCATACTCTTTTTTTTACAAATCATACTTTAAAAAATTTTATTACTAAAAAAAAAAATAATCTTACAGAACAGATTCAGAATGTTTCTTTTCTAAACATCAATGTTTCCTATTCCGAATGTACAACACTATTTGCAGCTTTCTACACTGGAAGAAGTCTATTTATGCACGAGCTTTTATTCAGGTTTTCGAGATCTTCGTCTCAAATTGCTCAGGGGTACAGAGAAAAACGTATAGAAAATTCTACAGCTTCGGCTTCTGGCTATACATTCACTGATAATGTAAAATATTGAAAATCCCTGAGGTAGATTTAATATTTTTAAGGTTATGTATTTTTTAGAGTCTTGTGACTTATTTTTAAGATGCAAATCCTTTCATCAAAATGGAAATAATTAGTAAAAAACACTCATGAATATCTCAAATAAAAAGCTTTACCTTAATTGAAAATTGTATCATTGACAAAAGTTGTGAATTAATTTTCACTTTAGTAAACAACGCATAACCAACAGAGTAAAAAATGTGTCCAGACTGGGGATCGAACCCAGATACCCTGATATAGTACCAAGTAGTTTTACCAAGTACTTTTACCAAGAACTTTTACTATTTAAGACATTTGGACGACATTCAGTCTTGCATTTTCCACTTAAGCGTTGGCAAGGCTGCAACTTCGCAGCGCAAGATGGAATGTCATACATGAGCACCCTACCCAGTGGCGTAAATGTAATAGAAAAACCACAGACCTGGTAAGATTATATCAAGAAGAAACCATCCAAATAAATTTCAATGAAAGTAAAATAATTTTTGCCTGCAGTCTATACTATCCATCCGTAATAAGAAAAACCATAGGGATACTAACACGCAAAAATACAATATGTAACGATGCAGCATCTTTTAATTTACCGAAATTGTACTCCATGGTTAAAGATATGAAAATAAACAACCAAGTAAAAATAAAAGATAACGTGCGTAATTTTGAAAAAGTACATGAAAATTAAATGATAGCATTTTAAATAATAACTTCAAAGACCGTGTAATTATGAAACAGTCTCATTTGTTTTTGAAAATGGCTCAGAGTGAGACGAAACATGTCAAACAACCTAATAAAAGTTATTTTACTGTGTATTTATTATGTTGTTAATTTACACATTTTAGCATTTAAAATAAATATATTACTACAAGGTGTTATAATTTATTTTATTGTTATATAAACTTTTATGTATCATGAGTAATTAAATGCAAGTGTAACAGAAGTTTCTTAAATTATCGTGTTACTATTACTAAATAATTTATTACAGTTTCCTAATTTTCCAATAAAGTTACTTTGAAGCTCATAATATACAATATCTTTAATATGGAATTTAGAGAACCATGGCAATGTATTTAAATTTTTATTGAAGGTAAAAAAAAAAAAAAAAAAATAAGATATACATTTTTTAATTTATATTGAGTTTTTCACCGAAATTCCAGCTAAAGACAAATTTAGCAACATAATATATAATTACAGGGTGATTATAAAAAGAAAACTATCCCGATATATGAGCCCATAACACATCATACCGTTCACAGAAAGTGAATGAAATTCTGGCCTAAAGTATTTTGAGGTATGCGCTCAAGAATCACGTGAAAAACAACAGTTAAATTCTAACAGTTACAGTTACAGTGACAATATTTCGAAAATTTCAAATGGCAACACCTACTTTTTTTTATTGGAATGTGATCTTCTTATTGAAAAACCATAAAAAGCGTTGGAACGGTACCTGTAGCACGAAAATCGCCGGCGCTAGACAGAGTTAAGAAAAAAAGTAAAAACAACCAATAAAGGACAGAGAAGCAACAGAAAGTAAAACATTTTATTGTTCAGTTGAGCTATCCACCATCTGCCGCATGTAAAGTGTCGTCGTGTGTAAAATGTAAAATGTATGAAACACAATAAAATGTTTTGTTTTCTGTTGCTTCTCTGTCCTTATTGGTTGTTTTCACTTTTCTTCTTAGTCTGTCTAGCGCCGGCGATTTTCATGCTACAGGTACCGTTCCAACGCTTTTTATGGTTTTACACTATAAAGATCACATTCCAATAAAAAAAGTAGGTGATGTTATTTGAAATTTTCGAAAATTTGTCACTGTAACCGTAACTGTTAGAATTTAACTGTTGTCTTTCATATGATTCTTGAGCGCATACCTCAAAATGCTTTAAACCAAAGTTTCATTCAGTTTCTGTGAACGGAATGATAGTTAGGGGCTCATATATCGGGATAGTTTTTTTTGTAATCACCCTGTATTTAAAAATTACATACATAATGGCCTCTTAAAATTTAGTATCTTCCGCAACATTTGTTTAATCCTCATCACTATAACTGTTATTATGTGCACATTTTGAGTTAAAATAGTAAAATTGTATACAGAAAATTCTGAAATACAAGAATTTAGAAACTTTTATTTCTTGCATGGAATTTTAACCTGACAAAATTTTATTATATTTATGCAGGATCAAGAGACTGCTTCGTGAAATATGTGTATTTTTTTTATTATTCTTTTACTCAGCTTTTATAAAATTTTAACAATGTGATATACCAAGATCAAGTAATCTGCTTGATAAAATTCTGGAAACGCTTTTGCTACATAAACATATTTTCAAAATTTGTTACACATAATTTAAAATGAAAATGTACTGAAATGATCGAGTGAAATTTTAAAATTTAATCTCGGAGAATATTCTTGAATAGAAACCTTGGAAGAATCTCTTGGGATGTTGTGAAGAAATTTTTATAACATATTTTCAGAACCATATTCTAGAAAAGTGATAAGAATATTTTAGATCAAGTGTTGGAAAAAAAAATGTTTGCTGACATGCCTCATACTTTCCTTGGAATTTGAATATTTTGAATAAAGTGAACAAGTATTTTGAATTCAAAAATCGTCAAAATATGTTTTTTTTTAAGTTCTCTGATTAGAAAGCAATTGCTATAGACATAGAGAATAAAAATTTTATCGCCTGGGAAAAATAAACAGTAATTTTATATTTAATTAATACAATGTATTTTAATTAAATGTAAGCGTATTTTAATTAATTGTAAATGTATTTTAATTAAATGTAAGTGTGTTTTAATTACCGTAATTTCGCGCGTACACGCCGCACCTCAGACAATTCGGTTTCCTACCAGAATTTATTTTAAATAAAATGTGACTTACTTCTGCTTAGAACTTATTTGACTTCTTATTTTCAATAAAATTTCTGGTTTGAAAAAGACTTAACTAAGCCGCGGCGCATACGCGCGAAATTACGGTAAGTAGGTTGTAGGTATATACAGTAGTACATACATATTATATTATGAATTACATACAAATATACTACAGTAACAATTTTTTGTCCAATTAACAATTGAACATAAATTTTTACAGTATTTATAAACTTCTATCCTATCAGATATCTTCTTGAATAATACTGCATTGGGTTGTTCGGAAAGTTCCTTCCGTTTGGGAAAACCAATTCGTACCGGAAAATTCTGCCCATAAATTATTAGACATTAGCTATCGGAATTATTATGTAATAATTAAGTGACAGAATTTTCCGGTACGAATCAAACGGAAAAACTTTCCAAACAACCCAATATTTATATTTAATTTCTGAACAGATTTGTGCACACATTATGAAAATGACGGGTTCTTATCGTAATCTGTCCATCATTAGCCGAAACCAAGCATAGAAATGAGCGATATATTTAGTTAACCTATAAATAAAAATCATTCGCGATAGCATATAATTAATGAATGCTCTGGTATAGGGGAACGCGAGTTTAAAATAAACATAAACACTCACGTTATAAAAAATATCACTACTTAATTAAAATAGTAATAATAACTGCGTTGGGTAATTGTAGTAAAATCCCAAATACTTGTGAGCCTTCCTCCAAAAGAATTTATAATTAAAATTATTGTTGATTACCGTTAAAATATCAAAATTTTAATTCGAGGAAAACACGGTTAACTTAAACATACCTGGCAAAAAAGTTGAAATTTCAAATGTTAGGTCTTGATACAAGGATTCCGGGGCATGTTTTGTTTTACCTCTATCTTTAAAAATAACTGAGATAGAGCAGTTTTAAATTCTAGGGTGGCTGACATTTTGAAACAAGACAGAATATTCCAAAAAGCCAACGATTAATTTATGAGTTTTATTGAACGCTCTTTCTCGCAAATTATTATCTTTTATTTTTGCAATCATTTTCCCAATCATACGCATAAACCTATATATTCATATCCGAGTGCCAAATTCTCGCCAAACATTGTGACACTTGGCAAAATATCGCCAAATTTGGCGACCAAAAATAAGTCTTCAAAAATTAAGACAACTTGGCTATACATGACTAGTTTCCTATTCAAATTCAGTATTAACGAATCTTCTCTAATCGGGTTCTTTGCATTTTAGCTTTCTGTTTCGAGTAACATTGGCTAAAATTTTAAAACGAAGATATAGGAAAACTACCTTTTCCTCCTGGTACAGGCCGGAAGGACTTTTATTTTATTATATTTATTTTGTTTCCAAAAGTTGTACCTTAAATTCCTTGTTACTATGACTAATATGATGTGCACAACTTTGACTTAAAATTTCTCCAGAAAAACCAGAAATCCAAGAGTTTTGAAACGTTTATTTTCAGAAAGAATTTTTTACCATATATCTGGGACAAAATTTCATTATGATTTTGCAGCACCAGGGGGATGCATCGTGAAATATGTGTACTCTTTATTTTCTTAAGCACATATAAATTTTTAATGGTGATATAGCAAAACCGAGTAATCTACTTTATAAAATTCTGGAAACGTTTTAGCTAAAATAAACATCTTTTCAAAACTTGTTATAAAATTTAAAGTGAAAATGGACTGGAATGATGGTGTGAAATTTTAAATTTTAATCTCTGAGAATATTCTTGAATAGAAATCTTGGAGAATCTCTTGGGATGTTGTGCAGAAATATTTATAAAATATGCGCAGGACCATATTGTTAAGAAACAAGATAGAAATGTTAAAGATAACCCTGTTAGGAAAAAAGTTTGCTTATACGCCTCCTAATTTTTTCTGGACTTTGGGTATTTATTCAAAGATTCTCAAAATATAATTTGATTTTTAATTTAACTTCTCTGATTTTAAAGCAATTGACATATAGTTAAAATTCCGCCCCTAGGACAAATAAACGGTAATTTCATATTTGATTAATTATATTGTAAGTATATTTTTCGTATTTAATTAATTAGGTGTATTCTAATTAAGTTTAAATGTGTTTTAATTCAGAATGTTGTAAGTATATACAGTAATACATATATATTACAGTAAGAATTACAAACATACATATTATAGTGAAGAACTATTTGTCAAATTAATAATTAAACATTAATTTCCACTGTTTATGTGAATTTTTTCCTATCACATTTTTTCTTAAATAATATTTATATTTAATTAAGTACATTTATAGAATTCATAAACACCAAGTAAAATTCAAACATTTAGTTAAATGAACAGAGGAAAGTATAAAGTACCCAGGTTCGAGTCCTGGTCCCGGCATATTTTCGCTCTGTTGGAAAAAATATCAACTATGATACTCCAACCATTGGATATAATTTACCTAGTTGAAATATACTTTCCTCTGTTCATTATGTCCTAATTACATGGTATACAGGAGTTTCTGTGTTATTTCAGATTCATCATGTAAAATGCTATAGTTATAGCTCGGATGAATGAAATTAGCTCTGCAGTTCGCAGCCTTGTCCAACAAATAAGAATGAAATATGCCAGCCAGGATATCGTCGGGATAGCTCAGTAGGGAGAGCGTCGGCGCGGCAAACCAATGTACCCAGGTTCGAGTCCTGGTCCCGGCATATTTTCGCTCTGTTGGGAAAAAAATCTCAACTATGATACTCCAACCATTGGATATAATTAGTTAAATTTAAAAAGTGTACCATAACAGAAAAGGCGCACATAAAATTCCTGTGCTGTACTTTAACCGAAATATTTTGCGTGTCCCTGTAAATGTACGATAAATGTTATGCCCTATATTCTATAGTAAGCATCTTGTAGTGTAGCTAAGTGATATATATTAGTTTCAATTATGTTCGCAATTATGCTCGCAAGTGCAACAAGATAAATAAACATTGTATACGATTTTTCCCACATAGACAGTAATGTAACGGAATTCTTTTGGGTGTCCCTGTACAGGAAATATAAACGCTACACATTCCATTTTCATAACCGAAAATATTATTATAAATTTTAGTAATACATATACCAACTGCATGGCAATCCGAGTATATTTACGCGACTTAGTGTACGGACAGACAGACAGAACATCCGTATTCAGAAACACTTTTCAACTTTGTTGGTTTAGTTCAGTGGTTCCCAAACTTTTGGGCTCGCGGAGCCTTTTTTGGGAAGAATTTCTAAGGCGGAGCCCCTTACCCCACGGTACTTTATGGTTTACAAATAATGTTTTTTTATGCCTATGGAACAGAGAAACATCGACTGAATAAGAGTCCGAAACAGTAGTTTCCGACAAGGGACCAAGGTTCTCAGTTTAGCCCTTTACTTGGATACAGAAATTATGAATTCATACTAGAAATTTTGAAAACCAAATTTTCTATTATTTTACCCCTTAACAGTTTTATTTAATATAATTATTATTGGATGCAATAAATTAAAAATAAGGAGTAAAAACCATTTTTTATTAAAATATCTGCCTTGAATAATCGAGATATGTCTGCCAAATACAGCAAAAATTATAGCTATAAATTTGTGGTTTCTGAAAGATTTTAATAACGAAGAAAGCAAACTCTTCTTACCCGAGCGTCGTTCGAGCAAAACTGTTCAGGGGTTAATGACATCCACTTTTAAAATAAAAAATATTCTTTCGGGATTTCCAGTATGAACTCGGAATTACAGATCAAAATGGCAACCCTGTCTGGGTCATGCATTGCATTGGGGCTTACGTGAAACTATTATTATTTATGGCGAAAATCACACATACACATAAAAGGTAAGTTGTACAGTTTTCGTTTACAAAGAGAGACTTCTGTATAATCCCAATAGGCTACTCGAGAAAAGAAAGAAAATGCGTAGGCCCAGTCGCCCATGAGCAATTATATAACACGTTTTCGTTAGTCCCGCTTACCCGTAATAGAATCATGTGATTACGGATTTTTTTTCGTTCTTCTTTACGTTTCTAGTACTTCTAAACATGCAACGGAAACAAATCACCTCTGAGCTTCTTTTAAAATATTTAAAAAAATACATTTAGAAGCAGATCATCGTTTTAGTGTGCCTCTGAACTTCTCTTAAACCATTAAAAAAAAATACATTTAGAAGCAGATCATCGTTTTAGTGTTTAAGTGCGCGGGCAAAATCTATAACCTGTATTGTTAGGTGCAGAATCGTTCACTTTTTTGGATGTTTTATTTGAAGTATTTAGCTATTAATTATAGCTTTGAAAGAAACTTTCTTTCACCATTGTTTTTGCCTAAAAGTAGATATACGGTTAAAAACTACACATATTTAAAGAACTGCAACTAACAGAAATACTTTAATAACAGAACCGGATATATGGGTGGGGTTAAATTTATATCAGGGCGGGTAGTCATTGACGAAAAGTCTAAGCAAGGGGTGGAGCTGAGCAAAAGTTTAGATTGTTTGTGTGATGACAAATGTAAAGAACCAATATATTCTTTTAAATTGCTACAGCCCTATTTCTGATAGGAAAATCTGGCATCATAATAAAACAATCTCAACCAATGCCGTGACCAATTAAAACAAAATTTTAAAGAGGAGTTGTTAAATAATACAAGATATTAAAAAATGCGTTTTCAGCAACATACATTGCTTTAAAAATTAAGTACAATTATGTAAAACAGCATAGAAAATTTAAATAACTAAGAATTAATAAAAATAAAATAAACATATTAAAGAAATTAAAGTTACAAAAAGAAAGAAAGAAAACTATATACACAACGTATACAAATATTAAATGAATCTAATGAGTGGTTTATTAAATGATACTCATGGTGAATGGTTTTCAGCAACATACATTGCTTTAAAAATTAAGTACAATTATGTAAAACAGCATAGAAAATTTAAATAACTAAGAATTAATAAAAATAAAATAAATATATTAAAGAAATTAAAGTTACAAAAAGAAAAAAAGAAAACTATATACACAACGTATACAAATATTAAATGAATCTAATGAGTGGTTTATTAAATGATACAAGATGTTACAAAAATTATGAAAATTAAAATAAATATTTATTTCATAAATACATATGTTCCATTTTCGCAAACAGGGTGTCAAAATTAATTACAACTTTTGAAAAATGAATAGGTTAAAAAAAATTGAAGCAGTTTTGAATTTTAAACTGAAATAAAACATGAAATTTGAGATTAAACCACCTAAATTAAAATATTAACGAAAAGCGAAATACAATTATAAGTCTATCACTGAAAAAATCAAAGCTTAATTAACACATTTCGCAGTAAATATAGTAAGTAATGGAGTATAAAATACCTCATTTTAAAGATCGCAAAGAGTGAAGCCAAAGAAAATAAACAATGTGAGACACACTTACGTCATTAGGAAGTTAGAATCTGGTTACTAGGCAAAAAAGAACAAAGTAAAAACAAAAATATGAATAGGCGACAAAACTATTCTCTCTTTTGTTCGGTACGCAGAAATAACAGCACTGGCGTGGCTTTGCTCTTTCGATTCACGTGGTGCATTCGATTCAAAATACTATTTCTTGGTAACTTATTTTGAGTCGAATTTTTAAAACACATTAAATGCAGAAACATAAAATAAAGTAGTTAAAACCAAAAATATTATATAGAAAATGAATACATCTATAATGCAAATTTTTACATGATTAAAAAAATTATGTTATAGTATTTTTCAACCCAGTGATAGATGTATTTATTTTTGACACACATACATACAAAAATTCCTACATACTTCCGAAAAAATTCCTCTTGCAATATGCTAATTTATTTCATGTTTTGCTTATCTTTCTGGAACGCCGCGGTGCCACTGAAAAGTATAGGCGGAGCCCCAAAGGCTCCGCGGAGGTCACTTTGGGAACCTCTGGTTTAGTTTTCCACATACAAAGTATAGAAAAACTAAAAAAAATGCTGCGGCAACTAGAAAAAAAATGAAATAAAATAAAATTTATTAAAAACAAATGAAATTAAAATATAAAATTAACTGCCAAAAATTTGTAGAATGGCCCGATTTAAAATCGTTCGTATCGGGTTCATACTAATATGGTGTAATTTAGCTGTCATATTTTGGCGTAATATTAATTTCGTTCTTTTAACGAAATGTGTTGATATTTTCTTTGCAAGTTGCCCATTAAATCTTTTACATATTTTATTTTTCCTTATTTATTTTTTTTATTCTTACTTTTTGAAATGTAATATGCAATCACAATCTCCGTTCTTCCCGAAATCGTTAATATTATGCGTGGAATCTTGACGTTTACACCGGTCAGGGAAATTTAGCCTAATAATTTAATAAAAGTAATTTTATTTTTTAATCTTTCAGGTAAATATATCGATTCTAAATAAATTGAGATTTTTTTTTTCAAAATATCTGTATATGTATACGGTATTTTACAAGACATATTATAGAGATATATTATTTAACTCCCTTTTAAACATTTTTTTCCTATTTTCCATTTATACCTCACATTATTTATAGGACAATATTATTTTTATAAATTTACTTTATAACCATTTAAAAGCTAAATTTTATAATTCATCGTTACTAAAAAATAAATTTAAAAAAAAAATGCTTTTATCTAAAGTTATATTTTCTTTTAAATGAAAGTATTTAATGAGATTTTATCACTTTCATTTTTTTTTAATTCAACAGTTAGAAAGGCAATGTGAAAAATAATATGTTTATGGAACGTCATTGGATACTCCATGAATTAATTTTCTTTTCCATTTATCTTCAGTTAAACTGAGCTAAAATTTACACTTTATTGTATTTATTCTTTGTTAGATGCTCTTCTTTGCCTGGATCTAAAGTACATTTATAATCAAGTCCAGAAAGATATTTTCAAAAGAAAGATGAAGGGCCCTAAATAAATTTATCCGTGAAAGCGGAATCTTATTGAAAGCTATGGTTTTGAAAACTATGGCAAAAGAAAGTAATTCCATTAGAGAGAAAATGGAAATTTATTTTAAGATCTATAAATTGGAAATTGAGGCAGTTTGAAAATTTATTTCGAGTTCGTATAAAGAAAAGATTTTTTTGAGTAAATGAATATTTTCTTTAAACATTTCTGAATTTTTTTTTGTATGATATCCTTATATTTTATATAGATTAGGACGTCTGTAAAAATAATAAATAAATAAATAAAAACTTTAGGCGATTAATCGCCTGATTTTTTAATATTTTTCAACTAGTAAATTAGGCGACAAGTTCGCCTAGTTAAGATAGGAGATATACTTGGTCATCCGGAAAGTTCTGCGGTACTCTTCTGTTAAAATATGTTATGTTGAAATGATTGATGATCTTCAGAATTTACAAACAGATTTATTTCAAAATAAGTAATAGCTATTTATTCAAGCACATTATAACAGGAAAAAATTAATTAAAAAATTCCGGGTGGAATGTGACATTTATGGATTCAAAATATACAAAAAACCCCGCAAACTTTATGGATAAAGTTTGCGTGGTTTTTTGTATATTTTGAATCCATAAATGTCACATTTCATCCGGAATTTTTTTATTGCGGCACGTTTCAACGTACGTTGGTGCGTACGTTTACAACACATTTTATTAAATAGAATCTTTCGCCTTATTCAATCGCTCAAAAATACAAAAATTTTAGAAATAAATGTGGTTATTACGAATTCTCTGTTGAAAAATTTAAAAAAAAAAAAAAAAAAAAAAAAAAAAAAAAAAAAAAAAAAAAAATGTAATCTGAAATACTGTTGCCAGACTCGTGCCTGGAAATTCCACGGAATCTACGCACCTTGTGAATTATTAAATTATATAACATTAAATTACAATATTTTCAGTGTGTACTATAATTTTTCGAATATAATTTATCGCCTTATTTACTGGCAGCAAAATATTTAAAAATCAGGCGATTACCGTAATTTCCGGCTTATAAGCCGCAGCTCAAAGAGTCGTTTTTCGACCCAGAAATATTATTTTATACAATGTAACTTAAAACATCGCTGTAAATATTTAACTACAATTATTGAATAAAATTTCTGGGTCGAAAAACGACTCTTTGAGCTGCGGGTTATACGCCGGAAATTACGGTAATCGCCTAAAGGTTTTTGTTCAGAAGCTCTAATCTGGATAAGATGTAAGGCTATAAAAGAAAATGATGACATGTTTAAAGAAAATATTCATGCAGAAAACTTTAATAAGAAGTGTGTGTGGATGGGTGGGAGTGGCGGGGGGGGATCTTTCGAGTTTTGTTCATGTTTGCTTGCATATGCAGCATGGCTACTTTCTGGCATATCCATAATTTGAATAATAATCGTAAGCACATAAATTTTCATGTCAAAATGTATTTTAAAATCATTTATTCGAACTAAATGTACATTGTTTGAAATTCTCATGATGATTTCGTACATATTTAATGTCAGAATGTCATTATTTTACCTCTGGTTAGGCCCTTACCTGCCGGGCGGAGTACTTATTTTAATGGGTTGTGTACCTGACCATCTTTATCTAAGTGCCACAGAACTACTGTTATGTATGTTCCTGGAGTGCCATCAAAATTAATATGCTTAAATTTATATTTACATATGACCGCCGGCGGTACACATGGTACTCTAATAAAAATAAACGTTCACCTCCGGCGGTACACATGACAGTCTAATAAAAATAAACTGTCACCTCCGGCGGTACACATGGCACTCTAATAAAAATAAAGTGTGACCGCCGGCGGTACACATGGCACTCTAATAAAAATAAAATGTGATCACCGGCGATACACATGGCACTCTAATAAAAATAAAGTGTGACCGTCGGCGGTACACATGGTACTCAACGTGTCAAATATAATGTCTATTATTATGTAGACTTAAGTTATTATATTGCATTATTTTCACGTTTGGTTTCATGATTACTCAGTTACTGATTAGAAATAGCTCCCAAATATTACATGTATTTAATAATCGAGATACCCTAATACATTATTTTAAAGAAATTAATAGACAAATTTTTGTGATATATCCATTACTAATTCAAAACATTATTTATAATACTTCTTTCCTGAATTACACTTTTTAAGACTAGCCATTTGAAACAGGCATTGTAAGACTTATTTTTGTTCAATAGATTTAGTTCGTGTTCAAAAGCATTTAAAATAAATCTTGCCTATTTCAAAATGACGATATGAAAGCATTCTGATAAATTATACACTTTTTCAGCAAACCTTAGTCGCTTAGTCCTTTTAACGCTCTACAATACACATGCAAAGAGTTTATTCCTGATAGTAATGTAAATTTTATGCTTTCTATTACAACGTTTTATCAAGATTTACCACAAACTTTCCGTATTTCATAACACTGAATAAAGTAACGTAATCTAAGCATGAAATATAGTTTTTCTATTTCTCTTTTTTTATTTCAATATCAAAATTTGAACTCTGAGAAACATTTTAATTTATTAAATCATAAACAATTAGGACTATTGTAGAAAAAAGAACTATTTCTGAACTTTTAAACTAAATGTAATTTAATTCTCATTCATATCTGATAGCTAATAAATGTTTTTAATTTTATGACTTTTTAAAACGATACCAAAAATAGTCACAAAATTTTAACCGATTGCACATTGTTGCAAAGCTACTGTGAGCGGTCTCTGAGACCGCTTGATCGAAACATGGATAAAAGGCTCGATTAACCCATAAGATACGGTTTCTGTACTAAACTTTATGCCCAAGAGTGTTATAATTACAATACATCTAATTAGAAGTCTCTAGCGATAGTACTAGGGCTCCAAACGAAACACAATTTCATTGGTATCTGTAGTTAAATTTAAAACGAGTGGGTAAGTGTGATCGAAAATCGCACAAAGGGTTTCGTTTAATATTCCTTTCAAAACACTTTATCCTTTAATTAATAAATCCAAAGCATTAATTTATAATTATCCTTATCATTTATCAATGCACTTTATCAATAAGAACATGCATGACAGCACAAATAAATTTAATAATAAAAAGGTAACAAGAGCAAGAAGTTTTTAAAATAAAATTGGAAATATAAGAACTGCTTTTCAGACAATTGTAACAGCATATGTTTGTTTATCTGAAAATCATATTTAATTAAATGATTTAATTTTAGCTAAAAAAAAAGAAAAAAAACGAAAGTTATTTAAGTATATCTATCGGATAATGAAATGTAAAAGTCGACAATTTCAACTTCCGTTGTCGAAAATAGAACCCGGAACTTTTGGGTTAGGAGGAAAATGCCCTACCACTGAACCATCCAGCCTACGCGAAAAACAATACAATTAAAGTTCTGTTTTAAAATCTTAGACATTCGCAAAATAGTCAGAAGTCATTAAATTAACTAATTTAATTAAAATAATATAATATTTTTTCAAAATTTTATGATTTGTTGTAAGACAGGAGGTATTAAGCTGTAAGTATGCAACATTTCATGCCTCTAACTTATACAGTTTTCAAGTACAAACTCTATTACAGATAGACTGAGGAGTGAGACGGAAAGGGTTTTGCCAGATGAACTAGAAGATTGCCTAATGGCAAGTTAACCCTTAATTGCATAGTGATGTAAATTTCCATCACTTTTTATTTAACTTTTAATAAATAAATCAACTTCTTCGCCACCACTATATTTATATAGAAATATTAATCCAGTAAATTTCCCGTGAACTATGTTGCTGAACAAAGTTAAAAATCTATCTTAAAATTTCTGGTGTCTAATATTTAATATATGTATAAAAAAACACAATTGTAAAAGAAAAACTCATGCAAAGAAGGGTTAAACTGCGAAAATTGAAAAAAGCACCGATCTGTGAGACCGTTAACAGCAATTAATGGTAAAATTATAAAATGAAACTGCATTGAACAACTTGTTGTTATGCATTGTGGTATTTCTATTATAAATATTTTTAAAAAATCCGTTTTACACTCATACGTGGGCAGTGTAAAAAGTAAATACTTTTAAAACTTTTTTTGAAACACAAATAGATAAAATATAATTATATACGAAAGTTTTAAGTGTCCTAAACAAGATAATTTCAGACTATTTGAAAGTACAATATTTGAATCTCCGATTTCTTTTCTTGATAATTTTGTACAATTTTTTTCCTAACACCTGTTTTATTTCACACACAACTTGTATTTTTTATCTGTTAATTTTTGTTCAGCCTTTAAATGACAAACTTTATAACCGATAAAATATAAAGAATAACTCTTCTTGAAATATTTTGAATTAAGAAAAAAAACAAAAAAAAAAACGATATCATACAAAAATTACTCTGAAATTTCCCAAATTATGCGGTGTTGGAAAATTTTAAATGTGGCAAAAAAAAATGTCATGCATTGCTTAAATAGTTACATTTTGTTTTTATTCACCATAAAAAAAAAGAAAATTACTACACATTATGCAAAAAGTACACGAATGTTTAAAAAATATATTGCTTTTTAAATTTAACCTCCAGCAGTTATTTTTTCAATGAAGCTTGTCTGTTTTATTCTTTTTAAATGTGAATAAATATATATTTTTAAAAATCAGAAGCTGGCGGAATATAATCAAATTGGTTTTGAAACTGGAAATATTTTGAAATATTTTTGCACTCTTCGATTCAACTCAACTTAGTTCATGTACGAGGTAGGGTCAAAAAGTTCCCGGAATAGGTCAATTACAAATTATTAAAAAAATAGAACAATAATTTTACCTTATTGGCCTTCAAAGTACTTTCCCCTTGCATCTACACACTTCTTCCAGTGTTCGTATAACTGTTCAAAACACTCCTTGAATCCATTTTTTTAGACGTCCTTCAGTAGCTTCATCGCATTTTCGATCATCTCATCTGAATCCATAAAACTCTGTCCCTTCAATTTCATTTTCAGTCGTGGAAACAGGTAAAAATCCGGTAATCCTAGGTCGGATGAATAAGGAGGGTGTTCCAAAGTGGTAACACTGTGTCAAAAAGGGTAATTTTTTACAATCAGAGCGCGATGTGGTGGAGCATTGTCGTGTAAAAGAAATCAACCATTTGTTGCCCATTTCTCAGGTTGTTTTCGTCTGATTGCATCTCGTAGTCTTTAAGGATATCCAGGTAAAGTTCTTTATTGACAGTTTGGCCTTCAAGAATAAATTTGTAGTGAATGACGCCTTCGTAATCGAAAAACACCTCCAACATCACTTTCCCTTGTCTATTGTCCAAGCGAAATTTTTCCTTCCTCTGTGATGTTTTGGCTGACATTTACGAAAACGCTTATGTCATCATTTCCGTATGCTTTCTTCAGTATCTCGAGAGTCTCAGAAAGCGATTTCTCGAGCAAAACGCAGAATTTGATGTTTGCACGCTGCTCTAAAGACGACATTTCAAAATCCGACGAATGAAAAATTCGCTTTGTCAGAAATGATCTGCAGCTAACGTCAACAGTACCGGAAATGAATTCCAGATGCCTGTGTGTTTTCCTTATCAGTGCTGCCAACCTCCAAAATAGATATTTTCCCTCCAACGAGCACCTGCATGAATGTAGGCGACCATTCCGGGAATTTATTGACTCTACCTCGTATGTAAAGATCCAACCAAAAAAAGTCCAACTAGCGGTGAAGCTGCAACAATTAAATATTTTAAACACTGAAAAGTAGAGAATATAAATAAAAAAATAATGATTGTGATGTATGCTTTTAAAAATACGTTTTAATCAACTAATAGTTTCAAATAATATAAATTATGTTTATACGTTGAGAAATCAATTTAGAAATCTAAAAAAAAAAAAAAGCTTAAATAATGCTTTTTACTGACCAACATACGTAGTATAGGGTAAGTCTTGTAATCGTTTTGAAAATCGAAAATTTCTTTCTGATGGATTTACACGTTTCAGACACTGGAGATTCCGAAAAACATATTTTTAGAAAAAAACATTTTGCCGTCCGTCTGTGTGTCTGTGTGTCAGTGTGTCTGTAAACGCTCTATCTCCCGAACAAATTGAGATAGAGACTTTTTGGTATGTACTTAGTGGACTTTTTGAAAATTTGGTATGTACTTAGTATGTAATAATGGGAAGAAGCCTATTGAAATTCAGTAACCTCGATTATCCGGAACTATTTTTTTCGGACTCTCGAAATATTCGTTCTGATAAAAGGTATATAAAATTTTTCGAAATTGTTTATTTTAAGGAGTGAATATAAAAGACAATAAAAAAACATAAGTTTTGCATAAAGCATGAAGTCGATCGGATAATGAGTTACCGAGATATTTGTAATCCTATTTCCCACACTCTTCGATTTTTCATGACCCTGTATTTCATCCAAATTTCAATTAAAAGATAAATTTTAATTGGAAATGAGACGCTTAATCAGATGCAATAAACCGCTAGTTAATAGGATTATTGCTTTTGGAATTATAAGGATGCTTCTTTTAAGCAATTCAGTAATCGAGCCTTCAAAGTTTATGACGTCATCAAGCCACAACTTTATTCGAATTTCAATGCATATTATAAGTAGTTTACACATTTTTTATTTTAATATTTTACATTATGCATATCCATGATGGGTAAGTATTACGGTGGCCCCCAACGACTAGTGTCTTCCTGTTGCAATATCTTATAAAAGAAACAAAGCAAAAACAAAGATTTTTTTTTAATTCACTAGCTCGCTCACACTTCACTTTTTTTAATTCACTTTTTACAAATCATAAAAAACAGCAAATTTTTCGTAATACGTTTCGGTGCTGAAACTAATCACACGATTGCAACTTGTGTGGTTTATTTACCAATTAGAATAATTGTGTTAAAATTAATATAATGTAATTACGTATCCAACTTTTTTTGGAGTTCCATTACCTGAGACTTATTCTGTTGAGCTGATTCATATACCGAACCAGATGTCATAATCAATAGGGTTCTTTGTCTGAGAAAGGTCCACCAGATTTGCCTAGGATAGCTTAGTTGGCAAAGCATTGGTATCTTACGCCAAAAGGTCCTTGGATGGAAACCTTTCATGGAAATTTTTTCACTCAGTTGGATAATTGCATCTCGTATGATAAACGTCGTTATAGGGAGTTTGATTATAGACCGGGAGGCGGCAGGACAGACAATCACCTCATCGAGTTCACGGTTGAAATTCCAGAATTAGTTAAAACTCGATTCGCATATTAATACGCAACCGGTCTGTCAAGTCATATCTTGGTGGGAAACACCTTAAAACCCGATTTTAGCGGTTGATTCGTAGGTTTACCATTATGTTTTCCTGCACTCAAAGGTATGAAAACATGGAGGACTGGGAGCAGGAACACACAATGGTAAACCTACGAGCCAACCGCTAAAATCGGCTTTTCGGGTGTTTTCCACCAAGATATGACTTGGCAGACCTATTGTGTTTTAACCCTTTAACGGGCGGTGGTCACAAAAAAGGACACCTAATTTTAATTCAAAAACTGACAAACTGCACCAAGAATATTTAATTAAATTTTTCCTTTTGTTAAGTACCGGAAAATAAGCAAGTTTTTATTTTCTAATGAATTCGTTTGTAATTTCTTTTGTCAGTCCAGTATTTCATCATTTTACAAACAGACTTACTCCGCGCCGGAAAGGGTTAATATGCGAATCAAGTTTTAACTAATTCTGGAATTTCAGCCGTGAACTAGATGAGGTGATTGCCTGTGCTGCCTCCTCCCGGTCTATTATAGAGTTATGCATTAATTCATATAGTGATCGATATATATATATATATTTATTTATAAATGTAATGTCAATTACTTTTAAACTATTGCTAGACTTTAGCGACTACTTTAGCATGAAACTAGTCGTTGGGGGCCACCGTAATACTTACCCATCATGGATATGCATAATGTAAAATATTAAAATAAAAAATGTATAAACTACTTATAAAATGCATTGCAATTCGAATAAAATCGTGACTTGATGACTTCATAAATTTTAAAGGCTCGACTGCTGAATTGCTTAACCCCTTGAAGGGCACCGGTATATTATATATACCACTTAATTTTAATCTCAAAATGCCACAATGACACCAGAATTTTATAACCAGATTTTGATTTTATAAGGTACATGAGAAAAACTTTTACTTATTTAAAAATAAATTCGTTCGTGAATCCTGGTGTCAATCAATCATTTCAAAATTTATTTACAAGAGTACTTTGCCCCTGAAGGAGTTAAAAGAAACATTCTTATAACTCCAAAAACAACAATCCTATTAACTAGTGGTTTATTGCATCTGATTAAGCGTTTCATTTCCAATTAAAATATATCTTTGAATTAAAATTTGGATGAAATACAGGGTCATGAAAAATCGAAGAGTGTGGAAATAGGATTACAAATATCTCGGCAACCAATTATCCGATCAACTTCAGGCTTTATGCAAAATTTGTTTTTTTATTGTCTTTTATATTCACTTCTTAAAATGAACAATTTCGAAAATTTTTATGTGCCTTTTATCAGAACGAATATTTCGAGAGTCCGAAAAAAATAGTTCCGGATAGTCGAGGTTACTGAAATTCAATAAGCTTCTTCCCATTATTACATACTAAGTACATACCAAATTTCAAGTCTCTATCTCAATTTGTTCGGGAGATACAGCATTTACAGACACAGAGACACACAGACACACAGACGGACGGCAATTTTTTTTTCTAAAAATATGTTTTTCAGAATCTCCAGTGTCTGAAACGTATAAATCCGTCAATTTTTTTTTCGATTTTCAAAACGATTACAAGACCTTATCCTATACTACGTATGATGGGTAAGTAAAATGATATTTAGGCTTTAAAAGGCGTTGGCGCATAGAGTTAGCCGCCCGTGTCTTTATGTTTCGAAAACTGTTCGTATCTTTAAAAGTAAAGATGCTCATACCTGATTAATGTGGCAGTCGTCCAGAATATTTTAAATTAAATTACGCAGGTAAATTTCGGCCTAACTTACCTAACCTAAACTATATCAATTAAAAGAAAATGTATCTACAGAACTTTTGTTTTTTCACCGATTTAAATATTCCCAATGTGGCCTCTTCCAGGCTCCCACTAGTTCGATTTTTGAAAACCAGTATTGGTAAAAAGAAAATTGTGGTACGTATTTGCAACAATTGCAACTCAAACGACCTTCGAAGTTAGTTTCTATAAAATTTATAAAGAAGATTTTTCTTTAAAAAAAAAAAGTGGTGTTCAAAAAACGGACCGAGTGGGAGCCCTGCCTCTTGAAATACCTCATGTGAAACGATTTTGGAAATTATATAACATAATTATCAAATTCTGTATTATGTATTCTTCATTCAAAAAAAACTTTTTCTATTTTTAGGAAGTTTTTCATATTTAGCTATAAATATTCAAGCTAAACATTACTCGTTAAAATTTTGACATCTCTTATATTTGATTTTTGTGAGATTTTTCTGAAAAGTTTAAATAAAAATTCATAAAACGAATTCAGTCAAATAAAAATGTAGTCTAACTTTTATCTTAATTGAAAAGTAAAAAATGTAAGTTTCCAACTTATCTAAGATAAAATGCACCACATAAGTAGAACTTTTGTTAGCTTTTCTGATTTTAAAATTTCTAAGATCTTGTTTTGAAATATTTCACCTGAAATATTTTCAAGTTCTGTATTATATATAAGCTTTCTTCGTTAAAAGGAGGGAAAAAAAACTTTTAATTTTTTCTAGAGAAGGTTTTACCTATTTATCTATAAATATTTATTTTTGAGTTAAACTCTACTCTTCAAATTTTCGACACTTGAGATTCTTATATTTCATTTATGTGACAGTTCTTCGAAATATTTTAAATTAAAGTATGTAAGAAGTATTTACATTTATAAAAAAAAATAATCTTGGTTTATCTTGATTGAAAGGTTAAAGTTAAGATATTTTCCCTCGCTGCTTAACAGAAAATATATGATTTCAAAATCTGTTAAATCTAAAAGCAAACTTTACATTTATTAAAATTTAAGATTTCAATGTTAGAAAATATTTGGCTTTCAGCATGATAGAGCTAGTAACTAAAATAACAGATTCGATTAATGCAATTTATAAGACGAATATTCCCTGAACACACTATAAATATTTCATACCGTATCACAAATATAAAGTAAATAGAGTAATGAATTCAACAAAGCAGAAATAGCAATTGTCTCACATTGCTCTCCGACTAAAATCGTTTCAGACGAAAATCTCATTAAACTGGAAATTATCATTTTTTACTGTATTTTTCCCTGACCACTTGCCACCCTGCACGTGCATACTGAAGCTGCAACTCGTATAATAGGGAGAAAACGAACTTCAACCTAAAAAATTGTTTCCAAAACATGACACTGGGCTTCTACTTGTACGCCGGTAAATGCACATTTGTGCTGCTACATTGTGAACTTCGCTTTGGCGGCTATAGCCGTCATGCCACATTGTGAACTTCGCTTTGGCGGCTATAGCCGTCATGCCACATTGTGAACTTCGCTTTGGCGGCTATAGCCGCAAGTGTCCGTCAACGTGTTAAGTAAATTTTCTTGATTGGCACCAGCTTTTTTGAGAAAGTAAAATTCGCCTAATTTAATGACAGTTAAATAGGGCGAAATCAAGGAGTATACCATTTCAAAAAAGTGGTGCCAATCATGCAATCTGAATTTTAAAAAAAAAGGTTGAAATTGTACGTTAAATGTGACAAATGAGGTGCGTTCCTACTATAACTAGTTTTACAATGTAAAAAAAAATCATTGGTATTATTTCAGTGAAATGAAATATATCCTCTGTTACGAGCGAAATGAACATGCCCTTTTTTCATTATTACGTATGCCATGTTTACAGATGCGAATTTGTTTTTCGACACAAGACAGCGCTACAAAATTCACCATGAAAATTTTGCTTTGCGAATGATTACCTCCATGGTTTAATATTTCTATGACTAACGATGAACAAATCGCTTGTGGATTGAAATATTCCGCTGTTAACCTAATTTCCACTGAAGGTATCTCAGAATCTATACATTTTTTAATGTAACTCATCTCTCAAGCAAACAATTCTTTTGAACGATCTTTCTAAAAATGTAAATTTTATGCAATTTTATTCGAAAAAATAATTTTGAATAAAAATGGCCGCTTGGTGTATGAAAAAAGAAGTGATTAACCTGTATTTGTTTTTCTCAGTCACGTGACTTGCGCTTTTATTATATAGGTTACGTATGAAAGGATTTAATAGAATAAAGAAAACTTTTATTAATATCTGTTTGGTTTTTGATTCAATTTTTATAAAATTTGAAATGACTAGACAAAATTCTGCAGCGACGACAGATATGAGATTTCAAGTTATTCGGTTGGGAAGTTTTTGCGCCGTTATATACGGACAGACGGACCAGACGGAGACTATAGTTGCTACGTATTTATATAATTACGAATGCACCTAAAAGGTAGCTCACTGATCACACTGCTCGGAGTAGTCTATTAGCCAACCTGTCTTCAAGACATTGACTGAGCGTGAACGGATAACGTATATCTAGGTAAATCCTGTTAAACCTACCGGATTCTCAGTATTTCCTTTAATTTTTATCCTACACTTTTGGTTATTAGCGTTTTGCAATTCTTTTTAAATATTTTACTTTTGATTTAATTTATTTGATGGAACAATGGAACAATGTGGGCATCTTAATGGACTGACTAGTTGGGGTGCAACTTATTTCCATGAAAGCGATTTGCTAAGACATTAAGGAACTATTGAAAAATTAAGTTTAACTCTAGTATAAAAGTACATAGATGAATAACTTTAAAGAATTAAAAAGAAATTAAGAACTTAAAAAGATTTAAAAAATTAATGTAAATATATATATATGGTGAACATACAGTGAAACTTCCATTTAACGAAGTCTCATCGTTACATTTAAAAACTTCGTTATGAAGAAAATTCGTTAAATAGAAATCTACTTAAATTAGTGAAATTTTTCCTTCAGATATGACAAACAGGTATTGGATTAAGAAGCATTTAATTCAGTTTCAATTATGAAAACGTCTTTTACCAAACAGTTGTGTACGGTCGATGAAATCACGTCACATTCTCAAGCTTTGGCTCAAGCTTTCATCAGCTCTGATACACAGGTTCTCAAACTAATGTTTTCACTATATTCTCTTTTTTCTGTCTTTTTCGATAATGTACTTCAAGATTTTTTTATTATTCCTTAGACTAATGGCTGAAGTTTTGAAGTTGTATTAGCAGGAACAAAAATAACTTTGATGTTCGATTTGCATTTTGAAACACATTCTTGTGGATGCACAAAGCAATTGTCTATGAGCAATGGAAGGTCAGAATGGTAACTGTCTGACTCTAATTGATATTTTTTGCTTCAATGCATCTGACGCCATTACGTCACTGAATCTTCTATATCATTGAATGTAAAAAAGGGATTTTGACTTCCCGCAACTGTTAGCACTGGAGTCTTGGTTTGAGAGAGTAATGATTACATGTGTTTTTCGAATTTTTTTTTAATTTGTTCCTAGAGAGCATTTACATCTTATAAGTAGCTACAATGCCAAATTTCAAATTTCTAGCTCCTTCCGTACACAAAATATCGCAATTTTAGAACGTTTTTCTCTCCTGCACCCTCCTGGGATTAGTGGCACTGACATAAAATATAACCTATGTTGGAGCAGGGATTGTCACCATCAATTTGCCTTCATCACTTTTGAAATCGGTTCTGTAGTTCCAGAGATACCATAGAAATTGTATTTTAGAATGTTTTTAGAACGCTTTTCGCTCATTTCACCTTTTAAATTTCGATTTTTTTTATTTGTCCTTAGAGATTATTTACATCTTATAAGTTACTACAATGCCAAATTTAAAAATTATAGCTCCTTCCGTACACAAAATATCGAAATTTTAGAACGCTTTTCTCTCCTGCACCCCCCTGAGATTAGTGGCACCGACATAAAATATAGCCTATGTTGGAGCAGGGGTTGTCACCATCAATTTGCCACCATCACTTTTGAAATCGGTTCTGTAGTTTCAGAGATTCCATAGAAATTGTAATTTAGAATGTTTTTAGAAAGCTTTTCGCTTATTTCACCCTTTTAAATTTCGATTTTTTTTTTTTTTTTTTTTTTTTTTTTTTTTTGTTCCTAGAGAGCATTTACATCTTATAGTAGCTACAATGCCAAATTTAAAATTTCTAGCTCCTTCCGTATACAAAAAATCGCAATTTTAGAACGTTTTTCGCTCCTGCACCCCCCTAGGGTTAGTCGCACTGACATAAAATATTGCCTATGTTGGAGCAGGAGTTGTCACCCTCAATTTGCCACCATCACTTTTGAAATCGGTTCGGTAGTTCCAGAGATTACCCCCTACAAACAAACAAACAAACAAACAAACAATCTTTACTCCTTTATAATATTAGTATAGATATAGGTTTGTATATATACTACACAGTCTGAAAAAAATTAGTTCAGTTAGGAAACACATAACGCAGTTGAAATTTCTCTTTAATCTATTTCCATCTATAAGCGGGAATGTACTCGAATACTTTTGTGAAGCCCTGTATATAATCTAGAGAATTTTTACACACCAAGTAATATGCAAAAAAAATGTGTAATTTAAAAACGGTTACTACAGTTGTAAATTCGTCTCCAGCAATTATTTCTCATAGAAAGTACTGTAATCGAATACTTTTGTATGTTCCTGTAAACGGACGATAAATGCTACGCACACCATATTATTTCGTATGCATACAGCAGTCTTTTAGTGATGTATATATAATGTCGATACGTTTGAAAAAGTGTAACATCATTAAAATACACTGAAAACGATTTTTCTCGATATACTGTAATGAAACGGAATTTTTTGAGTGCCCATGTAAACGAACAATAAGTGATACACACTTAATTTTCAATACCAAACATGCCATAGTAAACTTCAATAGCATATACCAATTACATGTCATTCCGAGTATATTTACGGAAGTTAGAGCACGGAAAGACAAACCGAAATCAAAAACATTTTTCAATTATGCTAGAAATTGTTAAAAATTTTGAGCAAAAACAGGATTAATTCAACGATGCTTAATTATTTTTCTCTCCCAGTAATCATTTTTTACGCTTCAATTAAATGTAATAATTTTTTTAATATGTGTATGTATTTTTTTCAATTTCATTACTGTAAAATAATATCTTTGTTCTAAAAGATTAACTGATAAATAATAAAATCTTACACTTTCCAAACAAAAAGAAAGAGAGAAAAAAAATTCATGCATTAGTTCTAGTGTGAAAAAAAATGTTTCATTTAGCACAAAGCAGAATGGAAATTATTTAAATATGTTCATTTTCGTACAATCCGCTGAAATAAATTCGCATATCCATCGCAACAGCAACTTCTTAGTTTGAATTACATGTATAAAAGTGGAATAAACTTCGTTATATAGAATATATTTTCCGCAATACGGAGATTAATTTACACGCTAATGGTGTTCAAAGTCAAAGTTCTGCAGAAAATTTCGTTAAGTAGAAAACTTTGTTAAATAGGGACTTCGTTACAGGGAAGTTCTACTGTATATAAAGCTGAAAAATTTAGCAAAAAAAAAATAATTAAATTAATGCTACATTTTCAGTACAAATTGAACAAAATAAAAAGGGAAATTATGCCATTTGTTCTTAATAATGAAAAAAAAAAAAACAAATTGCAATAGAAGATACACTCTCATAATAAAGGACACTTTTCAGTGACCATACAATTTAATGAAATATATGTAATGTTACAAAAGTAACAGACTGAAAAGTATTTTATTTTTACGATAAAACTAGTCGGATGTGCCAATCCCAAAACTTCCTTCTAACTCATACATGTTAATATTTAAAAAAAAAAAGACTATGAAGTTTGATAAAATTCAGTGCATTAATTTTTGAGATATGACTATCGCTAAAATCGTGTAAATCCTGAAAAACGTAGCATACGAGCGCCACCTGTAAGGTAAGGCTTTTTTCGCCAAAACCTAACCATCAACAATTTATGTCAACATCTAACTGAATCTGTAGTTTGATGAAAATCCATGCATTAGTTCTTGAGGTATATCTTGAAAATCGTGAATAATGCAGCATAGCAGCGTCACCTGTTGGGATATTTACACCAAGAACCAATCAGCACCAACTTATATCAATGTCTAACAGAGTATAAAGTTTCATTAAATTCCATGCATTAGTTCTGGAGATATGACTATAGCTGAAATCGTGTAAATCCTGAAAAATTCAGCATAAGAGCGCTATCTGTAGAGAGATTTATACCTAAATCTAATAAGCAACATATTCTAATGTCAACGTCTAATTGAATATGAAGTTTTATACAAATCCGTGAATTAGTTCTTTTGATATAGTTATCTTGAAAATCGTGAATAATGCAGCATAGCGGCGCCACCTGTTGAGTGATTTACACCAAAAACTAATCAGCACCAATTTATATCAAGGTCTAACAGAATCTAAAGTTTTATTAAATTTCGTGCATTAGTTCTTGGGATAGAGTACCCACAAAAGTTTTGTCACATACATACAGATAGACTCACAGACTGACATTTTCTAAAAACAGTCAAATCGTGTTCAGGACCTTCTAAAACGAATAAATATGTCGAAAACCGGAAGCCAAACATTTTCATGAATCCAATACCTTCTTCTTGTAAAGATGATAGAAAGTAAAAATAGACATTAGACGAAAACAAACTAGTCGGATGTGACAATTCCAAAACTTTCTTCTATCTCACACAGGTTTCGCATACACTAAAAACGAATCGGTACCAAATTATATCATGTCTAACTGAATCTAAAGTTTTATTAAATTCCGTGTTCTTGAGATATGATTATCGCTAAAATCGTGTAAATCCTGAAAATGCAGCATAACAGCGCTACCTATTGGAAGATTTAAACCGAAACCTAATCAACATCAACTTAGGTCAACGTCTAACTGAATCTGAAGTTTGATGAAAATCCGTGCATTAGTTCTTCACATACAATTATCGTGAAAATCCTGAAAAAAGTATCATAGCAGCGCCTTGGGCTATTTACACCAAAACGTAATCAGCATTTATTTATGTCAAGGTCTAACACAATCTGGTCTAACACAATTGATGAAATTCTGTGCATTAGTTCTTGAGATATAGCTATCATAAAAATCATGAAAAAAGTAGCATAGCAGCGCTACCTGTTGGGATATCTACACCAAATCGTAATCAGCGTCTATTTATGTCCAGGTCTAACGGAATCTGAAGTTTTATGAAAATCAGTACATTAGTGCTTGAGATAGACCTGTTGCGGAAATAGCTAAAAATGCAGCATAGCGGCGCCGCCTATTGAGCGATTTACACCAATAAGCACCAATTTATATCAGGTACTAACTGAATCTAAAGTTTTATAAAATTCCGTGCATTAGTTCTTGAGATAGAGCGCCCACAATTTTTTTTTTCATATACAGACAGACTGACAGACTGACAGACTCACCTACGGACAGGCATTTTCTAAAAACAGACAAATTGTGTTTAGGAAATTTTAAAACGTATGAATCTGTCGAATACCGGAAGTCAAAAAATTTCATGAATCAAATTCTTTCTTCTTGTAAAGATAGAAGAAAGTAAAAATAGACAATAGACAAAGATAAAAAACGAAAGCTGGAAGTTAAATAGAGAGAGATAATTCAGGTTTCATCCTCAACAGTCAAAGTCTTAATTCTAAGCTTGTTCGCATAAAGAATGATATAATGTTATTACAGTAGAAATCCAGATATACGTTACCTGAGTTGTACGTTTCCCTCACTTATGCGTTTCAACTCAGTGGTCCCGACCACTTGACATTAAAAATTAGCTGAGTTGTACGTTTTGAATTACACGTTTCCCTCACTTATACGTTACGTTTTTGCATCCCCGGACGAATTTATTTTTCATTTATCCATTTTGAAACCGGAAACACTAACGACGCTGCAGAGGAGTCTGATTTGAAAGATCCCACTCAAACTTCAGAGCTGATGTGAAAGCTTTTGACGTAGTAAAGTGGTTCGTCAGTAGTAAAAGCAATAACCATAAGGCGGCTACATTATTAACAGAAATGCAAAGTTTGCTGTTCAGTGTCGGCTATGCCGAAAAGAAACAACCGAAGACTAGTGATTATTTCAACAAGATTCAGTAAACTACTGAAATGTCTTTTGATAAATTATTTATATGCTAAGGCGATTCCAACGATTTCTTTTAAGTACTCTATGTGTATTAAAAATAATTTTAATAAAGCTTTTATGATAAAATAACTTCACGTGTACTTCTCTTATGTACTTTTTTTTTCTCATTTCCATTTCCAAAAATTTATGTCATGTGTGTTCTACTTAATAAACTTCTGTTTTCAATATAAAAGGTAGCAAACTCCTCAGCGGATCAAAGTTTTCACGATATATTTTAAAAATTGTTCCGGTAAACCATTAATTGAGTTGTACGTTTTACTGAGTTATACGTTTCGTTTGTCCGGTCCCAGGCAAAACGTATAACTGGAGTTCCACTGTATATCGTTGCTACCATATGTCAAAGTATCGAATGGGAAAAAATACATTTTTCATTACTTTTAACAATTTGCCGATTGCCATCGTTAAATTTTATTAAAATTCTTCGCCTAGTAAAAATACGTATTAATAAAGTTTCTATGAAGAACATTATTGCTAGTAAAGATGCTAAATTCGTACCAGGAATTTTGTAAAAAACAATTACTTGAATTAATCACAAAGTGTCTGTCAATAATTAAAGCAAAAATTTCTATTTGAAATTTCTGATATGAATTCGCAATGCCTGAATCCAAAAAGGAGGCCAAACTTGCATTTCTGCTGAAGAATACTTATAAAATTTAGTGGTGACAATCGGACCATTTTTAAAAGTAATGAAAATGCATTTTTTCACACTCGATAGTTTGACATTGTAGCGACGATATGTATCCATATACAATTTGTTAATATTTTAAAAGTACTATAAAATAAATCTACTGGCGTTATTATTATGTTCCTTTATGGCTATTTGTTTACTTGCTTATTTATAATATTCTAAAATTTGAAACTTCATATATGTATGTAAGTATTCCGAAAAACATAGACATACTGAAACTTTATTTACTTTTATTAAAAAAATTGACCTTGAACAGAAAAATAATAATACAAAACAAATAATAATGACAAAACAACATGAAAAGCAGTGATTTCTATCAAATTGGTATCTATAATAATTCAGATTTTAATGTAAATTAAAACCTTTGTTTTTGTTCATTTACATTTTACGCCGCAAGTAAAAGTAATTAATCATTAATTAATATGTCTTTTTATTCAAATATATATTCATTTATTTAATAGATTAGTGTAATTTTTATTTGATAAATGCAATTGCTCATTCTAAAAAGGTATGAATAATTCATTTACCTGTTTCGTTATTTTAAGTATTTGAAAATGAGTGACTAAAGCGTTAACCCTTCTTTGCATGAGTTTTTCTTTTACAATTGTTTTTTTATACATATATTAAATATTTGACACCAGAAATTTTAAGATAGATTTTTTTAATTTGTTCAGCCATATAGTTCACGGGAAATTTACTAAATTCATATTTCTATATAAATATAGTGGTGGCGAAGAAGTTGATCTATTTATTAAAAGTTAAATAAACAGTGATGGAAATTTCCATCACAATGCAAAGAAGGGTTAATTAACGGTTAAATGGGTTTCAATTAATTTCTAACAAAATTCTAGAGATTTGCAATATCTGATTTTTTTATAAGAGCACAGTTTAAATTTGAAATTTAATTAAAGTGCCAGAAATATAAATAATTTAATGTAAACTTATTTTTGTTATTAAAAAAAAGCACAGCACATTTCTGTTTTATCCCCAAATTATCGCAAAGATGAATTATTAGAAAGAGATTACGATTTGGAAAAACTGGCAGCCAAATATAATCACCTCCATGTACCGTGTTTGTAAATATAGATTAGCAAGATATGTTTTAGAAAAATTGAATAAAAATTAGTTAATTATCCTCCAAAATACTAAAAAACACTTTATGCTAATACGCAGGGTATTGCATTCTACTTTAAATTCAAATAATAATTTTTCCTTAAGTGTTTGGAAACATCGATTAGCAAGATGTGTTTTAGTAAAAATGAATACAAATTAGTTAATATCCTCCAAAATATAGAAAAACACTTTATTCTAAAACGTAGGGCAATGCATTCTACTTTAATTTCAAACAATAATTTTGCCTTAAGTATTTATAAAATGGACGAATAAGTAAAATATATTTATCAAAAACAATTTATGTTTCTTAACACAACAATCGTATTAAATACTCGTTTGGCCACATTATAGCGTTTTACTTTACTTCCTTGTTCCTATTTTTTTTTTAAACTTTAAAAATTCCAAAAACTTAACAGTGAAAATGAGGTACAAAAGCACACATAAATATATTTTATGCGCTAACTATATAATTGTAAATTCGGAACCACATTTAAAAAAATAGTTCAGCCAGCTCAAAATTGCTTCGTGACATTTTGAAATAGCTTCTTTTTGCCCTTTTATCTTTCCGAAAATTGCTAGTAAAAAGATTAAATTTTAAAAGACCTGCCCAGAAGACATTTTCAGGAAAACTATTATCTGCGAATTAAGAAATGTTTCATGTAGAATTACCTCATGTGTTTCAAATTATACTTCATACTGCATTACATTCTGCATAAGTAACAATGAAAAAAAGAATTTGAAAAAGCGGATAATTATACCTCCAAAAAAGAAAATCTTCATTTTTAATTTTTAATTTTAAATATATAATTATTTACATTGTTTAGCATAAGATATAAAGCAGTAATAATTTTGTAAATAAATGAATTACAAAGAGCTAATAATAGAGTAAACTAACTCACTGCTATATAAAGATTAAAGACTGACATATTAAAGTTACTTTTTAAGCAATTCTTGGAAGTTTTCCGTTTTCCAACACCAAGCCAAAATGTATGCTAATGCGTCAGTTATTTCAACCCTGGTCGTACAAAGTATTTGTATTACAAACTGTGCCAAACATTGTGATTTGATATACAGGGTAGTCATAAAGTCTTTCTCTGATTACAAAAAAATATTATGAAATAACCATTGAATATAATACTGTAACATTTTTATTATAGAAAAGTCATGTTCTTCAATTTTTTTTAGTCCAGTCTCTACCGTCGTTCGTGAGTTCCTTGATGACAAATTTCCTGGAAGATGGATCAGACGGGATGGACCAACTACTTTAGATTTTTTTTTTTTTTTTTTTTTTTTTGGGGGGGGGGGTACATAAAGGACAGAGTGTTTGCAACACCAGTAAAGGATATTAAAACACCCAAGGTCAGGATCACCGACGCTGATGTGTTTAATGTGACAAACCTAATATTGGACAATACGTGGCGAAAAATGGAATACCGTCGTAACTTTTTCGAGCTACCAATGGTGCTCACATCGAAATTTACTGGCGTAAGTACTTGTATTAAAAACTTCATAAAAGAATATTTACAATATTTCATTATTTACAATATATTGAAACAAGTATATAATATTTTTTCTGCAATACATTATTGTAATGAGGGAAATACTTTAAGACAAGCATGTATATCAAACGAGGGTCTTTTTATTATTATTATTATGATTTAACCACAATCATTCAAAATATCTTAATTTGCTATTTTTAAATCGAAAATATTTTATACTTAGTTATAACTTTCATTTTCCGCTAACGCCGAGATGGATTTTACCATCTTTAAATTACCAGATGTTGAGTGATGGTGTCATCTTCCTGCACAACAATGCCAGCCCCATACTGCTCGCCAAACTCAAGAATTTCTGAAAAGGCTCAAGTGAGAAATATGGAGCCACCCCTATACAGCCCAGATTTGGTACCCAGTGATTGTTTCATTTTTCCACAATTGAAGAAACACTTATTGGAACAAGGTTCTCTTCAGACAGTGATGTGAAATCAGCTGCCGAGAACTGGCCCAATGGGCAGGGACATGATTTCTACCAAGCCGGATTGGTCCTGCGCTCAGATAAATGCCTAAATAGATTTGGCAACTATGTGGAAAAGTGATTGGCAGGTATGTCACTTAATTCCGTTATGTATTTTCTGTCTGTTGTTAATAAATATTTTTTTATTTCCCTTGTAACCTTTTTTTTTTTTTTTTTTTTTTTTTTTTTGGATCCATCCTCGTAGATAAAAGGAGATGAACTGAAACAATTGAGTTAAAATATGAAAAAGTTTTTATTTCTCCTCGTAATTTACAAAAGATGTTGTGAATAAGAGGCAGGTATTCATTTATATTATTTCTATTGCCAACATCATTTTTTCTATGCATTTACAAGACGCACAACAATGATTAAGGTATCATTCGAAAGGTTTTTGAACCGGTTTCTGACATAGTGCATTCACATTTCGTTAAAAGATGTATTTGATTAAAAATTACAGGTAATTAAATTTTAAACCAGCATTGTTTTCAAAAATGAAATAAAAGGTTTTTCTCAAATCAATGTTGCGACAAAAATAAAAAACCGCATTATATCGTGCTCAACAATGATTATAAGAAAATAAATATTAGTTCAAAAAAGATAAAATGGGACATTGTTGTTATACGGGTTTATTTTATATTTATGATTTAAAAGCAAAATTGTAATTCAAATGATTATAAGAATCAAACGCCATCGAGTGATCGAAGCATTCCACGAGTAACCTAAAATCTATACTTTGTTATATTAAATTAAGTTTTATATTGTGCGTATTCAATTGCTTTTTCTTTGTTCCGTCTTTTCATCGAAGCGGATGTCGTCATCCTCTAATGCAGTTAAAATGCGATTGTTATTTTCCTTCTTCTCGCGTGTGCTTTTTGCTATCTTTGATCAGTTTTTAATGCAACTTTGATCTAATAAATGAAATGATAATCAGGCTTGACTAATGTTGTTTGCAGATATTTTAATCCATATTTTTTCTGTAGAAGTCTAAACCTGCATCTAAAAAAATGAGATATTGCTGAAAAATATTAGACTGCAGTGTGAAATCTTTGCATGGGTCCAGTGGCATATTCTTGAAAGCGAAAACCTTATGTGCAGCTTCTAAAATGTACTTTTCTTCAATAGTAAATAAAACAAGATTTGTTTTATTTAAATACAAAATTGTACCTAAATTATACGCTTTTACAAGAAAAGTTATCTATCATGGTGATCGATCTACCTTTAAAAAATTGCAATTCAACCTGCAAGTTTTTTTATGATATCTTGAAAGATGTGAGATCATATTTCTACTATAATATGCATAACATATTATGCACAGATGTCGTTTTATCATATTTTTTCTGATGACTTGGAAACGATAAAAGAATGATAGAGAACAGCTTGCGGCTAATTATAGCTTTTTAAAAAGAGCATATGATCAGTAAACATAATAAACTTTTCTTTTCCATTTTTTTATTTGTTGTTTTCAAGTAAAAATACGTCAGAATCATAGTTTATTTTATAATAATTAATATTTAAACATACATATAATGATAATATTATTTCTTGGCTATTTCATAACTGTTTTCAGTTAGTCTTTATGTTTCATTTAGTTTTATATTTTCTACAAGTAGCAAATGAATTAATAACAATTATTTTGTATTTGTAAATTAAATTAACAAAATGTACTATATAATGTAAGGTTATCTTGCGTGAACTAAATTAAAAATATCTACCCTATAGGTATAAAATCCTAATGAATCGAATTTATCAAACGGTTTTATGAAACGACTAATTCGTATATATGAAATAATAATTGTCCAAATGATATGCAAAGAGGTTAAAATTTCCTGTTTGGTTTTCTTTTCAATTTTAAAGAGAAAATGACATCAAAAATGAGAAAGTGGCGTTTACCTTTTTCTCTCTGTCATCCCCAGCAATAAAACAAATTTGTTGCAGCTATTAAAAACGCCATTAAAATTTAAAACAAATTAATATTTTAATAATATTAAATTTTATATATCTTAAATTTAGAGATTTTAAGAGTTATTATAAGACATTTCAAACCATTCGGACATATGAAGCAAATACGTAAAATAATAATTGTCCAACTATATGCAAAGAAGATAAATTTCCTGTTTGGTTTTCTACTCAATTTTGATTAGAAATGAACATAAATAATGTGAAAGTGTTGTTTATGAATTAAGTATGCTATTAATTATGCTACACTGCTGGACATAAAAAATGCTACACCATGAAGGAATGCAAATAACAGAATGATATTTATTGGACAAATACATTATAATGGGAAGGACAAGTGATTACATTTTTGGAGGTATAGATCCTGAGAAAACACTACCCAAAGCAGCCACCTCTTGCCGCAATAACAGCATTTATCTGCCTAGCTATGGAGTCGACCAGAGATTGGATGTCATGTACGGGTACATCAGTCCATGCAGCTTCAACACTATGCCACAGTTCATCAACCGTAGTGACGAGCGAGTGGTGGCGGGCCAGTCCGAGGCTAACGAAAAAGACAGGCTACCGCGGTGCATTCCACTTATCTTTTTTTACAGACCGCTAGAGTGACGTATTGCTCTTTTCGTACATCTGTATTGGTGCATTCGAGCATCACGTGACTCCCGCGGTCTGTAAAAAAAGATTTGCGAGAAGCACCGCTGTAGCCTTTCTTTTGCGTTAGCCTCGGCCAGTCGCTCTGAAGCCATTGACAGGACATTTTCAATTGGTGAGAAATCAGTAGAAGGCCAGGGCAACAGTCGAATATGTTCTGTATCAAGTAAGGACAGGATAGTACGAGCAACATGCGGTCGTGCATTGTTCTGCTAAAACGTAGAGTTGCGGAGGCATTGAAGAGAAGGCAGAACCACGGGCCGTAACACATCAGAAATGTAACGGCTGTTGTTGAAATTGCCGGCAATGCGAACAAGAGGTTACCGAGACGTGTATCCAATGGCACTTCCTACCGTCACTCCAGATGATATGACAGTATGACGATTCGAATGCAAGCTGGCAATGGGCGTTTTCCACGATACTGCCAAACATGGATTCCAGCATCATGATGCTGCATACAGAGTCTGGATTCATCAAAGACGAAGTGAGACCCCGTTCCTGCTTCATATACAGCTTCATGATGCCACCATCCATGTTTGTCGGCATCGTGGAAAACGCACATTGCCAGCTTGCATTCGAATCGTCATACTATCATATCACCTGGCATGACGGTATGAAGTGCCATTGGATACACGTCTCGGTAACCTCTTGTTCGCATTGCCGGCAATTTCAATAGCAGCCGTTACATTTCTGATGTGTTACGGTCCGTGGTTCTGCATTATCTTCGATGCCTCCGCAACTCTACGTTTTAGCAGGACAATGCACGACCGCATGTTGCTCGTACTATTCTGACCTTCCTTGATACAGAACATGTTCGACTGTTGCCCTGGCCGGCACGTTCTCCTGATTTCTCACCAATTGAAAATGTTCTGTCAATGGCTTCTGAGCGACTGGCCCGCCACCACTCGCCCGTCACTACGGTTGATGAACTGTGGCATAGTGTTGAAGCTGCATGGACTGCTATACCCGTACATGACATCCAATCTCTGTTCGACTCCATGGCTAGGCAGATAAATGCTGTTATTGCGGCAAGAGGTGGCTGCTTTGGGTAGTGTTTTCTCAGGATCTATACTCGAAATTTTCTGAAAATGTAATCATTTGTCCTTCCCATTATAATGTATTTGTCCAATAAATATCATTCCGTTATTTGCATTCCTTCATGGTGTAGCATTTTTTATGGACAGCAGTATATTAATTATTGCTATAATTATGCGTGAATTAACTATGCTACAGTTAATTATGTTTCTTACCCTTTTCTCTCTCTCTTATCCACAGCAATAAAGAAAGAAAAATCAGGTATCCGACATAGAAGATTATGAAACACTTTCCAACACTAACAAATTATTATTAAGCAATTAATTTTTTTCATAGACTGAAATCGGATATCTAAATAAGCAATTAAAAAAATGCCTTTTCAGCAATGCATTTTCAGTATATTCGAAGTCTATTGTGCAGCCCTGTCTATGATCTACAAAATTTCTACACAACACCTAATGCACTAAGAATTACATAATATTGCACACCTCAGCGGAAAAAGCAATTCCAACAATTACAGAAAGATTATAGTCAGTCCTTTAACTGAATTCTTTTGTGTGTCTATGTAAATGAAATAAACAATAAATCCTACACATCCCATAATTTTTAGAAAATAAGTTGTAGTGGACCTTAGTTATCCTTTTAAATATCCAGGGCCTGATTAACGGCGGGGCAAACTTCCATCAGTAAAAAATAAAAGAAAAATTTTGGCTTATTTAAACGCTTTTTCAATGCTGAATTTCTGTCAAAATCAAGGCAAAAATTTCTATTCATGTTTACTGGTGGTAGTTTGCCCCACCGGTAATCAGGCATTGGGTATCATAACATGTTCAAAATGCACAGCAAACGATTTTTCCTCATGCATCATAATGTAAAGGAATTATTTTGTACTTCAGTGTACACATGAATTAATTATGTTACTAACTGTATACTCCGGTAAAAGCATACTGTAATCCGCCTCAGTAATGCACAATAATTTCATCATGTATGACATTTTGTAACATCAATAAAATGTGCCGTAAACGATTTTTCTCCATAGACCATAATGTAATGGAATTATTTTGTGTGTCCCCTGTAATTGGAATATTAATGTTATACACTTCATTTTCAATACCGAACATTCTATAGTAAAATTTAATAATGTCAAAAACTTTCATGACAATCCGAGTATATTTACGAAAAATAGCGCACGGATAGACGAACAGAGAGACAGACAGATGGACAGACAGACAAACCGAATTCATAAACACTTTTCAACCTTGATGGAAAGTGTTGAAAATATTGCAGCTATTAGATAAATGTAATTTATGTAAAAAATCTATTAATTAAAAATTATTTTCATCTGTGTTCTGTTCACCGAGTGGTTTTGTAACCTAAAAAGCTCAGGTTGGATTTCCTGGTATTAATAAAATAAAGAGTTGATACAAAGACACTTGCTGTGCTAACTCATTTTTCATAAAATACTTCAACCTGTATGTTACGAGTAAATATCATCCAATAAGCAATAAGGTAATAAAAAGAAAACTACCCAGTTAAACTGAAGGCATTGAGCTCACAGGCTATTCACACTAATTGTATATTATACTCTTATTTCAAAGAATTTGAAATATGCCCCTCGAAAAATAAAGAAATCAACAATATATTAAGTGGGGGGGGTCATCCCCCGTTACCCCCTCATAGTTAACTAATGAACCCCTTAAACTAATCAGGGAAGTCTCTAATTACAATGAATATATATACAAAATTTGAAGAAAATCGGATAATTCTGCATGAAAAACCCATTTATCTAAATTAAGGTGGCATTAGCCCCCTTTTCCCCCTTTATACTTAACCAATGAACCCCCAAAACTATTGACAGAAGCGCATTATCAAAATGAATCTATATACAAAATTTGAAGAAAATGGGATAATTCTGCATGAAAAACCCATTTATCTAAATTAGGGGGGTTATCCCCCCCTTTCCCCCTTTATACTTAACCAATGAACCCCCAAAACTATTCAGAGAAGCGCATTATCACAATGAACCTATATACAAAATTTGAAGAAAATCGGATAATTCTGCATGAAAAACTCATTTATCTAAATTAGGGGGGGGGGGGGTTATCCCCCCCCTTTCCCCCGTTATACTTAACCAATGAACCCCCAAAACTATTGACAGAAGCACATTATTAAAATGAACCTATATACAAAATTTGAAGAAAATCGGATAATTCTGCATGAAAAACTCTTTTATCTAAATTAGGGGGGGTTGTCCCCCCCTTTCCCCCTTTATACTTAACCAATGAACCCCCAAAACTATTGACAGAAGCACATTATCAAAATGAACCTATATACAAAATTTGAAGAATATGGGATAATTCTGCATGAAAAACCCATTTATCTGAATTATGGGGGGTTAGCCCCCGGTTTCCCCCCTTTATGCTTAACCAATGAACCTCCAAAACTAATCAGGGAAGCGCCTTATCACAAGGAACCTATAAACAAAATTTAAAGTAAAACGGTTAGTTCTAGCAAGAGTTATCGCGTTACGTACATACATACATACGTACGTACATACAGAACCGGCGGGCACATAAGCTCTCAGGCTTTGATAGCCTGTGAGCTAAAAAACGATCATTTAGAATCGACTTGATTTTTTTCTTAAAGATGCTGTGATAAATATTTAGTGTAAAACTGATAAACAATAACAATTTTGAAATTTTCCAGTTTTTCTTTTAAGAAGTTTAAAAGTTGAAAGGGGGGCGGGTGTTACGCAGAATTTTAAAACGAATTTACCGATTTAACTGCGTACGTATATTATCCTGGCTGTATAGTATTTTATAATATAAAATACTCTAAATGAGAAAGTCACACACGAAGATGTGATATTGATATTAATGCTGGCTTTTGTAACTATAAGGCAGTGTGTCAGATTTCCTTACCAGACATTCGTGCTGTTGATGACACTTTTCGGTAGACCAAGGTTTCGCTAACATACTTCTGCTTCAGCTGAAGAAGCAGGTAACAAGAAAATTAGAAGAGAAAGAAAGACAGATGAATCATACTGAACTTTCAAATTTATAAATGATAAAATTAGTTACTTTTTCCGGTGTAAATTGATTTATTTATTTTTGGTTAGTGGCTAATGCATTAAAGCCCAGCGGCATATTTTTATATGGGTAGACTTTGTGGAAATAAAGCGCTTTTAACTGACCTAGGGGAATGGAACTGCAAGGGAGGCAAGCCTAAACATTCATCAGGTCAAATGGCATGTGTTTCACTTGATTGTGGGACAGGGCTGTAACTAGAAGCAAACAATAGGGGGTGCTCAAGAAAATGTACGGGGGGCTCATACTATTTCTCTCTCTCTAACACATGTATGCACAAACACAGATATATATAAAAGTAAATTAGTGCATATTAGGTAGATTTTGTAGGAAATACTACCAATTACATTCTTCTCTATGTTGGAATTTCTGGAAAATTTTTGCAGGTCTATGCCGATCATGACTCCCAGGACCGAAAACTACCCCCCCCCCCCCAGTTCAAAACTTTTATCTATCTATCTATTTATCTATCTATATCACATTTTTATGGACACGATAACTTCAATAATTCTGCACAAATCTGTTCCAAACTAATACATAAAATCAAGGGGCATAAAATCTCGGTCAAGTTTGTTAATGGTCACAATCGAACCAAGAGGGGGATGGGAGGCTTTTTGTGAAAACAGAAAAACCCATAACTTCTTAATTATGATACGCACCGAATCCGTTTAAAGTTATTATTACTTCTAGGAAAAGAGCCGAAAATTTATGTATGACAGATTTTGATATCATTAAAAATGGCTTCGAGGGGGGGAAATAGGGGTTTAAGAAGAAAAAAATTCACAACTTTGTCAATTCACAAGATATTAAATCCGCTTAAATTTATTATAAATCATCTTAATATTATCTACAAGTTTTTTATAGGACTAACCCTTACAGAAAAAAAATCTCTGCCGCCTCCGCCTACAGACACAGGTAGTTTTCGAAGTGGGCGGTCCCAACTGCCGAATCATAGCAAAAAGGTCATTTCTTCTGCAATTCCCAATAAACAGGCGCCCCACGGTCTGCGTCTTCGAAATTTACCTGAGCCTGTGGGCCGAGCTGTCTGGGATTTTTTCATATTGTAAGCATTGTGTTTCTTATTAAACCGTTTATATTAACTTTATTTCATTCTAAAAAAAGTAAAAGCTGCAGATAGGGATGTAATGGAGGATATTTTTTGGACGCCGTATATTTTCTGGATTATTTTAAGGCAGTGGTTCCCAAACTTTTGGGCTCGCGGAGCCCTTTTTGGGAAGAATTTCTAAGGCGGAGCACCTTAACCCCACGGTACTCTATGGTTTACAAATTAGTGTTTTTTTATGCCCATGGAGAAGAGAAAGATCTGCTGGATAAGAGTCTGAACCAGTATTTTCCAACATGGGGCAAAGTTTCTCCGTTTGGCCCTTTTCATGATGCAGAAATTCTGAATTCATACTAAATTTTTTTTAATCTATTTTTCTATTCTTTAACCCCTTAACAGTTTTATTTAATACTAGCTAATCCGTCCGGCGTTGCCCGGGCCCGAAATATTAATAATCTGTTCTATACGAATATGACTGAAATCTGTAAGGCTATCGAAATCAAGTCGAATGAGGCAAACCCCGTCGTAATCGGGCTCATAAAACCCAAGATCGGAAAGCGCATCCTGGCGGTCGAAAGTGCAGCTAAAATATTTAAGGCTATGGATATCAAGTCGAATGAGCCTATCCCCGTCGTAATCGGGTTCATAGAACCAGATATACTCCTATAGTTCCACTTTCCACCGCCAGGGAGCGCAGTCTGTTCTGGAAGAGACCTTTTCAGAACACTTGACCAAACCAAATTTACTAGTAGAATTGAAATTTAACTACGGGTAAACATTGCCAAATTAGCGGAAATCGCGAAAGTGGGTTACGTAATCGATCGGTTTCTAAAGGGTTAATGTAGATATTTTTTAAAACCCAACCATGCATTTTGAAGAAAATGAACGTGTCTATGATCTGGAGGCTACTGTTTGTCCGTACTTGCATTTCCCGAGTCGATACCGATTTTTAAATCTGGACCAAAAAAGGGAAATTCGCGTAAGTGAGTTTTGGAAAGAATTTTTTTTCGGAGGGTTAAAATTAAATTTTTTCAAAACGGATACCAGATTTTAAAAAACAAAGGGATATAGATTAGGCACGGTATTTTTAGTTTTTCGTATTTTGTTTATAAACGCCAATTCGGATTTTTAAAGATAGGAGAAATAGTTAAAAAAGCGAAATTGATTTACGGTTAAAAACGTTTTCGAAAGGGTAAACCTGATTTATTTTTTAAACTAAAGGTTTCTGCCTAAACCCGATAGAACGTAGATGTCTTTAGGTGTGTTTGCTTTTTGTTTGATTATTTTAGAAAGCCAATGCCAGATTTAATATATAGCAGAAAATGGGAATTCGCAAAAGAGAGTCCTGCGCACGAATTTTTTTTGAAGTGTTAATATTCGTATTTTTCAAAAAGAAATACAGATGTCGAAAAAGGAATAAATTTAGATATTGTCTGGTATTTTTAGTTTTTCGTACCTGTCTCTGAATCGCCGATGCAAATTTTTAAAAATTACCAAAATCACAAAAATCGCAAAAACGGCATACAGAAAATATACTTTTTCGAAGGGTTAATTTTTGCATTTTTTTAAAACCAAAGGTGGCTTTGAAAAGGACAAAGACAGTTCTTTAAATTTGTGACCTTCGTTTTTCAGTATCTTTTGTATTCCGGTAGATGCAAGGCTCGGAAAACGGGAGAAAATAAAAAACATGAATTCGATGCTTTTTGATTATTTTTTTAAAGGGTTAAATGTAAAATTTTTTCAAACCAACCAGATCGTTCGAGACCTAAAAGTATATTCTTTTAGAATATGTAGACGGTTTTTCCGTATTTTTAGCCTTTTGTCCATGGCGAATTTAGAAATACTTAAAAAAAAAACGGAATGTCTTCTGCTTTCTTTCTTCTGTTCCGGAAGATACGGAAATTGGTTTCTGCGCAGGCGCCAGTTAGCTTCCAAATAATGACTTTTTTATTTGTGATCTTTGATCAGTTTTTAATTGATAACTACGTTAATTTTCAAAATTTAAAAATTCTGAGGCTCAGTACACCAGGAGAGGGTTTGGACTACCTAAATCTGAAATTCCAGACTTCTAGGTGGGCTAGATTTTGCTATCCATCGCCAAAAGACACACACACAGAGTGAAACTTTATTTTATTAGTATAGATTGCTATTATTGGACACAGTAAATTAAAAATAAGGACTAAAAAGCACTTTTTTTGTATTAAAATATCTGCCTTGTATAATTGAGATATATCCGCCAAATACAGCAAAAATTATAGTTAAAAATCTGTGGTTTCTGAAAACGTTTAGTAACTCTTCTTAACAGAGCGACGTTCGAGCCATACTGTTAATGAGTTAATGACATACATTTAAATATATATATATATGCTTTCGGGATTTCCAGTATGAACACGGAATTAAAAATCAAAATGGTATTCCTGTCTGAGTCATGCATTGCATTGTGGCTTACATGAAACTATTTTTATTTGTGGCGAAAACCACACACACACAGAAAAAATGTAAGTTGTACAGTTTTCGTTTACAAAGAAAGTCTTCTGTATAATCCCAATAGGCTATAAGCGAAAAGAAAATGTGCAGGCCCAGTCGCCCATCAGTAATTATATAACACGCCTTCGCTATTTCCGTCCACCCGTAACAGAATCATGCGATTACGGATTCTTTTTTCGTTCTTCTTTACGTTTCTAGTACTTCTAAACATGCAACGGAAATTAATCACCTCTGAGCTTCTTCTTTTGAACCATATTTTAAAATACATTTAGAAGCATATCATCGTTTCAGTGTTTAAGTGGGCGGGGCGAAAACTATAATCTGTATTGTTAGGTGCAGCATCATTCACTTTTTTATATTTTATTTGAAGTACTTAGCTATTAATTATAGTTTTGAAAGAAACTTTCTTTCACCATTGTTTTTGCCTCAAAATAGATATACGGTTAAAAACTACACAGGTTAAAAGAACTTTAACTAGTAGAAAAACATTACTAATAAAACGGTATATATGAGTGAAGTTCAATTTATATCAGGGCGGGTACTCATTGACGACAAGTCTAAGCAAGGGTGGGAGCTGAACAAAAGTTTAGATTTTTAGTGTGATGACAAATGTAAAGAACCAATATATATATTTTTAAATTGCTACAGCCTTATTTCTGATAGGCAAATGTGGCATCATAACATAAGAATCTTAGCCAATGCCGAGACCAATTAAAACAAAATTTTAAAGAGAGGTTGTTAAGTGATACAAGATGTTAAAAAAAATGTGTTTTCGGCGACATACATTGCTTTAAAAATTAAGTACAATTATGTAAAATAGCATAGAAAATTTAAATAACTAAGAATTAATAAAAATAAAATAAACAGATTAATGGAATTAAAGTTACAAAAAGAAAAAAAAGAAAACTAGGTACACAACGTATACAAATATTAAATGAATCTAATGTGGGGTTTATTAAATGATACAAGATGTTACAAAAAAAGAGGCGTTTTAATCAACAAACATTGTTTTACTATGGAAAACAGTACAGAAAATTTAAATATACAAATAACATAAATAGATTCAGGAAATTAAAGTTATATACAAAAAAAGAAAAAGAAATATATATACATAATTACACAAATGTAAAATGAATCCAATGAGGGGCTTTAAATGATACAAGATGTTATAAAAAAGATGTTTTAAGCGACAAATATTGTTTTGCTGTGAAAAACAGTATAGAAAATTTAAATAACTAAAAATTAATAGAAATAACATAAACAGATTAAAGAAATCAAAGCTATAAAAAGAAAAAGAAATACAGTGACCTCTCATTTATACGCGATGTTCAGTGATTACTTTTTCGTACCACTATCTTAAAAGAGTAAAATTCGATTTATAAAATTAATTAAAATTACTTTAAAAAGAAACTGGTGCTGAAAAATAATTACCGTGTATCGCGTATACGTGAGAGGTCACTATATATATATATACACAGTATACACAAATATAAAATGAATCTAGTGAGGGGCTTTAAATGATAAAAGATCTTATAAAAAAGACGTTCTAAGCGACAAATATTGTTTTAAAAATTAAATACAACTATCAAAAATAGGATAGAAGATTTAAATAACTAAAATTTAATAAAAATAAAATAAACAGTTTAAAGAAATTAAAATTCCAAAAATAAAAATAATACAATATACAATATATACAAATATTAAATGCTGATAGAATATTTTTGTTCTGCACAAAGTGTAACGAGCAATAACGTATAAAAGTTTAGTGTGAAGAATGTGGTTGACTTTTCTTGCACTGGTTACTAAGCAAAAAAGAACTAAGTATAAACATATGAATAGGCGGACCTCGAAAAAACGAAACTGTTCTCCTTTTTGTTCGGCAAGCAGAGAAGACAGCACTGGCGCACCTTTGCTCTTTCGATTCACGTTTTGCATTCGATTCAGAATACTATTTCTTTTAGTTTATTTTGAACAGAATTTTTAAAACACATTAAATACAGAAACATAAAATAAAGTAGTTGAAACCAAAAATATTATATAGAAAATGGATTCAGGTAAAATGCAAAAATTTTATATGATTAAAAAATATATATTGTAGTATTTTACAACACAATCATAGATGTATTTATTTTTTACACACACACAAAATTCCTACATTCTCTCGAAACATTTTCCCTTGCAATATGCTAATTTATTTCGTTTTGTTTATTTTCCTGGAACGCCGCGAAGTGATTAATAAAATTAATCACTTTGAGAGCCTCTGTTTTAAGGAATACCATATACCCACTTCGCAAAAACTGTATAGCATTTACTCTTTAAGGCATAAGCTCTTTAGCATATACCCTCTACCTACATCCCTCTACCTACAGTGTATGCCCACTGGTTTTTTTTACAACTACATCACTGGCTGCAGAATGAAAATTTTCAGTGTAAAATTATACTTGGGAAATAATAAGTGATGATGTCAGTAAGTAAATAAAAAGCTCACAATTCAAAAGAGTTGCAACCTTTAAATTTTTTCTGAATATTCCCTGCCCTTAAAGATTCTAAAATTATGTTTTTATATGATAAAAAACATTAGAAAAATCAAGGATGTATTTTGCATTTTAAAATTATTCAAATGCTAAAACCACTTGTATTTAAATTAGCTATTAGCTTTTTTTCATTAGTATCATTTATAAATTAAGGATCTTATCTATATTTAAACTAGGATGACTCAAATAGGAAACATAATTTTTATCATAAGCATTATATTTACTATCAAACTCATTAGAATAACTTTGTTTTATGCTAATAATGAAAAACGCTGCAACATGGAAAATTTCAATATATAACTAACTCAAAAGTCAATGTTTGCATCAGCAAAAAGGTTGCTAATTCTGAGTATGTGCAGATAGGACGTGCGCATATTGTAGCACTTATTTGCAGTTTTTAAACAAATACTACAATTTAATTTATGCAAAACTATAAAAAAAAAAAAAACTAAGTTCAATTTTTGAACAGTTTCATCTGGATTTTTGAAACAGAATTTCATTTGGTGACCTTGGCAACTTTCCCAGGGGGGGGGGGGCTCAAATTTTTTCAGGGGGTGCTGAGCCCCCCCCCCCCTGGCACCCCTTTAGCTATGGCCCTGTTGTGGGAGTTGTTAAGTAGTACTGGAGGAAGACAGTTTGCCAAAGTTTTCTGTAATGCGTTTTTTCGCTCTTTGCTCATATTTTTTTGAGAAAACTGTAAAGTGATACAGGTAAATAGAGTATTATTTAGTTTTATTTTATAATTATAGATGTAGATATTTCGCCATGACGGGTTTTGTATTCAAATTAAATTCAGTTAGTAGGAATTCGCCTCCAAATATTAATGTACTAGAAATAGATCGTTCAAGCCTTCTTTCTTTTCTATTGCTGTCCGTGCGATGATCTCTTTTTCGTTCTTTTTTAGATTTATAATTTGAATCGGAAAATATTCAGTAATGTATAAGAGGCGGTTAAATTTGATATTTAAAGAAATTGAAGATTACATTATTGCTTTACCATTTGCAGTTGATGAACTGGAGGACAGAGAGGAGATAGATCATGATAAGTTAGATGTTCCAGTTATAAAAGACATTGTTGGGAAAGTAGAAGTAATATCAACAGATGATGAATATCAGAAAATGGACATGCTTTCAACTTTTGAGAAAAGGGCTAAAAAGTTGAAAACAGAAAAGCCAGAAACAGTCTGGAAAACAAAAACACAAAAATATACAATGTGGTCCGAAGCGGCAGAAAATTATAAGAACTGTCTTGAAACTGGAAACGGACTTAGGAAATATATCTCCAGTTGATATGTTTGAAAAACTTTTTTCAGATGATGTAAGTGATATAATTATTGAGAATACGAATCACTATACTAAAAATGTTAAAAACGAACATAATTTTAATATTATTTTTAATTTTACAGAGGATATAAAGATATTTATAGGCTTTTTAATATTTTCTGGCTAACATACTCTCTTTCAAGAGATACAGATTATCGGATTAAAAAGGGATCCAAAGAGTTATTACAGCAAAATATTTGAAATTAGGAATCGAGAGGAAAGTTTTAAAAGGATGGACCTCATAATTTTTTTTCAACTTCAAAAACTAGTGTTAGTGGTGATATTCGTTGTGACAGGATAGATCATAATACTGGCCGGCGAAATACGGAAAAAAAACGCTGCCAATTTGAATTTTGTCAATGAAGACCTCTTACTTTTTGTGAAAGTGCGATACCACTTTATATAAAAACTGTTTTACAAAATTTCACACAAAACTTTGGACAGTTGAGGAAGGCCGGGCAAAGTGGTCTCCTTAAGGTTTGGTGATTTTTGTTACCTTTTAAAATACATATACATAACTGACAATTTGCATTGAACTAGAGTGACTACTTAGAAGTGTAAGGGTATTTATATTTTTTATGAAATAATAACGTAGAAGTAAAATTTTGGTTTTTTCCAAAAAAGGTCAAAATGACCACTTTGCCCTTCTAGGACGGGCAAAGTGGTCACTCCATGTCCATTTTGCCCTACAGGTGTAAAAAGATTGAAAACACTATTTAAATGATTAGAACATTTTTATTGTCATAACAAATCGTATGAAATATAATGAAAGATTGAAAATGGTATGAAAATCCAATAAGAGTTGACAAACCCATAGAAATAATTATAAATCAGAATCAAACACTGCATTTTTCGCAGATGAACTCCACGTCATTTCTTCGCGAAGTGAACAGGCTTCGCGAGCCCAGAGGTGAAAAACATTGCACCTGATCCAACCTTCATCACTTGATCCAATCAATGGCCACTACCACTTTGCCCGTTTGGGAGCCATGACAGAAAATACGCTCTTCAGTGGAAAATAATGAACAGTCTGCAACCACTTACCCACCAATGTGAAGCTGAAAACATGCTCTTTCTTTACGCATTCAATAAATAAATACAAGTACAACAGGTTATTGTTAATTGCATGTAGTATAAGTCACTTACCTTATATCAAAAACTTCAAAAACAGGAAAACCAGCTGTGAAATTATAAAGCATGGAACCACATTGTTCAACGATTGTCTAGTTACTCATGGCCGTCAAACGAAATAGTTTGACCTAAGGCTCCTATAAGGGGAGCTGACGCATATCCATTCTGTTGCCCAAAATAACCGCTATATTGTGACCTAGCTCAGCATTAGGAAACCGCATGAGCAGGTGTTCGCCGTCCTCGTTACTGTCACTCGCCCTCCACTAGTACGGTAAGCTAATCGGTTTTAGCTTGGTTTTTGGTCCGCTGGGTCATTAAATGGCGGTATGATTCATCCTGTATTATAGGAGCTCTAGTTTGACCACAAACCACCCACTGCTAGTGCTCTGGTGACGTCATTATAATGCGTGACCATTTTGCCCACCCTGGACACTTTGTCCGGCCTTCCCCTACATTATATTATAATTGTAACTGTTTATTACATATTTCTTTATTTATCGTTTGTAGTGTTTTTCGGAATTCCATGTTATAATGTAAATGTTGCATTAGTTACTGTATTTTATTATTAATATACCAGTTTATTACATTTTTTTTCTAATGTCAATTACATTCTTACATACCCCGTTATTTGTGCTTCTTTTTTCATTTTATCAATTTATATGTATATGTGCTTTTGAAAATTAAGCGTCATATTATAAATCCTGCATTAATTATTGTATTTTATTAGCATTATACATTCTTTTTGACATGTTTCTATGTATTTTGTGATATATACATGTTTTAAAAGCTGCGTTTTTTGTTTTTTTTATCTATTTTATAATTTTGAAATATTTGTTTGAAGTACTACTACATCGTCAGCTATATGCCAAAAAATATTACTCCAACGCCCAGCGATCTATTTTTCGTACACCATTTTTTTTTAACAATCTACTTGCAGTTTGGGTAAAATCCGATTATAATATTCATATTAAAGGCAAATTACCTCAGATTCAAGATGTTTATCCGATTCCTTCCAGGAAAACATAATTCGGGCGTTAGTGGGTTAATTGTGTTTGAATTTCCTAGCAAGACAATAAAACTTCTATGTATATATATATATATATATATATATATATATATATAGACAAGGAGACACTATTTCGCCTAAGCTTTTTACTGCTGTCTTAGAAAGTATTTTCAAGAAGCTGGATTGGGAAAACAAAGGGATTAGAATAAATGGGGAATATTTAAGCCATCTCCGGTTTATTGATGACATTTTAATTTTCAGTAATAGCCCTGAAGAATTGCAAAATATGCTGAAAGATTTGGCAGAAGCTAGCATTAATGTGGTATTAAAAATAAATTTGGAAAAGACTAAGGTGATGTTCAATTCATTTGCATCAAAAAAGAAAATCGTCTACAACAACACTGAGATTAAAAATGTTGAAAGTTATGTGTACCTTGGACAAGAAATATCATCAGACAACAGTATCATGAATGAAATCAATAGAAGAATAAGAAATGGATGGAGTGCTTTTGGGAAGAACAATATTATTCTGAAGAGTAACATGCCTCTTTGTTTGAAAAGAAATGTGTTTAACCAATGTGTTTTGCCTGCACTAAGTTATGGAGCAGAAACTTGGACACTAACAAAACGTATGGTACAAAGATTACAAACAACACAGCGAAGTATGGAAAGATGTATGCTAGGCATAACCAGAAGAGACCGAAAGAGAATAACGTGGATAAGAAGTCAGACGAAAGTTTTTGACATCATCGAGAGAATTAAACGGCTAAAATGGAAATGGGCTGGGCACATTGCAAGAAGACAAGACAATAGATGGAGCACAAACACCCTACAGTGGTATCCCAGAGATGTAAAACGACCAAGAAGACGACCTCAAGTAAGATGGAGTGACGAAATCAGAAAAGTGGCTGGTGTTAATTGGATGACTAAAGCACTAGACAGGCAACAATGGAAAAATCTGGGGGAGACCAACATCCAGCAGTGGATTGAAAACGGTTGATGATGATGATGATATATATATATATATAATACTTTTTTAAAAGTCTTGAAAAATATTTGAGAGCATATTTCTATTGTAATTGCGCGTAAAATGTTAAGTATTATATGTTTTCGGACACCTTACCAAAGACAAAACAAACAAAAAAAAAGGTTTAAATTTTATCAAGTTTTATTCATTCTATTAGAAAAAAATATTAACTATTAGAACTTCTTGTTAATTACAATTTATATGAAAACAAATATAAATAAAAGTTTAGCTTAATTTAAGGTTGTCGCAAACCTTTAAAAAATTAAAATCTCAATTTCAAGAACTTTTTTAGAACAAAATGTAAATGTTGACTGCTAAAAAAAGCTTTAATTGCACCAAACTGTAAATAAAGTTTATGCTTAAAATTATTCTAAAATAAAGTATTATGCATAAAAATTTGCAAATATATAACAAAGCAAAAAATGAAAATGTTGTTTATGAACTTAAAATATATTTAATAAGAAAAAATATGAACAATATATGAAATTAAAAAAATTAAGTTCGAAGATTTAGCTAATATTTTTATTAATAGGGAATAACTATCAAATTAAAAGAAAAAAATGAATGCGAGATATGCATTGAATAAAGTTTTTTTTTTCCTTTAAAAAAAAAAAAAAAAAAAAAAAAAAAAAAAAAAATCATGTAATTTGACGTGGGCTGCGATTATGGAAAATTATCTGCTGTGATATACACGTTATACAAATCACAAACTTTCAAAACATTCAAAAAAAAGAAAGAAAAAATACAAATTTTCCTTTGCTTTTTTTTAAGGTAAACAGGAAAGAAAAAAGGGAGCATTATTGAAACTATCTGCTCAGGATTTCTAAATTATTTTCTCGGCGAACAATCATAATTCAATTAATCTTAAGCAATTGAATATTTATTTTTATTTTTATTTATTTATTTATTTATTTATTTATTATTAACACAATCTTCATTTTTTACAGTTTCTGGTAAATTTTTGCTGTTTGAAATATTTTGTTTTAAATTCACAGACAGTTGGTCTATTTTGGCGAGCTTTGTTTGACGCATAATTAACACTATTGATTTTGTAACTCCTTAACATCAGTAGCCATAAAGAATATTTTGTGATTTGTCACCTGCGTCCGGATTTCCGGCCTTTAAAATTAATTTATTAAGTTTAATATTAATTTCACATTTTTTTATTAATTTATAATTAAATTAAATTAAAAGAATATTAAAATGTTGTATTATCATCAAAAACACACCTCTACACCTTTTTTTTTTTCTTTTTTTCCTATCATATCAAGAAATGGAGGAAAAAGCGGTTACAAAAATATATCTTTACATGCAAAACCCAAGTTCTGTTACATAGAAGATTGCAAAAAGATGTGAAAAGAAATATATTTTTTAATCATTTTTTTTCACATGATTTACAACGGATGTTCTTGAAAAATATTGTGTCAGCTGCGTTCTCACGACAGCGAAAACATTGTGGCACTTCCGAAAATGCAATTTTTTTCAACGTTAAATAACTCGTCATTCATTTGATAAATAAAAAACTACTGTAGTTATATGAAGTGCGTCATAGTACAGTGCCTAGAATACATAGCATGGAAAACGGGTACAAAACAATACTAAAAAATTGAATCCAATAAATGTAGAACGATGCTGAAAAGATAATGAGTAGATCGCAGCGACATCTTCTAGCAGTAGCGTAGACAGGGTGGTCCAAGTGTTTTGGATACCACTAATTTAAAAAAAATATTTTTGCCTTATCTAATCGGAGAATTTTCTGCGGTGTTGAAGGTGAAGAAAACTTTATAATAATACTGGTTTCGAGAACAATTGGATCCCCCCCCCCCCGTCTAGCTACGCCACTATCTGCTAGCTCTTTTCAACGCAAATATTGTATAAGTCGAACTGAGAAAACGCTTCAGCTGGTGGTAAATATTTTAAATAATTAAATTATACCCTATTTCCTTCGACTTGGATAGTGATTTTCATAAGCTTTGAATATATGAATAATATTGATCATGGGCAAAAAACGTGATACGCATTCTTTTGTGCCTGGTTGCAGTACTCGATACAAGACAGCAAACTAGAAATTATCCCGATTCAGCTTACCAACGGATGAATCTTTGCTAGAAGAGTGGAAAAGATTAATTTCGTGATATGATAAAAAAACCATCTTCAAAATCAGTTACATCTGAAATATACACTTACAAGAAGAATTTATTAACAGAAATTATGTTCATCTTGTCAATAGTGAAACGATTACTTTTGCTAGAGGTAAATCTAATTTTTAAGCAGATGTCACTGCGATCGCTCTATTATTATACCGCATCGTTGCATGTTTATCGGCTACAATTTTAGAGCACTTTTTAAAGCATTAACAGTTTGGCTTTTTATAAATTCCGAAATTTCGCATTCATACCAGAAATTTCCTATTATGTTGTTTTCCTTACTTAATGGCAGATATTTCGTGACTTCTTAAAGTAAACATTTTTGTTTCAGAATTTCCGGTTTGAATTCGAAAATTTTGAATTAAAAAACGATAAAACCGTTTTCCACACTTTGTATTCTAGGCGCTGTAGTCATAGTAAACTTCAAAAAATGTTCTTAATAATCCTTATTTCTTAGCTTTTCTTTTATATTTACAAAATGTACGTAAAAATAAAATTCCAAATGTGCAATTTATTTCATGCAGCCAACATTTCTTTTTATATATACAAAATAAACATATTTTGAGCTAGACATTTAAATTTCTAAATAAAATTAAATAAGAAACACATAAAAACAAGGCATTTAGAAGGGTTATTAAATATATTTTCTGCTTCATTGAACATTTTTTGACTTGCATAAAGTCGGAAGGTCGACAACTATGTTACTTACAAATATTTTTCAGTATAATTGTTATTCAAATGTACCATCATTAGTAAACTTGGCTTAAATGAATAGACTGAATATTTTCTTGATCGGTTATTTTGGATAATTAGAAGATATGCAACATCCGCTAGTCTAGAACTTGGACAGTTGTCTGGAAGATTCGTGCCGTTTGGAAAGATTATTGCTTACCAGAAAATGCTGCCCGCTAACCAATTAAGTGGTTTGCCCGTACACCGTACGTGCAAAAAGAGTTTGCTTGTTCTGTTATCCAAATCATTTGGTCACCACTAATTTTTAAACGCAAAATTCGATTTATTTTTAGAAAATTTTTTATTAGAAAATTTTCGATTATACAACGCAAATATTTAGTTTGGGAAAAGTGGTTTTTTTGTCCATATTTTTAGTTTATTGTATCAAAAAAAGAACCTGTTGAGGGGTTAATTATTATACAAAGGTTATCGGAATTAATGTATAATAATTAAACGATGGAATTTCCCGGTATGAATTAATTTTCCCAAACGGCACTAATTTTTTGGACAATCCAATACTAGGGCATTTCTAAAAGGTGGATTAAAACTTTGTGCCGTTATATTAAAAATAAATGTACAACGTTAAATTAGCACAAATTAAAATCATTTCTAATGGCAAACAGCTGTTTCAAAGCCCTTAAGCTCTATCTTCAGTGCCAACTCAAAAGGTAAAAACGAATTAAAAACTCCTAAGCCATGACCGCTTGCCTGCCATCTCTCGCCCCGTGGCCAGATGAAATGGCGCTGAATTTTTCAAAACAACAGCGGAGACGAGGAAACGCACGTGACAGAGAGACCAATAGGAACACTCCGCCGACCGGGAAAGTTTAAGTGTGGAGGCGAATAAAGGAGGGGGGACGAAGAGAATGAACTAAGCGAAACGCAGCTAGACGTTTGAAACGCTTTGTACGGCAGAAAAAAAACCAGAAAGGGGGGGGGGCAATGAGGATGAATTAAATGAAAGGTAGCCAGACATTTGAAAAATTTGGTGTACTGGACAAATCATTAACCAAGCTGCTCGAATTTTTCCATATGTAATAAGCTTCCCAGAAATTTAGGTCGTAAATTGATGAGCATTTCTGAATTATCGCACCTTCCGAAAAATTAAAACTGTGACTTTCAGACCAACAATGGTTAGCTATTGCAGATCGTTTAATATCACAATTTTTAACATAGTTTTTATGCTCCCCCAAACGGACTCTAAGCGGTCTCTTAGTTTGACCTATGTACATTTTATCACATTCGCAAGATATTTTATAAATTCCCCAATGTGAAAATCTGAATATTGGATGTTTGAGGTCTGTAAATTTGATTTTGTTAAACGGTGCATAAACTATTTTAAAGTCGAAACTTTTCAAAATTCTAGATATTTGATGGCTTATTCTCGGAAAATATGGAAGTATAATTAAATTTTCATCGCGAACATTGTTAACATTGGAATGCGTACGTTTAATTTGTTTATTATGAATTGAATCAACTATTTCAACAGGATAACCCCGGTCAATGGCTATTGATTTGATGTAGTCTAACTCCGCTTTGAGTAAACTCTCAGATGAACAAATTTTTAGGGCGCCTAGGGCATTTATTGTAATCCTACAAAATTATTATTATTATTTAAATAAAATAAACGCACTTTCATCCAGACATTTAAATTATTAAATAAAATACAATAAGAACCACATAACAACAAGGCGTTTGTTAAGTAACTTTATTAACCCTTCTTTGCATGAGTTCCTCTTTTACAATTGTGTTTTTTTATACATATATTAAATATTAGACACCAGAAATTTTAAGATAGATTTTTAACTTTTATCAGCAACATAGTTAACAGGAAATTTACTGGATTAATATTTCTATATAAATATAGTGGTGAAAGAAAGTTTATTTATTTATTAAAAGTTAAATAAAAAGTGATGGAAATTTACATCACTATGCAATTAAGGGTTAAAGAAATTTTCTGCTTCAATGTGTAGTTTTCGACTTGCATAAAGTCGGACGGTCGGCATCTATGTTACGTATATATATTTTTCAATACAATTATTATTCAAACGCACTGTCATTTAAAAACACGGCTTAAATGAACTGATTGAATATTTTCTTGATCGGTTGTTTTGGAAATTAGAAGATCTGCAACATCCACTGGTCTAGAAAAAATCGAATTTCTAATAGGGCATTTATTGAAATTCCTATGTGGTGTTGTGTGCTTTTCAAATAGTCTCCGGATTCTTTTACACAATCTGCGTTGTGATTTACTTCATACGTCTAGCGAATGTGGATTTGGCTGAACATTTTAGAGAATATGTACGATAACCTGGCGCAACTTCACTGCATTTTAATAAGACGGAAAAACATTTTTCCATTAATGAAGATTTCTTCTAACGAATATTACTCTGGAACGAACTCTGGAACGAATATTACTCTGGAATCTTCATTATCTGAGATATGACAATTTTTTAAAATTCACTCAATTGGAATAGTAGTCAAATTAAAGAAAATTTCCTATTCGAAACATAACTTTCTTAGGTATCAAACAGAGGCAATTCTAGATAGAAAATAGATTTTGTTTAGTGAAATTATGCTCTTCTAACACTGAGGTAATTACACTTTCCAAAGTTCATCCTCGCAAAATGTAGAAATTTCCAAATTTAAGTCACATAGGTTACAATGATCTAATCATATGATTAGCTGTAACTTCAGTTACAAAGAATTAGTAATCGGGCTTACTGTTATTGTACGCTAATTTAACGCTTTGAGGTTGAGCAGGTCATTTTTACACTATCCTATCCTCTTAATATTAGACTATCATTTTTACACTACCCTTTTGAGACCCAAGCTCGTATTTTTCGCGCAAATGTTATCGTAATTAAAATTAATGGTCATTTTGAGATTAGAAATCACTAAATATGTTCATTTATTTAATATATAAATACATATACAGGGTGTTCCGTTAAAGGGGTCCAATATTAATAGGGGTAATAGAGGAGATCACATGGAGCATAAATCAGTATATAAAGCCTGGTCGGATCTCAATAGTTTTCAAGTTACAGCAAATAGAATGAAAATTCGGAAAATTGTAAAAGAACCCTCATTGCTAAACTATCAATAATGCTACATAAAAACGAAGCACATATTTAGAAAGAGCAGAAAAAAACCTACAAAATGACATCAATTGTATTAAAATAGCAATATTTATTGACGAGTTACAAGCCCTGAAACAGTGAAAAAAGTACGAAATCCAATATACATCAAAATATTTAATCGTTAATTCCAAAAAGACAACTCTAGCTACAACAAGGAAAATGTAGTAAAATTTGGTCCATTCCGAAAACTTTCGAAAAAGCTTACAATGAACCATATCGGTTTAATTGTGTGAGAGAAATTAATCAGTTTCTTAGTTACAACTCCGCTTTCTTTGACACTAGCAAAGGTTAAACTCCGCCCATCACGATTGGAAACACCGCCTTTTTAATTACTCTCAACTATACATTTTCGATCATGCTTCTTCTGAGATGCAACATTTTTAATTATTCAAGAGTTGAATGAACCAAAATAACTTTAGAATAATAGTCTACATTTTAAAGTGGTCTTTTATTGATATAAAGCTTAAGTTAAATTCCTTAAAATTAAACTGGTGGTGAAAATTCGGAAATAATTAAAAATATTGCGATTTGTAACTATGCAAGAAGTTTCAGTACATGTTATACATGGACAAATATTGTATGTATATGTGCATCATAATTTATGATAGGAAATAATAATAACAGATAGCATAATAATTTTATTAATGATAAATTTAAAAAAGACACTAAATTTTAAATTAATTCATACAAACTTTGTAATTTACAATTTGAGTACACCACAGTCTGTGACTTACAAAATACTGTGCCAAAAAGTGTTGAAAATAAAAGAAAAATGACAAATAAACAATTACATTCCACGTACTTTATGACATATGTGAAGCATAGTCTTCTGGCCTGCGCTGCACAGTTCAATGTCGGAAGGCAGACGAACGGACATTATTATAATAGGTGTTCGAAGTTGCGCCCATTAACAGAATCGCACAGCCGACAGCGACGTCGTAAAGATTGGCGAACACGCCGAAAAACTCCGACGGAGTTGGGAATGTCTCCTGCAGCGACAACGATTCGCGCTAGTAAATCCTCCGGTGTATCCACAGGCGTTTCATACACCAGCGATTTAAGGTGTCCCCAAACAAAAAAGTCTAACGGATTGAGGTCTGGAGAGCGTGCAGGCCAAGCAACAGGTCCACTGCGTCCAATCCATTTCCCAGGATATGTTGAATTGAGGTGATTGCGAACACCTATGAAAAAATGTGCCGGTGCGCCATCGTGCATAAACCACATATTGTGGCGCAATGTTGCTGGCACATTTTGCAGTAACTGCGGTAAGATATCCCGTAGGAAAACCAAGTACGTACTGCCATTGAGTACATCTGGGAGTAAATATGGTCCTATGAGATAATCGCCGAGGACACCTGCCCATATGTTCACACTGAACTTTTGTTGTGCGTTCGACGGGAAAACAGTGTGCGGATTTGTATATGACCATGTGTGCATATTGTGCGTGTTTACCACGCCCTCTCTCGTAAATGTTGCTTCATCAGTAAATAAAATATTTTCCAGAAATTGTGGATTATTTTCTGTTACATTAAGCAACCAGCGTACGAATTCTGTCCGCTGAGCACAATCTGTTACTGATAACAGTTGTACCCGCTGCACATGAAAGGGGTGCATGTTTTCTGCACGCAGAACACGCCACACACTTTGGTGAGAAACACCGACTTCAGACGCAGCAGCTCGTGTACTCGTGGAGGGGTTATCTTTAAAAATATTCAGTACATCTTCTTCCATTGCAGGTGTTCGTACATGTCGAGGTTTCCCTGCATCAATGCTTGCTGTATTAAACGATCCAGTCTCCCGTAATCGTCTATCGATTTTTATGAAGAGTTTCGAACTTGGGCAACGTCTCCTTGGAAATTGCTCACGGTACATGCGCTGTGCTAGACATGCATTTCCATGAGCTTGCCCGTACATCAGATGCATGTCCGCATATTCTTCGTTAGAGTATTCCGGCATAATTATTATACATCAACTTACTACAATCCCACTTACAACAGCCTCCCTTTAACATAACGCCCACTGATGATTGCTGTTTTATTACACACATAGAAAATTTGCATAAAAAGTACTTCTTCTTCATCATCCTGAAAGTTCATGGAGGAAACGCAGCAGTCACGGAGTTTGCTTTAAGACAAGGCGAGAGCTGCACAATATGTCATTCACTTGACCAGACTGAATAATGAAAGGGTATTGATAGAGGTTGATCAGAAATGTATAATTGAAAGATATTAAAACGGGGTGTTTACAATCGTCATGGGTGGAGTTTCGCTCTTTCCGAGCGTGCAACAGTACAGAGTTGTAACTAGGGAACTGCTTGATTTCTCCCATACAATTAAACTGATATGGTTTATTGTCAGCTTCTTCGAAAGCTTTCGGAATGGACCAAATTTTATAACATTTTCCTTGATGTAGGTAGAGTTGCATTTTTGGAATTAACGATTAAGTATTTTGCTAAATATTTGTATATTTTGTATTTTGTATTTTTTCACTGTTTCAGAGCTTGTAACTCGCCATTAATTCTCAATATTCTAAAACAACTTATGTCATTTCGTAGGATTTTTTCTGCTCTTTCTAAATATGTGCTTCGTTTTTATGTAGCATTATCGATAGTTTAGCAATGAGGGTTTTTTTACAAATTTCCGATTTTTCATTCTATTTGCTGTAACTTGAAAATTATTGAGATCCGGCCAGGCATTATATACTGATTTATGCTCCGTGTGATCTCCTCTATTACCCCTATTAATATTGGACCCCTTTAACGGAACACCCTGTATATAGTTTTTTTATCGTGTTCAATAAAATTGACATTGGGTCTTCGTCTTGTGAAAAAACATATAATTGAATTACATGAATCTGAATGGAAAATTCTTAAAATTGGACAAAAAATAATGACATAAAATTGAATTAAACACAAAAAAACTTTACACAAAATTGAATTAGATACAAATTTATTATAAAAAAAATTAATTAGACACTAAATAATAGTAAATATTTTTGTAAAAAAAATGAATTACACGCAAAAAATAAATAGGTGAACTTAAAATTCAGTACTTTATGAATGTGTTTCTGCAAAGCAATTATATTTGGTAGTTAAGCAGATATACAAGTTGCATTTCATGTACACTTTTTTTTTCTCACAATGAATTTTACTTGTCCATTATTTTAGGTGTATTATTTTGGATAATCTTTTTAGAACTGAGTAGATTCGGTACTTTTGTCCGATATTTTGCATTTGCACGTGGTTGCTAGGTCGGGAACTGTTGGGGCTTGAGTTTTCGTCATGACTTGAAAAACTCAACTTCAATTTCTTCCAAAGCTAATTCGCACTAATCACGTTGAAGTATAATAATTGGATTACACGTCACAACAAGTCAAGCTCTGACATGCCACAAATTATTGCTTCCAAAATTGCCTCAATAACTTTTTCTAGATCTAAATAAAACGAGTTTCCAAATATCTCTAAGAAAAGATGAGGCTCAAAATCATATTTCTAGCGACAAAATCCTATTTCTTTCACTTTTCAAAAAGAAAAAAAAAAGTGTGTTTTTATTACTTATTAATCAATTCTAAGCATCACATAATTTCAATTTTTGCATCATCAAATAGAAAAGTGTAGGTCAATTTAGTGAACTTTTAAATAATTTTCAATTAGAATTTTTGTTTTAAATCTATCTCAACAACAACCCGTTGTTTCCTATCATAATGATAATAATTAGTGGCACAGCTACCGCAAATGGCAATTGAATGCCAAGTGGAAATTTAAAATAAATAAAAATGAGTTTATTTATAATCGTATAATGTTATCTTTAATTATATTTTTATTTAGATTTGGTCATTTTAGTTTGATTAAATTAAGTAATTTAATTAGAATCAACATACTAACAGAAAAATATGCAAAAATCTTGCAATGATTAAGTAAAGAAAAACGTATTAAAAGAAAAGCTTATTTGTAAATCTGTTTATTTATTAAATATTGCAAAAAAATATATATATACATTTCTACCTAGAATTATACACTTCTAGGACAATATTTTATAACTTACTTAATTACTAACAGAAATGTATATTATCTACTTCTGTGTTTAAATTTTTTTCAATACAGCATGGAATTTTGAGTAAAAACCAAGCTTTCCCTTCAGTATTCAAAAAAATATTAATATGAATGTTAGCAACTGATGAAGATCCAACGTCCAATACAATGGACATCAATAAAAACATGTGTTTATTCTTAAAATATACAGTCAGTAAGTTAAACTACGATTTAATTCCATTAACGCAACATTTAAAATTAGATATATGCTGCATTAATACAAAAATACTTAAAACAAATATGTGAAATTTGCGTTAAAACTGTGTACCTTCCTTCAACAATCTCCCACCTGTTCGCCGCCATTTTCAAATGATTTAAAATACACATTTTGCTACGATTGTTTTACTTTTCTGTATACATATAGCAGCACTGGCCTATCTATTATAATGAACAGTAATTTTTACAAGTTCCAACTGAAAGTAAATATTTTATACGAAAAATAAAAATGTCCAATAAGATGGACAGGATTTATATTATATTAATTGTTACACATTTTTGCACTATCCTATCCAATTATTATGAGCGGCTGCATTTTTATTCTGTAAATTAGTTGCTAAGCATTCGAATACTTCGCTTGTAAATATCACCAGAATCCAAAGTAAATATTGAAGAATATAAAATGAGTGTCCGAACGAAAGTTTAATAATTTTAGAAGTAAGATAATTAGATTTTAGAAATAAGACATGACCGAAGGTGTTCCTAAACTTTTAGAATGGAATACCAGAGGTGCCATGCCCCCACTAATCTTCCGTAATATGTGGATTAATTTGACCGAGTTTAAAAACGTTTTGAACCAGAAAATTTACTTGATGAATCCTTCTTTATTTATTTTCATAATTTCTATGTGCAATTTATTTAATTTAATTTCTTTAAGAAATTCTGGTGCCAAACGTTTTAAATCTGGATCAAATTAACTTCCATATTACGGAAGATTAGTGCGAGCTTGGGACCTCTGGAATACCACTAAATCGAAGTTAATTCATTATCCTATCCTCTTAATATTGCACTGTTCTTTTTACACTACTTCATTATTTACATAATATTCATTGTTACATATTTTTACACTATTATATCCTCTTATTATAAACGTCTGCACTTGTTTATTTATTTTTTTGTATATATTAGTTGTTAAATATTCGAAGATTTATACTGTAAATATCTCCAGAACCTGAAGTAAAAAGTGAGGAATATAAATTGAGTGTTCGAAAGAAAGTTTAATAATTTTAGAAGTAAGATAATTATATAAGAGCAGGGGTTCCTAAACTTTTACAATGGAATACCACTAACTCGAAGTTAATAGTTTTCTGTACAGCCACGAAACGAAAGTAATGATAATGTGCATTGGTTTAGAGCAGAATTGTGTATTCTGGGCCTCCAGAACTATAAAATGGACATAAAAAAGGTTATATAATATAAATAGTAAAATGTTCCAGCCTCTCCAAAACACCTATTTACCTGTGAATAGATTGTTTATAAATCGATTCCTGAAGGCTAATACTTAAAACTCCATGATTATATTACTGAAATGCTATTGAAATTATCATCTTTTATTGATATTCATACATGGAATACTATCATGATTATACATAAAAAATATGCAAATTATTATAAAATATATAAAATAGTTTGTATTTAAATCATACAATTTTTTTAATAAATACATTTTCTAATACATACAATGCAATACATACATGCATTTTTTGTAATGTCATAGAGATTTACTTCCTGTGTACTTTTTAACAAATTTTGTATGGTTTTAATACAAAGTATTTTATATTAATTTCATGGTGCAAATTTGAATTTATGGATTGATTATAAAACAATTTGAGGGGGTGCTACAACAGTATAGTCTATAGTAGCATAAGCTTATATGTATTATTGGTTGACTTATATATAGCACCTTGCACATTACACTAACTTGATTTGTATCGTTGACCCGCAGAGTAGAACTGCTTAACCAAACGTAACTTTTTCAAATGTAGTTCAGAGTGTGTATATTCAGAGTGTTGGGGAATACTTTCGTTGTCAACTAATTATTACATACTAAATCGTAATTTCATAGTTTAAGTTGGTGTTATGGTAATGTTTCATTATTGGTTATATATATATATATATATATATATATATATACTAATATTTTTTTTTTCTTTGTGGAATTAGTTCAATTAGGGAATAATGTTTTTCATTATTTTGGTCCTGAATAACCCTAGTGACATTCGAAAAATTTTGCAAATTATATGTATATAATGTGTATATGTATAAAATATATATGAAATGTACTATTAAAACTCGATTGATGTGTCAATCCTATTAAATTTATTCTGTTTCATAATACTTGTCTTTTTGCATTCCTTAATTTAACTCAACCTGGTTTTTGTTTGTAAAAATGGAATTTTGTAATCGATTTTCAACTTACTTCATGATATGCTAGAAATGTAAAAATAACGTTCTGAGATGAGTTTCTGATGGCAGTACAACATTTTATCATTTTGAGAACTTAATTATGAATTAATACATTGGTTAATTTTAAAGCATTTATCAATTAGCCAACCGCAGGTGATAAATCGCCAAACATTCACTGTAACTTGTACAGTTGTATATGAGATGAAACAGCAAGAGATTTAATTATGCACCAATAATCTCTCGCCAAAATAGTATCATAGCTGCCAACTTTTACGCTTTTTTCCAACCACTGAAATTTGTTTTTTGTTATTAAATCGACAAAATCGTGCGATTACTTAAGGAAAAATGTTTTATTAGATTTCAGAGGTAACATAAAAGCGTAAAAGTTGGCAGCTATGTAGTATGTGAACCTGCAACAATAAAGCAGTTTAAAGGTTCAACAGTGGAAAATAAATGATAAAAAAAAAAAAAAAAAAAAAAAAAAAAACGAAAAGTGTATTATATAAAAACAAAAGTACGGTTTTATTTATTAATAATTTAATATTAATTAATTTTAATTAATTTACGATTATATGCAGAGAAATCAGTTTAGAAAGCCTAAAATATAGCTTAAATACTGTTTCATTTTTCCTTTATAATTTTCCCTTTATTTTCATTTTCCTCCATCTTAAAAAAGAAAAAGAGCGAAAATTAAATATATTTTAATAAATTCACTTCCTTGCGCTTTTTACCAATCGTACAAAATGGGGAGTTTTTCATACTGAGTTGAGGGCACAAGCCAAATTAATGTATTGTAACAGACAGTTTTGGGGAAAACAGGAATTGCAGTAAAAAAAACTATTCTGAATGCTTTTAAAAGAGGTTTTTTTTTTTTTTTTTTTTTTTTTTTTTTTATAAAAAAATCTATTTTTACTTTTATATTTATTATCAATATTGCCGTGCCTTACTCGTGAAGTTTTCACTTTGCAATAGTTTAAATTAACGTTAGTTTTTATTTGTACTTTTACATATTAAAGGTTTAAATTTCTCGAATTTATTGAAATATTCGAATGTAATCAAACATATCGAAATTTTGTGAAACTATTATGTATTTTATCATATATATTATTTCTCCTGTCAACATCCCTATTTCTCAAAAAATACGAAACGCAGAACGACGAAGGAGATGTCATATGAAAGGATTTTGAACATGCTTCTGACATAGCACACTTAACAATTCGTTAAAACATGTTTTTAAATAAAAATTGTAGTTAATTAAAAATTAAATTGGCATTGTTTTTATAAAGAAAATGAAAGGTTTTCTCAAATCAGTGTTCCCAACAAAATAAAATACTGCATTATCAGATGACATCATCCTATAATGCAATTGAAATACGATTGATTGTTAATTTATTTCTTGCGCGTACTTTTTGAAAAATATCGAGCTTTTAATTGGGATTTTATTTAATTTTTACGCGTGCGTCAGCTATTTTTATTTGTTTTCCTTTTTTAATCTTGGTTGTGTATATGCGTACTGTATCGGAGCACCAGTAGATTGCGTAATTTAAGAATTATCTTCCTTTTAGATATACAGCTGATTAGGATTCACAAAAATTATAAGTATTTATTTTTTAATATTTCATTAAGCTGTTAAAACGACAGCGAAGTCTGACGTCACTTAAATGGCTGCTGAACCACAAAGTTTGAAAATCCCATGTTTAAGTTCCCATAGGGTTGCAAAAAATTGGTGTACCAAATATTGATTTCTTTTTTTAAAACATTTCTGGAACAGTTTTGCAAAATCTGAGGAAATGCTTTCATATGAATTCCATAAACGTCAGATTCAGTGTTTCAATTTTTTTATAATCCTTTTATTTTTAGTATAGGAGTCTTGGCAGCCTAGAGAAATAACCTTGGCGAGAGAAAAAAAAATTTGGCAAAAACTTTTCTGGCAATCTATTCCCATTTTCTTATACACAAACAATCATCATATGTATTATTTCTGTTTTCATCATCTTTTTTTTCTATGCACATACAAAACATACAACGATGAATGAGGTATCATTCGAAAAGTTTTTGAACAAGTTTCTGATATAGTGCACCCACATATTGTTAAAACGCGTTGTTTGATTTTAAAAAAAACAGTTAATTAAAAATTAGTGCTAAAACGTACCAGGAAATAATCTCAAAGATTGCAGTGCGAAAACTTCGCACAGGTCCTTCTGGTCTTTAATCAACTCCAGTATGTGTGTGCTCTCAAAGCCCGCCTTTGGGGTGTGCGACAGGCGCGGCCGCGATTTACGTATTATGAACTGCATATTGTGTGTTTTAGTTGATACTTAACACTAAAAAGGAATGTTGAATCTGCTCTTCTCTCGATATATAGTATATTTTAGTTGAATGATATTGTTACGACTGTAGTATTTTTAGGGACTGGAATTGGACAAGCAATTATACTACAACGAATACTCTATAACTATATATACTGATAAAGAAAGTTTCGCTCTGTGTGTGTGACTTTCTGCGATGGCTAGGAAAATCTAGCGCACCTAGATGTCAGAAAATTTAGATGAGGGTAGTCCAAGGCCTCTCCTGGTGCACGAAAGTTAACCTTCGAAAAAGTATATTTTCTGTACGCCGTTTCGGAGTTTCGGGATTTCACCAACTTTTAAAAATTCGCATCGGCGGTTCGGAGTGAGTTACGAAAAACTAAAAATTCAAGGCAATACCTACATTTTTGTTCCCCTTTCGCCATCTGCAATCGTTTTAGAAAAATACGAATATTAAACCTTTCTTACAAAATTCGCACGCAGGACTAACTTTTGCGAATTCCGATTTTCTGCGATATGTAAAATCGCGAATCGGCTCTCTAAAATAACCAAACAAAAAACAAACACACCTAAGAACAACTTTGAATTTAAAAAAAATTAAGTTAACCCTTTCGAAAACGTTTTTTTATTTTTACCCTAAGACAATTTCTCATTTTCAACGATTTCTCCTATATTTAAAAATTTGAATCTGCGTTTATAAACAAGACACGAAAAACTAAATATACCGCGCCTAGTCTACTTTCCTTTGATTTTTAAAATCTGGTATCCGTTTCGAAAAATTTGAATTTTAACCCTCCGTACTCAATGGAAATGGACAACGATTGGATTTAATAGAATGAAGAAAACTTTTTTATAAAATTTGAAATGAGATGACAAAATTCTGCAACCATTATATATACGAGGATGGATCCAAAAAAAGTTTAAAAGTAGCAGCATTTGAAAAGTAATTATTGTGGGAGGACTATTTCCCCCTAGAGTGGAGACAGATGGCGGTAGTTTTCATACAGCGGTTTTGCGGGTAGGTAGTGTAAGTTCACAGACACGCCAGCGCGATTGAAATGACAAGATTTTTAGAAAAGTGGTCTTCCTTGGAGGTGCGAACCATGTTTCGTTTCTTATGAGCAGAGAATATGTGTCATGTTGAGTGATGGTTTCATCCTACTTTATAACAATGCCAGGCCCCATACTGTTCCGAAAATGCAAGAATTGCTGCAAAAGTGAAAGTGGGTATTCGGGAGCCCCCCCCCCCCTTTTACACACACACCCACACAGCCCAGATTTGACACCCAGTGACTATTTCATTCTTCGTAAATTGAAGGAACACTTATATGGAACAAGGTTGTGTTCAGACATTGATGTTAAAAAAGCTGACGAGAACTGACTGAATTGGAAGGGACGTGATTTCTATCAAGCGAGTTAAACAAGTTGGTTCTGCATTCAGATAAATGCATAAATAGATTTGGTGATTAAGTGTAAAAGTGATCGGTAAGTGTGCCACATAATTCTCTTTTGTATTTCTGTCTATTGTTAATATATAGTTTTTTATTACCCTTGTAACCTCTTTTTTTATCCTTCTATTGAATTTCAAACCATTTGGTTGGGTAGTTTTTGTGCTGTTATATACGGACGGACGTTCAGACAGACGGACAGAGCAGACGACGACTATAGATGCTATGTATTTATATAATTATGAACGTACCTAAAAAGAAAAAAAACATTTAAAATTCATCCTTTTGAAAATGGTCTCAAGAATTCCATCACAAGACAGCATGAGCAGTTGTTTTTTTCTCTCTAGTCAGTGACAATGACGATGTGAGAGTATCATTAAACCTAGAACTACCGGAAATTACACTCAACCTTGCTAAAAACAATTCACACCAGAATTTGTATTTAAAATTATTTAACTTATTTATTTACTTTAGCCATTGTTTCTGAGTTTATGTTTAAATTATTTTTTTTAACAAATTTTGGTTCAAATAGTCATTTTGCCCGTCTGGTAGGCAGAGTTACAAACGGATTTCATATAAAATTTTCTGTTTTTCTATTTTTTTTGGACAATAGCCATTGAAATTCGCTACAGGGCACATGCACTATCCATTTATACTACAATCACTCTTCAATTCAGGATTTATTTTATACTATTTCGTTTTAAACAATTAAATTATACACAAAGAGAGTTGGTGGTATGTTTATACTATTTAACCCGAGAGTAGTCGCGTGTTTTTTAGGACGTTATTAGTTGCGTTCGGTCATTTTGCTGTCAGTTCTGGCTTTTGGAAAAAAGGAAAATAATAAACAGTTTTCATTAATTATTCAACGATTACTTTTTAATGAAGTTATAAATTTGCACTGTTCTAAAATTTTTCAGTTTTCTCACGAAATGTGAAATATTCCGAAAGATTGAAAATGAACTGTCACTAGTGATTATGTAGTGGTTTTTTCGACGAATTTCCGCTTTTCTTGTCAATATATACTCGAACAGAAAGCTACAATGTTATGTAACTTTAGCATGATAGTGGAGAATCATTTAAGGCCAACTACATGAAATTTCTCTTTGGTGTTTATAAGGGGACATGGCTTAGAGGACGATAATTGATATGGGCGGGAAAAGACCGGCACCCGAATACTGACGGTTAAGTAGCCCATGGTGAAATAATTTTGTTTTCTGAGCTATCTCGTTTTGTCATGGTCTAAAAAAGATATTGCGTCGAAACCCCGAACGTCCTTATTCAAGTCCTTATTCAATTCCACTCCACTCAGTATAGAAAGTTCACATACCAACATCTGAAATCAGAAGCCTCGCGTACCAGTACTGGTTTGCGTACAATAGTTTGGGAGACACTGCCATTTTGGTCTGTATTATCTGGGACTACTCAAATTAATGTTATTGTAGAATCTATAATTTAACCTCTTCGCGACGAGCGTTACGTATACTTAGCTCATAAAGTACTCAGAATCCTTGATTATTCCTGCCAGTAATCTTTAACTGAAAATTTTGTCTTAATCACATCTGCCAACTGTTACGCTTTTTTCCTACCACTAAAATTTGATAGTAAATTTTATCTTATTAAATCGACATAATCCTGTGATTACATAAGGGAAAAAATTGTGTTAAATTTTAGTCAAAGCCATTAAATAATAAGCCCAGTCAGATAGTGTTAAATTTGTTAGCGACATACTAGCGCCAAACCTCTGCTGCGGAAGGAGGACAAAACAGAAGTGGGTCGCAGAGAAACGATACAATTTATTTATATCGATATTTTATAAGATTTTTATCGATGCTTTGTTTTTGCACTTCCTTTAACCCTTTGAGGGGCGGTGGTATATATTATATACCACCTAATTTTAATCCGATTCAAACCAGGAACTTTTAATTAAATTTTACTTTTTTAACTTTGACGAGAAAAAGTTGAAAAATTGCTTATTCTTATTTTGAACTAAATTCTTTCTTAAATTCCGGTAGGAAATCTGGGTTACAGGAGCACAAGTGCTTGCCCCTGAAAGGGTTAAAAGCTTGCTAATTATTGGGATCTTTTACATTAAAGCTAAAACTGTAATGAAAAAAAAAATGTGGAAATTTACTGGATTAATATTTCTATATAAATATAGTGGTGGCGAAGAAGTTGATTTATTTATTAAAAGTTAAATAAAAAGTGATGGAAATTTACATCACTATGCAATTAACCCTTTCCGGCACAGACAAATTATGTTCGTAAAATGTGAAATTACTGAATGACACCGGAATTTACAAACGACTTTCTTAGAAAATATGAACTCCTTATTTTAAGCTTTAATTTTAGAAGCAAAATTTTATTAAAATATTCTTGGTGCCGAATGCAGCACTCCCAACCGCTAGATGGCGCTATTTTCAACTTGCGAAAAGTTTCCCATTTATCTGACTGCGCTTATTATTTAATGGCTTTGATTTTAGTGGCATCAAAAAAGCGTAAAAGTTGGCAGCTATGATCTTAATTATTCCAAGCATTTTCGAGATTATACAAGGCAAACATTTCTGTTCTAAAAAACTTCTGATGAAAGATTAATAATTCTGCAAAGGACGGGAAAAGATAAAGAATTTTAAGTGTTATGTATACGTATGGAAATCTCAAATTATCTAATGTTATTAAACTAAATGCTAGGCCCAATTTTTAAATTTTTTTTCATTATTATCTGATGCCAATGGATAAAATATAATAACTGCATAATATTTTTATTAAAAATTAAATATAGCTACATATTTAGATACTATGGATATCTTAAAGTGTTTAATGTTATTAAACTAAATGCTAAACTCAATTCTTGAAATTATTTTAATCATCTGATGAAAATGAATAAAATATAATAGTGGCATAATTTTATTAAAAATTAAATATAGCTGCATATTTAAGTAGGCGTATGGAAATCTTAAAATGTGTAATGTTACAAATAATATAATAAAATTACTTGTTAATGTTAAACTAAAGAAGTAGTTATCATTTTCCAACTTGAAGAAGTCGCCGTTTGAGTGTACGAAACATGTCACCTTTATTTTAAAAGATATTTTAAGAATTTTTGTGTAATGTTTTATCAATTTAAGCATTAATACATCTTTAGTGTGTAATGTTATTAAACTAAATGCTAAGCTCTATTCATTAAAATTTATTTATTAATATCTGTTGCAAATGAAACAAATACGATAATAATAGCATATTTTTTGTTTTAAATTAAATATAGCTGAATATTTAAAATTATTGCAGTTGCTATTATTCAAAAATCTCATAATAAAATATACTATACTTAACAAACAATTTGTACAAATTTTACAACAGCTTTAAATTTGTTTCCATGGAAAGGAAAGGAAATATCGTTATAAATATTTTTTAAGATCATTAGAACAATTTTTCTTTCAGCCATTATATAGACGGTGTACTTTTGCCTTGCTAAAATCTTCAATTAAGAAGCATGTCCGTAGTTTTTATTTCAAAATAAAACATTAGTATTTTACATTAAAAACATTGGAGATAATTAAGCTTTTAAAACTGCGAGTAATTTTAAAATATATTTTCCAATTTACTCCCTATATGCTGTAATAATTTTTGGATATTATTAGAACAACTTTTCTTTCAGCGATAATACAGAGGGGTACTTATACTTTTCTAAAATCTTCAATTAAAAGTGTGTTATTTGTTTTTATTTCAAAATATAACATTTGTTTTTTAAATTATAAACAATGGAGCTAATTAAATCTTTAAAACTGGGAGTAATTTTAAAATAAATTTTCCAATTTACTCCGTAAATGCTATACAATAACTTATATAATTTTTAAAATTGGGAAAGGAGAAGACGCAAACTAATGTTAAAATTATTGAAGAGTTCTTTGTAAATTTTTCATTTGCATATCCATAGCTGCCAACGTTTTCGCTTTTCTGCTACCACTAAAAATTAATAGAAATTTTTGCATTATTGAATCAAATGATTTCGAAGATTTAGAAAGTAAAAATTTGCTGTAAAATTTTAGTGGTAGGAAAAAAGCGTAAAAGTTGGAAGCTATGCATATCAGTATTTTAAATGATTTTCTTTTTATATAACAAAATTTATCTGTTAAAAATCTCCAATATTCATTATTCTTAATGTTAAGAAAGAAAAATAAGCTTCCACTTTGGTGAGACATCTTGTATTTTTGACTATATATGTGGATTATTAGCCTGGTTTCTTTTTCAAAAATTGTCTGTTCTGAAGTGTATTAGCACCCATGAACGTTCTGGCCGTCAGTTTAAGTATACTCTGTATATTTAATAATGGTGTGTTGAAGCATCGCGTCGTAAAGTTAAGATAGAAAAGTAAAACGTTTTCTTGTTTTTATGTGAAAAGAAGTAAGGTGAGGCAAAACAATTCTTAGAAAAGATAAACGAAATTGTAATGTAAAATTAAATCTGTTTATTAATAATAGGATACATTTTAGCGAACATTGTTATCAAGTGTTAAACAAGTTAAATACAGGGTGATTAGAAAATGAGTATACATTTGAAAAATTAATAATTCGCGGAATAATGTAGGTACAGAGGTAAAAATTGACACACATGCTTGGAATGACATGGGGTTTTATTGTAACTACACATAAAAAAAGGTTAAAAAAAAGGCCGACAGATGGCACTGAACAGCCAAACGTCAGTGACTCTGCCTGAGAATCGTGTATAAAAGGAGCTGTAATGAGAGACAGAATCAAATGCACCAGAAATCGCAGCATGTTGACGTTACCAGAAAAGGCAATGTTAGTGAAGCTCTACTATCAAAATGGGGAATCTGCCGCGATCGACCGGCATCAATAGGCATGCTAAAAGACAACATCCAACGCCAATTTCTCAACATAACTACAAATATGCTGCACAGTGCTGTGCACAACATTGTCCCTCGGCTACAGCTATTGTTGCGGGATGACGGTGGACATGTTGAGCATTCGTTCTGAAGAACATCGTCTTTGCTTTGTCATAATTTGTTGTGCTAATTATAGCTTTTCTTATCAAACGAAGCGCCATCTGTCGGCCATTTTATGAATTTTTTTGTGGATACAATAAAACCCCATGTCATTCCAAGCATGTGTGTCAATTTTTACCTCTCTACCTACATTATTCCGTGAATTATTAATTTTTCAAATGTATACTCATTTTCTGATCACCCTGTATATTCTGTGGCTTTCAAACAAGAGATTTTTCTTTCTCTAAAAGAGCAGACCGCTTAAGAACAAACTGGCAGTATAAAATTTATTTTATTGAAATTTTTCAGTTATGTCCTTTTTCTGCATGCCAATTCCCCTGTAATTGGTACTGTTAGACTAACATTTAAATTTCCTATTTTTTCATCTTTCTTTAAGGGCGTTGAACCATTTTATGCCAAATATGAATAATTACAAAATATATTTCAGAGTATATCTTATAAATGTTTAATACATACGAAATGTACTATTTCTTTTTTATCCCGAAAAGTAATGTAATCCAGATCAAACGTTAGAATTTTATTTTAAAGTCAGATAACATCAGAAAACTTGTAGAGCTGTTTGTTTAAAATAAAAGAAATATAAATAATCCGTACGTCTGGTTCTTTCTTCCAGTTTTAAACGATATCAAGGACAGAGGCCGATCCACCATGGCTTCTTATTAATACAGTAAGCGCACTTTAGCTTTGAAGTTGTAGTTCTCTGCAGGGGGCTGTCATTCGTTCCATGCGACAACTGTAAGGAATTTGTTCACTTTTTCCGAGGCTAACGAAAAAGAAAGGCTACCGCGGTGCTTTACGCATATCTTTTTTTACAGACCGCTGGAGTCACGTGTTGCTCGAATGCACCAATGAAGACGTATGAATAGAGCATCACGTCACTCTAGCGGTCTGTAAAAAAAGATAAGTGAAATGTACCGGGGTAGCCTGTCTTTTTCGTTAGCCTCGACTTTTTCCGCATGACCTCACAAAGCAACAGGGCACCGCCCCCTGAATACTAGGCCTGAGCGCTGACAACAATGGCGGCTGTCGCAGGCCGATTTTTTTTTTCAGCGTTTGAACGGTCCCTCGCAATTCCACACCAATAATTTCTAAAAGTTTTCTTCGCCTTGTTTTTCGGAGATCAAACAAGTCAAAGATAACTTTTAGATATTATTGGTGTTGAAGTTCGAGGGACTGTACAAACGATTTGTTTGCGGCAGCCGCCATTTTTTTCAGCGCGCAGGCCAAGTATTCAGGGGGCGGTGAATAGCAAGTAGACTAGAGATTAGCGGCCACCTTCCTCCTCGTACCTGCACCTTTTCAGTGGACCATACGTTGGTATCCTGGACTGCGAATTAACCAATATTGGCAACTCTTCGCTTTTAGGTCATAAGACGTTGGCAATCAGTGCAATATCTTTCCAATGTTCATAAAGAGTGTTTTAGCCACAGAATACATCAAACGCTTTATGAATATATTATCATTTTATACATGTGTTGCAACTAATAACGCATTATTTTTATTATTCGTGTTTAATGTAAATTTAAACAATGACTGGCGGCGACAATCAAAACAAAGAAAAATTATGTTTTTACAACTAAATGGGTAGCCTGTTGAACTTGCCACTTCGAGGCTCGACCCTCCTTCTGTACAAAGCTCAAAATGCACGAAATTCGTTAAAACCGTGATCACTAACGCATGTATGAGAGCTTCGCGCGCATGGAAACAAAAGTAAAAACATCAGTGGATACAGCAACATAGTTATGTAAAATTCTCGAAAATGCACGAAATTCATTCAAGCAGCGATCACTAACGCATGTATGAGCACTTTGCGCTCATGAAAACAAAAAGAACATAAAAAAAGAACGTCACTAGATACAACAATCAGGGCTGCGGAGTCGGTAGGAAAAATGACCGACTCCGACTCCGACTCTGACTCCTGAAATTTTAAAGGACCTACTCCGATTCCGACTCTGACTCCGACTCCGGGATGGCTAAAGTACTAGTATTTCCTGTTGATTCCTATTATTGTTTCATTGTTGTCAGATTGTTTCATTGTTGTCATTTGTTTTGAAATAGTAACAGTAGTTTTATTAAATTTGTCATTAAATAGAGGAAATATTACTATTAAAAGAAAGTGGCATCAGTCAAGCAAACTGAATAAAAAAATCCCTGACGGCTTGGCCTACAGGCACAGGTAGATTTCGAAGACGCAGACCGTGGGGCGCCTGTTTGTTGGGAATTGAGAAAGAAATGACCTTTTTGCCATGATGCCGCATTTGGGACCGCCCACTTAGAAATCTAACTCGTTTGCAGACGGAGCCGGCAGGGATTTTTTTGTTTTTATTTTTTTTTTGCTATAAGGGTTGGTCCTATAAAAAACTTGTCAATATAAAAGTTTTAGATAATACTAAGAGCATTTATAATAAATTTAAGCGGATTTGATATCTTGTGAATGGACGAAATTGTGATTTTTTTTCTTCTAAACCCCCCTCCACCCCCCTTTTCGCCCTTTTTAATGATATGAAAAATATGTCATACATAAATTTTCGGCCCTTTTTCTAGACGTAATAATAACTTTAAACGGATTCGATACGCATCATAATTAAGAAATTATGTATTTTTTCTGTTTTCACAAAAAGCCCCCCCCCATACCCCCCCCCTGGTTCAATTTTGCCCATTAACGAACTTGATCGAGATTTTATGCCCCTTGATTTCATGAATGAATTTGGAAGAGATTTGTGCCGAATTATAGAAGTTATCGTGTCCATACAAGAGTGACATAGATAGATAGATAGATAGATAAAGTTTTGAAATGGGGGTGGTTTTGGGCTCTAGCAGTCATAATCGGCGAAAATCTGCAAAAAATTTTCGATAATTCCAATTTAGGGGAGAATGTAATATGTAGTATTTCTTTCGAAATCTACCTAAAAAACTCAACTGGCAACACTGCAACCTGCTGTTTCATTCCTGTTTGACCTTAAAGCATGTGATGTGCAGTGCATATCAACACAGTGGTCGATACAGGTTTCTTTCTTAGTGCCTATTTTGTGAAAAGTAAAGGTTATTTTTGTGAAATTTATTATATTTTTGTGAAAAATGACATTTTGTAACGAACTATATACTAAATGCAAAATATAAACTGGAAATTTCAATTAAAAACAGTTTTCATATATGCTGTACACTAGACAGTATATTGGGACTGTTTAACCTGGGTTTCCTTGTATATATAGTCCAAATATAAGAATAATAATTCAGTTTATAAATTTAAAATTACATAGAATTAGTTTAATATCATTTCAAACTGTCTCTGTAGTCGGAGTTGTAGTCGGCCTGTTTTTTAGTAATTCCGACTCCGACTCTTTTGCCCCAAAATAGGCCCGACTCCGACTCCACAGCCACAGCCCTGACAGCAACCTCATCGGGTAGCAATCTCAAAAATGCAAGGGAAAATGTAAGCTTAAAACATTAAAAAAAAATTATGCGTTTAATATTGTCGGAGCTATATTCGCATAACAAAAAAAAAAAAAAAAAAAAAAAAAAAAAAAAAAAAAAAAAAATCAGAAAACTGTACCCGTAACGTTTCTCTGATTACAATCCTGGTTCATGCGTTTTAGAGCAGTGTTTGTATTCTTTATACTTCTATTGTCCATACCGCAGCTGTGTCTCGAGATGAATGACCAGCTTTGTTCTTTATAAATTATCTTCATGAACTTTACGTTCCCGAATTTATTTTTCTAAATCATGAATATGTTAAACAACATTTTTGAGAATACAATGATAGGGAGGAAACTGCAAAAGATAAAATAGAATTTCAAGCAAATGAAATTCGATTTTTTTTTTTTTAACATATGAACATAGGGTAACATAGAATTTCGAAAGTGGGGCAAATTAATTTTGTAAAAAAAAAAAAAAAAAAAAAAAGTTATAGGGAAATTTTATTGCAAATTAACATAAAATTTATGTTTTTAATCAATTCACAATCAAACTTTATAAATTTGCTACAAGAAATTTCTTTGGCCAACTGTATTTTGAATACGTACGTTGATTTAAAAAAATGAGGCAAGTGAAATATGAATAGAATTATTGTTTATTTTTAATAATAATAATAGTACAATAATAATTTTATCAGGATCATGAATACATTAAAAACCTTCATTATCTAAATTAAGAAAAATAATAATATGCATGAAATTTATTGCTGTATTTTTAGCCACACAGAGGGTGGCTTATTCTTTCAGGCAAGAGTAAAATTTAATGTCTATGAAAAGTCACATGCATCCATCGTTGCCACAGTTTAATCTCGGAAAATGAAACATTTGAAGTTACTGAAAAGATTAATAGCTCGAAAAGTATTTGTCACAAAATTGTTAGACAAACTGCGTTAGAAAGGTAAAAAATTGTATTTTTCTTGATATAAATTTCAAATCCACTGATTATGACATTTTTCAAATAATGAATTTCAAAAATTACCAAATTTCTCAATGAAGTACCATAGCGAAACCTTCACGCTTAAAAAGATAGTGATAACTGTTGCTGCTTTCGGTCCAGAATGGAGCAAATGATGTTCGCATTTTACTATTTTAACCGTTTTTAACAAAATTCTGTAACTTTAGAAGAAATTTTTAAGCGTTTTAATAGAAATTCTGTAACTTTAGAAGAAGTTTTCTTTGAATAGGCAATAGAAATGCATAAAATACTTACAAAAATGTTGAAATTACAAAAAGGATAGATGCAAATTATCAGATATGAAAAATAAAGTAGAAATTTGGTACTTTCTTGTTATAGCAGCACCCAAGGATGAAAAATTTTTGTTTCTGTTTTCATTAATATATTGTAAATTTGGTACTTTCGTGTTATAGCGGCTTCCAAGGATGAATCGCCATGCGACCAAGATTTATTGCCAAATTATAAAGCATGTATGACATTATAATAATATATGATATATATATAACATTTCATGATATATGTGGCCAAGTTATAGTCATATATGATGCATATATGATGCATAAATGATGCATAAATGATCTATATATATGACATGAGTATATGATGTATATACGACATATAAGACGTAAATAATATGTGTGTGATATATGGCACATATAGGAGTGTTTGAAATATATATATGCGTATATAGGATGCATATATAAGCTTTGCGATGATCCTGGCGAAATCATAACTGCAACCTTGGCATAATCATAATTGTGGGGGCCACTATAACACGAAAGTACGTTTTGTTTTGTTGTTGTTTTTATAGCCACACACAGGGCTAATTCTTTCAGTCTACAGTAAAATTCATGCCATATATCTATCTATCTATATACAGGCATCCCTCGACTTACGTTATTAATGCGTCCCTCAGACTTTTACTTAACTCGAATTTTATGTAAGTCGAATGTGTAATTTGCTTACGTAAAATTTCATAAGAAACTGCAATATTTATTATATACAGGGTGTTCCGTTAAAGGGGTCCAATATTAATAGGGGTAATAGAGGAGATCACACGGAGCATAAATCAGTATATAATGCCTGGCCGGATCTCAATAATTTTCAAGTTACAGCAAATAGAATGAAAAATCGGAAATTTGTAAAAAAAACCTCATTGCTAAACTATCGATAATGCTACATAAAAACGAAGCACATATTTAGAAAGAGCAGAAAAAATCCTACGAAATGACATAAGTTGTTTTAGAATATTGAGAATTAATGGCGAGTTATAAGCTCTGAAACAGTGAAAAAATACAAAATACAAAATATACAAAATATTTAGCAAAATACTTAATCGTTAATTCCAAAAATGCAACTCTACCTACATCAAGGAAAATGTTATAAAATTTGGTCCCTTCCGAAAGCTTTCGAAGAAGCTGACAATAAACCATATCAGTTTAATTGTATGGGAGAAATCAAGCAGTTCCCTAGTTACAACTCTGTACTGTTGCACGCTCGGAAAGAGCGAAACTCCACCCATGACGATTGTAAACACCCCGTTTTAATATCTTTCAATTATACATTTCTGATCAACCTCTATCAATACCCTTTCATTATTCAGTCTGGTCAAGTGAATGACATATTGTGCAGCTCTCGCCTTGTCTTAAAGCAAACTCCGTGAATGCTGCGTTTCCTCCATGAACTTTCAGGATGATGAAGAAGTACTTTTTATGCAAATTTTCTATGTGTATAGGAAGAAAAGTGTAATAAAACAGCAGTCATCAGTGGGCGTTATGTTAAAGGGAGGCTGTTGTAAGTGGGATTGTAGTAAGTTGATGTATAATAATTATGCCGGAATACTCTAACGAAGAATATGCGGACATGCATCTGATGTACGGGCAAGCTCATGGAAATGCATGTCTAGCACAGCGCATGTACCGTGAGCAATTTCCAAGGAGACGTTGCCCAAGTTCGAAACTCTTCATAAAAATCGATAGACGATTACGGGAGACTGGATCGTTTAATACAGCAAGCATTGATGCAGGGAAACCTCGACATGTACGAACACCTGCAATGGAAGAAGATGTACTGAATATTTTTAAAGATAACCCCTCCACGAGTACACGAGCTGCTGCGTCTGAAGTCGGTGTTTCTCACCAAAGTGTGTGGCGTGTTCTGCGTGCAGAAAACATGCACCCCTTTCATGTGCAGCGGGTACAACTGTTATCAGTAACAGATTGTGCTCAGCGGACAGAATTCGTACGCTGGTTGCTTAATGTAACAGAAAATAATCCACAATTTCTGGAAAATATTTTATTTACTGATGAAGCAACATTTACGAGAGAGGGCGTGGTAAACACGCACAATATGCACACATGGTAATATACAAATCCGCACACTGTTTTCCCGTCGAACGCACAACAAAAGTTCAGTGTGAACATATGGGCAGGTGTCCTCGGCGATTATCTCATAGGACCATATTTACTCCCAGATGTACTCAATGGCAGTACGTACTTGGTTTTCCTACGGGATATCTTACCGCAGTTACTGCAAAATGTGCCAGCAACATTGCGCCACAATATGTGGTTTATGCACGATGGCGCACCGGCACATTTTTTCATAGGTGTTCGCAATCACCTCAATTCAACATATCCTGGGAAATGGATTGGACGCAGTGGACCTGTTGCTTGGCCTGCACGCTCTCCAGACCTCAATCCGTTAGACTTTTTTGTTTGGGGACACCTTAAATCGCTGGTGTATGAAACGCCTGTGGATACACCGGAGGATTTATTAGCGCGAATCGTTGTCGCTGCAGGAGACATTCCCAACTCCGTCGGAGTTTTTCGGCGTGTTCGCCAATCTTTACGACGTCGCTGTCGGCTGTGCGATTCTGTTAATGGGCGCAACTTCGAACACCTATTATAATAATGTCCGTTCGTCTGCCTTCCGACATTGAACTGTGCAGCGCAGGCCAGAAGACTATGCTTCACATATGTCATAAAGTACGTGGAATGTAATTCTTTATTTGTCATTTTTCTTTTATTTTCAACAGTTTTTGGCACAGTATTTTGTAAGTCACAGACTGTGGTGTACTCAAATTGTAAATTACAAAGTTTGTATGAATTAATTTAAAATTTAGTGTCTTTTTTAAATTTATAATTAATAAAATTATTATGCTATTTGTTATTATTATTTCCTATCATAAATTATGATGCACATATACATACAATAATTGTCCATGTAAAACATGTACTGAAACTTCTTGCATAGTTACAAATCGCAATATTTTTAATTATTTCCGAATTTTCACCACCAGTTTAATTTTAAGGAATTTAACTTAAGCTTTATATCAATAAAAGACCACTTTAAAATGTAGACTATTATTGTAAAGTTATTTTGGTTCATTCAACTCTTGAATAATTAAAAATGTTGCATCTCAGAAGAAGCATGATCGAAAATGTATAGTTGAGAGTAATTAAAAAGGCGGTGTTTCCAATCGTGATGGGCGGAGTTTAACCTTTGCTAGTGTCAAAGAAAGCGGAGTTGTAACTAAGAAACTGATTAATTTCTCTCACACAATTAAACCGATATGGTTCATTGTAAGCTTTTTCGAAAGTTTTCGGAATGGACCAAATTTTACTACATTTTTCTTGTTGTAGCTAGAGTTGTCTTTTTGGAATTAACGATTAACTATTTTGATGTATATTGGATTTCGTACTTTTTGAGATCCGACCAGGCTTTATATACTGATTTATGCTCCATGTGATCTCCTCTATTACCCCTATTAATATTGGACCCCTTTAACGGAACACCCTGTATATATATATATATATATATATATATATATATATATATATATATTATATATATATATATATATATATATATACAGGGTGTTCCGTTAAAGGGGTCCAATATTAATAGGGGTAATAGAGGAGATCACATGGAGCATAAATCAGTATATAAAGCCTGGTCGAATCTCAATAGTTTTCAAGTTACAGCAAATAGAATGAAAATTCGGAAAATTGTAAAAGAACCCTCATTGGTAAACTATCGATAATGCTACATAAAAACGAAGCACATATTTAGAAAGAGCAGAAAAAAACCTACAAAATGGCATCAATTGTATTAAAATAGCAATATTTATTGACGAGTTACAAGCCCTGAAACAGTGAAAACAGTACGAAATCCAATATACATCAAAATAGTTAATCGTTAATTCCAAAAAGACAACTCTAGCTACAACAAGGAAAATGTAGTAAAATTTGGTCCATTCCGAAAACTTTCGAAAAAGCTTACAATGAACCATATCGGTTTAATTGTGTGAGAGAAATTAATCAGTTTCTTAGTTACAACTCCGCTTTCTTTGACACTAGCAAAGGTTAAACTCCGCCCATCACGATTGGAAACACCGCCTTTTTAATTACTCTCAACTATACATTTTCGATCATGCTTCTTCTGAGATGCAACATTTTTAATTATTCAAGAGTTGAATGAACCAAAATAACTTTACAATAATAGTCTACATTTTAAAGTGGTCTTTTATTGATATAAAGCTTAAGTTAAATTCCTTAAAATTAAACTGGTGGTGAAAATTCGGAAATAATTAAAAATATTGCGATTTGTAACTATGCAAGAAGTTTCAGTACATGTTTTACATGGACAATTATTGTATGTATATGTGCATCATAATTTATGATAGGAAATAATAATAACAAATAGCATAATAATTTTATTAATTATAAATTTAAAAAAGACACTAAATTTTAAATTAATTCATACAAACTTTGTAATTTACAATTTGAGTACACCACAGTCTGTGACTTACAAAATACTGTGCCAAAAAGTGTTGAAAATAAAAGAAAAATGACAAATAAAGAATTACATTCCACGTACTTTATGACATATGTGAAGCATAGTCTTCTGGCCTGCGCTGCACAGTTCAATGTCGGAAGGCAGACGAACGGACATTATTATAATAGGTGTTCGAAGTTGCGCCCATTAACAGAATCGCACAGCCGACAGCGACGTCGTAAAGATTGGCGAACACGCCGAAAAACTCCGACGGAGTTGGGAATGTCTCCTGCAGCGACAACGATTCGCGCTAGTAAATCCTCCGGTGTATCCACAGGCGTTTCATACACCAGCGATTTAAGGTGTCCCCAAACAAAAAAGTCTAACGGATTGAGGTCTGGAGAGCGTGCAGGCCAAGCAACAGGTCCACTGCGTCCAATCCATTTCCCAGGATATGTTGAATTGAGGTGATTGCGAACACCTATGAAAAAATGTGCCGGTGCGCCATCGTGCATAAACCACATATTGTGGCGCAATGTTGCTGGCACATTTTGCAGTAACTGCGGTAAGATATCCCGTAGGAAAACCAAGTACGTACTGCTATTGAGTACATCTGGGAGTAAATATGGTCCTATGAGATAATCGCCGAGGACACCTGCCCATATGTTCACACTGAACTTTTGTTGTGCGTTCGACGGGAAAACAGTGTGCGGATTTGTATATGACCATGTGTGCATATTGTGCGTGTTTACCACGCCCTCTCTCGTAAATGTTGCTTCATCAGTAAATAAAATATTTTCCAGAAATTGTGGATTATTTTCTGTTACATTAAGCAACCAGCGTACGAATTCTGTCCGCTGAGCACAATCTGTTACTGATAACAGTTGTACCCGCTGCACATGAAAGGGGTGCATGTTTTCTGCACGCAGAACACGCCACACACTTTGGTGAGAAACACCGACTTCAGACGCAGCAGCTCGTGTACTCGTGGAGGGGTTATCTTTAAAAATATTCAGTACATCTTCTTCCATTGCAGGTGTTCGTACATGTCGAGGTTTCCCTGCATCAATGCTTGCTGTATTAAACGATCCAGTCTCCCGTAATCGTCTATCGATTTTTATGAAGAGTTTCGAACTTGGGCAACGTCTCCTTGGAAATTGCTCACGGTACATGCGCTGTGCTAGACATGCATTTCCATGAGCTTGCCCGTACATCAGATGCATGTCCGCATATTCTTCGTTAGAGTATTCCGGCATAATTATTATACATCAACTTACTACAATCCCACTTACAACAGCCTCCCTTTAACATAACGCCCACTGATGACTGCTGTTTTATTACACTTTTCTTCCTATACACATAGAAAATTTGCATAAAAAGTACTTCTTCTTCATCATCCTGAAAGTTCATGGAGGAAACGCAGCAGTCACGGAGTTTGCTTTAAGACAAGGCGAGAGCTGCACAATATGTCATTCACTTGACCAGACTGAATAATGAAAGGGTATTGATAGAGGTTGATCAGAAATGTATAATTGAAAGATATTAAAACGGGGTGTTTACAATCGTCATGGGTGGAGTTTCGCTCTTTCCGAGCGTGCAACAGTACAGAGTTGTAACTAGGGAACTGCTTGATTTCTCCCATACAATTAAACTGATATGGTTTATTGTCAGCTTCTTCGAAAGCTTTCGGAATGGACCAAATTTTATAACATTTTCCTTGATGTAGGTAAAGTTGCATTTTTGGAATTAACGATTAACTATTTTGCTAAATATTTGATTTTGTATTTTTTCACTGTTTCAGAGCTTGTAACTCGCCATTAATTCTCAATATTCTAAAACAACTTATGTCATTTCGTAGGATTTTTTCTGCTCTTTCTAAATATGTGCTTCGTTTTTATGTAGCATTATCGATAGTTTAGCAATGAGGGTTTTTTTACAAATTTCCGATTTTTCATTCTATTTGCTGTAACTTGAAAATTATTGAGATCCGGCCAGGCATTATATACTGATTTATGCTCCGTGTGATCTCCTCTATTACCCCTATTAATATTGGACCCCTTTAACGGAACACCCTGTATATATATATAGAGAGAGAGAGATTATTTACACAGTATTAATTTTTAAATAAAGCATCATGCAGCAGTATTTACTCTGATATAAATTATACAAGCATGAAAAAATATAAAGGTAAACTGAAAAAAACACTTTTCAAATAAAAAATATCTTGTGGAATTTGGGATTTATAAATTTAACATTGGTGGAGTGATTTGTAACAATTTTGAGATTACTTCAAACGACTATAAAAATAAGAAATTATTAAAGAGGAATAGATACCAACCCATTCCAATTTTCGCAGGTGAAGTTCGAATAAAAAATATACACTCGTTCCTCCATATCGAAACTTTAAAATTAAGTTTTATTCTGGTTTGGATTCAGCTAACATAATGATAACGGTTGAACCCGAACTTTTTTTTCGCCTCATTTTAATTTGTGTATTCCCAACAAAAACATAACTCTCTCTAATATGTAAAACTATATTATTATAGTTATAATTTTTATCCACATATTTTATTTATAAAATAATTATCAAAAGTATTCAAACGCGTATCAAATGCGGTATTAAGTTCATAAATATAATTTTCAAAAAAAATTTGCGTAATTGCGAATTTACGTAAGTCGCAGTATACGTAAGTTGGGGGATGCCTGTATACATATATATATATATATATATATATATATATATTTTTTTTTTTTTTTTTTTTTTTTTTTTTTTTTTTTTTTTGCGTAAACATTTTTATATGTTAATTTATCAAAAATAAAATTTTAATATAACATTTTTACTTTATGGAATATTTAGACATTTGATAAAAAAGAAATTAAAAAAGAAAAAGGAATTTTTATATCATTACATTTTTTTTAAACAAGACATCAAATATATATTTTTAAAAAAATCCTTTTTTTCGGATTAAAATATTTAAAAAAAATATATTCTGCTTATTTTTTTTAAATTCTACTTAAATTATTTCTTTAAAAATTTGAAAGTATTCGCACTTTCTTATTTGCACAAAGGTATTTTTTACATTTATTTTTTTAAAGCTGTTCCGATTCTTTTAGTTCTAGGATTTACGCAAATATATTATAGGTATGCTTTAATAAAAAGAAATTACTTTAAGTAAAAAATACGAATTTTTTATGTTTCACTTTCTTTATTATTTTTTTTAAAACCTAACAGTTCTTTCTTTTAATCAACAATAGATCTAAAAAGTCTGTCTTTTGAATTCCTTTGTTATTTTATTATAAAATTATTAATAATAGTGAAAAAAAGTGCTAACATTAGTTATAGTCAGAACAAAGTATATTATCATAATGAATTTATTTTATAGTATAAAGAAGTATCCATTCGAAAATAAATATTTAAGTATTCCGGATTTGAAATTTAAATGTATCTTAAAAATTAACAAACCGAAAAACTTAAGAAATGAAAATAATTTATATTTTACGATAGGCTTTTGTTTTTGATGGTTTAACCATTATTATAAACGAAATTAAACAAAATTATTTATAGATTACTTTTAACTTAGTGTGAATTAGTTTAAATTCTTATATACAGGGCATGTCACAAAAGAGTACCGAGTTTCAGAGCCCGATCAAGCTGAAGTTGGGCCCAGGGCCTGTTAAAGAGTCTCCCCCCCCTCTACTTCCCCATTTCCGGCGACACTTTCAGAAAAAAAGTAGGTTTATTTGATGAGTTGATAAAGTTTTTTGGGTGAAAGTTTCAAGTTTACAGAAAGAAAAAAAAACTTACAAGAATAATCAAGAAAATGAATTACCGTCCACTTTCTCAAATAACCATTTGTATAATTCACAAACATCTATGATCCACAGTTTATGTTGCAGAATAAATGAGGACGTCTTTTTTAAAACTCGCCTTATCCAAAATCATAAAAATTGTGTTTTCCCTAACAGTCTAGTAATCATTTTAACCCCTTGAAGGGCACCAGTATATTATATATACCACTTAATTTTAATCCCAAAATGCCACAATGACACCGGAATTTTATAATCAAATTTTGAATTTATAAGGTACATGAGGAAAAGTTTTTACTTATTTTAAAATAAATTAAAGTCAATCATTTCAATATTTTAGCTACAAGAGTTATTTGCCCCTGAAGGGGTTAAACTATAATTCTGACATTGTATAATCATCGTTTATATTGAAACCAATAGACACAGTATGCAGTTTTTGGCATTTTCCACAAATTTGTTTTTCTGGATACGGCAAGTTTTGAAAATTATAGATACTCTCAAATTGAAAAGGACTTTTACAGAAAAATTAAATATGGAGGTTTTTTATTACAATAAAACTTTGTTTTTACGTCAGGGACCAAAATATAAAATGCAAACAGGGGAAAAACTTAAATTGTGAGAAAATTTACATGCAGGAAAACGCAAATTCCAAGAACATATAATCGAGGTTACACAGTATTTATCAATTTTGAAAATACTAAATTGCAATTACCAGAAAAGAAAAAAAAATGTGCATATATACTAATAATAAATCAAAAGTTTAAAGCTTCTAAAAAATTTATTGAGTCATTCAGAATATTTAAATTTTACGTTTCATATTTTATAAAACAATATTATTTGAAAAGTATTTGGTTAAGGAAAAAAAAATCAGCCACATAATTTGTGGGCCCCTGAAATTGGTGGGCCCAGGGCCGAGGCCCCGGAGGCCCGTGCATTAATCAGGGCCTGCCGAGTTTTACCTTCCAACATCTTCTTGACCATAAATAATAAAAAGGAAATGTAAGTGATATGTTAAACCCCTTGGGGACGAGCGACACGTACACAAGCTGCTCAGAATCCTCGATTATTCCCACTAGTTATTTTTTATTGTAAGCTTTGCCTTATGTAATCCTAGCATTTCTGAGATTCAAGTAGGCGAAAATTTCTGTTTTGAAAAACCGGTGGTAAAAGATTAAAAATTCTGTAAAGGACGCTCGTCGCGAATGGGTTAAGAAGATCGTTCATTTCGTATAAGGTAATTCTAAAAATTGTACAAAATATAGAAACACATAGCGTTGCACTGTATCAATGTGTAAGAATGCTTTTATTTATTATTATTATTACATTTTATTTATTATATTATTATTATTTTATTTATTATTATTATTTATTATTAAGATTACTATTTTTGCGTTTCAAGAACTAAAGAGAATGAACAGTAAAAACTGAGAAGCCACTAATATAGCTTTTACTCATTAGTTTAGAGGTGCTTTCAAATCGAAACTGGCTACTATCTGACATGTTCACTATATCATTTTTATTGATAAAGGCATTAAATAGGTATTGTTATTTAGATAATATATATATATATATATATATATATATACAGGGCCCGGAAGTAGCGAAACTTCAGTAGCCGCTACTTTTTCCAGTAGTTTGTAGTGTAGCGCGTTACATTAATAAAAGTGTAGTGTAGCGAGTAGCGCGATACAAAATATCAGTAGTTTGTAGCGAGAATCGACGCTACTTTTGACACTACTTTAGGAGGGAGGAAAAATGCCAATCTTCAAATCACATGATCATAAATCGTTTCTTTTGTGCGAAATATGTTATCTGCAGCAATTTGCGAACGTCAGCGGAAAATCTCAGTTGCAGTGTCATATATTTCTCCATAGACGACGGCCACGGTCACAAATTAACTGTCATTTTCACAATTTGGGTGTCAGAAACTTCGTGTATTGTTATTTAAATCCATAGAAATCTTCTCAATATAATGTATTTTTATACGATTGTTTTTACCAAAATATAGTCGTCTGGCTATGTTAAGGCTTTATCTGACTAATTTCTTCTCCCTTTTGCCTCCCACCCCCTGCAAGCAAAGAAATGTAAAATCTTTATTAAAAAAAGAAAAAGAAAAAGAACGGATTCATCTAAACATAAATCATCTAAATTATCCCTAACCTCTCAAATTCACGCTCCCTTCTAGTAGCATACAAAGGAGTTTAAAATATTTTTAAATCTTTATTTTTATACAAAAATAAAATCTTTCATTCCATTTGTTGCTCTCTAAAGACAATAAATAAAAATTATTTCCTTGTCCCCAAAATTTACGCTTCCCTTTTTACCCCTCCTCCAGCATACAGTTTCAAACATTTAAAACTCTTTATTAACAAAAAAAATGGCCACATTCGTTTCTACCTAATAATAATATATAAGTAACCATCTAACCTTGTCCCCTAACCTCCCATAATTTACTCTTCTGCCCCACTCCAGCATACAAATAAATTTAAAACCTTTAAGTTATTTTTATTTTTATGCATAAAAAAATATTCTGCCCTAAATAGTGCTCTGTAGGAAAGATAACTAATCAGTATTATAAATTATCCCCCTTCCCCTAAAATCTCCCCCACCTCTCCATATACAAAATTTAAAACTCTTCTTTTTTTTAAGTTCCGTATTCTTTTCTGTCTGGTAACATTAAATAAATAATCGATCATCTAAAATATTCCCTTTCGAACAAAATTTCTGCTCGCTTCCTGCCAGTTTAAAATCGTTATAGAACTCTAATTATATATATATATATATATATATATATATATTCGAAAAATCAGAAAAAGCACAAAAAAACGAACAAGTACACCATTTTATTATTAAAAGTGCACTAGGAAGGAATGATTTCTGCCTTCAAACAAACTAGCAGTTGAAACGTAAAGTGGCAGCATGCCTGTGATCTATTATTTGCTGGATTTGCAGATGAAACTATCCTGCGCCGCCAGACGCCCACGGTGGTTGCCGACACGCGTAAACGACCATAGCGCCCAAGCCTCTAAAGGGCTTATAACGCACCAGGGCTTTGTCTCGCCCGGCGCTGCGATCGGCCTGAGGCCGCTCCCCACTGCGGACCCCCAGGTCATTCTACCAGGTGTCGACCTCTAGGTCGTTGCGCCAGTAATCCCATTCATGGGAAACTTCCGCGTGGAACAGACACCTGACGAACCGCCAACAGAACCCCCGACGACTTCGTTCGCGAAACCCCATAGGGGGAGACGGTCCGTCGGTCATATGTCGAGTTACTCCGACGGCTCTTGCTTTCCCACGGCTTCCGATCGTAGACATGTATGGAAGGACAAGCTACTGGTTTCATCGGCCGTGAGGTTCACATGGTTATGCACTAAAAAAGAGCTAAAGATGCCTCTCTCCGACCCAGAACCATGAGGAAATTCGGTTACGAGATCATCCACATATCATATCACTCAAAAAACGGAAGTAACCTAAAGACACCACTATCGGACTCTAGAGGACGTGGACACTCCCTCTAAGCGCGTCAAAGAGACGGGCCCGATCGAGATTAGTAAGAGAAGCTTAGTAGGTGTCCCACTAGTCCGCCCGCCAGATGTGGAAACTCCTGGCTGCACGAGAGACGTGTTCGGACTGGGTTTCGGACCAAGGTCTCGAATTTCGGCTGATCGATGCCGCGTTAGTCGGCAGCCTCCGACCCGGTTCCTCGTAATCACATGGCAGAAAGCGGGCTAGTCCCTTCCTCGAAGAGAACGTTCGCGTCCCTGGCGGTCCTGCCTGACCGCCTGCGGATGGTGACCGTCTCCTCGATTCGGGCGCACTTCCTGCGGTGATCATTGAGGTCGGCTCACAACTCTCCAGCTGCAGTGGATTTCGTGAGGTCCTCTTCCACGAGTTTGTGGGACTCGTGTTGGGACTATTTCACCTCTGCCTCCGTCTCGTCGCAGATAGTTGCTGCACCCCGTATCTCCCGACGATCGGTGCACAACAGAGTCATCACGAGTTCGTGCTCTACAGAGATCGATCGTGCTTCCATCAATTCCTTAGTCAAGTTTTGGAGGGATCCGGCTGGCATTTGCTAGCCTTTGCCCAAGATCCACGTGAACCTTAGGATTGGCCTACGGAGTCTTCTGTCTGCCACCTACGGAAAATTCCGATCACAGGCTATGCTCGCGTCGCAGAGAACCTGCGCTTGCGAGGAGGAGACCCACGAACCCACAACCCATAAGGGCGAACCACAATGGGTCAAGGCGTGGCGACTCCGGCACAACAGTGACTCCTTTCCCAATGGCGGACCAACGATGAGGAACCCAGACCAGTCACCTCCTGTCCCCGTCGTGTCGACGAACACTCCGTATGTTAGGCGCCCGGTCATCTTCCCTACTCAAAGGGCCGATTCGGAGTCACCTGACGGTGTGTCCGCGCAATGCTCCGCTCCCGGTCACCTTCTCCACAGAAGGAGTCGGGTCAGGACCACGGAGAGGGACCCGCCAGGGATTTGCAGATAAAAATACAACGTACTCACTCATCAAAAAAATTAATTTTCTTGCTGGGAACCCTTTGTCTTCTTACTCATTATTAGATCTTGTGTTTTAATGTGGGGATGCTTCTTTTGAGATTAATGTAATAGAATGACAGACAAAAATAGTATAGAACTGCCCTGATCGACATATAATGAAAATTTTGACGTTATAGAACAACAAGAAAGAGATAATTATTCTGTAACATGTAAACTTTGTTCAATTAATAATAAGTTATCAGTATCAAAATCATCTGCTTACAACTTGCAGTTGAACATAGAAGTGAGTTAGAATTTTCTTTATTAATAATAATTACTGGATCGCATCTCGAACCGAATATCTAAATGGTTATTCACTAAAATTCATAAATCATTAAAAAGAGTATTTTCAAATTAAGATTCCTGATTCATAAAATATTCTTATCGAACTGTTTATTATCGCAAAAAATTATTTTATAATACGTCTTTTGATCGTTGTGAAATATTTGTCCAATGTATGCATTACAAATTAATTTACTGCATATTTTCTTTTGGAGATTCCAATAGATGAAACAAAGGTGGTAGGAAATAAAAATATATTATTTTAAAAAATGCCTAAGAATGCTTAATTTTATTTTTATGGCTATTTATTTTTACTTTAGCTGCACAGGTTTTTTATTGCTAGAATAATTGATTTATAATGTTTTATAATTTATTTGATATTGGTTAGCTTGGTGTTTTAATGAAATATCTCTATCTTTGTCTCCAGAATGAATCTAAAGCCCAGTATGTTGAAATTCGGGTTTTCAATGGGAAACAAACAAAAAGAGATAGAAATGAAAAGAAAAACTAGGATTTAACTTATGCAAGTCGATATGATCTTGTTCAATTTTTAAATTGCTTTCAGAAACTATATTTAAATTGTAAAGAAATAGGACTATTTAGCTCTATTTTTAAAAAATTATGTATATTCAAATTTACCACCGCTCTTAAGGTTGTTCTAAAACCAAACTGGCTACTTTATGACATATCCTTTAATTAATTTTTGTTCGGAAACGCATGAAAATGCAGGTGTTCTTATTCAGAAAGTTTGTAACCGAAAGACGTTTTCCGCTGTTCTTTATATTATTTTATTTTATTTTTTGGTAAAGACAGAAGATTTTTCAGAAAACACTGTCAAAGTCGGCGTTTTCAACCTAATTTCCAACGCCGCAGCAGGAGAAAGGCAAAAAACGTGACACAAATCACTTATAACCCAATAAGTAATTTATTTGTCAAAAAATGAAAAATTCATTTTTATTCCAAATCTCTTCAATAGTCAGACCTGCCAATTTTATGCCTTTGTCTTTAAAAAATGAGTCAGATAATGTATTAGAAAGTTTCGCGTTGTTGATCAAGGAATTTGAGAACCACCTTAAGCGCTACTGTGCTATATCACTCTCATAAATTTGTAAGATTATTACAATTTTTGTTTTCAAATTTCCTCTTTTTAACGCTTTCCAACATAATTAAAAAGTGTCTATGAATTCGCTTTGTTTGTCTGTCCGTGCTCTAACTCTCGTAAATATACTCGGATTGCCATGAAAGTTTTATATGTTATTGAAGTTTACCATATAATGTTCAGTATTGAAAATGAAATATGTAGCATTTATATCTCGCTTACAGGGACATTCAAAAGAATTCTGTTACATTATGGTCTATGGGGAAAAATCGTTTGCGGTGTTTTTAATTAGCGATGATGACTAAAGTAGCGAAAAGTAGCGAAATAGTGACTACTCTTGAAAAGTATTTTGTAGTCGCTACTTTTTAAAACAAGTAGTTGTAGTTGTAGTTTACTACATTTTTCATAAAGTAGTTGTAGTTGTAGTTCGCTACAAACAAAAAGTAGTTTTTCCGACCCCTGTATATATATATATATATACATCTCTTCTGCATGTGAAGCCATCCGCCTGACACGTTTACAAAGGTATATATATATATATATATATACCTTTGTAAACGTGTCAGGCGGATGGCTTCACATGCAGAAGAGATGTACTGCTTCAGTTGTTCAATTGTTTCTGGATTGTGGCGGTACACCTGGTCTTTCAAGTGTCCCCACAGAAAGAAGTCACAGGTTTACAAAGGTTTCTGGTGATTTCGTTCAGAGACTACGCCATATTATTGCTGCGCATGGTGGATATGTGGAAAATATCGTGGTTTAGATTTTTCCAGTAAAAGCTATATTAGTGGCTTCTCAGTTTTTACTGTTCATTCTCTTTAGTTCTTGAAACGCAAAAATAGTAATCTTAATAATAAATAATAATAATAAATAAAATAATAATAATTTAATAAATAAAATGTAATAATAATAATAAATAAAAGCATTCTTACATTCTGTTGTTGAAAATTGTAACTAATTTCGAAAGTTTGTCTGCCTGAAAATTTACTGTTCTCCCAAGCATATTGCAACAAACGGTGTATTTCTATCGCTGCCCGTTTAGTTTTTATTGATTTTTCAAATATACCGGTCATTTTTGAAACACCCTTTATATATATATAGGTTTGTACATAATTTTAAAACTTTTCCAAATATACAAAACCAATCGAGAATGTATCTATACATATATATATATATATATATATATATATATATATATATATATATATATATATATATATATATATATATATATACCCTATATATATAAAATCCTAATGAAACGAATTTGTGAAACGATTTTATGAAACGAATTTATGAAACGATTTTATGAAACGACTGATTAAACGACTGATTATGTTTCAGGGCTATTTTTAATAAAATATTAAACGCTTGATGGTAAAATTAATACCAATTGTCCATAAAAATCCGCGGATGTCAAAACTGGTAATAGAATTTTGAAATTTGAATTAGTTTTCGAGATATTAATTTTTTTCTAATTTTAATGACATTTCTGTAATGATGGCAACTAATTACTGAATTTTTTTGTGACAAAAAAGGGAAAAAAATAGAAAAGGATCCCGATAGGGATTATTGATTTATTTTTATTCGTCATTTTCAAATTGAAATTGAAATTATATTTTATTTCAATCGATAATGAAGACAAGATTGTGATTAAATTATGCTTTTCATGAAAATTTGAAAAAAAAATCACATTTCTATCGTTAGGATTCAATTGTCTGTCAGCATTTAATTTAATTTATAAACTGAAAATATTTTGAATAAATTCGTCCAAATGACGTCATTTATGTAAACGCAAAAGAAAGGAGCAAAAAAATATTTATACAATTTGTTTAGCGTAAAATGTCATTTATCCTATTTTATATATAATCAGAAGTAATTTGTATAGAAAAACAATAATAATATACGTGTAATTAAAATACGCATATAAACAAAAAAAATCGTCGAATTTGTTTCCATGGCTGTTTATGTCATTTGGCACCAAATCTTACTTTCTGATGCCCGAATTGCGCCAAGCTTTTTAAAAAGCGTCAAGACTCCTATAATAGAAAAGCACCAAAAGCTCATTGGGTTTGTTTTCATAACTTTTGGCAACAAATCCATGTATATTAACGAATCTATCCCTTTTCGAAGCTCGAATTACGCCAAACCTAAAAGTAAAGGATCCTAAACTGGAAAAGTACCCGATTTTCTTATGGACAATATTCAAGTGACATAACAAGGTGTAAAATTATCGCGGATAGCAAATTTGTTTAAATATGTCATCAATTGATGCCGAATAAATGCATGCATGCATGCACAAAATATTTAGGTAATTTTGTATGATAAATAATTATTAGAAAATTTGTATATACATATTAATTAAAATAAATAATTTACATATTTAAAATAACATGAAAATGTGCATGATGGTGCACTAAAATAGAGAGAAAATTAAAACCTGTTACTGAAAATGTCTTTAACAGTACTTTTCAATACCGTGGTTCTTAATGTTATTCACAAGTAGATGGAATTTTTCTCATCCTTAAACACAAAGGAAGAATAGAATACAGATCGTTGTTATAAAAGTTCGAGGGGTAGCCACAATTTAAACCTAACCATTTTATACAAGCTGGTTTTCAAGTTGTAATTGATTTTACTTATCAATCCCGAAAACAGTCGTCAGTTGTCACAACAGCTGTGTATGAGGCCATGGTAATAAAAAAATGCCCCATTAAAACGTTAAAAGCATGGCAACTAAATTACTGATTTACCAATATTTTTAAAACCAACCACGCTGTCATGTTTTTTGAGGCTTCGAAGTCTGAGCGGGGGTTGGAGAGCGTAGCTCGCAGGGGGTAGGCCCCCTAGTATATATATATATATATTGTTATGAATTTTGTATATATCTGTAAATATTCCATTTGTTTAAATTTATTTTATTATTGTGAAAATTGCAGTATTATTAATGTATTTCCTATTGAGCATCATGTAACTCAATGCTAAAGGCCTCAGATGCTTTGCAAGAAAAACAACCTTACACCTTCATCTTTATAATGGAAGTCTATGAAAATATCGCCAAGGAATGGGTTTATCGCCAAGTTGGCGATGGTTTTGGCGACTTATTTTTGTCGCCAAATTTGGCGATATATCGCCAAATGTCGCCAAGTTGGCGACGGATTTGGCGACTTTTTGTGCAACCTCCCCTTATACATTTACATTGGGATCCTTTCACGTTTGGAGTACTCTATCGAGAGTTGAAGGACCTTCTAGTAATTTCTAGCATTAGAAAGCCCTGGAATAATCTGGAAAGATCTCTGAAGTCTATATAAGGGACCTCCACCAGTTCAGTTCAGTTAGTTGTCTGTCAACTGCGATTGAATTCATACGAGAGGCTTTGCATTGAGAACTGTGTTTCTCGGATCGATTTTGTCGTTGATACGTCGTATTGAACGCATTGTTTCTGTGTGAAATTTTGCTGTGCTTTTATGGGATTTGAAGATTACTGAATATCTTGTAATTTTCAGAAGATATTGGTGTTCGTATTGCAGTGTTTATAGTGAATAAAGCCTTTTGATTGTTCTTATATATTGGCATCAGTCCTTTTGAACCCCGAGCTCACAACATTTGGTGTCAGGAGTGGGATTGAACGCCGATCACCAGCGCAATGGAGGAGCAACTGAAACAATTATTGGAGAAATTAGCTGCGAATCAGGCTGAGATGTCAACCAACCTTGGCGAGATGAAAGAAGAAATGAAGAAGGATATGTCAGCGATTGATGAGAAAATGACTGCAAATCTTGGCGAGATGGATGAGAAAATGACTGCCAACCTTGGCGACTTAAAAGATGAAATGAAGAAGGATATGTCAACCAACCTTGGAGAGTTGAAAGACTTAATAGAGGATAAAATAACATCTTTAAATGACAGAATTGACGACGTGGAAAACAAAGTTGAAGGAAGATTTCAACAAATAGAAGGAAAAGTAGAAGAAATTCAAAGGACAGCCAATACCGTAGAAGAAAGAGCAGAAGAAAAAGTTCAAAAGATCGCCGAGACCGTTCAAGAAAGAGTAGAAGAAAAAGTTGAAAAGATCGCCAAGACCGTCGAAGGAAGAGATTGAGAGTGTAGAAAAGGAGTTGGAAAATGTGAAGAAACAAAAGATAACTGCCGAAAACTATCCCGAAGATGTCAAGTATCAAGCTATGCTTCCTCGGGCCTCTATTAAACTCTCGACCTATGACGGAAAATCCTCATGGCCAGTTTTTAAGACACAATTTGGGATCGTAGCGGACGCCAATGGATGGGATTCCCAGACAAAGGCTTGCCAGTTAGCTGCTTCTCTACGAGCTGATGCTGCCGACGTCTTACAGACTTTGCCTGCAAATGAACCGCTGGATTTTGAAACGCTCGTCAGTGCCTTAGAATTGCGCTTTGGCGAGAAATGCATGAAGGAATATAGCAGACTCCAGCTCAAATCTCGACAGCAGAAATCCACTGAATCCCTGCAAGATCTTGCTACGGATGTCGAGAGACTTTCCCATCTTGCTTATCCTGACTGTCCGACTGAAATTAGCTTAGCTCTACAGCATTTTATCGATGATGTGCGTGACTCTGAGATCCAGAAACAACTCCGGATTGCAGATCTCAATGACTTAAAAGGGGCTTTAGTTTATGCCCTAAAATTTGAGGCAGCCCAGCAAGCTACAAGGAAAGATCGGCACTTTTTGCGAGTAGCCAACATGCCTGAGACGTCGGATACAGCTGTGGAGCGTTTACAGCAGCAGATGAAGGACGTGATGAGACATATAAACTCCTTGATGGACAACAAACCTGGAAGAAAAATCAAGTGCTGGAAATGCGGTGGAGAAGGTCATATTCAAAGAAACTGCCTAAAAAGACCCAGCACAGAAGGAAATAGCTCCGCACGAACGGCGGAGCAGGAAAACTAATTAATGGCCATCTCGCGGGGCGGAGGTTGCCAGATTTTGAGAAGCCCCATTATCAAGTGTGTCAAATTTCTGCAAGAAGTTGCGGCAAGAACGGAGTTTTTATAGTATGGCGTGTGAATGATTTGCCCTGTAATATGATCATCGATACAGGAGCCAATGTGACCATCATCCGGAAAGATCTAGCTCAGCGGCTAAAAGAAAAGCTCCTCTGGACTCCGCCCCGTGATATCCTTCAAACCGTGACCGGGGATAAGATCGACATACATGGAAGAATGAAATTGAAAATGAAGTTTGGGAACGCCGCTTACCATCATTCAGTCTATGTGGCCGATATTTCAGACCCTTTTATACTTGAACTGGACTTTTTAAAAGAGCATGGATTTACACTGGACTTTAAGAATAATGAGTTACGCTCTGCTCAAGAAGATGTCACTATTTTCAAACTAGGAAATGAGTCTGAATCTATTCAACAGATCACAGCCAATGCAGATGTTATCATCCCTCCTCGGACCGAAATGATGATACCTGGATTAACTGAGAACGAAAGAAGTTTTCAGTGTGGCTTGGTTGGATATCCTGAGAAGAGCCCAAAAGGAGTGCTAATAGCATCAGCGCTGGTAGATCTGTCGAGAGATGTCATACCTATGAGAATTGCGAACGTAAGTGAAAAATCTAGCATTATCCAGAAGGGTGAAGTGCTTGCAACCTGTGCTCCAGTCACCTGTGTTTGCAAAGACCCGAGCTTGACGTTGTCGGAGCCGTCTACAAGTTTAACACCTGAAATTGGACGAAATGAGAATTTATCTCCTGAGCAGAGACATGCCGCAGAAAGACTGTTCTAGGAATTTAAGGATGTGTTTTCACAAAACGAGAATGATATAGGTCGCACTTCTCTGACACGTCATAGAATTGATATTGCCGACCATCCACCGATTAAACAGCATCCAAGACGCTTGCCGTTCGCAAAACAAGAAGAGGTTTCTAAGCTCTTACGAGAGATGCAGGATAGTGACATCATTAAACCGTCATCAAGTCCGTGGGCCTCTCCCATCGTGTTGGTCCGAAAGAAAGATGGCTACACAAGATTTTGTGTGGATTATCGTAAACTTAACGATATCACGAAAAAGGACAGCTATCCTCTACCAAGAATAGACGACACGCTAGATACTCTTTCAGGACATAAATGGTTTTCCACACTGGATTTGAAGAGTGGATATTGGCAAGTAGAGATCCATCCTAATGACAAAGAGAAGACCGCATTTACTACTGGACAAGGACTTTGGCAATTTAAAGTTATGCCGTTCGGACTCTGCAATGCTCCAGCAACGTTCGAGCGCCTCATGGAGACAGTGTTAAAAGGCCTGACTTTTGAAGCTTGTCTCATCTACCTAGACGACGTCATCATTGGTGGCCGCGCGTTTGAAGAACATCTAGAAAATATTCGAAAAGTGTTAACGAAGCTAAGAGCGGCAAATTTAAAGCTGAACCCTTTGAAATGAAAGTTCTTCCAACGGGAAGTAAATTATCTAGGACACATCATTTCAGCTGAAGGTGTTCGAACAGATCCTGAAAAAGTGTCCGCAGTAAAGAACTGGAAGCGTCCGGAAAATGTCCATCAGTTGCGAAGCTTTCTGGGACTATGCACTTATTACAGAAAGTTTGTCCAGGGGTTCTCCAACATCGCAAGACCATTGCATAGGCTCACTGAAAGCAAGCAGAAGTTTCTATGGACACAAGAATGCGAGAATTCCTTCCAGCGGCTGAAAGAAGCTCTCACATCCTCTCCAGTCCTTACCTATCCGCACCCCGAGAAACAGTTCATTGTGGACACGGATGCCAGTCATGAAAGTGTCGGCGCTGTACTTTCCCAAGAAATAGATGGCCAAGAACGAGTCGTAGCATACTGGAGCAAATGTTTATCGAAACCAGAGCGGAATTATTGCGTCACTCGTAAGGAGTTATTAGCTATAGTGAAAGCCATAGAACACTTCCATCACTATCTCTATGGCAGGAAATTTCTCCTTCGTACTGATCACGCATCCCTAACATGGCTGATGAATTTTAAGAACCCAGAGGGCCAAGTAGCCAGATGGATACAACGGCTCCAGGAATACGACTTTGACATCAGGCATCGCAAAGGCTCATCGCATGGAAACGCCGATGCCCTATCAAGAAGACCGTGTCCCAAGAGCTGTCGCTATTGTTCCAGAACGGAGAGCAAGTATAATCCCGAATATGTCATACGCCAGACGAAGACTTCACTATTGACGCCACCAGATCCCTGGAGTGATGAGAAGATTCGAGAAGATCAAATGGCAGACTCTGAGATCAAACCAATCTTGGAGTTATTAGAATCTTCTAGCACGAAGCCCAGTTGGAAAGACATCTCGACTTACAGTCCTACGACGAAGCAATATTGGGCTCTTTGGAACTCTCTCCACGTCAGGAATGGTGTCCTGTTCCGAAAATTCGAATCGGAAGATGGGAAGACATCTCGGTGGCAGTTGGTACTTCCTCGATCCCAAATACCAGAGGTCCTCAAGGAATTACATGGCAGTCCCACTGGTGGCCATTTTGGAGTCATGAAAACATTACACAGAGTCCGAGAGCGCTTCTTCTGGGGAAAAGCGAGAGCTGACGTCGAACAATGGTGCAAATCTTGCGATGCATGTGCAGCTCGGAAAGGACCAAAGAAACGTAGCCGAGGCAGACTACATCTCTACAATGTAGGAGCACCTTTCGAACGCATCGCCCTTGACATCCTAGGCCCTCTGCCAAGAAGTGCTGATGGCAACAAATACCTCCTTGTTGTCATGGACTACTTCACGAAATGGCCTGAAGTTTATGCCATCCCTGATCAAGAAGCTTCTACGGTTGCGGATGCCTTGGTACACCAGTGGATATCAAGGTATGGAGTCCCCCTTCAAATGCATTCTGACCAGGGGAGAAATTTCATCTCTGCTGTGATTGAGGGCCTCTGTCAACTTCTCGGAATGGACAAAATAGGACGACGCCTTTACATCCACAATCGGATGGCATGGTTGAGAGATTTAATCGTACCATCCTCAACAATCTCTCACTGCTAGTCTCAAGAAACCAACAAGACTGGGACCAAAAACTTCCCTTGTTTCTTCTCGCCTATCGCAGCGCCGTCCATGAAACAACCGGCTATTCCCCGTCTCAGATCCTTTTCGGTCGTGATCTTCGTCTACCTTGTGATCTGATTTTTGGTCGCCCTCCAGATGCGCCTTCATCGCCAGAGGGATACGTGCAGAATCTCCAGGCACGATTTGAAGACGTCCACAACTTGGCTCGAGAGCGGATCAATATACAGACGGAGAAGATGAAGACCAGGTACGACACGAAAGCCACGGGACATCAATTCAAAGAAGGTGACAACGTTTGGTTTTATAATCCGACTCGACGTAAAGGACTTTCTCCCAAACTGCAATCGCACTGGGACGGTCCTTATACAGTCCTAAACAGACTGAACGATGTCGTAATTCGGATCCGAAAGTCACCAAGTTCGAAGCCTAGAGTCGTTCATTACGACAGGCTGGCTTCATACTATGGCCATAGTACTTAGTTCATTGATTGTAAATAGTGTAATGTAAATAATGTAAATTAGTATGACCATGGTCTTGTATATAAGTTAATGTAATTATTTATTTTGCTTAGCATTATCATTATTATTATTATTTAAATACTTGTATGTAATAATGTCTATGCTTTAATTTTTTTAAATAAGTGTATAATTTGTATAATTCAGCATTATGAATGTGTTTAATTATTGTTTTCCATGTTTGTTTTAAGTGTTTTGAATAATATAGCATTTGTTGGTAACAGGTTTGCTTCCGATCAAAGGTTGTACTGCCCGGGAAGTGCAGTCCTTGAGAGGGGGGCAATGTTATGAATTTTGTATATATCTGTAAATATTCCATTTGTTTAAATTTATTTTATTATTGTGAAAATTGCAGTATTATTAATGTATTTCCTATTGAGCATCATGTAACTCAATGCTAAAGGCCTCAGATGCTTTGCAAGAAAAACAACCTTACACCCTCATCTTTATAATGGAAGTCTATGAAAATATCGCCAAGGAATGGATTTATCGCCAAGTTGGCGATGGTTTTGGCGACTTATTTTTGTCGCCAAATTTGGCGATATATCGCCAAATGTCGCCAAGTTGGCGACGGATTTGGCGACTTTTTGTGCAACCTCCCCTTATACATTTACATTGGGATCCTTTCACGTTTGGAGTACTCTATCGAGAGTTGAAGGACCTTCTGGTAATTTCTAACATTAGAAAGCCCTGGAATAATCTGGAAAGATCTCTGAAGTCTATATAAGGGAACTCCACCAGTTCAGTTCAGTTAGTTGTCTGTCAACTGCGATTGAATTCATACGAGAGGCTTTGCATTGAGAACTGTGTTTCTCGGATCGATTTTGTCGTTGATACGTCGTATTGAACGCATTGTTTCTGTGTGAAATTTTGCTGTGCTTTTCTTGGATTTGAATATTACTGAATATCTTGTAATTTTCAGAAGATATTGGTGTTCGTATTGCACTGTTTATAGTGAATAAAGCCTTTTGATTGTTCTTATATATTGGCATCAGTCCTATTGAACCCCGAGCTCACAACAATATATATATATATATATTATCTAAATAATAATACCTATTTAATGCCTTTATCAATAAAAATGATATAGTGAACATGTCAGATAGTAGCCAGTTTCGATTTGAAAGCACCTCTAAACTAATGAGTAAAAGCTATATTAGTGGCTTCTCAGTTTTTACTGTTCATTCTCTTTAGTTCTTGAAACGCAAAAATAGTAATCTTAATAATAAATAATAATAATAAATAAAATAATAATAATTTAATAAATAAAATGTAATAATAATAATAAATAAAAGCATTCTTACATTCTGTTGTTGAAAATTGTAACTAATTTCGAAAGTTTGTCTGCTTGAAAATTTACTGTTGTCCCAAGCATATTGCAACAAACGGTGTATTTCTATCACTGCCCGTTTAGTTTTTATTGATTTTTCAAATATACCGGTCATTTTTTAAACACCCTGCATATATATATGTTATATAAAATTTATTTCCTTCATATCCTTCCATTTTATTCGCATTAATATTTTAAAATTAATCTAACTTCTGTCATAGTCAGTATTTCCTTAATTCTTAATAATACCTATTCCTATTTAAAGTCCTTTTAAAACTAAATATCCGTATATTAATAATTATTTTATTCCAAATCTTAATCTAAAATTTAAGATCATTCGTAGCTTTTATCAGTTCCCCAATCTATGAAATGCTGAGACGCGTTCTCATTTCGAATGTTTTTTAAAAGCCATTTTCTTTTTATTATTATTGCTCTGATTTTTTCGCGCGCTTGGGATTTTAACTTCAAAATTTCTCCGCACCCAAGTACGGGATTCTTTACTGTTTTAGCCTCGCCCTCTAGCCTCATTCGCTGAGCTGGAGCTAGCCTCTCACTCATTGGTTTGTACGCTCGTGACGTAAATTACTGTATGTCTCCGCTGAAGGAACAAAACCAGCTCGCAGCCGTCGGAGCGAGAGATTTTTGACGTTTTCGGAAGCATAAACAAATATGTATCGGGTGTTTTTATGTCCGTAGAATATTCAACTGGCCCAGTAACATCTTAATTCAATGAAATGAAGCAACGTTAGCCCGAGGGCTATAAGTTTTAGACCTTTGGGAATTGTTTATGTGTTGTTCGTCTTCTAATAAAATTATTTGTCTGGAGATTGGCTGGATTTATTGGAAAACTTTGGTGGACTCATTTCATTGCCTTCTACTTCGCCATACTCGCTAATATCGACTGCAACTTGCTATATCGTTGAAGGACTGCCATCTTTTCATCGAATATTATTCATCGTAATATCTCAACCTCGTCAAAATGCTACATATATATATATAGTTTTCTGTTAAAATAAAAAAATTCTTTAGATAATGACACTCAAGTTTGCGCTATGAACAGATGTATTGGGATATGACAATGATAGAATAGTGGTCGTGGAGTAGTAATCAATTGCAAGCTCGAAATCAGGCTTGTTTACAAGGAAATTCGGAACACTATTCGATTCTTCGATATCTGAATATGAATACTACAAATGGGAAAGAAAATTATTTCCTGAATGGGTCAGTTAGTTTTGCGTTTTTGAACGGGGGAAAAGTATTTTAGAAAAACACTGTTAATAACTTTTTACAGGTAAAGAAAATATGGTATAACCTATTGACGAAAATTAAAACATTTTTTTAAATACTTCACACCAGAATTATGATTTGTCTTATTTTAATTGAATTTTTTTTATGTTTTTCGCGGATGCTAATTTGCTTCGCAAGTCACTTACTTTTATCCTGGAAGTTCAGTTGCTACGCAACTAGGTATTTCAATCTGCTAACTACATTGTTCCATTGTACCATAGCTACCCAGAGTACGCGTTAAATTTGTTAGCGCACATCAGAACTATTTTCCTCTCGTGCGACCGGTGGACAAAATAGAAGTGCGCTGCAGGCGCACACTAAGCAAACTTTGTTCGCGTACATCTGCGCCACTTACCTATCCTACGGCGAGTTGTCAAAGCAAATGTTTGTAGGAAATAGAATTGCTACTAATAACTTTTCAGTTCCATAATCCATTTCTGACTTTACAACTGCGCATGATTTAGTTTACCTGTTGATGACTGGATTAATATTCAACAATTTCGCTTTGTGATTTTTCTTGGTGTGATTTTTTTTTAATTTTCCGCCATGCAATTGTACAGTCGTGGAAAAAAAAAACGGAACACCCCCCACTAACTCTGCAACAAATTATAGTAGAAGGACGTGACTGGTACCAAACGATTGGAAATAAAATCTACTTTTAAGTGATGTATCTAAAATTTGCTTAAGGGGCCATCTACATATTAAAACCAGCCTAAACTTTAATTTTTTCAATGGCAACACCCACTTTTGACATGATATTTTAAATCTTCGGTTCAAACTATGCGTAGATACAAAATTTTAAGTCATTTGAATGATAAGTTTTTGAGTTATAAACATTCAAATTTTAGAGCTTCTAATGTTAAATTACATTTTCATATTTTTATTAATATCTCCTGAAATTATAATCCTAATGTGCTAACGTTTTGTTTGGTTATAAAACTCAAAAACCCAAACATAACTACGTCAAATTTGTAATTTTTAAAATTTTATAATATGAATTATGAATTATGAAATTAATATTCGAAAAAATTATGAATTGCAACCTACAATTTTTTTGATGGATTTATATTTATTATGTCCTGCTTTATGTGTATTCAAAATTTCAATTTTTTTTTCCAAGTAGTTTTCAAATTATGCTTAAAAAACGACAAAATGCTGCTTTAAGGGGCCGTCTATGATGTGCATTAAAGCATAGTTTGAACAGGGATGGGAGCGCTCCGACTCGAAATCCCGATTGACACCACTAAATTTTAATAGTATTTGTTACCTTATACAAGGACAAAATTTCTGAAATTCTATACGTTGGAGAATACTATTAAAATTTAGTGGTAAGAATCGATATTCGGGTCGGAGAGCTCTCATTCCTCTTTGAGAAAATATTATACTCATAGGCTGGGATTATAGTGACTTGATAAACTTAGAGATTAAGTCTGTCTTACACTATAAACAATGCGTAAACCGTATTTCAATGCTTCGTGATCTTACGTTAAACAACTCTGACAACGACCTGTGATTGTAGTAAGATATAAGATAGCGAGGCACCAGAACCCCAGCCTTTATTAGTATATATATATATATATATATATATTTCTTTTACTTTTTCAATGTCTGCTTTAAAATTTTTCATTAAAATTACGTAAAACGTATTTGCATGAGATATATGTTTTCATTTATGGAAAATAGTTTCGCTTTTATTTTTAAATTAATAAAGCTCATTTTTGAAAAATATGATCAGTTCTACCTTAGAAAAAACTTAATCATTTTTGTTACCTTTAAATGGATTTATAGCTTCTTTTCCAGTCTAATAAAGCTATATTGTTTTTTCTGCAGTATATATGTTTGAAGTGAAGTTTATTATAAATGCATATGTGTAGAGTATTTGCTGAAACAAAATGGCCCCACAATTAACTGAAGCAACGAAAGGCCAAATGATTGGCATGTGGCAAGCTGGAAGAAGTTTTCGTTATATAGCTGGGCATTTTCAAGTGTCTCTTCAAACTGTTTCAACGTGGATTAATAGGTAAGGTTTATATTGGTAGTTTATTGCGAAGAAAAAATTACAATATTTCTTCTATAACTTTCGTATTTAAATCTATTCGATTAAACAGGCTAATTGAAAAAAAATTACAAGTTATTTTTATGGTTTTCTGATAGGCAAGATTATTTCCCAATCGCTAGCAGTGTACAAAAAAATCTAATAATAATAATAATAATAATAATAAATAATAAATGTCATATGGCAAGTTTTCTTGCCAGGAGGCATTAATGAGTTAATTGTAAAATTTCAAATGAACTGCCAGAATAGGTTTAATCATAGAATTATTACCCCTATTCCGAAGGAGAATAACGGATGTAAAGTTATTCAGATGTCTTTATAACATATATTTAATTTTAGGTCTTAAAATAAATCGGAATGTAAATTCTGCGAACATATCTCAAAACAAGACACCCCCCCCCCCCCTCTCGCTACTAAAAAAAAAGCAATGTCTGGATTTATTTTCAGACTAAAAAACAATTTATCTGCGTTTTTTTTTTTGTTATTTTTACTTTGTTTCATTACGCTGCTTTATACTATTTTTTTTCAATTCTAAATTTTGTATCTGTCAATATTATTCACGTTTCTGCCAATAAACTAAAGAAAAGGCGAGTTAAATAGATGCAAAATCTGAGAAAAAACATTATAAAAGCACCTGTAAAATTCCAATAACATTTACATATTCTAAGACTATTTTAATTAAAAATAATCTTATGGTTTTTTAATCCCTTCGTGACCAGAGTCTATTACAGAATTTTTAATAATTTACCACCGGTTTTTCAAACAGAAATTTTCACCTAATTGAATTGTGGAAATGCTAAGATATAATAAGGCAAAGCTTGCAATAAAAAATAACTGGTGGGAAAAATCGAGGATTCTGAGCATCTTATGCGTCACGCATACGTGTCGCTCGTCCCCAAGGGGTTAAAATCGGATAATTCAACACTTGTAAAAATGTCTTACAGCATATAACAATAACCGAAACTTATTAAGTGAGTAAAATGATCATATCGGTAAAACATAATACATTAAAAGGTGACATTCTGCAGCATTTCAACAATCGAGTACCGAACTTCAATTTGGATACAGCCCCTTAAATATGCTCATTATAAAGCAATTAATTTCTCAGAAACTAATCGTAGGAATTTAATGAAATTTGGTATCTAAGCATAGTTTGAACTGCAGATTTCAAATATGTTGTCAAATTTGTGTCTTGCTATTGAAAAAAACAAAGTTTGGGTGTGTTTTTATATGTATATGGCCCCCTAAGCAAATTTTATATACATCACTTAAAAGTAGACTTTATTTCCAATCGTTTGGTACCAGTCACTTCCTTCTACTATAATTTGTTGCAGAGTTAGGGGGGGGTGTTCAGTTTTTTTTTTCCACGACTGTACTATCAGCCGTAAGAGGGAGCTTTTTTTAAAGATGAGAAATTTCTTCCATTCATCTGCTCAGACTTATTACATAATGGCTTTGTAGCTGCCAAATTTCATTCTTATTTCAAATCAAAGAAACGTATTTTGAACCAGAAAATATATTTAATAAAATGTGTTTTCATTTAATGTGGTACATGGTTAGTTTCATTTAACTAAACAGACTTGGTAAACTTTGAACTATTTTTGTTTATTTAACTATTTTATAAATCTTTTTGACAAATTATGAAATGGTTTTGTAAAGAAAAATGATTTAGTCAAGTAAAAAAACTATTCTTATGGTAAAATTTGAAAAATTTAATTTTTAAAAAATAATTTAAGAAACTTTAAAAATCACACTTCGCCTGCAATTTTGAACATTGTACGACATTTTTTTTTCATACTTTTCTTACAAATGTGCTCTATAAATCAAAACCCTAAATTTCAAAGAAAAAAAAAGTTTGCTCTGAAAATAAATAAAATGTCATGACGTATGTAAAAATACAGTAAAAAGACTTTTTACGTAACATTTTTATTTTTAAATAATAAATTATTTATATTACTGAACAATTTATTATTAATTTTATAAAATGCACCATTTGAATGATCCATTAAAAGTTCCAGTCAACTGAAAAATATATGTTGAAATCTGAGAGGTTTTATCATACTAATATATTGAACAAGAAAGAAAAATCGTGCATCCAGCATAGATTATGAAACACCTTCTAACACATTCCGAATACTGTAACAAAACTTCGCCGTTTAACCCTTTAGCGGGCGGTGGTCACAAAAAAGGCCACCTAATTTTAATTCCAAAACTGACAAACGGCACCAAGAATATTTAATCAAAATTATCCTTTTATAAAGTAAAGAAAAATCAGCAAGTTATTCTTTTCTAGGGAAATCGTTTGTAAAATCTGGTGTCAGTCCATTATTTCATTATTTTACTGGCAGATTTCTTCCGCGCCGGAAAGGGTTAACCCTTTCAGGGGCAAGCACTTGTGTTCCTGTAACGTTGAATTCCCACCGGAATTTAGGAAAGAATTTAGTTCAAAATAAGAATAAGCAATTTTTCAACTTTTTCCCGTCAAAGTTAAAAAAGTAAAATTTAATTAAAAGTTTATGGTTTGAATCGGATTAAAATTAGGTGGTATATAATATATACCACCGCCCCTCAAAGGGTTAATAAAGTGAAAGATTCTGTCTAAGTAAACAATTTGGAAAACCTAATTTCAGCAATTACCATCTGTAGGCATTAATATTCGAATTTTCTGTGCTTTCCTGTATATGATTTCTATGTATAAATCATAGTATACTAAAATTTAATTCAGTTATAAAACGTATAACACATTTGAAAATTCCTTTTCAGTAATTTCCGTCAATAAGCGGGAATGCATCCGAATACTTTTGTGCAGTCCCGTATATGATCAATAGAATTTATACACAAAAAGCAATGTGTAAAAAAATTGTTAAATTTAAGAACACATACCAAACTTCCAGCAATTATTGCTCATAGACAGCTAGCTCTCTATGAACCGGATACTTTTCTGTGTCCCTGTAAATGAACGATATGCGAACACGATATTATATAGTAAGTATGTGGAAGAGCACTTCAGTGATGTACATCAATTCAATATGTTTGAAATACAGCAACATCATTAAAATACAGTGCAAATAAAAAAAATAACACCACTATTTTCTAGCAACAAATCTTTTTCATATATTTGTAATTCAAATGTTATGAAAACGTCCCATGAAAATTTTTGTTTTAAAATAATGGTATTAAAATGTTTTGGTGCAATTTTTTTCATTATTACTTGCGGCAAACGTTCAACCAGAATTGCAGTCAATTAATTCTTAAACATTAAAATTTAGGTAACTTATTTAAAAAATTTTCATGAAAGATTTCTATATATTTTTCTTATAATTATTTCAATATTTTTTGTTAATTTTAACGGTTACTAGCTCTCTGACTGTCCAGCAAAAGGTCAAAACTGCAATGCTGTCTTTTCAGTATTTTATTTTACATGCTAAAAAATGATGATTATTCAAACATAATATGAAAAACTTAATTATATATACCGGGTGGTTATAATATAAGTATCTCTATTTGGAGCTGTCTGTAGCTTGAAGGAATTTCCCGAATGAAACCAAAACTGGTGCACTTACTATTCGAGAAGGGGGAAGAAGAATGGAACAATAAAAATAATAATTGCAATAATCACCGACAGATGGCGCTATTGAGTGTGAAATGTAATGTGTAATACAAGAAAAAAGAATTAAGACGTAAATCAGTATGGCATGCCTAATTTATTGGAAAATGTCACAGTGAATGTGATTACGCTTTCGCATGGCGGTGCCGATCATGTTCAGGTCCCTCATGGCCCTTTGCTGGAGGACACAATCAAGGCCGTGCACAACGCGCTCAAAACTGCAGAATGTAACGCATCAGGAGTGATGTTTCACACATATTGTGATATGCGGTAAAGGCATTGAGGTTTCCGACACCTCCACTGTACGCAATATTACACATTAAATGTCACAGTCAAAAGCGCCATCTGTCGGCGATTACTGCAATTAATTTTTTTATTGTTCCATTCTTCTTCTCCCTTCTCGAATAATAAGTGAACCGATTTTGGTTTCATTCCGGTTATTCCTTCAAGCTACAGACAGCTCCAAATAGAAATACTTATATATATTATAACCACCCTGCATATAAATGTAATGCTTGCGAGTATTAATAATTACTCAATGCATTAGAACAGCATTATATTGGTAGAATTATATTAACCCCTTAATCGTCGCGCCCTTTAAGTGTAGGCTACTTTTTAAAAATTCAGATTGCTTGATTACCACCAATTTTTTAAAGTAGAAATGTTCGTCTTATTTAATAGACCGATAAAATAATGCAAGAATAAAGCCAATAATACTATTTAAAAAAAATTGGTGGGAATCAAACAATCTGAATAAAACAGGCGTAACCTACGCTGCCCGTGAATATCTCGGGCACGACGATTAAGGGGTTAATTTAATTAAAGCTTGTATTGCAGTGAAACCTGGGGTTTAGTGAAAGTATTAACACTTTGGCGTGTCAGTGAAAGGGCTAGGCGGCTATAATATCTTGCGAAAAATATTAATCTTCCAACACGAATCTTTATTTGATTTTATTATGGTTTTTCAACGTTTTACTTTAATAGTTTTCATTAGTCATTTGGATTTTTTTTTTTAAAGGATATATATTTATAATTAAAGTTGCGCTTTCAAAAGGCTGTAAAAAAGGAATCACTAGTCAGAATGACCTGGTATTTCATCTCAGTATACGTGAAGCAATGGAAATTTGTTTTCCGACAGAAAAAAAGTTCAAATGTTGACTGGTAGATGGCGCTATACTCGTCATAAGATGCTAATTAAAAGACGTGACATGCTGTTGTGGCACTCTTTGTCAAATATCGGGCAAGAGATGCTTCTTAAATCCTTTAATGTCCGAAATTTCTGGAATGCAATTGCCGCACAGCTACCGTTTTTGTGAAAAAGCTTCACTATCAGAGACCGATCCTTCAATGATAGAGTCATGACTACCTTCTCAAACGCAGAATAACAGGAAATGCATGTTTTCGACCTTTTTATCACAAGTGTAATGTGCGTTACGTATGTCACATCTTCTAATTAGCATCTTATAACGAGTACAGCGCCATCTATTGGTCCACTTTTGAACTTTTTTTTCTTTCGCAAAACCATTTCCCATTGCTTCACGTACACTCACCAGGAAATCACGCCGTTAGTATAATAATGAAAAAAAAATCTAAATAAGCAGCAATTGAAAGAGCATAGTGAAATGTGTTTTGTGATGCATAAATCATTTGTACTCGTCTCCCCGTTATCGGGATATAAAGTCTTAAAATTTGGTAATTTATTGATTTAATAGGATGGAAGGAGGAGTCGATAGGATGGAGGGAGGAGTTGATAGGATGGAAGGAGGAGTCAGTACGTTTTCAATGTAACAACATCATCAAACTCCAGTCACTTGTTCATTTCCAATTCAATGCGCCGCAATACTCTGACATGATTCGGTATGCTTAGTACAAGTCTGGGTAAGTGCAAACTGGGCTACAGCGCCATCTATTGGTCGAGTACACTTAAATACACTTGCAATTTTGTTTTTCGCAGGTGGTGTCCAATTGTAATCATTGCACTAGAATTAAGTTCATGAAATGTTCTGGAAGCCACTATTTTCTATACTTCAATCATTTTTTGGTTTAGTACCATATTTGGCAATAGCATTTTCTTTGCGAGCTTCTTTCATTTTTATATTGCTATATAATGTAAATATGTTTTGTATTTTATATGAATCTGATAGTTAAAATTTCTGAATCAGAACCACGCCTTTACTCCCTAAATGAAACAAATAAATTAGCAAACATTAATACTTTATATCTCGATAACGAGGAGACGAGGGCAGATTTATGTGTTAAAAAACACATTTCACTATGTTCTTTCGATTTCTGCTTACTTAGATAGGGCAGATTTATGCGTTAAAAAATGCATTTCACTATGTTCTTTCGATTTCTGCTTACTTAGATTTTTTTTTTCATTATTACACTATGGCGTGGTTTCTTGGTCAGATGAAATATCAGGTCATTCTGACCAATTGTTCTTTTTTTACAGCCTTTTGAAAGTGCAACTTTATTTATAATCACCCTGTATATTTAAAAAAAAAAAAATCTAAATTTTGCACTTACACCTTTTTAAGACCCTATGAATTAATTTATTAGTTGAATTCAATCAGTATAATAGAAGAAATTTAAATTCTTAAACTTATTATGGTTTCATTTCATACCGACAGATGGAAGAAGCTGGATGGATTAAAGCTGTTCTCAAATCCAAACAGGTTAATTTCTGACACATTTTTTAATTCATTTTTGTTCGCAAATGCTTGTAATTGGCAGGTGTTCTTATTCAAAAACTGTGTAATCGAAACATGTTTTCCCTTTTTTGGTAAAGACAGAAGATCTTGCAGAAAAGACTGTCAAAGTCGCCGTTTTGAATCAAATTCTCAACGCGGCAGCCAAGAAAGTGCGAAAAACCTGTCGTCACGCGAACAGAATTCCGTATAACTCTATAAGTAATCTATTTATCAAAAAATGGAAAATTCCTTTCGATTCCAAATAGTTTCCACAGTCAGGACCGCCAATTTTGTGCCTTTGCGTTTAAAAAATAGCTTGAAATTGTTGTCTGAAAGATTCGCCTTGTTAAGCAGGTCATTCGAGAACCATTTTCCCGGGGAAAAGTCGCGTATACACATGGTATGAATAATTTTTGTTTTGTCCCCAATAAATACAAATAATAATTATCACCTTATTCAGCCGGCGACAATTGGTACAAATTTTGCGACAAAATTAGTTGAAAATTACATTATGAAAAATATTGGTGAGAAATGAGAATTGTAAAAGCCGTATGACACTAGGTTTGTCATGCCCGGGATTGCACCCGGTTTAATCCGTATTACACACTTTCTCTCAAGATTAACTAGCCCTTCAATGACAAACTCCCTCCCTATGGGGAGGGATCATTCCATTTTTCTAGCAGGTGGGGAAAGGTAGGGAGTGATTGCGGTGTGCGGTACTGAGGGAATGAATGTAGTACACTGTTTTTGGTTCGTGTTCATATTTTGATTTTATAACCAAAAGGGCTTTTTTAGGGCCAACGTCGAACTATTTTGATGACAATGAATTTGGCTAACGATTATATGAATAAAATATTGACCTCAGAAAATGTATTTGCTTACAAAATAAAATAACAATTCGAAAGCTCGAAAATAAAGTTGGCCGATTATTAATTTATCTACTTTTTTTTTTGGAGGGGGGGGGGGGGGGGGGGGGTACAAATGACACAATTTTAAGATAGTTTAAAGTTAAAGAATTATGAAATCGAATACGAAAATATTTCTGTAATATGGCTTTAGATACGTTACTTACTTTTATTTTTCTCCAATTTTAAGATAGTTTAAAGTTAAAGAATTACGAAAAAATTTTAGTAATCTGCTTTAGTATCTAAAGCAGATTACTAAAAAATTTTCGTAATTCTTTAACTCCGAGTTACTTAGTTTTATTTTTCGCCAAAAAAGCAAAACTTAGCTAAATCCTGCTCCAACTGCATTTCTGTAGTTATATAATTTTAGCAAGGACAAGGAGACTCTATCACTGCAGCTAAACAAGATAAAATTAGTGAGATTTGAATTTTAAAAATCCAATTTTTTAAAAAAAAATGATTTTTCTTATTTTATTTAATAACTAAATAATAAATAAAACATAAAATATATATATATATCTTCAATGTTCCGCTAATGTATTTTAATTTGAAATTGATAGATGGAGCAACCATTTCAATTGACTCTCTAACTTTCCCCACCTGCTAAAAAAATGGAATGATCCCTCCTCATAGCGAGGGAGATTGTCATTGAAGGGCTAGTTCAAGATTATGAGACGTAACATGAGTTCCCAGATCTTTTGAATGAAATCGGCATTTGAAAAATTAGTCTTTATTCTATACAAATATGCTGAATTACTAATAGTGGTGTGAGCAGTTTTAAATAACTTCTTTTAAATGTTATATAAAGTTTTTCTTGCAAAGGATAATCGTAAAGCCGGAAATTAAAATAAATATGGAACAGTGAGTATATATAGAGAACATAGAGGTATGCAAAAGTTATTACTTAAATACTCTTGAAGTAGATAGATTTTACCCCTCTCTCCTTACATTTAAACATTACTTTATAACTTACCAATGATAAGTGTTGTAGCAAAAGTTACTTATTTTAATTAGATTTATGGAATGCTAAGAAAATATCAGCTGCTATAATATTAACGTTACTACAATTTGATATATACAATTTAGTCTTCATTATTCGCTCGTAGTATGTAACGTTTTTTTGCGTCTGTATAAGGAAGATCAAATCGTTCAAAACTCGTAGCGAACCTCTTTATTTTCTTTAAGTACGTTCTGCTTATGGCACAATGCATATTTGCCAATATTCCGGGTTCTTTTTTTTTAATAATAAAATAAATAAATCAAAATAAAATAAGTTAAATGCAGTTAGTTACTTAAGGGCCTGTATGTAATTACTATTAAAATGTTTGTGAACTCCAAAAGATTAGGTTCGTCTGAAAAAAATCGTTTAAAAATATAAAATCCTACAAATCCGAGACGACTCCTTCTAGGTGAATCGAACTGTCGACTCCTTGCTACTGAACTAACTCGACTTCAATTGAGTGTTGTGTTTTTCATGACTCAAGTTTATTTTGCTTCTTAAGGCTCTCTTCAGTAAATTTTTCTTTGGGATTTCTGTCCTCAACCAGCTTTTTCATTCCCCCTTTCTAAACACGCCCATCTCTTTCTTCGGCTGTCAACGCAGTAAGGGGTAGAAACAGGGGTACTACAATCCAGGAAGGGCTGTAAATAGCGTGTGGTCAGGGGTCAGGGTCATTCCCATCTCGTAGGGGATAGATTTACCGGTCCAACGCATAAAATGCTTATCCCAAAACCAATTCCACTGTTGGTCATTTAGAACTTTGTTGTTTTGCTATAATTGTTTTATAAAACAATTTCCAATAAATCTTTTATTTTTGATTATGTATTTCTTTTATTATCATAAATATGAAATATGTAAGACGAAAAAAATTACACAGGAATGATTTACCGTACATACTCCTGTATAGGTCGACCCCCAATTCTTACATAAAATTTTCAAAAAAAAAAAAATCATTTTGGTGTATAAGTCGAACTACATATTTGGTAGTATGCTGAAAAATGATTTGTAATCGAGGATAAAAAAAATATTAATAAATTTTCATTAAATTAGTAAACATTTTTTACGTTTCTAATCAGATTTTTTTTTTAAATTCAATGTTTTAAAACTGAAGAAGCTTAAACTATTTTGAATTCTATTCACATCAATTTAATGATACTTGAAAAGAAAAAAATCTTTGAAAAATCTATTCAAGCCTTATTTACAAAGGTAAACAACTTCTTAGAACTGCTAAAATATACATCTTTGTATTGTAGGACTTTTAGGAGAGAAATCTAGAAGTATTTTCAAGTTGAACTCTTTTTAAAAGGGGGTTAAAATGCTGAAAGGAATGCCCCTGTATTGAAGGGAATTTTATCCCAAGAGAAAATGGGTGTAAAACAATTGTTGAGTTATTTTTTTTTTATCAATCACAGGGAAATGACCATTGTCCGCTTTTTGCTTTCTTTCTAACCTAGGCCAGGTGACTCTAGTATTTCACACTTCTTCCGGAGTGTGACATTTTTTTTTGTTTACTAACTCGTATATAAGTCGACTCCCCTTTTCAACTCCCAAATTTTGTCTAAAATTCTTCGAATTCTACATGAGTATATACGGTATGTATAGAGCCTAAAATATATTTTATTTCCGTGTAACTAAATACACTATTTCAAATTTATACTGCAGCATCAAGCGACTGTAATACCAAGAAAATTGTCACTGAATATACTATAAGCATAACATAGATTTTTACATCGATGGGGCAAAGAATAACAATAGTCATGTCATAATTACGAAAGTATAAGTTAGAATATAACATATAGCTACAGTAACTTATAAATATAATAAATTGTATTAAAATATTGTAAAATATTTATAATTAAAAACATATTATAAATAATTTATAACCTGATAACCTCTTTATTCAAAACATATTTTTTACTATGCTTCTGTATTTTTTATATTTATTTTAAACGATATTTAATTTAAACGTCAATAAAAATGGCACCAATCTTTAAAGTTTTTAGTTGTTGATATTTTTTGTACTGTACAGTAAATATTAAACCAATTTAAAATCAGTTTTAAATGAAGCCCTCAAAATTAGGAAAAAAAAAAGGTATTAGATATTTTGTCAGTTGATCAAAATGATTTAATCTTCACTATATCAGATTCTGTTTTTATGAAAAATTACAAAGGTGATTAGCAACTGAAAACTACAATACATTTATTGACATAACAGATTAAATATCGTTTAAAAGACATATTTTTTTTTCTCAAAATCCATTAAATCAATCTTATGATCGTTTCCAATTCTACCATCTTGCAATATTAGATTTAATATTTTTATTGATATTATGGAGCATTTTGCATATTTTGGACTGAATTTGTCTTCTAGCGCTCAAAGAGGATTGCGGTCAGATTTAAATTTTTTGCACTTTTTGTACATAACTTGGAATTTTGTTTCCATTGATGCTCAAGCTCTTTGGACAACTTTGATACATGTTGGTACATATATAATATATGTATTTCAAATATTCGCATATCCTTCTTTCAATTGTTTAACATTTGTTGCTTATAATCAAGATGCAAGGCACAGTTTGAATAATGAAAACAGATGTAAAAAATTCTCTCCTGGATAAATTTTTAGAAAAGTTAATGAACATATTTTAACTTTTTTTGTTTATTGATTTTTATTTGCTTCACCTTATTTTAATTTTATACATATGTTTTATACATATGTATAATTTTTCTTATTTAATGCATTTTGCTTGTAATAATTTACTTATTTTATAGTTTTTTTTTCTCTCGTTTATTATTCACGTGTATTAATTTAATGTTACTCAGTTGAAAGTGTTTGGCAATATTATTATTTGGGCTTTTTAAATATAGCGCAATTTTCTCCATTTAATGCTTTTCACATGTAATACTTTAATTATTTTAAAGTTTTCTTGTATTGCATACATTTTTAAACAGACAAAATATTTATAAATAGCAATTACATGTAAGTAAATATGAATATGAGGAAAACTTGAACTTATATGAACAAATCTACTACTTATCACATTTATACATAACTAACAGATCAAATAAAAAACTATCTTAATAATTTAACAGTAAAATATTGCTAATTAGTTGTAGGATAATAATTTAAAACATTTTATGAAATTCTATTGAGTAACAAAAATCTCATAAAGCAAAACTATATAATTAACTATTTATTATTATTAATTGTTATTTTTTTTAAAGAAAAAAAAAAAAAAATTTTTTTAAATATTAATTTTTTTTAACATTTCAAAAAAAAAAACTTTCTCACAAATCAAACAAAAAACTTATGTTTATTTTAACTTTTCAAAAAAAAAAAAAAAAAAAAAAAACCAAAATCCGGGTTTTTGCTATAACTCTGCCAGTAGACGATTAAATTTTGAAATAAGATTTTGGCTTTTTAAAAATATTTAGTTTAAGAAAAAAGTTTTTGAAAGTACGGGGTGGGTGTAAATTTCTTTATAGTGAAAATGAGGAGGTCAGGGTAAAAAAGTGCCAAGACACAGGTTTTGGTGAAACAAATCTAACACTGTAATCTGTTGCCTAAGTAATGCCATATTGTTACTCAGAATATCTCAAATGTTACTAAGACATTGGCGAAAAAACTTTTTGTTTTATATCTTGATTTGAGTATTTCATCAAATTTTCAAATTGAAATATCTCAGAAGTTCACAAGTGTGGCTTGGCACCCTCTTGCCTTGATCCCCTCAAATAAATTTCGAAAGTGTTACATAGGTAATCATGCTTTTAAATTTCATCATAATTTAATATATAATTTTGCGATCTGTGAGGAGAAGCCGGTTGAACGAAATCCAGGAAAGAGCAAGAGTTTAAAATTGGTGTGTCTGTGGGAAAAAAACAAACAAAAAAACACCGTATTAAAAGTACCATGTCATACATTATTAAATAGCCCGTAGCAGAGTCCTGCATCGGGTCTGGTAAATAGATTTTACGACCCGTGGTTCGGGTCGAATTAACGCTAATTTGTGTCGTTTCTGATCGGTTTGGGGTTGACTTTAAATGTTTTGGGTTCAAGTCTAGTTTCCCAAATGAAAAATAGCCCCACCACTGGCTGAGAGGTTCTGCTCTCGAAGCTGGTTGACGGGAGGTGTTGGGTTCGATCCCAATCGCGCCCGTCGGCATAATCGTTCGGAATTTTCGTGGTTTTCTTCGAGCCGTGGATTTATCCATGCGTAAATACGGGTTAGGTTCCCATAAAAAGACCCCCACGAAGGGCACTCCTCCCGCGCCTATATCCCAAGTGTAGATAATTGGCCGTCAATAATCAACCCAACCCAACCCAAATGAAAAATACTAAGTAGAATATTAATGAGTGTATATATGTCTATTTTTATACAAATAGGATGATATTGATATTAGAGGCATAACTTCAGACTACTTTTCCATTACTGTATTCCAATGTGTATTAATTTTCTTTCACTTCCGGCTCGGATCGGATAAGTTTCGGGTCAAATTGTGTTGAGTTTTGGGTTGATGATTTTTTTTTGGTTGGGTTGGGGTTGACTTGCAGAGGTCAGATGTCAGGCACAACCCTACTCGCGGTGTACTCTAGCCTGTAACTCATAATTGTATTTTTTCTTTTCTCATAAAAAAATATTCTTGTTATAAATTTTCATTATTTTATTATTCAGGAATATTAATACAAAGAAAAATAAATTGAATGCATTTAAAATAAAATTTAATCTAATCTAACAAAGCATACCTTTTATTCTACACGTGAAATACCACTGCTTCTATCGATTGATGATATCTTTTTCTTCTAAACATTTCAATGTTGCTTTTTATCTATAAATATGAAATAAACCTGTGCTGAGAAATCACACATTATCTTTTTTGTACTATTTATTTTTTTACAATCATGTTGAGCATCATATAATACGTTATTTCATTTTTGTAGCAACACAAATTAGATAAAAACCTTTTATTTAATTTATGAAAACAACGCTGATTTAATTTTTAATTACAGCAATTTTTAATTAAAAAAAACATGTTTTAACGAAATGTGAGTGTACTATGCCAGAAACCGCTTCAAAAACCTTTCGAATGATATCCCATCGTAAATTGCGTATAACTGCAATTTGTGTATAACTAAATATGCTATTTCAAATTTATGCTGCAGCATCAAGCGACAGTATACCAAGAAAATTGACACTGAATATATAACCAACATAGATTTTTACATCAATGTGGCAGAGAATTATAATAATCATGTCATAATTGGGAAGTATAAATTATAATATAACATATAAATATAATAAATTATAATTTATATTAAATTATTGTAAAATATTTATAATTATAAATATATTATAAATAATTTATAATCTGATAAACCCTTTATTCAAACATATTTTTTACTATGCAAGATACCTTCTCTCTGTACTTTTATCTTTATTTTAAAAATATATTTAATTTATTACGTCAATTAAAATGTTGCCGATCTTTAAAGTTTTCAGTTGAGATTTTTTATACTTTTTAATAAAGAAGGGAATCCTATACAATAAAGATTAAACTTATATATGAATCAGTTTGAAATAAAGAACTCGCGAAAAAAGAATATATATATAATCATACTTGTATATATATATATATATATATATTGGTATCGGGATTTCAGTGTATGTGGTCAGTTTCTTATGTTTCAATGGTTAAATTTTACTTAAAGTTTTATATATATATATATATATATATATATATATAATCATACTTGTACATATATATATATATTTCTCTTAGTTTGTCAAAATAATTTGATCTTCTCTATATCAGACTCTGTTCTGTATTAACAATTACAAGCATACTGAAAGCCCATGTGTTTCCAATATCTCACCCTTCTCCCGACCTGTGTGATGTCAAAGGTCAACTGTGGTCCTCCTCCTGCCTTGATTTATTGCTTAGTGGGGGGATGAAATTTTCAACAATTTCAGCTTATTTGTCGATTATCTAGAGTTTAAACAAACTTAAACGATTTTTTTTTAATTTATATGAATAGATGAGACCATGCACTTTATTTCAGTGTTTTCCAGTTTTTAAAACTCCAAATAGTTTTGGAGTTATTTCGTGTTATTCACATCTCGCTGACTTCTTAAGACTTTAGCACTAAATTAAAAAAAATATATATATAATTTAGAAATATTTTGTCCACACAGAAAATAAGAGACATCCTTTAAGAAGAGAATACTAAAAAAATAAGTCAAAAATATTAATTTCCTAATGAGATTTTCGACAAATACGAATGGAATCCGCGACCATTGGTTTAACATGGCAGGGGAAAATTTCAAATCTTACTGATGCAGAGCCTTAAGAGTCGAACTTTAATTTTAACTCAGAGTGGGACTCTCTCGGAGGAGTCAAACTTTCGATTCAGTCGTCAAATGTGTGGAAAGGAAGGACTTGAAGAGTCGAGAGTCGGGAGTTGAACACAAAGAACTTGAACTTGAACTTGTGATAGGTTCAATGGGCTTCCAAGTTGCGAAGCAACTGCACACCCTGGCTTTGAGTAGGTGTATATCAAATCCTGAGAGAGCCATATGAAATGTCTAGCCGTAGTCGAATTGACTACATAAAATAGGATAGTGTTAAGTATATCTATAAAGTTCCAATCGAAATCCAACACAAAGTTGGATTTCGACTTTTTTATATATTTCGTCTCCTCGACTCAGTATCCGGGTGTTATTAGGAGGATGATTGTATGAAATAAAGGGGAGGGACAAGTGAGTGAGGTGTTTCCTAAATGATTAATTGGTTTGCGTTATGCTGGACACCGGATAGGCGATAAAGCAGGTGTTATCTGTGAATTTTTCTATAAATAAGAAAGTAGGATTGAATAGTGAAATGTTTTCAAGTTATATTGCTTCAAGTAATATAAAAAAAAATTAGAAGAATAAATGAAATTTTACTTTAGTAAGAGGTTATTATAAATATGCTTTCTTACAGAATTTATTTTATAATCGATGTATTGTACATGAAAATGGATATCCTTTATTTGATTTGCGTGTATATAGTTATTGTAATTAACTTTGGTAAATAGAATTATTCGCAGATAACTTTAAAAAAGGATATACAAAATTTTTAAAAAGTTCAATCCATCGATTTTTTTAATGTTTCATATTTGAAACCATATACGGAGGTTATTTTCAGAATTCAACTTATTGTCCTTTTCCTCATTCAGGTGGGTTGGAAAGGGGCGGGATTAAAATGTAACTCAAGATCTATGACGGTTTTACAAATGAAATTTTGATGGATGTGAAAGGATGTGAATCACAGAATGTGAATCACACCTTGAAAGGATGTGAATCACAGAACATAGAAACCAGATATGAAAAATTTTCTTTGAAAATTACGCGTTATTTCCCCTCAGTGTGCGTGTGCTTGATTAGAAGAGGGAAGGGCGAAGTGGGAGGGGAGCGCAAAAATGTATCTTTGGATCTCTCGCGTATTTCGTGATAAAATTTTCCAAGATGCTCAGTGTCACAATGTAAAAATAAGATAGGGATGTTTTTTTTCAAACTGGGGCCTTTTCCCTCCCACTAGCGAGGGCGGTCGCAAAATTAAAATCTATCATGGTAGTAGAAATTAAATTTTGAAAGAGGGTGGATCACATAAAGTAAACATCTGATGCTAAGAATTTTTTCTATCGTCATTCCCAACTTACCGAAAGTGAGCGGAAACAAAAATGGTAAATCGTAGTTTTCGCAAAGAAATTTGGCGACATACTATCGGAATATAAAGGTAGGAATAAAAACGTATCTCCCTATCTATCACGGTTTTAGAGATTAAATTTGGGAAGCAGGTAAAATGCAAAATATAAACAACAAATACGAATAATTTTTCGTAAGGGGGCAACTCTTATTATTATCTTTTTAATTATTCACAGTTCTTTACCCTACATTTTTATACATTCACTAAATTATTTTCATTCATAAATTCAGATAATTTATTTATCAGATTAAACAGCGTTTTTTATTACTTTCTTCTATCTATAATAGAAGAAAGTATTGTAATCGAAATTTTTTTCGACTTCCGGTTTTCGACAGATTTATACGTTTTAGGGGTCAGAGATTCCAAAAAACATGTTTTTACAAAATGTCTGCCTGTCCGTCCTCATTGTATCATCGTAAAGTGTATGAAATTATGCTTCAAATTGAACCAATTTTTTTTTCTATGTTTTTGGCTATGGCCAGCAGGTCCTACTTGAATTTGGGGATATTTTGACGAATGGGGCCGCTGCGATCGCGATTTTTATTCGATTTTCACTATTGTATCATCGAAAAGTGTATGAAGTTATGCAGATAATTGAACCAAATTTTTTTTCTATGTTTTTAACCATAGCCTGCATGTCCCAGTTGAATTTGGGGATATTTCGACGAAAGGGGGCGCTGCGATAGCGATTTGTGTTCGATATTCACTATTGTATCATCGAAAAGTCAATGAAGTTATGCCAATAATTGAACTAAATTTTTTTGTATGTTTTTGATTATAGCCTGCAGGTCCAAGTTGAATTAGGAGACATTTCAACAAGATGTGGCGCTGCGATCGCGATTTTTGTTCGATTTTCACTACTGTATCATCGAAAAGTGTATGATGTTATGCAGATAATTAAACCAAATTCTTATTCTATGTTTTTGGCTATGACCAGCAGGCTTTACTTGAATTTGGGAATATTCCGCCAGAAGGGGCCGCTGTGATAGCCATTTAAAGATTTTAAATTCAAAAAGATGTACAAAAAATTTTAAATCCTAAAACTTTTTTTCGTTAAATGTTTGGCCTTGATCCGGAGCAATTTTTGTTTTGCCTCTATCTTAAAAAATGGCTGAGATATAGCGGTTTGAAATTTTAGGGTGGCTGACATTTTCAAACAAGACAGCAGAATTCATCCACAAACAGATTTAATTTATGAGTTTTAGTTAACAAAGTTTCGGCAAATTTTCTTTCATTGTTGTAACCATTGTTCCTATTCTTATATGCTTAACAGTATATATTTATATTCGCCAACATCAAATTCTCGCCAAGCTTGGCGACAGTTGGCGAAATATCTGTAAATTTGACGACAAATATAGGTTGCCATAAATGAAGCCAACTTTTGGCTGTAGAGGAATAATTTGGCGATATTCTCATTCAAATTCAATGTTGATGAGAACTGGGAATGAATCTTCTTTAATTGGGTTCCACGCATTTTAGCTTCGTATTATCCATTAAAATTCGCTAAAATCGTAAAAACAAGGAATAGTGAGGATATCTGTTCCTGTCGTTACAAGCCAGAAGGACGTTTCGTAGTTTAGTATACACCAGTTGATCGCATCCCGGTAACCCGACGATTCGCAAGCAGCTGACGTACAACAGACTGACGAAAAATATTGATTTTATTGGCGATGTGATAGCGAATTTTGAAGTATTAACATCTATGAGATAGAAGAAAGTTTTGAAATTGGCACATCCGATTAGTTTTTCTATAAAAGCAATGCATCTTAAAATAAAGTAAATTAAAATAAAATTAAAAGACAGCAACCACTTGATGTTTAAATCTAATTTTCAAGTCACGGAAATGACAACAAAGTGAGCACAAGAAAACAATCGACAAAAATGAAATACATATTACATTTATTGAAAATAAAATATATTATTAGAATTTTTATTGCTGCACTGAGAATATTTGAAATTTTATCGAAAGTGGTAGAACAAATTCCTCTCGCAAACGTGTCAGAAAAATTCAGAATGACATATCAGAGGATTTTATCTTTTTCTTTCTTTCTTTTAGAACACATTTTACTTCAGTTTATGGAATGTCACAAAATTTCTTCCTATCGACCTTTATTTGCAAATCACTGTTTTAGAAGCAAATGATCTATGAGTTGTAATTGTGTTAAAATTAATCTAGTCACATTATCTTTATTGGGTTTATTTATGCTAAATGTGAGAAAAGCTGTTACTGATTATAAAGTATATATTTGCTAGCTTTTATTAATTGCAATAAATATTGCTCTATCATAAATGTCAATTTGAATTTCTTTCCAACCAACCAGCCAACTGTACTTCATCAGGTGAGTCGAGATGTCGATTCCTCAAGCAAGGGATACGACTCAGACTCGACACCTCAAAATGAGTCGAAATGCCCATCCCCACCGTACGAGCATAGGTTCGTTATGCCCAGCACGATTGCTCCCGGTTAATTCTGTAATACGTACAATCTCTCAAGTTCATGAGAGGTAACATGAGTTTATGAGTCTGTGTTGGAAAATAGTATCAACAGAAAATTGGTCTTTTTTGTATATAAATATCCTGAAGTACTAAAAGTAGTGTGAATAGTTTTAAATAACTTCTTTTAAATGTTATACAAAGTTTTTCTTGCAAAAATTTCTGCGATAATCCTATAGCCGGAAATTAAAATAAATATGAAACAATGAGTATATATAGAGAACATAGAGGTATGCAAAACCTATTGCTTAAATACTCTTGAAGTAGATAAATTTTATCCCTCTCCCTTTACATTTAAACATTACTTTATAACTCACCAATGATAAGTGTTGTAGCAAAAGTTACTTCTTTTAATTAGATTTATCGAATGCTAAGAAAATATCAGCTGTTATAATATTTGGAATTAAAAAAACTATATATCTATATATAATATACATTTTATTAAAATACACATTTTATTGTTAATATTGTTAAGTAATTTATCGTTATGTTTTATTAAACGTTACTACAATTTGATATATACAATTTAGTCTTCATCATTCGCTCGTAGTATATAACGTTTTCTTGCGTCTGTATAAGGAAGATCAAATCGTTCAAAACTCGTAGCGAACCTCTTTATTTTCTTTAAATAGGTTCTGCTTATGGCACAATGCATATTTGCCAATATTCCGGGTTCTTTTTTTTAATAATAAAATAAATAAATAAAAATAAAATAAGTTAAATGCAGTTAGTTACTTGAGGGCCTGTATGTAATTATTATTAAAATGTTTGTGAACTCCAAAAGATTAGGTTCGCCTGAAAACAAAAAAAAAATCGTTTAAAAATACAAAATCCTATAAATCCGAGGTTCGTGTGCAAAAAATAGACCAAAGCGTGTGTATCACTTCCGGGTGTACACTGCCGAAAGCAATTGCGCCCTCAATTCTAAGTTCGCTTGGATAGATTTTCGTTTAATATATAAAATTATACAAAATAATTTTAATAGATTATCATAGACAGGTATACGAGCATTTTAAGCTAAATTCTTAAACATTTATAAGCTTCTGAATGTTGAAGAAAAGAAGATATTGAAAGGAATAATCTTTGCGTAAAAAAAAATTCATTCTTTTAAAACTAAGGCTTGCGGATGGCTATAATAATTGCGAAATGACATGTAAATCAGCTGACATTCATGTATCTTTTTTTCGATAACGACTGAAGTGATTTCAATACTTTTTGTAAAAGTTTTGGCAGGAGCTATACTATAAATTAAATTGATCTTTTGGCAAAAAATAAAAATAAAAAATACATATGTTAATTTTAGAAGAAAAAACAGTTTTTGATTTCAAAATTCCTTAACTACCGTAATTTCGCGCGTATGCGCCGCAGCCAGTTAAGTCTTTTTCAAACCGGAAATTTTTATTGAAAATAAGAAGTCAAATAAGAGCTAAGCAGAAGTAAGTCACATTTTATTTAAAATAAATTCTGGTAGGAAATCGAATTGTCTAAGGTGCGGCGTATACGCGCGAAATTACGGTAATATATATATTTTTTATTTTTTCAGAAACGATCAATTTATAAAGTAATCACTGGGGAAAAAAAAAAAAAAAAAAAAAAAAAAAACAGAAAAAACATTGTTATGCCATTAAGGTTTGATATTTTATGGGGATTTTTAATCTGGACGTTTTATTCAACAAAGTATACTTCTCTAAACTAAAATCTACAGTAAAAGTACTTCTTAAATATAATAAGTAAATTAAATTTTAAAATATGAGCAATTAAGAAGTGTTAATTTGATGAAACAGGACAGCATGTCAGTATTCTATGACATACCCAGGTAGCACAGAAATATCGGCCAATATCAACGGCAATATTGGCCAATATTTTGAAAGTCGCTGAATGTCATACGTCAAATTTACAACATCTGCCGATATTCACAGACATAACTTAAAATTAGTTTTAAAAAGAAAGCATTCAAAAGAGCTTTTTGCATTACTTATGACATAATAATACAGAAATAGTATTCTAAACAATAAAATTTAATAATTTTACCATTTTTAAAAAACTTGACTTTTTAATGCCTTATTTTTAATATTTGGTTACATTGGCCAATGTTGTAAAAAGGATATTACTATTACAACATTCAGGGATATCTATTGACATTCGAAAAAAACAATATCATTTTTCGAATATTTTAAGATATCTGTCGACATTCAGCCTATCTGACGAAGTTTGTAATCTTGACCGAAGTGAACGGAAAGTTCTAAAGGACCGCCCATTTGTGTAGTGTAGTTTTCGTCAATGTGCATTTGATGGAGGCGTTGGGCGTAAAATTTGCACAGAAAGGAAAAGACTATATAAAAATTTTCTGTAGGAATCTATAGTTATTTTTATATATATAAAAAAAGCATGTGAAAATTTGTGTTTTATAAAAAATTAGATTTTTTATACTATCTTTATACTATGTATTTTATACTCATTTTAAAAATGTTTTTCCAAGAAAAAAAAATCAATTTATATAGTTTTTTAATGGATGCTTGTTTATCGTTTTAAAATGCTTTCGGATTTCCGACTTTTATAAGAATTTTATTTTTTATTATTGAAACAATACAAGTTTAGTTTCAAAAGTAGGTCACTGAATTTTTAATTAGGCACTATTAATAATATATATTTTATACAGTTCATCTAAGTAATTATTATTATTATTATTATATAATAAGCTTTTGGGCTAATTTATGTACGTGTTAACTTTCGTGTAGTGCATCAATTTTTGAAAAAATATACACATATTTCTGACTTAAAATTAATAAGAAAATATATATATATAATTTCTCACAAAGCAAAATTCAAAATAATGGGTTTGTTAAAACTTACTTTATAGTTTTATGAAAGGGGGGGGGGGTTACACGATTTTTAACACAGCAAGCTTTAAAATTTGTTATTTCCATTACATTCTTAAGTTTTAATTTTCTTAACTATTTTAAAACAATTTTTTTTTCAAAATTTCCAACAAACTCAGTAATAAAAAGTGATATTTAAATAAATCTTTGATAAAACAGCGTAAAAAAAAATATGTCGATTGCGATGGAAAAATACGAGATAATTAAATGATAGTTTTGTCATTTGTCAGACATTTTTTACTACAGTAACGAAAAAATCTATTCCCACCAGCTTTTGTTAACAGCTTTTTATAACATCTTTTCTCCCTGGGTTTCTATTGAACATGTATTTATATAGTACTTGAGTTTGCTCTTGTCTTGTTGCATAACGAGACTAGACTTTCCTTAAACAGAGATCTCTCGTTTTATAATGAGGGTTTTCTGTTCTGTCCACCACATCTGGGGTGCGCAAAAAGATTTTTCAGTAATGAAGAAATAAGTCATTTAATATCAAAAAATGTTGTTCAGGAATGTTAGAAAAATATATCGCTCAATATCAAATGACGATATTCAGTAATGACAGAAAAAGATATCACTTAATGCCAAAAAATGATATTCAGAGATGTTGGAAAATATTGGCCAACATTCACAGATGTCAAAAACTAATATTCACAAATATTATTTTAGGGGGGGTCATTTAACGTTGGCCAATATCAAATTTTGATATTGGCCGATATTACATTTTGTTATTGGCCAATATCTTTGTGCTACTTGGGTATTTCCTACTACGACTGATGTTGTACATTTAAATTCAAATTGTCATGTCGTTGATTATGGATTTCACTTGCATCGTCTGATGTGGCAGTCTAATAATTCATTTCCCTCCATCCTTCAAAAATATGTTAATTACGCCAAAAACACTTCAACGCAGGGGCCACAATAATTTTTTATGGTTACTTTGAAACTATTGAGCAAAAAGTACAAAATCCGCAGAACGTATCAGACGGACAAAGAAACGCCTAGCTGGTCATTTTATGTGTGGTTCTCAAAAAGAAAAAAAAATCTAACAAGCACTAAGAAGAAGCAACAGCTTATTATAAGTTTGTTATGTGTGCAGTTTCAAAAAGAAGGTTTTGTTGTGAAGCAAGCTGGTGAATATGATGTCTGTCTAATAATTAAAAGTTCTTTGGAAGTTTAAAAATCATCACAATGTGTTGTGGTAGTTGGTGAAGATGATGTCTGTCTAATAATTAAAAGTTCTTTGGAAGTGGAAAAATCATCACAATGTGTTGTGGTAGTTGGTGAAGATGTCGACCTCTAGGTAATAATGGCGTCATCCACGACTACCGAAAGCATATTCTTCTTGAAGACTGGAAGAGGTAAGACAGAAGATCTTTTATATTGTCCAGAAACTCTGAACACATAAGAAACAACATTTTGTTTCTCCATGCGTTCAGTCGTTGCAGTACCACATCCGATAATTTTAGACTGGTAAAAAAAAATTGTCAAGATCCTATTATGCTGCATCAAGTTATGAAGTTTTTCGTGATGAAAATATTTAACATGTGGCATCATTGAAGCAGAACACACAATTTTGATAGCTTTGTATGGGAGAAAGGGCAACGAAAAAACGTGAAATTTATTTAAGATTACGCGTTTTCAAAAATCACTGATTAACAAAATACAGAAAAAACTGATTTTCAATTTAGCGTCTCTGCCCCCCCCCCCCCACACTTTAGCAGCTTCACATGAACACCCTCTCCATGCATACATACAGATTCAACTTTGGAGTAGATTTGTTGAAAACCCTTTGGATTGGGGTTGGAAAAGAAACATAAAACATGGGTTGTTTCTAGTCACCACCCACCAGTAACCCGGTTCTCCAGCACTTCTTTGTATGATATCCTGCAAGTGTACAAAAAGGTACTGGTGTACTTTGGTCTGAATCTGTAGGAAAGCTTGCATCAATTGTTCTAAAATTTGCGTCTGAAAAGGGCAAGCATATACAAACTCTTTGGTGGATTATAACATCACTACTAACTCAGCCTACCAGGAGGTGGATATCGATATCATGAACTTGAACTTGAACTTGTGATAGGTTCAATGGGCTTCCAAGTTGCGAAGCAACTACACACCCTGGCTTTGAGTAGGTGTATATCAAATCCTGAGAGAGCCATATGAAATGTCTAGCCGTAGTCTAATTGACTACATAAAAATAGGATAGTGTTAAGTATATCTATAAAATAATGAAAATTTACTAGTTAAAGTACAAAAGCAAAAATAGTTCATAGTTAAAAAAAAAACAAAAATAATGCCAGACGAGGTAAAGTAAAGATGTCAGGAGAAGTTTAGGAGAAAAGTCAATTTAATTTTATTTAATAAAATAAACATATAATAATATTTTTTTTAATTAAAGAGAAAATAAGAATTATAGCTCGGAAGGACTATTCATCAAGAATAGTGGAGTACCTTGCTTTTTCCGGTTGGATGGACTGCAAGCATCGTAGTCAGGTAGCTCATAGATGAGTTCATTTGGGATGTGATTAATGTCATTGTAGAATTTTTTCGCAAGGTGTTTAATGCGATGTTTGAGTGAAGTCGTTTTCAGATCCTTGAGGATTGTGGAGTTTTTGAGATATCTACAGCCGTTCCTGATGTAGCGGAGCTGTTTGTAATGGGTACTAGAGAGGCTGTTCATACTGGTTTTGCAAGTGAAGCCCCAGATTGGACATGCATATGTGATAACAGAGAGAATGCAAGCATTATATATTAAGAGTTTGTTGTGTATGGAGAGTGAGTGGCTGCGAAAAAGGGGGGCGAGGGTTTTGGAAATCCCGGCGACTTTACCGCGGATATAAAGAATATGCTTTTTAAAGGTAATGCGTTTGTCAATGGTAACCCCCAGGTACTTGGCATCGTCAGACCAGGGAATGGTAGTATTATTGATGGTTAATCTATTAGGTGTGGAAAAGGTTCTAGAGAAGTAAACAGCAGTGGTTTTAGATTCGTTTATTTTAATGCGCATTGATCACACCAATCCATGAAGATGTTTAGGTGGTGTTGTAGATTTTTGTAAAGATTGTATGGGTGATGTGCAGTGCCATAGAGAACAGTGTCGTCCGCATAGAGTGCGAGTGATATGAAGAGTGTGCGTGGAATGTCATTAAAGTATATTATGAATAAAATAGGGCCAATGACTGAACCCTGAAAAATACCACAGAGTATTATATGTAGTAGAGAAAGTGAGTTGTTTACGCGGACGTAGAAGTTACGATCACCAAGGTGAGAGTGTATTAAATGGATAAGTCCAGATGGGAACTTAAGCCGAATTAATCTGTAAATGAGGCCCGCGTGCCAGTCTTTGTCAAAGGCCTTGGCGACATCAAGAAATATGGCAGCAGTAGGCTTCTTCTCATTGAAGTTTTCAGTTAAGAATTCTACAAATCGAAGAAGTTGGTGTTGGGTGGAGTGCTTGGCTCTGAAGCCGAATTGTTCAGGCATAAGAATGCTGTTGTTGTGAAGGAAGTCATTGAGCTGTGATCTAATGACGCGTTCGATGACTTTACTTAGAGAGGAGAGAAGACTGATGGGACGGAAATTAGTTGGATCATTAAGATTGCAGGATCGTTTAGGAATAGGAGAAATGATAGATGTTTTCCAGGCTTTAGGAAAATAACAGTGTTTGAGGATAGAATTAGTGAGCTTCGTAATGTAGAGAATACAGTTGATAGGAAGTTGTTTAAGAGTATAGTTGGAAATTTTATCGTACCCAGGAGATTTTTTATTATTAAGTTTTTGAATGATATTGTTGATCATGATGGGTTGAATTTCGGGGAGGGGGTAGGAAGGGTTGAGAGGAAGTCATTAACAGTATAATTGACATTGTTAAAGTGTGCTTGATTTGCGAGGAAGAGATTAGGAGAGAATTGCTTTTCATATGAGCCAGCGAGGCATTCTGCCTTATCCTCGTCAGTATACGCAGTTTCACTATTGACAGTAAGGGGAGGGATAGGGGTGTAATCAGAGCCATAACTAGCCATTCCTGGGCCCTGTGCAAGAATTCGCATTTGGGCCCCTTAATTAATTAGGCTTGGAAAAATGAAAAAAAACACAATAAAATTTTTTATTAAGTTTTATTTTAATTGCAGTTTTCTGGCTTTCATTTCGGCAAATTCGTTAATAACATCATCATAATTAATATTTTTAACTATATTGTATTCTATTGAAATAATAGACAGATTGGATAAACGTTCTTGTCCGATAGTTGATCGTAAATAATTTTTTATTAATTTCAGCTTGCTAAAACTTCACTCGCACGAAGCAATAGAAATGGGAAGAGTTAAAAATATTCGAAGGGCGACACTGATATTTGGTTAAGATTCAATTAAACCAAAATCATGAAGAGTCTGTAGAATATCAAGCGGAGATGCAGTTTGTATGTTTTGTATAAGAACCGTTACTTCAAACTTAAAAATTTCAATTTCACATGTGAAGTCGTACTTTTTTAAATCTTTGCTGTACTTAATAACGAGATCTGCAGCCGATTTTTTTAAGTCAGCGACACTCATATGTTGTAAAGACGAGCCATACAGAAAGCAAAAATAATCACAGATGGTTCTCATTTTTTCATAACGCAAATCTATCTGATACAACAGAGTGTCAAGAACACTGTACATTTGTATTTTAAATAACTCTTTAGCTGTTAATTTACTTCCTTCATCTGATGTTTCATCTATTTCCATTTTCTTCACTCTTCTTTTCCTTTTATTAAGAAATTCCTTCTCTATATCTATTTTTTCAGCCAAACTTTGTGCTTCCAGGATATTTAAAACCTGTATCTCGAAGCCCTTGTAATGCACTACGTAAACCAGCAATTAGTTTTGTTCCAATATCTATTGACAAATCTTTCTGTTGTAATGCTTTGTTTGTTCGATCGATGCATTGTAGAATTTTATTCCATATAGAAACTGTACAGATAAACCTATAATTAATTTGCAGAATCAAACTTTGTGCATTCGATACAGCTTCCGGATTCGAAAAATCGTTTGTAATCATTTGAAGTCCTTCCATTACTTCAGGTAATTGTAAATACAGCGCTTTTATTGCTCTGGCCTTTGATAACCATCTTGTATCAGAAAAACTTTTAAGTTATATTTTTAAGCACTTCATTAAATTTTCCCAACGAATTGTTGAGGACGAGATAAAATTAAACAACCTCTGCACAGTACCAAAAAAAGCAATCATTTCTGGAGTTGTAGATGCACCGTGGGCACCGGCTAAATTTAGATTATGAGCTGCACAAGGTACAAATATTGCTAAGTCATTAATTTCCAAAATACGTGCACTTACTCCCTTATACTTGCCAGCCATATTGGCACCGTTGTCAAATCCTTGCCCTCTGCAATCCTGAATGTCTAATTTATCAACATTTAGTTTATTCAAAATTTCAGATGATAAACCTTCTCCCGTTTTTTCATGAGATTGAATAAAGTTTATGAAGCTTTCTTCAATCATTACCTTCCCTTTACAGTCAACATGGACATATCTTATAATCGGACTCATTTGCTCTTTTCTTGAAACATCAGGAGTGCAATCGAATAAAATTGTGTAGTACTTTGTCTTTTCATTTCTAGTTTTGTCCCCAACTAATTTTATTATTTCATTTTGAATAGTGGGTGAGAAATAAGACACTGAACCCTTTTTATGTTTTTCAATATGTTCCTTTAAAGAAGTATTATAATGGCTAGCAAATTCAATCAAATTTAAGAAAATGCCACAATTTGGATCTTCAATAATTTCATTTGAACCTCTAAGAGCAAGATTATATTTGGCACAGAATAGAATAGCATCCAATATTATTTTCAATATTTCACGTCATATCATTTTTTCCTTGTTAATGGAGTTAATTACATAATCATCAATTGCATTTCCTGATTTTATATTCTTTTCCATTACTTTCCATTTCACATACGAAATTCGATGTTCCGGAGAATTTTCGTGTCGGGGAATAACCGGATGAAGATGCATCCAATCATAAAAACCTTTTTGTGGGTCTGAAAGATTATGCGATTTTTGGCCAAAAAGCATGCAAGGAAAGCAAAATACTGCATTTTGATTAACGGAATATTAAATCCATTTTCTTTTAGCAGTTTCTCCGTTAATTTGTTTAACATAAAACCAGTCTTTTGTAAATTTTCGACCTGAATCGTCTACTTTTAACATATTAAAGTTAATGTTGTCGCCTTGTTCTGCACAATGTGAGACAAGAGAATGTATTAATTTACCAGTAACGGCAGGCCAGGAATGGGGATCGTTGTAATTAAGCAGTATTTCTTCTGGAACAGTACAGAACATATTTTGTTCGGTATTATCAGTTTGTGAAACAGTACTTTGTGCAGGCTCGTCCTCTTTTGAATTATTATGGGGCAAACGTAGTGAAATACCTTGTGAAACAGCAGAATATTTGGTAATATCAGTTTGTGAGACAGTACTTTGTACAGGCTGATCCTTTTTTGAACTATTATGAGGCAATTGTAGTAAAATACCCAGTGAAGCAGCAGAATGTTCGGTATTATCAGTTTGTGAGACAGTACTTTGTGCAGGCTCATCCTCTTTTGAATTATAATGAGGGTATTGTAGTAGAATATCTTGAGAAGCAGCAGATTGCTTTTCTTGCAATGGATTGTTTTTGTTAATTGTTAAGAATTGTCGTTAATTGAAGTAGATGCCAAATGTAGTGTTTTTATCACCTTGTGAAGTAGTGCTAGATTTGACCTCTTCCACACTTCCTCTATTCTCTGAGTTTTCGGTTTTTAGCCATTTACCAAACTGTTGCGACATTGACTTGCATTCTTCCAATTTTCGTTTCCTTATATTTCTCTTTTGTGCACCTGACAAATGCTTAGACATTTTTAAGCTAGAAAACAAAATATTATTGTTAGCATGTTGCCTGTACAGGTATAAAACTGTTATAACGTACATAAACTACTTTTTGTAGAACGAATGCAAGCGTGTGACGAAATATCACTTGCTTGGATGCCTTTTATTTGCCATATTTCGATGTTTTTTTTTCAATCAAACATTTCTCAGAAAATATTAAAAATCTAGAAATTTGTTACACATGAAATTAATTATTAAAACGTCGCCACAAAACTCATATGTAAAAGGAATCGTAAAAGGTTTCAAACATTTAAACAATAAATCCTCTCGTTGAAAGCGATGAAAAAAAAATAGAAGCAAATATTTTTTTTCCACCGCCAGTAGACAATTCTAAAGTCGCGAACATTTGTCTGCTATCGAGATTGATTAGAAGATGGGATGAAGTCTATCAAGCAAAATATAGGAAACGTTTAATTAACGATGTTGAAATAGCAGATAAAAGTCTCCAGACAACAATTTCATTCACAGATTTAAAAATAAGCGAGTAATTTTAGAACTTTTAAATCAAATCAGTTGGTTGATCCAGACAGAAACAGGGCCTTTTTAGAATACCTCCACGAAACTCTAACAAAAATGGTTCCCTTTTAATTATTCCTTTAACACTTAATAAAATAATATATATAATATATTCAATAAAATAAAATATTTAATAATTCCTTTTAATAAAACAAGGCCCTTCACAAAATTTAATAATATAATAAATTACATAAAAATAACATTTACTTGTTTTATAAATTGAGAGACAAGAAAGAAAAAAAAACCTGCATGGACCCTTCAAATTCGATATATGTTTACCTTTAATAAGATTTAAAATAATAATAATAATTTTAATAATAATAATAATTATAATAATAATAATAATTAAAATAATAATTCTTCTACAAAAGTTTTTCCAAGATTATATACATAAATATTTTCAATGATTTCCCTTACCTTTAAATTCTGGCCTTAAATTTCTTGGTACTTCTTTTTCTTTGAATAAGAAATAAATAAGAAATACAAATTAAAAATATCAAGAGACATTAGAATTAGATAAAAGAGTAAACTGTGCCGTTATAAAGCACGACCACTTAATAAAATCGATTTCCGTACTTATTATCGCTTTCCACATAAAAACATAGAGCTCGGTGGAAGCTAAAACAGAATAGAATTCGAGAAATACCAAAGTTTTATTCGAAAAATTTTATTGTTCCCGAACATTTATTTCCCCATGAATTACTTGTCCTAAAAATTTGACAAAACTGGCTTTCGGAAATGATTTTGTTTCATAAGGTTAATGATAATATTTATTGAAATGGTTTGCAGTGTTGGAAAACGAATTCAGCGTACATGTTGCTTAGGATTTTTTTTTTCGGAATCAATGCTTAATTCTGAAGTCTGCCGATAAAAGAAGGGGAGGGGGGGTTGTCCTGTGATTTAAAATTTTTTTTTCTTCAGTGGTTATCACTCAATTTTTTCGAAATTTTTAGGAATTAAAAATATGATGTTCCCTTTACCATTTTATGAAACAATATGCATATTTGATAGTGAAAACGTAAGCCAAATCCAGCGAAATATCCCACTTTTTTCGTCGATTTTTTCTTAGATTTTATTATTTTTTTAAAAAATATTTGTGCTCCCCCAAATGTTTCAAAATTTTTGTAGTAGCTGTAAATCCAGTCTGCCGAGATGCTGTAAAAAGATTGTGTCGAAATAGGGACGTTTATTTACTTTTAATGTAGAAAAAATATCGCTTCCGAGAGGTAAAGTGACCTGCGGTCGTAAATTTTTTAAAATAGTTAAAATTTTCCTATTTTTGAAAACCGATTGCACTGACGATTAGAAGAAAGTATCGGCATTAAGGCATATTTTTTGCTTATCGGTGCCCCTAAAATTGCAACCTGGGAGGGTGGGGGGGGGGGGGGTGTGGAACGTTGGCATATTATGGGAAATGTTTACTGCGAAAACGACTCTTTTTTGCAAACATTTTTCAAAGGGCTAACAACGATATTTTTTCGAACTAATTGCAGAATTTGAGACGTAAAGGTACTAATTTTAAGACTGTATCTTCCATATTTCAAATGGTTTGGTTAAAGGAAGTTAAAACAAAACGAAAAAAAAAACCCGGCATTTGGTAAAAACATAAGGGAAAACACAAGTATACGTTACTGTATTCAAACTATAACTTAGCATAAGTTTGGCAGGTACGTAGGTAAGTTGAAAATATCAGTTCTATATTAATTCGAATGTTCATGTTGATAAGCAGAGACATTTAGGATCTAAATAACACAAAACTTAACCGTCAAATCGCGCAGTAGAAAGGCAGAAATTTCTTTTTCAATTAAAAAATATAATTTCTTATGCACATCATTTTGTCCCCCCCCCCTTTCAGATGGGCCCTGTGCGGCTGCACCTGTTGCACCTGCCTAGTCACGGCACTGGGTGTAATTATTGTTGAGTTTCTTTTTGATTTGCCAAAGAGAGTTATCCTCGCAAGTAAGACTTTCGAGAAATTTAGACCAGTTTTTTTGCTTATCTTTTTGAATAAGGGTTTTAATTTTATTGTTGAGCCTGTTGACAGCTGTTTTAAGGGTGGGATCTCTGGTATTTTGGTAGAGTCGATGGAGTGTGTTGCGTTGTTTACAGATATTATGTATGTGAGTGGGTAAGATGTAGGAGTTATTATTTTTGAATTTAGTGTAAGTGGCATCTTTTTGAGCTTCGTAAATGATGTTGTTGAGTTTATTAACAGCGTTGTCAATGTCAGTAGTGTTGTTGATTGTGGGGTAGGTAAGGTCGGTGTTGTTGAGGTAATTTTGGAATTTATTCCAGTCAATTGCAATTGAAGTAGGAGGAGAGATAGGATTGAGAAGATCAATTTTGAAGAAGACGTGAAGGTGGTCAGAGCTTAGGTCGTTAATAACAAAAGTGGTGATAGGGAAGGTAAGATTTTTGGTGATGGCGAAGTCAATAATAGAGGGGTGCTGGTTGCGAGCAACAGGGATGTGTGTGGGTGTAGTAGGTGCGTGGAGATTAAGATTGAAATGGCTAACCAAATTGTGATGAGATCTACCTCTGGTAGTGGTGGAATGACAGTTCCACTGCCTGCTATGTGCATTGAAGTCACCAGCGATAAATGCGGGTTTGTGTTGTGTAATGATGTGTGTCAGGTCGTTTATGGGGTATCGTCGCCCGTGTCATGCGTAAAAAGATGTGGAGTTGATTTTGGCGTGGGGCAAGTTGACGACAATACTGGTGTAGTCAATGCCTGGGAGTGGGATATTTTGAGTTGTGTGATGTGGGATATAATTTTTGTTGTAGATGGCTGTGCCGCCCCAGTGAGAGTTGGCACGTGGTGTATGATGGAGTTTGTAACCTGGGATGGTGATACTGCAGGAAGGGTTAAGTGTTTCTTGGATTAAGAGTATATTGTGTGGATTTGTGGATTAATGGAAATAAAGGAGCGGAGTTCATTAATCCTGGGTTGCAATGATTGGCAATTCCATGAGAAAATAAGAAGAGAAGAGAAATTTTTGTTATTGTAATTATTCATAATTAGGAATGTTGAGCTCCGTAGAAAAGGCGTCTAATTCTTCTATTATGATATGCATTTTGTCGAATTGGTTGTTGCAATTTTTTGATTTCATGGCGATGTTTTTTAAAGGTTTTAAGAGTTTGGTAATTTGGAGAAGTTCCTTCATGTCTTTGAAGGTGTCAAACATATATTTGTAGGTATTTGTATAATTATTTTGTATAACAGGTGGTGTTTTATTGTTTTTCGTGTAACTGGAAGTGTCCTCAACTGGGGCTTCCTGGATATCGTTATTAAAGTTAGAAGTGGTCTCACTATTGTTAATATCGTTTGGTTTATCTTGGATGGTGTAATTGTAGGGTTTGAAAATGTCTGCGATATCAGCAATTAGATTTGTTTTTTTGTTTTTTGGTTTTGCTTTGGTGTTGAGTGTTGGAGTATTTTTTTTCTTAATGTTGTTTGGATTTTTTGGGCAACCTCTGTATGAGGCCGGATGGGCACCGTTACAATTGGAACATTTTGGAGTAATTTTACCTGTCTTGGGGCAGTTATCAGTGAGGTGCTCTTCTGAGCATTTAAGACATTTTGGAGTTAGGCTGCACGTCTCGGAGGCGTGTCCGAACCGTTGCAGCGGTAACATTGTTTTGGGTTATTGTTATTTCTGAAGTATTCAATACGAACACTTATATCACAAAGTTCCTCAATTTTATAGAGTTTCTCAAAATTAGTGCAAGGGAATTGACCATGTAAATTGGCATACTTCTGCCGGTTTTGCGACTCTTGAGCATGGCGGCTCGTGTGGCCTTAAATCCATGGTTACCAAGGTCTTCGATAATAAGTTGGGGGTCAGTGTTGGGGGGGGATCCCCCTAATACAGATTTTTTTGGTCGAAGTTCTTTTGAATTAAGGGTGTTGAAATTCATATGTTTGTCAGTTAGGTATCTTTGGATATCTCTAAATTGGCTTACAGATTTGGGTAGAACTTTTAGAGGTTCCCCAGAGAGGCTGACTTGAGGGGGATTATCAGAATCAAGGGCTTTTATCTCTTGGGCGACTTTGCGCCAATCCATATCTTTGAATTCAATAAAGAATGGGTGCTTGTCATTTTTTGAACATTCAATATCGGTGCTTGCAGCACCATCTTGGGTAAGCTCTTGATCCATAAGATCATAGTTGTCGAGATTAGCTTCGGAATTTAGATTTCCGAATTTATTTTTGAGGAGAATTGGATTTTCAGATTCAGAATTTTTTCTTTTTCCTATACGGGGGGGGGGGGGATTAGAATGTGAGCTAAAATTCTTTAGAATTTGGAGTTTTTCCCATTGGTCATTCCCTAGAAATCTAATATAACCAGTTCTACAGGCTAAATCAATTAAATCTAATCTAGATGGCTCCCCCAAAATAGATATAGCAAAAAGACAGAGGTCTTTTACCTGAGCCTTGTGGGTGTCGTTGTAGTCCTTTTGTTGTTGGAGAGACAGTATTTCCGTATCTACACCGGATAATAGTTCTCGAAAAACATCGTTCACTTGCTCATTTATAGTAGGGAATCGGTTGAATTCATGTAGCCAGTCCGCAGGAACATGTCTGTTTATAATTCCGTTCATGAGGTCGTCTAGTTGTTGTTTCTCTTTCAATGCCATGGCATACAAAAGATCAGTCGCCGAAGATTAGCAAAGATCAGGTGGGCGGGAGAAGACTCTCCATTTCCACGCGACGAACACCAGCAGTGGAGACGGCGGGAATAACACGCCCCCTTTACAACCTCCGCCCGACGAAGAAACAGCACTGAACACACACTTGCACTGGATAGCAGGAGGGCGGGAATAACACGCCCCTTTTCCAAATACGCGTTCGATATCATATGCATAAGTTTATTTCAGAAGAAGTCGATTTATTGGAGGTAGAGTGTGAACCGGTCAGAAGGAAAGTGCCAATGAACAAACTGGGATTCATGATTATGACACGCATCTAAAAAAATCAAATTGATATAAAAGTTTTTTACTATATATAATATCACTTCAGTTATTATGTTAAATAATATGTGCTTAAGCTGAATGTTGTTGTTTCTTATATCCTTCTCAAACATTGTTGAAGCTTTCGCGTTATGTTTTTCTCTGTAGTACCTGCTAAACATGTTCTGATATTATATACATAGAAAAATGGTTTTTAAAAGTAACGCCTTTCTTTTAAAAACAGGATGTCTTTTAGAAAAATAGTTCGTTAGATGTGATAAATATCCGTAATTACATCATTTTTATAAAACAAAAGTTTTTTTTAAATATGTAATAAATATTCTCGTGCTGCTTTTATTTTATTCGCTTTTTATAGTCTCATAAAGTCTTATCATGCACAAGTAACACATTTATTGTCATAGACGCGCAGGTCGTCGTATGTATTTTTGAATGAGTGTGCCATACGACGGCTGGTGCGTCGTAATCAGTATTGTTAATTTAGGACGTTTTTATTCAAAATATCAGACCAAATTTTTAAATGCTAATCTTAATAATAATAATAATAATAGGGGATTGAAATGTTCTGGATACCAGTAATATTGCAAATCAGAACTGCCATGACGACTATTTTTATATTTTATTCGCACCACTATTTAAAAATGTAATTTTTTAGTATATTTCTTTTGTACATGTTGCCAAAGTGTTTGTGACTATTTTAAGAAAGTGGTGTGAAATAGAATTTTAAAAAAGTCGCCAGTTTACTTTTTTTTCAGTGCCCTGTAACTGTAAAATTTTCTTCGTCTTGATTACCACAGAAAATTCTCCGATTCGGTAAGGTAAAGACAACTTTACAAAATTAGTGGTATCCAGAGCGTCTGGACCCTCACCATGACTACGCCACTATAAGAGCCATTTTCGATTGCAACTCAGTTTCTCTACGTACTTTTATTTATTTTTGTACTTATTTTTATACTATTTTGTACTTATATTTATTTCCCCTCATGCTACCGGTGAGGTAATCTGCTAAGCCTGTTAAAACCCTAATGATATTTATTATGTACCAGGATTGTGTGGTATCGCCTACAGGCAGCTCGGAACCAAGCATCTTCGACGTACTGCAGAAATTTTCAATTCAGTTAACAGAAGTTTAATGTTCAAAAGTTTTGGTGAATATTTTGAATATCAAAACCAATACCGTGGTAATCCTCATCACGTCAGGGTATATAGATTTTCAAGCAGCATGGACGGCAATCAACGTGTTAAGGCTATTCGTCAATGAACTTACCTATTCCCCTCGCTAATGTTAATCCTATGGGCGTAGGATGCATTTGTATATTTAAAATCTTCAGGAAATTAATATTTTTTAGTTCTGTTTTCTGCGCACACTTCTTGAAGGCTGTCACTTTTTTTCTTAGTTGTCAAAATGTTTCTAAAATATATGCATCATTTTTTGTGAAGTGTTAAAATCATTAAATGTGTTAAAGATTTCAACACATAAAATGATACATTAAACACATATTTTAGAAATATTTTAAAAACTAAGAAAAAAAACTCATCCTTTAAGAACAGTATAAAGAAAACAGAAGTTAAAAATATTAATTTCCTAAGAAGATAATTTAAATATACAGATGCATCCTACTTCCATAGATTTAACATTAGCGAGGGGAATCGGGACGATCACTGACGAACAGCGTTAAGTAATTGGATTATGAAAAATGACTCCGCTATAAAAATCATTAACTTTTAATTACATCTACAGTCTTTTATTTCCAATTATCTCCGCAAGGGATGTAGTCGAGATGGGGATTAATCTGCAGGATGGTCTTACTAAGTGAATGTAATCCGTGTTTACACTAGATGTGAAGAAAATCTAGGACATCTCTGAATGGTTATACCGGCGATCACAAAATAGGTTCCAAACCAGCAGTTATCATCTACGAGCTTTTGAGAGCAGAACGGCTCAGCCGCTGGTAGGGCACATTAACTTTTAGAAAAAAAAATTTTGGGATAAACATTTCATGTTTTGATAAATAATTATCCAATTATAGGTTAGAATGTCCAATTATTTTTAACACATACAAATTGTTCAAAAGTGTATTTTTTATTCAATTTCCGTTACACAAAAAACATAATGCTATAACGCAGACATAATGCGAAAAAAATACATCTACGACGAATCTTTATTTGGTTTCATTATGATTTTTCAACATTTTTCTTTATAAATTTTCTGTAATGGCTGCTAAAAAACGATTGCACCCGGTTTCATCCGTATTACACACTTTCTCTCAAGATTATGAGAGGTAACATGAGTTCGCAGATCTTTTAAATGAAATCAAGAATTGAAAAATTGGTCTTTATTCTATATAAATATCCTGAATTACTAATAGTGGTGTGAGTAGTTTTAAATAATTTCTTTTAAATGTTATATAAAGTTTTTCTTGCAAAGGATAATCGTAAAGCCGGAAATTAAAATAAATATGGAACAGTGAGTATATATAGAGGACATAGAGGTATGCAAAAGTTATTACTTAAATACTCTTGAAGTAAATAGATTTTACCCCTCTCTCCTTACATTTAAACATTACTTTATAACTCACCAATGATAAGTGTTGTAGCAAAAGTTACTTATTTTAATTAGATTTATGGAATGCTAAGAAAATATCAGCTGCTATAATATTTGGAAAAAAAAAAAATATATATATATATATATATATGTATATATATGAAAGGATAAAAGCTAAACCCCTTTTTAAAATGCAAAATCCCTTTTTGCCCCTTTTAAAATTTTAAATTACCGTTTTAAAAAATAGAAATTTAAATCAAAACTTTTAAATGCTTTAATAATTGTGTATTAGTTGATTGAAAATGCCGTCGCCCCTGTTAAATTAGTTTTCCTGCATCGCATCTTATAACTTTCAAAGATCGTTTTCTGACTCTTCATAAGAATATTTGTGCTGACGCTAACGCAATTTTAAAGTCTTGCTGCATCCGATCGGCCGATGGAGCCAACGCCTTTATTCCGCACAATCAATCACTCAGCTCGCGGCCAATTAAAATTAAAAATACGCCTCTTTTGACTTAGACGACCTCTAGCAGAAATAATGCAAAAACCTCATATTTATACCATTACACGGCTATCAGGAGCGAACTTTTTACGATTTCCCTCATCTAAACAAATCCACGCCAATCTGCTCTCTCGGAATTGCCTCGCGATGGACGAACCTTCGATGTCCAGACAGACTTAAAAAGCAGCTCTCACGCCAATATGGGCCTGGTTTAAAAGGAATCATGTAAGAAAAAGAAATAAACCAGGTTCCATAATAAACTGAGTCTTCCTTTAAACAGAAATACATTCACTCGGAATTTAACCGAATCCCGCTTACGGCCCAGGACTACACGAACATGCAAGGGAATCAGAATGAGCGCTTTGACGTACGGAGCCGCCATCAGTCCGCGCAGCCACCGGCCCGGCCCGGCGCCCAACCACCGACGGAGTCCCGCTTCGTTTCATATATATATGTATATATATATATATGTATATATAATATGCATTTTATTAGAATACACAGTTTATTATTAATGAAATCGTTATTTTTTTTTAACGTTACTACAATTTGATATATACAATTTAGTCTTCATTATTCGCTCGTAGTATGTAACGTTTTTTTGCGTCTGTATAAGGAAGATCAAATCGTTCAAACCTTGTAGCGAACCTCTTTATTTTCTTTAAGTACGTTCTGCTTATGGCATAATGCATATTTGCCAATATTCCGGGTTCTTTTTTTTAATAATAAAATAAATAAATCAAAATAAAATAAGTTAAATGCAGTTAGTTACTTAAGGGCCTGTATGTAATTACTATTAAAATGTTTGTAAACTCCAAAAGATTAGGTTCGTCTGAAAAAAAAATTCGTTTAAAAATATAAAATCCTACAAATCCGAGACGACTCCTTCTAGGTGAATCGAACTGTCGACTCCTTGCTACTGAACTAACTCGACTTCAATTGAGTGTTGTGTTTTTCATGACTCAAGTTTATTTTGCTTCTTAAGGCTCTCTTCAGTAAATTTTTCTTTGGGATTTCTGCCCTCAACCAGCTTTTTCATTCCCCCTTTCTAAACACGCCCATTTCTTTCTTCGGCTGTCAACGCAATAAGGGGTAGAAACAGGGTTTCTAGAATCCAGGAAGGGCTGTAAATAGCCTGTGGTCAGGAGTCAGGGTCATTCCCATCTCGTAGGGGATAGATTTACCAGTTCAACGCATAAAATGCTTATCCCAAAACCAATTCCACTGTTGGTCATTTAGAACTTTGTTGTTTTGCTATAATTGTTTTATAAAACAATTTCCAATAAATCTTTTATTTTTGATTATGTATTTCTTTTATTATCATAAATATGAAATATGTAAGACGAAAAAAATTACACAGGAATGATTTACCGTACATACTCCTGTATAGGTCGACCCCCAATTCTTACATAAAATTTTGAAAAAAAAAAATCATTTTGGTGTATAAGTCGAACTACATATTTGGTAGTATGCTGAAAAATGATTTGTAATCGAGGATAAAAAAAAATATTAATAAATTTTCATTAAATTAGTAAACATTTTTTACGTTTCTAATCAGATTTTTTTTTAATTCAATGTTTTAAAACTGAAGAAGCTTAAACTATTTTGAATTCTATTCACATCAATTTAATGATACTTGAAAAGAAAAAAATCTTTGAAAAATCTATTCAAGCCTTATTTACAAAGGTAAACAACTTCTTAGAACTGCTAAAATATACATCTTTGTATTGTAGGACTTTTAGGAGAGAAATCTAGAAGTATTTTCAAGTTGAACTCTTTTTAAAAAGGGGGTTAAAATGCTGAAAGGAATGCCCCTGTATTGAAGGGAATTTTATCCCAAGAGAAAATGGGTGTAAAACAATTGTTGAGTTATTTTTTTTTTTTATCAATCACAGGGAATTGACCATTGTCCGCTTTTTGCTTTCTTTCTAACCTATGCCATGTGACTCTAGTATTTCACACTTCTTCCGGAGTGTGACATTTTTTTTTTTTTTGTTTACTAACTCGTATATAAGTCGACCCCCCTTTTCAACTCCCAAATTTTGTCTAAAATTCTTCGAATTCTACATGAGTATATACGGTATGTATAGAGCCTAAAATATATTTTATTTCCGTATAACTAAATATACTATTTCAAATTTATACTGCAGCATCAAGCGACTGTAATACCAAGAAAATTGTCACTGAATATACTATAAGCATAACATAGATTTTTACATCGATGGGGCAAAGAATAACAATAGTCATGTCATAATTACAAAAGTATAAGTTAGAATATAACATATAGCTACAGTAACATATAAATATAATAAATTGTATTAAAATATTGTAAAATATTTATAATTAAAAACATATTATAAATAATTTATAACCTGATAACCTCTTTATTCAAAACATAATTTTTACTATGCTTCTGTATTTTTTATATTTATTTTAAACGATATTTAATTTAAACGTCAATAAAAATGGCACCAATCTTTAAAGTTTTTAGTTGTTGATATTTTTTGTACTGTACAGTAAATATTAAACCAATTTATGAATCAGTTTTAAATGAAGCCCTCAAAATTAGAAAAAAAAAAGGTACTAATTAGATATTTTGTCAGTTGATCAAAATGATTTAATCTTCACTATATCAGATTCTGTTTTTATGAAAAATTACAAAGGTGATTAGCAACTGAAAACTACAATACATTTATTGACATAACAGATTAAATATCGTTTAAAAGACATTTTTTTTTCCCCTCAAAATCCATTAAATCAATCTTATGATCGTTTCCAATTCTACCATCTTGCAATATTAGATTTAATATTTTTATTGATATTATGGAGCATTTTGCATATTTTGGACTGAATTTGTCTTCTAGCGCTCAAAGAGGATTGCTGTCAGATTTAAATTTTTTGCACTTTTTGTACATAACTTGGAATTTTGTTTCCATTGCTGCTCAAGCTCTTTGGACAACTTTGATACATGTTGGTACATATATAATATATGTATTTCAAATATTCGCATAATCTTCTTTCAAATTGTTTAACATTTGTTGCTTATAATCAAGATGCAAGGCACAATTTGAATAATGAAAACAGATGTAAAAAATTCTCGCCTGGATAAATTTTTAGAAAAGTTAATGAACATATTTTAACTTTTTTTGTTTATTGATTTTTATTTGCTTCACCTTATTTTAATTTTATACATATGTTTTATACATATGTATAATTTTTCTTATTTAATGCATTTTGCTTGTAATAATTTACTTATTTTAAAGTTTTTTTTTCTCTCGTTTATTATTCACGTGTATTAATTTAATGTTACTCAGTTGAAAGTGTTTGGCAATATTATTATTTGGGCTTTTTAAATATAGCGCAATTTTCTCCATTTAATGCTTTTCACATGTAATACTTTAATTATTTTAAAGTTTTCTTGTATTGCATACATTTTTAAACAGACAAAATATTTATAAATAGCAATTACATTTAAGTAAATATGAATATGAGGAAAACTTGAACTTATATGAACAAATCTACTACTTATCACATTTATATATAACTAACAGATCAAATAAAAAACTATCTTAATAATTTAACAGTAAAATATTGCTAATTAGTTGTAGGATAATAATTTAAAACATTTTATGAAATTCTATTGAATAACAAAAATCTCATAAAGCAAAACTATATAATTAACTATTTATTAATATTAATTGTTATTTTTTTTAAAGAAAGAAAAACAAATTTTTTTTAAATATTAATTTCTTTTAACATTTCAAAAAAAAAAAACTTTTCTCACAAATCAAATAAAAAACTTATGTTTATTTTAACTTTTCAAAAAAAAAAAAAAAAAAAAAAAAACCCAAAATCCATGTTTTTGCTATAACTCTGCCAGTAGACGATTAAATTTTGAAATAAGATTTTGGCTTTGTAAAAATATTTAGTTTAAGAAAAAAGTTTTTGAAAGTACGGGGTGGGTGTAAATTTCTTTATAGTGAAAATGAGGGGGTCAGGGTAAAAAAGTGCCAAGACACAGTTTTTGGTGAAACAAATCTAACACTGTAATCTGTTGCCTAATATTGTAAATTATAAAATCCAACATATAATTTTTTTTCTAATGTCACTTGATGGCAGCCTTATGTGACAGGTTTCGTTTTTGCCCCAGATGTTTATGCCCCCAATGAAGATAGCTAATTTACAAAAAACGTAATAGTAATATCATGAAAGTAATGCCATATTGTTACTCAGAATATCTCAAATGTTACTAAGACATTGGCGAAAAAACTTTTTGGTATATATCTTGATTTGAGTATTTCATCAAATTTTCAAATTGAAATATCTCAGAAGTTCACAAGTGTGGCTTGGCACCCTCTTGCCTCGACCCCTCAAATAAATTTCGAAAGTGATACATAGGTAATCATGCTTTTAAATTTCATCATAATTTAATATATAATTTTGCGATCTGTGAGGAGAAGCCGGTTGAACGAAATCCAGGAAAGAGCAAGAGTTTAAAATTGGTGTGTCTGTGGGAAAAAAACAAACAAAAAAACACCGTATTAAAAGTACCATGTCATAAATTATTAAATAGCCCGTAGCAGAGTCCTGCATCGGGTCAGGTAAGTAGATCTTACGACCCGTGGCTCGGGTCGAATTAACGCTAATTTGTGTCGTTTCGGATCGGTTTGGGGTTGACTTTAAATGTTTCGGGTTCAAGTCTAGTTTCCCAAATGAAAAATAGCCCCACCAGTGGTTGAGAGGTTCTGCTCTCGAAGCTGGTTGACGGGAGGTGCTGGGTTCGATCCCAATGGCGCCCGTCGGCATAATCGTTCGGAGTTTTCGTGGTTTTCTTCGAGCCGTGGATTTATCCATGCGTAAATACGGGTTAGGTTCCCATAAAAAGACCCCCACAAAGGGCATTCCTCCCGCGCCTATATCCCAAGTGTAGATAATTGGCCGTCAATAATCAACCCAACCCAACCCAAATGAAAAATACTAAGTAGAATATTAATGAGTGTATATATGTCTATTTTTATACAAATAGGATGATATTGATATTAGAGGCATAACTTCAGACTACTTTTCCATTACTGTATTCCAATGTGTATTAATTTTCTTTCACTTCCGGCTCGGATCGGATAAGTTTCGGGTCACATTGTGTTGAGTTTTGGGTTGATGTTTTTTTTTTTGGTTGGGTTGGGGTTGACTTGCAGAGGTCAGATGTCAGGCACAACCCTACTCGCGGTGTACTCTAGCCTGTAACTCATAATTGTATTTTTTCTTTTCTCATAAAAAATATTCTTGTTATACATTTTCATTATTTTATTATTCAGGAATATTAATACAAAGAAAAATAAATTGAATGCATTTAAAATAAAATTTAATCTAATCTAACAAAGCATACCTTTTATTCTACACGTGAAATACCACTGCTTCTATCGATTGATGATATCTTTTTATTCTAAACATTTCAATGTTGCTTTTTATCCATAAATATGAAATAAACCTGTGCTGAGAAATCATACATTATCTTTTTTGTACTATTTATTTTTTTATAATCATGTTGAGCATCATATAATACGTTATTTCATTTTTGTAGCAACACAAATTAGATAAAAACCTTTTATTTTATTTATGAAAACAACGCCGATTTAATTTTTAATTACAGCAATTTTTAATTAAAAAAACATGTTTTAACGAAATGTGAGTGTACTATGCCAGAAACCGCTTCAAAAACCTTTCGAATGATACCCCATCGTAATTTGCGTATAACTGCAATTTGTGTATAACTAAATATGCTATTTCAAATTTATGCTGCAGCATCAAGCGACAGTATACCAAGAAAATTGACACTGAATATATAACCAACATAGATTTTTACATCAATGTGGCAGAGAATTATAATAATCATGTCATAATTGGGAAGTATAAATTATAATATAACATATGAATATAATAAATTATAATTTATATTAAATTATTGTAAAATATTTATAATTATAAATATATTACAGTGAAACCTGTAAAGTTGACCACCCTTGTAAGTTGACCACCTGTCTATGTTGACCTCTGTTGTCAGGAACCAAATTTATCCTATACAAAACTATAAGACAAACCCTTTGTAACTTGACCACCTGTCTATCTTGTATCTTGACCACTGAAATTATTCAGATTTTACTAGAACTATTATAAAATGCCCATCAGAACCCTTTATAACTTGACCACCCAAAAAGCTAACAAATCATGAATAAAAAAAAAGTAACTCTCCAAGTATTTTTCTATTTTTTTTTTCTTTTCAGCTAGAATTTCTAAACGGGTGAAATAGTATTAACCTGGGAAATGCTTTTAGTAATGATAGGTGTAGGGATATAATTCAAGGCTTATCTATTCTTACATTGTTGCTCTTGTGGATTTGGCTTTTCAACCCTCTCCCTGCATTCTTGATTCTAGATATCTTTCTTCTATTCCCCATTCTCTTATCATTTCTTCCCTTCTTTCAATAACCAAAGGTGTTAGTTGGTAAGCAGAAATATTTCCACCAGTTGCAATAGTTTGTGGCAATTGAATTGTAACAACCCAGGTAAGAAAATTATTTGTGATCAGTTACACTAGAACTGTGTTGTAGTACAGAAGGATTATTATTTTCATCCAGTAAACTTGGTGTAGAGGTAGTACAAGGCATTTATATTTTGTAATTGCTTTTTAGCAAGGAAGATTTTGTTAACCTAAAATGGCTGCAAAAAGAAAATTAGTTGAACTTTTAAATGATAAAAAATATGAAATATTAAATTTAATTAGAAAAGGAGAAAGCCAGAGAAAATAAGCTGATAGATTATGGAATTTCCAAAATTACAGTGTCTAACATATCAAACAATGGGGAAGAAATAACTAAATTGTGGTTAAAGAACTGTAGTGGTGATATTAAAAGAAAAAATTGAGAAAAACATCAAATGAAGAAATTAATCTGGCAGTTTGGGAGTTTTTTTAAGCTATGTCATTCCAAAAATATTCCAGTTTCAAGACCTATGCTACAAGCTAAAGCTAAAGATATTGCAAATGAATTGGGAATTTCTTTATTTAATGCAAGTAATGGATGACTAGAATCCTTCAGATCAAGAAACAATATAAATTCCCGTACTCTTTGTGGTGAAACTGCTTCAGCAGATTGTAATGCTGCAGAGGACTGGAAAGCAAAATTAACTGAAATTGTGAAAGGTTATCCTCCTGAAAACCAATTCAATGCAGATGAAACGGGGCTGTTTTTCCGTCAATTGCCAACAAAATCCCTTGTATCAAAAAATGATAAATGTTTTGGAGGCAAAATGACGAAAGAAAAACTAACTGTTTTACTTTGCTGTAGTGTCACAGGGGAAAAATTGAAACCCGTTGTAATTGGAAACGCTGCTAACCCTCGTGCTTTTAAAAGATATGGTATTAAAGTTGAGATTCTATCTGTGACATGGAAATATAATAAAAAAGCCTGGATGAATTTATCCATTTTTGAAGAAGGGCTTCACGATATTAATTCCCAAATGAAAAAACAGGGTAGGAGGATAATTTTATTTATTGACAATGTATCCAGTCATAAAATTTACAAATCTTTCACCAATATTGAAATAGTATTTTTGCCTCCAAATTTAATGTCACTCGTGCAACCTCTAGATCAAGGCATTATTTGTGCAGTTAAGTTGCATTATCGTAAACTAATGTTGAAGTGTCTCATAACAAAAATTTAACACTGAATGATGTTTCAGACTTTACTAAATCAGAAAATGTTTTGGACGCAATTCATTGGCTTAATGATTCTTGGAAAAACTTATCTTTTTCAACTATTTCCAAATCGTTTTATAAAGCAGGATTTAAAAGTGTGGAAGAAATATTGAATGAAGAAGAGACTGAATTTTGTTTGAAGAGTGATATTCAAACTTTGCCAGTAAGTATTCAGCAAGAGCTGGTCGATGAAAAATGGTTTCTCTCATTTGACAATGACATCATTGTGCAATTAAGATGTTGAAGAGAATGCAGAGGACATAGCTACTAATATCTTATCAAAGATGAAAAAAACCTCTAGAAATAGAAGATAATCAAGAAGAAGACAGTGCAGAGGAGATCATTAATGAAAACACAAGGAAGACTCATTTAACTTTTTCAGAAGCTTTAGACTGTGTACAAAATTTAATGTGCTATGCTTCTGATAAGCAGCCTGATACGTCTGAAAAGATAATGGATCTGCATGTTTGCATTGAAAAACATTGGGCTGATGTAAAGTCCAAAAACCAGTGTCAAACTACAATAACAGTTTTTATTGGACAAACAGGTAATGTAAATGACAAACTTACATTTTAAAATTTTAGAATGTGTACATGTCTTAACATGTGAAAAAAAACAAGTGTTTTTTTTTTTTTATAAATTATGTGTAGTAACTAGTATAGTTTGAAGAACCACTAATTGGCTGTATATTGATTGATTGTTAAAAAAATAAATAGCAGTATGTTAATTGATTTTAAAATTGATACATAACTATTAATTCATTCTTGTAGTTAATATTTTCTCTTATAAGGTGTTAGAAATATGCATGGTAATACAATATTATTTTGTAGCCTGTCAATAAATGAAATTTTTGTGGTAAAGAATGATATGGTGTGTGAATATTACGTTAAAAAAAAAGGTAAATTTATCATCACCGTTTATAAGTTGACCACCTCTCTAAGTTGACCACTGAAGCGTGGCACCGCAAGTGGTCAACTTACACAGGTTTTACTGTATAAATAATTTATAATCTGATAAACCCTTTATTCAAACATATTTTTTACTATGCAAGATACCTTCTCTCTGTACTTTTATCTTTATTTTAAAGAGATATTTAATTTATTACGTCAATTAAAATGTTGCCGATCTTTAAAGTTTTCAGTTGAGATTTTTTATACTTTTTAATAAAGAAGGGAATCCTATACAATAAAGATTAAACTTATATATGAATCAGTTTTAAATAAAGCCTCGCGAAAAAAGAATATATATATATAATCATACTTGTATATATATATATATATTTCTCTTAGTTTGTCAAAATAATTTGATCTTCACTATATCAGACTCTGTTCTGTATTAACAATTACAAGCATACTGAAAGCCCACGCGTTTCCAATATCTCACCCTTCTCCCGACCTGTGTGATGTCAAAGGTCAACTGTGGTCTTCCTCCTGCCTTGATTTATTGCTTAGTGGGGGGATGAAATTTTCAACAATTTCAGCTTATTTGTCGATTATCTAGAGTTTAAATAAACTTAAACGATTTTTTTTTTTTATTTATATGAATAGATGAGACCATGCACTTTATTTCAGTGTTTTCCAGTTTTTAAAACTCCAAATAGTTTTGGAGTTATTTCGTGTTATTCACATCTCGCTGACTTCTTAAGACTTTAGCACTAAATTAAAAAAAAATATATATATAATTTAGAAATATTTTGTCCACACAGAAAATAAGAGACATCCTTTAAGAAGAGAATACTAAAAAAATAAGTCAAAAATATTAATTTCCTAATGAGATTTTCGACAAATACGAATGGAATCCGCGACCATTGGTTTAACATGGCAGGGGAAAATTTCAAATCTTACTGATGCAGAGCCTTAAGAGTCGAACTTTAATTTCAACCCAGAGTGGGACTCTCTCGGAGGAGTCGAACTTTTGACTCAGTCGACAAATGTCTGGAGAGGAAGGACTTGAAGAGTCGAGAGTCGGGAGTTGAACACAAAGTTGGATTTCGACTTTTTTATATATTTCGATTCCTCGACTCAGTATCCGGGTGTTACTAGGAGGATGATTGTATGAAATAAAGGGGAGGGACAAGTGAGTGAGGTGTTTCCTAAATGATTAATTGGTTTGCGTTATGCTGGACACCGGATAGGCGATAAAGCAGGTGTTATCTGTGAATTTTTCTATAAATAAGAAAGTAGGATTGAATAGTGAAATGTTTTCAAGTTATATTGCTTCAAGTAATATAAAAAAAATTAGAAGAATAAATGAAATTTTACTTTAGTAACAGGTTATTATAAATATGCTTTCTTACAGAATTTATTTTATAATCGATGTATTGTACATGAAAATGGATATCCTTTATTTGATTTGCGTGTATATATATATTGTAATTAACTTTGATAAATAGAATTATTCGCAGATAACTTTAAAAAAGGATATACAAAATTTTTAAAAAGTTCAATAAATCGATTTTTTTAATGTTTCATATTTGAAGCCATATACGGAGGTTATTTTCAGAATTCAACTTATTGTCCTTTTCCTCATTCAGGTGGGTTGGAAAGGGGCGGGATTAAAATGTAACTCAAGATCTATGACGGTTTTACAAATGAAATTTTGAAAGGATGTGAATCACAGAACGTGGAAACCAGATATGAAAAATTTTCTTTGAAAATTACGCGTTCTTTCCCCTCAGTGTGTGTGTGCGTGTTAAAATTTTCCAAGATGCTCAGTGTCACAATGTAAAAATAAGATAGGGATGTTTTTTTTTCAAACTGGGGCCTTTTTCCTCCCCCTAGCGAGGGCGGTCGCAAAATTAAAATCTATCATGGTAGTAGAAATTAAATTTTGAAAGAGGGTGGATCACATAAAGTAAACATCTGATGCTAAGAATTTTTTCTATCGTCATTCCCAACTTACCGAAAGTGAGCGGGAACAAAAATGGTAAATCGTAGTTTTCGCGAAGAAATTTGGCGACATACTATCGGAATATAAAGGTAGGATTCGGATGATATTTTTAAATTCAGCCGAAGTTTTTTTTATAAAATTTTCCGCCAGGAGAAGAGGAAGGGGGTGGGGCCATAAAAACGTATCTCCCTATCTATCACGGTTTTAGAGATTAAATTTGGGAAGCAGGTGAAATGCAAAATATAAACAACAAATACGAATAATTTTTCGTAAGGGGGCAACTCTTATTATTATCTTTTTAATTATTCACAGTTCTTTACCCTACATTTTTATACATTCACTAAATTATTTTCATTCATAAATTCAGATAATTTATTTATCAGATTAAACAGCGTTTTTTATTACTTTCTTCTATCTATAATAGAAGAAAGTATTGTAATCGAAATTTTTTTCGACTTCCGGTTTTCGACAGATTTACACGTTTTAGGGGTCAGAGATTCCAAAAAACATGTTTTTACAAAATGTCTGCCTGGCCGTCCTCATTGTATCATCGTAAAGTGTATGAAATTATGCTTCAAATTGAACCAATTTTTTTTTCTATGTTTTTGGCTATGGCCAGCAGGTCCTACTTGAATTTGGGGATATTTTGACGAATGGGGCCGCTGCGATCGCGATTTTTATTCGATTTTCACTATTGTATCATCGAAAAGTGTATGAAGTTATGCAGATAATTGAACCAAATTTTTTTTCTATGTTTTTAACCATAGCCTGCATGTCCCAGTTGAATTTGGGGATATTTCGACGAAAGGGGGCGCTGCGATAGCGATTTGTGTTCGATATTCACTATTGTATCATCGAAAAGTCAATGAAGTTATGCCAATAATTGAACTAAATTTTTTTGTATGTTTTTGATTATAGCCTGCAGGTCCAAGTTGAATTCGGAGACATTTCAACAAGATGTGGCGCTGCGATCGCGATTTTTGTTCGATTTTCACTACTGTATCATCGAAAAGTGTATGATGTTATGCAGATAATTAAACCAAATTCTTATTCTATGTTTTTGGCTATGACCAACAGGCTTTACTTGAATTTGGGAATATTCCGCCAGAAGGGGACGCTGTGATAGCCATTTAAAGATTTTAAATTCAAAAAGATGTACAAAAAATTTTAAATCCTAAAAGTTTTTTCGTTAAATGTTTGGCCTTGATACGGAGCAATTTTTGTTTTGCCTCTATCTTAAAAAATGGCTGAGATATAGCGGTTTGAAATTTTAGGGTGGCTGACATTTTCAAACAAGACAGCAGAATTCATCCACAAACAGATTTAATTTATGAGTTTTAGTTAACAAAGTTTCGGCAAATTTTCTTTCATTGTTGTAACCATTGTTCCTATTCTTATATGCTTAACAGTATATATTTATATTCGCCAACATCAAATTATCGCCAAGCTTGGCGACAGTTGGCGAAATATCTGTAAATTTGACGACAAATATAGGTTGCCATAAATGAAGCCAACTTTTGGCTGTAGAGGAATAATTTGGCGATATTCTCATTCAAATTCAATGTTGATGAGAACTGGGAATGAATCTTCTTTAATTGGGTTCCACGCATTTTAGCTTCGTATTATCCATTAAAATTCGCTAAAATCGTAAAAACAAGGAATAGTGAGGATATCTGTTCCTGTCGTTACAGGCCAGAAGGACGTTTCGTAGTTTAGTATACACCAGTTGATCGCATCCCGGTAACCCGACGATTCGCACGCAGCTGACGTACAACAGACTGACGAAAAATATTGATTTTATTGGCGATGTGATAGCGAATTTTGAAGTATTAACATCTATGAGATAGAAGAAAGTTTTGAAATTGGCACATCCGATTAGTTTTTCTATAAAAGCAATGCATCTTAAAATAAAGTAAATTAAAATAAAATTAAAAGACAGCAACCACTTGATGTTTAAATCTAATTTTCAAGTCACGGAAATGACAACAAAGTGAGCACAAGAAAACAATCGACAAAAATGAAATACATATTACATTTATTGAAAATAAAATATATTATTAGAATTTTTATTGCTGCACCGAGAATATTTGAAATTTTATCGAAAGTGGTAGAACAAATTCATCTCGCAAACGTGTCAGAAAAATTCGGAATGACAATCAGAGGATTTTATTTTTTCTTTCTTTCTTTTAGAACACATTTTACTTCGGTTTATGGAATGTCACAAAAGTTCTTCCCATCGACCTTTATTTGCAAATCACTGTTTTAGAAGCACATGATCTATGAGTTGTAATTGTGTTAAAATTAATCTAGTCACATTTGGATTTATTTATGCTAAATGTGAGAAAAGCTGTTACTGATTAAAAAGTATATATTTGCTAGCTTTTATTAATTGCAATAAATATTGCTCTATCATAAATGTCAATTTGAATTTCTTTCCAACCAACTGTACTTCATCAGGTGAGTCGAGATGTCGATTCCTCAAGCAAGGGATACGACTCAGACTCAACACCTCAAAATGAGTCGAAATGCCCATCCCCACCGCACGAGCATAGGTTCGTTATGCCCAGCACGATTGCTCCCGGTTAATTCTGTAATACGTACAATCTCTCAAGTTCATGAGAGGTAACATGAGTTTATGAGTCTGTGTTGGAAAATAGTATCCACAGAAAATTGGTCTTTTTTGTATATAAATATCCTGAAGTACTAAAAGTGGTGTGAGTAGTTTTAAATAACTTCTTTTAAATGTTATACAAAGTTTTTCTTGCAAAAATTTCTGCGATAATCCTATAGCCGGAAATTAAAATAAATATGAAACAATGATTATATATAGAGAACATAGAGATATGCAAAACCTATTGCTTAAATACTCTTGAAGTAGATAAATTTTATCCCTCTCCCTTTACATTTAAACATTACTTTATAACTCACCAATGATAAGTGTTGTAGCAAAAGTTACTTCTTTTAATTAGATTTATCGAATGCTAAGAAAATATCAGCTGTTATAATATTTGGAACTAAAAATTTATATATCTATATATAATATACATTTTATTAAAATACACATTTTATTGTTAATTAAGGTTAAGTAATTTATCGTTATGTTTTTTTAAACGTTACTACAATTTGATATATACAATTTAGTCTTCATTATTCGTTCGTAGTATGTAACGTTTTTTTGCGTCTGTATAAGGAAGATCAAATCGTTCAAAACTCGTAGCGAACCTCTTTATTTTCTTTAAGTACGTTCTGCTTATGGCACAATGCATATTTGCCAATATTCCGGGTTCTTTTTTTTTTCAATAATAAAATAAATAAATAAAAATAAAATAAGTTAAATGCAGTTAGTTACTTGAGGGCCTGTATGTAATTATTATTAAAATGTTTGTGAACTCCAAAAGATTAGGTTCGTCTGAAAAAAAAAAATCGTTTAAAAATACAAAATTCTATAAACCCAAGGTTCGTGTGCAAAAAATAGACCAGAGCGTGTGTATCACGTCCAGGTGTACACTGCCGAAAGCAATTGCGCCCTCGATTCTAAGTTTGTTTGGATAGATTTTCGTTTAATATATAAAATTATACAAAATAATTTTAACAGATTATCATAGACAGGTATAGGAGCATTTTAAGCTAAATTCTTAAACATTTATATGCTTCCGAATGTTGAAGAAGAGAAGATATTGAAAGGGATAATCTTTGCGTAAAAAAAAAAAAAAAAAAAAAAAAAAAAAAAATCATTCTTTTAAAACTAAGGCTTGCGGGTGGCTATAATAATTGCGAAATGACATGTAAATCAGCTGACATTCATGTATCTTTTTTTCGATAACGACTGAAGTGATTTCAATACTTTTTGTAAAAGTTTTGGCAGGAGCTATACTATAAATTAAATTGATCTTTTGGCAAAAAATAAAAATAAAAAATACAATTCATATGTTAATTTTAGAAGAAAAAACTGTTTTTGTTTTTTTTTTTCAAAATTACTTAACTAATATATATATTTTTTATTTTTTCAGAAACGATCCATTTATAAAGTAATCAAAAAAAAAAAAAAAAAAATCTATCAAACACTAACGAGAAGCAACAGCTTATTATAAGTTTGTTATGTGTGCAGTTTTAAAAAGAAGGTTTTGTTGTGAAGCAAGCTGGTGAAGATGATGTCTGTCTAATAATTAAAAGTTCTTTGGAAGTTTAAAAATCATCACAATGTGTTGCGGTAGTTGTTGAAGATGATGTCTGTCTAATAATTAAAAGTTCTTTGGAAGAGGAAAAATCATCACAATGTGTTGTGGTAGTTGGTGAAGATGTCGACCTCTAGGTAATAATGGCGTCATCCACGACTATCGAAAGCATATTCTTCTTGAAGACTGGAAGAGGTAAGAGAGAAGATCTTTTATACTGTCCAGAAACTCTGAACACATAAGAAACAACATTTTGTTTCTCCATGCGTTCCATCGTTGCAATACCACATCCGATAATTTTAGACTGGTAAAAAAAATTGTCAATATTCTAGATCCTATTATACTGCATCAAGTTATGAAGTTTTTCGTGATGAAAATATTTACCAGGTGGCATCATTGAAGCAGAACACACAATTTTGATAGCTTTGTATGGGAGAAAGGACAACGAAAAAACATGAAATTTATTTAAGATTACGTGTTTTCAAAAATCACTGATTAAAAAAATACAGAAATCACTGATTTTCAATTTAGCGTCTCTGCCCCCCCACTTTAGCAGCTTCACATGAACACCCTCTCCGTGCATACCTACAGGTTCACCTCTGGAGTAGATTTGTTGAAAACTCTTTGGATTGGGGTTGGAAAAGAAACATAAAACATGGGTTGTTTCTAGTCACCACCCACCAGTAACCCGGTTCTCCAGCACTTCTTTGTATGATATCCTGCAATTGTACAAAAAGGTACTGGGGTACTTTGGTCTGAATCTGTAGGAAAGCTTGCATCAATTGTTCTAAAATTTGCGTCTGAAAAGGGCAAGCATATACCAACTCTTCGGTGGATTATAACATCACTGCTAACTCAGCCAATCAGGCGCTGGATATTGATATCATGATGCATAAGTTTATTTCAGAAGAAGTCGATTTATTGGAGGTAGAGTGTGAACCGGTCAGAAGGAAAGTGCCAATGAACAAACTGGGATTCATGATTATGACACGCATCTAAAAAAATCAAATTGATATAAAAGTTTTTTACTATATATAATATCACTTCAGTTATTATGTTAAATAATATGTGCTTAAGCTGAATGTTGTTGTTTCTTATATCCTTCTCAAACATTGTTGAAGCTTTCGCGTTATGTTTTTCTCTGTAGTACCTGCTAAACATGTTCTGATATTATATACATAGAAAAATGGTTTTTAAAAGTAACGCCTTTCTTTTAAAAACAGGATGTCTTTTAGAAAAATAGTTCGTTAGATGTGATAAATATCCGTAATTACATCATTTTTATAAAACAAAAGTTTTTTTTAAATATGTAATAAATATTCTCGTGCTGCTTTTATTTTATTCGCTTTTTATAGTCTCATAAAGTCTTATCATGCACAAGTAACACATTTATTGTCATAGACGCGCAGGTCGTCGTATGTATTTTTGAATGAGTGTGCCATACGACGGCTGGTGCGTCGTAATCAGTATTGTTAATTTAGGACGTTTTTATTCAAAATATCAGACCAAATTTTTAAATGCTAATCTTAATAATAATAATAATAATAGGGGATTGAAATGTTCTGGATACCAGTAATATTGCAAATCAGAACTGCCATGACGACTATTTTTATATTTTATTCGCACCACTATTTAAAAATGTAATTTTTTAGTATATTTCTTTTGTACATGTTGCCAAAGTGTTTGTGACTATTTTAAGAAAGTGGTGTGAAATAGAATTTTAAAAAAGTCGCCAGTTTACTTTTTTTTCAGTGCCCTGTAACTGTAAAATTTTCTTCGTCTTGATTACCACAGAAAATTCTCCGATTCGGTAAGGTAAAGACAACTTTACAAAATTAGTGGTATCCAGAGCGTCTGGACCCTCACCATGACTACGCCACTATAAGAGCCATTTTCGATTGCAACTCAGTTTCTCTACGTACTTTTATTTATTTTTGTACTTATTTTTATACTATTTTGTACTTATATTTATTTCCCCTCATGCTACCGGTGAGGTAATCTGCTAAGCCTGTTAAAACCCTAATGATATTTATTATGTACCAGGATTGTGTGGTATCGCCTACAGGCAGCTCGGAACCAAGCATCTTCGACGTACTGCAGAAATTTTCAATTCAGTTAACAGAAGTTTAATGTTCAAAAGTTTTGGTGAATATTTTGAATATCAAAACCAATACCGTGGTAATCCTCATCACGTCAGGGTATATAGATTTTCAAGCAGCATGGACGGCAATCAACGTGTTAAGGCTATTCGTCAATGAACTTACCTATTCCCCTCGCTAATGTTAATCCTATGGGCGTAGGATGCATTTGTATATTTAAAATCTTCAGGAAATTAATATTTTTTAGTTCTGTTTTCTGCGCACACTTCTTGAAGGCTGTCACTTTTTTTCTTAGTTGTCAAAATGTTTCTAAAATATATGCATCATTTTTTGTGAAGTGTTAAAATCATTAAATGTGTTAAAGATTTCAACACATAAAATGATACATTAAACACATATTTTAGAAATATTTTAAAAACTAAGAAAAAAAACTCATCCTTTAAGAACAGTATAAAGAAAACAGAAGTTAAAAATATTAATTTCCTAAGAAGATAATTTAAATATACAGATGCATCCTACTTCCATAGATTTAACATTAGCGAGGGGAATCGGGACGATCACTGACGAACAGCGTTAAGTAATTGGATTATGAAAAATGACTCCGCTATAAAAATCATTAACTTTTAATTACATCTACAGTCTTTTATTTCCAATTATCTCCGCAAGGGATGTAGTCGAGATGGGGATTAATCTGCAGGATGGTCTTACTAAGTGAATGTAATCCGTGTTTACACTAGATGTGAAGAAAATCTAGGACATCTCTGAATGGTTATACCGGCGATCACAAAATAGGTTCCAAACCAGCAGTTATCATCTACGAGCTTTTGAGAGCAGAACGGCTCAGCCGCTGGTAGGGCACATTAACTTTTAGAAAAAAAAATTTTGGGATAAACATTTCATGTTTTGATAAATAATTATCCAATTATAGGTTAGAATGTCCAATTATTTTTAACACATACAAATTGTTCAAAAGTGTATTTTTTATTCAATTTCCGTTACACAAAAAACATAATGCTATAACGCAGACATAATGCGAAAAAAATACATCTACGACGAATCTTTATTTGGTTTCATTATGATTTTTCAACATTTTTCTTTATAAATTTTCTGTAATGGCTGCTAAAAAACGATTGCACCCGGTTTCATCCGTATTACACACTTTCTCTCAAGATTATGAGAGGTAACATGAGTTCGCAGATCTTTTAAATGAAATCAAGAATTGAAAAATTGGTCTTTATTCTATATAAATATCCTGAATTACTAATAGTGGTGTGAGTAGTTTTAAATAATTTCTTTTAAATGTTATATAAAGTTTTTCTTGCAAAGGATAATCGTAAAGCCGGAAATTAAAATAAATATGGAACAGTGAGTATATATAGAGGACATAGAGGTATGCAAAAGTTATTACTTAAATACTCTTGAAGTAAATAGATTTTACCCCTCTCTCCTTACATTTAAACATTACTTTATAACTCACCAATGATAAGTGTTGTAGCAAAAGTTACTTATTTTAATTAGATTTATGGAATGCTAAGAAAATATCAGCTGCTATAATATTTGGAAAAAAAAAAAATATATATATATATATATATATGTATATATATGAAAGGATAAAAGCTAAACCCCTTTTTAAAATGCAAAATCCCTTTTTGCCCCTTTTAAAATTTTAAATTACCGTTTTAAAAAATAGAAATTTAAATCAAAACTTTTAAATGCTTTAATAATTGTGTATTAGTTGATTGAAAATGCCGTCGCCCCTGTTAAATTAGTTTTCCTGCATCGCATCTTATAACTTTCAAAGATCGTTTTCTGACTCTTCATAAGAATATTTGTGCTGACGCTAACGCAATTTTAAAGTCTTGCTGCATCCGATCGGCCGATGGAGCCAACGCCTTTATTCCGCACAATCAATCACTCAGCTCGCGGCCAATTAAAATTAAAAATACGCCTCTTTTGACTTAGACGACCTCTAGCAGAAATAATGCAAAAACCTCATATTTATACCATTACACGGCTATCAGGAGCGAACTTTTTACGATTTCCCTCATCTAAACAAATCCACGCCAATCTGCTCTCTCGGAATTGCCTCGCGATGGACGAACCTTCGATGTCCAGACAGACTTAAAAAGCAGCTCTCACGCCAATATGGGCCTGGTTTAAAAGGAATCATGTAAGAAAAAGAAATAAACCAGGTTCCATAATAAACTGAGTCTTCCTTTAAACAGAAATACATTCACTCGGAATTTAACCGAATCCCGCTTACGGCCCAGGACTACACGAACATGCAAGGGAATCAGAATGAGCGCTTTGACGTACGGAGCCGCCATCAGTCCGCGCAGCCACCGGCCCGGCCCGGCGCCCAACCACCGACGGAGTCCCGCTTCGTTTCATATATATATGTATATATATATATATGTATATATAATATGCATTTTATTAGAATACACAGTTTATTATTAATGAAATCGTTATTTTTTTTTAACGTTACTACAATTTGATATATACAATTTAGTCTTCATTATTCGCTCGTAGTATGTAACGTTTTTTTGCGTCTGTATAAGGAAGATCAAATCGTTCAAACCTTGTAGCGAACCTCTTTATTTTCTTTAAGTACGTTCTGCTTATGGCATAATGCATATTTGCCAATATTCCGGGTTCTTTTTTTTAATAATAAAATAAATAAATCAAAATAAAATAAGTTAAATGCAGTTAGTTACTTAAGGGCCTGTATGTAATTACTATTAAAATGTTTGTAAACTCCAAAAGATTAGGTTCGTCTGAAAAAAAAATTCGTTTAAAAATATAAAATCCTACAAATCCGAGACGACTCCTTCTAGGTGAATCGAACTGTCGACTCCTTGCTACTGAACTAACTCGACTTCAATTGAGTGTTGTGTTTTTCATGACTCAAGTTTATTTTGCTTCTTAAGGCTCTCTTCAGTAAATTTTTCTTTGGGATTTCTGCCCTCAACCAGCTTTTTCATTCCCCCTTTCTAAACACGCCCATTTCTTTCTTCGGCTGTCAACGCAATAAGGGGTAGAAACAGGGTTTCTAGAATCCAGGAAGGGCTGTAAATAGCCTGTGGTCAGGAGTCAGGGTCATTCCCATCTCGTAGGGGATAGATTTACCAGTTCAACGCATAAAATGCTTATCCCAAAACCAATTCCACTGTTGGTCATTTAGAACTTTGTTGTTTTGCTATAATTGTTTTATAAAACAATTTCCAATAAATCTTTTATTTTTGATTATGTATTTCTTTTATTATCATAAATATGAAATATGTAAGACGAAAAAAATTACACAGGAATGATTTACCGTACATACTCCTGTATAGGTCGACCCCCAATTCTTACATAAAATTTTGAAAAAAAAAAATCATTTTGGTGTATAAGTCGAACTACATATTTGGTAGTATGCTGAAAAATGATTTGTAATCGAGGATAAAAAAAATATTAATAAATTTTCATTAAATTAGTAAACATTTTTTACGTTTCTAATCAGATTTTTTTTTAATTCAATGTTTTAAAACTGAAGAAGCTTAAACTATTTTGAATTCTATTCACATCAATTTAATGATACTTGAAAAGAAAAAAATCTTTGAAAAATCTATTCAAGCCTTATTTACAAAGGTAAACAACTTCTTAGAACTGCTAAAATATACATCTTTGTATTGTAGGACTTTTAGGAGAGAAATCTAGAAGTATTTTCAAGTTGAACTCTTTTTAAAAAGGGGGTTAAAATGCTGAAAGGAATGCCCCTGTATTGAAGGGAATTTTATCCCAAGAGAAAATGGGTGTAAAACAATTGTTGAGTTATTTTTTTTTTTTATCAATCACAGGGAATTGACCATTGTCCGCTTTTTGCTTTCTTTCTAACCTATGCCATGTGACTCTAGTATTTCACACTTCTTCCGGAGTGTGACATTTTTTTTTTGTTGTTGTTTACTAACTCGTATATAAGTCGACCCCCCTTTTCAACTCCCAAATTTTGTCTAAAATTCTTCGAATTCTACATGAGTATATACGGTATGTATAGAGCCTAAAATATATTTTATTTCCGTATAACTAAATATACTATTTCAAATTTATACTGCAGCATCAAGCGACTGTAATACCAAGAAAATTGTCACTGAATATACTATAAGCATAACATAGATTTTTACATCGATGGGGCAAAGAATAACAATAGTCATGTCATAATTACAAAAGTATAAGTTAGAATATAACATATAGCTACAGTAACATATAAATATAATAAATTGTATTAAAATATTGTAAAATATTTATAATTAAAAACATATTATAAATAATTTATAACCTGATAACCTCTTTATTCAAAACATAATTTTTACTATGCTTCTGTATTTTTTATATTTATTTTAAACGATATTTAATTTAAACGTCAATAAAAATGGCACCAATCTTTAAAGTTTTTAGTTGTTGATATTTTTTGTACTGTACAGTAAATATTAAACCAATTTATGAATCAGTTTTAAATGAAGCCCTCAAAATTAGAAAAAAAAAAGGTACTAATTAGATATTTTGTCAGTTGATCAAAATGATTTAATCTTCACTATATCAGATTCTGTTTTTATGAAAAATTACAAAGGTGATTAGCAACTGAAAACTACAATACATTTATTGACATAACAGATTAAATATCGTTTAAAAGACATTTTTTTTTCCCCTCAAAATCCATTAAATCAATCTTATGATCGTTTCCAATTCTACCATCTTGCAATATTAGATTTAATATTTTTATTGATATTATGGAGCATTTTGCATATTTTGGACTGAATTTGTCTTCTAGCGCTCAAAGAGGATTGCTGTCAGATTTAAATTTTTTGCACTTTTTGTACATAACTTGGAATTTTGTTTCCATTGCTGCTCAAGCTCTTTGGACAACTTTGATACATGTTGGTACATATATAATATATGTATTTCAAATATTCGCATAATCTTCTTTCAAATTGTTTAACATTTGTTGCTTATAATCAAGATGCAAGGCACAATTTGAATAATGAAAACAGATGTAAAAAATTCTCGCCTGGATAAATTTTTAGAAAAGTTAATGAACATATTTTAACTTTTTTTGTTTATTGATTTTTATTTGCTTCACCTTATTTTAATTTTATACATATGTTTTATACATATGTATAATTTTTCTTATTTAATGCATTTTGCTTGTAATAATTTACTTATTTTAAAGTTTTTTTTTCTCTCGTTTATTATTCACGTGTATTAATTTAATGTTACTCAGTTGAAAGTGTTTGGCAATATTATTATTTGGGCTTTTTAAATATAGCGCAATTTTCTCCATTTAATGCTTTTCACATGTAATACTTTAATTATTTTAAAGTTTTCTTGTATTGCATACATTTTTAAACAGACAAAATATTTATAAATAGCAATTACATTTAAGTAAATATGAATATGAGGAAAACTTGAACTTATATGAACAAATCTACTACTTATCACATTTATATATAACTAACAGATCAAATAAAAAACTATCTTAATAATTTAACAGTAAAATATTGCTAATTAGTTGTAGGATAATAATTTAAAACATTTTATGAAATTCTATTGAATAACAAAAATCTCATAAAGCAAAACTATATAATTAACTATTTATTAATATTAATTGTTATTTTTTTTAAAGAAAGAAAAACAATTTTTTTTTAAATATTAATTTTTTTTAACATTTCAAAAAAAAAAAAACTTTTCTCACAAATCAAATAAAAAACTTATGTTTATTTTAACTTTTCAAAAAAAAAAAAAAAAAAAAAAACCCAAAATCCATGTTTTTGCTATAACTCTGCCAGTAGACGATTAAATTTTGAAATAAGATTTTGGCTTTGTAAAAATATTTAGTTTAAGAAAAAAGTTTTTGAAAGTACGGGTGGGTGTAAATTTCTTTATAGTGAAAATGAGGGGGTCAGGGTAAAAAAGTGCCAAGACACAGTTTTTGGTGAAACAAATCTAACACTGTAATCTGTTGCCTAATATTGTAAATTATAAAATCCAACATATAATTTTTTTTCTAATGTCACTTGATGGCAGCCTTATGTGACAGGTTTCGTTTTTGCCCCAGATGTTTATGCCCCCAATGAAGATAGCTAATTTACAAAAAACGTAATAGTAATATCATGAAAGTAATGCCATATTGTTACTCAGAATATCTCAAATGTTACTAAGACATTGGCGAAAAAACTTTTTGGTATATATCTTGATTTGAGTATTTCATCAAATTTTCAAATTGAAATATCTCAGAAGTTCACAAGTGTGGCTTGGCACCCTCTTGCCTCGACCCCTCAAATAAATTTCGAAAGTGTTACATAGGTAATCATGCTTTTAAATTTCATCATAATTTAATATATAATTTTGCGATCTGTGAGGAGAAGCCGGTTGAACGAAATCCAGGAAAGAGCAAGAGTTTAAAATTGGTGTGTCTGTGGGAAAAAAACAAACAAAAAAACACCGTATTAAAAGTACCATGTCATAAATTATTAAATAGCCCGTAGCAGAGTCCTGCATCGGGTCAGGTAAGTAGATCTTACGACCCGTGGCTCGGGTCGAATTAACGCTAATTTGTGTCGTTTCGGATCGGTTTGGGGTTGACTTTAAATGTTTCGGGTTCAAGTCTAGTTTCCCAAATGAAAAATAGCCCCACCAGTGGTTGAGAGGTTCTGCTCTCGAAGCTGGTTGACGGGAGGTGCTGGGTTCGATCCCAATGGCGCCCGTCGGCATAATCGTTCGGAGTTTTCGTGGTTTTCTTCGAGCCGTGGATTTATCCATGCGTAAATACGGGTTAGGTTCCCATAAAAAGACCCCCACAAAGGGCACTCCTCCCGCGCCTATATCCCAAGTGTAGATAATTGGCCGTCAATAATCAACCCAACCCAACCCAAATGAAAAATACTAAGTAGAATATTAATGAGTGTATATATGTCTATTTTTATACAAATAGGATGATATTGATATTAGAGGCATAACTTCAGACTACTTTTCCATTACTGTATTCCAATGTGTATTAATTTTCTTTCACTTCCGGCTCGGATCGGATAAGTTTCGGGTCACATTGTGTTGAGTTTTGGGTTGATGTTTTTTTTTTTGGTTGGGTTGGGGTTGACTTGCAGAGGTCAGATGTCAGGCACAACCCTACTCGCGGTGTACTCTAGCCTGTAACTCATAATTGTATTTTTTCTTTTCTCATAAAAAATATTCTTGTTATACATTTTCATTATTTTATTATTCAGGAATATTAATACAAAGAAAAATAAATTGAATGCATTTAAAATAAAATTTAATCTAATCTAACAAAGCATACCTTTTATTCTACACGTGAAATACCACTGCTTCTATCGATTGATGATATCTTTTTATTCTAAACATTTCAATGTTGCTTTTTATCCATAAATATGAAATAAACCTGTGCTGAGAAATCATACATTATCTTTTTTGTACTATTTATTTTTTTATAATCATGTTGAGCATCATATAATACGTTATTTCATTTTTGTAGCAACACAAATTAGATAAAAACCTTTTATTTAATTTATGAAAACAACGCCGATTTAATTTTTAATTACAGCAATTTTTAATTAAAAAAACATGTTTTAACGAAATGTGAGTGTACTATGCCAGAAACCGCTTCAAAAACCTTTCGAATGATACCCCATCGTAATTTGCGTATAACTGCAATTTGTGTATAACTAAATATGCTATTTCAAATTTATGCTGCAGCATCAAGCGACAGTATACCAAGAAAATTGACACTGAATATATAACCAACATAGATTTTTACATCAATGTGGCAGAGAATTATAATAATCATGTCATAATTGGGAAGTATAAATTATAATATAACATATGAATATAATAAATTATAATTTATATTAAATTATTGTAAAATATTTATAATTATAAATATATTATAAATAATTTATAATCTGATAAACCCTTTATTCAAACATATTTTTTACTATGCAAGATACCTTCTCTCTGTACTTTTATCTTTATTTTAAAGAGATATTTAATTTATTACGTCAATTAAAATGTTGCCGATCTTTAAAGTTTTCAGTTGAGATTTTTTATACTTTTTAATAAAGAAGGGAATCCTATACAATAAAGATTAAACTTATATATGAATCAGTTTTAAATAAAGCCTCGCGAAAAAAGAATATATATATATAATCATACTTGTATATATATATATATATTTCTCTTAGTTTGTCAAAATAATTTGATCTTCACTATATCAGACTCTGTTCTGTATTAACAATTACAAGCATACTGAAAGCCCACGCGTTTCCAATATCTCACCCTTCTCCCGACCTGTGTGATGTCAAAGGTCAACTGTGGTCTTCCTCCTGCCTTGATTTATCGCTTAGTGGGGGGATGAAATTTTCAACAATTTCAGCTTATTTGTCGATTATCTAGAGTTTAAATAAACTTAAACGATTTTTTTTTTTTATTTATATGAATAGATGAGACCATGCACTTTATTTCAGTGTTTTCCAGTTTTTAAAACTCCAAATAGTTTTGGAGTTATTTCGTGTTATTCACATCTCGCTGACTTCTTAAGACTTTAGCACTAAATTAAAAAATATATATATATAATTTAGAAATATTTTGTCCACACAGAAAATAAGAGACATCCTTTAAGAAGAGAATACTAAAAAAATAAGTCAAAAATATTAATTTCCTAATGAGATTTTCGACAAATACGAATGGAATCCGCGACCATTGGTTTAACATGGCAGGGGAAAATTTCAAATCTTACTGATGCAGAGCCTTAAGAGTCGAACTTTAATTTCAACTCAGAGTGGGACTCTCTCGGAGGAGTCGAACTTTTGACTCAGTCGACAAATGTGTGGAGAGGAAGGACTTGAAGAGTCGAGAGTCGGGAGTTGAACACAAAGTTGGATTTCGACTTTTTTATATATTTCGATTCCTCGACTCAGTATCCGGGTGTTACTAGGAGGATGATTGTATGAAATAAAGGGGAGGGACAAGTGAGTGAGGTGTTTCCTAAATGATTAATTGGTTTGCGTTATGCTGGACACCGGATAGGCGATAAAGCAGGTGTTATCTGTGAATTTTTCTATAAATAAGAAAGTAGGATTGAATAGTGAAATGTTTTCAAGTTATATTGCTTCAAGTAATATAAAAAAAATTAGAAGAATAAATGAAATTTTACTTTAGTAACAGGTTATTATAAATATGCTTTCTTACAGAATTTATTTTATAATCGATGTATTGTACATGAAAATGGATATCCTTTATTTGATTTGCGTGTATATATATATTGTAATTAACTTTGATAAATAGAATTATTCGCAGATAACTTTAAAAAAGGATATACAAAATTTTTAAAAAGTTCAATAAATCGATTTTTTTAATGTTTCATATTTGAAACCATATACGGAGGTTATTTTCAGAATTCAACTTATTGTCCTTTTCCTCATTCAGTTGGGTTGGAAAGGGGCGGGATTAAAATGTAACTCAAGATCTATGACGGTTTTACAAATGAAATTTTGAAAGGATGTGAATCACAGAACATGGAAACCAGATATGAAAAATTTTCTTTGAAAATTACGCGTTCTTTCCCCTCAGTGTGTGTGTGCGTGTTAAAATTTTCCAAGATGCTCAGTGTCACAATGTAAAAATAAGATAGGGATGTTTTTTTTTCAAACTGGGGCCTTTTTCCTCCCCCTAGCGAGGGCGGTCGCAAAATTAAAATCTATCATGGTAGTAGAAATTAAATTTTGAAAGAGGGTGGATCACATAAAGTAAACATCTGATGCTAAGAATTTTTTCTATCGTCATTCCCAACTTACCGAAAGTGAGCGGGAACAAAAATGGTAAATCGTAGTTTTCGCGAAGAAATTTGGCGACATACTATCGGAATATAAAGGTAGGATTCGGATGATATTTTTAAATTCAGCCGAAGTTTTTTTTATAAAATTTTCCGCCAGGAGAAGAGGAAGGGGGTGGGGCCATAAAAACGTATCTCCCTATCTATCACGGTTTTAGAGATTAAATTTGGGAAGCAGGTGAAATGCAAAATATAAACAACAAATACGAATAATTTTTCGTAAGGGGGCAACTCTTATTATTATCTTTTTAATTATTCACAGTTCTTTACCCTACATTTTTATACATTCACTAAATTATTTTCATTCATAAATTCAGATAATTTATTTATCAGATTAAACAGCGTTTTTTATTACTTTCTTCTATCTATAATAGAAGAAAGTATTGTAATCGAAATTTTTTTCGACTTCCGGTTTTCGACAGATTTACACGTTTTAGGGGTCAGAAATTCCAAAAAACATGTTTTTACAAAATGTCTGCCTGGCCGTCCTCATTGTATCATCGTAAAGTGTATGAAATTATGCTTCAAATTGAACCAATTTTTTTTTCTATGTTTTTGGCTATGGCCAGCAGGTCCTACTTGAATTTGGGGATATTTTGACGAATGGGGCCGCTGCGATCGCGATTTTTATTCGATTTTCACTATTGTATCATCGAAAAGTGTATGAAGTTATGCAGATAATTGAACCAAATTTTTTTTCTATGTTTTTAACCATAGCCTGCATGTCCCAGTTGAATTTGGGGATATTTCGACGAAAGGGGGCGCTGCGATAGCGATTTGTGTTCGATATTCACTATTGTATCATCGAAAAGTCAATGAAGTTATGCCAATAATTGAACTAAATTTTTTTGTATGTTTTTGATTATAGCCTGCAGGTCCAAGTTGAATTCGGAGACATTTCAACAAGATGTGGCGCTGCGATCGCGATTTTTGTTCGATTTTCACTACTGTATCATCGAAAAGTGTATGATGTTATGCAGATAATTAAACCAAATTCTTATTCTATGTTTTTGGCTATGACCAGCAGGCTTTACTTGAATTTGGGAATATTCCGCCAGAAGGGGCCGCTGTGATAGCCATTTAAAGATTTTAAATTCAAAAAGATGTACAAAAAATTTTAAATCCTAAAACTTTTTTTCGTTAAATGTTTGGCCTTGATCCGGAGCAATTTTTGTTTTGCCTCTATCTTAAAAAATGGCTGAGATATAGCGGTTTGAAATTTTAGGGTGGCTGACATTTTCAAACAAGACAGCAGAATTCATCCACAAACAGATTTAATTTATGAGTTTTAGTTAACAAAGTTTCGGCAAATTTTCTTTCATTGTTGTAACCATTGTTCCTATTCTTATATGCTTAACAGTATATATTTATATTCGCCAACATCAAATTCTCGCCAAGCTTGGCGACAGTTGGCGAAATATCTGTAAATTTGACGACAAATATAGGTTGCCATAAATGAAGCCAACTTTTGGCTGTAGAGGAATAATTTGGCGATATTCTCATTCAAATTCAATGTTGATGAGAACTGGGAATGAATCTTCTTTAATTGGGTTCCACGCATTTTAGCTTCGTATTATCCATTAAAATTCGCTAAAATCGTAAAAACAAGGAATAGTGAGGATATCTGTTCCTGTCGTTACAGGCCAGAAGGACGTTTCGTAGTTTAGTATACACCAGTTGATCGCATCCCGGTAACCCGACGATTCGCAAGCAGCTGACGTACAACAGACTGACGAAAAATATTGATTTTATTGGCGATGTGATAGCGAATTTTGAAGTATTAACATCTATGAGATAGAAGAAAGTTTTGAAATTGGCACATCCGATTAGTTTTTCTATAAAAGCAATGCATCTTAAAATAAAGTAAATTAAAATAAAATTAAAAGACAGCAACCACTTGATGTTTAAATCTAATTTTCAAGTCACGGAAATGACAACAAAGTGAGCACAAGAAAACAATCGACAAAAATGAAATACATATTACATTTATTGAAAATAAAATATATTATTAGAATTTTTATTGCTGCACCGAGAATATTTGAAATTTTATCGAAAGTGGTAGAACAAATTCATCTCGCAAACGTGTCAGAAAAATTCGGAATGACAATCAGAGGATTTTATTTTTTCTTTCTTTCTTTTAGAACACATTTTACTTCGGTTTATGGAATGTCACAAAAGTTCTTCCCATCGACCTTTATTTGCAAATCACTGTTTTAGAAGCACATGATCTATGAGTTGTAATTGTGTTAAAATTAATCTAGTCACATTTGGATTTATTTATGCTAAATGTGAGAAAAGCTGTTACTGATTAAAAAGTATATATTTGCTAGCTTTTATTAATTGCAATAAATATTGCTCTATCATAAATGTCAATTTGAATTTCTTTCCAACCAACTGTACTTCATCAGGTGAGTCGAGATGTCGATTCCTCAAGCAAGGGATACGACTCAGACTCGACACCTCAAAATGAGTCGAAATGCCCATCCCCACCGCACGAGCATAGGTTCGTTATGCCCAGCACGATTGCTCCCGGTTAATTCTGTAATACGTACAATCTCTCAAGTTCATGAGAGGTAACATGAGTTTATGAGTCTGTGTTGGAAAATAGTATCAACAGAAAATTGGTCTTTTTTGTATATAAATATCCTGAAGTACTAAAAGTGGTGTGAGTAGTTTTAAATAACTTCTTTTAAATGTTATACAAAGTTTTTCTTGCAAAAATTTCTGCGATAATCCTATAGCCGGAAATTAAAATAAATATGAAACAATGATTATATATAGAGAACATAGAGATATGCAAAACCTATTGCTTAAATACTCTTGAAGTAGATAAATTTTATCCCTCTCCCTTTACATTTAAACATTACTTTATAACTCACCAATGATAAGTGTTGTAGCAAAAGTTACTTCTTTTAATTAGATTTATCGAATGCTAAGAAAATATCAGCTGTTATAATATTTGGAACAAAAAATTTATATATCTATATATAATATACATTTTATTAAAATACACATTTTATTGTTAATTAAGGTTAAGTAATTTATCGTTATGTTTTTTGAAACGTTACTACAATTTGATATATACAATTTAGTCTTCATTATTCGTTCGTAGTATGTAACGTTTTTTTGCGTCTGTATAAGGAAGATCAAATCGTTCAAAACTCGTAGCGAACCTCTTTATTTTCTTTAAGTACGTTCTGCTTATGGCACAATGCATATTTGCCAATATTCCGGGTTCTTTTTTTTTTTCAATAATAAAATAAATAAATAAAAATAAAATAAGTTAAATGCAGTTAGTTACTTGAGGGCCTGTATGTAATTATTATTAAAATGTTTGTGAACTCCAAAAGATTAGGTTCGTCTGAAAAAAAAAAATCGTTTAAAAATACAAAATTCTATAAACCCAAGGTTCGTGTGCAAAAAATAGACCAGAGCGTGTGTATCACGTCCAGGTGTACACTGCCGAAAGCAATTGCGCCCTCGATTCTAAGTTTGTTTGGATAGATTTTCGTTTAATATATAAAATTATACAAAATAATTTTAACAGATTATCATAGACAGGTATAGGAGCATTTTAAGCTAAATTCTTAAACATTTATATGCTTCCGAATGTTGAAGAAGAGAAGATATTGAAAGGGATAAATATTGAAAGGGATGCGTAAAAAAAAAAAAAAAAAAAAAAAAAAAATCATTCTTTTAAAACTAAGGCTTGCGGGTGGCTATAATAATTGCGAAATGACATGTAAATCAGCTGACATTCATGTATCTTTTTTTCGATAACGACTGAAGTGATTTCAATACTTTTTGTAAAAGTTTTGGCAGGAGCTATACTATAAATTAAATTGATCTTTTGGCAAAAAATAAAAATAAAAAATACAATTCATATGTTAATTTTAGAAGAAAAAACTGTTTTTTTTTTTTTTCTTTCAAAATTACTTAACTAATATATATATTTTTTATTTTTTCAGAAACGATCCATTTATAAAGTAATCAAAAAAAAAAAAAAAAAAAAAAAAAAAACAGAAAAAACATTGTTATGCCATTAAGGTTTGATATTTTATGGGGATTTTTAATCTGGACGTCTTATTCAACAAAGTATACTTCTCTAAACTAAAATCTACAGTAAAAGTACTTCTTAAATATAATAAGTAAATTAAATTTTAAAATATGAGCAATTAAGAAGTGTTAATTTGATGAAAGAGGACTGCATGTCAGTATTCTATGACATATTTCCTACTACGACTGATGTTGTACACTTAAATTCAAATTGTCATGTCGTTGATTATGGATTTCTGTTGCATCGTCTGATGTGGCAGTCTAATAATTCATTTCCCTCCATCCTTCAAAAATATGTTAATTACGCCAAAAACACTTCAACGCGGGGGCCACAATAATTTTTTATGGTTACCTTGAAACTGTTGAGCAAAAAGTACAAAATCCGCTGAACGTATCAGACGGACAAAGAAACGCCTAGCTGGTCATTTTATGTGTGATAAGTCGATGCCATCGACTATGTCTCAAAAAAAAAAAAAAAAAAAAAAATCTATCAAACACTAAGGAGAAGCAACAGCTTATTATAAGTTTGTTATGTGTGCAGTTTTAAAAAGAAGGTTTTGTTGTGAAGCAAGCTGGTGAAGATGATGTCTGTCTAATAATTAAAAGTTCTTTGGAAGTTTAAAAATCATCACAATGTGTTGCGGTAGTTGTTGAAGATGATGTCTGTCTAATAATTAAAAGTTCTTTGGAAGTGGAAAAATCATCACAATGTGTTGTGGTAGTTGGTGAAGATGTCGACCTCTAGGTAATAATGGCGTCATCCACGACTATCGAAAGCATATTCTTCTTGAAGACTGGAAGATGTAAGACAGAAGATCTTTTATACTGTCCAGAAACTCTGAACACATAAGAAACAACATTTTGTTTCTCCATGCGTTCCATCGTTGCAATACCACATCCGATAATTTTAGACTGGTAAAAAAAATTGTCAATATTCTAGATCCTATTATACTGCATCAAGTTATGAAGTTTTTCGTGATGAAAATATTTACCAGGTGGCATCATTGAAGCAGAACACACAATTTTGATAGCTTTGTATGGGAGAAAGGACAACGAAAAAACATGAAATTTATTTAAGATTACGTGTTTTCAAAAATCACTGATTAAAAAAATACAGAAATCACTGATTTTCAATTTAGCGTCTCTGCCCCCCACTTTAGCAGCTTCACATGAACACCCTCTCCGTGCATACCTACAGGTTCACCTCTGGAGTAGATTTGTTGAAAACTCTTTGGATTGGGGTTGGAAAAGAAACATAAAACATGGGTTGTTTCTAGTCACCACCCACCAGTAACCCGGTTCTCCAGCACTTCTTTGTATGATATCCTGCAATTGTACAAAAAGGTACTGGGGTACTTTGGTCTGAATCTGTAGGAAAGCTTGCATCAATTGTTCTAAAATTTGCGTCTGAAAAGGGCAAGCATATACCAACTCTTCGGTGGATTATAACATCACTGCTAACTCAGCCAATCAGGCGCTGGATATTGATATCATGATGCATAAGTTTATTTCAGAAGAAGTCGATTTATTGGAGGTAGAGTGTGAACCGGTCAGAAGGAAAGTGACAATAAACAAACTGGGATTGATGATTATGACACGCATTCTAAAAAAAATAAATTGATATATAAGTTTTTTACTGTATATAATATCACTTCAGTTATTATGTTAAATAATATGTGCTTAACCTGAATGTTGTTGTTTCTTATATCCCTCTCAAACATTGTTGAAGCTTTCGCGTTATGTTTTTCTCTGCAGTACCTGCTAAACATGTTCTGATATTATATAGATAGAAAGTAACGCCTTTCTTTTAAAAATAGGATGTCTTTTAGAAAAATAGTTCGTTAGATGTGATAAATATCCGTAATTACATCATTTTTATAAAACAAAAGTTTTTTTAAAAATATGTAATAAATATTCTCGAGCTGCTTTTATTTTATTAGCTTTTTATAATCTCATACAGTCATATCATGCACAAGTAACACATTTATTGTCATAGACGCGCAGGTCGTCGTATGTACTATTTGTGAATGAGTGTGCCATACGACGGTTGGTACGTCGTAATCAGTATTGCTAATTTAGGACGTTTTTATTCAAAATATCAGCCCAAATTTTTAAATGCTAATCTTAATAATAATAATAATAATATTTTTTTACTTGCCAGAATTCCATTCTTTAATCTTAATTGTATTGTAATTGTTTTATTATATTCGTCTATGTACTTTATTTTTTCCATTCGCTGAAAAGCGTCTATCTTCTTCTAAATGTTTCTCAAATCTTATGCTTTCACTCTGATTATGCAATGACGTTAGTCAGAAGCACCTCCCACCTTGACTCATTATTTGCCGATATTTAATTAGCTGGATCTAGTATCCGTCCCCGGACCTATATAAGCAGTGTTGTAGCCAGGGAGGGGATTGAAATGGTCTGGATACCAGTAATATTGTAAATCAGGGCTGCCATGGCGACTATTTTTATATTTTATTCGCACCACTATTTAAAAAAAAAAATAGTATATTTCTTTTGTACATGTTGTTTCTAGATGAGCAAGTGAACGATGTTTTTCGAGAATTTTTATCCGGTATAGATGAAGAAATACAGTCTCTCCAACAACGAAAGGACTACAACGACACCCACAAGGCTCAGGTAAAAGACCTCTGTCTTTTTGCTATATCTATTTTGAAGGAGCCATCTAGATTAGATTTAATTGATTTAGCCTGTAGAACTGGCTATATTAGATTTCTAGGGAATAACCAATGGGAAAAACTCCAAATTCTAAAGAATTTTAGCTCACATTATAATCCCCCCCGTACAGGAAAAAGAAAAAATTCTGAATCTGAAAATCCAATTCCCCTCAAAAATAAATTCGGAAATCTAAATTCCGAAGCTAATCTTGATAACCATGATCTTATGGATCAGGAATCTGCTCAAGATGGTGCTGCAAGCACCGATGTTGAATGCTCAAAAAACGACAAGCACCCCTTCTTTATTGAATTCAAAGATATGGATTGGCGCAAAGTTGCCCAAGAGATACAAGCCCTTGATTCTGATAATCCTCCTCAAGTCAGCCTCTCCGGGGAACTTCTAAAAGTTCTACCCAAATCTGTCAGCCAATTTAGAGATATCCAAAGATACCTAACTGACAAACATATGAATTTTAACACCCTTAACTCAAAAGAACTTCGACCAAAAAAAATCTGTATTAGGGGAATCCCCCCCAACACAGACCCCCAACTTATTATCGAAGACCTTGGTAACCATGGATTTAAGGCCACCCGAGCCGCCATGCTTAAGAGTCGCAAAACTGGCAGAGGTATGCCAATTTACATGGTCAACGTCCTCCCTTGCACTAACTTTGAGAAGATCTATAAAATTGAGGAACTTTGTGATATAAGTGTTCGTATTGAATACTTGAGAAACAACAATAACCCAAAACAATGTTACCGCTGCCAACGATTCGGACACGCCTCCGAGACGTGCAGCCTAACACCAAAATGTCTTAAATGCTCAGAAGAGCACCTCACTGATAACTGCCCCAAGACAGGTAAAATAATTCCAAAATGTTCCAATTGTAACGGTGCCCATCCGGCCTCATACAGAGGTTGCCCAAAAAATCCAAACAACATTAAGAAAAAAAATACCCCAACACTCAACACCAAAAAAAAACCGCAACACCAAAAACCAAATATAATTGCTGACATCGCAGACATTTTCAAACCCTACAATTACACCATTCATGATAAACCAAACGATATCAACAACAGTGAGACCACTACTGACGTGAATAACGATATCCAGGAAGCCCCAGTTGAGGACACTTCCAGTTACACCAAACAAAATAAAACACCACCTGTTATACAAAATAATTATACAAACACATTCAAAGATATGTTTGATACCTTCAAAGACATGAAGGAACTTTCCAAATTACCAAACTCCTAAAACATTTAAAAAACATCGCCATCAAATCAAAAAATTGCAACAACCCATTCGACAAAATGTATATCATAATAGAAGAATTAGACGCCTTTTCTACGGAGCTCAACATTACCAATTATGAATAATTACAATAACAAAAAGTTCTCTTCTCTTCTTATTTTCTCCTGGAATTGCCAATCATTGCAACCCAGGATTAATGAACTCCGCTCCTTTATTTCCATTAATCCACAAATCGATATACTCTTAATCCAAGAAACACTTAACCCTTCCTGCAGTATCACCATCCCAGGTTACAAACTCCATCATACACCACGTGCCAACTCTCACTGGGGTGGCACCTACATCAAAAATTATATCCCACATCATACAACTCAAAATATTCCACTCCCAGGCATTGACTACACCAGTATTGTCGTCAACTTGCCCCATGCCAAAATCAACTTCACATCTTTTTACGCACGACACGGGCGACAATACCCCATAAATGACCTGACACACATCATTACACAACACCAACATGCATTTATCGCTGGTGACTTCAATGCACATAGCAGGCAGTGGAACTGTCATTCCACCACTACCAGAGGTAGATCTCTTCACAACTTGGTTAGCCATTTCAATCTCAGTCTCCACGCACCTACTACACCAACACACATTCCTGTTGCTCGCAACCAGCACCCCTCTATTATTGACTTCGCCATCACCAAAAATCTTACCTTCCCTATCAACACTTCTGTTATTAATGACCTAAGCTCTGACCACCTTCCTGTCTTCTTCAAAATTGATCTTATCAACCCTATAACTCCTCATCCTTCAGTAGCTATTGACTGGAATAAATTCCAAAATTACATCAACAACACCGACCTTACCTACCCCACAATCAACAACACTACTGACATTGATAACGCAGTTAATAAACTCAACAACATCATTTACAAAGCTCAAAAAGATGCCACTTACGCCAAATTCAAAAATAATAACTCTTACATCTTACCCACTTACATACATAATATCTGTAAACAACGCAACACACTCCGTCGACTCTACCAAAATACCAGAGATCCCACCCTTAAAACAGCTGTCAACAGGCTCAACAATAAAATTAAAACCCTTATTCAGAAAGATAAGCAAAAAAACTGGTCTAAATTTCTCGAAAGTCTTACTTGCGAGGATAACTCTCTTTGGCAAATCAAAAAGAAACTCAATAATAATTATACCCCTATTCCTCCCCTTACTGCCAATAATCAAACTGCGTATATTGACGAGGACAAGGCAGAATGCCTTGCTAGCTCATATGAAAGGCAATTCTCTCCGAATCCTTTCCTTGCAAGTCAAGCACACTTTAACAATGTCAATGATACTGTTAATGACTTCCTCTCAACCCCTCCTATCCCTCTCCCCGAAATTCAACCCATCATGATCAACAATATTATTCAAAAACTTAATAATAAAAAATCTCCTGGGTACGATAAAATTTCCAACTATACTCTTAAACAACTTCCTATCAACTGTATTCTCTACATTACGAAGCTCACTAATTCTATCCTCAAACACTGTTATTTTCCTAAACCCTGGAAAACCTCTATCATTTCTCCTATTCCTAAACCATCCTGCAATCTTAATGACCCAACTAATTTCCGTCCCATCAGTCTTCTCTCCTGTCTAAGTAAAGTCATCGAACGCGTCATTAGATCACAGCTCAATGACTTCCTTCACAACAACAACATTCTTATGCCTGAACAATTCGGCTTCAGAGCCAAGCACTCCACCCAACACCAACTTCTTCGATTTGTGGAATTCTTAACTGAAAACTTCAACGAGAAGAACCCTACTGCTGCCATATTTCTTGATTTTGACAAGGCCTTTGACAAAGTTTGGCACGCGGGCCTCATTTACAAATTAATTCGGCTTAAGTTCCCGTCTGGACTTATCCATATAATACACTCTTACCTTGGTGATCGTGACTTCTATGTCCGTGTAAACAACTCACTTTCTCTACTACACATAATACTCTGTGGTATTATTCAGGGTTCAGTCATTGGCCCTATTTTATTCATAATATACTTTAATGACATTCCACGCAGACTCTTCATATCACTCGCACTCTATGCGGACGACACTGTTCTCTATGGCACTGCACATCACCCATACAATCTTTACAAAAATCTACAACACCACCTCAACATCTTCATGGAATGGTGTGATCAATGGCGCATTAAGATAAGCGAATCTAAAACTACTGCTGTTTACTTCTCTAGAACCTTCTCCACTCCTAATAGATTAACCATCAATAACACTACCATTCCCTGGTCTGACGAGGCCAAGTACCTGGGAGTTACCATTGACAAACGCATTACCTTTAAAAAGCATATTCTTAATATCCGCGGTAAAGTCGCCGGAATTTCCAAAACCCTCGCCTCCCTTCTTCGCAGTCACTCACTCTCCATACACAACAAACTCTTAATATATAATGCTTGCATTCTCTCTGTTATCACATATGCATGTCCAATCTGGGGCTTCACTTGCAAAACCCGTATGAACAGCCTCTCGAGTACCCATTACAAACAGCTCCGTTACATCAGGAACGGGTCTAGATACCTCAAAAACTCCACAATCCTCAAGGATCTGAAAACGACTTCACTCAAACATCGCATTAAACACCTTGCGAAAAAATTCTACAATGACATTAATCACATTCCAAATGAACTCATTTATGAGCTACCTGACTACGATGCTTGCAGTCCATCCAACCGGAAAAAACCAAGGTACTCCACTATTCTTGATGAATAGTCCTTCCGAGCTATAATTCTTACCTCAAAATTTTTCTCTTTAATTAAATATATATATATATATTATTATATAATTTTTTACTGATAATTTTATATTGACTTTTCTCCTAAACTTCTCTTAACATCTTTACTTTACCCCGTCTGGCATATTTTTGTTTTTTTGAACTATGAACTATATTTACTTTTATACTTTAACTAGTAAATTTTCATTATTTTATAGATATACTTAACACTATCCTATTTTATGTAGTCAATTGGACTACGGCTAGACATTTCATATGGCTCTCTCAGGATTTGATATACACCTACTCAAAGCCGGGGTGTGCAGTTGCTTCGCAACTTGGAAGCCCATTGAACCTATCACAAGTTCAAGTTCAAAGTGCATTTGATTGTTTTAAGAAAGTGGTGTGAAATAGAATTTTAAAAAAGTCGCCAATTTACATTTTTACAGTGCCCTGTAACTGTAAAAGTTTCTTCGTCTTGATTACCACAGAAAATTCTCCGATTAGGTAAGGCTTTACAAAATTAGTGATATCCAGAGCGTCTGGACCCTCACCCTGATTACGCCACTATAAGAGCCATTTTCGATTGCAACTCAGTTTCTCTACGTACTTTTATTTATTTTTGTACTTATTTTTATACTATTTTGTACTTATATTTATTTCCCCTCCTGCTACCGTTGAGGTAATCTGCTAAGCCTGTTAAAACCCTAATGATATTCAATATGTACCAGGAATGTGTGGAATCGCCTACAGGCAGCTCGGAACCAAGCATCTTCGACGTACTGCAGAAATTTTCAATTCAGCTACCAGAAGTTTAATGTTCAAAAGTTTTGGTGAATATTTTGAATATCAAAACCAATACCGTGGTAGTCCTGATCACGTCAGGGCATATAGATTTTCGAGCAGCATGGACGGCAATGAACGTGTTAAGGCTATTCGTCAGTGAACTTACCAATTTCCCTCGCTAATGTTAATCCTATGGGCGTAGGATGCATTTGTATATTTAAAATCTTCAGGAAATTAATATTTTTAACGTCTGTTTTCTGCGTACACTTCTTGAATGCTGTCTCTTTTTTTCTTAGTTGTCAAAATGTTTCTAAAGTATATGCTTCATTTTTTGCGAAGTGTTAAAATTTTATTCAGTTTCACTAAGATTTTAACACATAAAATGATACATTAAACACATATTTTAGAAATATTTTAAAAACTAAGAAAAAACACTCATCCTTTAAGAACAGTATAAAGAAAACAGAAGTTAAAAATATTAATTTCCTAAGAAGATAATTTGAATATACCGATGCATCCTACTTCCATAGATTTAACATTAGCGAGGGGAATCGGTACGATCACTGACGAATAGCGCTAAGTAATTGGATTATGAAAAATGACACCGCTATTAAAATCATTAACTTTTAATTACATCTACAGTCTTTTATTTCCAATTATCTCCGCAAGGGATGTAGTCGAGATGGGGTTTAATCTGCAGGATGGTCTTTCTAAGTGAATGTAATCCGTGTTTACACTAGATGTGAAGAAAATCTAGGAAATCTCTGAATGGTTATATCGGCGATCACAAAATAGGTTCCAAACCAGCAGTTATCATCTACGAGCTTTTGAGAGCAGAACGGTTCAGCCGCTGGTGGGGCACATTAACTTTAAAAAAAAAAAATTGGGATAAACATTTCATGTTTTGATAAATAATTATCCAATTATAGGTTAGAATGTCCAATTATTTTTAACACATACAAATTGTTCAAAAGTGTATTTTTTATTCAATTTCCGTTACACAACAAACATAATGCTATAACGCAGACATAATGCGAAAAAAATACATCTACGACGAATCTTTATTTAGTTTTATTATGATTTTTCAACATATTTCTTTATAAATTTTCTGTAATGGCTGCTAAAAAACGATTCAAATTCGAAATATTGTATGGATAACAAAATTAATTTATAGTTGGTTTTATTCATGTTAAAATAATTTTTTTAAGAAGAATAGTTCATTATTTGAGATAAATATCCACAATTATATCCTTTTTATGAAGTAAAAATGTATTTTATAAGTAATGAATATTCCTTTTCTGCTTTCGTTTTATTCACCTAAGATCTTTAGGTCTCTCGCAAAAACCGATCATTCAGTATTGTATGAAAGGATTATGGAAAATGGCATGAGAAACTTCATTAATTTTCACAAAAATTATGTTTTGATAAATACTTTAACGTTAGAATATAATAAAATTTAAGGTATATTAAGATTTATGTTATTAGTTTGGTATAGTTTAACGGTTTGGTAAAGTTGTGTATATAGTATAAACATATTGTTGTCAATATCTTCACTTATGGTAGAAAAGTAAGCTGCGCCGCGTGGCGCCATGACGGGGTCCCGGCGCGTAAGCGACCACAGAGCCCAAGTCCTGAGGGACTTTTATCGCGCCAGCAGTAGATGCCTCCCACGGCGATTCGGCCGGCCAGATGACCGCCACATTCGGACCATCCAACCTTAAATCCACGTGTCGACGACAATTCATCCAGGATGGATGAATTATGCCCTCCAGATTCGACCGGGATGGCTCAGTTGGTAGAGCGTGGCGGCTTCAGTCAAGATATCCCAGGTTCGAATCCTGGCCCGGACATTTTTCGTCCAGTTGGAAAATTACAACTCGTATGATTTCTTTACCAATTTGAATAATTGTGTTAAACTTAATCATATTTTTAATACTTGGAAATTTTTACATAGAAACTTTCCTACTCCTTGCATTCATAATAGTAAAAATTTTAATTGCTTAAAAGGTGTATAGCGAACATAGTGAAAAAGTATCCAAGCCGGGTCATCAGTATACCGCACTGACGTTCTACCAACTGAACCACTTGGAACGATACCCAGGCTGGCACATTTCACTATCACATGTTGGCAAGGCCACAGAGTAAGACAGAGATCCAACTTCGCCTGAAAAGAGCGACTGCGGCGGATGACTTATAAACTAAATCATCGCTTTGGCAATTTTTTTCGTGATTTCCGTTTAACACGTTCGCTGCCAACTACGAGTATACTCGTAGTGCTATCTACGTTTCTTTAATCTAAAATTAGTTATTAGCACCGAAAATTTCAAAAGAAGAATTTTTATTTTATGTAATCATGCAATGTCTGTAATAAAACAAAGTAAATATTGCTATTAGTTTTTTCTGGTATGAATTTGAACTTTCTAAATAAAATGAAAATTCCGGCATTTTTAGCTTGGCAGCGAACGTGTTAATTGTAACCCTATTCAGCTTGACAGCTTTTGCTGTTGTCATTTGCACAGGTGCAAATTTTCGGCGTTCGCTATTTGATTTTTGAATCTTGATTAATATTTATTATTAAAATTACTCTTTGAAGATCAAATAGGTCATTATAATTCTTCAAAATGTAAGTTATGATTTATTTTCATGTGTTATGTTTGTTCTTGTTTTTCAAATTCCGTAATGTTTGAAATATTTTATATATATTCAGTGTTGACAGATTTTTGCCGAAACGTCATGTTAAGGCTCACTGTGGAGACGTGAAAAGTTTTTGGTTTCCATCTGTCTGTTTTCCGTACAAATGGTCCGATTAGGTTGATTTTTAGTTGGTATGTTGGTCAGGTATCCGGAATTAGCTGTATAGACTTTGGTTAAATTTGGTTCATTCATTCGGAAAATATAGAACATTTTTTTAGGCCATAATGCTTTCTTATGGGGATGCAGACGATTTTTCAAATTTCATTTTTATCTGAAATGAAAATAGAATGTTTACATAATGGATTTAGACGTAAAATTATGAATGCTAAATTTTCGATATGGATTTCCAATACTTTTAAAATTTTGCCGATAAATTTAATAGAATTTAGAAATTAATTGCTTAAAATATTTGAAAATGTTTTTGCATCTGTTCGGGAAATATAAACATCTTATTTTCATATTTTTTACAAATTTTAAAAGCGTTTATTTTATTTTCCACTTTAATTTATTCGTTGCTGATGAATACCTGTTTATTTTTTTAATTAAAAGAATAAGCAATTCATCAGAATTTTACACTATCATTGTATAACACCGTGTTTAACCTTCCTACCCTGAATGGGTCGAATATACCCACTTCTATAATTTATTTAATTCGATTGGAACCAGATTTTTCAGTAAGTTAAATAAATGTAAGTTAAAGTAGTAGTAAAAGTAGTAGTGTAAGTAAAAAAGAAGTAAGTTAAATAAATGCTACACAAAACTACGTTAAATAAATATGTTAAATCATTTTCAAAAACAAATACTGGTGTGAAATGTTTTTATTAACATTGAGTAAAATTTCAACATGGTACGAAGGTTAATTTAATGATTCTAATTTCTTGAACATTCGAAGAATTTTATATGCTTATAAATATGCATGCAATTGAAAAAAATAATAATTGCGGATTGTACGATGTTAAATAATATCAAAAATAAGATTTAAATAACAAGCAGTCGCCGTTTTTTTCCCCTTCCCTCATTTGTCGCCCAGAAAGCGATATATAGCCGTTATTAGAAACGTCGCTTCTGTTATGGGCGTAGTTTCTGCGTCATCCGCAGATATCGCCACTGTCTATGTGTAACCCCATGTTAAAGAAGTTACCATTGAAGTCTATGAGAGTTGATTCTCTGTTTAAATCTCCTTACTCTGTGGGCAAGGCTACAAACGCAGCACAAGATGGAATATTTTTGTGTGAGCCACCAACTAATAGGAGGACCACTATGCATCTTTAAAATTCATTCGTTTGGTTAAGCTAGTAACGTAATTACAAATTTGACTTAAACTCTTATACGGAAATAGTGGTAACCGCTACTTATAAATTTAGTTTAATGTTATAGAGGGTGACTATTAAGTTAATTATAATGTTTGGAATCACTTGTGTTGACATCGAAAAGATAGTTGCGGAGATATGGAAACGGAGCACAGTTAGAGACAAAAATCTGGAAGGAGGGGATGCCCAAGTGTCACTAATTCGGAGGACCACTATGCATCTTTAAAAATTTGTTCGTTTGGTTAAGATAGGAACTTAATTACAAATTTGTGTTAATTTTCCCCCTCGAGTTTTCCAAAAATATGACAACGTGTAAAATCATCTAAGTAATCTCGTCAAGACGTATCTAAAATTTCAATGTCTTCAACTGATTCTTTGAATTAAAATTTTAATTTCAACAAAACTGACATCCCTTATCAGCGTTATCGTTTGACCAGCAAATGTGGAAACTAATAATTTGCACATGCATCATACCTCTTACTGAAATCCGCACATATCTTAATTTTCACATGCACATATATATATATATATATATATATATAATTTCGTTCTCCTAACTAAACAAAACAGGTTTAGTAATGAATCATACAATTATACGTAGTTAACAGTAACAACTTAATATTGTTACTTATTCCAGTCTTAATCTGTTATTTATAATTCCTGCTGAGAATTTTTTAATGCAATGTATTTATTAATGAATGTTTTGTTACGTAAAATTTATTAATAAATATATTAGACACCCGCAGAGCGCATACAAAGAGAAGATGCAAATTGCCCTAACTTCTTGCCCCTACCATCAATGAATATTTTTGATTTATCTTGCATAATGAATTGCTGTTCAAGAAGATTAAGTTTAAAAGTTTACGAAGCAATATATTATTAATAAATTTATTTACCTAAAAGACTATATTATCTATTTTATAAATAATGAAACTATGTTGTAAATTCTGAAAGTTTTATTTATATGTTAGCTGTAAAATTTTGAAATACAGTAATAAGTGTGTTCGAGATTGTATAAAGAAGTAAAATATTTCTCCTAGAATAAATATTTGATTTAGAAAGTGCTGACTAAATAAAAACTAACGTATTTAATAGTATTTGAAAATATATTTAAATGTACTTTTAGCGGAAAAGTGGTCGTTGTTTATTACAACATTTATGGAGATTTTTAATCGAGGTATTATTTAAACCAGGGGTGGTCAAACTGTGGCCCACAGGATACCACTAAAATTTTGTAGTAATCTTTTCCTTATCTAATCATCGAATTTCCGTGATTCAAGAAGTCGACTATTTCTTTTAAAATTTAGTGGTATCTGGCGGGCCACAGTTTGACACCCCTCATTTAAACTGTCGGTCGGTTTAAAACTAAGTAATATATGCCTCAGCTGAAAATCGTATTTATGTAACAGAGTGGTAAAATATATCTTTTTGGGACCAATTTAAAAAATAGCTATTAATACTATCTACTAAGGTGAGTAAATCATCACAACTAGGCATTTTTTTTTTTAATTTTTTCCGTAATTTTTCCTTAAACAGAAATATAATTTAAGTTAAAACAATTAAACTGTAGTAAAAGTGATGATCCTCTTTAAAATAAAAGGAATTTACAAATAAGCAAATTGTACCCATTATTGAGTGTTTTTAAACGTGCTAATCTAACCTTCAAGTCGCTCTCAACACAAATTTTAAACAAGAAAGAAAAATCATGCATCAAGCATAGATTATGTGATAATTTCTAACACTAACAGAATACTTTAACAAACCTTCGATGTATAATATGTAAAATAAAATACCTAAGTAAACATTTTAGAAAACGCAAAACCCATTTGAAAACCAGATTTCAGCAATTACAGCCGCCAGCCAGAAATGTACTCCCATTCTTTTGTGCAGCCTTCTATATAATCTATAGATTTGTATATACTCTATATAGTATGCTATGCTGCAATTTAGTTTAGTATAAGAAAACACATAACGTAGTTAAAAATTTCCATTCACCAGTTTCTAGCACTAGGCGGAAACATATTTGAATTCTTTTGTACAGTGCTGTACACTACAGTAAGACTTTATACACGCCACATATTAAACTAAAGCCTAATTCTGGTAAAAACACGCTGAAAAGTATTGAAATCACACTTACCAGAAATTATAACACAGAGGCGGCCATGTATCCAGTTCTTTGCGCCACCCTGTTATGATTTTATTTATATTCAACAAATAGGGTAAATGTACCAATAGACGGCCACATTGAGATAAAATGCCTTACGCATAGCTTATATTTGGTTCTAAATTAAATATTACAATTTGGTTATATGCAGCCATCTTTCATAAGTCACAAACCATCACCAAAAAATTTTGGGTATTTTTATTGAATTTGTAATCAGCACTTTTTTTTTTCAAGCTAGAGGTCAAATCACCATTTTCCCTATTTTTTTGTTAATTGATGGCAATTTTTTTTAAAAGGCAAGTATTAATTTATTTTTTATTTTTTTCTAAAATTATAAGGCTAGAGTATTAGCAGGGTAAATAAACTCATGTTTTTGAGTATAAAAAGTAAATAAATTTGTTGCTTTTAATTAATTTTAATGTGGCCGACCATTGGGTATTAATTTTGCTTACATGTCCAATAGTCGGCCACCAGGAGCTGAATACTGAATACATAACTTATTATACTTTTTTGAGTTTATTTTTAATTGTTTGGTAGATATAACTTTATCTCTACATCTATAATAATATTATATATAAAACAAAATCTTTTTTTACGTGCTTGTTTGTTTGTAGGGGAAACTACTGGAACTACCGAAAGAATTTCAAAAGTAAAGGTGGCAGTCTCTGCTCCGACATAGACTATATTTTACGTCAGAGCCTCGCAAGTAGACGGATGAACAAAAAACATTCCAAACTTGTCCTTTTTGTGATATTGAAGGAGATAATAACTTCAAATTTGGCATGGTTCTTGTTTTCTAAAACATTCGAAATTTAAAAGTGTGAAATGAGTGGAAAAAGTTCTAAATTACAATTTGTATAGAATTGTTAGGAGTATAAACTTGAAATTTAACATGTCTGTTACTTTTAAGACGTAAATTATAGATCAAGGCAATTAAAACTAGTCGTTGAGGGCCACCGTAATACTTACCCATCATGGATATGCATAATGTAAAATACTAAAATAAAAATGTGTAAACTACTTATAAAATGCATTGCAATTCAAATAAAATCGTGGCTTGATGACGTCATAACCTTTAAAGGGTCGATTACGGAATTGCTTGAAATAAACATCCTTATAACTCCAAAAATAATAATCCTATTAACTAGCGGTTTATTGCATCTGATTAAGCGTCAAATTTCCAATTAAAATATATCTTTGAAGCGAAATTTGGATGAAATACAGGGTCATGAAAAATCGAAGAGTGTGGTAAATAGGATTCCAAATATCTCGGCAACTAATTATCCGATCGACTCAGGCTTTATGCAAAATTTGTGGTTTTTTATTGTCTTTTATATTCATTTCTTAAAATAAACAATTTCGAAAAATTGTATATACCTTTTATCAGAACGAATATTTCGAGAGTCCGAAAAAAATAATTCCGGTTAATCGAGGTTATTGAAATGAAATAGGCTTCTTCTCATTGTTACATACTAAGTACATACCAAATTGCAAGTCTCTATCTCAATTTCTTCGGGAGATAGAGCGTTTACAGACACACAGACACACAGACGGACGGCAATTTTTTTTTTTCTAAAAATATGTTTTTCGGAATCTCCAGTGTCTGAAACGTGTATATCTGTCAAATTTTTTTTTCGATTTTCAAAACGATTACAAGACTTACCCCATACTACGTATGATGGGTAAGTAAAAGGGGGGAATTATAGAAAATGAAAAAAAACTGTGAACATTCTAAAAAATTCTAAATTACGATTTATAAGGAATTACTAGGGATAGAAATTTAAAATTTGTCAAATCTGTCATTTTTAATATGTAAACGCTGGTACAAAATAGTTTATAAAAAAAAAAAAACGAAATTTCAAAGGGTATAGGACCAAACAAACATTCTAAAGTTTCAAAATCTGTGATAGTTTTGGTGCTGTTTTTGATCTATCTTGCATAATGAATTGCTGTTTAAGAAGATTCAGTTTAAAAGTTTACAAAGCAATATATTATTAATAAATTTATTATCCTAAAAGACTATATTATCTGTTTTATAAATAATGAAACTATGTTGTAAGTTCTGAATGTTTTACTTATATGTTAGCTGTAAAATTTTGAAATACAGTAATAAGTGTGTTCGAGGTTGTATAAAGAAGCAAAATATTTCTCCTAGAATTAATATGTGACTTAGAAAGTGCTAGCTAAATAAAAACTAACGTATTTAATAGTATTTGAAAATACATTTAAATGTATTTTTAGCGGAAAAAGTGGTCGTTGTTTTTTACAACATTTATGGAGATTTTTAATCGAGATATTTTTAAACCAGGGGTGGTTAAACTGTGGCCCACAGGATACCACTAAAATTTTATAGTAATCTTTTCCTTATCTAATCATCGAATTTCCGTAATTCAACAGGTCGACTATTTCTTTTAAATTTTAGTGGTACATGGCGGGCCACAGTTTGACACCCCTGATATAAACTGTCGGTTTAAAACTAAGTAATATATGCCTCATCTGAAAATCGTATTTATGTAACAGAGTGGTAAAATATATTTTTTTGGGACCAATTTAAAAATTAGCTATTAATACTATCTATTAAGGTGAGTAAATAAAATATCACAACTAGGCATTTTTTCTTTTTACATTTTTTCCCCTAATTTTTCCTTAAACTGAAATATAATTTAAGTTAAAACAATTAAACTGTAGTAAAAGTGATGATCCTCTTTAAAATAAAAGGAACTTACAAATAAGCAAATTGTACCCATTATTGAGTTTTTTTAAACGTGCTAATCTAACCTTCAAGTCGCTCTCAACACAAATTTTAAACAAGAAAGAAAAATCATGCATCAAGCATAGATTATGTGATACTTTCTAACACTAACAGAATACTGTAACAAACCTTCGATGTATAATATGTAAAATAAAATACCGAAGTAAACATTTTAGGAAACGCAAAACCCATTTGAAAACCAGATTTCAGCAATTACAGGCGCTAGACAGAAATGTACTCCCATTCTTTTGTGCAGCCTTCTATATAATCTATGTATTTGTATACACTCTGTATAATATGCTATGCTGCAATTTAGTTTAGTATAAGAAAACACATAACGTAGTTAAAAATTTCCATTCACCAGTTTCTAGCACTAGGCGGAAAGATTTTGAAATCTTTCGTACAGTGCTGTACACTACAGTAAGACTTTATAGAAATTATAACACAGAGGCGGCCATGTATCCAGTTCTTTGCGCGACCCTGTTTTGATTTTATTTATATCCAACAGATAGGGTAAATGTACCAATAGTCGGCCACATTGAGATAAAATGCCTTACGCATAGCTTATTTTTGGTTCTAAATGAAATATTACAATTTGGTTATATGCAGCCATCTTTCATAAGTCACAAAGCATCACCAAAGAATTGTGGGTATTTTTATTGAATTTGTAATCAGACATTTTTTTTTCAAGACAGAGGTCAAATCACCATTTTCCCTATTTTTTTGTTAACTGATGGCAATTTTTTTTAAAAGGCAAGTATTAATTAATTTTTTATATATTTTTTAAATTATAAAGCTAGAGTATTAGCAGGGTAAATAAACTAATGTTTTTGAGTATAAAAAGTAAATAAATTTGTTGCTTTTAATTAATTTTAATGTAGCCGACCATTGGGTATTAATTTTGCTTACATGTCCAATAGTCCCTACAATGCAAAGAAAGAGGATATGTGCTTGGATTTGTCATCTCCCTCCTGCTATCAGAAATACACTCTTTGTGCCATTGTTAGGAAAAACAGTCATATTGCGAATATATAGGTGTTTTATTAAAGTGGTACTTATAAGTACCGTCAGGATAAAAAGGTTTAAGCTAAAGCTTAATTCGGGTAAAAACACGATGAAAAGTATTGAAATCAAACTTACCAGAAATTATAGCACAGAGGCGGCCATGTATCCAATTCTTTGCGCAGCCCTGTTATGATTTTATTTATATTCAACAAATATCTTTTAGTATACTAAATATAGTTCACGTTCAACATTCATAACTCGATTAAAAAAAACTTTTAAGCAATTTACGCTGATACACAATAATGCTTACGATATCTTTTGTTTAGCTCTGTAAATGATATATAGAATTTATACATACAGTGACCTCTCAATTATACGCAATACATGGTAATTATTTTTCCGCACCAGTTTCTTTTTAAAGTAATTTTTTCTTTATTTAATCGGAGAATTTATAATTCTAGTTTTACTGTTTTGTGAAAGTAATTACTGAACATAATCGTTGCTCCGGATAAGTATAGGATACTTTTTTAAATTCAGATTGCTTTATGGCCACCAATTTTTTGAAGTAGAAATATTCGCCATATTTAATAACGTATAAAATAACGCGAAAATAAAGCCAATCACACTATTTAAAAAAACTGGTGGGAATCAAACAATATGAATAAAAAAAAGTAGAAAAAAACTGCCAATGAACGTAACGGCGAGACAATTACAGGGTTAATAAAATAACTTGATATCCTGTGTAAATATTTCATTTTATTCGTTAAAATTGTGTCTGGTTTAAAATGTGTTAATTTCATTTACAAAAAAAAAAAAAAAAAAAAAAAAAAACGGCGGTTCGGCAGCTGTGTTCTGACCAAATTTCATTGTTTGCAAAAATTGCTTTTATTATTATTAATTTTTCTAATTGTTTGACATTTCAGTGCCTTTCACAATACTTATCTTTCTTCATTATTTTAATTAAGCGAATAAATGAATTTTTTTTCTCATCATAGATTAACAATATTCTAATTAACATTACAAAAACATTTACAGCTGCACATGGTTTTAATTAAACATAAATTTAGAAACCTTTATATTATTATTTTTTTTATTTTACAAAAAATAAAATATTTAATTGTTAAAAAGATTAAAATTGTTAAATGCATAAATATATAATTCCTATAGAATTATTAAGTAAGTGTAATATTTATGAGATACAAGTTATTCAAATGACTTAAATTGAATATTTATGTAACTTTTTTTTTATTATTTATTTTTTTATTTTTTTATTTTTTTTATGAAATAATTCGAAAATGTTTAGGCGTATTGACTTTATTTAAAAAAATTAAAAATTGAAGTTAACTTTTATAGTGTATACTTAGAATTAAGAAGAAAATTTCGCCTAATAGATAATAATTCGAAACAAAAAATCCATGTATAAAATAGTCTAAATAAATTTAATATCTTTTAGCATATATACTACCATGGGCATTAGAGGGTTAAATAAAATTGTGCTGAAAAATAATTTCCGTGTATCGCGTATAAGTGAAAGGTCAGTGTATTATGTGAAAAAAGATTAGTCGAAACAACAGCCATAGTAGCTAAAGGATTAAAAGCAAGCCCCTCTGTATGTCTAATTGCAAGTGTAGCAAATAGGTAAATTACAAAGTATATCGGAGGAGATTACTTTGTGATTATTTTAATGTAATCTTGTCATATAATATTGTATTAAATCGCAACCGGAAACCCTCCCTTGCAGATTTTAATATTAAATCTGAATTAAAGATCTAAATAAGTTGTAAATTATACGACAAATGTGACAAATGAGGTGCGTTCGTACTACAACTAGTTTTATAAATATTGAGATTTTGGTGCAATAACTGTTGCACTCTTATGCAAGAATGCATGAATACAAAATTTATTTTATGTGCAGATTTTCGTATTATAGATATTAATTTTATTTCATGAAATTAAGTTTCGATCAGTTATGAGATTTCTCCGCTTTTTTGCATACCAGTATAATCTTACAGAAAATGTTTTTTTTATTTAATCGGAAAATTCTGCGATTTAAGAGAACAACGTTTTCTCTGAGATTATACTAGTATGCAAAAAAGCGAAGAAATCTCATCCCTGGTTTCGATACACTTTTACAAATAATTAATTACAATTCTGTTACATTAAAATTATTCTACGCTTAAATATCTAATACAAGACAATGTAATAAAAAATATCATCGTTATTATTTCAGAGAAATGAATTATATCGTTTGTTATTATGATATATATAATTTCCGTAATAAATTAAGTAAATTTTAAGTTGCAATATTTTATCTTTTGTGGAAATTTACTGAAAATTCCAATGGGAAACTTAGCCTAGTTTTAAAAATTTCAGATCTTGAAATCCATATTTAGACTCTTTTGCCATTTAATATCTATTTATTTGGAAACATCTATCCAAAAAACTGTCGGTAGATTATATGATTGCTATTAAACAATTTTAGTATACAAATTCGATTTTTAAATTCAGTAATACGGAAATAATATGACTCCATCTTAAATATGACGTATTCACCATGGCAACCTAGAAACATTACCTATCATGGGATATCATTTAATTAATTACGTATGTTAAGATTTAATAAAATGAAGAAAACTTTTATTAATATATTTTTAAGTTTTGATTCTATTTTCATAAAATTTTAAATGACTCGACAAAATCCTGCAACTTTTATATATATTAAATTTCAAACCATTCGGTTGGGTAGTTTTTGCGCTGTTATATGCGCACAGACGGATAGACGGACGGACCAGACGACGACTATAGGTGCTACGTATTTATATAATTACGAACACACATAAAAATACATGTGAAATTCAGTTCCCTAAAACCACGAGATAGGGACACAGTCATATCGGCATGTGCCATAATCAGGTTCTGATTTATGCAAATTAAGATTTTTACGAAGCATTTGATTAAAATTCAGAAATATTATACTGAATGCAAATAAAATTATTTAGTATTCAAAGTATTCCTTTTTAATATTTTTTCTCATTATTCATATCAGCAACGGATATTTTTATTTTTTTAAATTATGTGCTTAATTTACATTAAAATTTAAAGATACAGATTAAATCCGTTAATTTATTTTTTGTATGAAGTTAATTTTGAATTATGAAAATTATGCTTCAATTTTATTTTTTTCCGAAACTTGAATAATCTGAAATCTAAACCGTACATTTTATATTTTATTCTTGTATTCATTGCTTAAAACTTTAATATATATATATATATATATATATATATATATTATTTTCTGGATTAAAGAATAAAACTAAAACCAGAAAAAGGTAGTTTGATACTTAAAAAAAAAAAAAAAAAAAAAAAAAAAAAATGTATTCTTGATTTTACAGTTTCCAAATATTAGAAAAAATAATACTTAAGTTTTTTTTTTTATTTTAAGCGGAAAAAATAATGATATATTAATTTGCACAAAATATTTATCGTATCATCGCTAATAGGATTAAAAAAATATGATAATAATTAACGTAAATGTCATCAAACACTTTTTATAAAGTGTAATAAAATATTCAAATCTGTAATAATTAATATATATGTAGATGATTTTCTTTGAGGAAGAATTACTATTATTTTTTCAGGCATTAAATAAATGTTATGTAGATTCAAAAACTTTTAAAATACATAACAATAATTTTTTTAATGTGATATTTATGTTTTTAAACTTAATTAGAGAAGATAATTTTTACATTTTCTGTAAATAACATTAAGAAAAAGGGGAAAAAACCCAGACATTCAAAATACATTGTTCATACTTTTTTAATTAATTAATTCATTTATTGAAAAAAAAATGAATTATGATAGTTCAGTCATGATTGTTTTATTTTCCCTTTCTGTTTGTGGTTTGGGAATTGAAATGCTAGAATGATCTTATAATTTGTATTTTATCTTGTAAAACACACTGCTAAAAAACATTTTTAAATGAATGTGTCATCCCTTTTAACGTGTCATCAAATTCGCCTATAGCAAATAAGAATTATGAATATAACAAGAAGTAATATAAAAATCTCTTGCGATTGAAAACACTATCACATGAATGCAAGAAATTATTTCTAAGTAACAATTTTCTACCGATGGAAATAAAAATATATTTTTTAAATAAATGTGTATTTGTTAAGTGTTTGCCAGCAATTGTTTTCATTGGAATTGCCGACTGCCATCTGAAAACGTTTGTTTGATAGCAAATTTAACAAAAATCAGTAAGTTTTGGATGCAAGATCAAAGTACATTTGAAATATACTTAATAGTAAATATTTACATATATTTATTTGATTACTTTCATAAGTTTTATGATTTCAAGTGACTACGTAATCAGTCCTGTCATGGATTAGGAATTTTAGAATACCTGATGCAGAAATATTAAAAATATTTAAATTATACGATTAATAATGCAAGGGTCGGCGTCGTCACCTTTCTGAATACCTTTATATTTAAACAGTAAGATTCGTAGTAGATATCTGACACACCTTCTAAGGAATTTTATGACGAAGATGATTATTTGGAAATAGTAAAATTCAAAATGCTGACCGCACCGAACTCTAATAATGCCAACCCTTAATAAACATAAATTTTATTTTTTATCGCTAAGAATTTGAGAAATTGTGACTTTACATGAACGTTAGTAAGACCAAATACCTACGTATAAGAGGAAATGAGACAGGACTAAATTTAAATAATAACATTAAAATAGGAAGCTGCGATCATTATAGATACCTTGGTGTAAACGTTAATGGAGAAGGCAGAGACTCACAGGAAATTAAATACAGAATCTGTCAAAGAAGAAAAGCTGTAAAACTATTGAGATTTGGTGGAGTGAGGATAAGTCCAAAAGAAAGTATAATATATACAATTCTATTGTAAAGAGCATATTGTTATATGGAGCAGAGGGATGGATAATTAAGGAGACAGAAAGAAAGAAGTTAGCGGCAGTGGAAAAGGATGCTTAAGAGGAACATGCAGAATATCAAGAACAGAAAGAATAAGAAATCAAAGAATCAAAGAAATGATGAAAGTAAAGGGAACCATATTAGATGATCTGCAAAAGAATCAATTAATCCGATATGGTCATGTTAAAAGAATGAGTGATGAGAGACTAACCAAAATGTCAGAACAAACCAGAAAAGGTAACAAAGAAGACCATGAAAGAACTGGATGGATGATAAGAAAAAGCGACGGGGGATAGAGGTCTGGAGGAGGAATGAAAACTTGACCAGAAGAAATGGAATGGTCCTTGTAGATGTTTATGGCGACACCTGATGCCATAAACCGAGTTTATATATATATATATATATATATATATATATATATATATATATATATATGAACCACCATTGGGAAGAAGGGAATAAACGCCACTTTTTGACAAATTCATTTTTCTACACTTTTACATTCTTTAGACGTAGAGCTTAATTGTGAGTTAGAAGAAAAGAACAAAAACCATTCGCTTCGTACAGATTCATGCGGCCATAAAAATAGTTAGTTGGAAGAAGGAAACAAATCCTTCCTTTACTCCCTTCTTCCAACTATCAACTGTACGAGTATAGAAATAGTGTGGTTTTTTTTTTCGATAAACAAAAACTTAAAGACGAACTCAGCTGATTTCTACACTTACCATGAGGGTGAAACTAAATGGGGCCCGGATGAAGTATGCAGTTTATTGTTGAAAACTATACAGAACATGGATCCCTCTGTCAAAGAACTACACGTTTTTAGCGATGCTTGCGGGGGACAAAATAGAAATAACACCCTTATAAGATTCTTTCTCACTCTTGTTGCAATGAATCATTTTGAGAAAATATATCAATACTTTCCTGTACGTGGCCATTCGTTTTTACAGTGTGACAGAAATTTCGGGACCGTAAAAGACTCATTAGGAGAAAGACAGAATTTACGCTCCAAATGAATATAATAACCTTATTTTGGCATCAAAAATCAGGGGTTTTTCAGTTAAACCCATTACTTCTAACGACATACTTGATTTTAAAAACTCATGGCAGCGATGTTTCAAGAAAAGTTGTAAGTCATTAGACAAGGCAACAACATTCAAGATTTCACAAAATAGAAGCTTTGAGTATAGTTCAAGTCATAAAGGTTACCTGACATGTTCCAAATTTATCGATGGTTTTATTAAAGCTACATTTTTGCTCCAAAAACCTTCTACAAACACGAAAATAACAGAAACTCCGGCATATGTTACTAAAATACCCATAAATGAGAAAAAAATGAACGACATTCAAAAAATAATCCAATATATTCCAGATGAATTTAAAGATTATTACGATATTATTCTGACCTGGCCAACTACAAGATCCGAACGTGAAGAAATATATTAATAATAGAGTGTCCTTACGTTTTTTCTAATAAATAAATAAGTTTTTGTCATTATATTGTTTATTTTTCAAATTATTTTGTATATAGTATATAATAAATTGAAAGAAGGGAATAAATCCAACACATTTACCTATACATATATAAATGAATATTATATATTTCAGCCAGCTTTATTAGTAAATAAATCAGAATTTATATTTTCTTCATTATCATTGATATCACATGAGCCTATAAGTTGAAAGTAAAAAGTTAGAAAGTTTTTTTTTAATATCTCCATTCTTATTTTTTGGATTTATTCCCTTCTTCCAATTGGTGGTTCATATATAAAGTGAATTACATTATAAGCTTTCATATGTGTTTATACTCTTGTTTCCCTTCTTTTTTTTAATTTGAATTAATAAAACTTCATTTATGAGAACTATATATTATATTTTGTAATTTGACACTGCTATATGGTATAGTGATTTCATTGTGTATGGTCAGTTTCTTATGTTTCAATGGTTAAATTTTACAATAAGTTTATATATATATCGCTAAAAAAGAAAGTCTATTTCTAATGTACGAATTTCGATGCAGTAAGGATTTACTGGTGACTTTACCTCACATTTATTTTAGACAGCATGTGTAATACACAAATTTATACATAGTTACACGTAGACATTTCACATCATAGATGCGAGGAATCTATACTTAAAAAAAAAACACCTAGGACAAGTGGATAATATGTTTTACTGGTCGTGTTTTACTGGTATGTTTTACTGGTTCTACGGTCGGATGCGACCGTCTATCTCAGAAGCTAAACCTTAATACACTACGGATCGTAAGACTATCCGCGCGAGAAACCAAAATTCATAGAGCCTTCTGGCAAAACTCAGAAAACAACAAATGTAAATCCGCGTTATACCTTTATATATTTTGATAATTTGTAAAAGAATAAAATTGTATTATCAAATAATGTATGCTAATTCTTGTATTTAATTATTCATTAATGTGTTAATATTTGCAACACCAGTAAAAGATATTGAAACACTCAAGGTCAGGATCACAGATGCTGTGTCTAGCCAAATGTTGGGCAATACGTGGCGAGAAATGAAACTAGTCGTTGGGGGCACTTACACACCATGGATATGCATAATATAAAATATGAAAATAAAATATGTGTCAACTATTTATAAAATGCATTGCGATTCGAATAAAATCCTGACTTGATGACCTCATAAACTTTAAATGCTCTATTACTGAATTGCGTAAAAGAAACATCCTTATAACTTCAAAATTCATAATCATATTAACTAAAGATTTACTGCGTCGGATTAAGTGTCTCATTTCCAATTAAAATATATCTTTGAATTGAAATTTGAATGAAATACAGGGTCATGAAAAATCGAAGAGTGTGGATAATGTGATTACATATATCTCGGCAACTCATTATTCGATTAACTTCATTCATTATGTAAAATTTATGTTTTTTTATTGTCTTTTATATTCACTCCTTAAAAAAAAAAAAAAAAAAAAAAAAAAAACACTTTCGAAAATGTTTATATACCTTTTATCAGAACGAATATTTCGAGAGTCCGAAGAAAAGAGTTTCGGATAATCGAGGTTACTGAAATTCAATAAACTTATTCTCATTATTACATACTAAGTATATACCAAATTTTAAGTCTCTATCTCAATTTGTTCGGGAGATAGAGGGTTTACAAACACACACACAGGCAGACGGACGGCAATTTTTTTTTCTAAAAATATGTTTTTCGGCATCTCCAGTGTCTGAAACGTGTAAATCGTTCAATTTTTTTTTTTTCAATTTTCAAAACGATTACAAGAATTACCCTTATTCTACGTATGATGGGTAAGTAAAAACATTTACATTTACTTGAGTTGTTCTGTACGTGTGCACAAGTTTTTACTCATGGAATTTTCAGAACACCCCACGTGAGTAATGGAGGGTTAACAAATAAATAAACAAAATACAGGTTTAACCTCTTCAAGAGCAACTCACTTAATTTTAATTAACATTACTACCAGAATTTTTTAATAAAATTTAATTTTATAAATTTAACGAAGAAAAAAATACTATGCGATATTGCATTTCCTTATTTTTAAATAACTGTTTTTTTCTAAAATTTTAGTGCCAATGAGTATTATTACAGAAACAGAATTATTATACTTACATCGGAAAGGGTTAACAGATAACTAATCTAACTACGCGCTTAAACACTGAAATAATCAGAATCAAAAAGGTTGCTATAAGAAGCGAAATGTTTCGTGATTGACCGCCGACATGTGGATAATACAGGGTTGCCACTGGCGTCTATTTTTTCTATCTCGCACCAGTTTCTCAAAACAAAATTGCTTGACATTCACTTTCACAAATGCAAGAGAAACGTAATAGAAAATTTATTTATTTTCTTTTTAAGAGTGGTGCGAATGGAATATAAAAATAATCGCCAGTTGCAGATCTCACTACACTAAATGTAAAAAATCTAAAAGAATTTTAATATTTCCAATATGAGGCATATAATATACATGAACAGTAATAGCTAAGTAATTACATAAATCATACTAAGTAATTACATATTATCCTTAAAGTATGTGATGTACGTTTAAATTCAGAATATTTTCTTTACATTTAACTGAAAAAAAAAATTCTCTAAGCCCATTTCTATAAATTTAATTTTCTATCTATTGTGACTTACACGAAACAAACATTTCTTATGTGCATATTTCTTATGTGCGTTTTGAAATACATTATATATTTTTTTAGCTGAAAAAGATTTCCTTAAAGAAAATATTACATAAAAAATTAATAATTAACTATGTTCCATGCTACTTCTCAATAATTCCAAACTTAATATTGAAATAAGCTATGTTCATAAAAATGCACACATTTGTGTATTCGTTTTTATGTGTATTATTTATTACTAAAATTATGGAAAAATTTCTGCTTATTGGTCAAGTTTTCTTGATTTTATCCCTTAAAATTTAAATTATAGAGCAAAAACATGTCAGTATGCAACGCTGATGTCATATCGACGATGGCAACGATGTAAGTAATCAATTTCCCTTTTTTCGTAAATTTAATTTCTTCTAAACATCGCATGATTTTAATATTTACGCAATCGAATAGAGGAAATCGTTCAAATGCAATTTGTTGTTAAACTGCATGTCAATTTCCTAATTTTTTATGGTTTGAAAATTCAGTTTTAAATATGATTTTATAGAAAAAAATCTAATTATATCGTAGAATTGAAACTGGTACTTTTTTTTACATTCTATTTTTAAGAAGTTAATTTTTGTAGCATTTTTCTCTTGCACGTGTTCTCAACGTTTATGCATATACAATAGAATACTTAACGATATTTAAATGGCAATAATAACTGCCTTTTTTTAAATATCGGGGTAGCTTTACGCTCTTTTTGTTTCACTTTACTTATTAGCGAACGAATCTCCTTTTGTAACAGTTAAACATACCTTTCTCTTCATTTTTACGCTTGTTCCTATTCAAAATTATCCTTTTCTTTATTCAATTCGCTCTTCTTACTTATTATTATTATTATCATTCTTTCGATCTTAAATTACAACCAATTCCTGATTGGCTGTTCTACGCAAGCTAATCTTAATTGGCTAGTTTACTAATTTCGGATTGGCTGTTGAAGTTGACGGTGTTATCCATAGCTTAATTTTCTTTTTTCAGTGCATTTTTGATACTTTGATACTTTTTTTATATGGATCCATTAGGATATGATACACAACTACTCATATACATGAAGTGTAGTTGCTTGCAACTGGGAATCCCATTGAGATGATAAATTGTTTCACTGTTTCTCAACGTGTATGGCTGGTTGTTTGGTTATTTGTTACGGCCGATTATCTACGCTGGAGATACGGAACACGCGAGGGAGTGCCCTCCATGGGGTCTTTTTAAGGGATCCTAACCTAAATTTACGCAAATATCGAAAAAAAAATGTAAAACTCCGAACGGTTAGGTCGACAAGCGGGACATAGGTTTGAACACAGCACCTCCCATTTACCAGCTTTGAGAGCAAAACCTCTCAGCCACTGGTGGGGCACGTGTATGTATAAAGTGGGCTTAAAATAACGGACTTAACACTTAAAAGAAAAATAAATAAAATTAAGTACATAAATCACAATTGCATAATAGATAAGTAATTAAACAGCGAGCATTAACAGCTTAACGCTGATATAATCAGAATAAAAAAGACTGCTGTAAATAACAAAACCTTCGGCGATTTCTTCCGCTATTAACTCCTGGCATGCGACTAAAACTCAAATATCACTTTTAATAAATGTCAAAACTTTATTTGAATACATTATTGATATTTTTTATATAAAATGTTCTTTGATGTTGTTAGTGGACAATCTAAACAGTGGATAAGTGTGATCGAAGATCGCTCAAAGGGTTTTCTTTTAATATTCCTTTCAAAACACTTTATCCTTTCTTTAATAAATCCAAATTAATTTCATTTAGAAACCAAAGAAAAAAACAGAGTAATTGATTTATCTTTTGTGCCACGCTATCCAAAATCATAAGTAAAATTGATGTAAATGATTATTTTGCGTCATAGTATCCAAAAAAGGGAAATGTATGCAAGTGGATAATATGACGCAAAATAATTATTTACATAAATTTTACTTATGATTTTGGATAGCGTGGCACAAAAAATAAATCAATTTCTTGAAATAAATACATTTCAATACATAATAAAGGCTTAGTGAAAGTAATATATTTAAAAGTGTATTGAAAAATTAAAAGTATTGTTTGTATGTGTAAATATACTTTAGAAAACAAAAACCAAAAATAATTTAAATTGAATTTTAAAAGAGTCCTATTAAATTCACGTCAAGGTGTCACTCAAATTTTGATATAATTTCTTTTAAAACCCATATTTTGAATTCATGAGATATGTGAATGAAAAAGCATCAGCGAATAAATTTAATATATTTTTTCATATTAAGATAATAATTGCACCTGTGAATATAAATAAAACTAAAAAGAAAATTATGATTTAAAAAAAATATTAACCTAGCGTCACTTAAATTTGATATCATTGCTTTTAAGGCCCATATTTAAAATTCTTAGAGCCAAAAGAAAGTGCTGCGTCACAACTTTTAACCCGTTAAGGGTTTTTGTACTGATATCATTACTTTTTTGCGGTTATTGATGAAAATGTCAATTAATCAAAACTAAGCATAGGGTATAAATTAATCATTAGAATAAAATTTTAAAGAAATGCTAAAAAAGACCCCTAGGGTCCCAATAAAAATATGAGGGTGGTGGCCTGGGGAGAAGAGTGCAAGACTGAACTTTAAAGTTATGCAGCGAGAGAGTAACATAATTAGAGGGATGAAAATGCATGGCACAAAAATATTCAAGGGTCCCGGACCGGGTTCCCAGGAGGTCAGTGTCCTAAATGGACTGTAGAAATGGTGGAATAATTAAATGGAAAAAAAGGTCACAAAAAACGAAGAAGATCAGATTAAAAGGAGTCAAGTTATTTACAATTTATGGAACAAAAACGTCAAGAGGCCGCGTACCGGACCCTAGGGTCTTAACTAGAATGTAGAAATGGAAAAATAACTAACTGGAGAAAGGGGCACCAACAACGAAGAAAATCAGACAAAAAAAGAATAAAATGATTAAAAATTTAGGGCACAAAAACGTAAAGGGGTCCAGGGGACCCGGGTCTTGTCTGAGAATAAAATATTGTTGTTCATGTAGCAGCTGGAAGTCCTAAGAAGGTGTTAGAAAAAAACGGCTAGTGAATTGGACGATTTTTAAGGGAGCTATAGTAGGGGGCCCAAAAAGGGCTAGCTGATAGTTTTAAGCAAGGACTTAAGATGAAGGATCTGAACTGGAATGCAGAAATGAGGGAATAACTAAATGGAGAAAGAGGCCCCAAAAACGAAGATCATCGGTGAAAAAGGAAGCAAGTTATTATAAATTTACGGCACAAAACTTAATAGGTTACAGGGGGACCGGGTCTTGTCAGAGAAAATTTTGTGTTGTTCATGTAGTAGCTGGAAGTCCTTAGAAGTTGCTAGAAAAAAAGCTAGTGAATTGGACGATTTTTAAGGGAGCTATAGTGAGGGTCCCAAAAGGGGCCAGCTGACAGTTTTGAGCAGGACCTTAGGATGAAGGGTCTGAACTGGAATGCAGAAATGGGGGACTAATTGGAAACAGAAATTGGAACTAAAATCGATGTATCCTGTCGATGTCGAGTCGAATGAATCAAACCGCGTTGCAATGGGACCCATAGAACTCAAGTTAGCTGCAAAATCCGTTAGTTCCACCGCCAGGGGGCGCACTTCGTTCTATACAAACATAGCTGAAATCTTCGAAGCTTCAAATTGTTTTCAAATTGAATGAACCATACCTCGTCGTGATGGGACCCATAAAACTCGAGTTAGCTGCAAAATCTGTTAGTTCAATCTTCCACCACCAGAGGGCGCCACTGGTCTATACAGACATAGCTGAAATCTTTGAGGATGTCGATTTCGAGTCGAATGAGCAATACCTCGTAATGATGGGGCCCATAGAGCCCGAGATAGGAAAGCGCCCCCTGGTGGTGAGATTTGAGACTAAAATCGATATATCCTGTTGATGTCGAGTTGAATGAATTAAACTGCAATGTGATGGGACCCATAGAACGAGTTAGCTGCAAAATCGGTTAGTTCCATATTCCACCACCAGGGGGCGCACTCTGTTCTATACAGACATAGCTGAAATCTTTGAGGATGTCGATTTCGAGTCGAATGAGCCATACCTCGTAATGATGGGGTCCATGGAACCCGAGATAGGAAAGCGCCCCCTGGTGGTGAGACTTGAGACTAAAATCGATATATCCTGTCAATGCCGAGTTGAATGAATTAAAGTGCATTGTGATGGGACCCATAGCATTCAAGTTAGCTGAAAAATCCTTCAGTTCCACGTTCCACCGCCAGGGGGCGCACTCTGTTCCATACGAACATAACCGAAATCTGTAAAGCTATCGAAATCCAGTTGAATGAGCCAAATTTTGTCGTAATCGGGCCCATAGAACACGAGATAGAAAAGCGGCCGCTGGTGGTAAAACTTGGAACTAAATCGATATTTCCTGTCGATGTCGAGTCTAATGAATCAAACTGCATTGTGATGGGACCCATAGAACTCGAGTTAGCTGCAAAACCTGTTAGTTCCATCTTCCACCACCAGGGGGCGCACTCTGTTACATACAGACATAGCTGAAATCTTTGAGGCTGTCAATTTCGAGACGAATGAGCCATACCTCGTAATGATGGGGCCCATAGAACCCGAGATAGGAAAGCGCCCCCTGGTGGTAAGACTTGAGACTAAAATCGATATATCCTGTCCTTGTCGAGTTGAATGATTTAAACTGCATTGTGATGGGACCCATAGAACTCAAGTTAGCTGAAAAATCCTTTAGTTCCACGTTCCACCGCCAGGGGGCGCACTCTGTTCTATACGAACATAACCGAAATCTGTAAACCTATCGAAATCCAGTTGAATGAGCCAAACCTTGTCGTAATCGGGCCCATAGAACTCAAGATAGAAAAGCGCCCCTTGGTGGGGAAACTTGGAAGTACAATCGATAAGTCCTGTCGATGTCAAGTCGAATGAATCAAACCGCATCGTGATGGTACACATAGAACTCGAGTTAGCTGCAAAATCCGTTAGTTCCATCTTCCACTGCCAGGGAGCGCAATCTTTTCTATACGAACATAATTGAAATTTTTGAGGCTGTCGATTTTGAGTCGAATGAGCCATACCTCGTCGTGATTGGGCCCATATAACCATAGATAAGAAAGCACCTCTGGTGGTGAAACTCTGAACTAAACTTGGTAAGTTTTATTGATATCGAGTCAAATGAGCCAAACTGCGTCGCGATTTGAGATGCACAACCTGTGGCCCGCGGGCTAAACGTGGCCTGTGATGGGTAACTCGTTGCCCGCGGAGACCATACATGCCAACATATCCAGAAATTTCGATTTCCTTAATAATTTGTGAAAAATTGCAAATTTTGTCCATCGTAGGAAAACATCACGAATTTCGTCAATCCGGTGCATGAAATCATGAATTGTGTCAACTGGATGCAAATTTTGTTGAATGGGCATGGAAAAAAAAAAAAAAATCGCTCTTTTGTCGAAAAAAAAAAAAAAAAAAAAAAAAAAAACCGCAAATTTCAATAATTGATCGACAGAAACCAGAGATGCCAAAATCGGAAATTCCGGAGTTGTGAATTTTGTCAATCACTCAAAAAAAAAAAAAAAAAAAAAAATCTTGAATTTTGTAAACCACAGGAAAAAACTCTGCGAATTTCGTCGATAAAGCACGTAAAATCATGAATTTCATGAATCGAGCACAGATTAACAGTGAATTTCATCGAATGGGCGTGGAAAAATCGCAAATTATAACGAACAGTCACTGAAAGAGTTTGCAATTTGTCCATAGATCGTAGGAAAACATCATGAATTATGTCTATCGGGTCTGTAAAATTATGAATTGTGTCGACTGGATGCGAATTTTGTTGAATGGGCATGGAAAAAATCACAAATTTCACCAGTTTCTCGCAAGAAAAAAAAACGCAAATTTCAATAATCGATCGACAGAAACCAGAGATGCCAAAATCGGAAATTCCGGAGTTGTGAATTTCGTCAATCACTCAAAAAAATAAAAAAATCTTGAATTTTGTAAACCACTCGAAAAAACCTGCAAATTTCGTCGATAACGCGTGTAAAATTATGAATTTCATGAATCAAGCATGGACAAACAACGAATTTCATCGAATGGGCATGGAAAAATCACAAATTACAATGAACAGTCACGGAAAAAATTTGCAATTGGTCCATACATCGTAGGAAAACATCATGAATTATGTCTATTGGGTCTGTAAAATTCTGAATTTTGTCGACAAGCATGGAAAATCACGAATTTTGTGAATTGGGCATGGAAAAAGCAAGAAAAATTCATTTATCGCTGGGCCAAATTCGACGCCACCAACTATCTCGCTATTTCTATGATTTAACCCTGCAAGCTTTTCATTTACTTGTTGTCATCATCACTTATTTCACAGGTATAATTATGCTCTAGTTATACACTGGAAATTTTTATTCTGCGGACTTTTCTTTTTTTAGTATAAATAAAGTTATTATAAACAGTTTAATAAGAAACATTGTGCCAACAATACGAATATAAATGCAAAAAACACAAGAAATTTTGTAAACAAACTGGTAGCAAGAAAAATTCATTTATCGCTTCGCCACATTCGACGCCACCAACTATCTTGCTTGTTCTACGATTTAACCCTGTAAGTTTTTCATTTACTTGTTGACATTATGGCGGCTTGGTTTGTTAGCCACTCATATTTGAAGAATCATGCTGTCACCTTATGAAAAGGAACAGACGGTGTGTGTGTATGGCGAAGAATCAAGTAGGAACACACAGGCTAAACTTTAACAAAAACATATAATTATTTAAGAAAAACAAGTAAGTGATGAGATCCGACTGGCACGACAAGATAGCCAGCCACACTCAGTTAGCGGCAAAAATAGATTGCCTGTTCGGTTGCGGTTACAGCTAAAAGTAACTCATTACACATTGAGTTGAGTTGTATAAAAAACGCCATACAATAAAATTAAAGTTAAAATTACAGTTAATATAGTTCATGTTTAACATGGAGTTAAAGTTTATGGATAAAAAGTTCAGGTTACAGTTAACCCGTCACAAAATCATCACTTATTTCACAAGTATAATTATGCTCTAGTTATACACTGGAAATTTTTATTATGTGGCCTTTTCTTTTCGTAGTATAAATAAAGTTATTATAAACAGTTTAATAAGAAACATTGTGCCAACAATACAAATATGCATGCAAAAAACACAAGGAATTTTGTAAACAAACTGATAGCAAGAAAAATTAATTTATCACTTCGCCAAATTCGACGCCACCAACTATCTCGCTTATTCTACCATTTAACCCTGTAAGCTTTTCATTTACTTGTTGACATGATCACATTTCACAAGTATAATTATGCACTAGTATATTGGAAATACTGCTACACAGGAAAAATACCTTTTGTTTTACTATAAACCACAGGAAATTTTGTAAACAAACTGGTAGCAAGAAAAATTCATTTATCGCTTTGCCAAATTCGACGCCACCAACTATCTCGCTTGTTCTAAGATTTAACCCTGTAATATTTTCATTTACTTGTCGACATTATGGCGGCTTGGTTTGTTAGCCACTCATATTTGAAGAATCATGCCGTCATCTTATGAAAAGGAACAGACGGTGTGTGTGTATGGCGAAGAATCAAGTAGGAACACACAATTTAAACTTTAACAAAAACATATAATTATTTAAGAAAAACCAGTAAGTGATGAGATTCGACTGGCACGACAAGATAGCCAGCCACACTCAGTTAGCGGCAAAAACAGACTGCCTGTTACGTTGCGGTTACAGCTAAAAGTAACTCATTACACGTTGAGTTGTATGAAAACGTCATACAATAAAATTAAAGTTAAAATTACAGTTAACATAGTTCCTGTTTAACATGGAGTTAAAGTTTATAGATAAACAGTTCAGGATACAGCTAACCCGCCACAATATCATCACTTATTTCACAAGCATAATTATGCTCTAGTTATACACTGGAAATTTCTATTCTGTGGCCTTTTCTTCTCTTAGTATAAATAAAGTTATTATAAACAGTTTAATAAGGAACATTGTGCCACCAATATGAATTTGCATGCAAAAAACACAAGGAATTTTGTAAACAAACTTGTAGCAAGAAAAATTCATTTATCGCTTCGCCAAATTTGACGCCACCAACTATCTCGCTTGTTCTATGATTTAACCCTGTAAGCTTTTCATTTACTTGTTGACATCATCACTTATTTCACAAGCATAATTATGCTCTAGTTATACACTGGATATTTTTATTCTGCGGCCTTTTCTTTTCTTACTATAAACAAAGTTATTATAAACAGTTTAATTAGAAACATTGTGCCAACAATATGAATGTGCATGCAAAAAACACAAGGAATTTTGTAAACAAACTTGTAGCAAGAAAAATTCATGTATCGCTTCACCAAAGTTGACGCCACCAGCTATCACGCTTGTTCTATGATTTAACCCTGTAAGCTTTTCATTTACTTGTTGACATCATCACTTATTTCACAAATATAATTTTGCACTCGTTATACACTGGAAAATTCTGCGGCCTTTTCTTTTCTTAGTATAAATAGTTATTATAAACAGTTTAATAAGAAACATAGTGCCAACAATACGAATATTCACTAATTTATCTTTCTGTATAATACTTTGATCATATATATCTGTGTGTGTGTGTTTGTTTGTGCATGCATGTGTCAGAGAGAGAAAAAGTATGAGCCTCCTCCCAACCCCCCCCCCCCCTTATTATTCACTTCTAGCCACAGCTATGTCGTCCTCCTTAATTTATAACAAACATCACTTTTGAAGTTTTAAGGTAAAGTAAGAAAATTGTTTTTTGGTATTCTGTATAAAATGTAAGTTGTTAAAAACTTTATTTTTGATACACTGGATTAACACTTTGAAATTGTATTTTTTATTGTTTACACCCACCCCTTTTAAATTATATGAAATGTATTACACGAGAGCATCAGTGAGTAGGATAATTTTTTTTAAAGAAATGAAAAACCCGAAGTCTGTTTTAAATCTATCGATACTTGTAAACAAAATAGGAAAGCTAATTTTATTCAAGGGCAAATTTTATAAATGCTTTTCAGTGCTTCGTGATCTTAATTTTTTTTAGGTATGTTTAGTTTTTAATTATTGTAATACAAAAATAATCACATTTTTAATTATAGTATAATTTTTTTTTTTACGAAAAAGATGTTAAATTAAAAAATATTTAGACTAAATTTAGTCGTTCCCTTTTCAATTTATTCAAACAAATTTCAGAGGAAAATAAATGCCATTAAAGTTCTATCAGTCATAGAAATATGTTTAATAATAGTCATTATGTTTTTGTTTTTTTCCTTTTTTATTGTATGAAAAACTCATATGAGGTTAGATTTATAGATTATAATCTAATATGTGACAGCAGAATGAGCCAGCGAGTCAAGATTTTCTTCATTTAAATATAAATATCAATCTAGATGAAGTTAAATAAAAGTAACTATTATTATTTATCATAATTTTAAAATAACATAATTTTAAAATAATATCCACAGCTATTTATTTTAACTTCATGCTTTCACATTAAATTAATTTTAAAAAAGTCCTTCCGGCCTGTACCGGGAGGAAAAGGTAGCTTTCCTATATCTTCGTTTTAAAATTTTAGCTATTGTTACACGAAAACAGCAAGTTAAAATGCAAAGAAACGTTTGCAAAAGATTCGTTAATACTGAATTTGAATAAGAAATTCGCCAAATTATTGAGCAATAGCCAAATTGGCTTCATTTATGAAGACTTATTTTGGTCGCCAAATTTGGCGATATTTCGCCAAATGTCACCAATTTTGTCGCCAATGTCGCTAACGGATATGAATATATAGTTTTATGCGTATGATTGGGAAAATGATTACAACAATGAAAGAAAATAATTTGGGAGTAATCGCGTTAAAGTGCTGTTTTGTTTCAAAATGTCAGCCACCCTAGAATTTCAAACTGCTCTATCTCAGCCATTTTTTAAGATAGAGATAAACCAAAAATTGCTCTGGAATCCTTGTATCAAGGCCTAACACGTAATTAAAAAATAAATTTGAATTTTTAATTATTTTGAATATTTATTTTAGTTTTAAATTTTTAAGTGGCCGCCATCTTGAAACAAAATGTCGGACCAAGCTGGCCAACGAACTCGGTCGAGACATTGGAGAGCTTAATACACACAATTAGTTTCATCCAAATTGATTTATAAATACGAGCGCGTAATTAAGTGTTAGGCCTTAATACGAGGATTCCAGAGCATTTTTTGGTTTACCTCTTTCTTAAAAAATGGCTGAGATAGAGCAGTTTGAAATTCTAGGGTGGCTGACATTTTGAAACAAAACAGCACATTAACGTGATTACTCGCAAATTATTTTCTGTCATTGTTGTAATAATTTTCCCAATCATACGCATAAAACTATATATTCATTTCCGTTAGCGCCAAATTCTCGCCAAAATTGGCGACATTGGGCGAAATATCGCCAAATGTGGCGACCAAAATAAGTCTTCATAAATGAAGCCAATTTGGCTATTGCTCAATAATTTGGCGAATTTCTTATTCAAATTCAGTATTAACGAATCTTTTGTAACCGTTTCTTTGCATTTTAAATTGCTGTTTTCGTGTAACATTAGCTAAAATTTTAAAACGAAGATATAGGAAAGCTACCTTTTCCTCCCGGTACAGGCCGGAAGGACTTTTTTTGTAATGTGCTGTCTTGTTTCAAAATATCAGGCACCCTAGAATTTCAAACTGCTCTATCTCAGCCATTTTTTAAGATAGAGGTAAAACAAAAAATGCTCCGTAATAATTGTCCCAAGGCCTAACACGTAAATAAAAAATAAATTTGAATTTTTAACTTTTTTGTATATTTATTTTAGTTTTAAATTTTTAAATGGCCGCCATCTTGAAAGAAAATGGCGGACCAAGCTGGCCATCGAACTCGGTCGAGACATTGGTTAGCTTAATACACACAATTAGTTTCATCAAAATTGATTTATAAATACGAGCGTTATCGTATGACATAGGTCAGATATATATATATATATATATAGTGCGTCTCAAAAGTATATGGACAGGCGATTTTTTTAAATAACAGTTAAAAAAATAAAGAAATAATCACGAAAAAAATAATATGCATATAATATCGTAACATAAATTTATTTCAGCAAAGAAATAAATTATAAATGTTACAGATTTTTTGTAAAAAAATAAAAATAAAAATAGGCTGTCCCAAAAATATATGGACTTTTCGAATATTTTGCACTTAACTTCAAATTTTTTATCCATTCCTTTTAATTATCTTGAAAACCCTATCAGACATGCTTCCAACTAGTGTTTGGAGTATGTGCGTCTGTAAAGAGAACCAACTCAGCTCTACTTGTTGCTATAATTCCTGAATAGTTGAAAACTGCCGACCATGGGCAAACACATCTCGTGCAAGTACCTCCTAAAGGTTTTCAATTGGATTCAAGTCTGGGCTGATGGCTGGGCAGTCTATAACAGTCACTTGATTCTGCTTAAACCAGGTTGTTGTTGAGTGGGAGGTGTGAATCGATGCATTGTCCTGTTCGAATTTCCAGTTTTCCTCCAATAAGATGTTTCCGATTGGAAGTAGATTGCTTTAAAGGGCATTTTGATAATCCTCAGAGCACTGTTGACCATTAAGAAAAGCAATATCCGTTTCTCCGTTGAATCAGAATGCGCCCCACATCATTATGAACCCCCTCCTTTTTGTCGACTAAAGAACTCGCGAGGTTCTTTTCGTAAGTCATGCCAATAGTATGCCCAGCCATCAGGGCCATCCAAATTGAATTTTTTTTCGCCCCTAAAGAAAACACTTAACCATTCTTACGTCCAATGCATGTGTTTTTTAGCCCAAATAACTCAAGTTTTCTATGGTGCACTTTCAGCATAGGTTTCCGACACATTCTGCGATAGTTATGATTTTCATTTACCTGTATGCGACGGTGAACAGTAGATCTGGAAATAGGAAACGCCAAAGTCCTCGCAATTTCACGAACAGACTTCTTTTTAGTTGAAACTGCCCGCAAAATTTCTCTATCTTGTCTTAAAGATGTTTTTCTTGGTCGACTTGAACGATTTTTTGTAATCGTATTGTCATTTTTTGATAAAATTGCATAAATTACAGATCTGCTACGCTTAATTTGTTTTGCAATATCAGAAACTTTAACATTTTGAGCCTTTAAACGCCAAATTTTAGCAATATCAGCAGCAGAGAATTCAACGTTGCGAGGCACTTTTCAACTGTTCGACAATTGAAGAAAGAGCAGTGATTTTATATTTCGAAGAGGTTACGTCATAAGTACAGAACGCAGAAAATGCAAATTTTTCTGATACGGTGGTAATAAAAGCAATTCGTTTCATTGTCCATATATTTTTGAGACAGCTCATTTTGAATTTTATTTTTTTACAAAAAATCTGTACTATAAACATAACATTTCTGTATCGTAATAAACTTATTTTATCATTCCATATGCTAATTATTTTTTTCGGGATTATTGCTTTATTTTCTTAGCTGTTATTTCGAAAAATCGCCTGTCCATATAATTTTGAGACGCACCTTATATATATATATATGTATGGATATATCTATATATATAAATCAACATTTGAACGGAGGGTGGTTTTGGGGTCTGGGGGTCATGATCGGTGAAAATATATCGAAATTTTCCGGAACTGCTTTCCTCCGAACGGCTGCAATAGGTAGCTTTATACTTTTTTGTATTGAAAGCTACCTAATACATTTAAGACATTCTGCGATATTACATTCTTTTTTTTTTTTTTCATTTATCAATAATCAAATACAAACTTCGAAAGCGAAAATAGTCACCTTAGTATTTTTATTTAAAGACTTATCTGGCTGCTAATTTCACTTAATGTATAATACAAATAAAATTCTTTTAAAAATAAATAAATACACAGACAAAAAAGTTTTTAACTCAGGCATTATTAACTATTTTTGCTTCTTTTTCATATTACAATGGTTAAAACTACATAGACATATCAAAAATTCAAATTTTTACGAAACACCGAAAAACATAAAATTTAAAATTTACCCGTGAATAAAAAGTAATGGTTTTCCTCCTTTGTTTACGAAATGTTTTATGCAGATTGCACATAGATTAGACTATTTCTTTTAAATGTATACTACTTACTGATGATCTTATGCAATTCATGTTGAACTGGAGTTGTTTTTTTCTATTAATTTCATGAATGAAATCTTTTAAAAGTTTGTCTGTTTCAATTCAACGGAGTACTGCGAATGCATCGTACGCGTATGAATATGTGAAAACAATCCCAAGGAATAGTTGGTTGGTTGTCAGACAGACTTCCGTTTAGGAACGGGAAATATATTATCCAACCAACGGGTGATATATTATACTTAAAAAATTAAAAACTTATTATAAATAACAGTAAAATTGAATGCATATAATTAAAAAATATTTCCCCTATATAAAAAATGAATCTAAATAGTTTTTCAACGAAATACAGATACATAAAATGCGAAATAAATTCTGAACAAAAAAGAAAAATATATGAGCGACAATTTAATTTAATACAATATATATTACAAATTAAAAATAAATTTTTGTATGAAAAAATGAGTCGAAATAATTCATCAGCTACATGCTAAAATTTATTCCGAACTTAACTGTATACCGAGACCGATTTTTAACCTTATGTTTGAGCAGTCAAAAGAGGTGATTCGGTTTCATGTATTCCTATGAGAAAACGCGTAAGAAAATACTCCAATTTTAAAAGTGGACTATATAGAAAACAAGAGTTTTCCTATGTTAACGCAAAATCTTATTCGCTTCATCTAAAACCGATTAATATCATATATTAATTTTTAAAAAATCGTCCGATCGGATTTCGAGAAAAGCGTTTTACGACATGACACCATTACATGCAGAGAGAAAACCTTCCCATTTTACTTAAAAATGGGTATCCAGATCTTAAAATCTACTGCATGTAGAAATGTATAAATTTCAGGAAAGAGTTAGACCGGAGATATAAGACAGCTGTCAAAAAATCAAAACGATATGCCTCATATTTGCTGAGATATTAAATGTCGGCGTTTCGCTTTTCGTTTGAACTCAAACTAGGTGTATATATAGAGTGACGGTAATCTTCGGTTTTGGGCTTTCGGTTTTCGGTTTTTGCTGCGTCACTCGAGAAACTACCGTCTCTCATGATTGTGACATAATATCTACTGCATATCATTGCAACAATATTCAAAATGATATTTATCCTATATCTTATTACAAAATGATATTTCTTTTTTAAGATGAATATTTTCAAAGCTGATTTTAATATATGTTCTTATATTCCAAAAATTAAATTCATGGTAGTCTAGCTTGCACGGACATTGCCGATGGAATCTGCATAAGGTAATTGAAAAATAAATGAATTTATTTTTCTAATATGTTCTACATTCTTCCAATATTCCAAATCTAATATGAAAATACACACTCCTGAGAAAGCAATGGAATTTTTCTAATATTTTTCTAAACTGATATCTACATTTTCATTGTTGTTAAAATTCTTCAAACTTTGAGTCGTTGAAGTTGAGATTAGTTTTAGAATTTTAACATAACATTATACGCTAACTCTGAACTGCGCTGGGTTGCCAGTTTGGACTTTTTTAAAATTCAGAATTTCCAAATTCATACCGGTAATTTCAAAAGAAGAATAATTAAATTATTAAGAAGTTAAAAAAAATGTCTTTCATCAAATAAAATAAAATTTACACCTATTAAATTCTGGTGTAAATTCAAATTCTGAATTAAAAAAAAAAGGCAAACCTGGAACTGCGTGATATAAAGTACCGTAATTTCCGGCGTATAATCCGCAGCTCAAAGAGTCGTTTTTCAACCCAGAAATATTATTTTATAAAATGTAACTTAAAAGATCGCTGTAAATATTTAACTACAATTATTGAATAAAATTTCTGGGTCGAAAAACGACTCTTTGAGCTGCGGATTATACGCCGGAAATTACGGTAATGCATGCACTTTTGAAATTTCGTAGTTAAGTTAAGCATTTTTTTTAAAAATATTTTCCTAGTTTATAATGTCTTGGAATATTTGTATCAATTAAAAAAAAAACGGTCTAATTTTTTTAGTTACAAAAAAAAAAAAAAAAAAAAACGTAGCGCTTCTATAATAAACAAAGAACCAAACAGTGTTGCTAAATCCGGCGGGTTTTTTCTTCAGAAATTCTTAATTCATGCAATAAAATTTGAATAGTACTTTTCTTTTATTTTTTTTCGCAGTATACCTATAATTTCGTAGAGCAAAAATAACTACAGAGTGCGTCAGAAAAATGTATACTTACACGTTTAACGGGGTCATAACTTTCTAATTTTTCTTTCTTTTCAAAGTGTACTTCATTGGAAATAATGATTGGATTAAAATTAACTTTTGAAAAAAGAAAATTTATTTTAAAACAGTATTGTAAGTGTGAAAATGTAGCAGAAGTACAAAAACTATATCGCAGGGAATATGACGCAGATCCATCTTATGCTATATACAATTCATCGGATAAAAGATAAGTTTGAAACAAACGGATGTTCATAGACAACGTTCCGGAACCGCAATTGAGCAAGAATGCGCCACAGCGCCAAATGAAATGTTTGTTGAAGTTTGTGAATCAATAGCTCACCGTTATAAGCAGTATATTGACCAGAACAGTAATAATTTTGAAAATCTGCGGTAGGAGAAAAAGTTAGGCATTTTTTCGTTTGCGATTTAAGTATTAACTATATGTGAATAAAAACTGGAGTTATAATTATTCAAAGTATGTATACATTTTTCTAACGCATCCTGTATTCAAAATATCTTGTAAGATTTGGAATTTCTGAATAAAAAATCCGCCAGATTGAGTGCCACTGCACCCTTAGAGCTAAGGACCTTTATAATAGTGGGTAACAACATTTGCGAAATGTTATCGGAAACAGCAGATATTGGAATACCTTTTCATAGGAAAATACTGAAACCATTTGAAAAACTAGTCGTTGGGGCCACCGTAATACTTACCCATCATGGATATGCATAATGTAAAATATTAAAATAAAAAATGTGTAAACTACTTATAAAATGCATTGCAATTCGAATAAAATCGTGGCTTGATGACGTCATAAACTTTGAAGGCTCGATTACTGAATTGCTTAAAATAAACATCCTTATAACTCCAAAAACAGTAATCCTATTAACTAGCGGTTTATTGTATCTGATTAAGCTTCTCATTTCCAATTAAAATATATCTTTGAATTGAAATTTGGATGAAATACAGGGTCATGAAAACTCGAAGAGTGTAGGAAATAGGATTACAAATATCTCGGTAACTCATTATCCGATCGACTTCATGCTTTATGCAAAATTTATGTTTTTTTATTGTATTTTACATTCACTCCTTAAAATAAACAATTTCGAAAAAAAATTTATGTACCTTTTATCAGAACGAATATTTCGAGAGTCCGAAAAAATTAGTTCCGGATAATCGAGGTTACTGAAATTCAATAGGCTTCTTCCCATTATTACATACTAAGTACATACTAAATTTCAAGTCTCTATCTCAATTTGTTCGAGAGATAGAGCGTTTACAGACACACAGACGGACGGCAAACTTTTTTTCTTCTAAAAATATGTTTTTCCGAATCTCCAGTGTCTGAAACGTGTAAATCCGTAAAAAAAAAAAAAAAAAATTTGATTTTCAAAACGATTTGCTAAACTATAAATGGTTCAATGCATTCCATTATATTTGAAAGAGTGTAACAGAATTAAAATACGCCGCAAACAGTTTTTCCCCCTTGCAGCATTATGTACCCAAATTCTTTTGTGTGGCCTTGTAAAGGAATGATTAATGCTTTACATTCCATATTCTTCAGAAAGCATGTTTTATTGCACCTCAGCGATTCGTATCAATTGCATTATGTTTGAAATCGTGCAACACCATTAAAATACACCGCAAACGATTTTAGTATACATACCATAATATAACGGAATTATTTTGAGTACCCCTGGAAATGAACTATAAGTGCTACACATACCATATTCTATAGTAAGCATCTTGTAGTGCCCTTCTGTGATGCATAACAATTGAAACATATTTGAAATAGTGTGAAATCGTTAAATTACACTGAAAATAATTTTTCCTCATAGACCGTACTGTAACGGAATTATTTTGAGTGCCCTTGTAAACTATACATGCTACGTACTTCAGTTTTAATATTTACTATGCCATGGTAAACCTGCATAACGTATATCAATTACATGGTAATCTCAGTATATGTACAACAGTTATAGCATGGTCAGATGGCCAGGCAAACCGAATGCATAACCACTTTTCAACAATGTTGGGTTAAAAATGCTATATTTATGCGATTTCGCAAACAAAAAAAATCATTAAAAAAAATAACGTTATTAAAAAGGAATTGATTATCAGTAAAAACAAAACGAACAAAGTAGGTAAACTAGGGGGGCTCCAACCCTGCTCGCTACACTCTCCAACCCATTTAGGGGGGAGGTAGATTGCAACTCTGGTTTATTACTCTAAACTTGTTTATCTTGAGAAAAAAAATTTCACCCATAAGCAAGTTTATTTAAAACATCTTGCGACATACTTACTGGACATTTTTATTAACTGACTTCAATAAAAAAGAGGACGTTATCAATTCTACACGTATGTAGCCTGTATTGTTTGGTCCTGTTCAAGCATAACTTTCGTAAATGTGCACAGATTTTGATATATTTATATTTTTGATTTGAAAACGCAAAGCACCATGGTGGTCTCTTTTGAATTTCGCCAAAATCTGATGATTAGAACAAATTTGTTTTATAAAAAATTCAAAATTCAAAACTTAACTCAAAGTGAGATTGACATAACTCCCGGTAGTTAATATCCGAACCCTATAGCTTACAGCGCATTGGCGAGCGCCAAATGAATTGGCGAGAAACGCGCTATTTCAGCATGCGCATAACCTAGCCAAGCAGTTCAGTGCTTACGCCGCTACGCTTTTATGCAAAGCAATGGCCGACGGTGCAGTGTTTTGCTCACATGATTTTGCTACGAGAAACTAGAGATCAAAATAAATAATAAAATAAATAACTAGCACCACCACAAATCAAGCAGGCATACGGGGAAAATACAGGTATGTGAAATAATTTCAGTGTTCTGTATATTAACGTAATATCCTTTAGATATTGACAAATTTTCAAGATAAGACAGACATGAGGCAGGACATTAGAATATCGATGTTGATAGTTGAGACTTTAATCTTGTGAAAATTAAATTAATGTCGCACCAATTAACACTATCTGTAAGATACAGTTACTTTTATTTTTGGTTGCGAAAGCGTCTTTGAAGACGCCAATTTGGTTATATATATTTTTTTAGTTTTTGTGATGAAAGGCAAAATCTTGATAATTACTACATTCCCCAAAAATATCGCTTTTTTTTTTAAATGCATTAATATTTGAAACTACGTCATGTGATCTCACAAACACAACGATAACAGTAACAAGCTTTTTGAAGATAACAATCTAGTGTTAAATAACTTTGCCTTTTTCGAATTACTAGCCGTCACTGGCGACCAGTTTGGTCTCCCTTAAATGTATGTTAAGCACTGTAACACGTTACTTTTATTCATAATTTATTTTTTTTCCGTAATCCTTCGCCAAACCGGAATATTCTAATAGACAAATCAAAAACTTTTTCGATCATGGTAGCATTTCGCATATTTTTTGTTGTTATGTATTTCATCTTTCTTGACAAAAACCGCTTAACCAACTTAAGCATTTATGCTTCATATCCGTTTGCTTATCAGTTGCAATATGCTTGCTAATGAGGAGATTCTTAAACATATTAAGTAGTTTTCCGTAATTGGATCCATTGCCAAATGGCGTATTTTAGTTAATACGATTTGGTGCAATGAAGTCTATTTTGTGAAAGTCTTTAATGATATCCACCATTTACACTGAACCATATTGTTGCCAATATTTTTTTGTTTGTTTGTTTGTTTCTCGCTAACTTTGGCTGTAGACTTGATTACGGGAGAATCAAGAAGAAAATCTATCATTATTCTCATTTAAAACGTCTTGAATAATGTGACATAATCGGAGTGCATATTATAACAGGTAATTTTCGAGTATGGTTTGGTGAAACATTGAACTTTTGGAAGCCAGTTTTGATAATCACGTAAATATGTCACACCAACATTACCGCCTATAATTCTAATTACAGCAACCCGTTTTTTCTCTCTATATTGCAACTCTATAGTTAATATAGTGCCCCGGTGCGTCTACGACAGCTGTTCCATCAGAACATTTGATTTCAAAATAAAAGTATCGTTTCTAATTTGCACACGCGAAAAATAAAAGCTGGTATTGGCGATTTTAAAAATTCTATTGGCGAGATTTGCGCCCAAATAACACAAAAGTACTTAATGATGTTATGTATTTTGTAAATGTATATTAAATTACTGTTTTGAAAGCGATTGGTCATTAATAATGGTAAATATGATTGGTGATTAACAATCATTTTCGGTGGTCTCTCTTCCTTTCACGTATAATACATAAATACCAAATTAACTGACAATTTGTTTCGAAATTTGATTCATTAAATATCATTACATGAGTTGTATTTGTTTACATTCAGCTTACATCAAGAAAAGATAAAGAATGAAGTTGAGTTGTATAGCACATAATTATGGTAAACTTTGATTGTGTCACTGGTACGAATTATTTTTTTGACACCAGGCAGCGCTCCAAAAAATCTTTCATGGAGAACTAACTTTGCGAACGATTATCTCCATGGTTTAATGGTTTAATATTTTAAACCTTCACGACGAATGAATCTTTTTTTTTTTGTTTACTTTCATGGATAGAGAATTTGAACTGCGAAGCGAATTTCAACTGAAGTTATTGGAGAATATATGCATAATTGAACGTAAGTCATCTCTCAAATGTTAATTTATTTTGAACGATCTTTCTAAAAATGTCACATTTATGAAGTTTTATTCGAAAAAATAATTTTTTATAAAAATGGCCGCCTGGCATATGAAAAAGTGAAACGGACATTCCGGAACTGTTGATGACAGTCACATGACTTACGGTTTTATTATAGAGATGATGCATCTCTGCAGCTTATGATAACTTAATATTATTCAGAATTCTTATCTATTCGGTTTTTTCGCGTCACTTCATAGAGTTTTCCTTACTAATCACCCAATAATAGTTTAGTGATGCTACATATTAAGAATTATTAACACGACATTTTGACATGAATAAACGTGTCTTATCTTGAAAAAAAAAATGTTTATACAGATAATAATAACACAACACTGAAATTATTTCACATTGTGGTTAAATGAGAGTTTGTATGCAAGAATGTATGAGTATTGAGTGAATGAACATTCATTAACATAGAAAAGTTAGGTAAACATAAACTATTGGTAAATAGTAACATGAATAAAGAGTAACCCAATGCAATTAATTTCTGTAACTATAAATATAAATAAATGTATCATTATGTATAAACATGTAGGGGAGACCGGTACACACTGGACCTATGGACACAGTGGACCACCCCCTAATATTTTATTTATTTAATTTTTTTTTAAGCTTCTCTTCTATCCTAATAAACAAAAGCACTGCAATGATTATTTATAGCCTTCAGAAAATATGTTTAGCTCAGATTGAACTATTTTATCCTTCTTTGTTGTTTTGAGCTTCTAAAAGTAAAATTTTTCATCACCCTATTTTAATTTTTTTAGTAATTAAAGGTTGTAGATAAATGAAATAAAACAGCTTTTTTGCAAAGCTAAGATACTTGTTTTTATTTTACTTTAAAGTTAATATGTTTAAAAGAAAGCTATAAACAATATTAATATGATTATTTATTGAACTTCAACATGGGGTACAGTGGATCACCCACTCTTGGGGCACAGTGGTCCAGAATCCACTCTGCTCCTCTAATGCAGAATGTTCAAAATATTTAATAATTGCTTATTTTCTATAAAGAAAGATTGTTTTAAAGTAGATTTAACTGTAAAATAAAGTAAACAAAGAAAAATAACAATTTATTTAACATAGTAAGAAATATTTTGTTTTGTATTTACTGCCTTTGATAAATATAACTGTAGTCTAATTGTTGATGATTCTATTCAAGTAAGATTCATGAGACGCAAATTGAATGGAAATCAGTTTATTTCTCTGTAGATGAACTGCAGATGACTGTAGATGAATCTGCTGTTGATGTCAATGATTTCATAATGTTGCTCTCAGACCCAAAATTATTTCTTGAAAATTCCAGGCTCAATCTTACTCATAAGTACTTTGGAATTTCATTTGCAAATTTTAATGTGTGCTGACTTTTTTGTACTTAAGTAATAACTTCAACTAAATTTCAATTGTTCCTGTATTAATCTGTTATTATTTTCAAAATAAAATTAATTTTTTGTTTTTGTTTCAAAATTTATATTACTATGTTATTTTGCGGATGAGGGGCAACAAAAAAGAATTAGATTAATGAAAAATAGATTTATATTGTATTTTAGATAATACCTAATAGTGGTCCACTGTACCCAGGTGGGTGGACCAGTGTATATATATATATTTTTTTTTTTGTAAAATGTATTGAAAACTATGTTGTGAGAAAATTATGACGGATGTAAGAAGGTTTAAGGAATATACAAAAATATTTTCATACACATAGGTCAGTCTGTTAAAGAAAAAAAAATGTTTTCTGAAAAAGTGGTCCACTGTGTACCAGTCTCCCCTACAACCGTCTTAACAGCACAATCATATTCCCCCCACCCCCTATCTTAAAAAAATAAATAAAGTTAAGTTTAACCACTGTTTATATTATATTTATTCATTTATTTATATTAGTAACATCCCCCCCCCCCCCCTTTAATTTTAAGTGAGAGTCAAACCATTTACAACATAAATTTAGGCTTAAAGATTCTATCATAAATTGCAATGGGGGTTTTATTGAAAGTTGAATATTCATTTAATGTTTTCAACTTGTCAGTTTATATTAGTATGCAGACTTTTAAAGTGTATTTCTGGAAATGTGGAGTTTGATTTGAATTTGGAGACTTTTTAAATGGAAGAATTGCACTTTACCTACATAATAGAAAGTTGTGACCAAAACATTTTCTCATATTGCTGCTTTTGTTGATAGTGGCATGGTTTAGCCAAAAGTTTTAAAAATATATTTATGTATAAAAATAATATGAATTATTTAGCAATAAGACTTTTTGGTAGTTTCATCTTATGGCGTCCCTCAAAGATAAATCACCAGGCGACCAAGATTTATCGCCAAATTATAAAGCACGTGTGACATAATATATGATCAATATAACATTTTGTGACATATATGGCCAATTTATAGTCATGTGATGTGTATATGTTGTATATATATATATATATATATATATATATATAACACATATATATATATTATGTGACATGTGTATAAGATGTATATAATATGTATAATGTTCGTAAATAATGTAAATAAACGTATCATTATACATAAACATGTACAACAGTCTTATCAACAGCGTAATCACTTTTTTCCCCTACTCCTGAAAAAAATAAGTAAAGTTTAACCACTGTTTTTTGTATATATATTTTTTATAGTAATGTTGTTTCTCCCACTTTTATTTTTAATTGGAAGTCAAATCATTTAAAATATAAATTTAGGTTTAGAAATTCAACATTAACTTCAACAAGCAACACTACTACTTACTGCAGTATATATATATGACCTGTGTATAAGATTATATATGTCATATAAGATGTAAATATTGACGTATATGGCACATGTATGAGTATTTGGAGTATACATATGCATATATAAGGTTTGCGATGATCTTGGCGAAATCATAACTGCAACCGTGGCATAATCGTAATTCTAGTGGCTGCTATAACATAAAAGTACTGAATTTTTACCTATATAACAGGACACAGGACTAAAAGAAGGGCAAAAGGAGATAATGTTATAAAAAGAGAAAATTCCACTGATATTTCTTAATAGTATATATTATTTAATAACAAATTTAATGGTGCCATTACCAAGTTATCTTTCATAATTTTCTTTATGTCCTTGAATTTATCTCATTCAGACTATTGCATTTTAAGTTTAAATGATTCTTGATTGTCATTTAATAAAAGTTCACGAAACTCAGATAATTTTATTTTAAAAGTTTCAAGCAGCAATATGTACTTTCTAACAATAATACATCAAAAACAGTATCATAGTACTTTATTATATTTTTTGTTTGCGTATATTGGGTTTTAAGGAAGTTTTCAGTGGATCTATTGTAGTTTATCTCATTGAATGCCTCATGTGTTTTGTTTTTGTTAGTGAGGTAATATCGCAAAAGATCAATTAACCACATACTAATCCAGGGAAACCTTTATTACTCAGCCCATGTCTTAAATTTTTAGTGTAGGTTGAGTCTAAAATCTGAAAGTATTGAAGTAGTTTGTAATTGATACTTTTAAAACATGTAAGTTAGTTGTAGTTAACTATTCTTTTTAATAAACTAGTTGTAGTTCGCTACACACACAAAATTTCTTTTTTCTAACCACTGCTAGTTTTACGATGGAAAATGGGGCAATGGGAAAACATGTTGTTGAAACATTTTAAAAAACAATAATTATTTTTAGATTTTAAGTCATTCTGAAAAATTTTATGGTGGTTCTTAAATGACCTGCTCGACAATGCAAAACTTTCTGACACATTTTTAAATGCAAAGGATTAAAATTAGCAAGCCTGACTATTGAAGCGATTTAGAATTGTAATGAGCTTTCCATTCTTTGCTAAATAGATTACTTATCGAGTTTAAAGCGATTTGTGTCACGTGACATGTTTTTCTCCATTCTTGTGCTGCGTTGTCGAAATTTCGGTTCAAAACACCAACTTTGGCAGTGTTTTCTGAAAGATCTTTTTGCCTTTACCAAAAAAGGGAAAACATAATTCAATTACATAGTTTCTTGAATAAGCACACCTGCCAATTTCATGTGTTTGCGAAATAAATTGAATTAAAAAATGTGTCGGAAAGTAAGCAGTTTGGTTTTCAAAACATCCTTAACAAATAGTTGGTTCATTTTAACAAACAGTGTCTTGTTGCACCATTGATTTTTTTTTCTATTCTTTATGTGTGAAAACCTATATATATATAGATAAAGTATATGAAATCCAGTTGCAAAACATTTCTATTTAAAAAAAACTTTTTTTGTTTGGAAATTACAATTTTGAATTTTTTTACAAAATTTATAGGATTGTAAAATATGTATTTTGTAAATAAAGATAAACAAAAATTTCAAAAAGGTCTGAAGTTCAAGTTCAGGAAGAAAAGGAAATGTTATTATCTCTTTTAGTCTTATGTCCATAAAAAATTATGAAAATTTTGTGTTTTTGGCGATTTATTGCTGGTTGGCAATACAATGAAAAAAAATACACTTTTATGAAAAACTTTTTCTTTGCATCATACTGAGTAAGTTTAACTTAAATAAATACACTTTTATAACTACGGTTTTGCCATATACATTTATATGTACAGGTGGTTATCAAAATAATGGAAACACCCTAGATTTTGAAGGAATTCTTTATTAATATGGCGTAGGACCGCCTTTGGCATGTAATACAGCTTGGATTCGCCTGGGAATCGAATCATACAAATTCTGAATAGTGTTTAGAGGAATATTGTACCATTCTTCATGGAGATATTGTGAAAGTTCCGTGAGAGATGCCGGTGGAGGATATCGATTCCGGATTGAAAGCTCTAAAATAGACCACAACGGTTCGATTATGTTGAGGTCTGGGGACTGTGCGGGCCAAGGTAGATGTTCCACCTCATCCTCATGTTCATCAAACCATGATTGGACAACTCTGGCTGCATGAATAGGGGCATTATCATCCTGGAAAATTCCATCTCCTGCAGGAAACAAAATTTGCATCATGGGATGGACCTGGTCAGCTAAAACTTCTCTATACTTCTCCCCAGTGATCCTTCCTTTCAGGGTTACGATTGGACCAGCAGAAAACCATGACACGGCTGCCCATACCATGACCGATCCACCTCCATGCTTGACAGTTGGACGGAGGCAATCAGGATCATACGCTTGTGCAGGTGTTCTCCAGACATGTACCCGTCCTGTTGTGGGGAAAAGTGTGAAAGATGATTCGTCTGACCATATAACAGTCTTCCACTTATCAATCGACCAGGTTTTGTGGTTGTGGCACCACTCTACACGACTTTTGGCATTAGCATCTGTGACAAGTGGCTTGGGAATTGCTGTTCTGCCGTAAATGTTCTCTTTATGAAGGTATCTCCGAACTGTAATTGTTGACACTGGAGAATCCAGATGCTGATTGAGCTCTGCGGTCACTTTGGCTGCAGTTGTTTTCTTTTTAGACATTACAATCCGCTTCAATACCCGTCGGTCTCTTTCACTCAGCTTCTCCTTCCGTCCACTATTTTGCTTTGCTGAGCTTGTCTTTCCGCGCTGTGTGTATGCTGTCATGACTTTAGACACCGTACCTCTAGAAACGCCTATAAGCTGGGATGTTTCGGTCACCGTTGCTCCAGCTAGTCGGGCTCCTACAATTTGGCCTCTTTGAAAATCTGTGAGGTGTGACATTTTACGCTTCTGACAAAAAAAATCAAAACGTAGACAACTCTTCTAGAACTCTCTCATACTACCTAATACATGTACTTTTTATATTAAAAAAAATCTGGTAGCTAAGATTATATTTTAATGCTTACGAAGGGCATTCTTAAATGTCCCTTTCATTCACAAGTGTTTCCATTATTTTGATAACCACCTGTATATATAAAGCAAAATAACGACGATATTCAGTAGTTTAGAACAAAATTTAAAAATGTTTTAAACTAAAAGTTAATGTCCAATTCTGAGCACTGTCAATTTGACTTCGATATCGTTAGTATCGGAGACAACAAGTGTGTGTGTGTGTGGGGGGGGGTGACCCCCCACCCACTAATATAGAGAGTATCGCGTTTCTGAGAATTTGAGACTTTGGTGAAAGGTACTTGCGTACCACCATGTCGGAAGAGCGACTGGATGAACTGATGCTATTAACCTGTGAAGCAGACATAACTGACATGTTGGATTTAGACAGTTTAGCGGGAAAATGGACTATTCTGAAGGATAGGTGGGTGGTAATTTAAAAATGTAGAGAAGGATAATTTTTAGCCCCTTATACTATTATATATCTTATTTTTAAAAAGCAAGATTTGTCTTTTTTATGTATTTTAAAATGTATACACTTACATAACACAACAGCATGCGATTTTATTTATAGAAACATAACTTCCGAAGTACGTCAACGTTCTTAAATTGTTACTTTTGAGAACTGGTTAATGTACGGTACATCCGTACGCATTTCCTTTTAAATCGTAAGCAGAATCCTAATTAATAACAGGAATCTCAACTCTACTTATATAGTAAAAGAATAAACATTTTTTTTACACATACTGAATAACAGCATTTAATTTTGACTGTGGTTAGGCAGAATGCATGTGAGCACTTAAGACTTTTTTTAAATTCACAGTATTGTAGAAAAGTTGACTCCGTTGCTGAGGGGTTGGGGGGAGGGGGGAACTATCACAAAGCCTTTCTCACCCTCGATCCTGTACGCAAAATTCAGTTCACACCCCCTCACTAAAACAGCTTTCGGCACGCCCCTGACAACTAAAGAAAAGTATTGTTGCCATAACAATAACGACTTACTAAATACTGTAATACACACTGAGAGCATTCTTAATTGGGTAGTTATTGTTAAAATACACATAAAACCTATCCAGCTAGCGAAACAGTGTAAAATTAGATAACTTCAGAAATACGCAACTTGTACATATATTATACAAACTTATGAAAAAAATAATAAACTATTTAATTGTTTTAGTTTAAATTCATAAAGTACTACACATTTAAACAGGAATTTTCAAATGCATTAAAATCGCTTGCATTTTGTGAGTAAAAAGTGTTGCTTGCCAAAACGCATCTTTTTACGCCAAATACTTGAAAGTATTTTATTTTTTTACCGATATTCTACTGGGATTCTGCAGCTAAATTTGACTGATCCTTTATGATTCATGAGTACTATTTTTTTTAAATATTATGAGTATGTGCTTTAAGGAGACCTGCCTTGTTAGAAGGAAAGGCAAAGTTATGGCAGTAAGCGAAATATACTACTGTTTTTGTAATACATTTTCTGTGACTGTAAATTCCTCTAATAAACTTGAATATTTTTTTCTAATCAATAAATCTAACTTATCTTTTTATATCTACATGGAGATGAATAAATAGTAAAAGAATGTTTTCTATATTTTTTATTTAGATTGGATTGATATTTTGAAAATTAACTCTCAACTATTTCGTGTGCTTGTCATTACGATTATTTGTTACGTTTTCATTTGTCAAAATTGCTTAGCATTAAAAAAAAAAAAAACCTATACATTTTTTTAAAAATTGCTTTTTGAGTAAAATACAAATGGCGAATTGGCAGGCAGAAGATATGGATAATATAAAAATAAAACGAGTAGTTATGAACATCAAAACACACACACACACATATATATATGCATATATAATACACACACACATATATCACTGGCGCCCGGCTAACTGAAAATTATCCAAAAAATTTTAAATATTAAAAATCAGATAATATAAATAAAAAAGAGTGCAACAAATGAACAGTGTAATTAAAAATATGTTTACTCTTTAATAACTTAGTTTATTAAATTATGATCTTAAAAAAGAAATAGATCAAAAATTAAATATTTTAAAATAAATTCAGTCTCGCACTTAAAAAAAAGTCAATTTTCCTTAACTGAATTCGGTGGCCATGCCAAATAGTGTATTATAATGGAAACGTTTGAAAAAAAAAATAACGTGAATTGCAGTTATGAAATTAGACATGCTTTTTTCAAGATAAACATTTCATGCGTAAAAAAGTTTTTTTCTAAACTATTTTTACTTAAAGAAATATATATACAATTTAAACTTAAAAAAAAAATCATGTATTTTTCAAGCCATCTACTTTTGATACGAAAGAAACGGGGAAAAAAGAAAGAAAAAGATTATTGAGTAACTATATAGTTATTTAATATAAAATTGTGCTGACATAATGAAAAAAAAAACCATTTAACAAATATCCCATGTAAATAAAAAAATATATATATATATGTATACAGGTTGGATTATCTGAATATTCTATTTGAAGTCAATCGAAACCCACAAAAAATTTCATTGACCCAACCCAAAATCCAAATTAAAAGAAAATTATTCCCTTTTTCTAACATAACTATAGAATAATAGTCAACAATTATTTTCCCAATATCAGTTTTATCATTTATTTAAAAAAAATAACAAATAAATACTCATTTATATTCAAATACTATATAAATATAGTTTTGAATTTGAAAAAAAATATATTCTGATTTTTTTTTTAAATATCGGGTTAACCCGAAACAAATATATATTCAACCCAATCCACTACTTAAAAAATTACTCCGACCCATAGAAACTTAATGAATCCCATAATTTAAAAATATGAATCTAGATAATACTTCATATTTCTCTTACAATATATTTCATAATTTGCTTAGATTGTTATTCTTTAAAAAAAAAAATAATAATCTTTTGGCCATATATCCCAAATCTTTTATATATTTCCCCCACTCTTACGTTGAAATTCGATATATAAATACTACGGGGTCTGTTAGGCAAAGAATGTGCATACTTTTATCATTGATATTCTGAAACTTTTTTGATTATTTATTTTAACTATGAAGTTAATATACAAAAAAATGTTATTTCAACAAAACTGAAATAAACAAACTAAATCTTAGGAACTAAAGAATTCATAAAGATTAGAACAACATAATAATTAGAAAAAACGCTGTGCTACCAAACAAAAAAAAAAAAAGCGACAGAGCTTTAAATATGGAAAACTACAATTTACCGCGATAACAGTTTGACCGTTCGAGAGCTAATGGACTCGTCCACTACTATGTCATAAATGATTGACAGACGTCATCTCCTGAACGACGATCACTATACATCTTATGCCACTTATACACATGTCACATAATATATATATATATATATATATATATATATATATATATATCACATGACTATAAATTGGCCATATATGTCACAAAATGTTATATTGATCATATATTATGTCACACGTGCTTTATAATTTGGCGATAAATCTTGGTCGCCTGGTGATTTATCTTTGAGGGACGCCATAAGATGAAAGTACCAAAAAGTCTTATTGCTAAATAATTCATATTATTTTTATACATAAATATATTTTGGCTAAACCATGCCACTATCAACAAAAGCAGCAATATGAGAAAATGTTATGGTCACAACTTTCTATTATGTAGGTAAAGTGCAATTCTTCCATTTAAAAAGTCTCCAAATTCAAATCAAACTCCACATTTCCAGAAATATACTTTAAAAGTCTCTATACTAATATAAACTGACAAGTTGAAAACATTAAATGAATATTCAACTTTCAATAAAACCCCCATTGCAATTTATGATAGAATCTTTAAGTCTAAATTTATGTTCTAAATGGTTTCACTCTCACTTAAAAATAAAGAGGGGGGGGGGGTGGATGTTACTAATATAAATAAATGAATAAATATAATATAAACTGTGGTTAAACTTAACTTTATTTATTTTTTCAAGATGGGGGAGGGGGGAATATGATTGTGCTGTTAAGACTGTTGTACACGTTTATACATAATGATACATTTATTTATATTTATAGTTACAGAAATTAATTGCATTGGGTTACTCTTCATTCATGTTACTATTTACCAATAGTTTATGTTTACCTAACTTTTCTATGTTAATGGATGTTCATTCACTCAATACTCATACATTCTTGCATACAAACTCTCATTTAACCACAATGTGAAATAATTTCACTGTTGTATTATTATTATTGTTATCTCCATAAAAATTTTTTTTCAAGATAAGACACATTTATTAATGTCAAAATGTCGTGTTAATAATTCTTAATATGTAGCATCACTAAACTATTATTGGGTGATTAGTAAGGAAAACTCTATGAAGTGACGCGAAAAAAACGAAAAGATAAGTATTCTGAATAATATTAAGTTATCATAAGCTGCAGAGATGCATCATAATTCGATAAAAGGCAAAGTTATTTAACACTAGATTGTTATCTTCAAAAAGCTTGTTACTGTTATCGTTGTGTTTGTGAGATCCCATGACGTAGTTTCAAATATTAATGCATTTAACAAAAAAAAAGCGATATTTTTGGGGAATGTAGTAATTATCAAGATTTTTGCCTTTCATCACAAAAACTAAAAAAATATATATAACCAAATTGGCATCTTCAAAGACGCTTTCGCAACCAAAAATAAAAGTAACTGTATCTTACAGATAGTGTTAATTGGTGCGACATTAATTTAAATTTCACAAGATTAAAGTCTCAACTATCATCATCGATATTCTAATGTCCTGCCTCCTGTCTGTCTTATCTTGAAAATTTGTCAATATCTAAAGGATATTACGTTAATATACAGAACACTGAAATTATTTCACATACCTGTATTTTCCCCGTGTGCCTGCTTGATTTGTGGTGGTGCTAGTTATTTATTTTCTTATTTATTTTGATCTCTAGTTTCTCGTAGCAAAATCATGTGAGCAAAACACTGCATCGTCGGCGTCGGCCATTGCTTTGCATAAGCGTAGCGGCGTAAGCACTGAACTGCCTGTCTAGGTTATGCGCATGCGCGAAATAGCGGTGTTCTCGCCAATGCGCTGTAAGCTATAGGGTTCGGATATTAGCCTCCCGGTAAAATGCACTGCTTTTTCTGGGATATATTGTTGGATTTTTCATATAGTATTACTACTTGAGAAAATTTGCAATAATATTTAAGAATAATGAATTAGAAAGGAAGTCGATTATGCTTAAAAAAATAATCTTTTATTATTAATAAACTATGCTTTTCATGAACCTACTATATCCAGAGGTGCCAAGTTCCAAGTTCCCACTAATCTTCCGTAATATATGGTTTAATCTGACCCAGTTTAACGAAGCTTCAAACCAGAAAAAATATTGGATAAATCTTTATATATTTAATTTCAGGTTACCACATGCAATTTATTTTAATTTCTTTAAAAAAATTTCTGGTGCGAAACGTGTTAAACCTGGATCAAATTAACCCATATATTACGGGATATTAATGAGAGCTTGGCACCTTTGTATATCTCGAAATATATTCGTTACATTAAAAAATTATCTTTTAAACACGTTCATTAAATAATAAAGTGATAATAAACAAGTTGTTATGAGAAAGCAGTATACAGATTAAAATCTCTTCTGCTGTACTTTATTAATATTTCATGAAAATACAAATTTATTCGATGAAAGCCAGATTTTTTTATTATTTCTAAAACTAAACCATCTTTAACATATATTCAAACAAAATATAAGATTTACTCCGTCTACACGCATGACAAACAAATTTTATTATTAAGTTCAAGTTCTAACTTTATAATTTAATTTATGCAAATGAAGTCTTGCTCCAGTTTCCATTACACAAATACTGCTTTGTATGGAAAAGGGAAAGCTAATAAATAAATAACGAGTACAAAGAAAATGTGAGATTAAAATGGAATTGTTATTTAAATGAAATGCATTTTCTTTAGGGAATATACTATTAATATTCTGAATATATATAAAAAAAAATAGTATCGAAATGTAATATATTTTGAGAATGGAGCAAAAATATTGAAATGCGTATCTAAAGCTTATGTCCCGCAAATATTATATTTTAATATTTTATACTTTATTCCAAATGAAATACTATAAATAATATTAACCCGGGAGCAGTCGCACGGGGTATGACATACCCCAGGGTGCATACGGTTTTTAAAATTGTGACCACTATTTTTCGAAAAGTGATCTACAATTTACATTATCATAGAATTGATAACAATTGTCTCAGGCTGAATAAGGTGACGATTATTAATTGTATTTATTGGTGACAATGTAAAAACCATTCATTTTCTGGGTATGCGCGACCTCTACCGTGTTAAATGAGATATCGCAGTTTCATTTTAAAGGGCATAAACACCGTATCTTTATAAAGTCGATATTTCACAAAGTTTAACAATATACTATAAGGTTTAACACTATACTGTACCGCTAATTCTCAGATACATCTTTGGCTTATTTAATCGTAGATATTAAATAAGGAGGCGGAGATTTACGCTAGAAATTAGTGATAATCAAAAATCGTAGAAAATGGCAGCAATTCCTATTGAAGCTCTAATACTATGGTAGTGTTCACTTTTTAAAAAAATTGTACCTACTTTTGAGTTTGTCAGCGAATTTTCTGCCCATAATTTCAAAAATCAGTTATAAATTCCCATACACAGATTATATACCAGGTGACCTTTCTTGTTGTTGGCAAATAGCTAGTTGCTGAATCGAAATTTATGGTAGTGCCGCAGATATGAAGTGATTAGAAACTGAACATGATTGTCCAATTTAGACAATTTTTTTTTATCTGTTTATTTTTTATTAATTTGAAATTTTTATGTTACATTACATTTTGAAGCTTTTCTAAGATATCATACAATCAAGTAGTATTTTGAAATATATTTTTTTTTAGATGAAGATGGAATTTCATCAATTTTACAATGTCGTTTGGATTCAGCAAAAATGTATAAAATTGACTTTATTTTTATATCTATTTTTGTCCACAAAAATATCCCTAGAAATGACAAATAGTATCAGTTGTAGATATTTTAAATGTATGAAAAGATAATAAATTATTTACAATTTCAGCAAAAATTTTGTATACAAACTACAATAATTCATTAAAAAAAAAATCGAATAACTTTACTCCATTTTTCAAACACTTTAAAGAATACGATATGTTCAAATAAGTTGTAGTAATATAAAAAAATATATAAAATCTTATACAGTGGAACTTCCCTTTAACGAAGTCCCTATTTAACGAAGTTTTCTACTTAACGAAATTTTCTGCAGAACTTTGACTTTGAACACCATTAGCATGTAAATTAATCTCCACATTACGAAAAATTTATTCTATATAACGGAGTTTATTCCACTTTTGTACGTGTACAGAATTCAAATTAAGCGATTGCTGTTCGAAGGATATGCAAATTTATTTCAGCGGATTCGATTGTATGAAAATGAACACATTTAAATAATTTCTATTCTGCTTGGTGCTAAATAAAACAATTTTTTTTCACACTATAAGAAAAACACTTGTTAGCACTATTCTCCAACTCCGAGACTCCAGCGCTGACAATTGGGGGAAGTCACAATCCCCTTTGTACCTTCAATGATATAGAAGATGAGTGTCGCAATGGCATCAGATGCATTGAAACAAAAAATATCTATTAGAGTCAGACAGGTACCATTCTGACCCTCCATTGCTTTGTACATCCAAAAGAACGTGCTTCAAAATACAAATCAAGAACATCAAAGTTATTTTTGTTCCTGCCAATACAGCTAAACTTCAATCATTAGTCTAAGGAATGATTAAAAATCTTGAAGTACATTATCGAAAAAGACAGAAAAAAGTCGATGTAGTGAAAACATTAGTTTGAGATTCTGTGTATCAGAGCTGATGAAAGCTTGGGAATGTGACGTGATTTCATCGACCGTACACAACTGTTTTGTAAAAGACGGCTTCATAATTAAAAGTGAATCAAATGCTTCTGAATCCAGTACCTGTTTGGCATATCTCAAGAAAAAATTTCATGAATTTAAGTTAATTTCTATTTAACGAATTTTCTTCATAACGAAGTTTTTTAAGTGTAACGATCAGACTTCGTTAAATGGAAGTTCCACTGTATCTTAAATTACCAAGCTTAAACATTTCCACTGGTGAAAATGACTTATGTTCTAAAGTAGGAGGCCCCACCAGTGGCTGAGAGGTTGTGCTCTCGAAGCTGGTAGACGGGAGGTGCTGGGTTCGATCCCAATGGCGCCCGTCGGCCTAATCGTTCGGAGTTTTCGTGGTTTTCTTCGAGCCGTGGATTTATCCATGCGTAAATACGGGTTAGGTTCCCTTAGAAAGACCCCCACGTAGGGCACTCCCCCCGGGCCTATATCCCAAGTGTAGATAATTGGACGTCAACAATCAACCCAACCCAACTCAACTCTAAAGTAGGAGTCTTCAACCCAAGGACCACGGGGCACTAAAATATTCCCGTCGAGCCACCCGTGCGCCAAGGGCCTTGGGTTCAAGACTCGGGTAGCCCGCCATGACATTTCAAGTAATGAAATATTAAAGTTTTCCGCGAAATCGAAATTCTTTCGAGGCGTCTTAGTGCCATAAATCCAAGTATATGTTTAGACTAATGAAGAGAGGTGTCATTCGTATCCACATTGGCAACGATTTTGAATCTTTTAAAAAGTGATATAACCGTACTACAGACGACCGCTTCTTATTCTTGACCAGACTCTTAGTAAGGATTAGCAAAATATTTTAAACAAAAGTATTCATTAAAAAAAAACACCAATATATTTTGTTGTTGTTGTAGATTTAACAAAAATGTATAAAAATAAATAAAAACGTGAGGTTTACATTTTTCCTGTCTGATTTCAGTAAAGAAATTTAAATATAGTGTCAAAAGTAAATGTACTATTAAGAAAAAAAGTTCGTAAAATTTTTAATATGCAGACGGCCCCCAAACCTTAATCCTTGAATAACATATAATAGTAGACGTTATTATAAAGCAGTTGGCACCAGAATTATTTTTATAAGTGTATGTGGGGAGGAATGAAACAGACCTTCTTCAGTCACGTATTATACGCCGGAAATTGAGGGACTCTCTGGAATAACCAAAGCCATTGAATAATAATCCCAGTCAGATAGTGTTAAATTTGTTAGCGACACACTAGCGCCAAACCTCTGCTGCGGAAGGAGGACAAAACAGAAGTGCGTCGCAGAGAAACGATACGATTTATTTATATCGATATTTTATACTATTTTTTATTTTTGCACTTCCTTTAAAAGCTTGCTAATTATTGGGATCTTTTACATTAAAGCTAAAACTATAATGAAAAAAAAATGGTGGCAATTTACTCCATTAATATTTCTATATAAATATAGTGGTGGCGAAGAAGTTGATTTATATATTAAAAGTTAAATAAAAAGTGATGGAAATTTACATCACTATGCAATTAACCCTTTCCAGCACAGACAAATTATGTTCGTAAATTGTGAAATTACTGACTGACACCGGAATTTACAAACGACTTTCTTAGAAAATATGAACTCCTTATTTTAAGCTTTAATTTTAGAGGCCAAATTTTATTAGAATATTCTTGGTGCCGAATGCAGCACTCCCAACCGCTAGATGGCGCTATTTTCAACTTGCGAAGAGTTTCCCATTTATCTGACTGGGCTTATTATTTAATGGCTTTGGGAATAACAGAGCAAGTAGAGTCACGTTGATTCTCAGTTTTTAGATTTATGTAATGTATTATATTATTCAGCATGTGAGGAAATATAAATTTTATGATCATCAGCAAAGAAAAGATGCTAGAAAACTCTTCTTAATAGGAATTTATGAAAAGAAGTTGTATTCTAATTTATAATGTTGATAGTAATTTAAAAACTTTGTAGCTGAAACTCCTTTTTCACCTGTCTTGTTATTGCAGAGGGTCCCTTAATTATGGTACCGTAATTTCCGGCGTATAATCCGCAGCTCAAAGAGTCGTTTTTCAACCCAGAAATATTATTTTATAAAATGTAACTTAAAAGATCGCTGTAAATATTTAACTACAATTATTGAATAAAATTTCTGGGTCGAAAAACGACTCTTTGAGCTGCGGATTATACGCCGGAAATTACGGTAATTCAGTTAAAGTCACATATGTGGTACAGCATTATTGCACTCCAAATACCGGAGTTTCCCTATGATATCGAATGGGATTTAAATCCGGGGTTCTCGATGGTGGTTTTAGCAAGCAAACTTCGAAGGAATTTTCCTCGAAGCAAGTGTTTGACAATGAGACCTTCCCAGAAGCAATTATTTATTTTAAACTCCAGTTCTATCTGGATAGCAGAAAAACATAAAAAAAATGAAAGTGATCGTCCTGATACAATCTACGTACATAGAGGCAGAGAAGGTGTTTTGTACAAGCACCAAAGTTCCCAAACATACCCAATAAAATTCCTTTCCAACAATTTCTGTGTTACCATTATTTTGTTCAAACTCAATCTGGCATGCTACTTCTGTGCTAAAATACATTTAAAACTTATCCAGTCGGCGAAACCACGTAAAAATAAATAACTTCAACAATACGCCACTTGTATATTATATAATATTATAGAAAAATAATAAATAATTTAATCATTTAAGTTTAAATCCATTAAGTACTGTACATTTAAACACTCATTTAAGCAGAAATTTTCAAATACATTAAAATCGCTTGCATTTGGATAGGAAAAAGTGTTGCTCACTAAATCGCGTCTTTTTGCTCTAGATACTCGAAAGTATTTAAATTTTTTAACAGATTTTCTACTGGGATTCCGCAGCTAATTTTGACTGATCCTCTATTGCGTACATGAGTAGCTAGTTCTATGAACTTTTTTTCAAAATATTCTGAGTATGCTTTTTAAGGAGACCATCTTTCTCAGTTCTAATCGCCAATGGACAAGTCACGGTATGCTCTGGCCCCTGTAAGATGTCGAGCGCGTTTAAATTTCAGCCACTTTGACGCTTCTTTAAAATCTTCCAATAAAACGCTTTCGTAATCTTGTTTCAAAATATGTATACTACTAGCAGATTACGCCCGCTGCGCTGGTCGGTTTCTCCAAAAGAACCTTGAATCAAACGAAATATATCTGTGAATTTAACCCATAAAGGCCGGAATTATTTTTCTCTTTAAAATGCAAAAATTGCATTTCATACCAGTTTTTCAAAATTGCAACTTTTGTCTCCTTTTATTATGGAGTTTCTGTCATTACTTAAACGGAATTTATTTCTTGAATAATACTGGTATACAAGCCACAAAATGGATGTCTGCTATTCTGGTACCATATGGTACCGCTAGGCCTTAATGGGTTAACTTTGTATTTTAAAGTAATCTGTACATTTACATGGAATATCCTAAAATAACATAAAAACGGATACTTATTTCACTAAGTTATGTTTTTTTAATACGGTTTACTATTACGTTTACAATTTATTAATTACCGTTTTCCATTGTTTTATATGTTTTAGAGCTACATTTTTTAATAACGTGAATTTACCTATACACTACTAAAAAGAAATGGCGCATCTAGTATTTGTCGAGAAATAAATAAACATCATGCACTCGTGACATCATAATTCACTTTTATATTTTAACAGAATAATAAGGCTACTATAATTTGTGACTCGTGCTGACCCATTACTATTATCATTATCTTTTTACGCGTGAAGTTTTCGCTATGGTACTCCATTGTGAAATTTGGTAATTTTTGAAATTCAATATTTGATAAATGGCATAATCAGGGAATTTGACATTTATATCAAGAAAAATACAATTTTTTACTTTTCTGACGCAGTTTGTCTAACAATTTTCGGACAAATACTTTTCGAGCAATTAATTTTTTCAGTAACTTCAAATGTTTCATTTTCCGAGGTTAATCTGTGGCAACGATTAGCGAAAATCCCAGTCGTCAGCAACGCATACCTTTTTACTAAAGAGGATTGGAAACTTCCGTTAAAAAAATTGCGTTCCAAAAATTCCTTTGTAAAAAGTAAATATTTACGGGCATTACACTCTTCAGCGATAACAAACAACACAGTACCGATTTTGTTCTCATATTCCTTACAAGCTGATGATTTTTGAATGTATCGAAATAAATACTTATAAATTTTAATGAATTTTAAATTATTTTCGAATATAGTCATTGAGTTATTTAGTCGTCTGTTTTATACATTTTCATATTCTCTCTGTGCTATATCTTACATTTAAAAGTACACTTCAAGAAAACACATACATGAGAAAAAGCTGTAAAATGTTACTAAATAAAAAGTAATTGCCGCAAATAAATATATTTTTTACTCAGTAGTATAAATGGAGATGTATTGTTTCCCATGTGAAGATCTTTCAAAAATCATTTACAATTTGTATATAATTCGAAATTTCACTTTTACAGAAAAAATACTTTTCAGTTATTTTATAAGTGTTGAACAGAAACGAATACCAGATATGACACTTTACCTTTTAACAAGAAAGAAAAATCATGCATCACACATAGATTATGAAACACTTTCCAAAACTAATAGGGTAATTTAACAGACCTTCGTTATTTAATAAGGCAAATAAAATACCTAACTAAATATTTTTAAAAACACAAAACCCATTTGAAAACCAGGATTCAGTAATTACAGGCCATAGCCAAACATGTACTCCCATTCTTTTGTGCAGCCTTGTATACAATCTATAGATTTAAATGTACTCTATTTAGTATACTGTAATTTAGTTTAGTATTATAAGAAAACACATAATACAAATGAAAATTCAATTTCAGCAGTTTCTACCTATAAACTGAAACATATTTGAATTCTTTTATACAGCGCTGTATACTACCGTAAGATTTCTATACACGCCACATATTAAGCCAAAGTTTAATTCAGGCAAAAACACGCTGAAAACTATTGAAATCACACTTACCAGAAATTATCATACAGAGGCCATATGCTCTTTTTATGGCAGATATCAAATATGTCAGAAGTACTACAGCACTGGCAAGACTACATAGAACCGAGACTTTAAGAATTGATTTTAAAAATAGTAAAATAATTTATCCATCAAGGCTTTATTTCCGATCTATTATCCGTGAATCAATAGAAATCTATATGCGTAACGTGAACATTTGCAATGAATCCGCTTCATTTGAATTACCTAAAATTTGGCACGAGGTACTTTTCAGTTTAAAAAAGCAAAAAGTGAATATTAATTTTCACGTTTACAGTTGACTATTTCAAGCACCTGCTTTTTTACTTATATGATCTTGTGATTTAAGTTTTCAAGTTTATTTTCAAAAATTTACGAGAATATTTTTGTTTATCGTTATACTTCTTGAAAATGGAGCGGTATATGAGCGCTGAAACATATGTCGATCATTAAAAGGATTTTATAAGCCTTTTGTGTTCCTCTTTGTATCACTTAGGCATTTTATTTATATTTTAACATTTTAGTACCGTAATTTCGCGCGTATGCATCGCACCCTAGTTAGGTCTTTTTCAAACCGGAAATTTTATTGAAAATAAGAAATAAAATAATCGCTAAGCAGAATTAAGTCCCATTTTATTTAAAATAAATTCTGGTAGGAAATCGAATTGTCTGAGGTGCGGCGTATACGCGCGAAATTACGGTAATTCGTTATATTAACACTAGAACGGCGGAAAATTTTGCTCAAATTTCATAAAAATATTTCACACCTCAATTTTTATTTAAAACTTTTAACTTATCTATTTAAATTATTTTTGTGCGGTATTTATTTAACTTATTTTATGAAGAGATTTCCGGTTCTAATCGACATTTTTCATTTGGTACAGGTCAAAATGACCCCTCGCCGCCGTTCTAGTGTTAAACAACCAACATATCGAAAGAAAAAGTTTTTGTGTCAGTTATTAAAAAATTACGAATTCATTTTCTGTTACGCTTCTTCTAAAAGATTTTTCTTTACATTTTGAACTTTCGAAACATTTAGCACTCAATTTAAGCCTCTCTTACATCCGGAAACAAGGAAGTAAAGTACTTTTTGGATATTTATTGGATTTCATTTAGTAAATTTAAATCATCACGCAACAATAATAACTTCGAAGAGGCTATCTCAAAAATAAAGAGTTGTTGAAATAAATTGTGCTTCGAAAGCAATTTCGTGGTATGCACTTAAATACACACGATGAACAATTTTATTTCAAGTACAAGAACGAAAAATCATGCGTCAAGCATAGATTATGTAACACTTTCCAACGCTTCCAAAATAATTTTACAAATCATACCGTTTAATAAGCTAAAAGATAACATCTAAGTTATCCGAATACTTTTATTCAGCCCTGTATAGGATCTATAGATTTGTATATATACTACATAGGATGTTAAATTTTAGTTCAGTTAGGAAACGCGTAGCACAGTTTAAAATTCTTCGTCTGGAGTTAAATAATACGGAAATGTGTTCGCGAACTTTTGTGCTTCCCTGTATAGGATATACAGAATTTATACACACCACATAATAGACAAAAAGCGAGTTAAAATTAAAATCGCGATCTAGTGATAAAATTTGGAAAAACAAATTGGAAAGCTATTAAAACATACTTAAAAAAAATATGTAAATATTCTGAAAAAATTTCAAAATATTATTTCGTAAAAATTATTTTAAACTTAAAACGCACTTCCAGGAATTATTGTTAACTTATAGTAGAGAATTCTTTTGTGTGTCCCTGTAAATGAACGATGACTGCTGTACACACACTATTCTGTAGTAAGCCTCTTGAAATACACCTTAGTGATATATATAAATTTCCATGCGTTTAAAATAGGGAAACATTATTTAAATAAACCGCAGACGATTTTTCTCCATAGACGTAATGTAACAGAATTCTTTTGACTGTCCCTGTAAAGTAACTATAAGTGCTATGCACACCCTATTCCATATTAAGCTTCTTCTAATGCACCTTAGTGATATATATAAATTTCAATGCGTTTAAAATAGTGAAACATTATTTAAATAAACCGTCAATGATTTTTCCCCATAGACCGCAATGTAACGGAATTCTTTTGAGTGTCCCTGTAAAAAAACTATAAGTGCTACACACTTCCGTTGAAATAGGGAACATGCTATAGATAACGACTATAACATATAAAAATTGCAGAGCAATCCGAGCATATTTACGGGAGTTAGAGAACGGACAGACGGACAGACGGCAGACGGCCAGACGGCAGACGGCCATACGGCCAGACAAACCGAAGTCATAAACACTTTTCAACTAGGTTGGAAAGTGTTAATAATTTCAAACTTACTGTTATTACCTTATCTAAAACTGTCTTGTGTTTTCAAGAAAAATATTCATAGAAAAGGTTTTAGAAAATTATAAAATTATTTGAGGATGTTTTGTAAAAAATATAAATTCATTGAAATTTGGAAAAACAAATTGGAAAGCTATTAAAACATACTTAAAAAAAAATATGTAAATATTCTGAAAAAATTTCAAAATATTATTTCGTAAAAATTATTTTAAAAAGTTTAAGAAATATGACTTTTATTATTAGACTAGTATAACTTAAAATATTCGAAAATATTAATTAGAAATGTACAATCTGTTACATAATTAACTATTACATAATTCAGAGCTGTCAAGTCACTACATTTTTTGGATAAAAGTATTTTCGAATAAAGAAAAATTTACTTTTTTTAACACTTAATTGCATAGTGATGTAAATTTCCATCACTATTTTTATTTAACTTTAATAAATAAATCAACTTCTTCGTCACCACTATATTTATATAGAAATATGAATCCAGAAAATTACCCGTGAACTATGTTGCTGAACAAAGTTAAAAATCCATCTTAAAGTTTCTGGTGTCTAATATTTAATATATGTATAAAAAAACACAATGGTAAAAGAAAAACTCATGCAAAGAAGGGTTAATTCAAGAAATCTGCGATTAAAAAAAAGAAAATTTTCTATTCAGAAATAATGTTATTAAAAATTATGGGTCTTGGGAGATCGACTGAATTTATATCAATAACGAAATTACTTGTTGCTAATATTAAATATGTTTTTTAAATTAAATGTAATTTTTTTCTTCATTTCGAGAACGATTTCCTTTTAAATATTTTTTGCATTGTTCAAATACCTTGTTTCATGTATTTGCATCAGTATTAATTTAAATTGTTACGTAAAAAAATCCCTATGTATCCTCGCTTCAACGATAATGTCTGATAAACCGTAATGCAATTTAATTCGTTGTATTAAACAACCGACATATAAAATGATTTTTTTTTCGGTTATTACAAAATTACGATTTCATTTTTCGCTACGTGTCTGCTAACGCATTATTCTACCATTTCGCATACCATTTAAGCCTATCTTCCATCCGGAAACAAGGAAGGAAAATACTTTTTGGATGTTTATTGGATCTTATTTAGAAAATGTAAATCATCACACAACAGTAATAACTTCAAAGTGGATATCTCAAAAAGAAAGTGTTGTTGAAATAAATTGTTCTTCGAAAGCAATTTCGTGGGGCGCACTTAAAAGCCCACGATGAAGGATTTTATTTCAAATAATTTCACAATTATTCTATTATTGCCGAGAACTGTCTTGTGGTTTAAAGAAACTTATTAGAGTGAAGGTTTTTTAGATTATAAAATGATTTGAGGATGTTTTGTAAGAAATATAAATTCATTGAAATCTGAAAAATATATTAAAACACAGTTTTAAAAATATCTGTAAATATTCTGAATTTTTTTCAAGAATATTCTTTTGTTAAAGATATTTTAAAAATATTTAAACATTTAGACTAGTATTGCTTAAAATATTCATAAATGTTGGATCGAAAATTATTTATTACATAATTATCTATTAAATAATTCAGAGCTGTCATGTCTCTAGATTTTTTTAATACCAGCATTTTCGAATAGAAAATTTTACTTCTTGAAATCGAAGAAATCTGCGATTCCGAAAATGAAAATGTTCCATGCAGAAATACTGGCACACAGAAATCCGAGGACTTCGGAGATTTACAGAATTTGTATTAATAACTAATTTACTTGCTACTAACATTAGATTTTTTAAATTAAATATATTTTTTTCTTAATTTCCAGAGCGATTTTAAAAAAAAATCTGGAACCTATTTTTTTCACAGTCTTTAAATAATTTTTTCCTGCGTCTGTCTCTGTGTTATTTTAAATTTTTATGTAAAAAACCACTATGTATCCTCGCTTCAAATATAATGTCTGATAAACTGTAATACCTTTTAATTCGTTGCATTAAAAAACCAACCTGTAACATGAATTTTTTTTTTTTTGCCGTTACAAAATTGCGAATTCATTTACCACTACGTTTCTTAAAAAGCTCTTTTTTCAATATTTTGAACTTTCAAAACATTTGGAACGCCATTTAAGACTTCCTCTCATCCGGAAACAAGGAAGCAAAAAAATGTAAAATACTTTTTGGATATTTATTAGATTTTATTTGGAAAATTTAAATCATCACGCAACAGTAATAACTTCTAAGTGACTGTCTGAAACAGAACATATTGTTGAATTATATTGCGTTTCAAAAGCGATTGAGTGGTATACAATTAAATGCACACGATGAACAAGTTTATTTCAAGTAATTTTACACTTACTGTTATTACCTTATCTGGAACTGTCTTGTGTTTTCAAGAAAAATGTTCACAGTAAAGATTTTAGATTATAAAATAATTTGGGCATGTTTTGTAAAAAATATAAATTCATTGAAATTTGAAAAAGTAAATTTGAATTCTATTAAAACATTTTAAAAGAGAAATCCGTAAATATCCTGAAAAAAAAATTCCAAAATATTCTTTTGTTAAAATTATTTTAAAATGACTTAGTTAATGATGAATTTTAAAATGACAATTAGACTAGTACGAATTAAAATATTCGAAAGCATTAGTTCTAAAATTCCCCATTACATGATTATATATTAAGTATTTCAGAGCTGTCAAGTCTCTATAATTTTTCAATACGAGTATTTTCTAATAGAAAATTTTACTTTTTGAAATTGTAGAAATCTGCGATTAAGAAAAGAAGGTTTTGTATGCAGAAATACTTGTATACAAAAATCTGTTGGCTTGAGCATCAACAGAATTTACATTAATAACGAAATTACCACTAATAATACAGATATTTTTTAAATTAAATACAATTTTTTTCTTAATTTCCAGAACGATTTTCTTTTAAATGTGGAGCCTATTTCTTCACACTGTTTAAATACATTTTATCCTGCGTTTGCCTATGTATTAATTTAAATATTTATGGAAAAACACGTATGGATCCTCGCTAAAGATACTATTTGATAAATCTGAATACTTTATTGTTCTTAATATTCAAATTTTAATTGCTTAATAGGCGTATAGCCAACATAGTGAAAAAGTACCCAACCCGGGACTCGAACCCGGGTCATCAGATTAGCGCACTGACGTTCTACCAACTGAACCACTTGGGCACGATACTCAGCCTGGAACTTTTTCAACATAACATGTTGGCAAGGCTACAAACGCAGCACAAGATGGAATATTTTCCGTGAGCCGCCAACCCTGGGGCAAACAAGAAATCAAAGAGAATCCAGCATTGACAGTTGAATAAATTCTTGGAATACTTACTTACTTAATACTTGGAATACTCTGGAATAATACTTGGAAATTTTTCCAGAGAAAATTTCTCACGCCTTGCATTCATAATATTCAAATTTTAATTGCTTAATAGGCGTATAGCCAACATAGTGAAAAAGTACTCAAGCATAGTGAAAAGCGGCTCACGGAAAATATTCCATCTTGTGCTGCGTTTGTATCCTTACCAACATGTTATGTTGAAAAAGTTCCAGGATGAGTATCGTTCCCAAGTGATTCAGTTGGTAGAACGTCAATGCGCTAATCTGATGACCCGGGTTCGAGTCCCGGCTTGGGTACTTTTTCACTATGTTGTCTATACGCCTATTAAGCAATTAAAATTTGAATATTATGAATGCAAGGCGTGAGAAATTTTCTCTGGAAAAAATTTCCAAGTATTAAATATGAATTCATTATAATTTTTTATATTAAACAACCAACATATAAAAGGAAGAGGTTTTTTTCCTTCAGTTATTACAAATTTTTTTTCGCCACGTGATTTTTAAAGCATTATTCGAACATTTCGCACTCCATTTAAGCCTCTCTTTCATCCGGAAACAACAAAGAAAATACTTTTTGGATGTTTATTGAATTTTATTTAGAAAATGTAAATCATCACGCAAGAATAGTAACTTCGAAGTGGTTATCTCGAAACGAAATTACTGTTGAAATAAATTGTGCTTAGAAAACAATTTCGTGGTATAAACATAAATACTCATGATGAACGATTTTATTTCAAGTAATTTCACACTTACTATTATTACCGTATCGAGAAATGTCTTGTGCTTTCAAGAAAATATTCAGAAGTTTTATATTATAAAATGATTTGAGGGTCTTTTGTAAGAAATATAATTTCATTGAAATCTGAAAAAGCAAATTGGAAATCTAATAAAGCACACTTTAAAAAAAAAATCCGTAAATGTTCTGAAAATTTATCAAAAATATTCTTTTGTAAAAATTAGTATTTTGTTTAACCCTTTGAGGGGCGGTGGTAAATATTATATTCCACCTAATTTTAATCCGATTGGAACCAGAAACTTTTAGTTAAATTTTACTTTTTTAACTTTGACGGGAAAAGTTGAAAAATTGCTTTTTCTTATTTTGAACTAAATTCTTTCATAAATACCGGTGTGAGTTCGACGTTACAGGAACAAAATTGCTTGCCCCTGAAAGGGTTAAACAATAGATTGACTGTTCTCTGATATGATTAATCTCTATATATTTTTTAATATCAATATTTCCGAATAGAAAATTTTACTTTCTGTAATGGAAGAAATCTGCGATTAAGAAAAGGAAAATTTTCTATGCAGAAATACTGGTATTAAAATATTCCGGAAACTTGGGATTTATATTTAAAACGACATTTCCTATTACCAATATCACCTACATTTTAAATATTATATATATATATATATATATACAGGGTGTAACTGAAATGCTTCAACAAACTTTGAGGGATGATAGTACTCATGAAGATGAACAAAAAATGCAATAGAACACGGGGTCGCAAATGACATTTAACCCTTTCAGGGACAGTGGTATGTCTAAAAAACCACTTAATTTTAATTCCAAAACGCCACAATGGCACCAGAATTTTGCTAAAATCTTTTCCATTTAATATTTATGTGAAATATAGACTTTTTCTTATTTACAAACAATTTTTTTTGTAAATTCCGGTGCCAGTCCATTTTCAGACGCATTTTCTCTATTTTTATCCTTTAAGCCTTTTAGGGGCAAACTACTTTTAGTACTAAAATGTTGAAATAAATTACTGGCACCGGAATTTATAAAAAAATTTGTTTGTAAATAAGAAAAAGGCTATATTTCACATACATGTTAAATGGAAAAGATTTTAGCAAAATTCTGGTGCCATTATGGCGTTTTGGAATTAAAATTAAGCTCTTTCATAAACATACCACTGCCCCTGAAGGGGTTAAACGTCATTTGCGACCCCATGTTCCATTGCATTTTTTGTTCGTCTTCATGAGAACTATCATCCCTCAAAGTTTGTTGAAGCATTTCAGTTACACCCTGTATATATATGTAAGAAGATGATATGTAAATAGTTGATCTACTGGAACTAAATGAACGACTAGACGTTGAATAACAAAATATAAACTTTAATACAGTCCTAGACAGATAATTCTACAATACTTTACTAATAATTTCTTCACAGTTAATACACTTCTCGCCCAAAATATACAATATATTTATTTTCAAGAAGTCCAACTAGGCCTAACAGCGCCTTTACTGGCTATTTCCCATTTCAACGCTTGCTTCACAATAAAAATTAGAAGACTGGCTCTTTTTCCAATGTTGAAGATGTTCGAATCTTGATTTCGCGATCCAAAATATTTATAACTCGTGCATTTAAATCATAGATAATAATAGTACAATAGCGTCAGTTAATTTGATGATCATGCACGTCATAAAGGAAACGAAGTGTTTAAACTGAAATCCTACATATATATTCTTTATTTCAGAATGATTCTCTTTGAAACCTGGAACCAATTTTTTCCACACTGTTCAAACATCTTTTTTCCTGTGTTTCATGCACTTATATTAATTTAAATTTGTAAGTAAAAAACATCTATGGATCCTCACTACAAAGCTAATATCTGAAAACCTCAATACATTTTAATTCGTTCTATTAAATAACCAACATATAAAAAGAAAACTATTTTTTTATTTATTACAAAATTACAAATTCATTTTCCATTACTTTTCTTCAAAAATATTTTCCTTTACATTTGGAACTTTCAAACCATTTGGCACGCTATTTAAGGCTTTCTGTCATCCGGAAACAACAAAGTAAAATACTTTTTGGATTTTTATTGGATTTTATTTAGAAAATGTAAATCATCACGTAACAGTAATAACTTCGAAGTGGCTATCTCAAAAAGAAATTGCTGTTGAAATAAATTGTACTTCAAAAGCAATTTCATGGTATACACTTAAAAACGATTTTATTTATGAAGTATTTTATTTCAAGTAATTTAACACTGACTGTTATTACCTTGCCGAGAGCTGTCTTGTGGTTTCAAGAAAAATATTCAGAGTAAAGGCTTTATATTATGAAATGATTTGAGGATGGTTTGTAATAAATCTAAATGCATTGAAATTTAAAAAGGAAAATTCGAAATATATTAAAAAGTACTATTAATCCATAAATATTTGGAAAATTTATTAAAAAGATTGTTTTTGTATTTTTTTTTATGTTTAAATAATATTAATTTTATTACTAGACTAGTATGCCTTAAAATATTCGCAAATGTTAGTTCGAAAAGTAAAACAAATTGATTTAGATTTCTCTTCTTTATTGTATTTTGACTGTATAGGATAAAATATTTCTGTCGTAATGTTTTAGAGAAATATTTTTTATTTTTTAGTGCTACTAGATTATATTAGTATTTTCAAACGTATTCAACTATAGTAAGATAGCTTCCGATGAATTTCAACTTAGATTTCTGTATTTTGCGTTACACAACTGGTTCCCAATTTTGTGGAGACTTTTCAAGAATCAATTTCTAAGGTGTAGGCCCTTTGGGATACTGTGCCCTATGCCATACGTTAATAGCTCGTAGAAATAATGCTAGAAGCTGGAGAAAGAAGTGGGAAATTGTTAACGAGTATATAGGGTGATTATAAAATAACTATCCCGATATATGAGCCTCTAACTATCATTGCAGTTCGCAGAAGCTGGATGAAATTTTGGTTTAAAGTATTTTGAGGTATGCTCTCAAGAATCATATAAAAAACAACCGTTAAATTCTAACAGTTACGGTTACAATGTCAAAATTAACGAAAATTTCAAATAGCAACACCTACTCTTTTTTTATTGGAATGGAATCTTCCTAGTGAAAAACCATTAAAAGCGTTGGAACGGTACCTGTAGCACGACAATCGCAGGAGCCAGACAGACTAGGAAGGAAAGTGAAAACAACGAATAAAAGACAGAGAAGCAACAGAAAACAAAACATTTTATTGTTCAGTGCTATCCACAATCTGTCGCATGCAAAGTGTCATCGTGTGTGAAGTGGAAAATTTGTGAAACACAATAAAATGTTAGGCACTTTCGGTAATATGACATAACTGTATGGAACCCTCAGTGTGCAAGCTTGCACTTTCCTGTTTTTAATTTTTAATTTTTAATTTTTTTTCACAATTAAATTATGATTTTGTTATTGTATCAGTTTTCTTGGGGGGGGGTTAATAATTAATAATTAATTAATACTATATTCTTAATGTTTATATAGTTTAATGATTAAATAATTTACCGCAATAATACATTATTCCTTATACATTTGAAAGTGTGCTTGGCGGTATTGTAATCTAAAGACAAATATACTCTAATGTAACTCATCTTTGTGGTTGTTTCTTTTTTCAACGAAAGAATAACAGATATAATAATGACCCTTGTTATTCTCCTTAAATTTGTCCTAGAACATTCTTTCCGTTTTGAATGAAACTTATTTTACAGCGACCTCTCACTTATACGCGATGTTCAGTAATTACTTTTTCGTACCACTATTTTAAAACAGTAAAATTCGATTTGTGAATTATGTGATTAAAATTGAAGAAAATTACTTTAACAAGACACTGGTGCTGAAAAATAAATACCGTATATCGCGTATGAGTGAGAGATCTCTATATTTACTTTTTTCATTTTAAACTTTGATTTGTCAACATTTTAGCTTTGTTGAATGGGTTAACACATTCATCTTTAATAGTAAAGTAAATCACGAAATACATATTCTTGCAAAAACGCTTCATTCTATATACAGTTAAATAATTTTTGGAGAAATATTTGTAGATATATACAGGGTTGCTACTAATTACTTTTACAAATATTGATATATTTTATTTGACAAATAGTAAATAAAAAATGATAAATACACTAATATGATGAACATCAGTGAAAGTTTACCTGGTAATAATTTTACTCGAATCGACCGCCATCTTTATCGATTACCAAAGATAATGTCTTATGCCATTGTCCGACTGCGGCACGAATCATTTTAAGAGGTAATCGGTCCCATTCACGCAATATGGAAGCTTTGAGAGAGTCCAAACTTCTGTGTTGTTTCCTGTTTGCAAACTAGTTTTTGCCTCTAAAATCCCCCAGAAGAAATAATGTAAAGAATATAGATTCGGTGATGAAGGTGGCCAATCTCCTTGCATGATAAATTTAGGACAATTGACATAGAGCTTGCCTGTGTTGACATTGCCTGTGTTGATTTAGCTCGGTGCGAAGGTGCAGAAACTTGCTGAAATATCCAATTCATTTTAGGATACAACCTGTCAGCATGTGGCAATAAATGAGATGTCCTGTTTTCAATATTCTGAATTGATTTTTATCCCTTTATCGATAAATTTCAAAAGGAATTTTCTATTGTTTGACAGTGAATCCCAAATCATAACATAATTCTTGTTCTAGAAGCGTTTAACAGTTCGAGGGTCTTCAGGTATATCCTTGAAGGTTGCTGAAAATATGACATCATTTTTGGCATTATAACAATGTTCAAATCAAAATAGCTTCTCATCAGAAAATATTATTCTGTCAACACATTTTCCAGTTTGCCGCTGCAGAAACTTCTTGCATCTTTGTAATCTTTTTATTTTTGTACAGCAGTCAAATCAAGAACTTTCCTTTTGCGATAAGGGCGAAAACCCAGGTCTTCATTTATAATAACTTGCATAGTTCTGCGACTCACCTTCTTTTCTACAGCCATTTTATTTGCAAAACGTTCTGGATTTCTTCGTATATTTTCACGAATTCTTTTGATGCGCTCTTTTGTGCTAACTGAGCGTGGACGACCAGACCCAGGCCGATCTAATTGATTTATAGTTCTATATATAAATGTTCTATTAAAACCAAGGCATTTTAATTGCTTAAAGATTTTATCTGCGGAAAATCCGAGATCAAAGAGATGTTTAATCATCATTCTTTTGGATTTAATCTTTAAAATATTTTTAAAGGTTACTGTATTCAAAAATCGTCTGCAATAATAGAAAATTGCCAAACACTGAAATAGAGAAATAACCTGTTTTACCAAACGATTAAAATTAATTCCTATTTTTTGGAGTGTAACAGTATTTAGCTGCCACCTTGTCGTATTAAATTTCTTTGTCGCTGTGTATTATGAGTATTACATACATTTTTAAAGGGGAAGTTTTACTTCTTTAGCCTAACATTTACGTGCTTTGTATGATATTTTTTAGGTTAGAAAGAATAGAAATATCACATTCGGACATTTAGCATTATATATATTTACATTTCACGTACATATTCAAATTATTGTGTGTAAAAAATGCATACGTCTTGTGCGACGGAGAGTACCTGCAGGTGCACGCCAATAGGCCGGCGTTTTCCCCCGCTCACATGCATATGAAACAAATTGGGTCATCAAATTATGAAAATGAATTAAATTCGCTGGAACTTATACCAACATTCCGTTTTAAAAGTTGATTTTTTTTTTCAAAATTGTGGTCATATGAACAAAAAATGCCCTTTTTCGCTTCTTTTTTTCACCTTTCGCGAGCCCAAAAAAAACAAAAATCAATAAAAATAGTAATTTTTGGTGGTATAAGGTCCAGAAAAAACGATTAGATGTTTTTTAAATAACAAAGTGAAGGAAATCGGACGTATAATTCTCGAGAAAAAAGGTCGCCTAGTATGAAAAACTGGGTTTTGAGGAAAACAAGTTTAAAATTTCACAATAGCGTTACGTTCAAGAGCCGTTACAGTGAATGAGCAAAAAATATTCTAAGTAATTAGAATATCTCGCAATTTCTTTAGGCACCAATCTATACCGATGATAGATGCAAAAAATGTCAAATTGAAGCGAAAAAAAAATGTTGACTCAAAGAAGTAGAAAAAGGCAGATTTTATTAAACTTCAACGAACGAATATATACTTGGAACGAATATATACCTCCAACTAATCTTCCGTAAAATGTGGTTTAATCTGATCCAGGTCAAACACGCTTAAACCAGAAATATTACTCAGAAATGAAATTAAATAAATTTTACAAAAATAACATAGAGTTAAAAAGTAAAATAATGATATCAGATAAAGTTTCTGGTCACAAAGTTCAGAGAAGAAATAGAGATGATATGTTTGCGTTTGGTGTGACGCTGAAAATGCAACCCACAGTTGGCCCAAAGAACTGGCGGCGTGCTTTGAAAGCCTTTTCCTGTCCAATGAATCCAGTCCTTGTTCCACGTGCAGCCTCTCTCCGACCAATGAAGACAGCTCTTGGCCTAAAGACTTGAGCAATAACTGGCTTCATATTGCAGGCCGTTTTTACGGTTTGTGACCTATCTATTTATTCTCTGAACTCTGTGGTTTCTGGTGCACATTGTGTTTAACATGGATCAAATTAAAGCACATTTTACGGAAGATTAGGTGGAGTTTGGCAAGTATGTGGCTGCCGCAACATTTACGAAAAGCATTTTTTATTATGAAAATGGGTTGTTTTCAATTGCAGAACAGTATTTTTGCACAGAAACTTTCGCCTTTTCTAATTTAAAAATTTCATGAATTAAATAATGCAAAAACACTTCGTCAGTAATGTGAAAGCAACAATTGGAAACAACACATTTAGACAATAAAAATTGGTTGTCGCGAATATGGCGGTATTACATATTCGTTAAGAGTTAAGAGCCTGCGTAAGTTACGCGATGACATTTGCAAGCTAAGGTTAAAACACTAGAAGCATTCTTTTCACATTTCTCGTTTGATACAAAAAAGAACATTATGGTAAAAATTACAAAAAGATAGTTAAAAAAATATATTTGTTCAATTAGTAAAAGTTATTATTTTCTAAACAGCAGTTTAGGCTATTGATGTTATTTCTGAATAAATAATTTGTTTGTGTGCAAAAATAGTCACCTCTTAGAGTTATCCAGTGTCATAGCTACCAATCTGTACTGTTTTTAGCAACACTAAGATTTAATATAAATTTTTGACGTATCTAACTGTTTAAAATCTTTATATTTCGGCGATTAAATTAGGCAAAATCTACTATTAAATTTCAGTGGTAATTCGAAACCGTATTTGTTGGCAGCTAAACAATAGCTAATTCCTAAACCGTTGTCTTTAATGGAAGTTCTAGTTGTAAAAGCATTTGTCAAATGTTTCCCATATAAAATGTTATTCACGTCAAAAAAGTTATTATTATTATTAATATTATTTTACGAAATTTAAACTTTTATAGTGTCCTTGGTTCCTATAATCTACATTAAAAAAATTGGCGCTATACTCTAGTAAGTAAAACAGTAAAAATTCTATTCTATGACCAAAACCTACCGAGTTTTGATACTTTGAATTTTCAGCATTCTCTGGTACTAAAAAGGGTCAAACTAATTTCTTCTCCGTAATATATTATAATATGTTAAACAGAGGAACGTTAAGTCCTAGTATGAAATTTTGTTTCATTATTCTGAAATTACTTGCAATTTGTATTTACAAATGGTAATCATACTGACATACATATCCCCTAACAGGGCATATTAACACAAAGGTCTTTCCAAAGGTAGAAAATTAATAATGGAGCTCTGCTTCTAAATAATAGAGCTTAAATATCTGCCATGAATGTTTCTGAAAATATATGGAATAGTGAAATCAACATTGTAATTAAAATATGCAGTTATGGTTTAGATTTCGTGTTTTGTATAAATGAAAGGAAAACTTCTTTTTATTTTAAAGTGGCCATGGTAATTTCGTTTTTTATGAGTTATGATTAATCATTTATTGTTGGAAAATGCTAAATTTAGCGTTGAATAATTGAATATTTTACTCATGTACATTCAGTTAACTATTTCTTTATTTTTTTTCACGTTCACTACCGGGTAAAAATTACAGGAATTTTATTTTAATTCAGGATTTCGTAACTCACACCAGAAAATACTAAGCTACAAAATTTACTTAATGACAGAAATAAAAACAATGTATCGTTTTGGGAGGCTTGGTGCATTTCGTGATTTTATAAAATAAAAATAATTTTTTTTTTCAAAATTTCCGGTATGAAATCGTAATTTTTGATTAAAAATGGAATGGCAAATGAGTGACCAAACGACGCCACGTATGCATAGTAAGTAGCGAACGTGTTAAGTAAAGCAAATATTTAACGTGTGAATCATCTAAGTGAATAGAATAATACAACATTAAAAGCAAAGAGATTGAAATACATATAAAAAATATATAAAATCTTCCTAAAACTTACAAATGTAAATGCTTTACTGACAGACATCTACCGTAACAGAGCATTTAAATACAAAGATCTATCCAGAGGTAGAAAATTAATAACAGAGCTCTGCTTATGAATAATAGAAACACATACTTGACATCTGTCTTGAATGTTTAAGAAAATATATAAAAAAATGAAATCAGCTTCATAATCAAAATACGCAGTATCATTTAGATTTCGAGCTGTTGTATAAATGAAAGGAAAATTATGTTTGTTTTAAAGTGGAGATGACAATTTAGTTTGTTATGAGTTATGATTAATTATTTATTGTTTGACAATCCTTTGAATAATTGAATAATTCAGCCATGTTCATTCTGTTAACAACTTGTATTGTTTACTAAATTTAAAGCAAACATTTAACGTGTATTTCACCAAAGAGTGTAGAACATACAACTTTAAAGGTAAGATGGTTAAAATACGCATTGAAAAATGTAAAATTTTTCTGAAAATAAAAACATTGCGCATTTGGGTATTCATATACTGTAAAAATGTTTAATTGGTAATTTTATTATTCGAAGTTATTAGAAAAACTTTTCAGCTAAAGAGTGTAGAACATACAACTTTAAAGGTAAGATGGTTGAAATACCCATCGAAAAATGTAAAATTTTTCTGAAAATAAAAACATTGCGCATTTGGGAATTCATATACTGTAAAAATTTTTAATTTGTAATTTTCTTATTCGAAGTTATTATAAAAACTTTTCAGCTAAAGAGTGTAGAACATACAACTTTAAAGGTAAGATGGTTGAAATACGCATCGAAAAATGTAAAATTTTTCTGAAAATAAAAACATTGCACATTTGGGTATTCATATACTGTAAAAATTTTTAATTGGTAATTTTATTATTCGAAGTTATTAGAAAAAATAATTCAGCTTGAGTTCATTTTCCTTGAACGCCGTATTGAAAACCATATTAAACAAGTTGGAAATTGTACGTTAAACGTGAAAAATGAGGTGCGTTCGTTTCGTGCTATAACTAGTTTTGCAATGTAAAAAATCATCGTTATTATTTCAGTGAAACTAATTATATCGTCTGAAAAGAACGAAATGAAGATGCCTTTTTTTATTATTACGTATGCCGTGTTTACAGATGTGATTTGTTTTCGATACCAGACAGAGCTGTAAATTCACCATGGAGATCTTGTTTTGCGAACGATTACCTCCATGGTTAATATTTCTATGACTCACGATGAATGAATATTTTCTTTATTTACTTTAATGGATTGAGATATTCGGCTGTTAACCTAATTTTCACCGAAGTTATCTCAGAATGTATACATTTTTTAATGTAACTCATCTCTCAAGCAAACAATTTTTTTGAACGATCTTTCTAAAAGTGTAACTTTTACGCAATCTTATTCGAAACATTAATTTTGAATAAAAATGGCCGCTTGGCATATGGAAAAAGATGTGGTTAGCCCGTATTAGTTTTCCTCAGCCACATGACTTGCGCTTTTATCATATAGATTACGTATGATAAGATTTAATAGAATAAAGAAAACTTTTATTAATATCGTTTTAAGTTTTGATTCGATTTCCATAAAATTTGAAATGACTCGACAAAATTCTACAACGATTATATATATATCAAATTTCAAATCATTGGGTTAGGTAGTTTTTGCTCTGTTATATGCGGACAGACGGACAGACAGACATACGAACGGACTAGACGACGAATATAGGTGCTACGTATTTATAGAACTACGAACGCACCTAAAAATCGCATGTAGACTGATTTTTCTAATAATTTATTTGGATTATTCGAAAATATGAACTTCAGTGCCTCATTCATTTACTGTATAAATAAATATGTAATCCTAATATTTGTACTAAGTTAACTGCGTCAGTAGTGGAGTCTTTAAGCATATTTTTAGTATATTCTTGTTATTTTTAGTGGATGTGATAACAGCGAGTGTTTAAATCTCATTTAACTTCTTGTATAAATGGTGGTCATAAAGTCTTTCCCTGATTACAATAACTTATTGCAGAAAAACTAACATAATTAGGCTTATGCTTGTTTCAATATATTGTAAAGGCATTTATGAAGTTTTTAACACAAGTACTTACGTCAGTAAACTTTGATGTGAGCACCCTTCATAGCTCGAAGAATGTCAAGGCGGTATTCCATTTCTCGCCACGTATTGCCCTACATTTGACTAGACGCAGCATCTGTGATCCTGACCTTGAGTGTTTCAATATATTTTACTGGTTTTGCAAACACTCTATTCTTTATGTACCCCCCCCCCCAAAAAAAAAAAAAAAAAAGAAAAAAATCTAGAGGAGTTCGTCCATTCCGTCCGATCCATCTTCCAGGAAATTTGTCATCCAGGAACTCACGAACGACGGTAGAGACTGGACTAAAAAAAACCTTAAGAACATGACTTTTCCATAATAAAAATTTTACAGTATTACATTCAATGGTATTTCGATCAGGGAAAGACTTTATGACCACCTAGTATATCAAGTCACAATGTTTGGCACAGTTTGCAATACAAATGCTTTGTACGCCCGGGGTTGAAATAAATGGCGCATTAGCATACATTTTGAATTGGTGTTGGTATGACGAAAAAGTACCAATAATTGTTTTAAAAAGTAACTTTAATATGTCAGGCTTTAACCTTTACATAACAGTGAGTTGTAAATATTGTAAAGACATTTATGAAGTTTTTAATACAAGTACTTACGTCAGTAAATTTCGGTGTCAGCACCCTTGATAGCTCGAAGAATGTCAAGGCGGTATTCATTTCTCGACACGTATTGCTCATCATTTGGCTAGACACAGCATCTGTGATCCTTACCTTAAGTGTTTCAATATCTTTTACTGGTGCTGTAAGCAATCTGTCCTTTATGTATCCCCAAAAGTAAAAAATCTAGAGGAGTTCGTCCATTCCGTCCGATCAATCTTCCAGGAAATTTCCATCAAGGAACTCACGAACGACGGTAGAGACTGGACTAAAGAAAACTTAAAAACATGACCTTTTCCATAACAAAAATTTTACAGTATTACATTCAGGGGTTATTTCGTAATATTTTTTCGTAATCAGGAAAAGATTTTATGATAACCCTACATATCTATCCAAATATCATATGTCCAAAGGAATTATTTTACATTATTGCTTTAAAACTTATACAAACAAGCATAAAACATCTCAAATCTATTCATAAAATCTTACTGCCATAAATAAAATGTAAAAAAAAGTACTTTTCATTAATTTTTTCCTAAAATCTTTATTTATTGTTTTGCAGATAAATTTTTATCTTTAACGCATCATAAAATATTAATAATATTTTAAATTTACATTGATAAAAATCTATAAAAAAATTAATTCTGGTTTGAGAGTGAAAATTTCTATCACATTTAGAATAAATATTAATAATATACTTTACAATAGACTTTTTAAATAATTAATCTTTGCTATCACATACATATTTATCTTTATAAAGAATGTTTCAAGTTATTAATGATTCTCATAAGTGAATGAGGAACCATTTTTAGAAGTAACAATCGAATAACTATTTATAATAAAGACCATTATCTTGATCTTGACGTCGATTAAATAGAAAAAGCACACTGATTAATTAATGGACTTATTTAATCGCTTTCAAATGCATCCAAAAACGAAAATAGATAATCGTTTATAAATCTTAGTCTCCTGTATAAAATCAAATGGTTCTTTTTGTTTAACTGGCATATAATGATGAATAAATTGAAATACATTTTTAATGTTTAGAAAAAACATTTAAATATACGAAACAACATGCTTAAAGTTTGTAGTGAATGAATATTATAATTTTAAGGTAATAGATATTTAAATGAACTTAATTTCTGAAACTTTAATTTACTTTAAAACATAAAACTATTATAAACAAGAACGAAAAATCTTGGGTCAAGCGTAGATTGTGAAACACTTTCCAACACAAGGCAACGAAACTTCACAGTTAAATAAGGTGAAAGAATATATGTAAGTAAACAGTTTAGAAAACATATAAAACATTGAAAAATACAGTTTTCGAAATTACTTTCCAGTGTCAAAAAAGTAGTCGAATTATTTTGTGCAGCCCTGTATATGACCAATAGATGTGGATACATAGCATGATAAAATAATCACACTTAGCAATTTTCGACAATCGACGGAAATGCAATAGAAATCTATTGTACAGCCCTACATATTATCTGAAGACTTTTGTACACACCACATATTAAGCTAAAAGGCAACTTAAAACTCACTCGCAGCAATTACCAACCGCAAACGACAATGTTTTTTTTTTTTTTTTTTTTTTTTTTTTTTTTTTTTTTTTTGCGTTGCCCTGTAGATGAATTTCTTTATATTCCACACACTTCTATTATTCTACTAAATAAAGTTCAACAGGAAAATACGTAACACAATTGATGCGGTCGGGGAAATAAAGTGCCAATCCACATTTTTGAACTTCTGAGATATTTCAGTTTGAAAATTTGATCAAATTCTCAAATCAAGATATATAACCTAAAGTTTTTTCACCAATGTCTTAGTAACATTTGAGATATTATGAGTAACAATATGGCATTACTTTAATGATATGACCATTACGTTTTTTGTAAGTTAGCTCTCTTCATTGGGGGCATAAACATCTGGGGCAAATACGAAACCTGGGACATAGGCTACCACGAAATGACATTATAAAAAATTATATGTAGAATATTATAATTTACAATATTAAGCAACAGATTACAGTGTTAGATTTATTTCACTAAAAATGTGGCTTGGCACTTTCTTGCCTTCAGCCCCTCAATTAAAACCTACCTTTAAGCAATTTACTCCCATAGTCTGTAATACTTACGGACTCCCTTGCGTAGCCCTGTATATGAACAACCGAGTTTATAAACACACACCTACTATGAAAAAATTTAGTTAAACTTAAAACCGCAAACCAAAGTGGAAAACGCACTTATCATGCATATACTAAAGGTAAATATTGCATATGTACTGTAACCGATATCTTTTGTGTGTCCCTGTAAATAAACGCAATGCACACCACACTTTCAAGAGAGTAATTTATAGTGCACCTCAGTAATGGATATAATTTACAATAAGTTTGAAATAGTGAAATTTTACTAAATTACACTGCAAACAACTTTTCCCTATAGAACAATGCTTAACAGAATTCTTTCGTTTGACCCTGTAAATGAAAAATTATTACTTTGCACCCAATATTCTACAAAAAAACATGTTTTAATACGCTTCATAATTATATATCAATTCCATTATCTTTTAAATGCCGTTGCATCATCAAAATGCACTTGAAACGATTATTCCCCATCGACTGTAATGTAACGGAATATTTTTGATTCTCCCTGTAAAATAAATATAAGTTCTACACACTTCAGTTGAAATAGGGAACATGCTATAGTAAACGAAAATAATATACAAAAATTTCAGGGTGATCCGAGTATATTACGCGAGTTATAGCAAAGTCAGACAGCAGACAAACCGAAGTCATAAGTAGATATAAAATAAGAGTTCTACGCCAGCGGTGGATGCGGTGGTGACCTTCTGTGCTCTGTGAAGGTCACCGGAAGGGACAGGTGTGGACACAGGAAGTGGCAGGTGTGGATAACAGGCATGTTGAGACAGGAAGTGAACAGGAAGTGTAGACAGGAAGTTTAACCGGAAATGTGACAGGATGTGAATGCGATAAGGGAGAGAGGGGGGAGGGCTTATTTTTGTGGGGGGCTTAATTTTTTTTGTTTGGTTTTAATCCTTCTAGTCGAGTGGAGTTGAGTTGTAGGAATCCTGCTATCAGAATGAATTTAGTTTGAAAGTAATATTAGCAAAATGTTCGATTTTTTTTTTTTTTTTTGTTTCACCTGAAATAAAAATTTTATTTGCTAACTAACACCTAATATAAAAATGGAAATCTTTCTGACTTTGTTTTACTTTATAAAAGTTTAACGTGAAATTTATTTTTAGACTGGAAACGCGACAGGAAATAAGATCGGAAACGGGATTAGACATGCTTTTTCCAAAAAGGGTTTTCAGGAAGCAGTAAACATGTTTTAGGAACATGTTTGGGAGCTTGTTGGAACAGGACAGGTGGTTTGTGAGACCGGAAGTAATTAAGATGAGAGAGATAAAGAAGGTGCATGATTAGACACATAGATTTTGTTCTTTGTAGAGGGTTAAATTATTTTTTAGTGTTTTGAATTTTATTTATTCTTAAACCGTTATAAATTATTTTTTTTCTATCATTTTAATTTTTAGTGACACCAATTTTAGAAGTAATTGCTCATTAAAAGAATTATTTTTCAACGCTGGCACAGGCAGGAATTGAACCCACTATCTTATATGTGGTAAACCAATGTGTTTATCCACTGTGCTAGCGGGAACTTGTAATGTTATCTCTTTAAATGCAAGAGATGGGGACTTCAGACATGTATTGAGATATCTTTATCATAGTTTTAATGAACTGCAGGAAATTTTCTTTAGCTATTGAGTAATTCGAGAGTTTTGGTTTAATATGAATGCTATTACATCTGTTTGTTTAATTTACAAGCACATTTCTCTTACAACACTCTGTCAACAGATCACTTCAATATTCGAAATAATAATTTAGAGGGAAAATTTTTACTTTCTATACGAAATTTTATTTATAGAGATTGACGAAGATAGTATGCCTAATTCTTTCTTGTACATTTCTTGTACAACATTATATTCGAAATAGAGTTTTGTTACCAAAAATAACGTGTTTATACATTTTAAAAACGAAAGCAAAGTGATTTTCAAAAATGTAAATATAAGCTATACACCCACGCATTTTTGTTATTGAATTAAATTACAAGGTTTAATATTGTATTCAGCGTAATATTTTCTTATAAAAGCCGTTTCACAAACTTGTATACTAAAAGTAATGTGTCATTTTTAGGAGAAAAAATTAATTCAAGTCATTGAGACTAATCCTTTATGGGGGAAAAATTTGTCATACTTCTTTGTGTTACATTACATCTTCCGTTTTTTAAGTTTACAAATTTGTGGACTAACTTAAATAATCGTTTTTAGGATACTTAAACAATATATATATACTTTTTAATTATATAATTTTTTTTAATTGACTTGTAATATAGCTTTTTTTTCTTAAAAGGGTACTGTAGAATAACTTATGTCACAAATACTACATCCTTCTTTAGTTAAATATGTTTCACTTAAGACATGACAAAGTGTCTTAGAAACATTTCATTTTGGAGTTAAGTGATTAAAGAAGAAAAATATTATTTATATAAACACAACACATAAGACCAGTGACTGAGAGGTTCTGGTTTTAAAGCTACTAGACGTTTGGGTTTAAACTTCTCTCGCGCTCGTCGACCTAACCGTTCGGAGTTTTCTTCGAACCTTGTCAATACGAGTTAGGAGCCCTTAGAATGACCCCTAGAGTGACCTATATCCCAAGCGTAGATAATCGGTTTTAACAAATAACCAACCATCCACAACACATAAGACATTTTAGATCATTACATAAGACATTTTAGATCATTACATAAGACATTTTATATTATTACATTTAGTTAAGAAGTGATTTGACGTGCAAAATATTATTTATAAAATCATACAATAAGAGAATTTTAAAGATTTTTTCCTTTTAAATGAACAATTTTTAGTGACTATTTAACTTATTAAAGAGAGCGGGTATTTTGTTTAGAGTTATACGATTAAAATAAATTTTCAATAGATTTGACTTTATACAACCAACATTTTAAAAAAAGGGAATGGAATCTAGTTTTTATAAATTAACGTTTTTCAATTTTACAAATACTTCACACCCCGTCTTTTTTTCCCCCTCTTTTAGTAGACTTTACATACATAAGACATAAAAAGCGTTTTAGAATACATCATTTAGAAATTAAGTGGTTTGATAAATAAAATATTATTTATAAAAGCAATAGATACGAGAGTAATAAGGATTTTTACTTACATATGTACGAACTTCTGATAGGTAAGACTTTCTAAATCATTGTGCAAGAATTAAGTGGTTATTGAACTTATAACATTATAGGATGAAATAATCACGTGACGTATTTTTAAACCAATAAAATGTCAGTATTTTCAAACAAATAAAAAGTTAGTATTTTTACACGAGCGCCCTCTATCATTATATAAATTTCAATGAAACGAGTTCATAACATTCTACTGTGACCTGATATCGTTGTAATAGGTTGTATTTTTCATTTAAGTTATTGTGGAACGAGTTATGAATTCTTATGTTGGTGATGTAACCAACTTGGAGTGTCAACACTCATCACCAGAGTTAAATAATCAAGAGATGGATTCTACACTTTTATCCAAAGAAGGACTCGTTTCGAATTATGAAGTGAAACTCACCTCATCAGGACTAAAGAAACAGAAGTTACCCCATGTGCGTAAGATGTGTAACACAGCATTTCCTCGAAAAGTTAACTTAGTGTTTCATATGAAAAGTCATCTAAAGGAAAAATCTTTTTGCTGTGAGGTGTGTGCTGAAGTTTTTTCACAAAAGAGTGATTTACGTAATCATCAAAAGATTCACAAATTGCCCAAATACAAGTGTAGTGATTGCAACGAGATATTGTCAAGAATGTCTGACTTATTAATACACAAGAAGACCCATAAGATTCGTAAACAATATTCATGTGCAAAGTGTTGTGAAATATTTAAGTGTGAATCGGATTTTTTACAACATTGTGATACTTTTCATAAAGTTTTACCTAACATTGCGAAATCACCCTGTTTAAAAGATTTGTTATTTGAACTTATAGTGAAGCTTATAGATTAGTTCGAACTTATAGTGAATTAAAAGACAAAATGATATGCAAAATATATGAACTAGAATTAACAGACCAAAACATACATGTACATGCTGAGAATGCCTTTTTAAAGTTGTACAACGGCTTTGAAGATTTCACAGAACGAGTGTTTAATTGGACATTATGAAAATTTTTGAAATTAGAATTGATTACAGCTCAATATGACAGGCTTATTTGATTTGTATTATTTTAAATGATTAATAAATAGTTTGATTGCGAAAAAAGTGTTTTCTTTAGCATACACTGTGTGACTTTTAAACTAATGTTGTGTATTTTGAATGTGTCAGAGAAAACAGGAGTGTGTTGACATTTTAAAAAAAAGATTTCACATAATATAAAAGTTTTACAATAAAAATTGACTTACCTAAAGTTTTTTCAAGATAGTCACGATATCCTTTCCATTACAATTATTTTAAGGAAATAGAATTTAATTTTGTTGTGAATAACACTTTGTTGTTAACATCACGTGGTTTGTCTTATCATAACTATGAGATCCTAAGATCACTTCCTATTAACATGATAACGAAGAGTAAAAAAATGACTAATGCAAGCCGATTTTCCTGCCTAAACTTGTTATCAGCTTGCATGAGTGACTCATCTTTACATGTGTGGATTTGTATGTTGAAAAAATGATTGCTATGTTTAACCCGTGTAGACGATTTTTATCCGGAAGCTGTTTGAACTACCAAATTTCAGATATCACACATTTTACTAGAACATTTAAATATTTTAATGTCTTTTCGCCCGCAAATTGGAAACTTAGGATTATCACCTTTACATCGAGACATGGAAGGTAGAAAAATAATAACTTTACACTTAGACAATATTTTAATTTAAGAAGAATTAGACTTAACACATTGTTAGAGTTTCTTTGAAAAATATCTAGTTGGTTGTAAATTTTAGAAAATTCGACCTAACGAAATTAACACACTTAAAAATATCTAGTTGGTTATACATTTTATAAAATAAGCAACAAATAAACATTTCGATACATTGACAAAAGAAAATAATTAAGTTTAAGTAAACTTTACACTTAGACAATATTTCAAACTAAGAAAAATAATAACTTTACACTTATATAATATTTTCAACTAAGGAAAATTAATAACTTTAAAAATCAGACTTAACACATTGTTAAAGTTTTTTTAAAACAACACAACATTTTCAAAGCAGTGGAAATAGTATACCTGAAAAAAATTCAACTTAGTGGAATTTAATAGTGAAATTTTTTAACCTCACTCATTTAAAAAATAAAACTTTGTAAATTTTTTCCATTTTTAAAATAAAACTTATTTAAAAAATAAATAAGCAACTATTAAACATTTTGAATGTCTTAGACAAAGTGTGAATAAATTTGTTGAAATTATATAAAACATGAAAAATTTCATTACTTTTAAAAGAAATTTTATTTTTGGTGAAATAAACTCGAGGTATTTATTATATGTTACTTAAACTACATGAGAATTGATTGAAAATGTGTTACTTTTAATCACTCACAAGATAAGACATGATGTTACAATATACACATAGGAATGACATAGGAATTTCAGATGGGTTTTTCTCCCACACATGACGTCACTGATAACATATTTACTGATCAAGTCATAAAATCATAGTTTAGGGTAGGTTTTTAAGCACGAAGTTTAGTTGAGATTTAAGATATTTGAGAAATATAAACTACAACTTTGGCTACTTTTTGAAATTTCCCCCTACATAAGAAAAAGAACATAGAAAAATAAAATGAAAAGTCGTATTTGAATGGAATCAAATTATTATCCTTTCACTTAACAGCTGAATGCGTCGGTAATTACATCACAAAGGCACTGATAACAACTGATTGAATATATTGTGTTTCTTTTTTAAGGTTAAATTGATTTAATATTCAAGTTATTTCTTAATGATACACTTAAAAACAATAAACTTAATTAGCATTCAAAAAGCAAACGATCACATTATTGTGTAAAACAATCAAATGTTTTAAAAGTCACGAGTTAAAATTTGAAATGACTTAGAGTTTAAGTAGAATTTAGATGTGAACCTTTTAAAATGAAATAATAGTTTTTTGTATCGCCCTCTATCGGTGGGTAATAGAATTAAGAGATAATTAAAAGTTTTAACTTGAATTCGAGCCCACAACAAAAATTATTTTTCGGTTTTATAATTTAGGGTAGGTTTAACTGAGCAAGCCATGATATTTCAGTATTTATAGACGATTTAAGATATTCGATAAAGGAAATCATCTGAATTTTTAATTTAATTGAAGGGTTTACTGCTTAAAGTACTACAAAATGAGTACAACACGATGCATAGTTTTTTAATTAATTATATTTTTCGAAAGATTAAATTGACTTATTGATAAACTTAGGATTTATGTTTAAAGTGAATAAATTTGACATGTTAGGTTCACTTAATAACAGAGGGTTGAATAAGTTATTTTTAATAAAAATAAAGTTTACTAAAAGTTTTTAAAGTTAAAAAAATATAGTTTTAAAAAATTTAAAGTTTACAAAAAGTTTAAAAATCTTTAAGTAAATCAAAATTAACTTTTTAATTTTAACTATTGAGAGACTATAATCTAACTGTTTATCCTTGTAACCAACTGGTGCATATCAACTATATACTCTGTATCTGCATATGCGCAGAAAAACATAGACATTTAATCTAACTTGAGTTCGACTTTAAATTATTTGCCAACTTTTAAGTTTAATTACTATACACAACTCGATTACCTTTCCCACAAAACACCTTTCAGAAACAAAACAGAAATTAACACTTACCGAAAAACACGTCCACTTTGGGTGTTAGTCTTCACGCAACTAATGTTTCTCCCTTATCTTTGCTAGGGGGCGCTGCAATCGCCGCTAGAGGCGTTAGTAGTCTTCAGGTGTGTGATAAGAATAAACTTTAAATCCAACTTACACTCGCTCAGTCATTCTTGCTTCTCTCTACCTTGCTAACAACCGTTTGCTGCTGGCTCATTGTTTGGTTGTTTAAACTTGTTGAATGACGTCATCATGTGTTTGTCTAAACTTGTCCAGTCTTGTTTTTATGCAGTACGTCTATTTAGATGAGTCATCACTCGCTTATCTTGGTTGACTTGTCCAAACTTGTTTTTGTGTGGCACGTCTATTTGGGTGAGTCATCGTTCGCTTATCTTGCTTTACTTGTTTGAACTTGTCTAGTATCCACCACCTCATCTCTTTTGTCATAGCTTGAATATACTTTACACCAATCACTTAAATATAAAAGTCTTGTCACAACTTACTTAAACTTTGATAAAAATATTAATTATTTATAAATTTCATTAAATTCTTATTTTTCTGATACATTTACTATGTAATTTTCGTTCAAAAATATGGTAAAGCCCGATTTTAAATCGAAGTCTAAGATAAATTCCCCAAATTTGTAACATTTTAACACTAATAATAAATATTGTAAGCACCCAGTACATACAAGTTTTGTAAAAATAATATTACTTATATCTAACTCGTTATGTCCCATGATACAAAACTTCAATATAACTAAAATCAGTGTTAAACAAAAATCTAATCACGTGTCTAAAAACGATTCACCATGATTTAAAAACTTAGTAACATATTTTAAATTTATAAATTTAAATTAAAACATATTTTTATAAATAAACAATTATAAATACTTAAGTATTTTTAATTTAAATTTATAAATTAAAAATATGTTACTAAGTTTTTAAATCATGGTGAATCGTTTTTAGACACGTGATTAGATTTTTGTTTAACACTGATTTTAGTTATATTGAAGTTTTGTATCATGGGACATAACGAGTTAGCTATAAGTAATATTATTTTTACAAAACTTGTATGTACTGGGTGCTTACAATATTTATTATTAGTGTTAAAATGTTACAAATTTGGGGAATTTATCTTAGACTTCGATTTAAAATCGGGCTTTACCATATTTTTGAACGAAAATTACATAGTAAATGTATCAGAAAAATAAGAATTTAATGAAATTTATAAATAATTAATATTTTTATCAAAGTTTAAGTAAGTTGTGACAAGACTTTTATATTTAAGTGATTGGTGTAAAGTATATTCAAGCTATGACAAAAGAGATGAGGTGGTGGATACTAGACAAGTTCAAACAAGTAAAGCAAGATAAGCGAACGATGACTCACCCAAATAGACGTGCCACACAAAAACAAGTTTGGACAAGTCAACCAAGATAAGCGAGTGATGACTCATCTAAATAGACGTACTGCATAAAAACAAGACTGGACAAGTTTAGACAAACACATGATGACGTCATTCAACAAGTTTAAACAACCAAACAATGAGCCAGCAGCAAACGGTTGTTAGCAAGGTAGAGAGAAGCAAGAATGACTGAGCGAGTGTAAGTTGGATTTAAAGTTTATTCTTATCACACACCTGAAGACTACTAACGCCTCTAGCGGCGATTGCAGCGCCCCCTAGCAAAGATAAGGGAGAAACATTAGTTGCGTGAAGACTAACACCCAAAGTGGACGTGTTTTTCGGTAAGTGTTAATTTCTGTTTTGTTTCTGAAAGGTGTTTTGTGGGAAAGGTAATCGAGTTGTGTATAGTAATTAAACTTAAAAGTTGGCAAATAATTTAAAGTCGAACTCAAGTTAGATTAAATGTCTATGTTTTTCTGCGCATATGCAGATACAGAGTATATAGTTGATATGCACCAGTTGGTTACAAGGATAAACAGTTAGATTATAGTCTCTCAATAGTTAAAATTAAAAAGTTAATTTTGATTTACTTAAAGATTTTTAAACTTTTTGTAAACTTTAAATTTTTTAAAACTATATTTTTTTAACTTTAAAAACTTTTAGTAAACTTTATTTTTATTAAAAATAACTTATTCAACCCTCTGTTATTAAGTGAACCTAACATGTCAAATTTATTCACTTTAAACATAAATCCTAAGTTTATCAATAAGTCAATTTAATCTTTCGAAAAATATAATTAATTAAAAAACTATGCATCGTGTTGTACTCATTTTGTAGTACTTTAAGCAGTAAACCCTACAATTAAATTAAAAATTCAGATGATTTCCTTTATCGAATATCTTAAATCGTCTATAAATACTGAAATATCATGGCTTGCTCAGTTAAACCTACCCTAAATTATAAAACCGAAAAATAATTTTTGTTGTGGGCTCGAATTCAAGTTAAAACTTTTAATTATCTCTTAATTCTATTACCCACCGATAGAGGGCGATACAAAAAACTATTATTTCATTTTAAAAGGTTCACATCTAAATTCTACTTAAACTCTAAGTCATTTCAAATTTTAACTCGTGACTTTTAAAACATTTGATTGTTTTACACAATAATGTGATCGTTTGCTTTTTGAATGCTAATTAAGTTTATTGTTTTTAAGTGTATCATTAAGAAATAACTTGAATATTAAATCAATTTAACCTTAAAAAAGAAACACAATATATTCAATCAGTTGTTATCAGTGCCTTTGTGATGTAATTACCGACGCATTCAGCTGTTAAGTGAAAGGATAATAATTTGATTCCATTCAAATACGACTTTTCATTTTATTTTTCTATGTTCTTTTTCTTATGTAGGGGGAAATTTCAAAAAGTAGCCAAAGTTGTAGTTTATATTTCTCAAATATCTTAAATCTCAACTAAACTTCGTGCTTAAAAACCTACCCTAAACTATGATTTTATGACTTGATCAGTAAATATGTTATCAGTGACGTCATGTGTGGGAGAAAAACCCATCTGAAATTCCTATGTCATTCCTATGTGTATATTGTAACATCATGTCTTATCTTGTGAGTGATTAAAAGTAACACATTTTCAATCAATTCTCATGTAGTTTAAGTAACATATAATAAATACCTCGAGTTTATTTCACCAAAAATAAAATTTCTTTTAAAAGTAATGAAATTTTTCATGTTTTATATAATTTCAACAAATTTATTCACACTTTGTCTAAGACATTCAAAATGTTTAATAGTTGCTTATTTATTTTTTAAATAAGTTTTATTTTAAAAATGGAAAAAATTTACAAAGTTTTATTTTTTAAATGAGTGAGGTTAAAAAATTTCACTATTAAATTCCACTAAGTTGAATTTTTTTCAGGTATACTATTTCCACTGCTTTGAAAATGTTGTGTTGTTTTAAAAAAACTTTAACAATGTGTTAAGTCTGATTTTTAAAGTTATTAATTTTCCTTAGTTGAAAATATTATATAAGTGTAAAGTTATTATTTTTCTTAGTTTGAAATATTGTCTAAGTGTAAAGTTTACTTAAACTTAATTATTTTCTTTTGTCAATGTATCGAAATGTTTATTTGTTGCTTATTTTATAAAATGTATAACCAACTAGATATTTTTAAGTGTGTTAATTTCGTTAGGTCGAATTTTCTAAAATTTACAACCAACTAGATATTTTTCAAAGAAACTCTAACAATGTGTTAAGTCTAATTCTTCTTAAATTAAAATATTGTCTAAGTGTAAAGTTATTATTTTTCTACCTTCCATGTCTCGATGTAAAGGTGATAATCCTAAGTTTCCAATTTGCGGGCGAAAAGACATTAAAATATTTAAATGTTCTAGTAAAATGTGTGATATCTGAAATTTGGTAGTTCAAACAGCTTCCGGATAAAAATCGTCTACACGGGTTAAACATAGCAATCATTTTTTCAACATACAAATCCACACATGTAAAGATGAGTCACTCATGCAAGCTGATAACAAGTTTAGGCAGGAAAATCGGCTTGCATTAGTCATTTTTTTACTCTTCGTTATCATGTTAATAGGAAGTGATCTTAGGATCTCATAGTTATGATAAGACAAACCACGTGATGTTAACAACAAAGTGTTATTCACAACAAAATTAAATTCTATTTCCTTAAAATAATTGTAATGGAAAGGATATCGTGACTATCTTGAAAAAACTTTAGGTAAGTCAATTTTTATTGTAAAACTTTTATATTATGTGAAATCTTTTTTTTAAAATGTCAACACACTCCTGTTTTCTCTGACACATTCAAAATACACAACATTAGTTTAAAAGTCACACAGTGTATGCTAAAGAAAACACTTTTTTCGCAATCAAACTATTTATTAATCATTTAAAATAATACAAATCAAATAAGCCTGTCATATTGAGCTGTAATCAATTCTAATTTCAAAAATTTTCATAATGTCCAATTAAACACTCGTTCTGTGAAATCTTCAAAGCCGTTGTACAACTTTAAAAAGGCATTCTCAGCATGTACATGTATGTTTTGGTCTGTTAATTCTAGTTCATATATTTTGCATATCATTTTGTCTTTTAATTCACTATAAGTTCGAACTAATCTATAAGCTTCACTATAAGTTCAAATAACAAATCTTTTAAACAGGGTGATTTCGCAATGTTAGGTAAAACTTTATGAAAAGTATCACAATGTTGTAAAAAATCCGATTCACACTTAAATATTTCACAACACTTTGCACATGAATATTGTTTACGAATCTTATGGGTCTTCTTGTGTATTAATAAGTCAGACATTCTTGAAAATATCTCGTTGCAATCACTACACTTGTATTTGGACAATTTGTGAATCTTTTGATGATTACGTAAATCACTCTTTTGTGAAAAAACTTCAGCACACACCTCACAGCAAAAAGATTTTTCCTTTAGATGACTTTTCATATGAAACACTAAGTTAACTTTTCGAGGAAATGCTGTGTTACACATCTTACGCACATGGGGTAACTTCTGTTTCTTTAGTCCTGATGAGGTGAGTTTCACTTCATAATTCGAAACGAGTCCTTCTTTGGATAAAAGTGTAGAATCCATCTCTTGATTATTTAACTCTGGTGATGAGTGTTGACACTCCAAGTTGGTTACATCACCAACATAAGAATTCATAACTCGTTCCACAATAACTTAAATGAAAAATACAACCTATTACAACGATATCAGGTCACAGTAGAATGTTATGAACTCGTTTCATTGAAATTTATATAATGATAGATGGCGCTCGTGTAAAAATACTAACTTTTTATTTGTTTGAAAATACTGACATTTTATTGGTTTAAAAATACGTCACGTGATTATTTCATCCTATAATGTTATAAGTTCAATAACCACTTAATTCTTGCACAATGATTTAGAAAGTCTTACCTATCAGAAGTTCGTACATATGTAAGTAAAAATCCTTATTACTCTCGTATCTATTGCTTTTATAAATAATATTTTATTTATCAAACCACTTAATTTCTAAATGATGTATTCTAAAACGCTTTTTATGTCTTATGTATGTAAAGTCTACTAAAAGAGGGGGAAAAAAAGACGGGGTGTGAAGTATTTGTAAAATTGAAAAACGTTAATTTATAAAAACTAGATTCCATTCCCTTTTTTTAAAATGTTGGTTGTATAAAGTCAAATCTATTGAAAATTTATTTTAATCGTATAACTCTAAACAAAATACCCGCTCTCTTTAATAAGTTAAATAGTCACTAAAAATTGTTCATTTAAAAGGAAAAAATCTTTAAAATTCTCTTATTGTATGATTTTATAAATAATATTTTGCACGTCAAATCACTTCTTAACTAAATGTAATAATATAAAATGTCTTATGTAATGATCTAAAATGTCTTATGTAATGATCTAAAATGTCTTATGTGTTGTGGATGGTTGGTTATTTGTTAAAACCGATTATCTACGCTTGGGATATAGGTCACTCTAGGGGTCATTCTAAGGGCTCCTAACTCGTATTGACAAGGTTCGAAGAAAACTCCGAACGGTTAGGTCGACGAGCGCGAGAGAAGTTTAAACCCAAACGTCTAGTAGCTTTAAAACCAGAACCTCTCAGTCACTGGTCTTATGTGTTGTGTTTATATAAATAATATTTTTCTTCTTTAATCACTTAACTCCAAAATGAAATGTTTCTAAGACACTTTGTCATGTCTTAAGTGAAACATATTTAACTAAAGAAGGATGTAGTATTTGTGACATAAGTTATTCTACAGTACCCTTTTAAGAAAAAAAAGCTATATTACAAGTCAATTAAAAAAAATTATATAATTAAAAAGTATATATATATTGTTTAAGTATCCTAAAAACGATTATTTAAGTTAGTCCACAAATTTGTAAACTTAAAAAACGGAAGATGTAATGTAACACAAAGAAGTATGACAAATTTTTCCCCCATAAAGGATTAGTCTCAATGACTTGAATTAATTTTTTCTCCTAAAAATGACACATTACTTTTAGTATACAAGTTTGTGAAACGGCTTTTATAAGAAAATATTACGCTGAATACAATATTAAACCTTGTAATTTAATTCAATAACAAAAATGCGTGGGTGTATAGCTTATATTTACATTTTTGAAAATCACTTTGCTTTCGTTTTTAAAATGTATAAACACGTTATTTTTGGTAACAAAACTCTATTTCGAATATAATGTTGTACAAGAAATGTACAAGAAAGAATTAGGCATACTATCTTCGTCAATCTCTATAAATAAAATTTCGTATAGAAAGTAAAAATTTTCCCTCTAAATTATTATTTCGAATATTGAAGTGATCTGTTGACAGAGTGTTGTAAGAGAAATGTGCTTGTAAATTAAACAAACAGATGTAATAGCATTCATATTAAACCAAAACTCTCGAATTACTCAATAGCTAAAGAAAATTTCCTGCAGTTCATTAAAACTATGATAAAGATATCTCAATACATGTCTGAAGTCCCCATCTCTTGCATTTAAAGAGATAACATTACAAGTTCCCGCTAGCACAGTGGATAAACACATTGGTTTACCACATATAAGATAGTGGGTTCAATTCCTGCCTGTGCCAGCGTTGAAAAATAATTCTTTTAATGAGCAATTACTTCTAAAATTGGTGTCACTAAAAATTAAAATGATAGAAAAAAAATAATTTATAACGGTTTAAGAATAAATAAAATTCAAAACACTAAAAAATAATTTAACCCTCTACAAAGAACAAAATCTATGTGTCTAATCATGCACCTTCTTTATCTCTCTCATCTTAATTACTTCCGGTCTCACAAACCACCTGTCCTGTTCCAACAAGCTCCCAAACATGTTCCTAAAACATGTTTACTGCTTCCTGAAAACCCTTTTTGGAAAAAGCATGTCTAATCCCGTTTCCGATCTTATTTCCTGTCGCGTTTCCAGTCTAAAAATAAATTTCACGTTAAACTTTTATAAAGTAAAACAAAGTCAGAAAGATTTCCATTTTTATATTAGGTGTTAGTTAGCAAATAAAATTTTTATTTCAGGTGAAAAAAAAAAAAAAAAAAAAAAAAAAAAAAAAAAAAAAAAAAAAATCGAACATTTTGCTAATATTACTTTCAAACTAAATTCATTCTGATAGCAGGATTCCTACAACTCAACTCCACTCGACTAGAAGGATTAAAACCAACAAAATAAATTAAGCCCCACACAAAAATAAGCCCTCCCCCTCTCTCCCTTATCGCATTCACTTCCTGTCACATTTCCGGCTAAACTTCCTATCTACACTTCCTGTTCACTTCCTGTCTCAACATGCCTGTTATCCCTACCTGCTACATCCGGTGTCCACACCTGCGACTTCCGGTGACCTTCACAGCCCGCACAACTTCCGGTGTCCACACCTGCTACTTCCGGCTCTGTGACCTTCCTTCAACCTTGAGCCTACGCCGCGTACGCCGCTGATGCAGAACCCCCAATTATTATCTACTGTCATAAACACTTTTGAGCTGGGTTGGAAAGTGTTAAAAAATGACCGCGCCAACCTTTACAATGGTTAACTACACTTTTGTTTATACTCTTACTGATGGTGAATAAACGTATTTTCAAATAATTCTCGAACTACCTCATACAACAGCAAACTCAAATAATGTTCAGTTGTCTTAAAAAGCGTGCTTTTCAGCATTGGGCCGTAAATAAGATTTTTTTCTCCCGGGCCACGCATGAATTTTTGTGCCCTCCTCCCTCCACTCCAAAATGCATTTATAAACAGACATTTTCGCTCAATTTTATTTATTTTTATTGCAAATAAGAAATAATTGCTAGAAATTATACGAATATTAATGTGTTTAGGTTGATTTCTTTAGAACTCAACCTATTGCAATCATTTAATTTATGTATACATACACATACACACACACAACCACACACACACACACACACACAGGTTGGCAAGACGTGCAAACTCAGGACTTTGTGTGTACACCGCCAATTAAGGACTTCAAAAATAACAGACTTAAAAGTTTATTTTCGGTGAATAACTATTACTTATACTCCATTAAATCTGAATCAACTTTGATTTTTGTTAAAATTTCAAAATTTCCCAATATGTATTTTCGCAATGTAAATGGGGACATTGATACACACCTATATACACAGTGAACTCGATACACACAATGAATTCAGGACTTCATTATTTTACAATCAATTGAGGACATTTACGGTTATGATACACACAATCAACCCCGGACATTCTGAAAAAGTTTTATGCTACTGCATTATTTACACGTTGCTCATTTATGAGTGTAAAAAAAATATATTTCAACATTTAATCTTTAAATTCATTTTAATGTTTTTTTTATCTTATTTTATGTACATAAGAAAAATATATTGGAATCGCGAAAATATTCGACTTCCGGTGTTTATTTTCGGTGAATAACTATTATTTATACTCTATTAAATCTGAATCAACTTTAATTTTTGAGAAAATTTCAAAATTTCACGAAATGTATTTTCGCAATGTAAATGGGGGCATTGATACATATCTACATACACAGTGAACTCGATACACACAATCAATTCAGGACTTCATTATTTTACAATCAATTGAGGACATTTACTGTTATGATACACACAATCAACACCGGACATTCTGAAAAAGTTTTATGCTAAAGTTTTATACGTTGTTCGTTACTGTATTACACGTTGTTCATTTATAAGTTAAAAAATATATTTCAGCATTTAATCATTAAATTCATTTACTTTTTTTTTTACTTTTTTATGTACATAAGAAGAAAATATTAGAAACGCGAAAATTTTCGACTTCCGGTTTTTGACGGATTTATACGTTTTGGTATATCCTTAACACAATTTAACTATTTTTGGAAAATTTTCTGTCTGTCTGCTGTAGATCTGTGGGTCTTTGTGTGTGTCTGTGTGTGACAGAAATATTTGCAGCATCGCTAGTGCAAAAACTAATGGACAGAATTTCAGGAAATTTTATATTTAGTTGCAACTTAATATAAATTGTAGCTGATTAGATTTTGGTGAATATCGCTGAACAGGTGGCGCTGTTGTTCCACTTTTTCCAGAATTTTTGAGATTGGCAGATCTCGGCTTCTATTGTATGGAATTGCACAACATTTTGCATACAAGGTACTTACAATTAAAAAAAACATTGCTGCAATTTTTGTGCGCATAAGTTACTAGGGGTGCTGTTATACTGTTTTTTTTCTATCATTTTTGCGATAGTCAAATCAAGGCTTGGAATTACATTGCATGGAATTACAGAAAAAATAACATACGAAATGCTCATTATAAGAAATGACATTTGTGTTTATATATATCCTTATAATTCTGCACTACTGTAATACACTGCACTACTACAAAACTGTTTTTCCATAATTACTGAGATGCACACATCTCGACATCTATTTGGAGAAATTACATGAAATTTAATAAACGAATTATTTATCATAAGAAAGTAAGCTCATTCATTTTTTTATGTATGTATCAGATTATGTATACTCAAGAGGAGGTGCTCTCAAATATGTTTTTAAATTAATAACTCAAATATGTTTCTAAATTAATATATTAGATTTATATAGAGAAAAGTATTGTTATAGCCATAACATACTACATTGGATAAGCAATACATCTAATTCTTTAAATTAATACATAACTATCATGAATAACATAAAAAAATGTTTATAAAAGTTATTTTAAAATGAGAAAATAGCTACACTTTAAATTAAAAAAAAAAAAAAAACGTTATTATTATTTTTTTTAAATGACAAAAATATATATTAAAATAAATTTTTTGTACTATAAAAATGTTTTGTTTCTAATTACGTGAATGAAATCTTTTTTTTTCTTTACTTTCGAAAAGTCGAAAATTAAAAAAAATTACGGACGCATAAGTTTTTGTTTGTTTAGTATTATTTATTAGACTAACATAACAAAAATTAACATAACAAAATTAGTTTTTCGGTATTTGTATCTGTAATACGTTAAACATCAGTAAATGATGACGCTTTGCAATTCGCAAAGTGAGAAAATAACAAATGCGGGTGAGCAAGGACGTAATTCACGCAGCAAGCGAAAGCGGTATTCGCACCGGCAACGAAAGACGTAATAAACTTTGTCAATCGATGGCCTAATGCAGAATACACACCGACAAGCGAGGACATATTACACACCGAACAGTAAGAACAAACGCACACCGGCAAACAGAGACGTAATACACACCGACAATCGAAGACGTAATACACATCGGCAATCTAGGACGTAATACACACCGGCAAGCCAGGACATAATACACACCGACAATCGAAGACGTAATACACATCGGTAATCTAGGACATAATACACACCGGCAAGCCAGGACATAATACACACCGCAGAGCGAGGACGTAATACATACCGGCAAGCCAGTACGTAAAACACACCGGCAAGCGAGGACGAAATACACAAATTTAACTTTTATGAACAATTAATTCTTAAAAAAAAACAAGAATATTTTGAATATTTTTTTTTCAAATAAAAAACCATATATGACTATCTTATTTTTGTCCCCTTCCTCACTTCCAAAGGGAGGGGGGGATGCAAAATTCGAAAAATCCTGAAATTGGTTTTTAGTTATCCATGTTTGTAATAATTTAAGAAAATAGTCTTATGAATCTCTACTTTCTTTAAAATACGAAAAGATATTAAAAAATCTTGTTTCTAATATCCTGGCAATCTATGACGTAATACACGCCGGCAAGCCAGGACATAATACACACCGGAGAGCGAGGACGTAATACATACCGGCAAGCGAAGACGATATACACAAATTTAACTTTTATGAACAATTAATTCTTAAAAAAAAAAAAAAAAAAAAAAAAAAAAAAAAAAAAAAAAAATCTTATGAATATTTTTTTTTAAAATAAAAAACGTATATGAAAATCTTATTTTTGTCCCCTTCCTCACTTCCAGAGGGAGGGGGGGATGCAAAATTCGAAAAATCCTGAAATTGGTTTTTAGTTATCCATGTTTGTAATAATTTAAGAAAATAGTCTTATGAATCTCTACTTTCTTTAAAATACGAAAAGATATTAAAAAATCTTGTTTCTAATATCCTGGCAATCTATGACGTAATACACGCCGGCAAGCCAGGACATAATACACACCGGAGAGCGAGGACGTAATACATACCGGCAAGCCAGGACGTAAAACACACCGGCAAGCGAAGACGATATACACAAATTTAACTTTTATGAACAATTAATTCTTAAAAAAAAAAAAAAAAAAATCTTATGAATATTTTTTTTTTAAATAAAAAACGTATATGAAAATCTTATTTTTGTCCCCTTCCTCACTTCCAGAGGGAGGGGGGATGCAAAATTCGAAAATTCCTGAAATTGGTTTTTAGTTATCCATGTTTGTAATAATTTAAGAAAATAGTCTTATGAATCTCTACTTTCTTTAAAATACGAAAAGATATTAAAAAATCTTGTTTCTAATATCCTGGCAATCTATGACGTAATACACGCCGGCAAGCCAGGACATAATACACACCGGAGAGCGAGGACGTAATACATACCGGCAAGCCAGGACGTAAAACACACCGGCAAGCGAAGACGATATACACAAATTTAACTTTTATGAACAATTAATTCTTAAAAAAAAAAAAAAAAAAAAAATCTTATGAATATTTTTTTAAAAATAAAAAACGTATATGAAAATCTTATTTTTGTCCCCTTCCTCACTTCCAGAGGGAGGGGGGATGCAAAATTCGAAAATTCCTGAAATTGGTTTTTAGTTATCCATGTTTGTAATAATTTAAGAAAACAGTCTTATGAATCTCTACTTTCTTTAAAATACGAAAAGATATTAAAAAATCTTGTTTCTGCACCCCCCCCCCCCCCGTCCCTTTGGAGGAGGGATACTGAAAATTCTAGGATTTGATTTTTAAATATTCCTCCTTGCGATATTTTAAACCAAAAAATTTATGAATATCATTTCTTAATTGAAATATAATGAAAAATGTAAAAAGTTGTATCCCCCCCCCCCCTCTATACTCTCGTTGGAGCGCAAATTTTGAAATTTTCAGAAATTAGTTTTTGGGTATTTGTCTCCGTAATAATAATATAAGTAAGAAACTTATGAATTCTATTTTTTGTTTGAAATACGAAACGATACATAAAAATCGCGTTTTCGTCTCCAGCCCCTCTTTTGGGGAAAGAAATTTAAAAATTCCAGAAATTGGATTTTAGATATTCGTGTTTGGAATATTTAAAAGCAAAAATAATTGAAATTTCAATTTAAATTGTAATATATAGAAATATTAAGAGTAATTTGAAAATTGTGATTTTGCACCCCCCCCCCCCCCTCTCCTTTGGGGAGGCATTTTGAAAATTCCAAGAAATGAATTTTATGTAATCCTCCTTGTGATACTGTAAACCAAGAATCTTATGAATATATTTTTATAAAATAGAAACAATAGTATTGACACATCCCCCCCCCCTTGTGGAGAAACAAATTTTAAAAATTTCAAAAATTAGTTTTTCAGTATTTGTATCTGTAATACGTTAAACATCAGTGAATGATGACGCTTTGCATTTCGCAAAGTGAGAAAGTAACAAATACTGGTAAGCAAGGACGTAATTCACACAGCAAGCGAAAACGGTATACGCGCCGGCAACGAAAGACATAATAAACACCGTCAATCGATGGCCTAATGCAGATTAGCAAGCCAGGGCTTAATACACACCGACAAGCGAGGACATATTACACACCGACAATCGAAGACGTAATACACATCGGCAATCCAGGACGTAATACATACCGGCAAGTCAGGACTAAAACACACCGACAAGCGAGGACGAAATACACAACTCTATCACAATTTTAACTTTTATGAACAATTAATTCTTCAAAATAAATCAAGAATCTTATGAATAATTATATTTTTGTCATTTTCCTCACTTCGTGAGGGGGTGGGGCGTGATGCAAAATTCTAAAAATCCTGAAATTGGTTTTTAGCTTTCCATGTTTGTAATAATTTAAGAAAACAGTCTTATGAATCTCTACTTTCTTTAAAATATGAAAATATATTAAAAAATCTTGTTTCTGCCCCCCCCCCCCCCGTCCTTTTGGAGGAGGGATACTGAAAATTCTAGGATTTGATATTTAAATATTCCTCCTTGCGATATTTTAAACCAAAAAATTTATGAATATCATTTCTTAATTGAAATATAATGAAAAATGTAAAAAGCTGTATCCCCCCCCCCCCCCGCTCTACACTCTCGTTGGAGCGCAAATTTTGAAATTTTCAGAAATTAGTTTTTTGGTATTTGTCTCCGTAATAATAATATAAGTAAGAAGCTTATGAATTCTATTTTTTGTTTGAAATACGAAACGATACATAAAAATCACGTTTTCGTCTCCAGCCTATCTTTTGGGAAAAGAAATTTAAAAATTGCAGAAATTGGATTTTAGATATTCGTGTTTGGAATATTTAAAAGCAAAAATAATTGAAATTTCAATTTAAATTGTAATATATAGAAATATTAAGAGTAATTTGAAAATTGTGATTTCCCCCCCCCCCTCTCCTTTGGAGAGGGATTTTGAAAATTCCAAGAAATGAATTTTATGTAATCCTCCTTGTGATATTGTAAACCAAGAATCTTATGAATATATTTTTATAAAATAGAAACAATAGTACTGACACATCCCCCCCTTGTGGAGGGGCAAATTTTAAAAATTTCAGAAATTAGTTTTTCGGTATTTGTATCTGTAATACGTTAAACATCAGTGAATGATGACGCTTTGCATATTTATTTTAATTCTTAAAAAAAAAAACAAGAATATTTTGATTTTTTTTTCAAATAAAAAACGATATATGACTATCTTATTTTTGTCCCCTTCCTCACTTCCAAAGCGGGGGGGGGGATGCAAAATTCTAAAAATCCTGAAATTGGTTTTTAGCTTTCCATGTTTGTAATAATTTAAGGGAAGAGTCTTATGAATGTCTACTTTCTTCAAAATACGAAAATATATGTGAAAATCTTGTTTCTCCACACGTTCCTTTGGAGGGGGGATATTGAAAATTCTACCAATTGATCTTTAGGTATTCCTCCTTGCGGTATTTTAAACCAAGAAATTTATGAATATAATTTCTTAATTGAAATATAATGAAAAATGTAAAAAGCTGTATCCCTCCCTCGTTGAAGTGCGAATTTTGAAATTTTCAGAAATTTGTTTTTTATTATTTGTCTGCGTAATAATTTACTTATGAATTCTATCTTTTGTTTGAAATACGAAAGGACACATGAGCATCGCGTTTTTGTCCCCAGCCCCTCCTTTGGGGAAAGAAATTTGAAAATTCCAGAAATTGGTTTTTAGATATTCGTGTTCGGAATACTTTAACGCAAAAATGATTGAAATTTCAATTTAAATTGTAATATACAGAAGTATTAAGAGTGATTTGAAAATTACGATTTTGCTACCCCCCCCTCCCTCTCCCTTCGGGGAGGAATTTTGAAAATTCCAAGAATTGATTTTTATGTATTCCTCCCTGTGATGTTGCAAACCAAGAATCTTATGAATATCTTTTTATAAAATAGAAACAATAGTATTGCACCCTTCCCCCCTTGTGGAGGGGCAAATTTTAAAATTTTCAGAAATTAGTTTTTCGATATTTGTATCTGTAATACGTTAAACATGAGTAAATGAGGGCGCTTTGCAATTCGCAAAGTGAGAAACTAGCAAATACATGTAAGCAAGGACGTAATTCACGCAGCAAGCGAAAACGGTATACGCACCGGGAATGAAAGACGTATTAAACACCGTCAGTCGACGGCCTAATGCAGATTAGCAAGTCAGAGCGTAATACACACCGACAAGCGAGGACATATTACACACCGAAAAGTAAGAGAAAACGCACACCGGCAAACAGAGACGTAATACACACCGACAACCGAAGACGTAATACACATCTGCAATCCAGGACGTAATACACGCCAGCAAGTCAGGACATAATACACAACTCTACCACAATTTTAACTTTTATGAAAATTTAATTCTTCAAAATAAATCAAGAATCTTCTGAATAATTATATTTTCTTTCAAATAAAAAACGATATATGAAAATCTTGTTTTTGTTCCCTTCCCCACTTCGCGGGGGAAGGGGTCAAAATTCAAAAATTCCAGAAATTGGTTTTTAGCTATCCATGTTTGTAATAATTTAAGGCGTGAGTTTTATGCATCTCTTTTTCCTTTAAAATAGGAAAATATATGTGAAAATCTTGTTTCTGCCCCACTTCTCTTGGAGGGGGCATATTGAAAATTCTAGGAATTGATTTTTAGGTATTCCGCCTTGCTATATTTTAAACCAAGAAATTTATGAATATCATTTTTTAATTCAAATATAAAGAAAAAATGTAAAAAGCTGTATTGCCCCCCCCCCCCCCCCGCCCTCCTTCGTTGGAGTGCGAATTTTGGAATTTCCAGAAATTAGTGCTTTGATATTTGTTTTCGTAATAATTTAAAGCAAGAAGCTTATGAATTCTACTTTTTGTTTGAAATACGAAACGATACATGAAAATCGCGTTTTCGTCCCCAGTCCCTCTTTTGGGGAAAGAAATTTGAAAATTACAGAAATTGGTTTTCAAATATTTGTGTTTGTAATACTCTAAAGCAAAAATGATTGAAATTTCGAGTTAAATTGAACTATTAATTGTAATTTGATAATCGCCCCCCCCCCCTCCCTCTTCTTTCGGTGAGGAATTTTGAAAATTCCCAGAATTGATTTTTAGGTATTCCTCCTTGTAATAGTGTAAACCAAGAATCTTATGAATATCTTTTTATAAATTGAAATATGTTCATGTTTTTCTTTTCGCAAATCAGGCTTCAAACAAAATCCAAGATGTGTGATATATTTTTTCACACTTAGATAAGGAAGCTTATTTAAACTGCTTGTAAGCAGACATGCTCGAAGCAATGTGTTTGTTTTCACTTTCTTCTTTTTATCAAAGATATTTTTGGAGCGGCCTGATTTGACATTATGTGGGGTGGGGATGGGACAGGAAGACTAATGATTTCTAATAACTTTTCACGAATACCATGTTCTCGTCGTATTCGTTAATAACATTTTTTCAACAAGCCCTTGAAATAATGCTTAGCGTTTAATCTGTTAGCAAAATAAAAATGTCAAATGACTTAATATTTGTGCTGTGTCACGTGTCATCTGTTTGACATTTTATAATCAAACAGATAAATTCTCAATTCTATCATAGCTTTGAGGCCCTACCTAGGCACAGTATTATTTTGGAGGCCTCCCAAATAATATTATAACTAAGCTCGAACCTCAACACATATTTGGCCCTCTACTTTTCACATTTACTAAAGCTAAAATGTATATAAATAGTATAACTTTTTTTAGCCTAAAATTCAAACTTATTTTTGATAAATCAATATGATTATAGAGGGAAAATAGTCTTGCATCAGAATATTAAAAGCTGTCATTAAATTCTTTTCTTCCCCTATTTATCGAAAACACAGCTATTTATTTTTTTTTTAAATTTATAAATATGTCCTACAAATTTACATCTTAAACACAAATTAAAGTAAGGGGTTTAATTTGATTTATTTTTTTAATTTTAATTATTACTAATAAATAAGAGACAAACTCAAAGTGGATCCACCTCAAATAATTTCCAAGGAGTATGGCACCATTAATTTAAACAAGAAATCTTTGCCTAATATATTTTTTTTAATAAAAAACTTTCTGCAAATTATCACATAAATTGTAATATTTTTCTGCTATTAAATAAGGTGAAAAATTCTATACGAAAATTTTGGTAGAACTGTACGTAACCTGTAACTTGTATATAAAAAGTATCAGTGGAAAGTAATAATAATAAAAAATATCTGTAGGTTTCTATATGATAGAAAAACCATCAAAAAATAAATGTAAACTTAAGTAATAAAACAAATTAAGGAGTAACACCGCTTTAACCTTCCAAAATTTCAAAACCACTTTTTTGTTTTTTAAAGTACTCTTTATACACATAGAAATCTTATTTTATTGGCTATAAATTTCTATAGAAAGTGAAAGGGTAATTTTGAGGTTATGGAAGTAGAGAGTGCCGCAGCAAGTGAACAGCAATAAAAACTTTACTTTTTTTCCCCTCCATAACGGCAATTTTCAAAATCAGTGGACACTCTATCTCCACCAATTTTCAATCAACAAACTTTATCTTTTTGGAAATTAATCGTGAAGTATTTTTCTAGGGAAATGCGTTGGATGTGACGATTTATTAAGAGATATTATATTTTACAGATATTATATATTATAGTTATAATATTATAACTATAATTCTATATTATTCGATAATATTATTCGATAATATTATTCGATTATATTATTCGATATATTTAATACCGATTGCTCGCTTTTTTTTATAACTGTAATGCAACAGAAATTTTGGTTGAAAATTTACATTTTACCAAAAATGCATATATATATCTTATCTAACTATATACTATCATATCTAACTATATACTATCTTATCTAACTATATACTATCTTATCTAACTATATCTATATCTTATTTTTATCTAACGAAAAGGGATTTCCGTCAAATTAACTTTTCACACGTATTTGCCCTATTTGAGCATGCGTAAAGTTAAATCTAGAAGCTAACCATTTTTAGAGTACACTCGAATGGGAAAAGGGTGGCCGAGTGGTGTCAGGCGGGTTTTTTATCTGTTCCTATCATCGTGTCGGTTCGACCCCCGCTACGGACGGATTGTTTTTTCTTATTTTATTGGCAATAATTCATTTTAATAATGCCATACTTAATTCAGGAGGAAAAGTTACATAATTTGTATTTTTTTTTATTCGCATGCTTTACAATTAAAATTTAACACCCAAGAATATTTTATTTTAATTACTAAATTTATATTAAAAGTATTTAAATTAAAAGATCGTGCATGTAATTATCGATTAAATAAATTGAACAGGTCTAAAATTTTAATTATATTTGGTATGACCTTTATCAAGATGTCATATATATAATAAGATAAGTATGTAATTCTTTTTCGTAAAAAAAGGAAAAAAAAGGAGAGAAAAAAAAGGAGAGAAAAAAAAAAGAAGGAAAAATATTCATACAGGAATTCTAAATTATCTTGATATCCATGATCTAACCATTAAACAATGTGTGAAAATAGAAAGTGCAAATTCAAGTAATTAAAAAACATGTATCGTAATCGTTAGGAGCAAACAGCAAATTTTAAATTCTGGGTTTTAGAATCAGACTAATAAAAATTAATTTAATGAAAAATTTTAAAGCTCGTGTAGTTAATTAAAAAAATAGAAATACTAAATATTGTTATTTTTTCAAAACATTGGGGCTGTGGTAAATAAAATTTAACAACCGCCAATATTTTTTTAATTACTTACTTTATATTATAAAAATATTTATAAAAATATTTAAATTAAAAAATTTTGCATGTTGATATATATTAAATAAAGAACTAATTATTAAAGATAAATTAATTTTGAGACTGTAGTAAGTAAAAATAAATCATTCAATTAATATTTTTAGTTAAATTCGTGCTAAATTAATTCGAGTATAATAGAATGTAAATTAGAAGCTTAAAATATCTAACTACATAAATTGAGTAGGCTGGACTGACAACAAAATCTATCGTTATATATAGGAATCGCTTACACAATATAACAATTCATAAAATTTTCAATACCTAATTAATTTAAAAGCAGCTAATTAAAAATACAAGCATATTTCTAAAGGAGCTTTCAAGTTATTTACCGTCAAATCTTGACAAATCTTGACAAATCTTGACTTAAAATATCTAACTACATAAATTGAGTAGGCTGGACTGACAACAAAATCTATCGTTATATATAGGAATCGCTTACACAATATAACAATTCATAAAATTTTCAATACCTAATTAATTTAAAAGCAGCTAATTAAAAATACAAGCATATTTCTAAAGGAGCTTTCAAGTTATTTACCGCCAAATCTTGACGGGTACTATCTAGTACATATTTAAAAACTCTTATGTATTTCACTTGCTTTTGGACTTTTTTTATGTTGTTCTAGATCAATTGTACGATGATTTATCCTGTCCCCCACTAGCCCTTCTTTTTTCAAAACGGTCCCTCCCATCATCAGTCAAGTCGCCATTTTTTACTATATAAAATTAAAAAATATATTTTTCTTCTTTAATATTATGTAGTATAATAAATTATTGTAAATGAATTTTTATAAATAATTCATATTTCTTTTAAAACAATTTCCGAAACAACCTTAAATTCCAAGGCTGTGGGTGCCATTCCTAATGGTGTTACCCATTAAATTACTTAAATGTTGTAAACAGGTATCTTAAATGATTGAAAAACTTTTTGTATAATAATTGAATTTTAATCTTAAAATAAAGTTCAGGTTACATTAACATTTAAGGCCTATTTAAGGATATACCTACAAGGAAAAATGGAAAACTGTTTTATTCACTCATATTAAAATGTTATTTGATTTGAATATTTTAATCAAAGCTGAATTTAGAACTCTGTGTAAGAATAGAAATTGGTAGAATAAACTTTATACGGCATAAGGAATATTCCTTTTTTAAGTCATTTTATTCAAAACAGTTATTTTGCGAATTACGCACACGATTTCATGAAAATTGAACCAAATTTTCGTGAAATTTCAACGTTTTTAAAGAAAATGTACATATCCGAAATAACATATAATATTGATACTTATGCTAATATTAATAAAATTATGCTTGTTTCAAGTTTTTAAAGTGTCTAATTTTTAAGACTATTTATTTTATATTATTGAAAGGGTATGAGACTTGTTTTTAATAACAAGTCATTTTAAGAAAACACTATTTCTCTAAATATCTAAAAACATAATAACGCAAAATGGTTAAGGGTCCTCTTCACGCACTTGAAAACACCCGCTCGCTAATGTTAATCCTATGGAGCATTATTTTTTATATTTGCCATAACTTTTATATATTTGACACATACACGGGAGTACTGGCTCTGAGCCAGGCTCCTCTGGCCGGCCCTTAAAGACGTTCTAGTAAATTCTAACTGTTGATTTTTTTTTATTTATTAGTTATTTTAATTTAAAATTTATACGTAAAATAAAAAATCCCTGACGGCTCGGCCTTCAGGCACATTTAGATTTCGAAGACGCGGACCATAGAGCACCTGTTTATTGAGAATTCCAGAGGAAGGACCTTTTTGCCATGATGCGGCAGTTGGGATCACCCTATTCGAAATCTACTTGCCCTGTAGGCGGAGCCGGCAGGGATTTTTTAGCTTTTACTATTTTTTTTTTTTTTTTTTTTTTGTAAGATTTGATTCTATAAAATACTTGTCAATATAAAAGTTGTAGATAGTATTAAGAATATTTGTAATAAATTTAAGCTGATTTGATATCTTATGAACTGACGAAGTTATGACTTTTTTTCTTCTTAAACTCCTATCCCGCCCCCTCCCCCTTGAGGCCATTTTTGATGATATCAAAACTTTGTCATGCATAAATTTTTGGCCCTTTTCCTAGAAATAATAATAACTTTAAAATCGATATGTATCGATATGTATAATAATTAAGAAGTTATGTTTTTTTTTTCTGTTTTCTATAAAAAAATAAAAAAAAAACATTCCCCCCCCCCTCATTGGTTCAATTTTCCCCATTAACGAACTTGAACGAGATTTTATGCATCAGTTTGGAAGAGATTTGGGGAGAATTATGAAAGTAATCGTGTCCATAAAAAAGTTATATTGATAGCTAGACAGATATATATAAAGTTTTTAAGTGTGAGGAGGTTTTGTGTTCAAAATTGTGGAAGTTGTTGTGCCCATAAAAAAGTGATATAGATAGATAGATAAATAGATAAAGTTTTGAACTGCGGTTGGTTTTGGGTTCTAGGAGTCATTATCGGCGTAGATCTGTAAAAAGTTTTCAGAAATTCCAACATGTTGATAATGTAATAGGTAGTTTTTCTTACAAAATCTACTTCTTTTTCTGGTATTTTATTTAAAAACCACGACCGAAACTGGGCCCGCTAGGTGAACCGGGTCCTGGTAATTTGTACCGGCACTACTCCCCTCTGTACGGCCTGGTCATACTTAAATCAAAATATTATTTTGGTTAAATATTACAATTGTTTACTGCAATACTTTTTATTACATTTAAAAATTAAATTCTTATGAAAATCGATTTTCTAAGATATTTAATAGAAAAGTTTGACTACTTTTAATTATTTGTCATAAAATCAACATTAAAACTGTTATTGATTCATATTTAAAGGAGAAAAGAATATTCTAAAATTAAATATATATTCTGCAATGGAATATTAAAAGCAAGAGGAACGGTAATGCATCAACGCATAATAAAATAAATTAAATAAAAAATATATTATTTAATAATGTTTAAAAAAAAAACCCTGCACTTTAAACTTGGAGTATTGACACGACCGTCCTACTGACTGTGACTCTAATATTCATCTCAGCGGAATTTCACGCGACGCACCTTTTACCAGATTTCACTGACCAGCCAGATGTTGTCAGCAGGAACTTAGACAAAGGACTGGGAGGGTTTGCAAATCGCTTTAGATAATAAAAAGCGTCCCTTTAACATCTGCTAAAATTCGGGGATATTTTCAAGTAGTAAATAAATGCTTGATATTGTGTTGTTTCTTTTTTTACCTTTACAGAAGAATTCTTTAAATACCTTTTAAAGATTTTTTTCTTTTAATTTCTTTAAAAGAAGAAAGAAAAAGAAAATAGATATCATAATCTTTTATTTATTTATTTTTTTTAGAAAATGCATATAAATTTTACTATAATTGCTCATTAAAAAAAAAATGTTTTATTTTTTATTTTTGTTAAGCTGATATCAACAATTTTGCATATATATGCATTGAATATTTATAGATACCGCTTAAACTTTGTGTCACAGTTAGGAAATAATTTTCAAACACAATAATAAATGTTTCTGATATTTTAATTCAGATTGCATAAAACTAAAGATTATTATTATTATTATTTATATATAACAATAATTATCTATCATATAAAATTTGTTAAGTATCTCTTACATCAGTTGTCAAGCGAACCATCAAAATAATATGATAACCATCAGTTAGCAATATACAAAGATATATCTAATATACAAACAGGAAAAAATGTCGACTAGATTAAGAATACATGAATGTTTTATATACATAGTAACATTGGAGCAAAAACGTTTTTTGGGGTCAAAAGAAATTATAAATAAAAAAAAATTCCTAAAAAATATATTCCTTTTACTAAATGAAAACAGTTTTTTTTTTCTTTTTCTTTTTTTTAATAATGTATCAGAAAATTCTTTCAATCTGTGGAAAAGTAGCATGGCAGAAACTTTTTTACAGGTACAAAGTAAAGTTTTCGAAAATATTACATCTTTTAAGGAATTCCTAGACGATAGTAATCGAGAAATAAATATTTAATTTAATTTTCGAAAAACATATGATATAAAAGCAGAAAAAAGTATTAATTTTTTATGTCGAAATTTTAACCCTATTAATATAATATCTGCTAGGACAATTAACCCCTTAACAATGGGAGGTTTTTTGACACCATAAACTAAAAATAGGCACAATACACCACTTTTTCCGTACTAAAATATTTGCTTTATGTAATTGAATGCAATGTCTGCCGATTAATAAATAAAAGATTGCGTTTAAAAATTACTGGTGTGAAAAAACTTTTAGTAACAAAACAAGCAAACTCTTCTTGCCCGAACTGAGTTCGGGCTTCACTGTTAAGTGGTTAAACCGAACCTAAGTAGTCACAGGGCCAGATTAAGACATGGACACACGGGGTACTGGTCTAAGGCTCATAAACTTGGAGGGCCCCAAATCTATATACTTTAACTCTATCGACAGAGGATATTGAACTGGACCTAAGTGATCATAGAGCCAGATTAAGGCAACGGCATACATGACACTGGTATAGGACCTCATAAGTTTGTGTGTGTGGATGGGGGGGGAGGGGGTGGACAGATCCAAATCAGTAGATAAATAATTGTAAAAGTAAGTAGGTAAAACATTGACTGTTATGATTAACCCGTAATTCCCGTTGTTGAACGTCTAAGCTTGTATAACTTCATAATGCATAATATATTGACATCGGAAGTTACTGGTTAATCACGTCTGAAAATTCATGAAAAGTCTGATCATGAAAATCCCGTCTGAATATTTACCCAATCACACAGGCATTTAAAAGTTATAAGAGTATTCTCATGTATTTTCTTTTTACCCTGCAACTTGTAACGCACATCTTTCTAACACATTTACAAAGACATTTTTATATATAAAACTGTGCAATTTTTAGGTATTACTATTTAGGGTGTCATGAATGTGAATAGCGGAAAATTTAAAAGAGTAGATTGAAAACTTCTTTTTATAAATTTATTTTGGAAAGGAGGGGGAGGGTGAGTACCAAAATCCATGCTTGTTCGGGTGAAAAATTATCATAGTTTCGGCACTGCAAGCCAACGGTGAACCAATTGAACAAAATATTCCAGAAGTATAAATTATATTTTCGCAGTGAAGAGAGAATGAAGTAGGGGGAAAGGATTATCTCACAATTGGGGGGGGGGGAGATGGATTTTTCGTTAATTTATTTACGTCTCAAACAATTAAAAAGTTGGAAATTGTGCGTTAAACGTGATATATGAGGTGCGTTCGTCTTATAACTAGTTTCACAATGTAAAAAAAAAAAAAAAAAAAAAAAAAAAAAAATCATCCTCATTATTTCAGTGAAATGAATTATGTCGTCTGCTAGAAGCGAAATGAGCATGCTTTTTTTTTTTTTTTTTTTCTCCCTTGCTATGTATGCCACGTTTACAAATGCGAATTTTTTTTCACCATGGAGATCTTACTTTGCGAATGATTACCTCCATGGCTTAGTATTTTTATGACTCATAATGAACGAATCTCCTATGTTTATTGACTCTAATGGATTGAGATATTCGGTTAACCTGATTTTCACTGAAGTTATCTCAGAATCTATACATTGTTGAATGTAACTCATTCTCAAGCAAACAATTTTTCTGAACGAGCTTTCTAAAAATGTATCTTTTGTGTAATTTTATTCGATTAAATAATTTTGAATAAAAATGGCCGCTTGCCATATGAAAAAAAAAAGTGGTTAGCCCGTATTTGTTTTCCTCAGCCCCATGACTTGCGCTTTTATTATATAGATTACATATCAATATGATAGGATTTAACAGAATAAAGAAAACTTTCATTAATAACTTTTTAAGTTTTGATACGATTTTCATAAAATTTGAAATGACTCGACAAAATTCTGCATCGATTATATATATTAAATTTCAAATTATTTGGTTGGGTAGTTTTTGCGCTGTTATATGCGGACAAATGGACGGACGTACGGACGGACCAGACGACGACTATAGGTGCTACGTATTTATATAATTACAAACGCACCTAGCTAAAAACAAAAAATATATCACATTTAAAAAGAAACATTCATTATTAAAATAATGATACATGATATTTTCACAATATTTTATTATTAACAAAATTGCTTTGATATAGTGAAAATAGTCTTTTATTTAAATTTCTAATGATAATATATATTTTTCTTGTTAAAAATAGTTTGTAACATTTGGAGATCAGTAACATTTTTATAAGAATTGTATTTTGAAGAGCTCAATATATATTAGTACATTTTTATTGATAGATAGAAATTGTACTAAAATAAAATAAAATACACTGAAAGTAACAAAATATTAAACTTTTATGTATAAAAATTTTCTCACTCTCTCTCATTATTATTATTTTCTTTTTATATGGACTTTAAGAATCCTTGTATTTCTTTGATATAAAGTACAAGAACCAGAAAAATATATATGCAATAGTTTACTAGTAAATGTTTATTATTATTATTATTATTATTACTAATAATAATGTTCAGAAAATTTAAAATAGTTGCAATAATTCCAGAACATAAAAATCTCATAGCGGAATAAACAGAATGGTGCACTCAGAAAAGAACACAACGTAAACTGAAGTAGTACTGTTTGCTCGACAAATGTTACGACACTATACAGCGCTAAATATGCCTAGAATAACATCTAATTCCAGTACTGAAATTACCTGATCTATCTTTTAATATGTTAAACTAATATTTTCAATTTTAAAATTTCGACAATATGGGAATATGATTCATTTATTTATTTTGGTAATAATGAAAAAATCAAAGAAAAGCAGCCTTAATGAACATTCTTAATATTTTTCTAATTATTATAGTCTTTAAATTTGTTGATTTATGTTTTAAAAAGATTGTAAATATGGTTTAAGTTCGTCTGTAGGCAGAAATATGTATTAATTTATTGGTGAAATTTATTAATTAATATATAGGTTATATACTGAGTATTTAAAAATTTGTCACAGCGTTTCTGTTTTTGAACGGCTTAAAGTGGCTCTCAAAGGACCAAATTGACTGAAAGCTTATAATTCAATATTGTATCTATACATGCATGATATAGTGAGTAGCACTCCACATTGTAAAACTATCTTTTCTCAATATTTGCTTCAAGCATACTTTTCTCTTAATTTTCCACAATGGACCACACTGAAAAAAAAATCTAGTTTCTTATTTTGTAATTAAAGTAAAAAATATTTCGGAAAATATCGTCAAATTTGCATTTACAATAGAATTTTTTAACATGACAATTACGAAATGATGGTCATCTGCGAGCAATATGCTATAATTGAAGATTTATTAAATGTGTAAAAAAAGTATGAAATCTTTTCTATTTTTTGGTATGTAAATGCTATTACCTGATACATTTAATATGTGAAACAAGGTTATGAATATAATAGAAATTTTATGTGGTTGAGCTGGTAAAAATTAATCATTTAAATTTTCTCTAAATGTGGTCAGGATTTCGTTTGGCTGGTTGCTTTATTCTCAAAAGTTAAATTTTGTTACAAGGCTAAAAGTGTAATTAAATTTAAATCTATTTCTATAATAATTCAAATCTCCTTCAAAACATATATAGTCCCCTGTTGCTGTTTAAATAATATATATTTTTTTTTAATCAAAAGTAAAATATTATTATAAACAACAATAGTTTTTATTTCTAATATTTTATTGAACTGTAATGCATAAAATATATTAATTTCAACCATAAATGTTTTTTATATAACTCGATGACTCTAATAGCAAAGATTTTGTTTGAGATGATGCGGCTTATTTAAATAAATCATGCGTATAATTTTTGTTTGAAGTGTGCTCAATTATATATATTATATATATATATATATATATATATATATATATATTTGAGCATTACCGTATCATCTCAAACAAAATCTCTCTCTCTCTCTCTCTCTCTCTCTCTCTCTCTCTCTCTCTATATATATATATATATATATATATATATATATATATATATATATATATACATTATATATATATACAAAGAACATAAAGTTTTTTTTTTTTTCAGACTAAAAGTGAGACATCTTGCTGCACTATGAAAAGTACCTAATTGAATATTGAACACAATAAATTATTTTGTAAGGTTTTAACTGACATTCAGTATTATAGTTTATTCTCAGCTATATATTTAGCTAACTATACATTTAATACGGTACATTTTCTTTCATTATTGAAGGATTGTTTATTACTGCATAAATAAAATTCATGAATAAATGTGAATTTCATTCACAATTATTTAGGAATTTGATTTTGACAATCCATAGGAAAAATCAACACAGAAGGATTGATTTAAATTATTCGAGAGTAATTATTTATGTGTCATGTTTTATTCATTTTATTGTTTAATTTTTAACCATTTCAATACTTTATTCTTTTAATTAAAAAATACATCCAAAATTCTCATTGTGAAAAATATAACAAAAAGTAAAAGTCACGGAACCATCTACAATATCACATACACAAAAAACAAAAAAAGATTTTTACATATGTCACTCTCCTGGATAAAATTTTAAGCTTATTTTAGCCTGAAGCAGATTCCCCCCACTCCCCACTGGACACGAACCTGAACGTCTATTCATTAAAGAATTTTAAGGAAAGCATTTAGAGAAAAACTGGATTATCCACTTTATTCCTGGTATAGGGAAAGGGGATGCTGCATTTTCATTTGCCATTTCCGCAATGGTGTATATTTGGTTATTATCAGTAGGAAAAATTCTTCAACCTGCAAAATGTACTTTAATTTAAATATTGTATGCCTAATCTACTAGAATGAACTGGATGTAAAAACTCTGTATTTTATTATTATTTTTTTTTTAATGTGTTGTTTGAAACACAAACAAAGAATAAAGTTATAAATAAAAATATTACTTATTACTACACCCTTCAATTAGCATAACTACCCATTTTTATGAATTTTCTATGATTAGTTTCTAGAATCTTTAATATTCAAACTGGAGTTGCGGTGGGATTCTGGGGGCGGTCACAAAAACGAAATCTGTTTTCATGTTTAGATTGAATACGAACTTTACAAACATTTTTTTAAGGGAAACAAGTGTCATATAAGAAAAGTACTAAATAAATCAATTACATATTCCATCGAATACACAACTAGTTTGTGTTCCATTGAAATATTAATATACATTGAAATTGGTCTAAAAAAATGAATTTCTCATAGTACAAATCTTCAAAAACTGTAACAAAATTCCCAGTTTGAAATTGAAAGCTAATCGGTCTGCTATTAAATATTCAGTGGGGTACAAGTTATGTATTCTTCTCCATAAAAAAATTTACAATACAAATATTTTAAATATATATATAATGATTATAAAGATGCAAAACTTAGAAATTCTGTTTATTTATTTATTTATAAAAAATAATATTTTATGTAAAATTTAGATAAAATTACTAAACAAATTTATATAAACTTTATATAGTTAATATTTATTTAATATAAAATATTGTACTGGGATACTTAACATATTAATATAATATTTTCTTTATTCGCCCCTTTCTTTTATTTATTTATTTATTTATTTTAAACACTCATTGAAAATTATTTTATTGATTTTAAATTCAAGTTTGATGTTAATGATATTAATGCATACTGAAATAATAAAAGAAAGAAAATAAATCAAATAAAGGGATAAAATGGACTTAAAATATAATCCCAGTTTTGTTTGTCTATTACAAATAATATTGTTTATCTACATATATGTCGCGTACAGAAATTTGATTCAATATGCCCACTTTGACAGCATTTTCTTAAACACCCCCTTCCTATTCGAAACATGGAAAAAACTATTCAGTTTCACAATTAAAGAATAAGAGCACTTGCCGATTCCATGTGTTTATGAATGAAAAGGAATTCATTTATAAAAATTTGTGTTTCGCAAGTAATTTTTCTACGTACCTTTTCGCTTAACTTTTCATTAACATCATTATGCATTCAAAAAAATTTTTTTTTATGTGTAAACAAATTCAGTTATTTCCCTTTTTTCTTTCTTTCTTCTTAACCCATTTCTCAGATGAGATTCGAACTCAGCAGTGGAGTATCAAGTATTTTGAATCCGTGGAGGAGGGAGCCTGAAAATGAACTAAATTGTTCCCCAAATTAGAATAAAACTCAGATTTCGGGGTGATTGACTAAAGCTTTTCTGCCCCTAGATTACTATACTATCATGGTTCCAAAAGGGAAGTATCCCCATAAAATAAACCTGCAAACAAAATCGAAAAATTAAAAAGTGGCGATTATAGAAATTAATCTTAATTATCAAATGCAAAAAAAAATATTGCTTCAAAATATTAAAATGCAAACGAGATATTTTAACGCTGTTCTCAAATTCAAGCTCGCTACTTTATGACATATTTTTTAATTCATGTTTGTGCGGAAACGCATGAAACTGGCAGGTGTTATTATTCAGAAACTATGTAATTGGAAAATATTTCCCAGTTTTTGTTAAAGGCAGAACATTTTGTAGAAAATGCTGTCAAATTCGACCTTTTGAACCAAGTTATTGCTGCGCTTGCGCAAGCCTGGAAAAGAATGCGTTGTCACGTGACACGAATAGCTTATAACGAGAAGTAATTTATTTTTCAAAAAATGGAAAACTTATTTCGTTTCCAAATTGCTTCAATAGTCAGGCATGTCAATTTCATGCCTTTGCGTTGAAATATACGTCTTAAAATGTGTCAGAAAGTTTCGCTTTGCTGAGCAGGTCATTTGAGAACCACCTTAAAAGAATTGTTCTATAGAATTAACATTAGCGAGCGAAGGTTTTCGTGTGAGTGAAGTAACCTTTTAATCAAAAAACACAGCTCTATAAAACTTGATGGCACTTCTGTGAAGGTGCAGCTGGTTGCTAAAAGATAATAAAAAAATAATCAATAAACAACAAAAAGGAATGTTTCTTCGCCTCACTTATTAAACAGGCCAGTATTGGTTTTATTACTTTCAATAAACTTGTTCATTTTCGTCTTAATTTATAAAAAGCGGCGTGTCTCAAAAAAAAAAAAAAATAAATAAATAAATAAATAAATAAATAAATAAAAATAAATAAATAAATAGATCAGAAATTAATATATAGTGTATGTCTCATTTAATGAAACAATCATTACACAGTTTAAATGAAGTATAATGGGGAAAAAAAACTCTTCAAGAGCAATCAGATAATTGTTAAACTGGATTTATCTCTAATTTTGATTTAGTTTCTATTGGTGAAATTATTATATAACTTCGAAATCTACCTGTGAATGTTAGGTCTAGCCGGCAGGGATTTTAATTTATTTATTCTTTCTAGAAGTAACTTTTGGAAGTGAAACTTTTGTTTTATAATTCCGTTTATTTTTATAATAAAAACAATTTTGATTACTTTTAAACGCTAACAATTTTAATATAACCAAGATCTTAACGGGCTAAGTTTTTCTTAGTGTTGCCAGGTGCATTGGAATAGAGTTCTATGGGGTCATGGGGCTTGAGCCCCACCAATAATTTCAAAGATGGATTCTTTTTATATGCGTCTTTTATATTCTTTTTCTGTTGTTACAGAGATAAACGACATTAGATTTTTGTTGTTGTTGTTGTTCTCTTTAAGTTATATGTATATTTTTATATTAAAGTAAAATATTAAACTTTTGAATTCGTATAGTCAAATGGCCATATAAAACACAGAAGGGAAAAAAAACAGAATCCGAAAGGAGATGTTATTCAAAGTCAACTTACGTTGTGATTTTATTATAAACGATTCGCAAATAGCAGCCAGTATATACTTTTTATAAACAGAACTATACATTAAAAATTTTACATTGTCATAACGTTTTATTCAACTTGTGATTTATTTAACTATATATAAATCTGTTTAATTTCTTTTTAAAGGGAAATTAAGAACCAACATTAAGGCTGTTCTCAAATCCAAATTGGCTACTTTCTGTCAAATATTTTAATTCATTTTTGTTCGCAAACGTATGAAATTGGCAGTTGCTCTTATTAAGAGACTATGTTATCAAGCTGGTTTCTTCGTTTTTTGGTAAAGGCACACAATCTTTCAGAAAATCTGTCAAAATTGGCTCTCTGAAAAGAATACCTGAACTGATAGCGAAAAAAGGAAAAATATCGAAAAAAAAACTGTTTACTTTCAAAACACGTCAATAATCATAACCTGTAAGTATAATGATTTTATGTTCAAACATCAATCAGAAAATTTCTTAGAAAGTTTGTTGAGCAGGGAAAAATATTTCTTTGAGAACTGTCTTACATTGGTAATCAATCTATATTACACACATATACGTATTTGTGTGGGAAATAGTTACATTCGAGTTCAGCCCCATCAATAATTTTCAAAACTCTGCGCCTATGGCCAGGTGTCCCGCATAAATCGGGGCTCCAATTCCTCTGGACACAGAATATTTAGCTATCTTTAATTGCTGATAAATCTGCTGTTATATAAAGCGAAGAAATTTACTTTAAAATACTGGTGTCAAAAGCATTTGGAGCCCCTATTTACGTGAGACACCTGACAACACTAGTTTTCTTAGTATTTATTAGAAAAATAATTTAAACTATTACCATATGCGAAAAAGTAGAAAACAAAAATTTAAATATATATTTTTTTATATCAATTTATGACAATGTCTCGTTGAAAACCAGACATTACCATTGTAATTGTATTTTGTAAAGTAGTTGCTGTGCCGCCTTCCACGATTTAAATCCATTAATATCAGAGTCCTTATTTTTTGTTGTTGTGCAATTCGTCGCATTTTAAATTATATATCTGAATGTCTATCAAAGAAAAGCTATTATGATACTTTGTGCAATTTTTTCAGATATATCTTCTATATATTTTTCTATTTTTATTTATTTTTTTATTAATTTTTTGCTGCTAAAAAAATGAGGCAACGTTCATTACAGTTATTCTAACACACATATATATACTATATAATATTTTTAAATAAATGTTTTTTCCTACTATCATGTTTTCAAAATGATTAATTACACCATCAAAATCTTGTTTGACTTTTTTATTGTTATTTATTATTATTAGTATTGTTATTATTATTATTATTATTTCTGTTTCAATACGGAACGTAATAGTTAAGACAAATTTAACAGCTGTGAAATGAAGTTTTTTAAAATATACACGTTTTTCGAATAAAGTAGAAAAGAAAAAGTAAACAATTATAAAATTGCAACTATTTGGGACATCCAAACTTTGCGGGCTGCCTTGAAACTTGGCCATGTAGAAATGCATAATCTTTTGAACAACGTTGGAAACTGGCATAAAAAAAAGAGCACATTGCTCATTTCTGAAATAATTTTTGTTCAGAAACATGTAATATTTTCGTGATATCTCTTACTCAGAAACTCTAAATCGAATAGTTAATCCATTTTTCTACAAAAGCAGTGGTCTTTTAAAAAATGCTGCGAAAATTGACGTTTTGAATCAAATTTCTCTAGGAGTTTTCAATTTTTTTTTTAAAATTCCATTTCATATTATGAAAGATAAAGAAAAGTATACACTCAGTCAAGCAATAAATAAATGATAATAAAAAAAAATACTATTTTTTTTTCTCATTCTGTTGCACAGAATGGTCGATTAATATTTATACGCTGTATGTAGGGACAGGGGCCATCATTCAATAAAAATGGGAAATTATCTCTTTCAAACGCATACTCGCTAGTTTTGAATTATTCTTTTGCTTTTTTTTTTTTTTTTCCTTTAGCAGAGGATGAATAATACACTTCTGCATTTAAATGCACAACGAGTCATGAAAATATCACAATTTAAAATATTTCGAAGCGTCTCAATGATATGACAAAAATTTCACGTATTCTACCCAACAATTTAGTATGTCTGTGGATAAGCCATTTGTAAATATAATAAAATTTCCTTCAATCTGGAAAACGTTTAAAACTGTTGGAAATCTTTAGTCTACCTTATCTCCCTGCTTAATGATCGCTTTGACAGCTTGACTGATCATTTAGTGACCGCAGTAAGAAAACGGATCCTTTGAACTCACCTTTCCTGCTTTTTCGAAGAATTTTTCAGTAGAAAGTATTTTGGTTTTATCGGAAGCTCCAGAAACAAGAAATTGGGACCGGGACCAATATTAGTTCGGCTTTGCAGCTATTCTGATTTTAAATAAAGAATTTAAATAGGATTAACGTCAACTTGAGATAAATTATTTCATTTATGTATTTTCATTTATTTCAGCTGTTTCCAAACAGAAACTTTAATATCGATAAGTTTCGATTCATTATCCATTATCTTCAAAGTCACCGTCTTCTTTTTCAAAAGTCTCATTTTCAGATTGTTATTTAAAATATTAATTTTATCTTTCTTAAAATTTTAATTGAAATCAAAATTTAAAAATTTTAAATCTGGTACTCTAAATCATCCGAATCACTTTCTATATCAAATTCTGTATTAAATTGTATTTAAAAGATTCCAATATAATATTATTTGCAGAAGATCTTCAAAAATCCCTGTAATAAGGTTTTATTTTATTTTATTTTATTTATATTTAATATGGCAATAGCAATCCACAAGTTACAGAAATCGATAAAGAAGGAAAAGACAGTAATATTAGAATATATAAAATAACAAAATTCCACCATCAAATAAACCATTAGAATCGTTGAGAGTAACATAAAGAACTTTATTAGCTTTTAACCAAAAAATAAAAACTAAAATAATAATAAAATGCATTATTTAGATACGGTTTGCTACAGAGTAAGGTAAAATGAGATCATTTCTTTCGATCTTTTAATACGACTCTCTTCAAAATAATTATCACTCTTTCTATATCATTGAAATATTTTTTTTTCATTATTACAATTAAAATATCCCTAATTTTTCAGACAATCTTAAGTTTAAATATGTAAGCTTGTTTTTAATGATAATCTGTGTAAAATTTATCTAAAATATAAACTGCAGCTTAATTTTTTTGAATAAACTAAATCATTGCCCCTCCCTTCTTTTTTCCTTGTTTACCTAAAAACTATTCATAGATGAATATTTACTCAATATATGCGTGTACAAATATTGAAGCTAATCGATTAATAATATCTCTGAATAAACCTGTTTAAGTAAAATTAAAAGGGACAAGTGTCCGCCCCCTTACACTACACCGAGGGATCCGAAATTTAATTCGGAAGCCTCATTATCGAATTTATGCGTATACAAAATTGAAAGCTAATCGGTTAGTTATGTTGAGAAATAAACGTGTTTAAGCAAAATAAAGGGGAAGCCCCCCCTCCTCACCTTCTTTTCACTTATTTTCCCTATTAACTATTCAGTAAAGAATCTTTACTCAATATATGCGTGCACAACATTTTTATGTAATCTGTTAATAATATCGATGAATAAACGTGTTTAAGTAAAATTAAAAGGGCAAATTTCCCCCATTGCATTATACCGCGGGACCCCAAAATTTAATTCTGGAAACATCTTTATCGAATTTATGCAGAGACAAAATTGAAAGCTAATCGGTAAATAATGTTGAGAAATAAACATGTTTAAGCAAAATTAAAAGGAAGGAATCCACCCCCCTCCCCCTTCTTTTCACCTAGTTTCCGTAAAAACTATCCATGAAACATACTATATCATGGGGCCCGAAATTTAATTCTGGAAACATCATTATCGAATTTATAGGTACACAAAATTGGAAGCTAATCAATTAGTTATGTTGAGAAATAAACGTGTTTAAGAAAAACTAAGAGGAAAGACCCTCCCCTCCTCCTTCTTTTCACCTAGTTTTCATAAAAACTATCCAAATAATTATAAATAACTTATCATTAAATTAAATTAACCATTTTACGTTGCGATTACTCTTTGCAAAAAATCAAAAAATAATAAATCTAAAAAAAGGAAAGAAATCGACGTAGCCCCAAACTATGTGGTGTTCTAAGAACTACTTGAGAAAATACGTGCAAAAAAAGGCCCAAATTACTATAAAATACTAGAACGTAGTAAATAGTATTTTCCTCCCCTCGTTTCGAAACCTGTTTAACAGCTTTCCCTCCTAAATCTGGTAACATGTAATTTTACTGTACAAATGGGGACCTACCATTTTCGACCATACACACTCGTCTCTGCGATACACATTTGTGCTATCAACTTTACTATAAAATACCCGCAAATGAGGACCTACAAAAAAATTGCTCCTGTTAATGTCTTTATACTAAAAATGCATCACTTAACAATAAAAACGCAAAATAAAAAAAATTTCTAACCCAGGACGTCCTGGGTTGAGTGTGCGTCCTGGGTTTGAAGGTGTGTATACATATAGAAGTCCCCGATTCACACCCTTTGCCAACACACACACACACACACACACACACACACACACACACACACACACACACACACACACACACACACACACACAACCACACACACACACACACACACACACACACACACACACACACACACACACACACACACACACACATATATATATATACTAACTAACCCGCCCGGCGTTGCCCGGTTCCGAGATAATAATAATCTGTTCTATACGAATATGACTGAAATATGTAAAGCTATCGAAATCTAGTCGAATGAGGCAAACCCCGTCGTAATCGGGCTCATAGAACCCACGATCGGCAAGCGCAACCTGGTGGTCGAAAGTACAACTAAAATGTTTAAGGCTATAGATATCAAGTCGAATGATCCAAACGCCGACGTAATCGGGCCCACAGAACCAGAGATACTCCTATAGTTCCACCTTCCACCGCCAGGGGGCGCAATCTGTTCTTGAAGAGGCCTTTTCAGAACTCTCAACCCAACCAAATTACCTAGTAGAATTGAAATTTAACCACGGGTAAACATTGACAAAATAGAGAAAATCGCGGAAGTGGGTTACGTAAACGATCGGTTTCGAAAGGATTAATGTAGATATTTTTTAAAACCCAACGGTGCGTTTTGAATAAAATGAACGTGTCTATGATCTGGAGTCTACTGTTTGTCCGTTTTCGTATTTCCCGAGTCGATGCTGATTTTAAAATCTGGCCGAAAAACGAAAATCGCGTCAGTGAGTTTTGGAGAGGATTTTTTTCGGAGAGTTAAAATTAAAAATTTTCAAAATGGATACCAGATTGTAAAAAGCAAAGGGATGTAGATTAGGCGCGGTATTTTTAGTTTTTCGTATCTTGTTTATAAACGCCGATTCAAATTTCTAGATAGGAGAAATAATTAAAAAAGCGAAATTGGCTTACGGTAAAAAACGTTTTCGAAAGGGTTAATGTGATTTTCTTTTTACGCTAAATGTTTCTGCCTGAACCCGATAGAACGTAGATGTCTTTAGGTGTGTGTTTTTTTTGTTTGGTTATTTTAGAGAGCCGATGCCAGATTATATATATCGCAGAAAATCGGAATTCGCAAAAGTGAGTCCTGCGCGCGATTTTTTTTCGAAGAGTTAATATTCGTATTTTTCAAAAACAAACACAGATACCGAAAAAGGAATAAATGTAAATATTGTCTGGTATTTTTAGTTTATCGTACCTTTCTCTGAACCGCCGATACAATTTTTTTAATATTACCAAAATCGCAAAAATCGCGAAACGGCATACAGAAAATATACTTTGTCGAAGGTTTAAATTTCGTACTTTTTAAAACCAAAGGTGGCTTTGGAAAGAACAAAGTCAGTTCTTTAATTTGGTGACCTTTGTTTTTCTGTATCTCTTGTAGTCCGGAGGATGCAAGGCTCGCAAAACGGGAGAAAATAAAAAACATGATTTCGATGCTTCTTGATTATATTTTTAAAGGGTTAAATGGGGAATTTTTACAAACCAACCGGATCGTTCGAGACGTAAAAGTACATTCTTCGAGAATATGTAAATGCTTTCTCCGTATTTTTAGCCGTTCGCCCATGGCGATTATAGAAAAACTTGAAAAAAAACGGGATGACTCGTGCTTTCTTTCTTCTATTCCCGAAGATACGAATGTTGGTTTCTGAGCATGTGCGAGTGGGTTTTGGAAGAGTGATTTTTTATTTGTGATCTTTGATCAGTTTTTAATTAATAACTACTCTAATTTTCAAAATATTAAAATTCTAAGGCTCAGGTGCTCCAGAAGAGGGTTTGGACAACCTAAATCTAAATTTTCAGGCTTATAGGTGGGCTAAATTTTCTTAGCCATCACCAACAGACAGACACACACACACGGAGCGAAGCTTTCTTTTATTAGTATATATATATATATACAGGGTGCAATATGTTATCTATCGCCGACCATTAATTTCACAACCGTTGGTCGTAGAGTTCCGATTACAAAACCGTTTCAAATGAAGTAAATATTCATTTTGTGGAATTGTTTAAAATAAAAAAAAATCAATTTTAGAAAAAATTACGAAATCTAACTTTTTATACGGTCCCCCAATCCTTATAGTTATCTTTAGTAAAAGTTTACACATATCATAACAGATATAACATAAAAAGTTTGACTTCTGTACTTAAAAAATTGACACAGTTATTGAATTTCAAAGTTTGAGATTTTTGCACATAATTTTGCCTTTTATTGTGGAATCAGTTAAAAAATGAATTTAAGTAATTCAAGATCAAAGTCAGAGTGCCATGTCCTTTTTATGGCGAAACCACCTTTAGCCAGTATCGCCAAATCGAGGTATCGCCAAAGAGGGTTATTTCATTAAAACATTTGAGCTGAATTTTAGGGGTCGTATACAAAGCGAAGAATGAAATATTGAAATTAAACAGAAAAGTAAATATCAATTTATTATCATATCAGAATACGGACTACTATAAAAAAGTGAATACATCAAACTCCGGGATCTACTAGAGATACTACTCAAAGTGTTCTCTATTGGTGGTAATGCACAATTGAATGCGTGACAGTACTGAGTCTTGGACACGGTGGATCATAGCAGGTGCAACTGTGCGACAAGCAAGGATGATGCGCTGCTTCAGATCAACCAGAGAAGTAGGCTCAGTCACATAGACCTGTGCCTTGATGTAAACCCAGAGGTTGAAGTCCATGGGAGTCAAGTCTGGCGAACGCATTTGTCACTCTACCGGACCACCATATCTGATGATCTATTGACCGTTGGCCGTGAGTATGGTTGGTCAGATATGCATGGACGTTTGATGCTTTATGCAGAGAGGCCCCATCATGTTGAAACCCCACTCGGCATGCATGTCGGAGAGGCAGCTCTGCATACCAGTCACGTACCGTGTTTTGTAGCAGGTGCAGGTAACGATCACACATTAAGGTCCCATCGTAGAAGATGGGTCCAGCAATCTGGGTTCCGCGTATACCACACCACACGTTTGTTAACCAGCGTACCTGGTGTCCTATTGTGTGGGCGATGTGGGGGTTTCCAAAGACCAATAATGCACATTGTGCACGTTCACAATGCCACCCCGTGTAAACGCTGACATCTGGCCACAGAATGTCACAAAGCAAAATTTTCTAAGGTGTTGAGCATGAAATTAGAATAATCAAATGGTCGTGCGTAGTCACCCAGCATCAATGCTTGCACCAGTGTCGGACGGTATGGATGCGCACCGTGTGCATGTAACAAATACCAGATATGCTGACGCGTGTATCCACATGCCTTGCATATTTTCGCCGTGCTCAGTTGTGGATTTAAAAGGGCGAACGCCAGCAACTCCTCAGGTGTTACTCGAACATCACACCTTGTCCGTCTACTTTTCTGGGTCGTGGTGCAACAGAGCCAGTCTCTCTAAGACGGTGCAATGCATCAGTTATAATTTCATTCATTGGATGTCGATCTCTAGGTAAACGCTCTGAATAAAGCCTCACAGACCCTCTGTTATTCCTTTGACAGTCACCATAAATAAGTATCATTTCGGCATATTGCGTGTATGTGTAGCCTGCCATCACGATCTCAGCGCTGACTATCATGGCCACTGCTAAATGGCTCATGTTTTATCCAGAACCTGTGGCGCTGCGGTGCTATTGTAATTTGCATAATCTCGATGTTCATGCTCGTTATAGCTCGACTGGTCGTTTGCACTCCGCTGCCGTTTATCTAGTTCTTAGTGAGTAAGTTATATTTTCCGGATGTCGATTTTACCTACCTTGACTTTTGAATGTTGTTCGACCCCTAAAAGTTAGCTCAAAGTTTTAGATGAAATAACCCTCTTTGGTGATAACCCGATTTGGCGATATCGGCTAAAGGTGATTTCGCCGTAAAACCGACATAGCATCCTGATTTCGATCTCGAATTACTTTAATTCATTTTTTAACTGATCCCTCAATGAAAGACAAAATCATGTGCAAAAATCTCAAACTTTGAAATTTAATAACTGTGTCAATTTTTGTAGTACATAAGTCAAACTATTTGTGTTATATCTGTTATGATATGTGTAAGCCTTTACTAAATATAACTATAGGAATTGGGGAACTATATAAAATGTTAAATTTCGTAATTTTTATAAAATTGATTTTTTACTTTAAACAATGCCACAACATGAATATTTACCATATTGGAAAGGTTTCTGTAATTGGAACTGTATGTCTACATCCAACGGTTGAGAAAATAAAGCTCCGAAATGGTCCGTTAACTGAATACCAAAAATCTAAAAATAAAAAATTTCTAAGGAAATACCGGTATTCAAAAAGCAGACCATTTGGGAGCCCTGACCCTGCATACATACATTAATATCCAAATCTTTTCATCACGATAACGTCAGAAATATTGAACAAATTCAAAACTAATTGAGACAGTGTATTGATCTTGAAAGTATATTGGATGAATTCAATTCGTTAATCAATATTGTTCTGGCGCGCCTACGTGGTGACCTAATGGAAAAAACGGCCTTGTTCAAGGCAAAGAGTATAAAATCAACGAATGTATCATTATTTTGGGTTGTCTGATTGCATGACTTTTTTGACCAAATTTCGTTATTTGTTTTTTGTTGCAAAAGGTGATTTAAATCTTCTTTTGGCACCTCTTTCTAGATTGGCGCCTAGGTTATGTGCCCCATTTTCTCCCCTCTAATTTCGACACTGCCTCTGCACAAAAAAACGTGGAATCATTTTTGCTGTATCACTACTAAATTGTCTCGTAACCTTCTTAACCCCTTGGGGACGAGCGACACGTATACGTGACGCATGAGATGCTCAGAATCCTTGATTATTCCCACCAGTTATTTTTTATTGTAAGCTTTGCCTTATTTAATGATAGCATTGCTGCGATTCAATAAGGCGAAAATTTCTGTTTTGAAAAACCGGTGGCAAAAGGTTAAAAAATCTGTAAAGGACGCTCGTCTCGAAGGGGTTAATGGACGTCTTTAGACTTGTCTCGATAGGCATGCACCAAATATAAGTGCCTCAGACTTTGGGCCTGATTTTTGCAGGAACAGTCGGAACAGCTGTCCCTGTTAGGGAGTACCACTATTTTTGAGCAGTATTTGTTGTTTTATTTAGTTAGAATTTCTTTGTTAGGTGTTTGTTATGTCTTTAGTTAGAATTATTTTGTTAGATTTTCTTATTACTATTTGGAAATAGTGGGGATGCTTGCCTACCTATCCTTACCCACGGTCTGCAAAAATATTTAGTAGACTAGCTCATTATTTAGCGTTTTTTCGGTTATAGCAACTCAAACCAAATATACAAAAGAAAAGAGATGGTAAAGAATTTCTTTAAAATTAAATACATACGGCTGGCATGGATTTGACGCTTTAGGATATGTGTATGTCCAATCACGGGAGGTATTTTCGTATTTTATAAGTTATATTGTTTCTCAAAAGTATTCATAATTATCGTATTAGATACAATTAGTTTTTTGTGCATATAAATATTTCCATTAGAAACAGGTGACACCTTCCGAGGCGGCCGACCCATTGAAATTAAAGCTGTGAATATCCCTAAAGCCCAGGAGGAAGGGTCTATTTATACCCAGGCAACAAATTGAGACACCTGCCAGGAAAGAATCCCCATTCATTAAAACTTTTAAGAAAAACAAAACATTAAAATTTGGGAGTTTACATATAGGATTGTCATGATGTCAAAACTGTAATTTTATAAATTATTTACTTTAACAATTTTTTAAATATACGTGATATAATAAAATCAATTCATTAAATTTATACAGTTCATTTAGTTCGTAAATTTCAGTTCAAATATTGCATAAACAACAGAATCTGCTTTTATTACTGCATAGATGAGACATGATTCTTGTGAACAGTGGCTGCTCGTGACTGCTTTTATTTTAGGCACTAAATGCATGGTTGTAAAATTTATTACTTTCTTGCCACTATGTAGTAAACGAAATATTTGGCTTATTTGTTGAATAAAGTTCTGTCATTAAAACAAACAAAGGATTTCTTAAAAAATTATAGTAAGAATAGATAAAATTTTTCAACCATGCATTTAGTGCCCCAAGAAGAGCCATTCACGAGCCGCAACTGCTTGTGAAAGATATATACTAGTTGTAGAAGAGAATACCTAAAGTAGAAGAAGTACTAAAAGCAGAGAAGAACTCTTTACCTCTCTCCATTAGAAACAGTTTGATTATTATATATATATTCATTTGTAACATAACAAGAACAAAAAGTCATTCGTCAGGCATAGATTATGGAACACTTTCCAACATTAACAGAATATTATAAAGAAAATATTCACCTATAAAAAAAATACAATCTCATAATGACAGTTACTCATAAAATGAAATGAAATATCTAAATCAACAACTTAAAAAACACATAACTTGGTAAAAATTCTTTTTCGGCAATTGCTGTCCATATCCGGTAATACGTGCGAATTCTTTCGTATTGCGATTTATAGAATTTGTACACACCAACCAATAAACTCAAAATTAGATTAGTTTAAAAATTCACACCAAAGCGAAAAATGCACTCCGAGCAAGCAATTATCGATATTTGTCGGTTCTGTAACCGAATTATTTTGTGTGAAGCTATAAATGAACGATAAATGCTATGCACTCCATAATCTATAGAAATAATGTTGAAGTGCACTTCTGTGATATCATTATGTTTGAACTATCATAACATAATTAAAATGCATTGCAAACGATTTTTCCCTTAGATCATAATATAATGGTATTATTCTGTGGTTCCCTGTAAACGATTTATGAATTTACTTATTCTATACTCATACGAAAATATGCTGTATCCCATCTCAGTGATACATATCAATTTTATTAAGTTTGAAATATTGTAACATCAATAAAATTCACCGGACACAATTTTTCCTTATAGTTCATAACGTAGTGGAATTATTTTGTATATTCCTGTAAACGAACTATAATTGCTACACACGTCATTTTCAAGAACGAACATTCTATAGTAAACCTCAATGACATATAAAAATTTATTGGCAATCCGAGTATTTTTATGGGAGTTAGAGCACGGAGTAAGCGCCACAAAGACAATTCGAAATCGTATAGAATTGCACGGTCGAAAATTCTTTCTTAAAGACATAGGGTAAAAACAAAAGGGAAAAGAAGACAAAAATAAAACAGCAACGGGTTAGTGTAACGTAAAGCATTTCAACCATTGCAAGCAATTGACGTCGGCACCGCATGGAATCATTAACATCCTGGAAGATTCCGTGGCGTATCTCGGTCCTGTCCGGAAGCTACAGATTTGCGAGAGACAAGGTCTTCGACTGATTCAATGGTAGTTTCATACACTATTTATTTCATATGACTCCACCAGAGGAAGTTAAGGCATGACAAGTCCGGCGATCTAGCAAGCCAATTAATCGGACCAATACTGTCCAAATCATGGTTGCAATTTGGCCTTTTTAAAAATTAGAAAATTCTGAACACAGCCCGATTGCGCCAGGACAGATTCCCACCAGTAAAAACGAATATAAATTTTTGCCTTATTTATGACAGAAATTCTGCGTTAATAAGGCGTTGAAAAAAGGCGAAAATTTATTTTCAAATTTACTGGTGGAAGTTTGCCTCAGCAGTAATCAGGCCCTGTTTCTGAATACCTATCACAAATCGGAATAGTAATTTTTGATTTATTTACTAACCGACATTCTGTGATTACATAAAGTAAAAGCTTATATTCGGAATTTCTGAATAAGGAAGGGAAAAAACTGGCACCTCTAGTCAAACATTTCAGTGTAGCAGGACTTCACTGATGAAATGGGAAATGAACGGCATCATGCTGTAACCACACTGAATAGCGTAGCGATTGACGATCATGTTTTGTTTTTCTTCGAAATGTTCAGGCACAACTCCTTGTAGGCGGGGGGGGATTCAAGTATTTCTCTCTGTCAAGACCAAGAGGCATGAAATAAAGTCCTATAAAGTGGTTTCCTACAATGCCAACCCAAACGTTGACAGCGAAATTATTTTAGGCTGCACGTTTTCACACATTAAAAGCGTTCTAAATCACCCTCAAATAGACGTTATGGGTTTTGAAGGTTCTTTCTTTTGTAAATCTTGCCTTATATGTGTGTAAAACAGACGCAGCAAATTGGGCATCTGCCACACTATGTCTATGCTCAGCACTATGGCACTATGCACTATGACTATGCACTATGCACTATATCACTATGGCTATGCACTATATGCAATATGGCTATGGGCTATGCTCGCGCGTGTGCTCGTCTGTCAGTGATTTTACAAAAGATTTCTCATTCTGTCATTTTGGATTCACGTGCTTTACTTAGGGTGCAATTATTTTACTCTAGTGAAATTATGAAAAATGTATTTCAAAGTATAATAGTAATTTGTGGAACATTCAATTATTTCTGCAATCTTCTTAATATTTTCAATAGACAATTTTTTTTCCGTTTTTGATTTGAGAACTCTATATATTATTAGATGCTAAAAAAATAAAAAATAAAATAAACCCTACTTTATTTTACCCAGAAGAAATAAGGATAATTATCAAAGTATTTTCCGAATAATTTATTTAAATTTTATCCTTACATTCAGAACTTATTATAATCCTTCACAGTATAAAAAGTTTCACTACAAAAGAAAAACTGTTAATGTTTAGTATTGAAGATAATAAATTATGCGTTATAGTAACTTCACCAATTTCAGAAACTCTTAAAATAAACAGATTCCACCACTTTTCTACTTAAACTTTACACTGAAATATTTTCACAGGTAAGTGCCAGTATGGCGAAATGTTGCTCCAATTGGTATCTGTCTAGAAATCGCCTTCCTAAGGGGATCGTGAGTTATCTTAGACAAATGTTATTAATATAACAAACCGGTGCGGATAAGTGCAAGAGTTGAAAATAAATACCCTCTTCCGACTAACAGTATTTGTGCATGTTGGAGAATGAAAATATAAACCCAAAGAAATTGCCACATATTAACCTCTAAAGCCGGCTACGTACACGCAGGACCTGATTACAGGAGGGCTAACTTCCACAAGTAAATTTTTAAATACCTTATTCATGCACAGTTTCTGTCAAATATAAAGTAAAAATTTCTATTCCTGTTTACTGGCGGCAGTTTGCCCCGCCGGTAATTAAGCACTGCGTGTACGTAAAAAACATTCACGGCTTGAGAGGTTAATACATATAAGAATGAAAATAAAATCAATCGTGGACCTTAGATTGAAAATACACACTGCTGTAAAGTCAGTAAAATGTATGGATGGATGGACTTAAAGTGCCGCATCATGGAACGTATGAATTACTAGTCATTATTACTTGTCCCCCACGAACTTGTGCTTTGACAATTCGCCGCAGTAGAGAAAATTGACGCTCATGTACACGAACAAAATTTACATATTGTGCGCCTACAGTGCATTTCTGTTTTCACTACTGGCCGCAGGAGAGAAATTTAGCGCTACTGTGAGCTAACAAATGCAACATGTACCGTAATTTCGCGCGTATACGCCGCACCTCAAACAATTCGATTTCCTACCAGAATTTATTTTAAATGAAGTGTGATTAACTTCTGCTTAACACTTATTTGGCTTCTTATTTTCAATAAAATTTCCGGTCTGAAAAAGACTTAACTAAGCCACGGCGCACACGCGCAAAATTACGGTACTGTGTACTCGAGCTGTATGTGTAAACTGTGTGCCAATTAATCGTGAAATTGTTAATTGAAATCTGAATTTATCCTCTGCGTGAGGAAAGGAAACTGCAGTTGAGTAATTCTGAACGCGCCGAACCAGGATGAGGGTACTTTTCTCCTCTTTGATCGAATTTTACCACGCATATATATGTTATATGAAAAATTATTTCTTTCGCAAATCCTTCACATTTATTTCGCATTAGTCCTTTAAATTAATCTAACTTCTGTCATAGTCAGTATTTTCTTAATTCTTAATAATATTTATTCCTATTTAATGTCCATTTAAAAGTAAATATCCGTATATTAATAATTATCTTATTCCAAATCTTATTCTAAAATTTTAAGTTCATTCGTAGCTTTTATCAGCTCCCCAATGTATAAAATTCCGAGACGCTTTCTCATTTCGAATGTTTTTTAAACAGCCATTTTCTTTTTATTATTATTATTCCATGCTCTTTTCGCGCGCTGGGTAATTTTCACTTCAAAATTGATGCGCGGCCAGGTGAGGGACTCTTTCGTGTTTTAGCTTCTCCCTCTCGCCTCATTCGCTGGGCTGGAGGTCTCCTCTCACTCATTGGTTTGTGCGCACGTGACGTTGTTTTTCTGTATGTCTACGCTCAGTGAACAAAACTCGCTGGCATCCTTCGGAGTAGAGGATTTTTGACGTGTTTGGAAGTATAAACAAATATGTATCTGGTGTTGTAGTCTTGTAGAATATTCATATCAGCTATTTAACATCTATTACACCATGTAGTGAGCCATCGTGAAGCCTGAGGGCGATAAGTTTATACCCGTGGGAATTGTTACGGCATCGCTCTTATTCTAAATAAAATATTTGTCTGGAAATTGACTGGTTTTTATGGAAGAAACTCTTGTGGACTCTTTCCATTGCCTCACCTCTTCACCGTGATTGTTGATATCGATTGCAACTTTGTATATCTTTAACCAACTACCATTTTCTCGTGGAGTATTGCATCTAGTGGTGTCTCATCTTAGTCAAAACGCCACATATATTTAATTAAATCCAAAATAACATGAAAAAGAAATTTCTTCCTAAAGCTTAAGTCAATTGAAATTGAAAACATATATATATAAACTGATTGATGTTTTTAAAAATTTATGAAAATAAAATATATTATGTAACATGATTTAAATAAAATTATTTTTATTCCTTATTTCCCCTCCAAATAATGAAAATGTTTCCTTGTTAAATTATAAAAACCATTGTGTGTAAAAAGACGATTTCAATTAAAATAAAAGTAAAGATTTAGAGGCTCAAAAACAGCTATTTGCTATTTTATATATTTTTCTACGTTGATCATTTAGTTTAATACTGCTGTGAAAACAAATGCATTTTTTATCGCATTTTAAGGATTAAGTTGATTCCAATCTATACATACTGGATAGAAAATGTTGATATGAATGGAACATTTCCTCAAAGACAAATCAGACATTCCAATTCTGCTATAAATAATCATAGCATAATGATTCATGACAAATGGATAAAGAATTAACCTCCAGTTGTTCACTTTTGATTATTCAATGAGTATAATATTTTGGATTTTGGGGGAACCTGCATGTATTCGACATTAGTAAAACGTCATTGTTAACAAAAATAACGAAATACTTAATTAGAATTTATATAAGATATTTCATGAAGATGTAAAAGTTTGAGATATTTGGCAATTCATTAACTTAAAATTTTTAAAGTATTTAATTAGTTTCATTGGGATATGCATTAAAGATATCTAAATGTTTGATCTACTGATGATGAGTACAATCTGGATAATAAACCTATATTATATGAGGTTAAATTCTTTTAACATATTTTATGGATATGGAATTTTTTTGTATTACATCATTATTAACTTCTAATGTAACATATCCTATAATTTTTGCAATAGCATACCTGCATGTGTGAAACATAGATTAAAGAAGAAATTTCTTTTAAAATGAAAAATTGGATAAAAGTAATAATGATGCGTACGTTAAGAATTTATTTTTCTAATTGTGTAGAAAATACACGAAGAAGAGAAATAAAGATGACAAAAAAGGATAAAAAAGAATCGACCTTGCGAATGAACGTTTTTATTATTCTAATTATTATTTAAAAGAACATAATAATGCACAAAATACATTTCCGAAATCAGGCACAAAAAAATAAAACATACTCACCCAGTTTACATCAATAAATAAAATACACCGTTGTGTAGTCAGAATTCACAGATGAAGTTATTTTTAGTCTATACAAGAAACTCAAGCTGTGGTTTCATCCATGGAATATATATCTACATTGGTAGTAACTGCTACCAATGACATTTTTTAGGGGGGGAAGGATGGAGGGGGATGGAAAAAGCGTATCTCTTGTTTTTGTTTAAACCTCTTTCAATAATATCTGAAAGATAATCTCCTGAAACATTGAAGTGATGTTATAGAATTTAATTTATTTCAAATTTTTTTTAATGATTTTGTACAATGGTTTCAGGACATAGGGAAAAAAACGCAGAGAAGAATGGTGAAGATTAGTGATTATTACGGGATATATTAAAGAGATACATTGGGATTTATTTTGGGAGTATTTCTGATATATCTATAGCTATTGATAAGAAATTGGTAAATTGAAAAAAAAATTGTGATTTTGAACATTGCGTTTTTTCGACAATGGTACAGATACATGGAATGAATAAGAACTCCTTTCATAAAACTTGTAGGGAGGGAAAGAACATAGCTATGTTTAAGCAATAGTAAACATAGAAACATGTGTTCTGATTTGCAATCCCGAGACGCAAGAGGTTGATGTGTGTTAGTAAGTGTACACACAAGACACGATAATTTCGGCCAATGACTTGAACGAGTTCACGACGCTACGGGGTAAGAAAGGAGCTAACTGGTAAACATGGTGAAGAAAATGCATTATGTAATGAAATAATAGATTTTGCAAGTCGCTAACTGTGATTGTCACCTTAATTAACGAATAAATTTATATAAATTAGCATCACCCATTGGCCGACTTATCATAGATTGAATATTTTTTTTCATGTAGACAGACGCTATTTGTGCACAGCGTCTTGAAGTTGGTGGACGAGTGTATCCGTACAAGAACTCCAAAATGGCGCACATGTACTTCATCTACTTGGTAACAGCTAACGACTGTGGATGTGGATGGGTTAGCAGGCAATTGTAACGAAAACTGTTTTGCAGCAGGCTTATTATGATGATGTACAGTAGTGTTTTTAATCTGCACAGTGAATTGCAGTGTTGCCTGTGAGCTACTTTTTTAAATTCAGTTTTCTTGATTCACGCCAGTTTTTTAAGAAAGTAAAATTTGTCCTATTTAATGACAGATTAAATATTGCGAAAACCAAGCGAATTATACCATTTCAAAAAAGTGGTGTCAATGAAGCAAACTAAATTTTAAAAAAGTAGACCACTGGCAACACTGGTGAATTGTATGAAACAACAAATTTTGACATACGATGACATGGTACTTGTGTTCACGAAATGGAAGCGTTTTCTGGAAGCATTTGTGGACTAATGATCCTATGGGATTTAATGTATGCTTATATGAAATTTTTTAACTCATGTACTAATTTTCCAACATTTTTTTATATATTGGAACATGATTAAATTTTATTAAAATAAAAAAATAGGTCTATCCGATTGGTTTCTTGTCTATTCTTTATAGGGATAATTTCTATCTACAAATATCTGAATTGTTTCAAATCGTATACTTGTTTTCAATCTAGGTTTTAGTATTTCAAGGTGTGTGTTAGTTTAGTGAAAATAGCCAGCTTTTTCGTCATAAAAATTTTAATAGGGACACTAATATATGAAACGAAAAATAATGTCAGGTAAAATCACTAATAAAAGGCTCAAATATGTACGAAATTTGAATGTGTTGTTAAGATAAGTAAGAAAATATTAACATCTAAAATTAGTTACTCAATTCACAGTATATAGTTTTTGAAGGCGATATTAAATAAGAATACATTATCTCTTTACCAGGAAACCAAGCCATTAGTACAATTATGAAAAAAATCTAAATAAGCAGCAATCGAAAGAGCATTATGAAACGTGTTTTTTGACACATAAATCATTTGCCCTCGTCCCCCCGTTATCGAGATATAAAGTCTCAAAATTTGCTAATTTATTGATTTAATTGGATGGAAGGAGCAGTCGTTAACGTTTTCAACGTAACAACATCATAGAACTCCAGTCACTTGCCCATTTCCAGTTTAATACGCCGCAATACTCCGAAATGATTCGCTATGCTTGTTACAAACCTGGGTTAGTGCAAACTCGGCCACTTGCATTTGAAACGCCCTTGCAATTTTATTTTTCGCAGGAGGTTGATCATTGTAATCATTGCACTAGAGATAAGTTCATGAAATTCTCTTGGTGCCACGATTTTCTAAGCTTCAATCATTTTTTGGTTCAGTGCCATATTTATCAATAGCATTTTTTTTATGGGCTTCTTTCATTTTTATATTACTATATCTAAATATGTTTGATATTTCATACTAATATGATTATTAAAATTTCTGAATCAAAACCACGCCTTTTTCCATTAATTAAATAAATACATTAGCAAACTTTCTGACTTTATATCTCGATAACAAGGAGACGAGGAGAAATGATTTATATGTCAAAAAACACGTTCATAATTCTCTTTCGATTGTTGCTTACTTAGATTTGTTTTCATTATTACACTATGGCGTGGTTTCCTGGCTAGATAACTTTTGTGTGGATTTTAGGTAAAATATTTAATTTTGCAATCCGGCTGTCTCAATTGTATATTATTTAAAAACCCTTAAGTTGTAGGACATTGTAATCAACAACATTATAGATTATAAGTTCATATCCTGTATTGGGATGCGCTAAATGTATTCTTAGTTTCCAAACCATATTGTTGATATTTGAAAGCCTCCAATTTCGAATGATAATCTTTACGTTATTCAATTGGAAATTTCTGTTAATGAATGAAAATATAATTTCTATTTGGAAATGGTGTTAATAAAACATCTGATATTTTGGCAGCTATCATGCTATTTATTGCATTCATTTACTTACTAGATAATACGCGTCAAAATTTGATGGTAAACAAATTCATCCAATTTCCATAGAAAGCTCTATTGAAAAAAGTTTCATAACATGATAAAAATGTCAAAACGTTTTACAGAATATTTGTTAGCAATAGATAAAAGAAACAAAAACCTCTCCTTTTATAACTGTGATAGGGTCCGGCTGCATAATAACTGTACTTCCACGACTACAGACAACAAAACACTTTACAGATAATTCAGTTTTCAGGTCCAAAAAAGAACAACTCCAAGTTTTTTCTTCTGGAAAAATGTACAGATAAATAAATTTTCGAATTTTATTAGTTTTCTCAAATATAAACATTTAACTGCATTACAATATCAATGGATGAAACGACATTTTTTATATATATATTTTTCCTTCTTTCTATTTTTAGGGAAAATAATCACGTTAAAAATATATATACTACCAAACATTTTAGATCATTTGATCGACATGCCAAAGCTTTGAATTTATATATTTAAATACAAAATCATTAATTTTAAAAATATTGCTGATAGGAAATTTTATTTAATACCTTTCGCCCGGAATAGACGATTATGTCTCAGTAAGAATTTGCCACTGGCGTCTATTTTTTTATTCTATTAATACCACTTTCTATAAGTAGAAATTTTTATCATAATTTTTTAATACATAGGGAAAAAATGTAGTACAAACTTAAATTTTTAAAAATAGTGGTGCGAATGAAATATAAAATAGTCGTCAGTGACAGGTCTGCATTTATAATCCAGGATGAAAGTGTTAATAATAATGAAGAAAAACAAATTTTATGACTTTTCCTCCTGAAATAAAATATATTTTACAATATTGAACTGATTTATCAGACACCAAGAATATCAGAGAAATATCCTATATTAGGAGCGGAGTTCGAGTCCAAGCTATTTTTAATGAAAAAAAAATTCCCGTTTATAATGCATTACACCTCTCGGCCATCTGGATTTCATTTAACGCTCCTCTGAAATGAAACCAATTCAAAACTTGTTTTCCACTCTGTTTAGCGACAGAAAAGGATTATAAAATGTTCATTATGCGTGCGCAGATCACCCGAAATCGGTCTTAAGGATTCTGCTTTACATGTTGACTATATATAGATGGTATCTGAAGTCAGTTACTTATGTTTAAACAATTATTTTTATCAAACGGTCTGTGATGTAATGCTGACTTTTTGTAAATTCTGGTGCAATTATAATGAAATAAGGACAGAATTCGGCCATTATTAGGAACATTTGTATCTAAATACTTGAAGATGAAATTTTATTTATGCAAGAAAATACGAAGATGTACCAAAAACAAAGAGCAAACGATCTCAAAACATTCTTCTACGATAATTATGTAGAAGATCTGCTTGATATCATCAGAGATTCTTATTTCACAAATAAGAGGCCGTCCACAAATGTTGTCAGGCTTGGAGGGTGGGGAGGGGGTTCATGAAATTGTGACAGTTTGTGACAAGGGGGTGAAAAGAAGTGTGGCATCACACATTTTGGTTAAAATAAAATCATTTAAAATCAGCAGATTAAATTTTGAAGTCATTTTGAAATTACCAGAATTTGAGAGTATTCTTTAATCGGGGCTAAACAACTTTCATGTGATTTGTTTTCACTTATATTTCTTTCTTTAAAAAAAATTAATATTTTATTACTACTAATTGTATTACTTTATTGTGTATTAATTATGTTTTTTGTTGTAAACCTTAATCTTATTTCATTAAAAATAAGTACATGAATCATTTTTATTGTTATGCTCACAAATGTCATTAAAACTTATAGTTAAAGTTTAAAAATAAAATTTGAAATATGATCTATAACATAGTGCTTTGTTTCTGAACTGCAAGTATATGTCTATGTAATATAGGGTGACATGTGACAAGGGGGGCGGAGGGGGTATGGGGAAGTGTGACATTTTGTGACTAAGGGGGGGGGGGAGGAGGATAAAAATATTGGAAAAAGTGTGACATCATTTATGGACAGCCCCTAATTACATATGGGCTTAGTAGAACTATTACATATAAACTTTACTAACATGCAAATTTCAAGTCAAAATGTTTCTTTATTTTTTTTCCCGAAACTTTTACGATTTCACAATTTTAGACTTGTTTGTAAGCCTTTCCAAATACGTGAATGTATTAGTCGCGCGATTAGATACCGTGTTCATTAAACATTTAAAATTTCTCAAAAGATGATGACATGTGCGTGAGAAACTGAATGATTCTGTCCTCATATTACATGAAAAATCTATTTTAAGTCAAATTTCTCCAAATAATTACCTATTTAAGATTGGAGTTTAAGTAAATGCAAGCAAAATAGAAATTACGTGTTGCTAAAAAGATGTCTAGTTTTATGAGATGTGTTAACCCCGACATACATGACAGGGAACTGAGAGTTTCGTACATATACCTGAACAGGTTCTCAGTTTCACACAGGGCCCGACTTAGACTATATGGGGCAAGGGGCGAGCATCATTCTGGGGCCCGCCTCCTATCTATCCATGGAAATTTTTCATGAATTATGTTGAAGTAACTAGTATTAAACTTCACACCTATTGTATGTATACAGAAATTTCGAACCAAGTACTACTATTTACATCTGTATACATGATATCACAAGAAACATAGTCACAACTTTAACAGATGACAGAACACTATTTTTTTGTATAGAAAATAACGACTCACGTGAGCTTTTGAAGTGTAAACGTTCTATACAAGTCTATAAAGGTCTATACAGGTAAATACAGGTCTTTCAGTCACTCTCGATTATTTGTTATAATATAAGATTTTCTGCCACATTATGAAATTTAATTTTTGTGTTGCATCAGCATGCATTTGAGTGATTCCATAATATGGAAAGACAAGTGCAGACATGCACTTATACTAATAGCAACAAATTTCAACACTTGTTATGTTGTTACTTTATTCTTCTTGCTCTAAAGTACTTTTGTATAAAATTTTATAACATTAGTTTTTTGATGATGTAGATTGTTCCTTTTGGGAGAGGAAGGGGAATGGAGTACAGGAACCAGAGGTTGGAAGCGGAGATCTTAATCTTCCACTTCCTAATTCTGTGACAATCTAAGAATTTTAGGGATTTTGGCTAATTTAAACCATTTTGCACCCTTTTAACAAAAATCCTAATTTAGCCCAGAGGAGTGCCCGGGACAGATGCCCCGCATGCCCCTGCACAAGTCAGGCCCTGGTTTCACCTCCTTTTTTATTCAGAAATTACCAATTCATACCAGAAATTACGAAAAATAATTTTTGCTTTATTTAATGACGTAAAGTAAAAACTCTTCTTCCAGAATTTCTGATTAATTAGGGACATCAAACTGGCAACCTAAAATAAAGCTCTATTTGATTAATCTGTCAGTAACATTACTTTGCCGGCAAGTATAACCGTAGAAAATGCATAATGTTGCGCAAAGGCAAAAAAATATCCCTTACTGTCGATGCGCAAAAATGACAAGAGGGTGAGAATAGTAAATAAAATGTTCCATTTGGAAGATATATTTTTATAAATAACAATTGAAGAGAAATAGTTTGATCCAATAAAATATGCTGGATGTCTTGACGGAAACAAGTAGTACTAACATGCATCGTGGTGAAACCTGTACTTTCAATACAAAAAAGTATAAAGCTACCTATTGCAGCCATTCAGAGGAAAGCAGTTCCAGAAAATTTCGATACATTTTCACCGATCATGACCCCCAGACCCCAAAACCACCCTCCGTTCAAATGTTGATTTATATATATATATATATATATATCCATATATATATATATATATATATATATATCTGACCTATGTCATACGATAACGCTCGTATTTATAAATCAATTTTGATGAAACTAATTGTGTGTATTAAGCTCACCAATGTCTCGACCGAGTTCGTTGGCCAGCTTGGTCCGCCATTTTGTTTCAAGATGGCGGCCATTTAAAAATTTAAAACTAAAATAAATATACAAAAAAGTTAAAAATTCAAATTTATTTTTTAATTCAGTGTTAGGCCTTGAAACGAGGATTCCAGAGCATTTTTTGTTTTACCTCTATCTTAAAAAACGGCTGAGATAGAGCAGTTTGAAATTCTAGGGTGGCTGACATTTTGAAACAAGACAGCACATTACAAAAATTTTCATTGTTGTAATCATTTTCCCAATCAAACGCATAAAACTATATATTCATATCCGTTAGCGCCAAATTCTCGCCAAACTTGGCGACATTTGGCGAAATATCGCCAAATTTGGCGACCAAAATAAGTTTTCATAAATGAAGCCAATTTGGCTATTGCTCAATAATTTGGCGAATTTCTTATTCAAATTCAGTATTAACGAATCTTTTGTAAACGTTTTATTTGCATTTTAAGTTGCTGTTTTCGTGTAACATTAGCTAAAATTTTAAAACGAAGATATAGGAAAGCTACCTTTTCCTCCCGGTACAGGCCGGAAGGACTTTTTATTTATATGTTGAGGATGAAGTCAAAAGTGTAGAACACGCATGTTTGAGGAATTATCTTGAGACTACCTGATGCTTCTAAACTTTAAGTATGCTGGTAAGAAGCCGCAGTATATGTGTGAAAAAAATGTCGTGAAAATTGGCAAATTATAATAGAGAGTAACGTGGAATGATGTATTAAAGTAGACTATTCAATCGTTGAAACAGCCATGAGTGTGAAATATTTTCTTCTTTGAGTTCCTTTATAACATCAAAATTTGGTTGATTATTTATTTTAATTTGTAAAGTAGTAAAGCCTCTTATGCTCATCCAGTTCACAAAAATATCGCAAAGTTTTTATTAGAACTAATTTTTGATTTTAGTGAAGCATGACCCATATGTGGTCTGATGATTTTTTACATAAAATGACTCATAAAATATCAATCAGTTGTGAAAAAGCACTAACGACCAAAACCCTTCGGTTGCTTAGTTCGTGCGATGACCGAGATTTGTAGCACAGTATAACAATTGGCAACGTAATCCCCTTTTTAAAAAATATACCATTCTAGATTTTTTTTCGTTTTATTTACATACGGAATGTCAGTCATTAAATAAAATTAAAATATAAATATATATAATTTCTGAAACTGTTGAAATTTTCTAATGAGAAAAAAAGGGGGGGGGGGCAAAGTTGGCAACACATACAGTAGACAGATATTTTACAAGAACAGGAAGAACCATATTTATGTGAAGATGGTTTTAGAATATGCAGGACTCGTTCAGTTTCATTTAACACTAATTTTTTCAATGAAAAATCTTCTTTTTAGATTTCTCCTGCAAATTTTGAAGAAATACACCCCAAATGTTATTTTTGTTGCAAAAACTTTCTATGAAATTTTTTCTTCAAAAATAGTGGTATTCAAAGGGTGGTAGTCCTGAATGCACAAGGCCCTTCAGCGCAAAGCCATTAAATAATAAGCCCAGTCAGATAAATGGGAAACTTTTCGCAAGTTGAAAATAGCGCCATCTAGCGGTTGGGAGTGCTGCATTCGGCACCAAGAATATTTTAATAAAATTTTGCTTCTAAAATTAAAGCTTAAAATAAGGAGTTCATATTTACTAAGAAAGTCCTTTGTAAATTCCGGTGTCAGTCAGAATTTTCACATTTTACGAACATAATTTGTCTGTGCCGGAAAGGGTTAATTGCATAGTGATGTAAATTTCCATCACTTTTTATTTAACTTTTAATAAATAAATCAACTTCTTCGCCACCACTATATTTATATAGAAATATTAATCCAGGAAATTTCCACCATTTTTTTTTTCATTATAGTTTTAGCTTTAATGTAACAGATCCCAATAATTAGCAAGCTTTTAAAGGAAGTGCAAAAACAAAACATCGATAAAAATCGTATAAAATATCGATGTAAATAAATCGTATCGTTTCTCTGCGACCCACTTCTGTTTTGTCCTCCTTCCGCATCAGAGGTTTGGCGCTAGTGTGTCGCTAACAAATTTAACACTATCTGACTGGGCTTATTATTTAATGGCTTTGCTTCAGCGTAATTGCGGTTATTGTTCATATAAGGGATACGCTTTTTTATTTCCTACAGTTATCTTTTGAGGTAACTAAAATCCTGGAGCACTGACTGCATAAAAATAACTAAACGAAGCAACTCTGTAAAAAAATATTAGTTTAACGCTTTTTTGTTATATTTTTACGGTACGTTTCTTTTTAAACGTGAATGGATTGCAAGGAGTTTATAAAACATAAGTTATTAAAACAAAGCAAATAGATCAGAATCGCGGAAACTGATAACGCGGGTCAAACGGCGTACCTCGGGTTTTCCTTCCTAAGTTTTGATATATTATTTCTTTGGCGTCTCCCAGCAATTTGCCGACAACCGTTAAGGGAATTAATTACTTTGTGCTTTAAATAATTTTTCTTATAAGACAGAGAAACAAACGATTTTTCTGATATTTGAGTGGTGATTGTACTCTGCTGCTGGGGCGGGTATATTATAATAAGTACACACACACACACACATACATATATATATATATATACATATTATTACTTTACAATTTGGCAGTAAGTTGGGGGTGATAAGTAAATTTGTTCAAGAGAACAGCGATGTTTATTTTTGAATTAAAACCGGGTACCTTGAGAGTGAGGGAGGAGAGAACCGGATAAATATCCAGCTTCATCCCACTAGGCTATTTTGCAATTTATGGATTTAATAAGACTTAGGTGGATTTGTTAATTCCCAGTAATTACACAATTTTTCTAATGAAACTTGAATTAAATTTAATAAAACCATATGATCCGACTGGCATGATTTCCTGCCAAAACATACTTTGTATCACTGCATGAGAAAGGTAATATTTCTCTTTTTTAGTGACAAAAATTTGACTTTTGCATCTAATGTCAAACATATAGATTTATAAAGGCAAAAGCAATTCATTTTTCTATGTATTTGCAAACCTCCAATATTACATTTAGTCTTTGTTTTTGCATGAAGTCTACTTACTTGATTTGGTATTTTCTCATAAACCCCACGTGATTTGAGAGTTTTGTTTCTTACCGGTAATTTTGCTGCAATCAAATAAAAAGAATAACAATTTAACAACAAATGTCAGATATATCTTCAGGCATTAATAATAGATAACAAAGCAAAGAGTTGCATGTTTAAAATACATATTTTCTCAGAAAATAATTTAGTTGATATTTGTTGATGTTAACAAACATCAACAAAAACAACAACAACAAACATTTTTGTTTATGTTTGTTCGCAAAACATGTTTGTAGATGCCATTTTCATTAAAATTTGAAAGAAATAGCATCTTAATAATAATAATTTTATTAAGTAAATAGCGCTTGACACGTTTCACAAGAAACTTAAAGCGGAATTTCTCAGCAGACGAAAATTACATAATACTCAAAAGAGGAAAGTTACAACACAGATTCTTCTATTTTCTGAAATGAAAAATACACAGGAACGGGTACTAAAAAATCTTAAATCTATACTAATATTATAAAGAAGTAACGTTTGTTTGTTTGTAGGCGTAATCTCTGAAACTGCCGAACCGATTTCTAAAGTGATGGCGGCAAATTGATGGCGACAATCCTTGTTCGAATATAGGCTATATTTGATGTCGCTGCCACTACCTCCAGGGGAGGGGGTGCAGAAGCGGAAAACGCTCTAAAATTGCGGTTTCTTAAAACTGAAGGAGCTAGAAATTTGAAATTTGGCATGATAGTTACTTATAAGATGTAAATGCTCTCTCTAAAGAAAAACAAATCGATGAAATGAACGAAAAGCGTTCTAAAAACATTCTAAGTTACAATTTCTATTGAATCTCTGGAACTACAGAACAGTTTTCAAAAGTGATGGTGGAAAATTGATAGTGGCAGTCCCTGCTGTAACATAGGCTATATTTTATATTTTATGTTGGTTCCACTAACAACAGGGGGTGCAGGAGCAAAAAACTTTCTAAAATTGCAATTTTTACGATACTGAAATTGCTAGAAATTTCAAATTTGGCCTGGTAGTTACTCATAAGATGTAAATGCTCTCTAAGAGCAGTTTGTAAAAAAAAAGAAATTTAAAAAGGGTGAAATGAGCTAAACGCGTTCTAAAAACATTCTAAATTATTATTTCTATGGAATCTCTGAAACTTCTGATCCGATTTTAAACCTAATGGTCGCAATTGGTGACTGCCAGTGCTTTAACATAGGCTATATTTTATGTCAGTACCTCAGGGGGTTGCAAGAGCGAAAAACGCTCTAAAATTGCAATTTTTATGATACTGGACGGATTAGGAACTTGAAATTGGGAAGTATTTACTTATAAGATGTAAATGCTCGCTAAATACAGTTTCTAAAAATTTCGAAATTTAAAAGGGTGATATGAGGGAAAATGTTCTAAAACCACTCTAAATTATGATTTCTACGGAATTGTTAAGGACAAAGACTTGAAATTTGACATGGCTGATACTTTTTAAGACGCAAGTGCACATTGAATAATTTTATAAAAAAATCGAAATTTAAAAGGGTACAGAAGGGAAAAAGTTCTAAATTACGTTTTTTTTAATTTTTTTATTCTGACAGGTTTAGAAACTTCACATTTGGCATGGCGGTTACTTTTAAGATACCATAGGTGCCAACCTCTCATTAACGCCTTAATCGTCGTGCCCGAGACATTCACGGGCAGTGTAGGCGACGTCTGTTTTATTCAGAATGTTTCATTCCCACCAGTTTTTTAAAATAGTATAATTGGGTTTATTCTTGCATTGCTTTATCTGGCTATTAAATAAGCCGAATATTTCTACTTAAAAAAACTGGTGGTAATCAAGCAATCTTAATTATTAAAAAGTAGCTTACACTTAAAGAGCGCGACGATTAAGGGGTTAATATTCCGTAATATGCGGGTTAATTTGACCCAGGTTTAGCACGTTTCGCACCAGAAATTTAAAAAAAAATGAAATGAAATAAATTTCACGTAGAAACCTGAAATTGAATGAATAAAGATTCATCCAATAATTTTACTGGTTTGAAGCGTTGTTAAACTGGGTCAAATTAACCCGCATATTACGGAATATTAATGAGAGGTTGGCACCTATGAGATACACATGCTCGCTAACAATGGTTTCTAAAGAAATTCAAAATTTCAAAGGGTGAAATGAGCGGAAAGCGTTTTAAAAGCGCTTTAAATTATGATTTCTATGCAACTTTAAGGATAGAATCTTGAAATTTGACTGAAATATGTTGCTTAGAAGACATAAATGGTCGCACAAAAAAATCGAAATTTAAAAGTGGGAAGGCGCGAAAAGCGTTATAAAAGCGTTCTAAATTACGATTTATTTGGAACTGTTAAGGCTAGAAACTTCAAATTTTGCATGGCTGTTACTCACGTAAATGATCACCCAGAACAGTTTACTAAAAATGCAAAACTTAAAAAGACAAGAGAAAAAAAAAAGTTTTAAAATTGCAATTTATGTGGTACAGCTGGTATAGAAGCTTCGTATTTGGCATGATGGTTACGCTTAAAATGCCAATGCTTGCTAAGACCAGTTTCTAAAAAAAATCAAAATTTCACAGACTGAAATGAGCGGAGAACGTTCTAAAAACGTTCTACATTATGATTTAATTAGATTTATTTGGGTTAGAAAAGTGAAATTTAGTATAGCGGTAACTTTTGAGATGCAGACGTTCTGTATATACAGTTTATTAAAAATTATAAATTTAAAGGTGTAAAATGAGCAGAAAACGTTATATATTATGGTTTATTCTAAATGGTTAGGGATAGAAACTTAAAAATTGATATGCCTGTTATTTTTTAGACGTAAATTCTAGCACAGAACAGTTTTTACAAAATTGGAAATTTAAAAAGTTGCAGAAGCAAAACACTTTCTAAAATTGCGATTTTAGTGATTCTGATGGTCTAGAAAGTTGAATTTGGCATGGTGGCTAATTTTAAGATTTCAGTGCTTACTTAATTAATTACCATTAATTTGGAATTAATTTTAGCTCTTCTCTTTCATTTAAGTCTCATGTTCGCCCAATGCAGTATAAGAATGAAGTTTACTGAAAATGTGGCTTAATTAGTAACTTTTAAATTATCTGTAGCAGTAAAATTTCCTCTAATGAAAATAGCCCCACAGATACCACTTGGCATTATTCAACAATTACGCAAGCAAAACCGCATATTTTGCTAGTTATTAATAATTTTATTATTTTTTTAATGAATGCAATTTCTATTTCTTATTCTTTTTTTTTTTAGTTTCTGTGGATAAGACGGATTCAGTGCAAACAGTTACCTCATAAAAAATGTTGTGGACAAAAGCGGATGAACATAAAGATTTTGGATGTGATTTCTGTAATAACATTAAGACATATTTCGGCTTAAACTTCTAAAAAGTGCTGTAACAAAACATACTTAATTTAATATTTTTTGTTTCGTTTCATTAAAAATAAATAATTATAATTTTAAAGTTATCGAATCCATTTTTTTTGTGTGTGTGTGTACTTGGTGTAGCCTTCACATCATCAAAACTAACTTTTACACACGTTTCAGAAAAATTTATCACATTTCCAGGTTATATGCATTTTAGATCTTTACGTCCCGTTTCCTGATAGAGTAGGTCTAGATCAGGGGGAGCTAACAAGTAGCTCACGCGACACTTGTGGCCACTGCAGACCAGGCTACTGGTATGTGGCCACTGTTATTTGTGACAAGCTCCAGAAAATACAAATTTAGGTAAGTTAGGTAGAATATAAAATGTAGAAAAGAAAGGTTAAATTTGAACGAAAATAAGCGAACTAAAAAAATGGGGCACTGAATCCATCTATTCACAGCAACTAAGGGGGGGGGGGGAAGCGAATAAGAAATAGAAATTGACTCCATTAAAACATAGTAAAATAATAATTTAAGATTTTTAGTTCCTATTTCTGTGAATATTTCATTGCAGAAAATAGAAGAATCTGAGATGTCACTTTCTTTTGCTGAGTATTATGTAATTTTTGATAAAAGGGAAATGTCGTACTTTTACTAATGCTAGTAGAAAAAAATAATCGCACTCTGACATTAATGAATGTAATTTTATAAGAAAGTTGTGCCAATTCTAAATAGAGGTCGTAAAATGGTTATGATTGTACGTACAATATTTTTAAGTAGTAAAGCATGAATAGAACTTATAAGAAAGAAGAAGGGTAATGGTTTATTGCGTGAACGATATAAGGGAAAAGAAATACCTGGTGTATAACATTCAAAATAATTTAACCCCTTCGGGACCGGTGGCATTTACACAAATTTTATGCGGTTAGCACCACTTTTTTTTAATAAAGCTACCTTTACTTAAGCTATCACAAAAATGAGAAAGCAATTAGAGAAAGCAAATATTACTTTTATTTTTTACTGGTGCATAAAACAAATTCTGTATGCTCTTTTTGAGGGTGCATATATGCACCCATGGTCCCGAATGGGTTAAGAAATGTTTTTGGGAAGTAAGGAATTATAAAATCGAAAGTTTATGATAGTAGAATTTAGATAAAATTTAAGGGAGTTAGTTATACAGGACATACCTTTCTTCTTTACAATGCTATTTGGTAAAGTCACTTGACGTGACACACAAAACCATAAATATGTCTCTCCGTTAGAAAAGGTAAATTTCCTAGAATAGGAAAAGTGTTGCTCCCCTTTAATACTAGAACGGACGGAAATTTTACTCAATTGTTATAAAAATGTTTTACAGCAGAATTTTTATTAAAAACTATTTAACTTATTTTAACTTCCTTCTAATTTTACGGTTCGCTCGACGCATAGTAAAACGTTTTGACGATCTAGGTTAACAAAATTATTGTGTTGAAATTTAATTAGATTTTGCCGAGTTTTCGAATGTATCACTAATAAAATACCCAAACAGTGATAAATATTTGCTTTATTTAATTACTTATATTGTTATTATTATTATTTATATTATTATTATCTATATCATTATTTATATTATTATTATCTGTATTATTATTTATATTATTATTATCTATATTATTATTTATATTATTATTATCTATATTATTATTTATTTATATTATAATATTGTATTGCCATTGAAACTACAGATGTATTCAAAGTTTCAGCTTAGTCGGATAATTAAAAGTAGTTTAAAAATGAATTGCAGCATTTGAACTAAACATTCATAAATACACTGCAACTTAATATACCTTCTTGATTTGCAAACTTTAACAGGAGTTTTCTTAAGTTTCCAATACTTTAGGAATCATACTTTGATTTTTTTTAAATGCTTATTGCTTAATAATGCTTAATACTGTGTTAAAAGTCAAGGTAAAGTTTGTAAACAAGATGTCATTATTTTGAAACAACAATAGGTTAAATCTTGTGACAAACTTGTGACATATGTCCAGTAACCTTGTGCTTTCAAATAAAACAGAATAGTCACGAAATGCTTTCGAACTTAGAGGAAATTTATGCAACCGTTGACACTCCCTCAAACCAACTGCCTTGTTTACAGTCGTAGCTAATCAATACCTCGGATGTAGTCGACAAAACTCGTATGGATCTCGACAAAAGAGACATTCAGCTACCAGAGTACGCGGTGTCGTTAAATTCCGAGATAATCGGAAAAATTAATTTTGTCCATTTATGTGAAGATGATTTTTAGGTATGCATAGCTGCCAACTTTTACGCTTTTTTCCTACCACTAAAATTTTATAGTAAATTTTCCCTTATTAAATCTCCGAAATCATGAGATTCAATGAGGCAAAAATTTCTATTAATTTTTAGTGGTAACAAAAAAGCGTAAAAGTTGGCAGCTATGGGTATGACATTTTGATGAGCTTGGTTTCCAGGAATGACGTTTTGATGAGATTTTATTTTTTAGCAAGTTTGAGTAAATAAAAGCCGTGATTATTATTATTTTAAGATGAAAGGAGGCATGGACTGTAGATACATGCAATTTTATTTGCTTCCAGGTTATTTTGAAACGCCATAATACAAAGCCGGCAATGAAGCGCCACAGCTAGAGTGGAGGCGAACACAAATTACATGCTAATTCTGTACAGGTCAGGAGCCGAGAATATCTGACCAAGAATGAGACAAACCAATACCACCTGGTATTGGTATTCATCAATTAGGATAAAAAGAAAGTAACTGTTATTTGAAGAACCGAAACAAATATCATATATATATATATATTACAAAATTTAAAATTCCATACACTATTAAATTTATTGTGTAAAAAATTCCTTTTATTAATATTCCATTTACAACCCTAGTGTATTAAAATATTCCATTACTGTCCATATTTAAAATACTTTTATCCTAATGCACTAAATTCATTCGTTGTTTCCCGACAAATAAGATGTAAAAACACATTTAATAAGAATATTCTTCTTGAAAAACCTGTTTTCTTAATTCTTTATTATATTAAATATTTCCCATTTATTTCCGTATTTAAATATCTTTTATTTCTTTTAATCTGCGTAAATTCACCATTTTCCCCTTCCTAATCGTCTAAAAAATTATTCTTTTAAATTGTTTTGTTATCGAGAAACTTATATTCTCAATACGCGAAAACCGAATCTTATTCTATCAGTTTCTTGCGTTTTTTAATTTCCACTATGTTCTAGAAAATTATTTTCCCGTCAGAAACATATTTCTTCAATATTAATTAAATTCACAGATAAAAGATAAAGATAGTGCGCAGCGAAAGTTGAATATGCATTGGTTAAAGTAGGTCACTTATTACGAAATGCTTCTTGCGCCTCTTCGCTTAAAACGAGCTGACATAGAGAAGAGTAAGGGATTTTGTCGTCGAATTGAGTGTTTAAATAAAATGTTGCTGGCTTAGAGTTCTGATATGTTTCAACATAGAGATTTTACCGTCGAATTGGTGTCTAATAAAAAATGACGTTGTTCTTTAATATTGAGATTTGTTAATATTATCATTATGTAAAGAGAGCACTCCCCCAGAATTTAAAGATGATTAGGTTTAAATAAATGGATTCGAGAGCAATCGTGTTTCTTTTTTTCTTCTACCTACATTTACTCGGCTACTACTGGTTAAATTGCATAATACTACTGCATTAAATTTGGAGATGTTTGCCATCTTTCTCTTTCGACTGCTGGATGGAGCTAAAAAAACAGCAGAATACAATATATATATACAGGGTGATTCAAAACTTATCGTTCAAATTTCGTGGGGAGGTAGGAAATATGTCAGGAAACCGATTTTACATAGGAAAGTATGTCTGCAAACGTACGCATGCATATGTAGAGGGCGCTGTTTGTACCCAACCTTCCATTGCGTCCCAATCATTGTTTTGACTTTCAGAAACTTAGTATTATTTATTCTCCTATTTCCACTTCTCATTTGTACTTCCACGAAGACTTTTACATCTTTAAAAACTCCAAAAATATCGTTAATGACTTTTATTCAACACCTTCAATATCTGACGACTGGAAACTTCTCGTTTAATGTTGTTCTTTCCGGTTCTTTTAACCTTTGTTTATTTATTTTTTAATTGGCTTGTTTTTTTACTTTTTGTTTTTATTTTTATTTATTTTTTGTTCTTGAGCTATATCTCAAGAACTAATGCACGGAATTTCACCAAACTTCAGATTCTGTTAGACCTTGACATAAATAAATGCTGTTTACGTTTTGGTGACAATAGTCCAACAGGTGGCGCTGCTATGTTACGTTTCACATTGTTATCACGATAACTATATCGCAAGAACTAATGCAAGGATTTTCATCAAACTTCAGATTCTGCTAGACCTTGACATATGTTGTTTATTAGGTTTTGCTCTAAATCTCCCAACAGATGGTGCTGCTATACTGCATTTTGCAGGATTTACACGATTTTAGAAATAGTCATATCTCAAGAACTAATGCACGGAATTTAACAAAACTTTAGATTCAGTTAGACCTTGATATAGATTACTGCTTATTCGTTTTTAGTGTTTTCGAAACCTGTGTGAGATAGAAGAAAGTTTTGGGATTGACACATCCGACTAGTTTAGTACTATTTTGTAGCCGTTTTCCACACCATGCATTCTAGGCGCTGTACCTTTGGTTATAATATAACGATCTTTGTTCTTTAACTTCTGTCCTCTGCTGTCGAGTGTTGGCAAATCTGACAAATGTTTTTTATTTGAAAATTCGGAACTCTTACCAGAAAATTTTAATTGTTATTTTTGTTTAAAATATTAATATATATATATATATATATATATATATATATATATATATATATATATATATATATATATATATATATATATATATTACACCAATAATAATAAAAATAACAAAAATAAATACTATACAAAATTTTTGGTATGAATTCGGAATTTCTGAATAAAAAATCCTTCAGATTTGGTTATATTGCGTGCTAACTGTCTACTCTGACGATGGTTCACAAATGTATCCTGGGATTAAGGGGACTCACTCGAAGACGCTCACTATCTAATATTAAACCATTGGGCGGACTCTTTTTGAATTACCCGTTTGAATTTGAATGAATATTTTTAAGCGAATTTTTTTATGCGTAGTATATTTTTTATCTGTAATCTGGCCATTTTTTATTTTTTCGATCTTAGTTGCAGATTTCTTTCTTTCTTTTTTTTTTTTATAAAGGTATTTTTAATTCCGAAACCGTTCCGAAATTGAAACTATCTGTATTTAAAAAACTGCAATCGGAATCGAACAAGTGAAAAATGGCCATATTAGAGATGGATCTCAGCGATACTATACAAAAAAAAAAAAAAAAAAAAAAAAAAAAAAAAAAAAAAAAGTTTAAAAATAATCAAATTCAAACGAGAAATTCGAAATTAATCCGCACATGAGCCGGAATCATAGGCACCGACTTTATGGCGCTAAACAGACTATCACACATTTTTCTTCCACTAATTTTAAGAAGGAATTTTTTTGTCCTATTTAATAAATATGATTAATTAAGGCATAAATGACTTTTAAAATAGTCGGATGTGTCAATCCCAAAACTTTCTTCTATCTCATACAGGTTTCGCATACACTAAAAATAATCAGCACCAATTTATATCAAGGTCTAACTGAATCTAAAGTTTTATTAAATTCCATGCATTAGTTCTTGAGATATGACAATTGCTAAAATCGTGTAAATCCTTCAAAATTCAGCATAGCAGTGCCACCTGTTGCGAGATTTAGACCGAAACCTAATCAACAACAACTTATGTCAACGTCTAACTGAATCTGAGTTCTGTTGAAAATCCGTGCATTATTTCTTGAGATATAGTAGTCGTGTTAATAATGAAAAAAGTAGCATAGCAGCGCCACCTGTTGGGATATTTACACCAAACGTAAGCAGCATCTATTTATTTCAAGGTTTAACAGAATCTTAAGTTTGTTGAAATTCCGTGCATTCGTTCTTGGGATATAGCTATCGTAAAAATCATTAAAAAAGTGGTATAGCAGCGCCACCTTTTGGGATGTCTACACCAAAACGTAATCAGCGCCTATTTATGTCAAGGTCTAACTGAGTCTGAAGTTTGATGAAAATGAGTGAATTAGTTCTTGAGATAAAGCTAATGCGAAAATCGTGCAAAATGCAACATAGCATCCCTACCTGTTTGGCGATTTTCACCAAAAACTAATCAGCACCAACTTATATCAGGGACTAACTGGGTATAAAGTTTTATTAAATTTCGTGTATTAGTTCTTGAGATAGAGCGCCCACAAAATTTTTATTACATACAGACAGACAGAGTCATAGACAGACATTTTCTAAAATCAGTCAAATCGTATTCAGGACCTTCTAAAACGTATAATCCATCGAAAACCAAAAGTGGAAAATTTTCGTTAATCCAATACTTTCTTCTTGTAAAGATAGAAAAAAGCAAAAATAGTGGTGGCAGTTTGCTTGATTTGCCCCTGTCGCCTTCGTTAATTTTGCGCGTATGGCTGGAATACATGTGTACAAATAAATAAATAAGTAAGTCTTGATCACCTTGAGTTTAATAAGATATCTTATTTTAACTCATCAATATAGCTTTTGTGTTTTCTTCTAAAGCAATTAGATGCCTTTAAAAAAAGTCATTGCAGAAGGTGGTTTGTATTTCTTAATTTCCTTTATCAGGGTTCCTACGCATCAGGAGATTCGGGAGATTTTATCTGTTTTAGTACCAGAAATTTCGTAGAGTACTGGTTGCTGTATCTAAAGATAGCATTTTTTTTCATTAAATAAGCCAAATATTGCTTTACGAAAATTCTGGTAAAAGGTGCTTGAAAGTCCTTGAAGCGTACGAACCCTGTATAATTTTAATGCAGTTTGTTTTTGTTTTAAATATGCATGTAAAAATAAAATTTGTTATTTATTAAATATGTATTCCAATTTTTATAATTAACAACAATAATTTTATCTTTTATTAAGCATTATTATATTTTCTTATTTTCCCTTTATTTATAACGATTAACATAACAAATAAACATAAAAGCAGTTGCTACTGTTATCACATTTATCTGATATAAATGTGATACACATTTATAATTTATCACAGTAGCGAAAATATCCACAAATAGTTAGGAGAATTTAAGTGATGAAGCTTAATTTATTTCTGCAAAAGTGATCTGAAGAATATAATTCAATTTAAGAATTGAATTCTAAAAATGTTTATGACTCATTTTTATTTGATAATTTTCACCACGGCGAAACATTTACTATGTTAAAAGAAAACATTCGCTGCATATACAACTAATCGCTTTACAGTTTCTTTTAGTTTTCTTCTTTACGTTTTGATACAATAAACTAAAAATTTGCGCAAGATACCACTTTTTTCTGTAGTCAAATATTTTCCCTATTTAATGGAAACATTTCTGTCAATAAATAAACCAAAGATAACACTGAAAAATTAGTGGTAGCGAAAAGTGAAGGAGAAAGCTTCTTGCACGTACAGTCTACGGACGAAACTGTTAAAAAATTAATTCTTATGAGAAAACAAATAAATATCTGATACCACTTATTTTATTGTAGGTTTGTGTGATATTTTTTCAGAATAAAATATTTTGTGATAAAATAAGCATGATGGTAAGAACCGATTCGAGAACTACGCTGAATCCCTTTGGAGTTAGCGAAGTGAAATTAAAGTTCGAGTAAATGACGTGGAGGAATTGCATTTCAGTCGAGTAACGCAAGCGGAAAACAATTTTATTATTATTTTACTCTTTACTTATTTCCCTTTTATTTATATCCTGAGTTGTTTCTTTCTTATTTCTTTTAATTTGTATCACGCATAATACATAACTAAACCGATAATTATTTGAAAAACTAATTATTTTAATGTTAAGATGATTCTATAAAAATTAATATAGAAATAGATGAATAAATAATATATATATATTATTTTCGACTGTATAATCTAATTTTCATAATTTTTTGTATGTGTCCTTTATATGACCTTTCAAATAAATAATAAGGCAGTGGCCATTATTATAAAAATTTTCTATAATACACTTTAAAAATTTATCACTCAATCAAAAATATCTACTAATCCTTACCAATCACAGCTTATCTTGAAAATTAAAAAATTACAGTAAGAAGAAAACTGTGTTTTCTTCCATTTTTCGTATTCATATCTATATATGTTAAAAGAGCTGCCTTCTCTCTTTTCCCTCCCTACCCTAAGATTTATCACTTGCCAAATAAAAATGAGCTTAATCCTAAAGCAGAGAATTATTTCAAAGACAAAAACCAATACTGCTTCCATAGTTATTTATTATAATTAAATTTTTTTTGCTTATGTGCGTGATAACAGGAACGAATTTGAACGTAAAAAGATCTTAATGTAATTTTAAATTCAAAATCTTTAAAATTTCTTCGGCAGTATACTTTTTTTAAATTATTTCGTTTGGAATTAATGAAACATTTCTCTTATATTTAAGAGATTTACAGTTTAATCTAAAATTTTCTTTTTCACATTCAATGCAGTCAACACGTTAACGTAAACAAACAACCACAAAGAAATGAATTCAATTGATATTCTTAGGCATTTAAGTACCTCAAAATATGGTACCCCAGTATATCTTAGTACATCAATAAACATATGATAAATGAATTGCAAAATAATTTATTTAACTTTAAACTAAAATGATTTTAATTATGATGTATGCTTTCCTTTGTAAAAATTTCTGGTGAAAAATGATTGTACTACCAATTCATAAAAAAACGATATTGACATTTGTCCGCTATTATACTCTGTCATAATAATATCTGTCATGTGGACGAAATGTGATATTAAAAAGAATCAATTTCAAAATTAAGCATGTTGTATAGAGACTTTCAAAATGTTAAAATAGGCCAATATTTCCATAATCGGGTTTTTATCATGATTCAATACGTTCCTCAAACTCATATTACGTTATAACCACTTGCTGCAATCATATCTACTTGCTTTCTATATTACTCATATCGATACTCTCTTTGTATTATTCTCAAACATTTGAAAATGTCCGTTAAACTTCCAATATGACGACAGAATAATTTTCTTTTTAATTCTCTAATGACATCATATTAACCGGCTTCCTGTACTTACACATACTCATACTCCTTGTATTATTGAGAAATGCTTGAAAATTTCCGTTTTATTACCAATATGACGGCATTTTAATCTTTTATCAATTGGTGAAACTTTTTATTTAATTTTCATTTTTCACGTGGAAATCTTTCAATAGAAAATTAATTATTGTAGAAAGAATTTTATTGTGGATTTTTAATATATGCTATAACGAAAAATATTTAAATTTAATAGGAAAAGGCTGTTAGATTTTTGGTATGTTATCTCTATATTTTAAAATAATACGATTTTCTTTAATTTTATGATTTTCAGCTTCATAATAGGTATTCAGCTGTAAGTACACAAAATTTCATGTCTGTAAGTTATACAGTTTTTGAGAACCGGCTCTGTGACGGACAGACAACGTAGCGGGACGAACAGAGTTTCGTCAGATGAACGAAACCCTAATATAAAACGATATTAGTAAATAATTGGCTTTGCAATGGAAATATATTTAATGAAATATTACTGTTATATGACTGCAATATTTATTTAGCTAAATTTGTAAGTGATTTAAACATTAAAAAACAATCAAATCTTGTAAATATGTTAGTAACTGCAACAAGAAAAATAATAAAAACTTTGTTAAGAGAGAGAGAGAGAGAGAGAGAGAGAGAGAGAGAGAGAGAGAGAGAGAGAGAGAGAGAGAGAGAGAGAGAGAGAGAGAGAGAGAACAGTATTTGATAAAATTCAAGATATTTGTATCAATGAAATTGTATTCATAGAAAAACAAATCAGGTAATCCTGATTTATAAAAATATGTTTTGTGTGTACAGGTAATTTCATTGCTTTCGAAGATTTGTCCTGAAATCGTCAAAAAGTATATTATACTCAGTGACAAATATCATGTATCGTAATGAATTAAAATTAAAATAAGAGCATTATTATATTTGTTGTTATGTGAAAACTGTAGTACGAAGCTGCTCTATAAAATACATTACAATAAAAAGTCAGCATCAAAAGAGAAGAATGTACGGTTTGCTTTGGAAAACTTAGTCTTTAGTCCAGAGTTGCCATTGGGCTACTTTTTTTTAAATTCAGTTTTCTTGATTGCCATCAGATTTTTTAGAAAGTAAAACTCACCCTTTTTATTTGTTTTACGCTACCGATCATGAGAAAAACACAGTAAAAAAAAAATAAAAGGATACATACCAGTTTTTTCTTATAGGAAAATTTAACTTTTTTAATCAGTCAAAGAAATAAAGTAATATCTCATTTATACGTCATCGGCAAGGGACTAGCTAAAAACGACGACGCATAAACGAGAGAGACGCGACGCATAAATAAAGTTAAAGTAAAAATTAAATTTGAAATAAATGTTACAACAAAATTAATCTTTAAGTGCTTAAATAACATGCAACATAATTAAACAAGTTGGAAATTATACGTCGAACGTGACAAATGAGGTTCGTACTATAGCTAGTTATATAAATATTCAGATCTTGGTGGTTTTTAATTCTGTGAAAAGAAATATATCGTCTGCAGATTAATTTCTGTCATAAAATAAGTATCTCGGTCGCTTGACGATTAAACTTCGGAAGCTCCTATAACAAGAAAGCACCGATTTTTTTAAAGAAAATTCAAATTTCTTAATAAATATTTTTATTAATATCTCCTAAAGTTTTGATTCGATTTTAATAAAATTTGAAATGTCTCGACAAAATTCTGCAAAGATAATATATCTTAAATTTCAAACCATTCGGTTGGGTAGTTTTTGCGTTGTTATATGCGGACGGACGGACGGATCACACGACGACAATAGGTGCTACGTATTTATATAATTACGAACGCACCTAAAAAAGCGACTTACTAAAGATTTACTAATTCAAAATTTTAATTTGATGCCTTATGTTTTAAATAGCCTAATATTGAAGTTTGTTTATGAGCTTGATGTATGTTCCTGGAAATAGCTTTTTCGAGTTCATTGAAACATGAATGTGTTGAGCCAGATGTTCGTTGGATAAAGTGACAGAAGGTCTCAGATCATCTATTGCCTTTCCAAAAGTCGGAGGATGAGTTTCTACGTTTTCTTCGTTATCTAATTCATCTTCATTGGCATCATCTTGCATTTCTGTGACTATTTCTTGTATATCTCTCATTTCTGCTGTTATTATGTTTTCATCCCTATCTACAAAATAGTTAAAATTAATCATACCCTGAGAAATGGCATTCTATTCTTTAACTAATACTGGTTGATCTTTAGCAGAAGATGCATCATTTTCAAATTCTTTCAGAATGAAGCTTGCATTTTTAAAACAGTTCTGAATGCACATTGGGTACAATGAGGAGAAATCTTAAGGGGAACGTGAAATTTATACGACGCATAAGTGAAAGATACATTTCATGTTGTACGCGTAAGTGAAAAAAAAAACATTGCAACGCTATATCTTTATCCCGGACTATCGAAAATCGACGCATAACTGAGAGAGACGCATAAAATATGTAATATACAGGCCTCGGACCGTTCCACCGGTAATTTTTTAATATTATTTTGGTGGGGGATTTTTACAACAGTAGCAAGAAAACGTCCTTCACGAAGGGAGTTTTTACGATATATGCGTGATAAATCTAAACAGAGAATTTTTGAGAGGAAATAGTGGTGGACAAAATTCTGATTTAGTCTCTTTTTATAGAGACTGCTCCGAGGCTTAAATATATAAGTGAGATATTATTATAATACGAATTTTTTTCATGAGAAAATACTGGTGTTAACCACTTTTTTATTATGTTTTTCCTTGATTTGTCGCCACCTTGGTTTAATAGAAATACATATAACTTTTTTTCAATATTAATATTGTATTTCTTTCATTTTTGACTTCTTGTACCTATACTTAAATTCATTTTTTAATTATCATATTATCTTATTGCAAGAAATAGTTTCTTATTTTCTTCAGCCTGTATGACCTTTTCAAGCAAAACGGTTTAAAATAAAAATAAAAAAATCTTATCCATCAAATATGACAATTTTTGTTTGCGCTGTTCATTACTAAAATCAGGCTATTTTCAGAATTTTATATGAGGATACCATACAACCATACTTTTCTTTCATCTTCTACTTTGGAGTATTCAAAAGTCACGTGTTCCATGTCAACTTTTGAATGTGCCGTAAATTCACAACCTTATACAAATATCCTTTATTTCTGAGATTAGTTTAAAATTCTACGCAAAGTTTATATCGTATGTTATGAAAGGAATGACACGTAAAATTTAAAGTTTAAAATCGAAGGCGTTGAGTATATTTCCATTTTTATGCATATCACTTTTTGAAGTTTCCATAAACTAATTTAACTATGCACTTAACTTACAGCAAGTACAGTACTTCATATAAATAATTTAAAATGCTTACTTCTAAGCTTTACAGAAAACACTCAAATAATCTTAAATATAAGATTGATATCGCTGTTTACCTGTATAACATGAAACTAACAGAAAATATATATGCGTAACTTCTAAGACAACTTTTGATGTGTCATGAATTTTTAATTTTAAATACAGTTTCTCCTTCATCTCTGAAATTACCTTTAAGTTCTGTTCAAAGTTTGCGCAATTTAACATGGGAATTATATGTAAAATTTATCGTTAAAAAAGGCAAGCTTTAACTTTATAAATTTTTAGGTATAGTAAAATTTTGTTAGATGAATTCGGTTATTTGTAATACTTTAAAAACGTAATTAAATTAAAACGCTTATTTGATTTTACAAGGAGCATTTACAGAATTAGAATTATAAGATTTATGCAGAAGTTTTCCATTTTCACATGAAGCTGACAAAAAAATATTATTTTTAGTATGTATATACTTGCTGTAAATGCGTTACATTCTACCCCATATAGTCTTCTAACTTTTTAATACTACTATTTAGGAATCGCCAAAATCTGCGATTAAATAAAGCTTCCTTGTACTCAAAAATCGGGACACTTGGCAACTATGCTCTACACTCTACATTCTTAACCGGTTATTCACATTTTGACTAATTAATTATCACTGGAGCTTGCTGAACAATTCAATATAATAAATACGTTATTCCTGACGTCGAAATATCGTACCAATTGTTTTACCTTTCCATTCTCATGCAGGGGGTTATAAAATGAAAAATGCAGCCAATACAACTTAAAAAATATTTAGGTTGTTTATCTTTAATGGCAAACAAAACTCATCAGACACAAAACAGATACTGAAACTTCAATATTACGCGTTATCAAGTTTATGATATCGGAAAAAGAACTAATTAGAAATCATTCTTATAAAAGCACTAATTTGAATAATAGCCAGAATAGTGCAAACAGTCAGAATAGTCAGAATAGTAAAAACAGACACTGAAACTTCACTATTATGCGTTATCAAATTTATGACATCAGAAAAAGAACTAACTAGTTGTTTCATAATAATGCAATGTAGATAACAATAAAACTGCTGAAAAGGGGTTCGTGTGTAGTCTCCTGTTTTAGTTTACGCAACAACGTCTGATCACGCAAATGTTTATTCTTTTCAGTAATAAGATTTTGTTAAACCATTTCATTATTTTAATTCTGCCAATAATTAACTACGAAACAGACCAATTTAAAAAAAGCACTAATTTGAATAATAGTCAGAATTAAAACTCCCAAAACTACATTTAATAAATTTCATGTGAATTTCATTCCTAAAGGATAATTAACCTAGTCTTATGGAACTATAACTATGAGCAAAGAGGAATTGACATATCCTTAAAATGATGCTGTTTCAACTGTAACTCGTTGCACAGGGCATGATTACTGCCAGGGCAAACTTTCACCAGCAAATTGTAATAGAAATTTCCTACGTATTTAAATGTCTTATTCATGGAAAATTTCTGTCAGAATTAATACAAAAATATCTATTCGTTTCTATTGGTGGATTTTCGTCCCGGCTATAGCCAGGCCCTACTGTTCCACGATATTGTTACAACATGAACAATCCTTTTGTGAATGTCAGTGAATTTGATTACCGTCGGTGCAAAGTGATACCAGTAAATTTTCGCCTTATTTTATTGCCTTATTCATGAGAATTTCTGTCATAAAAAAAGATAAAAGAAAATTCTTCTTTCTTAATGGTGGAAGTTTATCCCAACTTTAATCATACACTGATCCGATGTGAGCAAACAAAAGCCGCCATCTTGCCAGAGTATCCGCAGTTACTTTAGTCGCAACCACTAGACACTACACTATATGAGGATCCCAGAAGCCAAGGGGTGACTGAAGGCGGAATTCGCGCCAGAGCGAATAAGATGTCTCAAAAAATGTTTTAAAGTTACTTTTCAGTTCAGCGTAAATTTCAGTCAGTTCAATAAAGATAAGAAAATTATCTTACCTTTTCTGAAGGTGCTCTCACCGTGTAATCCATTGGTATATCCATATTATTGGTTGTAACAATCGGTTTATTTTTAAAATGGTAGTATCCAGTGATGAAGTCGTTCACAGTGCACAAATTACTTTTTGCTGATTAGCTGAAAAATAAATAGTGTATTAGTAAGAGGCTAAATAAATTTACACATCTTTCTTATCTTGATTATATATATTATTGAATAAGAATTGTAGAGCGTTTTGACATTAGTTTGAGCATTACAAGAATTAACATTTACATTTAGTTTAAAGTTAAAGCATAAAGTATATGTGATAAGAGCCCTGGAGCTCACATGTGTTTTGGTTACACCTTAATTCGGGACTAAAGTATAAAGTCATTAGTTCAGTTGAAGAAAAGTTTACTTTTATTCGACTCTTACGCATGGTTTTTCACATTACATGGTTTTACCGTAAGAGTGCAATCAGTTAATTAAGTTCCTTATAGTCCGTTATAATTATTGTTCAAATCTTCATCATATTCACTAATAGTTTATCGAATAGAGTGTTTTCCCTATTACTTGCTGGCGTTGAGTAGCTATAAATCACTGTAATAGGTTTCTCGCTGCAATGCAGAAGAGATGAGTATTTTTTTGTGGTTTCCCCTTTGATTAAGTTCTTTTATTTATTTATTATTATTTTTTTTTTGATAAAATGAAAACGTTCTTTATGATCGGTAATTCTCGGATGAGATTAATATTTCCAACAGTGACAAGGGGTATAAGTGAAAAAAAATTGAATAAACTGAGCTCAGTTCACAGGCGATCTGAAAATAAGACTATTTGTTCGGAGGTATTGAGATATAAGTGATCTGTGCTGCATTCTAAAGGCAAACTATTTAACTTCTTTCCCGAAACCATGAAACGCGTGGAGCAAAAGTGGGCTAAATGCAATTGTACTGTTGTGAGCTCCCATAGCTGCACTCGGGTATGACACTATGTTTAAAGTCGACTATCAAATAAACAAAACTTTCATATTTTAATTCGGTTAATTACTATTCAACTTTGAACTCAATTTACTCCAAAATTACTATTTTGTCACTTGTATCCCTTGGCATCTGGAGTCCTCATATGTCTCCTTCTCTTTATTCATAAGGTATCTGGTAAGGTACTCATAAGGTAATATGGCCAATGCAGTTAATGTGGCCAATTCGTAAGACTGTTACTAGTTTGAGTAAAATAAAAAAAATGACACTTTAATCCAGTCGCGAGATATCAGAACAGTTTTTATAGCCCCACTTTGGCCGCATTCTCAGACCACGTGCACGAGAGAGAAGCCATCGTTGTTTTGCTGTTAGTTACGTTGGCATGTTATAAATTTGCCTCTGGTAGGTTTGTTATTTATCTAATTTAAACAAAGTGCTTATGATTATTTGTACACATGATATTTTAGATTGTATAAGGCTGTTTTTAACTGCATAAACGAATTTCAATATCGGAGTGTGCCAACAGAATAACGAGAACTTTTATAACATTGTTTTTTGTTGGCAATATTGCCAATCAGGTGGAAAAAGCTATAGATATGAGATTACGTGTTGTTTGTCGTAATTATGTGCACGAGGAAAGTGTCGCACTTACCAGTAAAATACAAAAAAAAAAAAAATATTTGCCCACATGTGCGGTTAAAATACAATTAAAAACATTTTTTACCGTAAAAGTTTCATAAATGCTTCAAACATTTTTCAAAATTTTCTTCAAGATTATTTTTTTTTAATTGTTTTTATAAATTTTCAAATAATTAATTTGGTTTTGTAATAATTGTTATTTTTTAATACTAGAACTACCGGAAAATTTACTCAAGTTTTATAAAATTATTTCGCACCAGAATTTTTATTTAGAAGTAATTATCTTATTCATTTAATATATAGGGTTATTCTAAATGATGAGCCATTTTCAAAAAATTATATTTGTTAAAGTACAAATCTAAAATGAACAATCTTTATACAAATGAAAAGAGGAAGTTTCAAAGTTTTTTTAAGACATTATAAATGTTCAATGTGTCCACCGTTTGCTGCGCGGCAAATATCTACGCGATAGCCAAACTCGTCGCACACACGAGAAAGCGTATCTGCTGTTACTGAGTGCACGGCAGCAGTGATACGGTTTCGCAGATCGTTCAGAGTTGTTGGTTGCGCCCGGACGTACACAGTTTCCTTAACATAACCCAGAAGAAGTAGTCACATTTATTTTCTCGTGTGTGGGACGAGTTTGGCTATCGCGTAGATGTTTGCCGTGCAGAAAACGGTGGACACATTGAACATTTATAATGTCTTGAAAAAAACTTTGAAACTTCCTATTTTCATTGGTATAAAGATTGTCCAGTTTGGATTTGCACTTAGGGATGAGATTTCTCTGCTTTTTTGCATACCAATAAAATCTTAGAGAAAACATTGTTCTGTTAAATTGCAGAATGTTCCGATTAATTAAAATTACAATTTCTGTAAGATTATACTGGTATGCAAAAAAGTGGAGAAATCTCATCCCTGTTTGCACTTTAATAAATACAATTTTTTGAAAATGGGTTCATCATTTAGAATAACCCTGTATTTCTGTGAGTTTTCTATTTAGTGTACTTTAAAAAAATATTTCTGGTTCGAATCGGAATGTATTTATTTGGCAACCGTCAAAATGACGGATCATGGTAGTTGTAGTGTTAAACGTTTAACATAAATATTTTCATTTTATTTCACCTATGGTGGGCATATTACCTGCATGTGGCCATATTACATTCATCGACTTTCTTTTTTAAACCAAACTGCTACAGGTACAAATTTTGACTAGTTTAAATTTTTAGTATATTGTTTTCAGTGCTAAAAAGATTCTGTTTTCTTATTCAGTTTATGTATATATTTTAAAACGGCTACTAATACCGCTTAAAAATGGCTAATTTTTGGGTGGCCATTTCACCTGCACATACCTTAGCTACATTCCTATAATACCCATGAAATCCACTACATATGCATTTCGTATTCCAGTTTCGTATCCATATCAATACTTTTAATTCTATCAGCAGCGCATAGTTTTCTTGCACAAAATGCGACAGTATCCTAATAATATTATAAATCCGATTGTGTGCAAATGTTAGGCTGAAGCCAGCGTCAAAATGGAGCATTTAATGATCCTGTATCTTTGCATATACGTTGATCATAACCCTCAAATGAACATAGGCCGGTTTTTGTTCATTTTATTCAAACATTTTTCTTAATAATTCAAAATTTCGTTATTTTCATAGAGAATAAATGGACATTTTCCCATAAAATTTAACCATTTTACTTTATCGTTGCTAGGGATTTGATCGTTGCCAATAAATAAAAACACGGAAAAATAATTTTTCCTCAACAATTAATTTTCGATTGAACGATTTTCAAGTGAAAATTGAAAATGAAAAAGAATTCAAAAGAAGATGCATTTCCGTGATGTTTGAAACAAAAATATGGAGTATTTTTTTTTATTATACATGAAGTATGAATATCGGTTACATTAAAAAGATCTTTTTCTGTCAAAAAACTGCGTTATAATTAGAAGGAAAAATGAACAATAATTATATTCTTAAAAATAGATTTCGCTTGGACCATGGAACTATGAAAGGATCCTCCTCGGCTTGGACAAATATGACGTCATAAATAAAACATGTATTTTCAAATATTCGTAATAATATCAGAAGCATGAATATCAATGTATAATGAAAGTAGATAGATAATGGACGTAATATTTAAGATGAAAAACTGAAATATTTTTTATCGATACTGATTAATAATTAGTTTGAGTACCAGTTACATACAAATGTGAGTTTTCCCGCTAAAATTTACGCCCTGATTGCCAGAAAAAGAAAATTAACAAGAATTATGGCATTAAAAAGAGATTTCTCTGAGGAAAATGTGACGTCATATTTAAAATAAAACGGGATTTTTCAAATGTGTTTTACAAGGCGCAACAATTAATTCCGTACATTAATAATACAAGGATCAGTAAGTATAGAAAGTAGATTAGTTTCACGACATATTTAAAACGAAAAATTGAAATGTTTTTTTTATCTATACCGATTATTAAGGATGAATATCAGTTACATACAGATGAGAGTTTTTTGCCAAAAACCACACCATGATTATTAGGATAAGAAAAATAAATAAGAATCTATTATATTAAAATCTGACCGCTTGTTTGTATTTCGCAACTACTCTTATCAGATTGTCGAACGCAACGCGATTTACTTAACACCGGTTATCATTCATCCGAGGATGTCATAAACTCTCAGAATTAAAAAAAAATGATTTAAATTCCGAGATATTATTATTATTATTATTATTATTATTTATTATTATTATTATTATTATTATTATTTGTAAATTTTAACGAAGTTTCTCTAAATATGGCAACTAAATTATTCCATTTTTGTGGATAAAAAAGAAGAAATAAAACGGATTAATATACTTTTTCTCATTAAAACTGAAAAAAAAAAAAGATTTTATTTTCAATTTGAATAGATGGGGAAAGAAAAAATGTTTTTATTACAGTAAAACTTTTGAAAAATAAAAACGCATTTTCACATATTCAAATTTCATGAATCAATTTATACTGGAGAACAAAATTCATCTGTCAACATATTTTCATATAAAATAAAGATTTTTTTTCAGTTATAGATTAAATCAAGGAGGGAAATTTAAGCTCCTTGCATTTAGGTCTACAATAATTGCTCCCTATTCACAAGAATTGAATTTAATGAAAAAGAATATACTATTTCCATTATCTTTGAAGGATTGCTATTAAAACGTTTCACAGAGGCGGTAAAAGTTAAATGGTTTACCAGGACATATGTTTTTATATAATTCGCCGATTTCCACGATTTTATTTGGCCCGAATTTTTTCATTGGTTGCAGTTTCCTTTTCGTGATTATTTGTCACAAAATTTCACTTTTTTAAAACTTAGTTATGTCAAGGCCTCTATAACATAGAAATACTGTATTGTCTCCTATGGAATGTGATAAAGAGTTAGTTAATTATTTACGTTTATAATTAGCGGGAATGAAATATTTTGCTTAATTGATGCATTTATTCTTTTAATGATACGTGAACGAAGTCACGGGTAACAGCTAGTTTTTAATAAAATGGAAAGATTTCTCAATAATACAAGTAGTATGAGGATGTGTATGTACACAAAGCAGATTAATATCACGTCATTAGAGAATTAAAAAGAAAATCTGACGTCCTATTGGAAGTTTAACGAATTTTTCAAATGTTTGAGAATAATACAAAGCGGGTATCAATATGAGTAATAGAGAATAGTAAATATATGATTTAAATGCTGGACGATTACACCATGAAACATTACTACATTAAAAACGTGAGTATAAAACATCACAAATTTACTGAATGGTGTAAACAAAACGTTTGTATACACCATTCAGTAAAGTTGTGATGTTTTATACTCACGTCTTTAATGTAGTAAATATATGAGTTTGAGGAATGTATTGAATCATGGTAAAAACCCGATTACGGAAATATTCACATATTTTAACATTTTGAAGGTGTACAACATGTTTAATTTTGAAATTATTTTAGAATAATAATAATAATAATAATAATATCTCGGAATTTAAATCATTTTTTTTAATTCTGAGAGTTTATGACATCCTCGGATGAATGATAACCGGTGTTAAGTAAATCGCGTTGCGTTCGACAATCTGATAAGAGTAGTTGCGAAATACAAACAAGCGGTCAGATTTTAATATAATAGATTCTTATTTATTTTTCTTTTCCTAATAATCATGGTGTAGTTTTTGGCAAAAAACTCTCATCTGTATGTAACTGATATTCATCCTTAATAATCGGTATAGATAAAAAAACATTTCAATTTTTCGTTTTAAATATGTCGTGAAACTAATCTACTTTCTATACTTACTGATCCTTGTATTATTAATGTACGGAATTAATTCTTGCGCCTTGTAAAACACATTTGAAAAATCCCGTTTTATTTTAAATATGACGTCACATTTTTCTCAGAGAAATCTCTTTTTAATGCCATAATTCTTGTTAATTTTCTTTTTCTGGCAATCAGGGCGTAAATTTTAGCGGAAAACTCACATTTGTATGTAACTGGTACTCAAACTAATTATTAATCAGTATCGATAAAAAATATTTCAGTTTTTCATCTTAAATATTACGTCCATTATCTATCTACTTTCATTATACATTGATATTCATGCTCCTGATATTATTACGAATATTTGAAAATACATGTTTTATTTATGACGTCATATTTGTCCAAGCCGAGGAGGATCCTTTCATAGTTCCATGGTCCAAGCGAAATCTATTTTTAAGAATATAATTATTGTTCATTTTTCCTTCTAATTATAACGCAGTTTTTTGACAGAAAAATATCTTTTTAATGTAACCGATATTCATACTTCATGTATAATAAATAAATACTCCATATTTTTGTTTCAAACATCACGGAAATGCATCTTCTTTTGAATTCTTTTTCATTTTCATTTTTCACGTGAAAATCGTTCAATCGAAAATTAATTGTTGAGGAAAAATTATTTTTCCGTGTTTTTATTTATTGTCAACGATCAAATCCCTAGCAACGATAAAGTAAAATGGTTAAATTTTATGGGAAAATGTCCATTTATTCTCTATGAAAATAACGAAATTTTGAATTATTAAGGAAAATGTTTGAATAAAATGAACAAAAACCGGCCTATGTTCATTTGAGGGTTATAATCAACGTATATGCAAAGATACAGGATCATTAAATGCTCCATTTTGACGCTGGCTTCAGCCTAACATTTGCACACAATCAGATTTATAATATTATTAGGATATGACGTCAATCAATTTTATTTCATTTTAATCTTTTTTCAATTGGTGAAACTTTTTATTTCATTTTCATCTTTCACGTGGAAATCGTCTGATAGAAAATTAATTATTGTAGAAAAAATTTCATCGTGGATTTTTAATTTTTGGCGTCTGCTATAATGAAAAATGTTTCAATTTAATAGGAAAAGGCTGTTAGAATTTTGGTTTTTTATCTCTATTTATTAAAATAATACGAATTTTTCAAATTTTAATATTTTGAGCTCTTCATAGCTGGTATTCAGATTTATGCACAAAGTTTCAACTCTGTAAGTTACATAGTTTTTGAGAATGGCTCTGTGACAGACAGACAACGGAGCGGGAGTAATAGGGTTTCGTGAGATGAACGAAACCCTAAAAAAGTCATGTATTTTTTAAAGTAAAAAATTACCTGTCTATTTTTTCGTTTTTTCGAATATCTAAACCAGCCGGATAGCGGGCGAAGCCCGCTATTATATTCTGTCATAATAATATCCGTCATACGGACTAAATGCGATATTTAAAAAAAATAATTTCAGAATTAAACATGTTGTATACCTTCAAAATGTTAAAATATGCGGATATTTCCATAATCGGGTTTTTATCATGATTCAATACGTTCCTCAAACTCATATATTTACTATTCTCTATTATTCCTATTGATACTCGCTTTGTATTATTCTCAAACATTTGAAAAATTCGTTAAACTTCCAATAGGATGTCAGATTTTCTTTTTAATTCTCTAATGACGTGATATTAATCTGCTTTGTGTACATCCACATACTCATACTCCTTGTATTATTGAGAAATCTTAGAAATTTTCCGTTTTATTTGCTACTATGACGTCAATCAATTTTATTTCATATTTATCTTTTTTTCAATTGGTGAAACTTTTTATTTCTTTTTTCACGTGGAAATCGTCTGATAGAAAATTAATTATTGTAAAAAGAATTTCATTGTGGATTTTAAATTTTTGTCATCTGCTATAACGAAAATTGTTTAAATTTAATAAAAAAAGGCTATTAGAATTTTGGTTTTGTATCTCTATTTATTAAAATAATACGAATTTTTCAAATTTTAATATTTTGAGCTCTTCACAGCTGATATTCATCTATATACACGAAGTTTCAACTCTGTAAGTTATATGGTTTTTGAGAATGGCTCTGTGACAGACAGACAACGGAGCGGGAGTGATAGGGCTTCGTGAGATGAACGAAACCCTAAAAATGGAATAATTTCTTTTGTTTTGGCCTTATTTAATCTGTTGTTAAATAAAGCGAATTGTACTATCTCAAAAAGAAAAATAATAACTGTTGGCAATCAAGAAAACCAAATTAAAAAAAAAGTAGCCCACTGTCAACACTGGCTCCATCACTTCACTTCACTGCGCTAGGATACATGTGTTACATGGAAGGATTGAGGCGGGGGTCACTCGACAACTAGGTGAAAAGTACTGTGGACAAGCTGAGTATCAGAAACGACTGGTGTACAAAATATTTTTTTATTAATATTTAAATACAAAGCCTTAAAATATTGTTTTCAAACGTATAATCATAAGGAAAGTGTGAGAGAACGAAAACAATGAAAAAATTGGAACTTAGTTAAAATGAAAGGATCAATTTCATTAATTAAACTTTCCTTCATAGATTTTGATTAATAGTTAATAATTAATTTTGCTTAACCCTTTCCGGCACTGACAAAGTCTGTTCGTAAAAAGAGAAATTGCTGACTTACACCGGAATTTACAAACGACTTTTTTAGAAAATATGAACTCCTTAATTTTAAGCTTTCATTATAGAAACAAAATTTTATTAAAATATTCTTGGTGCCGAATGCAAGTTTGGAATTAAAATTAGGTGTGCCCGGAGTGGGACCACTGTGCCGGAAAGGGTTAAAAAAGACGTGTTATCAGTTTGTGTATAGGACCAAAATTGAAAGGAAATACAATATTGCCAATAGAAAAGTAGTAGACAACAATCAATCAGAATTTGACATGACAAGTGCAGAAATAAATTGAAGTTTCATGAATGAATCAAATAGAACATATAGAAACGAGAGAGGAGAGAAAGGAGGAGGAAGCGTGGTGTGGGCGGGAGCGTAAATCAAATGTAAAAAAATAAATAAATTGATTAATGGATAAACAGAAAAAAAGGAAAAATAATTTTAAAGTCAAATAAAGGGAACCATATTAGACGATCTCCAAAAGAAACAATTAATCTGGTATGGTCATGTTAAAAGAATGAGTGACGAGAGGCAACCCAAAATCGCATCTAATTATAGAACAAACCAAAAGAGGAAACGAAGAAGACTACGAAAGACCTGGATGGATGATATAAAAAAAGCCATGAGGGATAGGGGTCTGGAGGAGGAATGGACCCTTGACCGGAAGAAATGGAGGGGTCTCTTGTAGATTTTTCGGATGGTGGCACCTGACGCCATAAACCGAGTTTATAGATATATAAAGCAGAGGGCATACTAAAAATCTAAACATTATTACGAAAAAAAGTTGAAATGAAATGCTTAAGTTACATACCTTGGTAGCAAATGTTTCAGATGTTTTTAGACCTGATGGAAAAAGACAAAGTTCAGTGAAAACGCTTTGCATTCTCCTTTTTTATATGGAATTTTCATAAAGTTTTCCTTTCAATTAAATTTAACGCTAGTTTGTATAACTTTTGTTATATTTTTTTCCTTTGTCATCTTATTACATTAATGTAAGAAATGCCTTCTTTTGAAGTATCGCAAGTTCATTACAAAAGAAATTCTCCGTAGCAAATTAAGCAATTTCTGTTTTATCCGACTATCACCGAGATTTCTTTCTTTTATGAATTCGATATGTGTATACATTTAACACGTTGACGGACACTTGCGGCTATAGCCGTCAAAGCGAAGTTCACTATGTGGCATGACGGCAATAGCCGCACAAAACGAAACGGTCGTTTTTAGATACTACGGCCATAGCAGCACAAATGTGCATTTACCGGCGTACAAGTAGAAGCCCAGTGTCATGTTTTGGAAACAATTTTTTAGGTTGAAGTTCGTTTTCCACCTATTATACGAGTTGCAGCTTCAGTATGCACGTGCAGGGTGGCTAGTGGTCAGGGAAAAATACAGTAAAAAAAATGATAATTACCAGTATATTCTTATAGAAAAATTCAAATTGATTATTTGATCGAATAATCAACATAAATTTTTCTATAAGAATATACTGGTGCTCCTTAATTTTTTTTACTGTATTTTTCCCTGACCACTAGCCACCCGACGTGGTTGTGAAGGGAGTAGTGCAACCTAATTAAAGGTGCTGAATTAATCAAAATTAAGTTTATTTAAGCAGAAAGAGTAAAACTATACTTCTAATATTCTAAAAATTTCAAAAACATATAGTGTCAATTTTCATACTTCACTTGTTCCTACTGTCCGTCAATGTGTTAAAAACACGACTTTCTTGGCTAGTGCTTCAGGTTCTGTGCTTTAAACTTACTTCCTACCTGACATGAATTCGAAATCTCAAAATACATTTTTTTTCAGTTCTCTCTCAGATACATTAAAATTGTGTTCAAAGTATTCACCTTGTGTTAAAAAGAGTGGTAATAGAAAAATAGAAAATCTAAATGAAGGATATATGTAGACTGTTTATTTCTAAATGCCTATAAGCTTTACTAATTTGTAACAGTCGAATTAAGCTGCTTTTAACATATTAAATCTACACATTACGTAAAATAGGCTCAAATAAATTGTAAATCTTAATTGTGATTATTACTTAATCGTTGTTATTGCAAGCTCATTTAACAACAGTATTTCGACTTTACACTAAAACGTAATTCTTACGTTTTAATTAGTTATACTATCGATACGTAAACAGTTTTCCATTTTATATTGAAACATATTCCTGTTTAGCAATTTTTATTTTATGAATTTAAACGATCTTTCTTACGTTTTAATTACTTATACTAGTTTTGCATCTTACAAATTTTCGGATATGATATCTGTGCTATTTGGCAAAAGATCATATGATATCACGATGTCCTCGGTAAAAAATTACTAAGTGACCAAATGATCGAAAACTAGTAGGTAAAAGTTTTATATTGATTAAATAGTGCTCGAGAGGTATTTTTCCGAGTGAAAAAGAAGCCCTACCAGTGGCTGAGAGGTTCTGCTCTCAAAGCTGGTAGACGGAAGGTGCTGGTTTTAAACACCTGTCGCGTTCGGAGTTTTCCTTCGTTTTATTCTAACCTTGCCGTAAATATGGGTTAGGATCCCTTAGAAAGACCCTCCACGGAAGTCACTCCTCCTAGAGCCTGTATCTCTCCAGTAGATAATCGGAAGTCATAAATCAACCAACCAACCGAGTGGACAAGAAGCCTTTCCTGCCAACTCCGAAGAGTAAGGTCGCCTGCTCGAAAGTAGTCGAGTTAGGACATTCGGCCCAAATTCAACGCGGTATTATGCATCGGCTCTAATATCACTAAAACAATGGTTAAAAATAAGTGCTGCATTATATATATATATATATTCGTCACTAAGGCACTTTATAAATACCTTATGATATCCACTTTTCTTATATAGATGTAATTCTGTCCATTTTTCAAGATATAAACAAATTTTAAGTAATTATTTTCAATTTTTTTGCAAAACGCAATAGCTGTTCAAAATATGTATTTTATGGCATTTTTTAATAATGTGTATAATTAATTGTTTTCTCTCACACAAAATACATCAACGATAAAAGAAAATGAGAATTCTTAATCACTTAAAAGAAAAGTTGTTTTAATGCTTAAAAAGATATCATAATGTAATTTACTCTTAATCATCAATGATTTAATTGAACATGTCAATGAATTTTTTAAACATCTTGTCACGAATATTATTAACAGCAGTCATAATCAATGATTAACACTAGAACTGCTGGAAATTTTACTCAAGTTTTATAAAAATATTTTACATCAGAATTTTTATTTAAGACTATTTAATGTACCGTAATTTCCGGCGTATAATCCGCAGCTCAAAGAGTCGTTTTTCGACCCAGAAATTTTATTCAATAATTGTAGTTAAATATTTATAGCGATCTTTAAGTTACATTTCATAAAATAATATTTCTGGGTCGAAAAACGACTCTTTGAGCTGCGGATTATACGCCGGAAATTACGGTATTTTTTTAACTTACGTTTGTACGGCATATATTTAACTTATTTTATGAAGAAATGTCTGGTTCGAATCGACACTTATTCATTTGGTAAGGATAAAAATGACCCGTCATCGCGGATCTAGTATAAAGGAATGATTTTTCATATGCAATAAAATAAATAACTGGGCAACTGTGCGAGTTAATTGGAGTTATTTTCGTCTATAGGTTCTTTTCTTGTCAAAAACCACATCAGCCATAAAAAATTATTGATTTTTATTGAAGTGAGAAAAACACATAACGCTCAACCAGTGTTACCAGTAGGCTACTTTTTTTTAAAATTCCGATTTCTTCATTCACACCACTTTTTTGAAATAGAATTATTCGGCTTATTTAATGAAATATTAAATAATTAGAGGATAAGGCATAGCTGCCAACTTTTACGCTTTTTTCCTACCACTAAAATTTTATAGTAAATTTTAGGTTATTAAATCTCCGAAATCATGTGATTCAATAAGGCAAACATTTCTATAAATTTTTAGTGGTAACAAAAAAGCGTAAAAGTTGGCAGCTATGGGATAAGGTCAATTACACTATTTTAAAAAAGTGGTGGGAATCAAACAATCTGAATAAAAAAAAAAAAGGAGCCTACTGGCAACATTGTGCTCAACTGTTTTTAACACATGTTTTATTATAAATTCTATACTATCTTTAATATTTAAATAAATTCTTTCAACGAATATATAAATAGAGCTTATGATGCAATAAAGATAAATTTAAAAGAAAAGTTTTTATGAAAATAATGTGAGTCTTAAGACTAATATAACTACTTTTTAATGAACGTCATTGTGTCAGATTTAAACATACATTAATATTATTTAAACAATGACTGCCAACTTCTTATTTCCAAAATGGCTTTTTAAAGATCCAGTGAAGCAGACTATAAACAGCAGTTAATGTCATTACTTAAAATGAAAGTTTTGTTTCGGCAATTAAGTAATTGAGTGAGATTTCGAAGTTAAGTGGAAATTTACGGATGTTAATAAAGTACCATTTGTCTTTATGGCAACAAATTTCTTAAAATGGTAAAAGTAACTTTCTTTAAATATTCAAAAATTTGAAATAAGTAAAACAATGAAATAAAATATCTTATGTTGTTTGCATTTTCTACAATATAAAAATTTTAAGGGTGTATTCAAATCCTAACTGCTTATTTTGAGACACATTTTAAAATTCATTTTTGCTCTAAAATGCATCCAATAGGCAGATTCTCTTACTCAGAAACTTTATAATGTCCGTATTGTCTCGATTTTTTTTATCAAGGCAGAATATATTTCAAAAATGCTATCAAAGTGGACATTTTGAACCAGATTTCCCGAAGCGATAGCGCTGGAAACAAACAAAAATGATCATACTGTGAAAATAATTGTTTGTAAACCAATTTCTAATTAATTGAACGAAAAATAAAAACATAGATCCCTTATAAATCTCTTCATAAATTACCTCACCAAGTTTCATGTTTTTACTTATAAAAATAAGTCTGAAAATGTGTCTCAAAATTTTGAGTTGCTGAGCGTGGAAAAATATTTTTTTTTTAATACCGCCCTAAGCGAAGAAATCATTTTAATGCTAACTCGCTAAATTTTAATACAATATATTTCTCAAATATTAATATTTTGTATAAAATATATAGTATACACAATACATGCTGACAGAAAGTTAGGAATACAAAATTTTAGGACTGATAATACACATCATTCAAACATTTTTTATCAGAAATCCAGGATCGCAATTAGTTATTAAACAAGTTGGAAATTGTACGTCAAACGTTACAAACGAGGTGCGTTCGTACGCACGTTTTAGAATTAAATTCATGATATCCCGTGCGTAGAACGGGTTAAACAGCTAGTTAAGTATATATTTTATGACACTGTTCATACAAATATCTTAACTAGTTATATAAATATTCAGATATATATGTATCAGCTAGTTATATAAATATTCAGATCTTGATGATTTTTAATTCTGTGAAATGAATTATATCGTCTGCAGATTAATTTCTGTCATAAAATAAGTATCTCGGTCGCTTGACGATTAAAGCTCGGAAGCTCCTATAACAAAAAAGCACCGATTTAAAAAAAAAAATTCAAATTTCTTAATAAATATTTTTATTAATATCTCCTAAAGTTTTGATTCGATTTTAATAAAATTTGAAATGTCTCGACAAAATTCTGCAAAGATAATATATTTTAAATTGCAAACCATTTGGTTGGGTAGTTTTTGCGTTGTTATATGCGGACAGACAGACAGACGGACAGACAGACAGACGGACGGACAGACGGACGGACCAAACGACGACTATAGGTGCTACGTATTTATATAATTACGAACGCACCTAAAAAATGGAAATAACTAAAACAATGAAATAAAATATAACTTGTTTTATTTTTCTACAATACAAATATTTTAAGCGAAGCAATAGTTTTAATGCTAACTCACTAAATTTTAATATATATTTCTTAAATATTAATATGAAGTAAATATTTAGTATAAAATATATTCTATACACAGGGTGACAGAAAAACAGGGATGAATTTCCACGACCATTTGACGAAATCGGCAAATTTATTTTGCGTCCGATTAACTAAACTGATTTTTTGTTCTGCTACCATTTGCCAAAATTCGAGATATTTTTCCGCGACTAATTGACAAAATTATCGAGATATATATATATATATATTTTGCGTGATGGTTTGATTAAATGCGTGATTTTTCTAGCGACCGTTTGGCAAATTTGATTTTTTTCTTGTGACAGATTGTTGAAATCTGTTATTTTTTATCCGCAACGAATTGACGAACATTGCTGTTTGTTTCATCGACCTTTCACGAAAGTTCTATTTGTTTAAGCGATCTTTGACGAAATTCGAGGTCTTTTTCAATGGTCTTTCGATGCAATTCACGATTCTTTCTGATTAGTAAAATGCTCGATTTTTTTCCGCGACCATTTAATGAATTAATTTTACAGAATCCCCGCCCCACACACACACACACAAAAGAAAAAAATCTCGTAATTCCTCGAATATATTCGCGGAAGAATCACATTCTCTGAAAGATATTAAGGGGCAAAAATCTGTCACAACATTTTCTAGTATGCGATACTTTCCTATTTTGTGCGCGACTTGCGCAATATTCCAGGTCTGCCACAGGCAAAACCATTAAATAATAAGCCCAGTCAGATAAATGGGAAACTTTTCGCAAGTTGAAAATAGCGCCATCTAGCGGTTGGGAGTGCTGCATTCGGCACCAAGAATATTTTAATAAAATTTTGCTTCTAAAATTAAAGCTTAAAATAAGGAGTTCATATTTTCTAAAAAAGTCGTTTGTAAATTCCGGTGTCAGTCAGTAATTTCACATTTTACGAACATAAATTGTCTGTGCCGGAAAGGGTTAATTGCATAGTGATGTAAATTTCCATCACTTTTTATTTAACTTTTAATAAATAAATCAACTTCTTCGCCACCACTATATTTATATAGAAATATTAATCCAGTAAATTTCCACATTTTTTTTTTCATTGTAGTTTTAGCTTTAATGTAAAAGATCCCAATAATTAGCAAGCTTTTAAAGGAAGTGTAAAAACAAAACATCGATAAAAATCGTATAAAATATCGATATAAATAAATCGTATCGTTTCTCTGCGACCCACTTCTGTTTTGTCCTCCTTCCGCAGCAGAGGTTTGGCGCTAGTGTGTCGCTAACAAATTTAACACTATCTGACTGGGCTTATTATTTAATGGCTTTGGCCACAGGTGACAATTTTTTAATTCTATTTCGCACAACTTTCTCAATTTTTTTTTTCACATACACTTTGACAACGCATGCAAGATACTACAAAATTTTCTTTTTTTAAATAGTGGTGTTAATAGAAAATAAAAATAGTCTTCAATAGCAACCCTGCTATTGTCATCCTGTGTCCCTCAAATAAAATCCCCTCCCAGAAGAAACTCTTGAAATGCTGCTCCTGACACTATCTTGGAGTTTCTGTCTTCAAATAAAGAGATCAAATAATTTCTTTTGAAAATTATTGATATTCGAACAACTATGCAGAAATGCAGTCGGTGATTATTTGTTCGCGGATACAGTGTTGCCAGTGGGCTACTTTTTTTAAATTCAGTTTTCTTGATTGCCACCAGTTTTTTGAGAAAGTAAAATTCGCCTTCTTTAATAACAGATTAAGTAAGGCGAAAACAAGGCTAATAATACCATTTCAAAAAAGTGGTGCCAATCAAGCAATCTGAATTTTAAAGAAGTAGCCCACTGGTAACACTGCGCGGATACTAGAAACCTTTTGTATGATGTAAACTAATCAAAGCTCAGTTCATAGGAAACGTCGACATTTCAATGTGACGAGCTGTCGCAAGCCCATGAAAACGGTCAAAGATGACGACTGTACAGTTTGTAGCGGCTGCAATGCGGAATTACATTGAATAGCACACTTCTTTAATTTTCGATATTAGTTTTTCTGAAAAGTAAATTTTAGTAATCATTTGTGGTAGTTTTTTGCAATTAAATGGGCAACGATTCGGAATAAAAGTAAAATCTAGAGCCTGATTATCGACGGGGCACACTTCCACCAGTAAAATTTAATAGAAATTATCATCCTATTAAAACGCCCTATTCATGCAAAATTACTGCCATAAATAAAGAAAATTTTTTTGTTATTTGTTACTGGTGGAAGTGTGCCTCGTTGGTAATCAGGCCCTGGTAACGTCAACCGTGGTGTCGTGTTACTTACTGTCTTGTAGAAATGTGCGTCAGCTCTTTGTTCTTGTTTGTTGGGAAGGCCCGACAAGGTTTTTTCCTAACACTGTTTCAGGCATAAGCTTTGGCTACAAGTATTTCAGAATGAAATCTTTACGGTATATTTCTATAACATTTGCAAAAGAAATGTATCACACACATTTTTGCTTAGAAATAGTGGTAACCAAATAGATGATCGCTAATTAAGAAATAATCCTAAAAGACTGAAAAAGTGATTAACCCTTCTTTGCATGTTTTTCTTTTACAATTATATTTTTTATACATATATTAAATATTAGACACCAGAAATTTTAAGATAGATTTTTAACTTTGTTCAGCAACATAGTTCACGGGAAATTTAATGGATTAATATTTCTATATAAATATAGTGGTGGCGAAGAAGTTGATTTATTTATTAAAAGTTAAATAAACATTGATGGAAATTTAAATCACTATACAATTAAGGGTTAAATATCGATCTTGGTTAAATGCTCTTTCCCGACTGACGTTATTGAATTAACTTATGGAAGCTAGCTTGATGAAAGAAGAACTTCACCAGAGATGTATAAATATAAAAACTATTACCTTTATTTTGTGATAACTTTTTTACAGCCCAAGCTGGCAAAGAACCCAGCTTTATTACATGAACAAATTTGTTTTTCAATATTCGAAATCAAACACGCAATGTTAGTCATATTATTATAGAACTTCTTCGAGAACTTTTACCGGTGGCTATCTATTTTTTATAAACAATATATAAAAAATTTTCAATCTGTAACAATAAAGATTGAAATTTGTGTGTATGTTTGTGTTTTGAAGAGACCGCTGCGCGCGCAGCTACACGATTTGGCACGAAGCCACCTACATGTCTGAAGTTATGCCCCTCGAAGTCAGTTTTTAAATAATATTTGGTTAGATATTTATATCATCTTTTATGCTATTTTTTGCTTTTTTTCCACATTAGTAAAAGAAATCTGATTTGAATCTTTTAGTACAATATAGTTAATTTTGTCCTCTTTTTCAACTAAGTTTAATCGGAATTCGTACAGGTATTTTTGAAATATTCGGGAATATTTTCATGTGATTTTTAGTTCTTTTTACGCGTTTCACAGCGATTTTTGACATTCCTAAAATACATCCTGTTTCAGTCTTTTAGCCCATAATCGATATATATTAGCCCCAATAAACCTTGTCATCTGCAATCTTTGAATTTTTATACGATTTTCAGCGTTGTTTATTACGGATTTAACGGCGACGTTTCCACATTAGTAAAGGGAATCTGGTTTTAATATTATAGTCTAATATAGAAAATTTTATGGTATTTACAATAAATTTTATTTGCAATTCCTACATCGAATATTTTAAACCGATTTTTAAAGTTTTTTAGAGTTTTTAGGAGCTTTCTTGACATGATAGAATTTGCCTTCAATCTTTTAACTCAAAATATTAAATTTTGTACCCACTGAATTTTGCATTCTTGGGGAATTGTTAAGCGAATTTTAGCGCTTTTTTGCGTTTCGTGGGGATTTTTTGACAATCGTTTTGGAAATCCCATTTCAATATTTTAGCTCAACATAATTTATTTTGTCCTTCAGCAAATGTATTAATCTTCAGCGATTTTTCGCGTTTGGAGCTTTTTTTTTTCTTTTACATTCGATAAATGAATAATATGTTTTAAATTTTTTAGCCCAATATAGTAAAGTTTGGCCTCTGCGATTTCTCACTTTTTCGCGAATTTTTAATGGTTTCTGTAGCGTTTTTCGCGGACATTTTTTGACATTTTTAAACAGAATTCGATTTTAATCTTTTAGCCTAATATAGAAAATTTTGTCCTCAACGATTTTAGATAGTTTCGTGATATTTGTCTTCCATTTGTAGCATTTATTCGTGTTTTTCAGCGACTTTTTTTATATTTTTTTTTTTCTGAAACGGAAAAAACTCTCTGATAAATTTTGATACTGCCTTGATTGAATTCAAGTTGGAAGAATGTCAAACCGGTTCCTATAGCAACAAGAACAACGATGCTGAAAATTTGATTTTAATATGTATCAAAATAAACAATTCCAATAATTCAAGGTTCACTTGATTCGAGACTTAGGCGAACGTAGCCCACACGGTTGTAGGTTTTCGACGGTAGTGGAGTCTCCAACCCTAGGCTAATTTAATTTAAGGTTTGTTTAGGAAAAAACCGATCAACCAACGAAGCACGCAAAGCAATAAACTACTTAATAATATGAATGATATTCAGTATTTTTAGAAGAGTCTAACGTTACGCAATAATATTAGTGCGTTTGTGGTTTGTTTAATCGCTTACCACTAATCAAATTTTAAATACACTTACATAATGCTGAAATACATTCGTTATGAACTAATTAGCATATATATTATTTAACAAAATAGCAACGGTTATGAACAACTCAACCGCAGACTCCAGGTTACCAATACATTTGTAGGGTAATATTCATCTTATTTAGTTGATTATACTTTCTGCGATTAAATAAGGTAAATATATCTGCATGAAAAAAGTGGTAGTTCTGCGGCCTGTTGTTCAGTTTTTGGAGAAAGCTCTATTATATAGTAATATAGCTATAGTTATAGTTTAGTATGAAATGCAAGATCATGATTGGAAATAATGTGTTTCTAAACTGAAAAAAGCAATAAAAGACTGCATATTAATTGTGACTGATAGAGAAAATCTAGTTACATTCATTGTAATTTATTGTAATATTGAAATATAATATTAATAATTAAAATATTTTTGTGTATTAACAAATTAAATATTTAAAAAAATAAGAAAAATAAACATATAAGGGGGACATGACAAATCTAGAAATAAGATCATAAATGCCCAGTTTTAACTTAACAATGAATTTCACACAAAAATCATATTTCAAAACCGATTTTCTTTCAAAATCTAAGAGCAGGTCACGTTCAGTAATTTTATTCAACATTTGACATGAATTCAAAATTTTTGAACACAAACTTTTAACTTAGCATCAGAGAACAGTTTATAATTCGATTTAAAGTTTTCATCAGGTTTAAATAATAAATTATGTATAAGAATTAGAAACTCTAAAACAGAAATTTCATTTAGTTTTCTCTGTTATCGAATTTTAATAAAATTAAAGTCGAATTAAAATATCATATATTGTAGTTCGACTATTAAAAATTCAATTAATTTAAAAGATTTATTTAACAATAATGTGAAAAACACAAGTGCACTTATATATATATATATATATATTATCGAATATAATAGTATGTTTCTAAATGAGTCTTTTATATATATTATAAAAACATACCATATTTTAAAATAACTTTTTATTGGGTTATTCGGAAAGTTCCTCCCGCTTAGGAAAAATTATTACAGGAAAATTCTACCAGTAAATTATTAGAGATTATATATCGGAATTAATGTTTAATGATTAATTGATAGAAATTTCCTATACGAACCAATTTTCCTAAACGGAAAAAACTTTTCGAACAATCCAATATATATATTTTTAATAATGCTTGAAAATTTCCACTAGAGTATAGAAGATATTAGATTTTGGATTTTTTTCCGTGTACTTTACGGATGAAAAATTATCATTTCAAATAAATCTATGTTCTCTTCAGAAGAAAATATAACTCATGCAAATTATTTTTCAAAATCATTCACGATAAACAATGGGGGTATATGTATCTATTTGTTAACCATTTGACCAGGACATATGCTGTTCAGGGCTCATGGTCCAGAAAACAGAGTTGGACACGCTGTCGACCAGCATCGCTAGTGATTGTAGTGCCACAGAGTTTAGCATACCTGCCAACATTCAACTAAACTTCCGTACAATGCCAGTTAATTTGATCCAGGTTAAAGACGCAACAAACCAGAAAATATACCTGAAAAAATAATATATATTTAGTTTCATGTTCCTACGTGGAACCTATTTGATTGCAATTTCTAAAAAAGAAATCTTGTTTGAAATGAGTTTAACCTCGGTTAAATTAACCTACATTGTACGAAGTTTAGTGCGATGTTGGCAGGTATGGTTTAGTTTAATTTATCATTTATTTTGACAGGAAATTCGTTTGCAAAAAAAAAAAAAAAAAAAATCACACATTTAAAATTAGTTATTTTATTCTGAAACTATTAAAAAAAATAAATATATGTGTCACTTTAAGAAAATGTGTGCGCAGTTATTTCAAAATGAATTTAAAAACTTTCAGAGGTGATTGTCTGCACTGCAAGAAACAAATTTTATATGGGGGAACAATGGTCGCAAGCGACTTACTGAATCAAAAATACAGAATGCCTCACTGGAAGCCGAACATGGATTTTTTTTCAGACCTTTAACAGTAATAAAGATATAGCATCGAAATTTTAAAAACGTTTACCGTGTTTTGTGTGAAATGGGATGATACTACAAGAAGTTCTTGAAATGACTACCACTCACGACTAAGTAACAATGAGTTAGACGTATCGTAATTAAGAATATAACTGACAGTGTAAATGACCAAATTACCATATATATTTTCAGCATTTCTCATGAAGTAATCACATTAGACAAACAGCAAAATAAATATTTTAAAAATACTGTTACAATTTCTTTATTACTGTTAAAGTTTACTGCAAACAATTCAATCGAAATAAAATCAAAACACATGGCCTAAACTTTTAAATCTGTTTTTAATCTTTTTAACTTTGGCTCTGATGATGGAGTTTTAGAGGATCCGAAACAGCTGTTTGCAACTTTATACAGATTTTATTTGTGCTATTTTTTACGTTGATCATTTATTTTAATTATTTTAATTCATTCGCAATCGATGAAAAGTTAAATGAATAAACAAGGCTTCAATGCATTTTTTATGACTATTTACAGAGAAGACAAGCTCTCAATATTCTTCCATAATATGTGGATTAATTTGACCCAAGTCTAATAGATTGTACTTTTGTATAGTACAATAAGTATTGTACTATACAATGTGTTTGACTTCCTGTATACATTCAGTACAACTTAATAGATTGTACTGAATGGATCGTTTCGCACCAGAAATTTTTTTAAGAAATGAAATTAAATATATTCCCTGTAGAAATTTAATTAAATAAATAAAGATTCATCAAATACATTTTCTGGTTTGAAATTTAGTTAAACTGGGCTAAAGTAATCCCCATATTGCGGAAGATTAGTTGAAGCTTATATCTTTCCTTTCTATCTGAAAAGATTACCAGGTTTCATGTAAATGTAAACAAAACTGCCACTGGCGACTATTTTTCTATTCTGTATCTCACCACTATTTTTAAAAAGTAAATTTTGTATGATATTTCTCTTGCACATGCACATGTTGTCAAAGTGTATGTGAAAAAATTTGTTTCGTGCAAATGGTGCGGGATATAATTAAAAAACAGTTGTCATTGGCAGCCCTGTGTAAACGGTATGAGTTATTTAATTTATTCTTAAATATTTTCATAGGTGCGAACCTCTCATTAATATTCCGTAATATGTGGGTTAATTTGGACCAGTTTAACAACGATTCAAACCAGAAAAATTATTGGATGAATCTTTATTTATTCTATTTCAGGTTTCTACGTGGAATTTATTTAATTTCATTTTCTTAAAAAATTTCTTGTGCAAAACGAGTTAAACCTGGTTCAAATTAACCCGCATATTACGGAATATTAATGAGAGGTTGGCTCCTATGTATTTTATAGTTCTTTTTTTCTGATAGTAATTGTTGTTATCGGTGTTCAATTGAGAAAAGGTGCTTTATTTTTGGTTCCTATAAAATTAAACGGCTGTTGTAGGCACGACAAAGTTTGTCACTAATACTATTTCAGAATTAATGTTTGGCTACCAGTATTTAAGGACAAAATATTTATTGTATATTTCTCAAGCATTTACGGAGCTTTTTCAGTTTGAAATGGTGGAAAACAAAAATGTGATCACTATTTTAAAAAAAAAAAGTATCTTTTGAAGTTGTCCAAGATTCAAATTCCATAATCAGTCGGAATTTATTTTATATAGTGCAATTTTACAATTACTGAAATAGGTGTTGATATTTTTAAAACTGTTCAGAATGATAAATGCTATTTCTTATTTAATCTGAAAGTCATTATTAGGAAATAAAAGTTATTGCTATAGCAAAAATATTTAGAAACTTTTTCGGGATAAATTAACTTTCCAGAGTCAAGTATTATATCATTTTATGATTAATACTTAGAATTCGACTTTTAAAAAAGTATTCCTAATATCAAAAGAAAAATACTGAATTTCTACAAACTAGTAGTTTGTAATGTGCCAAAATGGTATTATATATAATTGAAAAATGCGAAGAAAATTTCATAAGTCATAAATAATGTATGAGTGATAGAGCTACGAGATGTATATTAACATTTCGACAGAAACCTTTTTATATGAAGAGATTTATGATGTCGTTTTGGAAATAAGTCAGTTTCAAGAATCTTTTAAACGTTAAGGTAACTTTATTTTGAAATTTATCTAGAATATAATACATTAAAAAGCTTAAGTATATTTTTTCTTTTGACATATGAGAATAATTAAAATACTTTTTATTTAATTTTGAAACAATAAACACAATTTACCCTTATACATTTATATATTGTGAAAAGTTTAAAATGAATAATTGTAGGAAATAAAAGTTCTTGCTATAGCAAAAATATTTAGAACTTTTTGGGGATAAATTAACTTTCCAGAGTCAAGTATGATATCATTTAATGATTAATACTTAGAATTGGACTTTTAGAAAAGTTATCCTAATACCAAAAGATAAATTCTGAATTTCTAGAAACTAGTAGTTTGTAATGTGCCAAAATGGTATTATATATAATTGAAAAAATGAGAAGAAAATTTCATAAGTCATAAATAATGTATGAGTGATAGGGCTACGAGATGTATATTAACATTTCGACAGAAACTTTTTTATATGAAGAGATTTATGATGTCGTTTTGAAAATAAATCAGTTTTAAGAATCTTTTAAACGTTAAGTTAACTTTGTTTTGAGATTTATCTAGAGTAAAATACATTAAAAAGCTTAAATATATTTTTTCTTTTGACATATGAGAATAATTAGAATACTTTTTGTTTAATTTTGAAAAAAATAAATACTGTTTACCCTTAAACATTTATATATTGTGAAAATTTAAAATGGATATTAGCATCATTAATATTTTAAATAAAAGCTTAATTAAGGGGCTTACATTTTAAACTAGTAAACATTGTTTTCGTTTGTCTATTAGAAACGAAAAATGAAATAGAATGCGTTTTTTGTCATTAAGTATTTGTTAAATTATTTTTTTGTTGCACGAAATGAGGTTTATCTTTCTATATTTATTTCTTATAATAAGTTTAAAACGAATAGATTTACTGTACATATACTAATAATGCCTTTATTAAAGATAATGAATTTCAAAAATGCAATGACTTGTTTGTTTTTAAACGTTGACAATTAAATTGAAATATGCTTATGTAATCGGATTGCTTTATTGTCTTTGCGATCTAACATCCAGAAAAGTTCTGTCTTGCGTTCTATAAAAATACTACGATTCAACTTTATATTTGGTAGTGAACTATCGAATGTTACTTGACAAAAATTGTTCTACAATAATATTTTCTGTTTATCATCAACAATTCTGAAGTATTCAATAATACAATTCTCGTCATTGTTGGAATTCTATTTAATTAAATTAACATTTTTTATAACATTAATTTTTGCCAAAACTATTAAAATTATTAATGCAATGATCTTTACCTATGTCAGTAATTTCAATAGATGTGACGTGTTTTAAACAATGCTTTATCATCGTGCAATATACTGTGTTTTACGTAATGTGTATACTCGCAGAGAGCGTGGTTAATGAAAATTTTGGATAATGTCTAACATAGTAAAATGTTCCTAGTGTGACTTTTTTTTCAATGAAAATGCACGATTTTAACCATCTAATTTCGAAAGGCGATGCCGTTTGTAAAAAGCTTTACATCCTTTAAAGATCAGCTGGCCTTTAATTTTGGAACTTGTGAAATGAATATGATTTCATTTACATGGCTGCCAATTTCGACGCTATTTTAAGTCAAATATGTTGGAACTAGAATTTTTACTTAAAAAAAATAATAATATGCGCACTACGTTCATTTAATAAAGACACAGCATTAATTTTACTAAATACTTTCATTTGTTGAAAATATAATTATATGATTTTAAAAGGCGTAGAAATTGACAGTTATGCATTTGGACAAAAGTATAGAAAAATCTTTCAGTTTGAAATCAGGTGTGTAGTGGAGAGTATACAGAGGTATAGAACGTATACTTTCTGCATATTTTTAAGAAGATACGAATATAATCTCTTTGTCAAATAAGGCTGTAGCGTATGCACGTTCATGACTCTAGCGCATGCCCGCTAATTTTTTTACGACTGCAACACTGATTAAAATGCATGCTTCTTTATACAAATAATATCTTCCCACCCGATAAGACATACGAAAATCCTAAAGAAAATTTTAAAACACTATCTGTACAAATTGAGGATATATTTTCTTTTCAATGTTAATAAAAATATGGCATCAGTAGACTAAAAATAATCTCCATTATTCACTATAATGAAATAATCGAATTTCCGCTAATGAAGAAATATCCTTAAAATTAAATATGTATATATATTATTAATACCGATATCACAAAAATTAATTCAAATTTCGAAAGTTAACATATTCTTGTATCTTTACAAATAACTGACATTTGTTTCAGGCCGAAATTCGTCATATTCTCAGAAAATAGATTTAAGTACGATCCTCAAAGGAAACGGCTCAAATTTGTTCTTATGGGATATGTTTGATTCGGGAAAAGATTTAAGATTTTACTTTGTTTTCACTTTGTACAGTTGTCATTTAACGATATGTTGTATGCAATATAGGTTAAATATATCTCTTTTCACTTTCATCTATCTATCTTTACAAGAAGAAAGTATTGGACGCGTGAAAATTTCCGACTTCCGGATTTCGACTGATTTATCCGTTTTAGAAAATCCTGAACATGATTTGACTGTTTTTAGAAAATGTCTGTCTGTGAGTCTGTCTGTATGTCTGTCTGTCTCTATGTGAAAAAAAATTGTGGGCGCTCTTTCTCAAAAACTGATGCACAGAATATAAGAAAACTTTAGATTAAGTTAGTTTCTGATATAAATTGGGGCTGATTAGTTTTTTGGTGTAAATCTCCCAGCAGGTAACGCTACTATGCTGCGTTTTTTGCGATTACTTAAATAGCTCTATCTCAAGAACTAATCAACGAATTTTCACCAAACTTCAGAATTAGTTACACTAAGTTGTTGCTGATTAGGTTTTAGGTTCGGCCAATAGGTGGCGCTGATATACTACATTTTTTCAGAATTTATACGATTTTAGCGATAGTCATATCTCAAGAACTAATGCACGGAAATTAATAAAACTGTAGATTTATTTAGACCATGATATAAATTGGTGCTTTTTGGTTGTTAAGCTGGTTGTGGTACATCACCCAAGAGGTGATGCTGCTATGCTCCATTTTTCACGATTTCTGCAGCAGCTCTCTTTCAAGAAATAATACACGGATTTTATGAAACTTCAGTTCAGTTAGACGTTTAAATAAATTATTGCTGATCAGGCTTTAGTGTAAATCGCCCAACAGGTGGCGCTGTTAAGCTGATTTTTTTCTTGATTTACACGAATTTAGCGATAGTCATATCTCAAGATTTAATACACGGAATTTCATCAAACTTCAAATTCTGTTAGACCTCGACATAAGGTGGTACTGTTTAGGTTTTCGTGTATATAATATAAAAAGTGACGCTGCTATGTTTCATTTTTTATTCTAAAATACATAATTAAACAATTTACCATAATTTCGCGCGTGTGCGCCAAAGGCTTAGTTAAGTCTTTTTCAAACCGGAAATTTTATTGAAATAAGAAGTTAAATAAGTGTTAAGCAGAAGTAAGTCAAATTACATTTAAAATAAATTCCGGTAGGAAATTGATTTGTTTGAGGTGCGGCGTATAAGCGCGAAATTACAGTACGCTTTTCTATGAAATAGAAGAAAGTTTTGAGACTGGCACGTCCGATTACTTTAAAAATTATTTCGCTTAGCATAGCAGTGTACCCTGTTCCATACCTAAACACAACATGGAATCAGAGTAGATTTTCATAATAAGAATTTATGTATTAAGGTTGGTACAATTCCTTTCCATAGATGTCGAGATATAATTATCCCGCACTTATACAGCAGAAAGCGTTAGGCAGGATGTGCACCATAATCTAATAATTACTACTTATATTTTTCAATACCACTGACCAGGCCCTTACCTGCCGGGCTTGATGAATAGCTTGACGAGTTACTACCTGGACGCGAGGCGATATTCGCCTGATCACAGCATAGCTGTGATCCACCTGTCAAGAGCCTTGTTGGCAACGCTGCAACGCTCTTTTGTGGTTTGTTACAGTTTTCTTTGTTTGCCATGTTGGCCGGTTACTTAAAGTGGATTTGCTTGTCGGGGGGTGGTCTGGTAATTTAGAGTCTTGATCAGGTGCCGAGATCTTCAACTGACTAGGCAACTCCAGATGTATAATTCATAGGAAACTTGGTGGACTTTACACTACAGAGCCTAGAATACATAGTGTGAAAAACGGCTACAAAATAGTACATTAAAGTTCCGCTATTCCGAACTCCGCTATTCCAAAAATCCGAATATTCCGAACAGAGTTCAGAAAAAATACCGATTTTTTAAACTTAAAAACAGGAATCATTAAAAAGACGTTCGTGATAAAACGTACATTTATTGTTATACAAAGAAGTTAAATACAGACATACAAAGAGACTAAGTTTGATGAAAACGCCTGAAACCAAATTGGAATGAAAGTTGGTTACTTACAGTACATGTCGGCTCCATTTATACACTATATTGCCAAAGGTGACCGGTCACTTGCGATTTTACACGTTTTGTTAACTATCTAGAAAAATACATGAGAAATTATCCTGAAATTGCAGGTGTGCAAACACTATAGTATAGGTTATATATTTCCGCGACGATTTTTTCACGAAACCCCATAGGGGACTGTCAACAAATTGAAAAAGAACGAATATCTTTTGGATAACCCTGTAAAAACTAATGTAGCAAAGGCGTTCAAACTCGAGATTATTAATAAATGGCTTATTGTAATATAATGTGTTCATTTTTATGAGGATAGCATGTATACTCGTAGAGAAATTAAGGTTTTTATAAAAACAGTCCCAAATTTCGCTCAGTTTTTTGCTTATAATTTGCAGAGTTCTTAATATAAAGAAAAGTTCTTTTCAGAAAATATGACAAACAGCATTGTACATAATACTCTGCAATCAGAATTCAAAAAGAATAAAAATTGATCGAAAAATGAGCAGGTATACTAAAAAATGTTTCAATGCGCATGCGCGAATGCAATCAAAATATAATATGCATAATGTATTAGCTAAGTATATAGAGCAACTTTTGTGAAAGTCTCAAAATCATAGCGTGAAAATTCTGAAAATTATCGTCGATAGCATAAGCTCAAAATCCGTTGTTGCCAAAAAGAAGCAAAAAGATGAGGGGTTGTATCAAATATCTGTTGATTAGTGCCAAGATAGCGTACACAATATTGCACGTACTACTATATTTGGATACAACCCCTCATCTTTTTGCTTCCTTTTGGGAACAACGGATTTCGAGCTTATTCTATCGACGATAATTTTCAGAATTTTCCAGCTATGATTTTAAGACTTTAACGAAAGTTGCTCTATATACTTAGCTAATACATTATGCATATTATATTTTGATTGCATTCGAGCATGCGCAGTGAAACATTTTTTAGTAAACCTGCTCATTTTTCATCCAATTTTTATTCTTTTTTAATTCTGATTGCGGTATTATGTACAATATTGTTTGTCATATTTTCTGCAAAGAACTTTTTTTATATTAAGAACTCTGCGAATTATAAGCAAAAAACTTGGCGAAATTTGGGATTGTTTTTATAAAAACCTTAATTTCTCTACGAGTATACATGCTATCCTCATAAAAATGAACACATTATATTACAATAAGCCACTTATTAAAAATCTCAAGTTTGAACGGCTTTGCTACATTAGTTTTTACAGGGTTATCCAAAAGATATTCGTTCTTTTTCAATTTGTTGACAGTCGCCTATGGGGTTTCGTGAAAAAATCTTCACGGAAATATATAACCTATACTATACTGTTTACACACCTGCAGTTTCAGGTTAATTCCTCATGTATTTCTCAAGATAGTTAACAAAACGTTTAAAATCATAAGTGACCGGTCACCTTTGGCAATATAGTGTACAATTCTGTAGAAACATTTTTAATCACTGCTTAACACAAAAATAACTAATTTACACACACTTACGAAATAAAGTCAGTGATTTTTTTCTAACGAAGAATACTGAATGACAAATTGGTGCTCGAACCATATCTGTAACAAGTCGCGTTCCATCCAAGCTTTTTTCTTATTCTTATAATACATGGAAGTGAGTTGATGTTAATGTTTTTGAACGCTCGTGGTTTCGCCTATTTGCCTATTACAATCAGCGGAAGTTTGTTTATTGCCGAGGCGTTTCTGCAAGCTAAGACAATTAGACATTGTTTGTCCATTTTAAACCCTGGGGCAGATTTCTTTTCTTGTGAAGCAAGACTTTTGGTAGGAAAGCCTTAAAATTCAATCCGAAGGTTACTGCCCTTCCCTTCCCACTTTCAATGAACCTGTTCACTACGAGCCGATCAACGCTGTATAGAGCTGGCACTAGCAGATGTCCCCGCACTTAATTTACGCTTTAAAACGTCAATACGTTGATTATTATTAATGAAATCCGCCTATTACGAATTCCCGCTAAACCGAACAGTGTTCGGTCCCAATTAGTTCGGAATAGCGAGACTCTACTGTATTAAAAAATTGAATTCTATAAATGTAGAACGATGCTTAAAATATAACGATTCGATCGCAGCGAAATCTTGTAGCAGTGGCGTAGGTAGGGTGGAAGTCAATATGGTTTGGATACCACTAATTTTATAAAAAATATTTTTGCCTTATCTAATCGGAGAATTTTCTGCGATATTGAAGGCGAAAAAAACTTTATAATATTACTGGTTTCCAGAGCATTTGGACACCCCCCCCCTCACCGTCTCTGGCTACGCCACTGTCTGCTAGCTCTTTTCAACGCAAACATTGTATAAGAATCGAACTGAGAAAACGTTTCAGCTGGAGGTAAATATTTTAAATAATTAAATTATACCTTATTTCCTTTGACTAGGATAGTGATTTTCATAAGCTTTGAAAATATGAATGATATTGATCATGGCCAAAAAACGTGATACGCATTCTTTTGTGCCTGGTTGCAATACTCGATACAAGACAGCAAACTAGAAACTATCCCTATTTAGCATACCAAAGGATGAATCTCTTCTAGAAGAGTGGATAAGATTAATTCCCTGATATGATAAAAAAACTAACTTCAAAATCAGTTGCATCTGAAATATACACCGACAAGAGTATTTTATTAACAGAAATTATGTTCATGTTGTCTATAGTGAAACGGTTACTTTTGCTAGAGGCAATTCTATTTTAAAGCAGTGTCGCTGCGATCGCCTTATTTTTGTACCGCATCGTTGCACGTTTATCGGCTACAATTTTTGTATTACTTTTTAAAGCATTACCAGTTTGGCTTTTTTTAAATTCCGAAATTTCGCATTCATACCAGAAATTCCCTATAATGTTCTTTTGGTTGCTTAATCGCAGATATTTAGTGACTTCTTAACCCCTTGGAGGGCATGCACGTGGTCTAAAAATGCTGGATTTTGCGATGTTTTGACACCAGTAAATTTAAATAATGAATTTTTACCTTCTCAATCTCCAAAAAAAAATAATAAATACTTTTATTTAATAATACTGATGGCAAAGTTATATATTAAAAAGTGGTATATATTATACACCGATGCCCCTCAAGGATAACCCCTTGAAGGGCACCGGTATATAATATATACCACTTTTTAATATATAACTTAAAAAGTCAACAGTATTATTAAATAAAAATATTTATTATTGTTTATTGCAGATTGACAAGGTAAAAATTCATTATTTAAAATTACTGGTGTCAAAACATCGCAAAATCTAACATTTTTAGACCACGTGCTTGCCCTCCAAGGGATTAAAAAAAAAACGCTGATACATAGTAATGCTTATGCATTCTTTTGTGTAGACCTATGTACGATGTATTGCATTTATATTACAACATAGTGACTTTATATTTCAAAACCACAATAAAGTTTAAAATGCTAATGCAAGTCCAACAAACATTTTTATTCGTAATTTTACATATTAAAATGATAACTGAAAAAACTTAATGAATATAAAAATAAATCCCAATGGTTTTAAAACTTCTAAAAGCCCTCTATTATAACTATTATCTTTCTACAAAAAATTAAAACACAGTTATTTAAAAATATATATATGACAATAAAAAATAATCCTCTTAATGAAATTAAGTCCATTTATCAATTATGTTATGATTACTTTTTTTTTTCGTTTGTATAAAAAGGCATATTTGTCAATAACTGTTATAATCAAAAAATAAAAAGTCACTACTGGATTAATTTTTCGATTTCTTCTACCTTGCGTAAAAAAGAAGTATTTTTCTTTACTTTCTTCTATATTCACTAGAAAAAGTATTTGATTGATGCAAGTTTTCGACTTCCTATATTTAATAGATTTACGCGGTTTAAAATGTACTGAATATTATTGACTATTTTCGGACAAATGCCCTTTGTGTGTTATAATTTTTTTGTGTTTGGGGGAGGGGGGGGGAACTTAAGAACTTACGCAATTGGATTTCATGAAACGGCATATTCTGTCACAAGGAAGGTCTCCTTAAAGAGCATACTCATAATTTTTTGGAAAAAATTCTAAGGAAACTACTCATATACGTAATAAAGGATCAGTGAATTTTAGCTGAAGAATCCCAATAGAAATTTTGTAAAAAAAAAAAAAAAAAAAATACTGTCGAGTATTTGGCACAAAAAGACGCAATTTGGCGAGCAACACATTTTTCTCGCCAAACGCAAGCGATTTTACTGAATTTGAAAATTCCTGGTTAAATGACAGTTTAAAATTGCAGTACTTTAAGAAGTTAAACTTAAACGATTAAATATTTTATTATTTTTCTATAAGCTTATATAATATATATACAAGTTTCGTGTCGGTGAATGTATTTAATTTTACATGGTCCCACTAGCTGGATAAGTTTTAAGTGTATTTTAACAATAACTGAACAATTAAGAACGCCTTTTAACCTTCCTACCCTGAATGGGTCGAATCGACCCATTTCTATAATTTATTTCCTTCTGTTCCAACCAGAATTTTTTTCTTAAAGTAAGTTAAATAAAAAACCCAGAGAATTAAGTTAAATAAATGTCTTAAATAGTTATAAATAAAAATTCTGGTTTGAAATACTTTTAACAAGGTTTAGTAACATTTCAACAGGGTAGGAAGGTTAATATACTTTCCTATATTGAATAAGTCGTTTTTTCCATGGCAACAATAAATTTTTCTTGTTGTCTTTTATTACATTAACTACTAACAATATCGAAGTTAAATTGACAATGCTCAGAATCGGGCATTAATCCTTAATCAATTTAAATTTTGTTTTAAACCGTAGAATATGATTGTTAATTTTCTTTATATATACATATAAATGTGTAGGGCAAAACCGTAATTATAAAAGTTTATTTTAGTTAAGCTTACTTAAACTAGTTCAGTATGAAAGAGTAGAAAAGGTTTCCATCAAACAGTATTTATCACAAAAGCGTTCTCGAGGTTCACCGCCAGTTAAAATTCCTTCATGTACGCTAATGGCACCTGGTGCATGTAAAATCTGTAGTGGGTGTAAAGTACAGCGTCTAGAATACATAGTGTGGAAAACGGTTTTACCGTTTTTTGAGTCAAGATTTTGAATTCAAACCGGAAATTTTGAAACAAGAATTTTACTTTAATGAAGGTTAGCATGTTGAAAGTGAAATATATTTAGTATTTTAAGACATGTTTGTTCAATATAAATAAAATAATATATAGTAACACTCAAAAAACTGGATACATGGCCGCCTCGGTATATTAATTTCTGGTAAATGTGATTTCAATAGTTGTCAGCGTGTTTTTGTCTGAATTAAACTTTAGCCATAGCTGCCAACTTTTACGCTTTTTTTCCTACCACTAAAATTTTATAGTAAATTTTACATTATTAAATCGCCGAAATCATGTAATTCACAAACACAAAAATTTCTATTCATTTTTAGTGGTAGGAAAAAATCGTAAAGTTGGCAGCTATCCTTTAGCTCAATATGTATCGTGTATTAAAAGTCTTACGATGGGCGCTGTGCAAAATAATTCAATTATGTTTCTGCCCACTGCTAGAAACTGCTGAAGGGGCATTTTCAACTGTGTTATATGTTTTCTAATACTAAACGAAATTGCAGTCTACTATATAGAGTATATACAAATCGATCAATTATATACAAGGCTGCACAACAGAATGAGAGTACATTTCTGGCCTATAATTGCTGAAATCTGGTTAACCCTTTCCGGCGCGAGAAAATTTTCACGTAAAATGGTGAAATGATTGATTCACACCAGAATTTACAAACGTATTTTTTAGAAAATATATACCTGCTTTTCTTCGCGTTCAGTATAAAAGTAAAATCTTATTAAAATATTCCGGGTGCAGATGGGCAGTTAGGATTTAAAATTAAGTGGTCACATTTGTGACCACTGCCCGTGAAAGGGTTAAGTGGGTTTTGTGTTTTCAAAAATGTTTAGTTAGGTATTTTATTTACCTTATTAAATAGCGAAAGTTTGTTAAAGTATTCTGTTAGTGTTGGAAACTGTTTCATAATCTATGCTTGACGCATGATTTTTCTTTCTTTCTTTTTTTTTAATGTTCATGTTTATTACTTTTATAATAATATTGGACATTGCATTAAACAAAGTTGTTATTTAGGCTGAAAAATTTACTCTAATTATATTAAGGGGTGAATAAGGGGGGAAAGTTTGAATTATGTTATTCCATTAGAGCTTTCTTTCTTAGAGAAACGTCTAGCTTTTACGCGATATTATTTACTAAAACCTATTTGTTGTGTCGGAGCCAACAGATCAGCGAAATTAATTCATTAAAATGGGATAAATTTCTTTTTAAATGATAGGGAATTTATAATAATATCAAGAATTTATTAAAGAAAGATCGTGGATTTATCATTAGAAAGTTTTCTTTGCTTAGTTAATCTGAGATCAAATAAGAAAAAAAAAACCCTTTTAGATATTATTGGTGTTAAAGTTCGAGGGACCGTACAAACGCTGAAAAAAAAATCCGCCTGCGACAGCCGCCGTTTTTATAAACGCGCAGGCCTAGTATTCAGGGGGCGGTGCATCAATCCTGAGTGACGTCAGTTTTGGCCTCGACAGTGCGCCAATCACTGTCAGCGCCATCTATTGTTTGAAATTCGAACTAAAATCAAGATTCACAGTAATAAAAACTCCTGACATCATACATAACCCTCCTGCAAGAATATTTTAAATATCTTTTTCACCGTTTACAAGTTATTGAATTTTAAAACCATCAATTAATTTTGGGACACCCGGTATGAAGTAAGGAGATTAATATTAAATTATAGCAAAATTTTAAAATGTTGAAAAAGGCTTTATTAGTCTCTCTCTAACGGGTAAATAAAATTAGATAATAGGGCAGTTTTTTTAATCTAATTTTGTGCCCATACACAAATTAAAAAAATTGTCATAAAATAAGTTGTATTATTCATTCATACGAGATAAAGCTACTTCGAGTATTTGCGAAGTAACAGGATTATTTAAACAAATATTTAGGATGTCTGACCTTTATATTACTTTAATATGCAAAGTGCTTATAATCTCATTAGAAGCAGGCGGTAAATATCATTAAGCAAAGAGAAAATATCCGATTAAGAAATAGAAACATTTAACAGGCAGCATTAATAGCTTTTTTTCTGAACGAAAATCCTAAAGGGAATCTAATTGCTTAAAGAGGGAAACATTGAAACTACATCCAGGAATGTTAAATAACACATAAAATTACCTATTAAATGATCCAGATAGTAATGTTGTAATGCATTTTATTAATACATTAAATTATATTGGTTAAGTGTATTTTGTAGAGAAACACTTAAAATATAAAACTCATAATACAGGGTTCGTACGCTTTTACCACAATTTTTTAATAGAATTTTTCGCCTTATTTAAATGCAGAAAAGTATTACAAAGCCTGCAATTACACTTGGTAAAAGCGTACGAACCCTGTAATACATTATGTGAATAAAAATCACCGACCCTATATAAAAGATCAGATTTGAAACAATCATTCGTCAACATTGTATTCATTGTAAATATTCTAAATGGAACGGGAATAATGGTTAAACATTGGTTGAACCAATATTCAACCGCTATTTACTTTCGGTTCAATAATGCATTAAAAATGGTTTTCATAAAAATTCCAATGAAACTTTAATATTGCAGAAATATTGGCTTTACTTTTGAAATATTTGTAATGAAATGTCAATATTGAAGAAATAATTGCTTAATGTTTGAAATATTTCCAAATACTAATATTGCAGAAATAATGTTTCTATTGACTTTATGTTGGTATAACATTTCTTGCCAATATTTGCGCAATCATGGCAAAATGTAAATATTCCAACACTGGGGAAATATTTCATGCCAAGATTTAACCAAGACAACTAAATTGAACCAAATTATAGAGCCGATATTCTCATAATATTTATATTACTCTAGTACATTATTAATAACTCAAAATTAAGTACTGGTGGGAAAAAATTCGTGAACACTTTATGTTGTTTAAAGAATGCCAAAAATGCTTCGATAATGATCGTAGGCTTGAAGATTCATTCTTTTGTTTTTTCTTTTTTTGGGAAGGAAAAATATTTCCAATAATCATCAACACTATTATCACACTTAGAAAATACATTCAATCATAGTATTCTGCATGTTTTGAAGCATGTCCAGGTGTTGGAAAAGGTATTTTTCACCTTCTAGAATGTCCCACTTGTACGCCAAAATTTGTATTTATAAAATATCCGTGCAAACTTTTAAGTTCAAATTGTTAGAAATAATAACTAAATCAGGCCTAAATTGAACAATTACAGCTATCATAATCATCCACGTTCCTTATAATTATCATAAACAAAAAAGTCACATTTATTTTGTCAGGAGTATCTATGTATATTATAAAGGACAAACGTGTCCATGCGTACCGCTGACGTCATTTTGCGAATGACAACACTTGACGATGAAACTTTGGTTTTGCGATTTTTGCTACTGCAATTTTTTTAATTTCTAGACATCGCACATTTTAAATTTTTACATCGTTATATAGGGGGAGAAAAGTCTACTTTCAAATACAATTTGTTTGAAAACTGTATTGCAATTTACTCATTTATTATAGCATTTAAATTAAATTTAAAGCATGATTTAAAAAGAAAACCTATCTCTATCGCTTGCAGACGATTTCAAAATATTAATCCGTTTGCACTTAATACAATATACGAAGTTCAGCATTTGTTTCCAGCTAATATTCCATAACAAAATTAAAACTTCATTAAACAATAAATAAAATAGCATTAATATATATATATATATATACACAGTGTGTATCTGAAATGCTTCAACAAACTTAGAGGGATGATAGTACTCATGAAAACGAACAAAAAATGCTATGGAACATGGAGTCGCAAATGACATTTAACCCTTTCAGGGGCAGTGGTATGTTTATGAAACCATATATATATATATATAACTATAAAAATATAAACACGAGACAAAACAAGGATGAAAAACATGCATGAGGTATAGATTATGAAACGCTTTCCAACACTAACAGCTTATTATTAAGAAAATCCATTATTTTTCATAGAATAAAATGAGAAATATAAATAAGCAATTAAAAAAAGGTATATACCGTAATTTCCGGCGTATAATCCGCAGCTCACAGAGTCGTTTTTCAACCCAGAAATATTATTTTATAAAATGTAACTTAAAAGATCGCTGTAAATATTTAACTACAATAATTGAATAAAATTTCTGGGTCGAAAAACGACTCTTTGAGCTGCGGATTATACGCCGGAAATTACGGTATTAGTAAAATTCCATTTTCAGTAATTTCTATCTATATCCGGTAATATATGCGAAGTCATTCGTGTAGCGATCTATAGAATTAATACGCATCATCTGATTCACTCAATGTAGATCAGTTTTAAAATGCATACCACAGAGAAAAATGCACTTCCAACAATATCGATCTTTAGTCAGTCCTTTAACCGAATTCTTTTGTGTGTCTCTGTAAATGAATGATAAATGCTATGCACTCGTTAGACTATAGAGAACATGCAGTGTACTTCAGTGATTTCGTTATGTTTGAAGTATCATTACACCATTAAACTGCACCGAAATCTAATTTTCCACGTATATCGTAATGTAATGGAATTCTTTTGTACGTCCCTGTAGACGAACTATAAATGTTACTTATTATATATTCTTGAGAAAGCATGTTGTAGATGATGATTATATCAATTTCAACATGTTTGAAACATCATAAAGTCAATAAAATGCAGCGCAAACGATTTTCTCCCATATACCCCATAGATAAACACCATAGATCTCCCATACATAGGATGTTTGTTGTTGAAAAGTGTTTCATAAGATATGACTGACGCATGATTTGTCGTTCTTCTTTATTATTATAAAACCCTTTTTCACAGAGGTGACACGTGCTGGTGCATTTTGGAAGTCATTTTTAGATACAAGATCTACATTGTTCATTATTTGTTTCTATCTAATACATAGGTGCCAACCTCTCATTAATATTCCGTAATATGCCGGTTAATTTGACACAGGTTTAACACGTTTCGCACCAGAAATTTTTTTAAGAAATAAAATTAAATATATTCCACGTAGAAACCTGAAATTGAATAAATAAAGATTCATCCAATAATTTTTCTGGTTTAAAGCGTTGTTAAACTGGGTAAAATTTACCCGCATATTACGGAATATTAATGAGAGGTTGGCACCTATGCTAATATTTCTATATTTATCTACATATTAGGGTGGATCAAAAGAAAACGGAACAGGAGCCACAGAATGAAATTACACAGTTTATTTTAAACAAAATCTCCAAAGCTACACAAGAACTTGTCCCAGTGTTTCACCAAGTAATGAATACCTTACTCGTAGAAGTCCTTTAGCTAAAATAGGAACCAGTTTCGAACATTGTCCATGACCCGAGTAAAAACAGCAACCCTTCAATACCTTTTTCAGCTCACCAAAGATGGGAATGCCATATGGCGAAAGATCTAGGCTATATAGTGGGTATTCCAACACTTCGCCGAACTATGCCACCGTACACCGAAACTTCGCCAGATTCCCTCGCGCAAGTGCTTGTGTCCGTCCTGTACATGAGTCAATGACAGTGCATGTACTTAATACACGGTCTTCATTCGCCAATGAACTTCGTAAAATCCAACTCATGCTGCCCCTAAATAAAAATGACACTGCGCTGCTTTTTTTTTTGCTCGCAAACATTCCACGGATGCAGATGAATAACAACAAAAACTGATTGCGGGGCGGACGTTATGTTGGCTGATCGCCAGCGTATACCACGTGCTTCTGCATGACTATCTATTTCAAGTCCATTTCCGCAGTAGGGATTATCTTCCTTAATTCCCGGTTTGTCTCTACATAAAGTTTCTCCACACTGATACAAAAGTAAACTAAATTATAACCACTGTTCGGTTTTAATTTGTCCACCTTTATACCGTAGTTTCGCGCGTATGCCGTCTTAGTTAAGTCTTTTTCAAACCGGAAATTTTATTGAAAATAAGAAGTCAAATAAGTTCTAAGTAGAAGAAAGTCACATTTTATTTAAAATAAATTCTGGTAAGATATCGAATTGTCTGAGGTGCGGCATATACGCGCGAAATTACGGTACTTGTTTATTAGGAAGGCAATTTTTAAAAATCTTTTACGATTATTATGATCACTGATTACAAACATCAGTTTACATTTAATTGGGACTGATACGGTTAATCATTACTTTGTTTTTACCTGATCATTTCATGAATAATTACTTCATAGTCTAAACGTAAATGAAAACACACAGAATAACAATTATTTAAATTTGACAGAAATATGTAAATTTAACAAATATATATTACATTAATATTACAAATGATTAATTTGACACTCATAAAAATGTCATAAAATTTCTTAAAAAATTAATATTGAGAGAATGAGATTAGTCAATGAAAATATTTGAATGTATTCAATATTTCTTTTAATTTTTCAATTATTTAGTTCCCATTAAACTCAACGCACATTCACATATATTGAGTATCATTATTAAAGTGAAATGAATAATTAAAGCTATTAGAGAGAATATTTAGTAGTTTAAATTACTTTCAGCATTTGACTTGCTTTAAAATACCTCTAAAGCAGTGGTTCCCAAGGGGGGGGGGGGCGGCGTACGCCCCACAGGGGGGCAATTTGACTTTTCAGGGGGGCAATTTAACTTTTCAAGGGGACAATTCGGAATTTCTGTGAACCCGTACCTTCTGAATTGTTTTTCTAATAGTAATGTTGTAGACTGAAAATAAAAGTTACACATTCAAATTTCAAAAGCAAAATTAAAAAAAAAAAATAAGTATTTTATTCAATTTTTAAAAAATATCCATTCAAAAGTTTTAAATACTATTGCACCAGAATAATTACAGAAGAAACTTTTAAACATATTTAGATACTTTTATCTATTTAAAAATTCTTGATAATTTTTCAAATTTATAAGTATTTTAGAATTTTAAACAAATTTTTCGATTATTTATTGAATGAGTCGCACTGCAATATGTCACATGAAAATCAATTTTACGCATGAAACTATTCAAGTGTATATTTAACAATTACTTGACGACCTTCCTTTACAGAATCTTTTATCACGTTTTATTCTGATTAGAAATTTCTGCGTAATTTAATCGCAGAAATTCTATGATTAAATAAAACAAAAATGTTTTATTCAAAATTATTGATTTTTCTAATCAAGGATTCTGAGCTCTCTATACATCACGGATACGTGTGGCGACCGTGTACCAGTAAACTATGAGAAGTATCAGATGATTATAAAAAATATTTGATTCATCCATTACCTTCGGCACGTTTCAGGATCAATGTTAAATGCTTTTTACTCTATCAGAAGTAAATTCTTTTAAAATTTTATAAGAATTATATGTTATAGGGGGAGGGGGGCATCATCATTTCAGAGATATTTTGGTGGGGCGCGGCAGATAAAAGGTTGGGAACCACTGCTCTATAGGGACATTTATTAAAGGATAATTACATTTAAAACTGCATGAATAATGATTTAGAATTCATAAATTAATTTATAAATCTTCCTTTTTTATTAAACTTTCTATCAAAAATACGTCTGTTGCAATAATTTGCATTTAAATATCAATAATGCTATTTTATTGCCAATTAGCTATAGGATTCCTACATATAATCATTTTGCCTCAAATTTTAATAGTTTCGACAAAATTGAAAAAAATATATAATTTAAAAGTTTGCTAGCGTATAAAAATATTGTCTAACATTTAAAAGTTATAAAAATCACTATTTATAATAATATAGTAGAAATGGGTGTTAAAGAAACAAATCACTATTATTCTTTTATTATCGATTACGAAAAGGTGATGCAAATGAAATTTAGGTTATACATTTTTAGTTAAGAGACCACATTTTTTATTAATAACCATCTTATATACAGGGTGCGTAGTGGTGCTTACATTCCACACCACAATTTACGCCAAGGTTCCCTGTTTTATTTAATCGCAGAATTCTGTGATATATTGTCCATTGTTCCATTTTAGACGCCTCGTTTAATTGTAGGATTTGTAATACTTTCCATCATTTAAATAAGGCGAATAATTCTATTAAAACATTGTGATAAAAGCATACGAGTTAAATTCGAGTTAAATACGAGTAAAATTACTGAGGCAACCGTTCAGTGTGAAATAAATTTGTATAAAATCCACATTGAACAGGATTATTGAGAGTATTCATAAATTCAAAAAACGTTAATTCGAATTATTTAATATATCATTTTAAATACTGTTCACAATATATTTAACAGCAATATAAGATATTCTCAAAAGATTCATACTAATTATAATTAAAAAAAAATATATAAAAACAAGAAAATAAAAAAAATCCTTTTGTAATATTGACAATTTATAATTAATAAATTTATTCGCTAAATATCCTAATTAATCTTTCTGTAGGATTTTAAATTTATCATTTACAACCTCTAATCTATTAAATAGTTATTTCAATAAAATTTAAAAGATATTTGGTGTATTTTTTTAATTTATTGAAAGCGAATACTTATAACGATACTTTAGGCTATTTATATCTTCATTCTAATTGTAATATATTCTCCTTTAATATTTAATATTAACATTTTCTGCGAGATAAATCATAATAAAATTACTCAATATACGACATTTCATTAACTGGAAATTAAAAAAATGAACATGAATAGAACTTTAAAACTTTTAATTAAAAATGAACTGTCATTATTTATTAAAAAAACATTTCTTTAAAATTCCAGGTATTTAATTTCTCTTTGATTTACATTCGGTGATAGCCAGTATTCCAATTAATGTCAAAATAACTGCATGAAGATATGAAAGAAATGATTTATTTTTAAAATATTTTTCGTATTTTAATTACAAAACTATACCTTTATGGTGAATTTTTTAAAGATTCATTCTATTTAAAATATCATGAAAGTTAATAAAAACAGGCAACCTGTGTTACCTTTACATTGAATGGTATAATTTGATTTCTTGATTGAAAAGAAATAATTATATATTTAAAAAAAAACATATAACATTATTTTGTTAAATATTAAATTTAAAGCAAAAAATCTTATTTACAATGTAGTGTTAAAGAGAAATTCCGAAAATTGCATTTGGAAGATAAGTGATTTTTTAAGCAAAACTTTATTTTGTAAAAGCATATTGTTATTTTAAGAATTGGTTTCTAATTTTGAAGCTGGGAAAATGACGTCAAATCCATACAAAAATATTTATGTTTTTGAATTACAATAAATGATTTACTAGAAAAAAATTATGTCATTTTTACTCGATAAACCATATTACTTTTAGTAACCTTGTGAACAGCTCTCTTTCAAAAAAATCTATTGAAAATAGTATGTGCTTTTGTTCTAAATTCAATTCTTGTGAATAAGGGGCAATAACTGTTCACCTAAGTGCAAGTTTAAACATTATTCCTTGGTTAAATGTACATGTACAATGCTCCCACTTGGTCCACTTTTTGAACAAAACTTTAACCAAATTTTCTAATAACTTGAAACAAATTTTCTTTATAATTTTCATTGAAACCTATCTCGAATGCCGTTTTTGTTTTAATTGTTGCACAAGAATATTAGGAATTTTTTTCTTAAAAAATACTGGTTTTCAAAAACCGGATTTGAACTGAATATAAATCTGAAAAAAATCTACGATGTAATAATTTCTGAATGTCAATATGTCGACAGATCATTTTTGACTTTTTTTGAATAAATGGAAAATGTAAAATTATGAATGTAAATTGAAAATGTAAAATTGGTTTTTTTTTTCATCACGATTTTTTTTTCACTAAGTATTCAAATTGAATTTTTTTTTTCAATTTTAATCAGAAATGATGTCAATAGAAATATAATAATCAGTTTTATTTCTCATTTTCCCTCTTTTATCCACGTTATAAATGGAGTAACTTAGTTGCCATATGTAGAGAAACTTCGTTAAAAGTCGCAAAAAAAATAATATCTCAAAAATTAATTCAAATTTTAAAAGTCTGAGAGCTTATATGGCCTAATCCGATCCAAAAGAATAATTGGTGCTAATTTCTTCGCGTTACGTTCTATATTCGCTGAGAAGGCGTTGTGAAACACAAACAGACAGTCAGATTTTAATATAATTATCTTTTTTTTTTTTTTTTTTTTTTTTTTTTTCACCAATCATTACATCATAAAGATTTCCTTTCCTCAATGGTGATTGATATTCAAATAGGTCATTACATTGGCAAAAATAAATACACATTTCAATATATATTATGTAATAACTTCATGTGTACGCTCGAACTATATCATGCATAGCAACGAGTATTTAAATTCAATATAAATTATTCCATAGTAAATTTACCTACATCATTTTCATTAAAACAATAAAAGTTTTGTAAAATTGATTATAATTGTTTTATATAAATTCCAACAAAACTGTTAAAAGTTTTTAAATCTGTTTTATTTTAACCGATTAATTGTTAAAACTATGTGGGCGGAGTCTTCGATATTTTTACTGAAATTCGTTTCCCACGAAAAATTCTGAAAGATAGTATTTGGTATCTTTAATAGCAAAGTTTTAGTCATTAAATAAAGTATTTTTTTAACTTATTAAAGTAGTGTGGGCTTGGCAGTTTTTTTTTTATCATGCACTTTTATTTTGAATGTTGACAACCACGAGAATACTCGTGCTTGGCAGCGTATGGATTAAGCAATTTTCTTTCAATTAAAGCCACATTCATGGACGTTCAAGTGTCATTCATTAAGTGAGTTTCAAAAAGAAAGATGTATGATATAAAGAGTGTACTTAGGGTTTTACCAAAACGTATACATATTAAGCAATCCCACTTAATACTAGAACAGGGCTGCAAAATTGAAACAACTGCGCTACCATGTGGACGGAGGGCATAATGCCAATGCGCGCGTTTTTAGGATGCCATTATATTTCGCGAATCTGTACTCAGTCAGAGAAGCTGCGTATCTTGTTTAGTAGATTTATTTCCAAATATTTTCGATACAGTGTGTTTTGATAGAGATATGTATATTTAAAAAAAGAAAACATTCAAAATACCATATTACTTTCGGGTGAAAAGGAATTAATGCTTTGTAGCACTAATTCCTTTTCACCCGAAGTTAATATGATATTGTGAATGTTTTATATATATATATATATATACATAACTCTATTAAAACAAACTGTATCAAAAATATTTGGCAATAAATCTAGTAAACAAGATACACATCTTCTCTGACTGAGTACAGATTCACAACATATGTTCACAAAATGTAATTATACTTTCCAGCAATAAAAATTACCAGCGGAACCGTGCGAGGATTTCGCACTGCAATCTAATATTTTTTTGGCAATATCTAATATTTTTTAGATGCAGGTTTAAGCTTTTAAAAAAAATTCAAGGTTAAAAATATCTGCAAAAAGCATTAGTCAATCCAGAGTATCATCTCATTTATTCCATCAAAGATACAGTAAAAACTAATCGATGATAGCAAAAGGCACGACAGTTTCGATCTGTTTAAAATAATAAAACAATATGAAATGCATTTTAGTGTTTACGGACTATTTCATGTTTCCTGTTAAAAAAGAAAATAATAATAATAATAATAATAATAATAATAATAATAAGATAAGTGTTACGTAAACAAGAATTTATTATAGTCACCTAATACAATATACAAAAAATCGCACAGGTTGCGACCAAGGGCTTTGTGGATTTCTGAATTTTGCACATTTTTGGATCATTTGCTTTGTTTAGATTTTAAGTATTTGCCGGATTTATTGACGACCAGCAATTAATCGCCAGGTTTGGCTCAGTTTATCGAGAAACAAAATACATTCACAAAAATATAACCAGAAGAAAATATATAAATGTTTGTGTAATTTTATGTCGCAAATCTTGCATATAGCATTTTTTTTCTCGCCAATAGCAGTTTTATTGTTTGAGTAAATGTACAAATTAGAAACAATGATTTGATGTTCAAATAAAATGTTTTGGTTTCTGTTATTATTTATTATTAAAAAAATTATATTATAAATATAATGAGTGAAAAGGACATGTGTTTTAAATGGATGTATTATTTAAATTTTCGAAATGAATGCAATACAAACGCTGGCGATGGGAACAACATTTAGCGTTTTGTCAACTGCGCTCGGCTAACTTAAGAGGCTACTTCACTCACACGAAAACACACTCTCACTAATGTTAATCCTATGGGACAGTTATTTTATAATATCTGTTTCCATTTCAATATTTTATTATTTTGCATTGGATAGCTGAGGTTGATCTCTATGCAGGCTGTTTTTTACTTTTTCGATTACCGTAATTTCCGGCGTATAATCCGCAGCTCAAAGAGTCGTTTTTCGACCCAGAAATTTTATTCAATAATTGTAGTTAAATACCGTAATTTCCGGCGTATAATCCGCAGCTCAAAGAATCGTTTCTCGACCCAGAAAATTTATTCAATAATTGTAGTTAAATATTTACAGCGATCTTTTAAGTTACTTTTTATAAAATAATATTTCTGGGTCGAAAAACGACTCTTTGAGCTGCAGATTATACACCGGAAATTACGGTATTTACAGCGATCTTTTAACCCTTTCAAGGGCGGTGTTTGCAAGGCGCGAACGCTTAATTTTAATTCCAAACTGCAAAGTGACACCCAGAAATTTTTAATAAATTTTTGCTTTTATAATATACGCAAAGAATATCGTTTAGTTAATTTCAAATAGATTTGATTGTTAATTCTGGTGTCATTCAAATATTTCAACATTTTAGTAAAAGAAGTCCTTTGCCCTTGAAAGGGTTAAGTTACATTTTATAAAATAATATTTCTGGGTTGAAAAACGACTCTTTGAGCTGCGGATTATACGCCGGAAATTACGGTATGTTTACAAGTTTTTTTCCCTTATAATACTTTCACTTTCGGAAACGGTTTCGAAAGGGAATTTATCCTCATTAAAATAACTGGAAGCAAAATCGAAAAAACAAAAAACGGCCTGCATAGAGAACTGAATAAACTATCAATGCATAAAAAAAAAAAAAAAAAAAAAAAAAAAAATCGTTTAAAAATTTTGAAATGCAAATGAGATATAAAATAATTGTCCCATAGGATTAACATTAGCGAGCGAGGTTTTCGCGTGAGTGAAGTAGCGTCTTAAAAGTACTCTTTTTTACGCTATTTTATTTACCTTAACTCGATTTATATATATATATATGTAAACGTGGAATTTTGTAATTGATTTAAAACTATACTAGAATCAAAAAAATTATGTACACAGATAAGTTTTTGATGACAGTAAAACAGTTTGGTATTTTTGTAACTTAATTATAAATTAATAAATTAATTTTATGGAATTTTTATGTTATCCGGGCGCTGGTGATAGGTCATCAAAAATTCTGTACGATTGTTACAACTGTATACAAGATGAAACAATTCAGATAATTATGTACCAAACCCCGATCTCTAAAATATGCCAGCTGGTTGTGAGATTGCAACAATGAAATATTTTAAACTCTAAAAAGTAGAAAATAAAATATTACGTGTTACAAATCAAAATACAATATACAGAATATAGAATAAAAAGAAAAAGTGTAATATTTTTTTGAAAAAAAAATGAATTCTTTATTTTTCAATTGTGATAAATCACTTTATTAGATTCAAAACAAAGTTTATTGGTATTACTCAAAATTGGCTATAAATATATTTGTTCATGTGAGGCATATGGAATCAACATAATGGCTTTAAAAACGTATTTGTCATATTACTTGCTATACCTGATTAATGGCCATTTAAAAAATAAATTACAACTTGTCTTTAAGTAAGAAACTGGATGTTTGGGAATAAATTAAAAGAAGTTTTTTCTTTTTTTTAAATACATTTTCATTAAAGTTCCATTAATATAAACCACAGTTTTTATTTAGGTATGGACGTATGGTGCCTTATCTTGGCGTACAAAAAAAAACAATAGGTATGGCAGAAGTGACACATAAATAGGTTCTCAAAAATTAAGTTGCAGAAATAAAAAATGCCTTTTTTAAATAATGGGTAACAGCTGATACATTTATACCTATTTTTTTCTAATTTCATCATATAGTAAAACAGAATGTCAAAGATTTAATACTAGCATTATGAAATAAAACTGAATATACTTTGAAAAGTACTTCCAACAAAATATATTTTATTTAAATACGGAAATATGTCCTAAAACAATCTTGAAGAACAAATAAAAAATAAGACAACAGGCGAAATGTTTTGCAAATGAAATAATCGTTTGCGTTTTGGTTTGCCGATACGCAGTTATTTCATAGATATTACAACAATTATTGAACCTCTAGTAGTTCACTCTCCTTCCGCTACGTGGCGTACGTCCTTCAATTACGTGACCTCGGCGGACACCTCTGCCATATATCTTGGAACTCTTGATATGTATACGTTTTCAGATTTTACTTACGTCAGAGTTGCCATATTGGACATTTTTTTAACTCAGAAATTCGAAACACCAGAAAATTTGAAAGAATAAATTTTAATTTGTATAAGCTCGATATGTCTTCCATTAAATACAATAAAAATTACTACTATGACTTTCTGAAGTGAATCCAATTTTTTTAATTAAAAAAAAAAACAAACTGACAACCGGAGCTTGGTTGTATATAGATGGATAAATGATAGTAAACAACATTATTCATGTTAAACATTAATTCATCATTATACAATTTAAATGATTTAATGCATTATAGAGGACATTAATGACTTATATGTTTCCAATACTTGAATATACAGAAAGATATTTCTTTAGCATATTAGTATTAGTTAAATAATTCAGGGCTCGCAGCGTTCCTAAAATTTTCTTACTTTGTTACTACTATTTTAAAACGATAATTTTTATTCTAGATTTCTATTACAGATGTTAAAAGAATCTACCACGAAATGTTTTGATTTGAAACAGTGGAAGAAAACGTAGAAATAATTAGGAACGTTGCGAGCACTTTCGTTGATTTTGTAATAGTTTAAATGGTAATAAAAACCTTTATTTAGCACAATTGTGAAATCAGTAACGACATAGCGACGCCAGATGTGTTGGCTATATTTTAGGGAAATAGAAATTTTATTTTATTTATTTCATCTTTTCCCATAATTGTGGCATTTGGACTAGGGAGCCTTGTATTACAAAATTGAAACATTAACAACACTTACACAATCACTTTTCTTTCTCTTTCACTTCTGAGATTGCTTATCTTATTTATGTTCACTTTATATTATTAATGTTTTATCTGAATTACTTGCCGAGCTTCTAGCGATAGAGCGATAGAAATTTTCCTCTTCCATTTTATTTTATTATGTTCTATTTCTCTACAATTTTAAAATGGAATATCACCGCAATGACAATTGAAAGACATTGGTTAATTACATCCTTATCATGAACAAATTTTACTTAATGTAGTCCACATTCAAATGGTAAAGAAAATGCTTGGTAAAGAAAAACCAGATTCTACTAGTTTTTTAAGATAGTGATTGTCATCTTAATTTTGGAATAAATGGATTTAATTTGAATTCTTCAAGGATCAATTTATAGACTGATAACAACAATAATTATGAAATAAATAAATCATTGACACCAGTATTTGTGCATTGTAAATTCAAGTATGTATTAAATTAAATAATTCACTTTGTGATTCTTTACAAAACGTCTTGTTCAAGTAGGATCGGATACTGTTGAGTTCCGATTAAAAACAAGTGTCAAGCATAGGTTATGAAGCACTTTTAAACGCAGTGAGAAAACTATAACGAAACTTCACAGTTAAATAAGGTGAAAGAAGATATGTAAGTAAAGAGTTTAGAAAACATATAACACATTAAAAAATGCAGTTTTCGAAATTTCCTTCCAGTGTCAAAAAAGTAGAGGAATTATTTTGTGCAACCCTATATATGATCAATAGATGTGGATATATAGTATGATAAAATTTAGTTCAGTTAGAATAGTTATTCACATTTAGCAATTTTCGCCAATCGATGGAAATGCACTCGAAATATTTTGCACATCCCTGTATATTATCTGAAGGCTTTTGTACACACAACATATTAATCTAAAACGGAAAATAAAACTCACTCGCAGCAATTACCAACCGTTGGCGCAGCTTGTCCCAAATGGGACCTTGCGCCATAAAACCCTATACAACCAACCAACCAATTACCAACCGTAATCGAAAATGTATCTTTATCTTTGCTTAGCCATGTATAGGAATTTATTTATATTCCCCAAACTTCTATTAGTCTACAAAACATAGTTCAGCAGGAAAATGCGTAAACACAATTAAAAACTACCCTTAATCAATTCACTCCCATACTCTGTAATGCTTACGAATTCCTTTGTGTAGCTCTGTATATGATCAATCGAGTTTATAAATACACACGCACTATGAAAAAAATTAGTTAAACTTAAAAACGCAAACCAAAGATTAAAACACACTTATCACACATAGACTGTAAATATCGCACATGTACTGTAACCAATATTTTTTGTGTTTCCCTGTAAATAAACGCAATGCACACAAGAGAGCAATTTATAGTGTACCGCAGTAATGCATATAATTTTCACTGTGTTTCAAATACTGAAATATCACTAAATTACACTGCAAACGATTTTTCCATAGATCGATGATTAACAGAATTCTTTTGTTTGACCCTGTAAATGAATAATAAATGCTTTGCAACCCATATTCTACCAAAAACATGTGTTAGTACGTTTCATAATTATATATCAATTTCATTATGTTTTAAATGACGTAGCGTCATCAAAATGCATTTGAATAAGATTTCTCACTGACTGTAATGTAACGGAATACTTTTGATAGTCCCTGTAAAAAAACTATAAGTGCTACACACTTCTGTTGAAATAGGGAACATGCTATAGTAAACGACAATAACATAAAAAAAATTCAGGATAATCGAAGCCTATTTACGGTATTTAGAGCACGGACAGACGGGCAGATGGCAGACGGCAGACAAACCGAAATCTTAAACACTTTTCAACTAGGTTGGAAAGTGTTAAAAATCGCGCAAATGTGAAAGGTTGTTTAGGGAAACGTTGCTAGATAAATTTTGAAATACGAATTTGTGCTTTATATAATCACGAACGGTCTGTCCATAAAGTAAAAAATTCTTTTTTTAATTAAAAGGAGGCCACCCTGGTTCGGAAAGAGTTAATAAAATTCACAGATGGGGAATAACGATTACCGTAGTTTCCGGCGTATAAGCCGCAGCTCAAAGAGTCGTTTTTCGACCCGGAAATTTTATTCAATAATTGTAGTTAAATATTTACAGCGATCTTTTAAATTACATTTTATAAAATAATATTTCTGGGTCGAAAAACGACTCTTTGAGCTGCGGCTTATACGCCGGAAATTACGGTATATAATTATTTTGACAGGAAAACAAGTATGTTGGCTTAAATGCGGAGAAAGTGGTTTGTGTTATAAATTATTGTTAACATTTTGATTAACCCAGGGCTAGAGAGTATTTTTATATCCAATCTTACCACAATTAAAAAAAAAATCTGTGTGGTAGATATCTCTTGAAAATATCCTACTATAAGTGTATGACAGAGAATATGTTTCAGAAAATGGTACAAGTAGAATACAAAAATAGTCCCTGGGACGTCTGATGTCCCAACCGCGTACTCAAAATGTTCAGAAAAGAGTTTCATGTGGGGTCACTTTGTGAAAGTTTTCCTTGAAAACATTTTTTATAACATGATCAGAAGCGCCTTTATTTAAAATGATTGTTTTCTAGATATTTTTATAACAACAATATTTCAATTATGAATTTAAAAGTGAAGTACTTTATTAAGTACTTTCTTTTGCGCGTGATCAGTTGATAATTAATATATTCAGTATTTACTGAAAAATAATACATCCAGTATTTACTGAAAAATATTGCTTAATGATAAAAGACCATTTCTCAACAACTCATGGCATTATCTTTTGTTGCAATTAGTATTTACATTCTGGACAATTATAGTTGTATAGATTATATACCAGAAAAGAAAACAGATTCTGTATTATTGCCAATCGCTTTTGTCCTGAAAAAAAAAATCTAGTCATGCACGGTCTCTCCAATATGTACGGAGTGTCAGAATTCTTTTTTGGTAAATAATATGAAATTTGATATAAAAGAGGCACATTTTTATAAGACAGGGTAAAATGTTAAATTATGTCATTAAAATTACCTTATCGAAACATAGCCAAATAAGGATCAGGCTCCATAATCCGTGTTTTTGGCACATGAAATAATACTATATATCAATTTTGTTATACTCACTTAATTATTTCACTTTTTAATATTAAAAGATTTATCCTGTAAGATTTCAACAATTGGTTTTGCATTTTGTTCTAATTTATGTGACTTACACAAGCTCGTTCATATTACTAGTAGTTTTTAATGAAAAATATGCAATTTCTCGTAATTTTACCTCAATTATTTATATGAGTGCAATCATACGACACTTTTTTCTTTACATATATTATAAAATACATCAAAATGTACTATATATGTAAAAATAAAAGTGTTGCAAAACTGCGCTCATAGTAAAATATTAAAAATAGAGAGTTAAGTATAACTGTATTCCCTCACGTCAATCCTAAGAAACTTTAGGATGCAGCAACGTGTTTAAAAATGCTAAAATGAATGTAACTATTGCTAATAATTGCATACCTTCACATTAGCAACACGTACGTTCATTTTTAGCACGTTTAAACACGTTGCTGCATCCTAAAGTCTCTTACTGACGTGAGGAAATGCAGTTACTTAACTCTCTATCTATACTAACAAAAGAAAGTTTCGCTCTGTGTGTGTGTGTGTGTGTGTGTGTGTCTGTTGGCGATGGCTAGGAAAATCTAACCCACCTAGAAGGCCGGAAATTTAGATTTAGGTAGTCTAAACCCTCTCCAGGTGTACCTGAACGTCAGAATTTTAATATTTTAATTACTTTCTGAAATATTAATTAAAATGCACGAAGAACTCTTATTAAAAATACGCTTTTTTTCTTCGGTTGGTTGGTTGTGTAGAATATCTTCTCAGAACACATTAAATAAATCAGAGTAATGATGCATAGATAAGGACTTATAACGAAATAGTGCCAACATGGATTGAAGTTACCTGCATATAGCCAAACTAATGTAGCGCCATCTACTCACGTCAAATTACACAAACGCCACCTGTTTAAGACATTTCCAGGCACGTTTTTGTTTATTATAATTATATGGGTTTAAGGTTTTTTTTAAACAGGACATATATTATTATGATAGAGACTATTAATACAGAAAACTTTATTTAACAGATTATTTGTTATATATTTGCGGGAATGGCGAGGGGTAAGGGTCTAATTACATTTAACAATTTAAAAAAATTTTTTAGCTTCAGCTGTAGCATTTAATTGTTGTTTTATATACAGAATACCGCTATTTTAAATCTTAGTTTCTCAGCAATATCTCAGTAATAATGTTCCGAACTTCTCCATTTAGTTCCATTTTTACTAAATTATCGTAAGAATCAGCATTCATTGCTTCAAGGTGTATTTCTAAAAGGCATTTACCAGTATTTCCGAATAACAGCCTAAGCCAAATTTCAAATTAAGTTCCTAGCTTAACCAAATAAATCAATCTTTACAGATGTATAGTGATCCTCCTAATTAGGTATTTGCTGAAGGACACTTGAACATCCGCCAGCCGCCCCCCCTTCCGGGGCCCTCCTTCAAAGTTTTCTCTAACTATTCCCCGTTTCCGTATCTCAGCAACTATCTTTCCGATTTCAACGCAACTGATTCCAAACATTATAATTAACTTAATAGTCACCTTCTATAACGTTAAAGTAAATTTATGAGTAGCGGTTACCAATATTTCCGTATAATAGTTTAAGGCAAATTTGTAATTAAGTTCCTAGCCTTAAGCAAATGAACAAATTTTTAAAGATGAATCGTAGTCCTCCTAATTAGTCATTTTCTGAAGGACACTTGAACATCCCCTTCACCTGGCACCTTACTCATGATCATTTTCTCTAACTGTACCTTATTTCAATAACTCGGCTTATAATGTTTCATCTTCTCGAAACCAGGTCGATTTTGTCGCACGCCTACTATATACAGTACCGTAGGCAACGATGACGTGTCTCAGAGGTTCTTTCCGAAAGAGGTTGCTCCCCTGGCGGTGAAAGGGGGAACTAAAAGATGTTCCGGAGCGTGCGTGCCCGGTATACTGTGTCGAAGCCATCAGAGACCTTGGCCATAGTTTCGTTTTTTAAAAGATTTGAGTTTATTACACGGGCTCGGGCAACGCCGAGCGGGTTAGCTAGTTTTTAATATTTTACTATGAGCGCAGCTTTGCAACACTTATATATATATATATATATATATATATACATATATTGTACATTTTGATGTATTTTATAATATATGTAAAGAAGAAAGTGTTGCATGATTGCGCTCATATAAATAATTGAGGTAAAATTGGGAGAAATTGCGTATTTTTCATCAAAAACTTCGAATAATACGAACTTTAAGCTTGTGTAAGTCATATAAATCCGAACAAAATGCAAAAACTATTGTTGAAATCGTACAGGATAAGTCTTCTAATATTAAAAAGTGAAAAAATTAAGTCAGTAAAACAAAATCGAATTTTAGTCTCATTTCATGGGCTAAAAACACGGCTTATGTATCCTGATCATTTGTTACCGCAATGTATTGAGATATTATGGAATTTTGGTATTCTGAAACAATATCTGTCGATAAATAACAACATGGCGAATTTTACGAATTGATTATACAATATGAAGCGATATATGTTCAAAGTTCCTAGTATTCAAAGAAACATCAGATACTTTCTCTTGACTTTTTGTTAACTAAAATGTTTATTTTACATTTCCTTAACGCTAAATTTTAACTTAGCATTCTTTTACTTTCTCCTAATGAATTTTTATTATATTTCAAAAGGGTAAAAACTGCCAATTATATTGTTCATATAATTTTATATTTCCTTATTTTTATGTATATATATCTATAATTATTTAATAAATGATATGCTTCCAGTAACTCAATCGTGCACTGATGAGCTACCACTATTTTCGAACAGTAATTTTCACAATACTTAATCGCAGAATTATTGACATTAAATATGACGAATATACCCGGAAATAGTGGTAGCTCATTGAACCGCCGTTGTCTCGTTAGAAACCACGGTTAAATAATTTTAATTGGCATCGTAAAATAAAATTAAAGCTCTGCAAATGTTGTTATGTGTCTGTTTTAATTACTTTGAAAAATACCATTTTAAGCAGTATATAAAAATAATTATAAAGTACAAATTAGAAACAATGATTTGATGTTCAAATAAACTGTTTTGTTTTCTTTTATTATTTATTATTAAAAAAAATTTATTTTAAATATAATGAGTGAAAAGGGCATGTGTTTTAAATGGATGTATTTTTTAAATTTTCGAAATGAATGCAATACAAACGCTGGTGATGGGAACAACATTTAGCGGTTTATCAACTGCGCTCGGGTAACTTAAGAGGCTACTTCACTCACACGAAAACACACTCTCGCTAATGTTAAACCTATGGGACAGTTATTTTATAATATCAGTTTGCATTTCAATATTTTATTATTATTATAATTTTGCATTGGATAGCTGAGGTTGATCTCTATGCAGGTCGTTTTTTACTTTTTCGATTATGTTTACAAGTTTTTTTTCCTTAAGATACTTTCACCTTCGGAACCGTTTTCGAAAGGGAAAGTATCCTCATTTAAATAACTGGAAGCAAAATCGAAAAAATAAAAAACGGCCTGCATAGGGAGCTGCATAAACTATCAATGCAAAAAAAATCGTTTAAAAATTTTGAAATGCAAATGTGATATGAAATAATTGTCCCATAGGATTAACATTAGCGAGCGGGGTTTTCGCGTAAGTGGAATAGCGTCTTAAAAGTACTCTTTTTTTACGCTCTTTTATTTACCTTAACTCGATTATATATATATATATATATATATATATATATATATATATATATATATATATATATATATATATATATATATATATATATATATATATATATATATATATGTAAATGTGAAATTTTGTAATTGATTTACAAAATGATTGTGATTGATTTACAAAAATAAAATACAATATAAAGAATATAAAATAAAAAGAAAATGTGTAATATTTTTTGAAAAAAAAAATGAGTGCTTTATTTGTCATTTGTGATAAATCACTTTATTAGATTCAAAACAAAGTTTATTGGTATTATTAAAAATTGGCTATAAATATATTTGTTCATGTGAGGCATGTGGAATCAACATAACGGCTTTAAAAACGTATTTGTCATATTACTTGCTATACCTGATTAATGGCCATTTAAAAAATAAATTACAACTTGTCTTTAAGTAAGAAACTGGATTTTTGGGAATAAATTAAAAGAAGGTTTTCCTTTTTTTAAATACATTTTCATTAAAGTTCCATTAATATAAACCACAGTTTTTATTTAGATATGGACGTATGGTGCCTTATCTTGGCGTATATAAAAAACAATAGGTATAGAAGAAGTGACACATAAATAGGTTCTCAAAATTAAGTTGCAGAATGCATTTTTTAAATAATGGGTAACAGCTGATACATTTATGCCTATTTTTTTTTCTAGCGTAATTTCCGGCGTATAATCCGCAGCTCAAAGTGTCGTTTTTCGACCCAGAAATATTATTTTATAAAATGTAACTTAAAAGATCGCTGTAAATATTTAACTACAGTTATTGAATAAATTTTCTGGGTCGAGAAACGATTCTTTGAGCTGCGGATTATACGCCGGAAATTACGGTAATTTCATCGTATAGTAAGACAGAATGTCAAAGATTTAATACTAGCATTATGAAATAAAACTGAATATACTTTGAAAAATTACTTCCAACAAAATATATTTTATTTAAATAATGAAATATGTCCTAAAACAATCTTGAAGAACAAATCTCTATCTCTATAATACAGTAGGTGTCTGTCTGCCTGCCCGCGGTTTTCACCGCAATTATAACACCTACGACTCTGAAATTTTTGTCATGTGTAGATGCTGTCACCGGAAAGTGTACCTCGCGACCGGATTTTTAAATTTTAATTTAGATTTAAAAAAAAAATTAAAATATGCATATTGAATTTTGGGTTTGAGGCTATTTTATGCCCTCCGCCAATCCCCGGCAATGAAACAGCCAGCGAATGAGAGATCCAGCAAAGCGACGGCAAACGTGCATATGACATTCTGGTTTGAGGCTATTTACAACTCTCCGCCAATGAGAGCCAGGTGAAAGTGCTGTCGATAGCGACTACATTCCCTGCTTGGCTAGAGCAAAAGCAAACGACAGTTTTACATTTGAAACTTTTTTATATTGTGAAATTAAACTAAACTAACTAAAATTCCCGTAAGTTAGTTTCTTTACTTCCTGTTCCTTTTTATATATTTGTGAAATCTATTGTTTTATTAATTTAAGTTTCCATTAGTTACTTTCTGTTTAGTGAATTGTAAGATGAAATAGGCCTAAACCCAGTGACAGAACTATCTTCGTGTGTCTGCAACGCTAATAATATTTCAATAATAGTTTGAAATATGCAATATATATCATATTAAGTTCCCGTTAGTTAGTTCTGTCACTGACAGAACTATCTTCATGTGTCTGCAACGCTAATAATAATGTGTATCAATATTTATTTATGTCAAACTATCATTTACTTATTTTATTTCCTTTTTAAAAATAATAGAAGCTATTTCATTTAGTACGTTATTTTATTTTTATAAAAACATAAATCTTCCACTTAATTTTTGAGTATTTATTCATTGTTATTTACAATATTTCTTCCTATTACTGTTTTTGACTGTATTTTTAGTCAGTGTGTTTAATTTTTGAACATTTTTAGTCGCCCAAGAATCAAATGATTTTCTTGAACTTTAACTTCTATAAAATGAAAACATTCAGTAAATAATTTGAGTTCTTGGGCGGTTAGGAATCCATTGTGATTTATTTTTTACCTCATACTTACAAATTAAATAGTTTTGATGAAAACATACATCTTACATTAAATTTTTGAGTATTTATTGTTTACAATTTTTGTTCCTGTAATTATTTTGGAATACATTTTTATTTCCCGAGAATGGTGAATTCATAACATGCGATAAATTGTCAAGATGTATGCTCTCATTAAGATTTGTTATTGAACTCCATTTAAGAACCATTTTAACTCCATTTAAGAAGTTTCATTTAAGAACTTTTTTAGTCGCCCAAGAATCTAATGTTTTTCTTGAACTTTACTTTCTATAAAATGAAAACATTCAGTAAATAAATATTAAATTGTTTTGATGAACTGATTGGAAATTCCAAGTGCGTGAAATATTTATGATGTGCATTTTGTGACATAAGTTTCATAAGAATCACACATGAATGGACTCTTAATCACCTGAGAACGGAAATTATTTACTGAATGTTTTCATTTTATAGAAAGTGATGTGCAAATGTGAAAGGTTGTTTAGGTAAACGTTGCTAGATAAATTTTGAAATACGAATTTGTGATTTATATAATCGCGAACGGTCTGTCTATAAAGTAAAAAATTCTTTTCGGAATGAAAAGGAGGCAAGCCTGGTTCAGAAAGAGTAAAAAAAATTCACATATGGGGAATAGCGATTATATATTGATTTGGACAGGAAAACAAGAGTCTTGGCTTGAATGCGGAGAAAGTGGTTTGTGTTATAAATCATTATTAACCTTTTGATTAACCCAGGGCTAGAGAGTATTTTTATATCCAATCTTACCACAATTTAAAAAAAAAATCTGTGTGGTAGATATCTCTTGAAAATATCCTACTATAAGTGTATGACAGAGAATGTTTTTCAGAAAATGGTACAAATAGAATACAAAAATAGTCGCGGGGACGTCTGGTGTCCCAACCTCTACTCAAAAGGTTAAGAAAAGAGTTTCATGTGGGGTCACTTTGTGAAAGTTTTCCTTGAAAGCATTTTTTTATAACATGATCAGAAGCGCCATTATTTAAAATGATTGTTTTCTAGATATTTTTAGAACAACAATATTTCAATTATGAATGGAAAAGTGAAGTACATTATTTAGTACTTTCTTTTGCGCGTGATCAGTTGATAAATAATACATCCAGTATTTACTGAAAAATAATGCTTCATGATAAAAGACCATTTCTCAACAATTCATGGTATTATCTTTTGTTGCGATTAGTATTTCCATTCTGGACATTTATAGTTGTATACAATAAATACCAGAAAAGAAAACGGATTCTACATTATTGCAAATTGCTTTTGTCCTGATAAAAAAAAAAAAAAAAATTCTAGGCATGCACGGTCTCTCCAATATGTACGGGGTGTCAGATTTCGTTTATGGTAAAGAATGTGAAGTTTGATATAAAAAGAAGCGCATTTTTCTAAGACAGGGTAAAATGTTAAATTATGTCATTAAAATTACTTTATCGAAACATAGCGAAAAAAGGATCAGGCTCAATGTTTTTGGACCATGAAATAATACTAAATATCGATTTTGTTATACTCACTTAAATATTTCACTTTTTAATATTAGAAGTTTTATCCTGTAAGATTTCAACAATTGGTTTTGCATTTGTTAGAATTTATATGACTTACACAAGCTCAAAGTTCGTATTATTCGTAGTTTTTGATATAAAATACGCAATTTCTCCTAATTTTACCTCAATTATTTATATGATTGCAATTATGCAACACTTTTTTCTTTACATATATAATAAAATACTTCAAAATGTACTATATATGTAAAAGTAAAAGTGTTGCAAAACTGCGCTTATAGTAAAATATTAAAAATAGAGAGTTAAATAACCGCATTCCCTCACGTCAATCCTAAGGAACTTTAGAATGCAGCAACGTGTTTAAACGTACTAAAATGAATGTAATTATTGCTAATAACTGCATGCCTTCACATTAGCAGTACATACGTTCATTTTAGCACGTTTAAACACATTGCTGCATCCTTAACCCCTTCAATCCCAGGACCTACGCATCGTATGTCCTCTCATTTCAGTAATCAGCGACCAGGACGTGCGCTGCGTACGTCTTATCATTTCAGTAATCAGTGAACATTACGTACACCAATACGTTCACCATACATCTTACGTTATTATAAGAAAGAATAAAAGAAAATAAATAGAAAGAAAATAAATTCCTAAGTTTTATGTATATACAGGGGCTAGTGGTCAGGGAAAAATACAGTCAAAAAAAGTGACAAACATCAATATATTCTTACAGAAAAATTCATCTTGATTATTCGATCAAATAATCAACATGAATTTTTCTATAAGAATATAATGGTGTTTATCACTTTTTTTGACTGTATTTTTCCCGGACTTCCAGCCACCCTGATATACTGTATGTATGTATGTATATAATGTGCAAGTTTTATGTACTATTTTATACAGGGTTCATACGGCTCCTGGAATTTTGCGACCTGGAAATTCTACGGTACCAGTATTTTCTTACAAAAGATCTCTACTTATAAAAAGCCGAAGTTTAGTGAATTTAACGTAGATTTCTTTTTCTATAAAGAAAATACTGGTGAAACTCCTGGAAAATTCCCTGATCCGTACGAACCCTGTTATACGTATTATGATAACGTTGTAAATCCTTTAACGACCTTACATTCATTACTATTAAATCACGGAAGTTATTAAATGATTTATGACACAAACATTTTGCACCGCACAACCTGGTATATACCCTTCACCAGCGAAATTAAGCCTGGGAGTGAAGAGGTTAAGTCTCTTACTGACGTGAGGGAATGCAGTTACTTAACTCTTATTTTTACTTATTTTTAATATTTTACTATGAGTGCAGCTTTGCAACACTTTTATTTATACATATATTGTACATTTTGGTGTATTTTATAATATATGTAAAGAAGAAAGTCATGCATGATTGCGCTCATATAAATAATTGAGGTAAAATTAGGAGAAATTGCGTATTTTTCATCAAAAACTACTAATAATACAAATTTTGAACCTGTGTAAGTCATATAAATCCGAATAAAATGCAAAAACTATTGTTGAAATCGTACAGGATAAGTCTTCTAATATTAAAAAGTGAAATAATTAAGTCAGCATAACAAAATCGAATTTTAGTCTTATTTCATGGGCTAAAAACACGGCTTATGGACCCTGATCCTTTGTTACGGCAATGTATTGAGATATTATAGAAAGATGGTATTCTGAAACAATATCAGTCGATAAATAAAAACATGGCAAATTGGAAATGATTATTCAATATGAAGCGATATATGTTCAAAGTTCCTAGTATTCAAAGAAACATCAGATACTTTCTCTTGATTTTTGTTAATTAAAATGTTTATTTTACATTTGCTTAACGCTAAATTTTATTTTAGCATTCTTTTACTTTCTCCTAAAGAGTTTTTATTATATTTCAAAAGGGTAAAAACTTCCAATCATATTGTTCATATAATTTTATATTTCCTTATTTTTATGCATATATATCTATAATTATGTAATAAATCAGATGCTTCCAATAACTCAATCGTGCACTGATGAGCTACCACTATTTTCGAACAGTAATATTCACAATACTTAATCGCAGAATTATTGACACTAAATATGACAAATATTACTACCCGGATATAGTGGTAGCTCATTGAACCGCAGTTGCCTCGTTAGAAACCCCGGTTAAATAATTTTAATTGACATCGTAAAATAAAATTAAAGCTCTGCAAATGATATTATGTGTCTGTTTTAATTACTTTGAAAAATACCATTTTAAGCAGTACATCAAAATAATTATAAAGTTATTTTAATTCTATTACCTCGTCTTTTTAATTTACCGCGGTTGATAAAACTTAGAATTGGTTGAAATCTGTGCGATACATAATTTAAGTTGATGTGAAAAGGATTTAAAATTCTGAGCATATTTTATTATTTCATTTACGTTGAATATAATTCTTTATTAATATCGCATACAAAAATAACTTCTTTATGTGTTGGTTTTGCATTTAAATTAAAGGTATTTTATTATTATTATTATTTCTTACAAATGCCATGATTGTATGTCTACTCATGTAAAGCAACGTCACTCGCATTTTACAACATGTCTATACAACTTGATACCAAAGAGCCCAAATTATAAAAAATTCTCGTTTTATATGACCTCTCCATTCTTTGATACGCATTACACAAGTATCCAATACGCTTATATTTTTCAGAAACGTGCTGAAGGAGCTGACAATTAATTATCATTATGATGTTTTATTACTGCGAAGCTTTTTTATAAGCTTTAAATACTGGGGAGGAATTTTACTATTACTTATTCAGATATTTGCAAAAATGGATGAATTTAATTTAGAAAAAAAAAATACCTGAACTTACATAAAACAAGTTTTTCTTAAAGCAAATAATACAGAAGATGCGCAATACTTTAAGATGTGGATCAATACTGAAGCAAAATAATTTTGAGACATGACTGTTTAATGTTCAAATTGTATAAGAGAGACTGGGGAGGGTTGACTCTTTTTTAGGTGCACTCGTAATTGTATAAATACGTAGCACCTATAATCGTCGTCTAGTCCGTCCGCGACCTACGTTATACACGGCCGGTGCATGACGTTTAAGACGTCACATGTAGTGGATCATTTTTGCACTGCGATTGGTGCAAAACGGTGGGCGCGCCGCTTTGCACCAATCGCAGTGCAAAAATGATCCACTACTAGTGACGTTTTGAACGTCATGCACCGGCCGTGTATAACGTAGGTCGCGGTCCGTCCGTCCGTGTGTCTGTCTATCCGCATATAACAGCGCAAAAACTACCCAACCGAATGGTTTGAAATTTTATATATATAATCGTTGCAGAATTTTGGCTACGAACTTCGTTACAGAAATCAAAACTTAAAAATATATTCATAAAAGTTTTCTTTATTCTATTAAATCTTATCATACGTAATCTATATGATAAAAAGCGAAATTCATGTGACTGAGGAAAACAAACACAGGCTAACCACATCTTTTTCCATATGCCAAGCGCCCATTTTTATTCAAAATTAATTTTTGGAATAAAATTGCGTAAAAGTTTTTATTTTTAGAAAGATCATTCAAAAAAATTGTTTGCTTGAGAGATGAGTTACATTAAAAATATATAGATCCTGAGATTACTTCAGTGAAAATTAGGTTAACAGCCGAATACCTCAAGCCATTAAAGTAAATAAACAAAATATTCATTCATCGTGAGTCATAGAAATATTAACCATGGAGGTAATCATTCGCAAAGCAAGATCCCCATGATGAATTTACAGATCTGTCTGGTGTCGAAAAAAAATTTCGCATCTGTAAACATGGCTTACGTAACAATAAATAAAATGCATCCTCATTTCGTTCATAGCAAACGATATAATTAATTTCACTGAAATAATAACGATGATTTTTTACAATGTAAAACTAGTTACAGCACGAAACGAACGCACCTCATTTGTCACGTTTAACATACAATTTCTAACTTGTTTACTAAAATGCTCGTGATTTCTGTATGATGTACAATAGAAACTCAGTGTGCTGCATATAAATATAATTTCTTACATATTATATCTTTTTACAACGCCATAATTCTGAAAATGCACTAAATGATTTTTTGTTAAACTCCTGAACAGTTTCATTTTTTTGACGCAATAAACTAAAAATAACGACTGAACACCACTTTTTCCATACTAAAATATTTTTATTATATAATCGAAAAATGTCCGCCATTTAGTAATGCAAAGATTACAGTTAAAAGTTAGAGGTATACAAAAGCTTTTAGAAACGAAGCAAGCAAACTCTTCTGGTCCAAGCGGCGTTCGTGCAAAACTGTTAAGCGGTTACATTATTTTCCATAACTGTGTAAACTGAGCCAAACGTTCTCACTCCAGGGAAATTCGACACATTGTGAGGATTATTCAATCCACTAAATCATATAAAAATATTATCCACAGATATTTTATCTTATGAAAAGTTATTTCAATTTTTTACTTAGTTTCTTTTATTAAATAAAATAAATACCAGCGTTTACTGGTGGTCCCATTACCTGTGATTTACTTTGTTGTGCTTATTCAGATATCCGATCCAGATGGTATGATCATTAAGGTTGACTGGGTTAATTAGTTCAGCCATATTATTCAAGGATTGCTTAGTTGATAGAGCATTGCAGCTTCATCCAAGGTATACCGGGTTCGAATCCTGGCCCAGACTTTTTCACCCAGTTGGAAAGATTAAATCTCATATGATTTTTTTTTTACCAATTAGAATAATTGTGTGAAAATTAATCTAGTATGATTTTATGTTTGAATTCGGAGATTTTTTTTTTTCTAGCCAAGTACAAGTTACATGCGCATACTCTATATAGAAACATACAATGCTATCCAACATGCAAGAATAAAAATAATAAAAAAATATTTCAAAAATGTGTCTCGTACAATATAAATGCAAGCAGTCATCTTGTATGAAATTTTTTCACCTTTCTTGAGCACACAAAAATGTTGATTTCATGGGCATAAGAAACACAGAACTTGTTCTTAAAACTTGTCCTTAATCGGATCTCTTTAACACAGTTATTTTCCTTTCGAGTATAACTTAAGAGATGCATGTAAAAAAAAAGGAACGGAAATGATAGACGGTGTCTCCGAATATTTCAAAAGAATTTCCAAAGTTATTTTTCATGAGATATTGCCTTCACACCTCATCTACGATTAGGAATATTTTAAGGACAAGTTATTAAATCAAACATCGAAGATTTAATTCCTATTAAGTAAAAACGGGATTTCTCTGATTTTAAATACCTAACATATCGCATATATATATTTATAAATATGTCGTATGACTTGGAAAAAAACCGGAAGGTTGGTAGTTGTGACTTTATACACAATTATTTTTGTTTTATGTGGAATATCATTGGAAATATCCATGATTCATCGCATTAATACTTTCTGAATACGTGTGGATTACATATGATTTATACCAAAAATTTCATTTTCTGAAACTATGTGCACTAGTCATAGTGGTCAGCTGAACGGTTTTTACCAAAGTTCTCAACTTGTTTTACTCTAAAGGAGCAGGGTCTAAGCTCGGTCAAAATTAGCTTTGAGTTTAAATATACTGACGCATGACCAAAATGACCCACTAATCAAATTTTCTCGAACATGTGACCTAGCCCAACAGTCTTCTCGTACCCGAAAACCATAGGATGCAAAATTTAATGTAAATAGTCTGAGCCGATTTTAAGATAAAATAGCTTGACCCATAATGACCCATGACTAAAATGACCCACTAATCGAATTTTCTCGAACACGTGACCTAGCCCAACAGTCTTCTCGTGCCCGAAAACCATAGGATGCAAAATTTAGTGTAAGTAGTCTGAGCCGTTTTTTAGGTAAAATTAACTTGACCCACAGTGACCCAAAAATGACCCACTAATCAAATTTTCTGTGACATGTGACATAGCCCAATCATTTTGTCGTGACCGAAACTCGTAGGATACAAAATTTAATCAAAATCGTTAGAGCCGTTTTGTTGATAAAATTACCTTGACCCGGGTTTACCCAAAAATGATCCACTAATCGAAAATTCTCGAACATGTTGACCCAACCCAACAGTCTTCTCGTGCTCGAAAATGGTAAGATACAAAATTTAGTCAAAATCGCTTGAACCGTTTTTTAGCTAGAATTAGCTTGACCCTGATTCAAAATGACCCAAAATGACCCACTAATCGAATTTTCTCGTACATGTGACCTAGTCCAATGGTTGTCTGGTGCCCCAAAACGGTAGGATACAAAATTTCGTCAAAATCGTTAGAGCCGTTTTTAAGATAAAATTTGCATATATATATATATATATATATATATATATATATATACAGGGTAATTATAAAAACACTATCCCGATATATGAGCCCCTAACTGTCATATCGTTCAAAGAAACTGAATGAAATTTTGGTTTAAAGTATTTTGAAGTATGCGCTCAAGAATCATGTGAAAAACAACAGTTAAATTCTAACAGTTGCGGTTACAGTGACAGAATTTCGAAAATTTCAAATGGCAACACCTATTTTTTTTATTGGAATGTGATCTTCGTAGTGGAAAACCATAAAAAGCGTTGGAACGGTACCTGTATCACGAAAATTGCCGGCGCTAGACGGACTAAGAAGAATAGTGAAAACAACCAATAAGGACAGATAAGCAACAGAAAACAAAACATTTTATTGAGTTTCATACATTTTCCATTTCACACACGATGGCATTTACATGCAGCAGATGGTGGATACCACTGAACAATAAAATGTTTTACTTTCTGTTGCTTCTCTGTCCTTTATTGGTTGTTTTCACTTTTCTTCTTAGTCTGTCTAGCGCCGGCGATTTTCGTGCTACAGGTACCGTTCCAACGCATTTTATGGTTTTTCACTATGAAGATCACATTCCAATAAAAAAAAAATAGGTGTTGCCATTTGAAATTTTCGAAATTTTGTTGCTGTAACCGTAACTGTTAGAATTTAACTGTTGTTTTTCACATGATTCTTGAGCGCATACCTCAAAATACTTTAAACCAAAATTTCATTCAGTTTCTGTGAACGATATGGCAGATAGGGGCTCATATATCGGGATAGTTTTTTTTATAATCACCCTGTACATATATAAATATATATATATATATATATATATATATAACCACTCACAAGATTTGCTCGTATTAGAATATATGATAAGTACATCAAAATAGCTTTATCTGGTTTTGCTGATAAACATATTTCTAACAAAAAAAAGGGGGTTAAATCTCGTTTCACGTGAATCAGTCATATGTTTCTCAAGCAACAATGAATAATGATGAAAATTACATTTCAGAATAAATTCTTGAAGTGCAAAAAGTTTTGTACTAAAACAAACATTATAAATAAACTACAAAATGGACGAAAAAAATCTTTGTCAGTATTATATTTCAGGGTTCGTACGCCTGTACCACAAATTTCTAATAGAATTTTTCTATTAAATATTTAAATAGCAGGTATCGTAGACGCCTCGTTTAATTATTGGATTTGCAATAGTTTTCTCCATTTAAATAAGGCGAAAAATTCTATTAACGAGCGATGTGGAACTTATTTAATGTTTAAAATGTTGTGTGTAAAACTGTTTTAAATTGTCTTTCCAAGAAAATAATAAACATGTACGTAATTGATTTTGTTCTTTTTTGTTTTTCAAACATGAAAAGTGCGCATTATTTTTGGACCACCCTGTCTCATCTTTGTCATACAATAGCTCTCGTATTTATAAACCGATTTGGATGGAACTAATAATGTGTATTATGCTCACCAATATCTCGACTTAGTTCTTTTGTAATCAGGTACTTTGCAATTTAGCTTGCTGTTTTCGAATAATATTAGATAAAATTTTAAAACGAAGATATAGGAAAGCTACCGTTTCCTTCCGGTATATGCGGAGGGACTTTTTAATATTCCATCGTACCAAAATTTATAAAACAATTTCATTATGGCAGATATGCATTAAAAATATCTAGCAATCTGATAACAATAATAATTATGAAACAAATAAATCATTGACACCGGTATTGGTATATTTCAAATTTAAGTAGGTTTTACCTTAAAGTCTCACCTGAAGGAATAGGTTCAAAGATATTGCGTTCACGAAAGATCGGATGATATTGATTTCCGATTGAAAGAAAGTGTAAAAAGTAATGTTTTGCAGAAAGCTGTTTTGGCATGATGCTAGGTTGGTCCTCTTTTTTTATTCCGGTCTTCCGAGCGCATACTCGAAATTTTGATGAAAGGTTTTTTGCTTCATGTAATGCCGAATTGGCTGTAATTAAATAGGTTACAAGATTGTAGTCGGAATTTCAGAATGACAAGGGAGACCAAAATGACTAGAGTAGATAAAATTCACATAGGGAGAATAAAGATCATAGGTTGATTCGTAGTGGAAAACAAGTGTGGCGGAGTTAATGTGCAAGTCTTTTGGTTAATAAATCGCAATTAAGAAAACAGCTTGATGTGAACAATAGGCAGAGCGTTAGAAATGTGGTAATTTCACAGCTGCTGTTTTCGGATTCTATAACGAAATTGCGACTTTCTTTCTGTGACGGTAACAATTCGGGTCGCTTCGTAAAAGTTTTCCTTGAGAGCATTTTTAAGTAACATGATCAGGATCGTCTTTCTTTAAAATCCTTGTTTTTAGATATTTTTACAAACGTAATTTTTTAATTATGAATGGAAAAGTGAAGCATTTGATTAAATCAGGGTTCGCAGGCTTTTATGCCACGCCCCATTTTGTACAAACTCTTCCACCAGTAATCACCTAAAACTATATTCGACATAATGAATCTTGAATACCATTAGGAGAATTATCTTTCAATTATACTGGTGGCAGAGTCCTTACAAAATGGGGCGTGACTTAAGAGCATGCGAACTTTGTAAATATTTCCTTTTGCCCGTGGTCAGTTTATAAATAATGCATCCAGTATTTACTGAAAAAATGTTACAGGACAAAAAATCTGTTTCGTAACATAAAAATATCATGGCGTTATCTTCTGCTGCCATTAGTATTTACATAGCAAACAATTACAGTTGTTTACAATATATACACGGAAATAAAAGGGATTCGGTATTACTTCCAATTGCTTTTGCTCAAAAAATAAGTTTCTAGGCATGCACAGTCTCTCCAATTTATACGGATTGTCAGACTTACTTTATCGTTAAGAACATGAAAGTAGATACGAAAAGTGGCACATTTAAGACAGTGTAAAATGATACATTCTGTCAATAAAATTACCTTTTTGGGGCAAAACCAAAAATTTGTTATAACAAGGAATTGAGATATTATCGAAAAGTTGTATTCTGAAACATTGTCTGTCGCTAAATAAAAACTCAGCAGATATTGAGAAAGGATTATACAATATGAATGCGGTATAAAGTAAGCTGCACCGCAGGCGCCCTGCGTAAACGACCACCGAACCCAAATCCTGAGGGACTTTTATCGCGCCAGCAGGTTTATATCCCTGCGGCGCTTCGGCCGGTCAGAGGACAAAAACCTGCGGACCCTCTAATTTTGAACCCACGTGTCGACGACGTAGGCCATTGTGATACGTGGTGAAACCACGGGGAGTCACCACGAGACACTTGGAGACGGGCCGGCGTCCCCCAACAGCTTCGGAGCTGGAAACCCAGAAGGGAACCAGGCTCTAGGCCTTAAGTCAGGATGTTCCAACCCGTACTTGCTCTATTACAACTCGAGGGGTGTGAAAACCTACAGAGGTAGTCACGGTTTCCTCTCGTAGTGGGCCATATATATATGAATGCGGTACAAAAAAACTAGCCTGCGCCGCCTGAAGCCCACGGGGGTCGCCGGCGTCATGATAACGACCATCGCGCCCAAGCCTCTGAAGGGCTTATAACGCACCAGGGGCTTTGTCTCGCTCCGGCGCTGAGATCGGCCTGGGGCCGCTCCCCAGTGCGGACCCCAGGTCATTTCACCAAGGTCGATGACATTGGTCACTACGACAGTAACCCCATTCTCGGAGGAAACTTCCGCAGAGACGAAACCTTGATGAACCGCCGAGAAACCCCCGACGACTTCGTTCGCGAAACCCCATAGGGGGAGACTGTCGCTAGGCCATATGTCGAGCTACCACGACGGCTCTTGCTTTACCACAACTCGAGGGGTGTGAAAACCTACAAAGGAAGTCACGTTCCCTCTTGCAGTGGATCCTGAAAGGGAAAGGATTAGTACAGCAAAATATAAACTCTTAAAACTCCAACAACAACAACTCTGACTAGAATGCTTAAAGCATTTCAAACTTCAACAACAACAACAACATTATAAAACCACTGTGACTAGCCCCTTTTATCACATAAAACATGCCGGCTTATGAGACGAATCTCAAGCCTGCGTACGTATTGCACCATTACCTCTACCTCTGCGTCCTGCACCGCGGGGACCACGGGCATTTCGCAGTGCGTTCAAATGTGGGCGTGGAAGAGCTCGGTGATTGCGGCCTGCTCTTTGGCGACCAAGGTTTCGATCTAGCGTACACATGAGAAGTCGGTGAATAATCAACCGGACTCCCCTTTCTGGTGTAGCCACACAGGCAGAGATCGCTTGGCGTTCGCGTCCGAAAGTCGCGAGGAAAGTACTTTTCCCGCACAAACTTCCAGAGCTCGCACCGGAATAGCACGTGGCTAATGTCGCAAACATCAACTCCACAAAAACATGTAGAGTCGTGGCTGAAGAAGCGAGCCTGATGATCGCCAAAGGTGTCGTGTCCCGTGAAGACCTGATTTATGAAGAAATCGCCCTGCAGTCGACGGGTGCCGACGCGTGGGAAGGATTCATAGGTTTTGCGCCCGGTCTCAGATTGGTCCCATATCTCTTGTCACTTGGACAAGGCACGTCCAAAGAGGTCTTTTTTGGCTTGGCGGCGCGTGACTGGAATCACTACGTCGACGGACTGTCGAGCAGTGGCTTCTTTTGCCAATATGTCCGCCCTTTCATTAAAGACGTGACCAACATGAGCCCGGACCCAATGCAGATGAACCTCGATTCCTGTAGTTTTAATCAGATCCCTAATCTCGGCAATGTCCCTGTGCTGAGGCACAAGTCCGTGAAGCGCTTGAGCCGTCGCTTGAGCGCTTGAGACATCGAGTTCCCCGAGACCTCTCAGATGGGCATGGGTGATTGCTTCTTTGATCGCTTGGACCTCCGCCGCAAACACTTCCGCACCGTCCTAGAGACGGAACTGGCCCTCCACTATTACTTGGCTCTCTGACACTGCGAGAAACGCACAGCTACTGTTGCGTTCTCTTGTTTGGATCCGTCCGTGTAGTACGAACATGCTGTCCGCGGAGCCAAATCCGCAGTCCAACGGACCCGCCAGAGATCCTCAAGTCTGGGAGTGGGCCTCCAGAGGTCGACCGACTCGGAGTCTAGTCCGGTACCGTCAACACTCTTCTTCCATCGGACTAGGGCTATGTAGTCCCTATCCAGCCCCGCACGCAAGTCGAGGGGGAGAACCCCTGACAAGACGTGAAGAGCATCCGTGGAGGTTGTCGCGTAACATTTTGTTACGCAAAGGAGTAGGCTCCTTTGCATGCTGAGCAACCTGTTTGCTACCACTACTTTCTTTGAGTAAAACCAAATAGATGCCGCGTAAAGAATGATTCTTTCCGTTATGATAGAGTAGAGCATCTTTCTAACTTTCGGTCTCAGACCCCATGTGGCTCCTCTTCGAGGTAGCTATGTAATCCATCACTCGATGGAGCGCGTCGACCGTACTGACATTCTTACGAAAGCCGTACTGCCTTGCGTAAATTAAGCGATTGGACTCCAAATAAAGTACCAGCCGAGTTGCGCACATTTTATCTAGAACCTTCCCGAAGGCCGGTAAAAGACAAATAGGGCGGTAGGTCGCTGGGTCACTACGCTCCTTCCCCTCCTTCCTGGGTTTGGGAAAAAACACAGCTATGGCCCGCTTCCATGTCCGCGGAAAGCAAGTCTCTCTCAGGCAGTGGTTGTACAAGGATAACAGCCACTGAGGGTGGTGTTTCAAGACCTAACGGACGATCGCGAGACTGAATCCGTCATGACCAGGCGAGTTGTCAGGCGGCAGAGATTCCACTGCAAATTCAAGTTCATGAATCGAAAACAGAGTCGTTTCGTCGGTCTTAATGCATGCGACCTGGGAAACATCATCAGCCGATAGGAAGTGGTGTCTTGTAAGCGCGGCCTGGGATTCCTCCCAAGTCGAGACCTCTTGTCCGGATGGAAGCACAAGTTTTTCTTGGGCTTCCCTTCGCCACTTACCTCGCACTACCTCGACTATCTGGCAAAGTTTGTCCGTGCTAAATCCTTCGGAACGAAGCATGCTTTGCCTGGAGGATCGCCTTCATGTACTCTGCCCGCTTACGCTTGTAGAGAGATCCAAGTCTCCCCCGCTCCGTCGGCTCCAGCGTTCGCTGGTAGAGTCGACGAAGAGCACGCAACCGGTTTCGCTGGCTGGCCAGCTGGGCTGAACACCAAATCGCCTCACGACGCACTGCCGGTCGGCGCTTTTTGCGTTCAAGACATAGCCGACTCAAAGTCGACATCAAGTATTCGACTCCCTCATCAGGGGTTACAAACTCGTATCGAGTCAGATCCGCGGCTTGCAGATCGCGGGAGAACGCGCCCTAGTCCAAGTCCCTTTTATTCCAGCGACGGCTGACATCTCTCGGGAGGCAATTGGCTGGTTTGCCCTGATAATCCCACTTCATGACTCGATGGTCGCTGAGTGTCGGGACCTCGGATATCTCCCAGTCGGTAATGCGGTTTGCGCAAAACCGGACCAACAGAATGTCGATCCACCCCTCGCCTTGAGAACCAAGGAAGGAGGACAAGCTATCCGGGTCGTTGACAAACTCCAGGTTTGCGTTCATTGCGAGTGCGATGACATCTCGCCCTCGCGGATCTGTCGGCCGTTGCCCCAGATCGTTGACTTAGCGTTAAAGTCACCCACTAGAATGACATTGTCACTCGGGTAGGTCCCTAGAAGGGTCGTCAACGGTACGAGCACAAGGTCAATGTCTTGGGACGGAGCGCAGTAACAAGTTATTACTAGCACATCCTTCCCTGACCATTTGCAGCGGATAGCCACCACGTCAGAACGCCGTAGGACGGAGACGAATTGTATGTGTTTGTTTACCCAGAGGGCCGCCCGAAAGCAGTTAGCTGCCGAGTGAACTAGCACGTAGACATGAGGAGTCCCGCTAACAGAACCTTCAGCGACATGTGGTTCATTCAATGAGACCACATCCAAACCCAGGGAGATCGTATCATGACTCAACTGATCCATGCAAGCAACTGCGTTGTGGCAGTTCAGGTGGGCAAAATGAATTTTACTCTCCATCATGGATTCTTTTGATTCGTACGAACTCCATCTGGTGGATGTGACACTCTTTGGAACCTGCCGCGTGAGTGGTCGACAATTTCTCGTCTTCCGTTCTGCGCAAGTTCCTAAAACTACAGTTTGGGCACTTCGGTGAAAGAGTGCAGCCTATCGTCTCATGTCCTTTGGCCCCACATCTCCCACAAAGGGACGCTCTGTAACAAACTGAACGTGTGTGGCCGTATCTCCAACATTGATAACAACTGGACTGGTCCAACGGACTTCGGATCTGTCGGAACACCGCCTGACCCCAGCCAACTTGCAGTGAACGAAGCCCTTTCAAGCGCTGAAACGAAACTTCGTCTACTGAGAGGACAGCGTTGCGGCCTCTCGCACTGGCGAAACAAGTCCTCAGCTCGAGAGTCGAATCTTTGAGGGATTCGTTTTGCTCTTGAAGTGCAACAACTGTCCGTTCCTCTGGTAGGCTTGGATCGACCCCGAAAATGATTATTTCTGGGGTGCGCCGTCTGGGCCTCGTTACTACTAGGTCCTTCGCAAGCTCAGTTCGATCCAGTTCGCTCTCTAGCTTCGCGAGGTCTTCCGCGGATTGAGCATGGCAGGCTATTCCGCCTCCTGAGATCGGTCTATTGCTCCTGAAAAATCAGATGTTTCTAATAACGCAATCGTGCACTATAGAACTACAACTATTTCCGAACAGTAATCTTCATAAATTGATGTGTTAGAAATCCTTGTTAAACATTTTAAATTGAAATCGTGGAATAAAAATAAATCTCTGAAATTTTTCTATTGTTTATTTTAATTACTATGATAAAGGGTTTTTTGAACAGTATATGAAAATAATAAAGTCCTTTTGAATTATATTACATTGACTTTTCAATTTACCGTGGCTGATAAAATTAAGAAGTGGTCAAAATTTGTGTGATAAATAATTGAAATTGGTGTAAAAATGAGTCAAAACTCTGAGAATATTTTTTATAAGAGACACACTGTGTATAATTCTATATAAAAACCATTACTTTATTCGTTGGTTTTGCATTTAAATTAAATGTTTTTTTTAATTATTTCTTTGAAATGACAAGATTGTATGTTTACTTATTGTATGTAAAGCATTATTACTAACAATTTACAACATGTCTATACACTTTGATATCAAAAGCACAAAAATTATATATATATATATATATATATATATATATATATATATATATAGGTGTCGCGTCAATTCATCTCGCACAATTCATCGCGTCAATTCGTCAATTAATCGCAGCGTCAATTCTTCGCGGCAAGAATTCGTCGCAGCGTCAATTCGTCGTTTTATCAATTCGTCGCAGCGAAAATGTCTTTGAAGGCTATTATGATAAAAATAAGGATAATTTAATAAAATTATTTAATGATAATTTGTTTTTTAGGTATACAGAATTATAACTAACATTTTAAATGCGATTTCGGAGGAATTTTTTTTATAAGTGATTTTTTGGGGAATTTCCTTATTGTGAACATGACAGTTTAATGAATAAGAGCAAGTCATTTCTTATTTAACCCTATCACTATGTCCTATCAAAACGACCAATATATTATCTATGGGCTGGGGGTCCACGTGGACCCCAGGACATAATGATAGGGTTAAATTAGAGATAGAATAAATATTGCTTTAGATAACCGAAAAAATGTCGAAGGATTTAGGATAAAATCACCCAGATCATGAAAAAATAACGAATACAAATGCTAGAAATTTTTTTAAAAAAATAATTAGTTGACATATGTGTACACAGGGTACAAGGCACACAGGGCTCCCTTATATTTGAAAGAATTAGGAAGTAAAAAAAGTATTGATAGATGTAAACATAAAATAATTTTTGTGATTGCGATTGAACTGATTGCTGCATGAATGCAATTTCATTAAGTCGTATTTTGGTTTTATAAGTTTTTCATTTATTTCATCTATACTAATAAAAGGAAAGTGTTTGTTTGTCTGAGTTCTGTGTACGTGTGCGCGGTGACAAGCGAAATCTACCGCACGTAGAAGTCTGAAAATTTGGGTGTGGATAGTCCAAGGCAGGTCCTACAGACCTGACGCTCAGATTTTTAATATTTTAAGAACCGTGGCCCCTAGGGCCCTTTTAAGGTTTTTGCATCTAAATTGTTAATAACTTGCCCCATTTTCATCTGATCTCCCTTCTTTTTGTGGGCCTTTATTCATTAAATTGCCCGCCCATTTCTACATTTCAGTTAGGACCCTGGCCCTCTGGGGCCCGATGCGGTGTTGACTTGAACCTTTTGTGAGCCATGCATTTTTCACCCTCTCAATTCGTAACTTTTAAGTTGAGTCTTCGACTCCTTTCCCCGGGACAACACCTTCATATTTTTACTGTGGCACTAGGGCTCTTTTTTAGCATTTCTTTCAAATTTTATTCTAAAGATTAATTTATACCCTATGCCTAATTTCGATTTATTGAAGATCTAAAGCGCTACGTACTAGGATCTTTTAAGAAGTTTTCCTCTTAAGAGCCTACATCAGTCACGCGAAAAAACGCTCCAGCTAATGTTAAGTCTATGGGAAGGTTATCGCGCGATTTCTCGCTCGCATTTTAATATTTTTAAATGATTTTTTTTGCATAGGATAGCTGAGGTCGATCTCTAACGTTGTTAGTTTTTACTTTTTCAATTTTGGTTCCAGTTTTTTTATATAAGGGTAATTTCACTTTCAGAACCGGTACCAACCGGTTCCAAAATTGAAAATGCCCGCTTATAAAAAAAACATAACCAAAATCAAAAAAGTAAAAACTAACAACGTTAGAGATCGACCTCAGCTATCCTATGCAAAAAGAAATCATTTAAAAATATTAAAATGCGAGCGAGAAATCGCGCGATAACCTTCCCATAGACTTAACATTAGCTGGAGCGTTTTTTCGCGTGACTAGCGTTGGCTCTTAAGGCCTTACTCAAAACTATCATTTGGCCATTTTTGGGACCTCTAATATAGTTCCCTTAAAAATCGACCGACCCACTAGTTTTTTTTTTTTTTTAATGATAACTTTTTTGGACTTCCAGCTACTATATGAACGACAAAAAAATTTCTCGGACACGTCCCGGGCCCCTTGGGCACCTTAAAATGTTTGTGCCCTAAGTTATTAATAATTTGCCCCATTTTCTCAGATCTCCTTCGTTTTTGGTGCCTTCTCTCCATTAGGCTTTTCTCCCATTTCTATGTTCCAGTTAAGACCCGGGCCCCCGTGGGACTTGGTATAGGGGCACCGTTGAAGTTTTTGTTCCCTAAATTTTTAATAACTTGCTCCTTTAAATCCTATTTTTTTTTCGTTTTTGGTGCCTTTTCTCCATTTAGTTATTCCTACATTTCTACATTCCAGTTAGGACCCTGGGGCCCGACTCGAGGCCCCTTGAACTTTTTGTGTGCTATGCATTTTTCACCCCCATAATTCTGTCACCCTCTTACTAAGCGACTTTAAAGTTTAGCCTTGGATTACTCTCCCCGGGTCACCACGCTTATATTTTTATTGGGCCTTTAGGGCCCTTTTTTAAGCATTTCTTTAAATTTTGTTCTAATGATTAATTTATACCCTATGTAGTATTGCCTTACCTGAAAGGAAGTGCAAACAAATCACGTGTAAAAAATTTCAACCACAATCACATTTTAATTATGTCCTCGGATCGATAAAGATGTAAATCAGTTACATATAATATGGCTTTAAAAATCTTAATAACCATAACAGCATATTTGAATACTTGAATTTCATTTCTGAGATTTCAGTGTCTCATAAAGTTGCTGTTATCAAGATGTTAGCTCATAGAGAGATATAACATTGTTGTAATTATGAACCCCTTCAGTTGGAAAAAGAAAAAAAAATTGCTGATTTGAAATCTAATGGCTATCACAATCTCTGGGTTAAAAGAGTTTTCTTCATATATGTTTACTTCTCTCTTCGCATGAAGACTTTAGCCGATACAGCGAGAAAATATTGTTGTAATGATGTGACCCTTCAGTTTGAAAAAGAAAGAATTTTGCTGATTTGAAATCTAATGGCTATTCCATACGTTGGATTAAAAGAGTTTTTTCGGAGCTGTCAACTTCTCTGCTCTCTATTCGAATGAATCGTACAGGCTACGTATCGATACCATACTATAAAAACTTATCACAAAAAGTTTCCTACTTATTTATTTCCGTCAATATCAATACTGCTTTTAAACCACAAAATGTTATTCAAGATATAATTTGTAATTGCAAAGAGAAGTTCCCCCTTTTCAAGTCACTATTTACAGTATTTCGTGTATGGACTGTAATTCAGGGCATATTAATGAAACTGGGCGTATGTCTGATTATCCGCTTAAAAGAGCATAAACTTGCTTAAAGGAATGGAAATTTACAATTGAAGCTTTTAAATCACTCGCTAGAAACTGATATTGTTCCAGAATTTGAAATTGTAAAAATGATCAAATTAAATGGCAAAAATTACATAAGTCATATTCCTTGAATTCTGGTTTACGAAATTACAAAGATCCCCCTCAATGAAACCAGTTTGGTTCCACCCGAATATGTCGTACTGTTGTGAAGTATGATCCAGGATGTGGACGTTGGATGGGTGTTTCAACTGAAAGTTACTTGCCGGTTAGCTATGGCAGTCAATAAATTTTTTTATGGGGGGGAAGGTTATAAAGTTCGTTGAACATTATTCTTTCATCTTGTATTTTATGTGATTTTATTAAAGATCTGATTTTAAAGTTTTTTTTTATAACAGGCCCTCCTCGTTTTTTGACTACCACTATTTACGAGTAGTAGCGTTTGTCTTATTGAAACGTAGAACTTCACTCATTAAATATAAGGCTTGTTTCAATTTGTAAACAGTGGAGCTTAAAAAAACCCGAAAGGTTTAAAACTGTGGTAATAGCACAGGGACTAAAATGCAATTCTTATTTTTATCTTTATCATCCTGGAGTGAGAAAAGTAATGTGTGTGCTAGTTGATATCTATATATATATAACGCTTAGGTATGTAGCAGTGAAAAAAAGATTATTTCACTTCCGCGGATTGCAACAAGTGGTTTTTTTTTACTAATTTGCGAATATTAAGAAAAGCATTTGAGATATCGATTTAAAACTCAACACACATATGTAGAATTTTTTTCTGCATCCGAAAATACAATTTTGGTAAATATCGGCCGGTGATATTTTGGTTTTTTTTTTTACAAAAAAAAACTAGTTAATTTCTAAAAAGGAAAGAAAATAAAGTTCAAACTCAAACCGAAAAACGCGCCATTTTGTTATTAATTAAATAATTACTCCATATTGTTGTACTTTATACAGTTTAACCTCATTGTTGTCTGCATCGTTATGACGTCAATGTTACTAATGTACATATTTGTGGTTTATAATATAGACTGAATAATAATAAATGAATAAATAATAATAAATTATAATAAATGAATAAAATAATGTTATTGGGTGAAGATTTCCATCAAGTTCTACCTGTCATTTTTCGAGGTTGCAAGGTTGTACCTTATGCATATGCAGTTTAACCTCATTGCTGTCTGTTTCGTTATGACGTCAATGTTGCTGATGCACATATTTGTGATTTATAATAGAGATTTAATAATAATAAGTAAATAAAAATAATAAATAATATTAAATGAATAAAATAATCTTATAGGGTGCAGATCTTACCTATCATTTTTAGAAGTTCACGATCGCTAAAATTTTCAAAGTGCATAAAGAAGCATAGACATTGTTCTGACTTTTACAATATGAAATTTACAGAACATATGCGTGCCTTTCAAACAGAGAGAAAGTTAGCAAGTTGGCTGTTATAGGTTAGCGAATATCAAAGTAGGGAAATTTCTAAGTTGTCCCCAGTTTGCTATCCAGATATACAAGATCCAGTGCAGCAACTTTTCAGTGACATCGATTTTATGATAGTGACACCTCAAAAGCTTAAAGTACGAGCCCTACTAACAGTGACAAACAATTGGTCAATCGAAATTAATAATCGTGTTTTACAATGTATGCCAGGAACTAAAAGGGTTTTTAAAAACATTGACACCATCATAGGTAATGATCCACAAGATCAACTTTCATATACTGAAGAATATTTAAACAGTTTAACACCAACTGGAATGCCACCTCATAATTTGGAATTAAAGCCAGGAACTATCATAATGTTGCTAAGAAATTTTGTACCTTCTAAAGGTCTGTGCAATGGTAGGAGATGTATAGCTAGTAATTTGCAGAATAATGTTATTGACGCAAAAATAAATTATTCCAATATTAATGAAACATTTACTCTCTGGAATACCACTTATTTCATCAGACAATAATATGCCTTTTATATTTTCTAGGGCAGCGGTTCCCAACCTGGGGTGGGGTATGCGTACCCCTGGGGGTACGTGGTGGAATATTTGGGGGTGCGTGAAAATTACATTGGTAATGGCGGATAACGGTAAAATTAAACTTAAAATGAAAACAGAAAAACAAAACTGTAAACTTTTCTTTTAAAAATAAATAGGCTATTCGGATAAAATAAATGAAAATGCTTAAACTTAGTAATTGGTTAATCATTTGTTGCCATTATCTCTCCCCCCCCCCCCACACTCAAAATACCATCTTACGATTTCACATATGTCCCTCCTTTTCTTTTATTGTTTTCTTCTTTCTAGTAATTCTAGAAATATTTAGAAAACACATGAATCGTATCGGGTCTTCTCGTATCGATAATTTCATTTAAAACCCATTTGAAAACAGGTCCTCCTTTTATGTGTTCGACTGGTCAGCACAAGCATAAACTCATTACCGTGTATTAATAGGTGTAGCTTCCTACCCGCTTTGTGAGTGCTTAATTTGAAAACTTTAGCTGATATTTTGATGTTTTGATTGACTTTAAGTTCATATTGTGTTGCAGTTCAAAATGGATAAATGGTTGAAAATTGGATTCTGAAGAGAACTTAATCTAACATTGGTAACTAGCATAAGAACATTATTAATGAACAAAAACAAAATATTTGGAAGGGGTTTATGTGAAAAGGGGTACGCATAATTGAAAAGCCTAAGCAAGGGGTACGTGGGAGAAAAAAGGTTGGGAACCGCTGTTCTAGGGAATCGAACCCGGGCTTCCCGGGTTACAGAACACAGGCGAAAACCATTTTTTCTAATTCTAATAGATTTTTCATATTTAATAACAACGTAATTCAGTAACAAAGTAAAAAAAGAATTTTTATAAGAAAAATATCAATAATATATTCAAATAAAATTTTGACAGTCAATAAAGCGATACTTTTGTATGAACCGCATGCCAGGAGTTAACGGCCAAAGGAATCGTCCAAGATTTCGCTTTTACTGCAGGTTTTTTATTCTGAAATTTTCAACTGCTTAAGCGCGTAGTTCAAGAACATGTCTGTTAAATTTGCATTTTATTTATATTATATTATTTTTTATAGTTATATTTTGATGAAGTTTTAATTTTGTTCCGCAATACTAGCCGAGAATAAATGCGGATCTATTTATATTGTTTTAAATGCAAATGGATTAGTCTTTCGCAATCGGACTGCACTTGATAGAGATAGATTTAAAATTAATTCAAGGTTGGAAAGCATTCCATAAATCACAAAAAATCAATAAATTCAAATAGAGTTTTCAAAGAAATTGCATTTTTCTTCTTTCGATTTGACGGTGTAGAAATTGAAATTGTGCGATGCTTAGAAGTTTAAAAGATGCAGTGAAAGTGAAATTTATTAGTCAGCTCGTTGCTACCATAAAAATGACTTCAACAATAATCAGACATGTGTTGGTTTATAATATAGATTTGTATTATTAAACCCTATTATTAACAACATCATTTATGTGTAACTCTCCCTTGACATGGACCCGATTACGTCAAGATTAGCATCAAAATATAATAAAAGAATTTTATTCTATATGTTTGAATCAAGGCAAAATTTGTCTAAAGTCGCCAGCAAATACAACTACTATTCCAACAAATAGCGAATCATTATTTTTTATGTCTTTAACCATACGGTCTACACATTCAAATACTAATTTACTACTCAAGGGGGCTTCATCCAATTCAGTAAGGTCAGATTGTTTGCTAATGGCACAAGTAGATGCTTTGTTCAAATTCAGCAGTATTTTGAATTTTGAATGTGTTATTCTACCTTGATCTAATAACAAAGCTGCGATCCCAGAATATGCAACAGCTAACGCAACCATATTATATGATCTCATCATTTTAAAAACTTTATAAGTAAAAATGTTTTGCCAGTCCTGGCACGCCAATAAAATAAACCTTAAAAATTTCATTTAAAACAGCAAGCGAAACTTCACCATAAATCGATTTTTGAACAATATAATCCGAGCTCAAACGATAAATAGCCAAATATTGTTTTGAGTTACAATTTTTACGTTGAAAAATATTTTTATGTATCACAAATATTCCTTTGGTTTTTAAATTAAATTATTTTGATTTATAAAATTATCGCGCATCAAAACGTTTATTATTATTATTATTATTATTACTTTGCATTTTATATAAAATCAGTAAAATTTTTTTTTCTTTATACTTTTTAACATGTCTGCATTAAATTTCTAACTAATAATACTAATTTCAATTCTTTAATCAACGATAATATGCGGTCGCCAAGAGGGGGAAAAATTGCCAATGGCAACCATTAAACACGAAAAAAGTGAAAAATACCAATTTTTTATTTTTTATTTTAAAAAGCCATAAATAAATCAGCGAATTAAGATACAGTTATCAAACAAATTGCATTTCAAAGAATATATTTTTCCCTATATAATGGTGTAAAAATAAAAAATGTGAGAGTTTTAGAAATTTAAAAAAATGCAATAGTAAAAATCGTAAAACTGAAATTTCATCGTCAACAGTTGCCATTCGCAAAATGACGTCAGCGTTACGCACGGACACGTTTCTCCTTTATAATATAGATACAATTTTCTATCCAATTAGCTTTTCAATGACTATAAATAAAGCCCAGGGTCAAACTTTTGAAAAAATTTGCTTAGATTTATCAAACCCAGATTTTAGCTATGGTCAATTGTATGTGAGTCTTTCAAGAGTTAGATATTTTGTTTCGGTTATTGTAATATCTCTGAGCTCTGAAATTTACAATTGTGTATACAAAGAAGTTTTCGATGCTGAAAATTACAAATAAAGATAAAGATATTTTGATAACTGTGAATGGTGTAGATGATAAATTGAATACAATATGTGTACACCTTTTTAATTTTAAAGAGTATCCAATAACTATTGTGCGCATGGTAAAGTTTTTATATGTATGATGCTGAAAATATACCTCTGTTTTCATATTTCTAAATGGTGTCCTATCTTATAATGTTTTTATATACCGGGTGTCCTAAAAAGGACTGACTGATTTTAAAATTCAATAACTTACAAACGGTGACAGATATTTCAAAAATTCTTGCAGGAGAGTAATGTACGATGTCAGGAGTTTTTTTACTGCGATTCCCAGTTTTAGTTTGAATTATCATCAATAGATGGCGCTGCGAGCAATAGACGCGCAATCGAGACCAAAACTGAAATCAGGAGGTTACATGTATGGAGTGGGTCTCATTCACCAATGCAATCTTTTTTCTTAGGACCCGATTCTGAACTCAGTCGTTATATTTTCGATGAAATGTGTTGTTGCTATGGAAATAATGAATTCTTCGATATAACCACAGCATTCAGAATTAGGCATGAATTTAATAAGCAATATAAGAGTGAGCAGACGATTTTATATTTATGAAGCTTTATTTTCCTGGATTAACTTACTTTTTATTGTCTGATTTAAAGAATATTTTGTGCATTGCATCTTAAAACTAGGACAAGAGATTCAGTATTTTTTTTCTCTTTTTGTTGTTGTTAAAAATTTCATAAATTTTGTTAAATTCTAAGAAATTCTAGATCTTTTAAGGAAGTTTGTCACTTGTCAGTAGATTTTTATGCATGTTGAATCCAGTTTAAAAGAATCTTGGAAATGCTTCATACTTTGTAAGAAAGAATATTTATAATACTGGAGTACTACCGCTTGGATCAAAGCATAATAGCGACTAGAAGTGGTTTCCAAAAATAAATTTAACGTAAGGAATGCTCCGCATCCGAATACAATTAAACAATTGTATTAGAAATTTGTAAAGAGCGGTAGTGCTGCCGACGGTTTGGCAAACAACGTTGGACAAGATAAATCGGCCATGACTGAATCTAACGTGGATGTTATTAAAAATGTTATTAATCACGATTCGAAAATATCGGAAATGCATAACTCGAATAAAAAACTCTTTTCTGCAATTCACGCTCATACTTGGTAGCACTTACGAATTCTTTTGTGTTGCCCTGTATATGATCTATAACATTATGCACATCACGTAGTATGCAAAAGTGTTTTTAAAACCGTTTACCATAACTGAAAGTGAACTTCCAGCAATTATCGCTTATAGACAGTGTGCCGAATACAGTACTGCAACCGAAATCTTTTGCTTGTCTCTGTAAATGAACGATAAATGTTATGTACATCATACTACACAACAAGTATAATTTAGTAAACCTCAGTAATGTATATCAGTTTCATTATATTAGAAATGCTGTAACATAATTAAAATACGCTTCAAACAGTTTTTCCCCGTAGGCTATTATGTAACAGAATTTTTTTGCGTAGCCTTGTAAATGTATGATAAATACTTTACACTCCATATTCTGCAGAAAGCATGTTTTAGTGTACTTCATAAATGTAAATCAATTTCATTATGTTTGTAACGGTGTAACATCGTTAATATTTTTTAATTATATTATAAAAATTAATAAACAGTAAACGATTTTCCCATGTACCATCATGTAATGAAATTATTTTGGGTGACCTTGTAAACGAATTAAAAGTTCTACACATACAATATTCGATAGTAAGCATTTTGTAGTACACTTCAGTACTATATTTATATAAATAGTGTAACATCATTGAAATACACTGCAAATGATTTATCCCATAGACCATAATAAAACGGCATTCTTTTAAGTGCCCCTGTAAACGAACCATAAGGGCTACAAACTTCATTTTCAATACAGAGCATGCCATGGTAAACCTCAATATTAAAAGTTCTACATACACAATCTTCGATCGTAAGCATCTTGTAGTGCACTTCAGATACATACATGACAATTCAAATATATTTACACAAGTTAGAGCACAAGGAGACGGCCAGATAAACCGAGTGCATAAACACTTTTCAAATGTGTTGGAAAATTTTAGAAAGAATAAATTTGATTGATAAAGAAGACACTCATTTCTAAAAAAAAATTATCCTTCTTGGAATATAACAAGTTTTAAAAATTTCGATATTTTGAACATTGTCGTTACACATTTCGATTTGGAAGAAATCGTTTCCGTGGAAACAATACTATTACTATTGTTGCTCTGACTCCTACAATATTGAAATCATACCGTGTCAGTTCAGAATCGGGCCCTAAAAAATATTGTATTGGTGAACGAGACCCACTCCATACAGGTAACCTCCTGATTTCAATTTTGGCCTCGATTGAGCGCCTATTGCTCGCAGCGCCATCTATTGATGATAATTCAAACTAAAACCGGGAATCGCAGTAAAAAAACTCCTGACATCGAACATTACTCTCCTGCAAGAATTTTTTAAATATCTGTCACCGTTTGTAAGTTATTGAATTTTAAAATCAGTCAGTCCTTTTTAGGACACCCGGTATATTATTTCAAAGTACCCAGTACAAAATGGAGAAGTTGTTATGCATAGTATTTATGCATATAACGCTGGAATTCGTGTATTCTAATATGCATATATTTAAAAGAGCAGATACTAGATGGCTAGTACCTGATACTTTATAACGTACTTGAAATTGCTAAAAAAATCGGCCACTATGATTTTGTTGTGGAGTCAAAACGTGACTAATTAGAAATTTTTTCCTTTTTCTTCAGTGGAATTTGTAACGATATAGTGACGTCAGATGCGACTGCTACGCTGTTTAGGGAAATATAAATTTTATTTTAATTAATTTTTTTTTTCGTAATTGTGGCATGTAGTCATGGGGGACATGTATTAGAAAACTGCAGCATGAACAGCGCTTCAGAATATCACCTTTCTTTATTTTTCACTTCTAAGGTTGCTCTTTTTCTTTGTGCTTCACTTTATATTCCGCATGTTTTATCTGTACTCCAAGACGAGCATCTCCCTTGATACTATCATGAAAAAAAATCCAATTCCATTGTATATTTCGTCATTGTAAACAATTTATTTGTGTTCAGTACTCTACACTTTTAAAATAGAATGTCACCGCAATTACAGTCGAAAGTTATTTGTTTTTGTATATTTTTTATGATCAAATATTACTGACATTGCACATTGTGGCACACAAATATGTGTGTCAGCAGTATTTCCCGGTCTCTATACCACAAGAATACGTGTGCCGGAAATATTTTAATTAAAAGCAATTTTTATTGCTATGAAATCGGACTATTTATAATTTATTACCATGTATTAAAAGAAAGAATCCTGTACCTCAATGATTTCAGTTTGGCGTTCAACGTATAAAAATAACTAAAATTTGATATTTTTTAATTAAAAATTTTGAAAATTAAAAAAGATTGCCGCGTTTGGGAATTGCAAACCGACTCCATAAACAATAAAAACCGCATTGTTAATGCCTGCCACTAAAGTTTAATAAAAGCCACTTTGTCAAAATCTGTGACGGTCAACGTGTTACTGTAGTCTGAAATCTAATAGAGAGGGAAATGGATTATTTAAGGGGTCTCAGGAGTCTTACTTTTCCTCCGAAGATGCAAGTTTGCATCATGTCACATTTTATTTTATATCTGATTTCATAGAACACACATTAAAATAAAATTTTTACCACTAATAGGTCAATATCTGCTTGATTGAACATAATTATTTCAATGCTGTACAATTCATATTTAATTATTTAAAAAAAAGTTTAAATTTTTAAAAAAAAGTAAAAAAACTTTTTTGCCTGGTATCCACTGCGCACAAGGTTGTAGGAAAAATATTGCTTCAAAAATAAGAAACAAAACTGATAATGATGTAAAATTGATGTATCTTGAACTTATACTTCAATTTCAAGAAATTAAAAATTTAATTTTTCTTAAATTTAATTTTAAACTGTAAAATATTTTAAAAAATTCATTTTTTTGTTGAAAAAATGCCAATTTAAAAATAAATCGAATTTTTAATTGCTTGAAATTGAAGTATAAGTTCAAGATACATCAATTTTACATCATTATCAGTTTTGTTTGTTATTTTTGAAGCAATATTTTTTCTACAACCTTGCGCGCAGTGATACCAGGCAAAAAAGGTTTTTTTTACTTTTTTTTTTAATTTAAACTTTTTTTAAATAATTAAATATGAATTATACAACATTGAAATAATTATGTTAAATCAAGCAGATATTGATCTATTAGTGGTAAAAATTCTATTTTAATGTGTGTTCTATGAAATCAGATATAAAATAAAATGTGACATGATGCAAACTTGCATCTTCGGAGGAAAAGTAAGACTCCTGAGACCCCTTAACCCTTTAACGGACATTGTTTTCCCTATGAAACCACACAAAATTTTAATTACGAAATTCAACATTGACAGCAGAATTTTAATAGAAATATTTTCCATTTATTATGTAAGTGAAAATAGCTTTTTTATTATATACAAATAAATCTGTTCATAATTTCCGGTGTCAATCATTTATTTCAACATTTTAGTAATTGAAGTGCTTTATCCGTTAAAGGGTTAATGAAAAAGTAGTTTCTATTCGACTTATAAAATAGTGATTGAAACAAATAAATCGTTTGCCACCAGTATTTATACATATGAAATTTAAATAGCCATTATATTAAAGAAATATATGTGATTTCTAAAACAAATGTGAGGTTTGGTCAAGAGGGGTTGGGTGCTATTAGCTCCGACCGAAATCAAGCAGAGACTCTCGTAAATCCAAATGAAAAACGTTTGGGACAGGGTTGCTAGATTTGGCCTCTTTGACTACTAAGGCATTCAGAGGTTATACTGGAAATTCCGAAATGTCTGTTACTAAATACAGTAACTTTTTTTTTGGAATATCTGAATGAAAACCAAACTAACAACCATGGTTCGGGTACAGAGAATAAAATTCGCAAAGAAGATTATAGATTTTTGATTCAGGTGCATGGGAGAACAAGCGTATCGAGATTAATGCGAAAGTGGTTAGTGTTAAACAATTATAATTAAGAAAAGTATCCAATGTGGGTAATAGGAGGACAGCTACAGATTCAGGGGCATCTGCTTTGTGCGACGGTAACAATTCGCGTAATTTTGCAAAAGTTTTCATTGAAAACATTCTGTTATACCAGAATCAGAAGTTGAGGTATAGATTGTAATATAATATAGGCATTAACGGTAAATTCACGTTAAAAAATTGTTATATTTTAAAGGTATATTTCCGTAAAATTCAATTCTAATGCATAACTACCAAATTGCACGTTTTTTTTCTTACCACTAAAATTTAAACAGTAAATTTTGTCTAATTTAATCTACGAAATTAATATTTAAATAAGACAGATAATTTTTATACATTTTAGTTGTAACAAAATACTATACAAGTTAGCAGCTATGCTAATGTGTAGTAAATAGGTATAACCTTAACAAGAAACACAAAATCACTAGTTTAAAACATTCTATTGATTTTAAGTATTAGAGATGAATGTTTCCATAAAATAATCCACGATTATTTTCTTATTATGATTGTTTATTTTCATCTTTCCCTTATCGCTGTTAAAATTTTTGTGACGGGTTGAACCGGGGCCTCCGAGATCACGCTGTGTGTTTTCTCAACCGGGCCTGCTACAAGTGACGTCACAACCTGCTGACGTCAAAAGAGTGATCCATACTACTTAAAAATTTTTCATGTACTTTGTTCATTTGCACGGATTGTTTACGATAGTATTTTGATATTATTTATTGTTTTATATAGTAATTAATATATTTCAGTGTATTTAGATTATAAAGCTATCAATAATTATTAATTATAATTATTAAAGAAAGTGTAGATTATATCTACAAAATAATGAGAAGAAAATGTTGTGCTCCTAGTTTCTAATCTAAGTCTTCAAATTCGTTACTGATAATGAAAAGAAGAAATTTTAGCTACGAAAATTACCTTGTGATAATTTTACTTACATTTCAACAGAAGTGGTCTGCATTAAATGTTTCGATATACGTTTCATAATTCGTGAAGCTAGAATTAATATGATGGTATTGAACTTGTTGTGCAGAGAAAGAAAATAATCGTAACAACGAATGTCTATCCTACTGTAATGGAAATATTCCGGCATATTTGAATGAATTTGTACTTCCAAAACGAAAAGAGCCAAATGATCTTTGAAAAAAAAAAAAGAAGCACACGAGTTTAAAAAATGGTACAACGATGATAACACATCTTTAAAAGATTTTTAAATAAATACTGTAATAAATTGAATAAAATCTGGATACATTTAGTTAGAAGTGAGTGTGCTTTGTTTATAAAATTAAAAGCAACTCATTTACCCAACTTAGTAGTTCCATTTAACATTTTAGCTAACTTAAGTGTACAAATATATTGTGAAAATAACTCTTTTGATAAGTTAATTTGAGTGGTTATTAGGTCCTAGACCCAAGTACAATAAATAGACAATTTTTAAAATATTACAAATAAGTTACAAAGTTAAGATAGAAAATTGGGTACTTTTCGGTTAGCCGGACGCCAGTGATATATATACATACACACACACACTCACACACACACACACACACACACACATATATATATATATATATATATATATATATATATACAGTATGTAAAGCCTGGTTGGATCTCAATATTTTTCAAGTTACAGCAAATAGAATGAAAATTCGGAAAATTGTAAAAGAACCCTCATTGCTAAACTATCGATAATGCTACATAAAAACGAAGCACATATTTAGAAAGAGCAGAAAAAAACCTACAAAATGACATCAATTGTATTAAAATAGCAATATTTATTGACGAGTTACAAGCCCTGAAACAGTGAGAAAAGTACGAAATCCAATATACATCAAAATAGTTAATCGTTAATTCCAAAAAGACAACTCTAGCTACAACAAGGAAAATGTAGCAAAATTTGGTCCATTCCGAAAACTTTCGAAAAAGCTTACAATGAACCATATCGGTTTAATTGTGTGAGAGAAATTAATCAGTTTCTTAGTTACAACTCCGCTTTCTTTGACACTAGCAAAGGTTAAACTCCGCCCATCACGATTGGAAACACCGCCTTTTTAATTACTCTCAACTATACATTTTCGATCATGCTTCTTCTGAGATGCAACATTTTTAATTATTCAAGAGTTGAATGAACCAAAATAACTTTACAATAATAGTCTACATTTTAAAGTGGTCTTTTATTGATATAAAGCTTAAGTTAAATTCCTTAAAATTAAACTGGTGGTGAAAATTCGGAAATAATTAAAAATATTGCGATTTGTAACTATGCAAGAAGTTTCAGTACATGTTTTACATGGACAATTATTGTATGTATATGTGCATCATAATTTATGATAGGAAATAATAATAACAAATAGCATAATAATTTTATTAATTATAAATTTAAAAAAGACACTAAATTTTAAATTAATTCATACAAACTTTGTAATTTACAATTTGAGTACACCACAGTCTGTGACTTACAAAATACTGTGCCAAAAAGTGTTGAAAATAAAAGAAAAATGACAAATAAAGAATTACATTCCACGTACTTTATGACATATGTGAAGCATAGTCTTCTGGCCTGCGCTGCACAGTTCAATGTCGGAAGGCAGACGAACGGACATTATTATATTAGGTGTTCGAAGTTGCGCCCATTAACAGAATCGCACAGCCGACAGCGACGTCGTAAAGATTGGCGAACACGCCGAAAAACTCCGACGGAGTTGGGAATGTCTCCTGCAGCGACAACGATTCGCGCTAGTAAATCCTCCGGTGTATCCACAGGCGTTTCATACACCAGCGATTTAAGGTGTCCCCAAACAAAAAAGTCTAACGGATTGAGGTCTGGAGAGCGTGCAGGCCAAGCAACAGGTCCACTGCGTCCAATCCATTTCCCAGGATATGTTGAATTGAGGTGATTGCGAACACCTATGAAAAATCGTGCATAAACCACATATTGTGGCGCAATGTTGCTGGCACATTTTGCAGTAACTGCGGTAAGATATCCCGTAGGAAAACCAAGTACGTACTGCCATTGAGTACATCTGGGAGTAAATATGGTCCTATGAGATAATCGCCGAGGACACCTGCCCATATGTTCACACTGAACTTTTGTTGTGCGTTCGACGGGAAAACAGTGTGCGGATTTGTATATGACCATGTGTGCATATTGTGCGTGTTTACCACGCCCTCTCTCGTAAATGTTGCTTCATCAGTAAATAAAATATTTTCCAGAAATTGTGGATTATTTTCTGTTACATTAAGCAACCAGCGTACGAATTCTGTCCGCTGAGCACAATCTGTTACTGATAACAGTTGTACCCGCTGCACATGAAAGGGGTGCATGTTTTCTGCACGCAGAACACGCCACACACTTTGGTGAGAAACACCGACTTCAGACGCAGCAGCTCGTGTACTCGTGGAGGGGTTATCTTTAAAAATATTCAGTACATCTTCTTCCATTGCAGGTGTTCGTACATGTCGAGGTTTCCCTGCATCAATGCTTGCTGTATTAAACGATCCAGTCTCCCGTAATCGTCTATCGATTTTTATGAAGAGTTTCGAACTTGGGCAACGTCTTTTTGGAAATTGCTCACGGTACATGCGCTGTGTTAGACATGCATTTCCATGAGCTTGCCCGTACATCAGATGCATGTCCGCATATTCTTCGTTAGAGTATTCTGGCATAATTATTATACATTAACTTACTACAATCCCACTTACAACAGCCTCCTTTTAACATAACGCCCACTGATGACTGCTGTTTTATTACACTTTTCTTCCTATACACATAGAAAATTTGCATAAAAAGTACTTCTTCTTCATCATCCTGAAAGTTCATGGAGGAAACGCAGCAGTCACGGAGTTTGCTTTAAGACAAGGCGAGAGCTGCACAATATGTCATTCACTTGACCAGACTGAATAATGAAAGGGTATTGATAGAGGTTGATCAGAAATGTATAATTGAAAGATATTAAAACGGGGTGATTACAATCGTCATGGGTGGAGTTTCGCTCTTTTCGAGCGTGCAACAGTACAGAGTTGTAACTAGGGGACTGCTTGATTTCTCCCATACAATTAAACTGATATGGTTTATTGTCAGCTTCTTCGAAAGCTTTCGGAATGGACCAAATTTTATAACATTTTCCTTGATGTAGGTAGAGTTGCATTTTTGGAATTAACGATTAACTATTTTGCTAAATATTTGATTTTGTATTTTTTCACTGTTTCAGAGCTTGTAACTCGCCATTAATTCTCAATATTCTAAAACAACTTATGTCATTTCGTAGGATTTTTTCTGCTCTTTCTAAATATGTGCTTCGTTTTTATGTAGCATTATCGATAGTTTAGCAATGAGGGTTTTTTTACAAATTTCCGATTTTTCATTCTATTTGCTGTAACTTGAAAATTATTGAGATCCGGCCAGGCATTATATACTGATTTATGCTCCGTGTGATCTCCTCTATTACCCCTATTAATATTGGACCCCTTTAACGGAACACCCTGTATATACATACACATATATCTACACACACACACACATATCTACACACACATATATATACACATATATGTAGGAATATATATATATATATATATATATATATGTATATACATATATATTTATATATGTACATGTATCACTGGCGCCCGGATAACCGAAAAGTACCGAAAAGGGCTTATGGGGAGAGAAGGAAAGTTGGCAACATATTTTCTGGCAACCTATTCGTAGTTTCATATAAATAAGCATTTTTTTCAATATTTATACAATTTATTTAATATAAAGAATCCATTTATCTCTTTTTATATACAGGCAGAACAGAATTGTATCTATAAATACTTTTATATATAAATAAACATTAAAGTTCATTAGGTTTGTTTCTGTAATTGTGTATATAATTTGAAAACATATCTAACTTTCTGAAGCCCGGATTACGCCAAAGCGTTAAAAAAAAAGTGCCAAGGTCTCTATAGTTGAAAAATGTCGATTTCTCTATTTGAATTGACATTTATTGTGTTTTGGTGGGTAAATTATGGTATGTAGTGGTAAAAGGGAGGAATGGGATTGATTTTGTAAACTTTTTGGCAGATTTATTATATTTTTTGTTCGTATATTTATAGTAAAATAATGTTTTTAGTAAAAGGTAAGTCAATGTGTTCAATCTGATCTATTAATATTGGCAATTTTTTTAATTTAAAACTTTTAATTTCCTTTTATAAAACATGTTTATTAACTCCCTTTTATTTTCCTAGTTTTAAATTTAATACTATTATTTATATAATGACAAGTTTTAAAACAGGAAATTCAAAACATCTCTCTTTATTAAATCTTTCTGCTGGGATACATTGACCAAACTGGATCACTCTTGTGACGTCACTAATACTTGTAGCAGGCCCGGTTGAGAAAACACACAGCGTGATCTCGGAGGCCCCGGTTGAACCAACTTTTGGTGCTGCAGTAACGTCAATCATAAGATGGGAAATCTTGTTCCAACATTTGGAGCTATGGTTCAATCGGAGCTGCACATGTTGAAGTGAGATTTAATCATCTTACTGTTGCAGCTGGTACAATACTAAAAGTTGGTCCAACGTACCATGAAAATTTAAACAGTGAGTGATCCACGAATTTTTGTTCAAGTTTTCATTTCACTGACATTTTTAAATTCTAGCACGACTTGATACCAAGTACTAGAAGAGTTATGTTCAAAATTTGTGAACACAAAAAAGGCTTTATAAAAAAAAAATATTTTTGTGAGGAAAAATTTTGAAAAATTTTAAATTTTCGTAAAATATTTGAAAATGCTAAAAATTAGTTGGCATTGTCTGTATGAAAATATGTATTTTTTTTATATATATATATAAACATACTGATTAAAAAATGGTACATGAAATGAAGATAATTAAAAACTTAAAGATATTTTTCCTATATTTACATAGGAACGTTATAATATACACTTATTTTCAAGTGTTATTTACAGGTAAATAATACCATTTTTCATAGGATCAATTAAAACAGTAATATACACTTTTTATAATATTCCTTTACTTAACATAGAAATTATGTTTAGTTTGTTAAACAAAAACTCGAATTAGAAATATTTCATGATTTTCTTTTCAGTTTTTCTGTCCAATTTAATATTTTTGAATAGTAGTTTTTTTTTCGTTGTTTATTTGAACAATATTTTAAAGTATCATTACATAAAAAGATATAAATAACTGTTCGCGAGGTAAAGCACAAAGCATTTTTAATTTTTGAATGAATAACTTCAAAAAGAAATTCTTAAAATACTTTACAATAAATATTGATTAAGATACACGTTGTTTTTATGTAGTATTATTCATTCCTACAATCAAGAAGAAGGTGTGTTTTGTTTTAAGGTTTACTTAACTTATTTTAGTTTTACTTCCGTCTCACTACTACAAAAAATGTGATCGGTGTTTAATACTCCCTCTGTCCCAAATTAGTTGCTACATTTGAATACTTTTGTACTGATTATTGATACTGATGATTTTATGATTTTGTTTAAACATTTTTCAGAGATTTCAGGGTGCTATGCTATCAATCACCAACATTTACTTACCCTCCGGCCCTCCTTAAATCAGTAACAAATTATTTTAAAAAATCCAGGATTCGCACACTCTTAAGCCACGCTCTTTCTAAGGATTCTTCCACCAGTAATCGCATAAAACTATCCTCTAGCTAATGATTCGTGAATTCATTAGGAAGGAAACGATCTTTCTGGTATACTGGTGGTAGAGTCCTTACAAAATGAGGCGTAGCTTAACCCCTTCACTCCCAGGTTTAATTTCGCTGGAGAAGGGTATGTACCAGGCTGTGCGGTGCAAAATGTTTGTGTCATAAATCATTTAATAACTTCCGTGATTTAATAGTAATGAATGTAAGGTCGTTAAAGGATTTACAACTTTATCATAAAACGTATAAAATAATATATAAAACTTGCACATTATATACATACAGTATATCAGGGTGGCTAGTAGTCAGGGAAAAATACAGTCAAAAAAGTGATAAACACCACTATATTCTTATAGAAAAATTCATGTTGATTATTTGATCGAATAATCAGCATGAGTTTTTCTATAAGAATATATTGGTGTTTGTCACTTTTCTTGACTGTATTTTTCCCTGACCACTAGCCCCTGTATATACATAAAACTTCGGAATTTATTTTCTTTCTATTTATTTTCTTTTATTCTTTCTTATAATGACGTAAGATGAATAGTGAACCTATTGGTGTACGTAATGTTCACTGATTACTGAAATGATAAGACGTACGCAGCGCACGTCCTGGTCGCTGATTACTGAAATGAGAGGACGTACGCAGCGTACGTCCTGGTCGCTGATTGCTGAAATGAGAGGACGTACGCAGCGTACGTCCTGGGAGTGAAGGGGTTAAGAGCGTGCGAACCCTGTAAATTTGCTTCGAAAATTTTTTCCCAAAATAAGTGGTATATTTGTGGAAAGTAAAAAATGCGAGTGAAAATTTCAAGTTGTGATAATTTTAATCGCACATAAAGCAATTTTAACTGGTATTTAAGGAATTTCTTTAAATGTTGTAGTAAAAATTGCAATACAGTGTTACGTTCTTTATTATTCTGTTTCTTCTTTAGGGTAAGTTCTAAATTGTTATTCATAATTACAATTATCGTCACTTTTTCACTAGGTCGAGTCACATTACTTCTTATTCGCATACTTCACATTCCAGTTCATTGCTTCAAATAACTAGTATACCGCATTATATTCATTGTAGTTTAATAATTTTACTGGTGTCGATCTACTAAACTGCATCGGAAGTTATTTATGACTCCACCTATTTGAAATGTAGCAACTAATTTGGGACAAAATTTTCAACCCAAATGTAGCAACTAATTTGGGACGGAGGAAGTACAAAATAACTCCAAATTTTAAGATATATTTTTTAATCAGAAATATTTAAACTTTTCAGGTTTTAGTAGTATTTTAAAATATTACATAGCTTTCTGATTGTTTATTAAATATTCCTTGTATTTCTATTCGCTGTGCAATATGTCACATAAAGAAACTTTAACAAATGAAACTATTGAAGAGTATTTCTAAAATTTACTGTCTTGAACACATTTGACCCCAAGAAATATTTTAAATATGTAAAAGAGGTGTTATCAACCTTATAAAATTAATAAATCCCCAAATGCACATCACAGAAACAGATGTGTAAATGGTAAATAATTTATATCTCTAATGCAGACTTCATACACAATATACACACATACTTGTGCATTTTAAAATTTAAAATCAGAAATTTATTATAAGGGGAAAGAAAATCGCTACCAAATATGAATAAAGACGAAAACCGGGAAATGCGTTTGTATATTATATTATTTATAAAGAGATTTTAGTATCATAAAGGTTTTTACTTGTTCCTAATTTGAAATAAAATGCAATTATAAAATGTGTCAATGCTATCAAATTTGAAGCCTTGACAATCTCTTCAATAAATTTTGTAGACATTAAAAACGTAGACCTCATGTGCAATGTGCAGGCCACAATGCAGTCATTTGTTTCACACCGGGAGATATTATCGGTGAACAACATAACTTTTCTACATATAAATTCAAAGATATAAGTACGCGTTGAATTTGTTAAGTTAAAAACATGTTTGGCCGACCCATAGTCAAAGAATTTAGCACAGAAATGAATAATTATCAATAATATTTGTAATATTTTACCAAAATTATCCATTTGAATACTGGTCGGAACATACATGTCTCAGTATAATATATTTTTTATTCATTAATACCACTTTTTTAAAAATAACCTCTGCTATACAGTTATACTAGGTTCTTTTAAAGAGTTCTATATTTTCTACCACATGAAATGAACATGTAATTTCTTGTATGATTTTTTTTACCCGTTATCAAACGGGTTAACGATATTTAATCAATAATATTTTCAAATGAAAGTATATCAATTGCTTATCAGCTTTACAGAATGAAAATCTAAATAAAGATTAATTGTGAAAGTTAATAGCGTAAAAAGTATTAATGTTAAATGATTTATATTTAATTATAATGCAGACTTAGGTATTTTAAAAACTGATAACAAATTAATTAATAAAATTAAGGCGAACTGAAAAGCAAAAAAATTAATTGTCTCATTTAGTAGCTAAGGAAGGACATTTAAAAGGTTTTAAATACTACAATTGTGACAAAAATAACCTAAACGTGACGACATATTTTTGCTTGATTGCAGATAATAATTCCATTTCTTCCAAACTAATTATTTTTTTACTTAAAACCACAATAATCAATCCTATTTTTCTTATAATTGGTATTTACTTAATATGCGAAGTACACCCCAAAGGTGACAAACGTATAAAAAATCGCATCGCATTTAGGCACAAAGACATTACTTCTTTGACACATAAATATTAGCCGAAACGGATTGAATGCTGGAATAACCTATTTATCTACTTTCTATAGTCTTAGATCTCATTTCTTAATTAAACTTGCATCCCCATGCAGTTACCTTGTTTTTGTTTACTGAATGAATTTAATAAAAAGCTATAAAATTAATGCTATCGAAAGTAATAATTCATTTTGACCTTCTAAAGAATATTAAGAAAGGACTGTTTTAATTTGCTTAAACCACTTATTGTTACTTTAACACCTTCGCGACGAGCGTCCTTTACAGAATTTTTAATCTTTTACCACCGGTTTTTCAAAACAGAAATTTTTGCTAAATTGAATCGCAGAAATGCTAACATTAAATAAGGCAAAGCTTACAATAAAAAATTACTGGTGGGAATAATCGAGGATTCTGAGCATCTTATGCGTCACGTATACGTGTCGCTCGTCTTCAAGGGATTAATGTTTAACCCTTTGACTACGGGTTGACATACATTAGGTTGAATATTATGATTTCAAAAAAAAGTGATAACAAATGGAGAAATTGAACATTAAAAACCGCCCAAATAGCATAGAGGAGATCTATAATATACGTTACCATATTACTCTACTCTCGCTTTAATCTTATTTCACAAACAATCATTCCGTGACTGTTCGATTTCTTGAATGCAGAATTGGAAAGAATTGTTTAATCGTACTTGCAGGCAAAGATTATTTATATGTACTTATCTATGCAAATTTTCCTCTGTCAATTGTTGTTAAAAAATCACTATAAAATCTAATTGACTAGGTAGATTTTTCAGTAAAGAGTAAAAAAATCGAAATCTCCTGGACAAAAAAGATTTTGTCTTTTCGAGGCTGTTGGGCATTTGTAAAGACATCATTATGGAAGAAAACTAAATAAAAAGATAATAAAAGAGTATAAAATATAAAATTTCTAAATGTTTGCATAATTATTTTACTTTTAGTTTAATTAATTACGCTCGAAAGACGCGATACGCAAAGCGAGATGTATTTGTAATTTAATAGCACAATTTCTTAGTCTCGTGCAACTACTTTAATAGTAATCTTCATCTTATTTTATTGCAGACTTTCTGTTATAGAAAACGACGAATGTTACTACTAAAAAATGTGACACTACATCTGTGTGGAGCTTGTTTGCCGTATGAGCAAACTTTCACAAGTTTTTTTACTATTTCACCTTATGTAAGAATGAAGTTCTGCGTACAGATAACGCGAAAATTTCTTAACTAAAACACTAATGGCAGTTTGACCCTGTGATAAAGGGGCCCTGGACATGTGTGACACGTCATTCCAGAGCAAGCGGCTAATAATTTCTCTTAGAGGATTTTTTCTTTTTTTTTGTCATTTGTTTGATATATCAGAACCGATGGCTTAATGTTTGATAAACATCACGGGAGATTTCGAACATCTGATTAGAAAATGCTCATCTCTATTGACTTTTATAGTTCTTTATTTTAACCAGTGTTGTCATCAATGAGGCGGAGTTATGAAGCGTTAAAATTAGTATTGCCATTTGAGTGGGGTTCTTTTTTTACTTAGATTGTCTGATTGCTACTATTTTCTTTTAATCAAGTTATATATTCATCTTATTAAATGACAGATTAAATAAGACAAAAATAAGGCAAATATTTCAAAAAAGGTGATAGCCTTCAAGCAATCTGAATTTAAAAAAACGCCCAACTGGCAACAATCATTTTAATACTTTATAATAAGGCAAGAAATAACGCATATAAGGTTTCATTGCCAAGTTGCTCACAGTCCTTGCAATTTCCAGGATATCTTGAACTACTAATTGAGATTAGAAATTTAATACTCCATCCGTCCAAATTAGTTCGTACATTTAGATTGAAAATTTTGTCCCAAATTAATAACTACACTTAAACTAGGTGGAGTCATAAATAACTTCCGACGCAGATTAGTAGATCGACACCAGTAAAATTATATTACAATGGATATAACCAACGCCCCCTAGATAAGAAAGCCGTGACATGCGTCACGAAAGCGTCATACCAAGCAGGCAAAACAAGGAAAAAAATTGGAACAACTTGCATGTTTCAATTTCATTGACTCATAGATTAATTATTATTGTTTACGTCTGATAGTTAATAATTCCAAGAGCCATCGAAATCGAAACATGCAAGTTGTTCGAATTTTTTTCTTTGTTTTGCCTGCTTGCTATGACGTTTTCCTGACGCGTGTAGCGGCCTTCTTATCTAGGGGGCGTTGATATAACGCAATATTCAGTGTCGGCGAACTTATGCTACGCCATTGATTAAATAAAATTTAGTGAAACTCCACTAAATTCTACACCACGTTATTTTTCTTCCATTAATACACCAGCCTGACTGGCAATACCTTTTGACACAGAGTAAGGAGATTTAAACAGAGCCCCAACTTTGCCTGAAAAGAGCTGGCTTCAGCGGATGACTTAAAAACTAAATCATCGTGTTGGCGATTTTTATATTCGTGATTTCCGTTTTACTGTAACCTTATTCTGCTTGGCGTCTTTTGCTGTTCTCATTTACCGGGTCTGATTACCGGCGGGGCAAACTTCCACCAGTAAAAAAGAATAGAAATTTTTGCCTTATTTATACGCCTTATGGATGCTGAATTTCTGTCAAAGAGAAGGCAAAAATTTCTATCCTTTTTTACTGGTGGAAGATTGCCTTGCCGGTAATCAAGCCCTAGTCATTTGCACATGTGCAAATTTTCGGCGTTCGCTTTTTGATTGTTGAATATTGATAAATACTTATTATTAAAATTATTCTTTGGAGATCAAATAGGTCATTGGAATGCTTCAAAATGTTACGAAGAGATACTTGTATTGTTTGCAAAAGCAAGACGTCAAAGATATGTTTTATTCCCAAGGATCGTTAAGTTGTGATTTATTTTCATGTGTTATTTTTTCTTATTTTTCAAGTTCCATAATGTATGAAATATTTTATACATATTCAGTGTTGGCAGATTTTAAAGAAATTTTGACTTTATACTGTCGTTAAAATAACTGTCATACCATAAATCTCATTCATGTTAAAAAAAAAAAAAAAAAAAAAAAAATCTATATATAAAAATTTATTGATATGCATTTTCTATCGCTAAGTTTTATCCTACACTAGGCGTTCTTTGTGGTACATATTTCTTAGTTAAATAGATAAAAATGTTACAAAGTATTATAGTAATAATAGTGAATTGTTTTTGCTGTCGCACAAATTTTTTCATGCTAATTTTCAACTGCATGTTGCATCTTGCTCGCTGACAAAATAAATCCTTAGCTGGTAAGATTTTCTGAAAATTCCCCCACTCTTGTCAAGTGTCTATTCAGGATTTTTTCATGGCACCCATTTTGTGAAAAGTAAAAGTTATTTTTCTCAGAAATGTATTATATTTTTGTGAAAAATACATTTTGTAATAAAAGACGAAATTCAGTTAATACTCAAATTTGAACAATTATTAATTGATAAAAACTTCTTTAAGGCCTTCTACTGACGTTTTTCTATCTGATTAATTTGTTTTGTTTATTAATTGCACATTTTAAAATCTAACAAAATAAAAATAATTAATTAATATTTATATGAAATGGAATTTTGTGAAGGGACATAAATTTTGCCTGGATCGACCCCTGTCTGTTTATAGTTTAAAAAAAATCTAACTTTTATAATTACACATAATATAAAGGAAATTTATAAGTATCTTGTAATTATTATTACAATAATTATTTAAATTATATGAAATTATTATTCAAATAAAAAAACTCTGTTGTAATCAGATAGAAAACTATAATGCATTTTAAAACTCAAAATATTGTCTGAAGATATGAATACAGCGAAAAAACGACAGCGTTTTCTGAAAAAATTTGGAGTTATGGCACTTTTGAAGCAAATATGCAATATGTTTTCGTGTTGCATATTTTTATGCCAGTTTCTGAAAAACATATATACTGCTCCACTGTGTTTAGCATGTCATTAAAAGTAATTGATTCTCAGTTCATATAAATATAGAAAGAAAATTGATAAAAATTGAAGATATGCTATATCTCTTTCATTCTTCAGTACTCCCTACCAAATAATAAGCTGTCCTTTTTATAGGAATATATCCAATTGCAAAAATGTTTCGAATGTTATTGAATTATTAAGAATTTTTTATTGTTTTCTAGCACTAAAATATGTTTCTAGTTGCGAAAAAAGTTTAAATTTCAAATTTTTTTCTAATAAAACAATAATAAATTTTATTTTCTGTGAGAGAACCTCAAAATACGTCTTTTGAAAAAAACATTCATAGAACCAAGGAACCAATTAAATTTTTACAAAAAAAAAAAAAAAAAAAAAAAAGTTGACTTTTGACTGGCTTCTAAAGTTACTAACAAAAATATTTGGAAAAAAAATTGCAATTGAAAGTATCCCTCTAGAATTCACTGTTTAGGGATTACATATTAAATAGCAATAATTAAACAATAATTACAGAAACTCTACAGATTCCTTTTATGTAGAAAAATTAGATGTTCTTCATTTATATAATGGTATTAATGTATTATTCAAAAGAAATTAATATATATGTCAATTAAAATAGATCTAATTATCATAATATATATATATATATATATATATATATATATATATCAATGCTCAATAGAACCTTTACTAAATCTATAATAACTTTTAAAGTAATTCATTAAAGCCTTATAATATCTCTGAATATCTTTGAAAATATTACTACAATTTTGTTTTAATCTTTGATTTATATATGTTTTTCATATTTTCTAAATAAGAATATTTTATTTGGCTATTTTAATGTTCAGAACAAGTAATTCACACAAACAGCGCAGAATTATATGTAAGTAGACTTTTATTTGATAAATATAAAAATATTAACCCATTAACGACACAATTATTTTTCTCTTGAAAAATGGAAATATTCCATTTCATATTATTGTTAATCATTATTACCAGATATGAACAATATTAAAAATTCTAATCGAATCAACTTGTCAGATGACTCCAGTTCATCGTGTATTTTATTAAAAATAACCAATTATGAGCCCATCACATGGCATCCAAGATGCAATATCAGAAATCACATTAATTTGTTTAATTGCTTTACTTTCTTCTCTTTCTAATTACTTTAAATATGTAACTACAGTTAGACATTGTTAAACCATCACTCCACTTTGCATATTACTCCAGTTTATTAAGGTCCCAACCAAAGAAGGAAATAGCGTTGAAAATCCTACTAAATCTTGACTCAACAATCAGTTAAATGAGAGTAATTATGAACTCGGTGCAGAGAAACTAACACCGAAATTTCAAGATGCTGTTGCTGCATTACGTACTTTACTAAGTTTTTAATTTTCTTCCGAAAAAAAGAGGATTTTGCAATGTTTATAAAATTAGAAAATAAAATTGAATCAACGAAAAACAAAGAGAAAACAGATTTCTTTCGCAGAATTTTTAAGAAATGTTTTTTTATATTTGCTAATTTCTTCTTATGCACTGTAATATATTTTTAAAATAATAATTTTCCATTTAATAGGAGGTGTAAAACAAATATTTTGCAGACATGATTCGTAAATTATTTTTTTCGATGTTTCTTTTCTTATTGTCTATTTTAAAATATAATTACCTCAAATATAAAACCACCACGTTGTTTAAAATGCCAAAATCAACAGATCCCAAGGGTCAACACCATCTATTACCATAATTATACAGTCATTTGGCAAGTTGTTTCGATTTGAGTTTGTAATATTTTTTACGATTGCTGCAGTTATTTCTTATACTCATCTTCTTTCTGTAATTATTATTACAATTAATTAATCTTTTCATGTGACAGGTTATTTTGGTTTGAGTTTTCAATATTATACATTATTTAATTTAATATGCATGTTGATATTAATATTATGTTAATACTATTATCTGCCGGTGATAAATCTTGCCGGTCCAAATATATTTTAATCTAATAATAAAAAAAGTAATTTTATTCATTATTTTTATAGCTTTTTTTTTTTTTGGCTCAGATGGGCGGGGTTTGGGGGTTGGCACGCCATGGTTGCTTGAAAAATTTTTTGGGAGAAAATTGGCACGCGGTTGTGAAAAGTTTCGCCGAACCTGTACTATGTGTTAGAAACAATGTTAACTCAAATGTGAAGTAATGGGAATAAGAAGCAACGATAATTATAATTATGAATAATAATTTAGAAAATACCTTAAAGAAGGAAATGATTAATAATGAGCGTAACGCTGTATTGCAATTTTTATTGCAACATTTGAAAAATGATACACTGAGCCATGGTTCTATAAATGCTGTAGCGATTAAATTTAATGTTCATCGTAGTACAATATCCCGTTTGTGGAAGCAGGCAAAGATGTCAAAAATAAATTATGATGAAATTTACTATGTAAGTTCACAAAAATTTGGTAAATGCGGAGGAAAAAAAAAATATTTTTCTCAGCAATTGAGCAAAATCAAAAATGTCCCAATAAAACGCAGACTATCACTGTGGAGTTTATCATGTGTTGTTAGTATTCCTAAACCAAATAATCAACATAACACAGGATTATCAAGGAGGGAAAAGTTTTGAAGCGTATTTCATCCACCATTAAGAAGTATAACAGGAAAAAATAAGCTCGACTGAATTCAGTTTTCGGAAATGTTTGATCCTTTTCATATCGATGAAAAATGGTTTTATATTAGGAAAACCTGTAATTCGTTTTAAAACAACCTACATGAAACTGAACCTTTGAGGTATTGTAAAAGCAAAACGTTTATTACCAAAGTAATGTTTATGGCAGCAGTGGCAAGACCAAGATGAGACTCGAATATAAACGAAATGTTTGATGGAAAAATTGGAATATGGCCTTTTGTTTTTTCAGAAAATGCAAAATGAAACTCAAAAAATCGTGCAAAAGGAACTGCTGTGACAAAAGTTGCAGAAAATGTTCACAAAGAAGAAACCCTAAAAATTATTATACTGAATTCTGGTGGCAGAATCCTTAAAAAATGGGGCGTGGCTTAAGACCGTGCGAACCCTGGATTTTTAAAACCAATTTGGCACTGATATAAAGAGTGACGGAGGGAACGCTTGGTAAGCAAATGTTGTTGATTGATATCATAGAACCCTGAAATCTCTGTAAAATGTTCAAACAAAATTATCAGTATCAATAATCAGTACAAAAGTATTCAAGTGTAGCAACTAATTTGTGACAGAGGGAGCATGTAAATTGAAGATTTTGAAACCGCCAAAATTAATCACAGAACATGTAATATTTTTCTGCGATTAAATAAACCAAATTTATGTTTAAATATTCGGTAAATCTGTACACACTCTTGATTGGAGATGTTGTCAACATTTTTCTTTCTTGGTTTGCTCTAAACGCGATTTTTTCTGCTACATTCCCAAACTCATTTTATTTTTTGTTTGCTTAAACATATACTATGTTTACATTTACGTACTTAGGATTCAACTATCTTTTTCCATTTTCTTTTAAATATAATACATACTGTAATAAAGTTGATCCCTACTTAATGATCATTACGAAATCAATGTCATAACCCAAAAATCCTGTCAAAACACCAATTGTCAGAGAATCTTCTGAAATATTTCATACTTCTATAGCAAAACTAAATACGATGTTCTATTTCTTGGCCAATTAGTTAAATTACGTGTAAATTTGATTTTTAATCTGATATTTTCCTTACAAGTGCTAATGATTTCGTGAATGGTCCAGAAATGAATGAGGTTAGATTTGAGAAGAGCCTTTATAAAAGAAAAAACGAAAAGGCGTTTTGAAAATGTCATTTTTTTTTTTTACATTCGAGCTTTTGATGTTAAACTATAATATGAAATAACAAAGAATTATATAAAATTCACAGAAATCTAAGACAGTTTCTTCTAATTAATTTTAGTAATTTTAGTATGCTTAATTATTTTACTTTAAGAAGAATTTTAATTCCAAACAAAACATTGTATAAACATTATTAGCAAAATACACAATTAGCCCTTTAATTACGAGCCAGGATTGGCGACTATTTTTATGTTTAGTCGTGCTACAATTTACAAACAAATTCTGTTGTGATAGATTTTTCTTGCAAAAAATCTTACAAGGAGAGTGCCAAGTTTGGTAATCACAGATTTTCATTATTTTCATATATGTTGTAGGCTAGATGCCCCTTAGGCTCAGGTTCAATGGATTTTATACAACGCTCCTTAGTTCTCGAGAAATGGAGGGGTCTAATATTAAAACACAACTTAAATATTTACTTGGTAACTCAATAACTGTGTTCGTCGTAGCTCAGTTAGTATGGCATCCGCTCGTTGCTCCGACAGCCCGGGTACGATGCCGGAACGCGCGCTACGTTTGTTTTTCTCATTTTTTTTTTTTTTTATAAATATACTTGCAATTATAATTTAATAATCTCAATAAGAAATTTTGTTAACATAATTAAATTTTAATTTAGCATTTTTGATTTTTAAACCATTATTAAACATTTTTCATCATTTAAAGAGCTTTAAAAAATTAAATCTATTATTGACTGGTAAAAATTCAAAAATCGTTACAAAATCAGCTTATATACTATCGAATTATAGAATTCTTCTCCCATCGCAATAGAAAACGAAGATATTTCAGATGCTGTATTATTTGTTAAAAATCCATTGTTTTGCAATAAAATTTTACAGTACTTCAACGCATTTGTGACATCACTTTTCTGATTTTCATCGAATCCCGACACTTCAGATTGATCTTCTTGCAAACTACGGCTTGCTTCTTCCATTTTTATACGATTATAAGCTGTTATAGAATGATACGCACATGTGCGATAAAGATTGAAAGCAAAAACCACTTTACTGCACCAAACTAAAAAAAAGAAATAACCAAAGTCTGTTGTGGCGCCCTAGTTACAATAAAATAGAACATAAATATGTTGTAATTTAATTATTATGCTAATGTTTAATATAATTATGCTTCTTACTTTAAAAACAGAGTAGTATTATCATCGCATTGACTTCCCTCGTTAAGGCAATTTATAAATGATGTTTCTTTACAATCACGAATAGACACAATTGTTCAATATCGTTGCATTGATAAAGCGTATATGAAATACATTTTAAAAGTGATTTTTAAAAAAATCAAAAATGCTAAATTAATATTTAATTATGTTAACAAATTTTTTTATTGAGATTACTAAATTATAAGTACAAGTATATATATTAAAAAAAAAGAGAGAGAGAGAGAGAGAGAGAAACAAGCGTAGCGCGTTCCGGCATCGAACCCGGGCCCTCGGAACAACGAGCAGACGCCATATTTACTGAGCTACGACCAACAAACAAAGTAAGTATTTAAGTTGCGTTATAATATTAGACCCACCATTTCTCGAAAACTAAGGAGCGTTGTATAAAATCCATTGAACCTGAGATTAAGGGGCTTCTACCCTACAACATACATAAAAATAATCAAAATCTCTGATTACCAAGCTTGGCACACTCCTTGTTAGTATAAGTGTATAACAATGTGGTACGAATAGAATAAAAAGATTAATCCACTGAACTGTGTCGACCCGTAGACAAAAGTTTAAATAGTTCATAAAGAGATTGGTATTATAGGAAATTAACTGTTATGAAGTTAAGAAATATTTCATCCTGTAATTTTTGCAAAACTATGTTCTTCAATCCCTGTCTACCCGAATTAATGTTTCATTTTAGAGTGTGAAGAATCGGACATATGTTGGAATTAATTTCGTTCGCAGTTTAACATATTCGTATTTATAATATAAGGCACATAAATTAAGTGAAATCTCTGACTTATTCGAAAAAAAAACTCTTCAGCATTTTTAGAGAATCACTTTAAAAAAAAATTATGATCGATAATATACATTTAAAAATTTTCACATATAGAATAATAAAAAAATAAAATAAAATAAAATAAATAAGTCATTCAGTTTAATTTCCGCTTACAAAGAACATAACATAAAGCTAATTTAGTAGCTCGCGGAACTTTAATTAAGGCTACCATGCCGGTCTTTCAAATAGAGAAATTAAATTAGAATTAGAGTAAAATAAAACTATAACTTCTAAATAACAATGTATACCGTTTTAAATTTCTTTTTAACCGCGGTTTCTTCTGTTTGTTACCCTCCCGAAACAGAAAAGATCACAAGCTGCACAAGCACAGTATTTCGTACACTGCGGAAGTTTTTTAGCAGTGAAATTATAAAACAACAAAAAGTCCGAAGCAAACCCAATTTATTGAAATTACATAAAATAAATAGGGTTCGTTGGCTCTTATAACAATTTTTAATAGAATTTTTCTGTTTAATGTTTAAATAGCAGAAATTGTAGACGCCATGCGTAATTGCAGGATTTTTAATATTTTTCTGCATTTACATAAAACATAAAGTATATTAAACACAGAAGTGTTGTTAATGTGGTTCATCACGAAAAATTTTCGTATTTATATGGCTTTAAAAATTTGTCTAGAAATTCAATCAGTTCTTTTACATTTAAAAATACTCGCATTTAAACTCGCTGACTATTAATACTATTTCCGAGCAGAAATATTGCCGTTTATTATTGACAGAAATTCCACTATAAAAAAAGACGCAAAATAACAAATAATCTCAAGATTTCAATTAAAAAATAGTGGTATAGAAATACCAGAGAAGTCATTAGTTATTGCTTATATTATACAGAAGTATCAGATCTCAGTGCATGATTATAATTGTTTTACATTTAAAAAGAGTCTTCCAAGATGATAATGCCCCCTTTCACACCTTCGGAATTGCCTGAGACTGGTTTTATGAACACGACGATAAATTGGGGCATATAAAGTGGCCTCCTCAGTCCTCTGATCTCAATATAATTGAATCTTTGTGGGGTATTTTGGAAAACAGGCTGCTTAGTAGATCCACCCCCCCCTCATGGACACTTTCTGAATTAAGGACTTTTTTACAATTTGAGGGGGAACGTATCCCTCTGAATGTTGTACGTGACTTGTATTTGACAATTTCAAGTCGTATACAAGCTGTAATTCATAAAAAAGGAGGACCAACTGCCTATTAATAAAAAAAAAATTCTTTTCACTGGTGCTAACATTATTTTGTCCAACCCCTGTATATTTTCAGCATTTCCCATGACAATATCACATTTGACAAACAGCAAAATATATATTTTTTAAAATACCGTTACAATAGCTTCTTTACTAATAAAGTTCACTGCAAATAATTTAATCGAAAGAAAATCGAAATATATGGCCTAAACTTTTAAATCTGTTTTTAATCTTTTTAAATTTGGCACTGATGATGGAGCTTTAGAGGCTCCGAAACAGCTGTTTGCTACTTTATATATATTTTATTTCAGATGTTTTTTACGTTGATCATATATTTTAATTATTTTAATTCAATCGTAGCCTATGAAAAGTTAATTGAATAAATAAGGCTGCAATGCAATAGCTATCCGAAAATTTTACCAGGTTTCTTGTAAATGTATGGGATTTGAGTTATTTAATTTATTCTTAACCCGGAAGAACTCGCTGCGTGAGATTTTCTCTCACCATCATACCTTTTTTTGTCCCAGCTATAGTCTAAGAGCTAGCAACGTTTTCGTCACCTGATTTTAGCAAGGCTTATTTTTCTATATAGTCTCCCTCTCTATTGTGTAGTGCGAATGCGGCCGGTCTGGCTGGTGAAAGTGGTTGCTTTTACCTGTGGGGGGAGGGACAATGCAGGTAAAAAAGTGACAAAATTACGTCATTTTAGCATGAATTTTGATTATAAAACTTGTTTCTGCTCACTATTTGTGATATTAAGTTATTAGTCTGGCACCGTTTTAGCGTTGCCAACACCGTGCCAGACCCTCATTTATAGGCAAAATAAGGTGTCAAATTCACGTCATTTTAGCAAAGCTGAAATTTTAGTATGTTATACTTTGGCTATCAGATAAGCTATAATTAATTTGCCAGACCGAAATTCCGTTGCTAAATTACTGCCAGACGCCGATTTAAATCTGGCAGAGCAAGCGTCTATTAGAAGGGTTGGCAGCTTTTGTAGTGCTTTGGCTACTTTCAATACACATCCAAGCCATGATTGTCGCCAAAGCAACGATCCTTGCTTTCTATAAAAGTATATATATATAAGATTTGTCGAAATAAATGCTTAAATAAAAATATTTGTTACACTTATTTAACGTGTCTTCACTGAAAAATGTTTTTTCCTTTTGATTATCGCTACAAAAAACACACGTTTTTCGATTACTAGCCTACGCATTAAATTTCCTTTCAATAACACAGAGAACATGCTATGAACGTATTCTTTCAAACCACAAATAACCTATTGACCTTGAAAAGTAGCAGTTGACATTGCCTATTTCTTGCTAACCTCAATAAGTTTATTCAGAAAATTAAGGGAAAATATTATATATTGTATTATTTAAAATTAAAAGCGAATATTAATAAACCCTAATTATAATATTACTTAAAAATTAAGGGAAAAATTAAATAAACATAACGGTTGACAATTTACGCCATGAAATTTTTGTTTTGCTCTTTTTTAGCTTCTTTGGCGATTTCATAAATCTCTATACTTATAAAAGAACATGTCCTGATGACTCAGAATCAAGGCCGAGCTTCAACCGCTGCTCCTAAGATTATGAAATTTGGAAGATATGTTCCGTTACACAATATAGGCACTCACTAAGAAAGGATTTTTGAAAATTCACCCCTAAGAAAGTTAAATAGGGGGTCGAAATGTTTAGGTCATTTTGTCTTTTCGCAATATCTTAGCAGAAGTTTTAAGTAGAACCAAGAAATTCAGGATAACAAATCTACTAAAAAAATAGTTAAACATGTATTTCAGTAATTTTAATAATTCAAATACTAATGAGGTTAAATGAGTGCTCGAATGTTTTAGGTGATTACGGCATATCTCAGCAGGAGTTTTAGGTAGAGGCGTGAAATTCAGATTACCCAATCTACTAAAAAAATAGTTAAACACGTATTTCAGCTATATTTTAGAAGTTCAACCACTAAGGGGGTTAAATTGGGAGGGGGGGGCGAACGTTTTAGGTCCTTTGGTCTTTTCACCATATCTCAGCAGCAGTTTTAGGTAGGAGCTTGAAATTCAGGATAAAAAAAATTAAAAAAAAATAGTTAAACACGTATTTTAGCGATTTCAGAAATTCAGCCACTAAAAGGAGTTAAATGAGAGTCGAATGTTTTAAGTCATTTTGCCATAAAACAGTAGAAGTTATAGGTAGGAGCGTGAAATTAAGGATAACAAATGTACTAAAAATATTTAAATAGATATTTCAGCGATTTTAAATATTCATCAACCAAGAGGGTTAAACGGGGGTCGAACGTTTTCGATCATTTCGGCATTCTCAACTGCAGTTTTAAGTACGAGCGTGAAATTCTAGCATTACAAATCTACTAAAAAATAGTTAAACACGTAATTCAGCTATTTAAGCTGAAGCGAGTTTGTCGCCAACATCAGCTATTAACCCGATCATGGAAGATTAGACGAATAAGACAACTATAGCTGATTTTTTATTAGATATTTTGCGTGAATTTTTCCAAGGAAAAGTTTTTTTTAATTTTCATATTTTATAAATTGTTTTAACGTTTTTTTTCTTAAAATTAAAATTTAATTAAAAATAAGATTAAAATTTTTATACAGAATAGAATACATTACCTCCTCTGTTCAAAATACATTTTTGGATTTAAAGATTTGCGATTTAAGTACTAGTCGCCATATTTATGTGCTCGGGTATGCACAAGGCTGCGTTACAGTGATTGTCGTATAATCAGTTGACAGGCGTGCAACCCAAAGGGCTTTGTTAAAATAATTTAATTTTAAGGATTTATGCACGCATAATGACTGAAGCTCTTTATAATGATCGCTGTATTAACGATATATGGGTGAGAAAAACACAGGTCGTTGTATTTTTTACCACGACATTAACAATTTATGGGCGTGAAACCACTGCCATATATCTTAGTCAATCTCATTTTTTTTTCTGAAAGCTCTCCCTTCCCCTTAGATAATCACGGGCAGGGCCGAGCAGTACTTTCTCAGGGGGCTCATGGAAAAAAACATATTATTTTTGTCACGAAATTTTTACTTGCGTGATTTTTTTATATATTCTTATTAGTTATTTTCATATAGTTAAAAATAAAGTATTTTATTTACATTTTTCTTTTTGCATGTAAAATGCACTTTCTAGGCTCCAAACAAAGGCAGCGCTGTACGCTGCAAAAGGTATCTGGGCCCCACTCGGAAGCGACCGGCTAGCTAACTATATATGGCTGAGAAGCACACAAGACCCCGTTATTTTGAACACCGTATTAACAATTTATGGGAGTAATATCACAGTGCCTATTTACAACGATCGCCATGTATCTTATGCTATCTCATTTTTGTATATTTTATCTGAAAGCTCTTCCATTCCCATGGGAAGTGCCGAGCGTGTCTTTGTCAGGGGCTAATGGAGAAAAACGTATTATTTATGTCGCGAAAGCTTTATTTATGTACTTTATTGATATACTTATTAGTTATTTTCGTATAGTTTAAAATAAAGTATTTTATTTCTAGTTTTTTGTTTGCATGTAAAATGCACTTTCTGGTTCCACAGCGAAGTCCTGGCTAAACGCTGCAGAAGGAAACTTGGCCCCACACGGAAGTGACTGGCTAAACGGGCAAAGACCGGCTTGTTAATAAATGTTTCTTATAAAAACATTAGAAAAACTTGTGTATAAATATTTTATTCTCAAAATTTAACTAAGACAAATAAGAATTACAATTAATTGATACATTAATTACATAAATTAAGCCTTATTTTGACAAATCATATATTTATATATATACTTCTATGAAAAGTAACAAACATTGCTTTGGCAACAATCATGGCTTTGCAGTGTACAGACAATAGCCAAAGCACTACAAAAGCTGCCAACTCTTCTAATTGGGGCTTTCTCTGCCAGATTTAAATCGGCGTCTGGCAGTAATTTAGCAACGGAATTTCGGTCTGGCAAATTAATTATAGCTTATCTGATAGCCAAAGTATAACATACTAAAATTTCAGCTTTGCTAAAATGACGTGAATTTGACACCTTATTTTGCCTATAAATGAGGGTCTGGTACGGTGTTGGCAACGTTAAAACGGTGCCAGAGTAATAACTTAATATCACAAATAGTGAGCAGAAACAAGTTTTATAATCAAAATTCATGCTAAAATGACGTAAATTTGTCACTTTTTTACCTGCATTGCCCCTCCCCCTACAGGTAAACGCAACCACTTCCACCAGCCAGACCGGCCGCATTCGTGCTACACAATAAAGACGGAGAATATATAGAAAAATGAGCCTTACTGAAATCACGTGTTTTCTGACGTTGCTAGCTCTTAGACTATTGCAATAAGACTCTTATTTAAACCTTTTTTTCATTTTAAATTAAATTTTAGAAACTTTTTTTTTATCATTTTACATCTTTTTGGGAATAAAGTTTTAAGACAAACAAAAATGCTGATGTTAAACGAATGTGTAAGGTAAAAGTGAAGGCAATTGGGCACTGTGAGAAAACTTCTCACTAGCGAGTTCTGGTGTGACAATAAATCTAGCGAGTTCTCGCGGGTTAAATATTTTGTAGTTAAATTTTTCCGATAGTAATTGTTTTTTTCGGTATTAAATTGAGAAAAGATGCTTTTATAAATAGGAAGGGAATAAAATTAAACGGCTGTTGTAGGCACGACAAAGTTTGTCGCTAATACTATTCCGGAATTAAGCTTTTTCTACCAGTATTTCAGAACAAAATGTTTATTATATATTTCAAACATATGCAAAAATTTTCAGTTCGAAATGGTGGAAGCTTGAAAGGTGATCGCTGTTTTGAAAGAAAAATAAGTATCTTATGAGCTTGTCCATGATTCAAACTCCATAATAAATCGGAATTTTATTTTAAATAATGTATTTTTACAATAACTGAAATAGCTGTTGATCTTTTTTAAACAGTTTAGACTGGGAAATGCTATTTATTATTTAATCTGACAGTCATTACTAGGAAATAAAAGTTAAAGTTATTGCTATAGCAAAAATGTTTAGAAACTTTTTCGGGATAACTTAACTTTCCAGTGCCAAATATCATATCATTTTATGATTAATACTTAGAATAGGACTTTTATAAAAGTATTCCCAATATCAAAAGATAAATATTGAATTTCTACAAACGTGTAGTTTGTAATGTGCCAAAAGGGTATTATATAGACATTGAAAATGCGAAGAAAATTTCATAAGTCATAAATAACGTATGAGTGATAGGGGTACGAGATATATATTAACATTTCGACAGAAACTTTTTTTGTATGAAGATATTTATGATGTCGCTTTGGAAATAATTCAGTTTTAAGAATGTTTTAAACGTTAATGCAACATTATTTTGAGATTTATCTAGAATAAAATACATGAAAAAGCTCAGATATCTTTTTTTCTTTTGGGATATGTGAACAATTAAAAAACTTTTTATTTAATTTTGAAACAATAAATACAATTTACCCTTATACATTTATATATTGCGAAAAGTTTAAATTGGATATTTGCAGGAAATAAGAGTTCTTGCTATAGCAAAAATATTTAGAAACTTTTTTGGGATAAATTAACTTTCCAGAGGCAAGCATAATATCATTTTATGATTAATACTTAGAATAGGACTTTTATAAAAGTATTCCTAATATCAAAAGAAAAATACTGAATTTCTACAAACTAGTAGTTTGTAATGTGCCAAAAGGGTATTATATATAAATGAAAAATGCGAAGAAAATTTCATAAGTCATAAATAATGTATGAGTGATAGGGCTAGAGATTCATATTAACATTTCGACCAAAACTTTTTTATATGAAGAGATTTATGATGTCGTTTTGAAAATAAATCAGTTTTAAGAATCTTTTAAACGTTAAGTTAACTTTATTTTGGTCGTTTTGAAAATAAATCAGTTTTAAGAATCTTTTAAACGTTAAATTATCTTTATTTTGAGATTTATCTAGAATAAAATACATTAAAAAGCTTATATATATTTTTTCTTTTGACATATGAGAATAATTAGAATACTTTTTGTTTAATTTTGAAAAAAATAAATACAGTTTACCCTTAAAAATTTATATATTGTGAAAAGTTTAAAATAGATATTTGTATTATTAACATTTTAAATAAAATCTTAATTAAGGGGCTTACATTTTAAACTAGTAAACATTGTTTTCGTTTTACTATTAGAGACGAAAAATGAAATAGAATGCGTTTTTTGTCATTAAGTATTTGTTGCACTAAATGAGGTTTATTATTCTATATTTATTCTTTATAATGAGTTTAAAATTAATAGATTTACTGTACTAATAATGCCTTTATTAAAGGTGATGAATTTCAAAAATGCAATGACTTATTTGTCTGTTTTTAAACATTGGCAATTAAATTGAAATATGCTTATGTAATCGGATTGCTTTATTGTCTTTGCGATCTAACATACAGAAAAGTTCTGTCTTGCGTTCTACAAAAATACTAGGATTCAACTTTATATCTGGTAGTGAACTATCGAATGTTACTTGACAAAAATTGTTCTACAATAATATTTTCTGTTTATCATCAACAATTCTAAAGTATTCAATAATACAATTCTCGTCATTGTTGTAATTCTATTAAATTAAAATAATATTTTCTATAACATTAATATTTGCCAAAACTATTAAAATGATTAATGCAATGATCTTTACCTATGTCAGTAATTTCAATAGATGTGACGTTTTTTAAACAATGCTTTATCATCGTGCAATATACTGCGTTTTTCGTAATGTGTATACTCGCAGAGGGCGTGGTTAATGAAAATTTTGGATAATGTCTAAAATAGTAAAATGTTCCTAGTGTGATTTTTTTTTATCAATGAAAATGTACGATTTTAACCATGTGATGTCTAAAGGCGATGTCGTTTGTAAAAAGCATTACATCCTTTAAAGATCAGCTGGCCTTTAATTTTGGATCTTGTGAAATGAATATGATTTCATTTACATGGCTGCCAATTTCAACGCTATTTTAAGTCAAATATGTTGGAACTAGAATTTTTACTTTAAAAAAAAATAGTAATATGCGCTCTACGTTCATTTAATAAAGACACAGCATTAATTTTACTAAATACTTCCATTTGTTGAAAGAATAATTATATGATTTTAAAAGGCGTAGAAGTTGGCACTTATGCATTTGGATGAAAGCATTGAAAATTCATTCGGTTTAAAATCAGGGATGTAGTGGAGAGTATACAGAGGTATAGGACGTATACTTTCTGGATATTTTTAAGAAGATACGCATAGAATCTCTTTGTCAAATAAAGCTGTAGCATTCATGACTCTAGCGTATGAGCTCTAATTTTTTTACGACTACAACACTGACTAAAATGCATGCTTCCTTATACAAATAATATCATTCCCACCCGATAAGACATACGAAAATCCTAAAAAAAAATTAAATCACTATCTGTACAAATTTGAGATATATTTTCTTTTCAATGTTAATAAAAATATGGCATCAGTAGACTAAAAATAATCTCCATTATTCACTATAATGAAATAATCGAATTTTCGCTAATGAAGAAATATCCTTAAAATTAAATATGTATATACAGTAAACTCCCGACTATCCGGCCTGCGACTATCCGGTCCTCCGCACTATCCGGCCTAGTAAAAAAATGGGGAATGTTGCGAGTGACCGATAGAGGCAGGTTCCCGTCCGTGGAAAGTTCTGACTCACGACAGGAAGGAGCAAGCGGTCATCTATCTAATACTTTTTCAAAAACTAAAAACTGTATGTTTTGACTCTTATCTTATGCATAACTTTTCATATTTGTGCAATCATTTATCCATAAACAGTAAAATAATATTTACTCATTTTTTTTTTCCGAATTAGTTTTACGTTTTACTTTAACGCCTTCGCGACGAGCGTCCTTTACAGAATTTTTAATCTTTTACGCCAGTTTTTCAAAACAGAAATTTGCGCCTAATTGAATCGCAGAAATGCTATGATTAAATAAGGCAGATCTTACAATAAAAATTAACTGGTGGAAATAATGAAAGATTCTGAGCATCTTATGTGTCACGTATACGTGTCGCTCGTCCCCAACGGGTTAATATTTTGCTTATTTTGAAACGTATGTACTGTATATATAAAATGTATCTTAAAATGTGTAAAATTTGTTTTTAATATTATGGAGGGGGAAAGCAGGAAGTGAGTAAATATTATGGAACTTCGGGCTATCCGGCTTTTTTGTTATCCGGCCTACCCTTTCGCCACATTAGGCCGGATAGTCGGGAGTTTACTGTATATTATTAATAGCAACGTCACAAAAATTAATTAAAATTTCGAAAGTTAACATATTCTTGTATCTTTACAAATAACTGACATTTGTTTCAGGCCGAACTTTGTCATTTTCTCAGAAAATAGATGTTAAATACGAGCCTCAAAGGAAACGGCTCAAATTTGTTCTTATGGGATATGTTTGATTCGAGAAAAAGATTTCAGATTTTACTTTGTTTTCACTTTGCACAGTTGTCATTTAACGATATGTTGTACGCAACATAGGTTAAACATATCTCTTTTCACTTTCATCTATCTATCTTTACAAGAATAAAGTATTGGATTCGTGAACATTTCCGACTTCCGGTTTTCGACGGATTTATCCGTGTTAGAAAGTCCTGAACATTATTTGACTGTTTTTAGAAAATCTCTGTCTGTGAGTCTGTCTCTATGTGAAAAAAAATTGTGGGCGCTCTTTCTCAAAAACTAATGCTTTTTGCGATTACTTAAATAGCTCTATCTCAAGAACTAAACAACGAATTTCCATCAAACTTCAGAATTAGTTACACTAAGTTGTTGCTGATTAGGTTTAAGTATAAATCGGCCAATAGGTGGCGCTGATATACTACATTTTTTCAGAATTTAGACGATTTTAGCGATAGTCGTATCTCAAGAACTAATGCACGGAAATTAATAAAACTGTAGAACCATTTAGACCGTGATATAAATTGGTGCTAATTAGTTTTGGTTGTCAAGCTGGTGTGGTACATCACCCAAGAGGTGATGCTGCTAAGCTCCATTTTTCACGATTTCTGCTGCAGCTCTATTTCAAGAACTAATACACGGATTTTTATTTAACTTCAGTTCAGTTAGACGTTTAAATAAATTGTTGCCGATTAGGCTTTGGTGTAAATCGCCTAACAGGTGGCGCTGTTAAGCTGATTTTTTTCATGATCTACAAGATTTTAGCGATAGTCATATCTCAAGATTTAATGCACGGAATTTCATCAAACTTCAAATTCTGTTAGACCTTGACATAAGGTGGTACTGTTTAGGTTTTCGTGTATATAATATAAAAAGTGACGCTGCTATGTTGCATTTTTTATTATAAAATACATTATTAAACAATTTACACTTTTCATGAAATAGAAGAAAGTTTTGAGATTGGCACATCCAATTACTTTAAAAATTATTTCGCTTAGCATAGCAGTGTAGCCTGTTGCATAACTAAACGCAACATGGGATCAGAGTAGATTTTCATAATTAGCATCTTATGTATTAATGTTGGTAAAATTCCTTTCCATAGATGCCGAGATATAATTATCACGCACTTATACAGCAGAAAGTGTTAGGCAGGAGTGTACACTAAAATCTAATAAGTACTACCTTTATTTTTTAATACCACTGACCAGGCCCCTACCTGCCGGGCTTGATGCATAGCTTGACGATTTACTACCTGGACGCGAATCGATATTCGCCTGATTACAGCATAGATGTGATCCACCTGTCAAGAGCCTTGTTGGCAACGCTGCAACGCTCTTTTGTGGTTTCTTACAGTTTTCTTTGTTTGCCATGTTGGCCGGTTACTTAAAGTCGATTTGCTTGTCGTGAGGTGGTCTGGTAATTTAAAGTCTTGATCAGGTGCCGAGATCTTCACCTGACTAGGCACCTCCAGGTGTATAATTCATAGGAAACATGGACTTTACACTACAGAACCTAGAATACATAGTGTGGAAAACGACTACAAAATAGTATTACAAATTTGAATCCGATAAATGTAGAACGATGCTGAAAATATAACAATTCGATCACAGCGACATCTTGTAGCAGTGGCGTAGGTAGGGTGAAAGTCCAGATGGTTCGGATACCACTAATTTTATAAAAATATTTTTGCCCTATCTAATCGGAGAATTTTCTGCGATATTGAAGACGAAAAAAACTTTATAATATTACTGGTTTCCAGAGCATTTGGAACCCCCCCCCACTCTCAGGCTACACCACTCTCTGCTAGCCCTTTTCAACGCAAACGTTGTATAAGAATCGAACTGAGAAAACGTTTCAGCTGGTGGTAAATATTTTAAATAATTGAATTATACCTTATTTCTTTTGACTATCATAGTGATTTTCATAAGCTTCGAAAATATGAATAATATTGATCATTGCCAAAAAACGTGATACGCATTCTTCTGTGCCTGGTTTCAGTACTCGATACAAAACAGCAAACTAGAAACTATCCCTATTTAGCATACCAAAGGATGAATCTCTGCTAGAAGAGTGGATAAGATTAATTCCCTGATATGATAAAAAGCTAACTTCAAAATCAGTGGCATCTGAAATAAACACTGGCAAGAGGATTTTATGAACAGAAATTATGTTCATGTTGTCTATAGTGAAACGGTTACTTTTTCTAGAGGTAAATCTATTTTAAAGCAGATGTCGCTGCGATCGCCTTATTTTTGTACCGCATCGTTGCACTTTTATCGGCTACAATTTTTGTAGCCCTTTTTAAAGCATTACCAGTTTGGCTTTTTTTTAATTCCAAAATTTCGCATTCACACCAGAAATTCCCTATAATGTTCTTTTGGTTATTTAATAGCAGATATTTACTGACTTCTTAAAGTAAAAATTCTTGTTTCAGAATTTCCGGTTTGAATTCGAAAATCTTGAATTAAAAAACGGTAAAACCGTTTTCCACACTATGTATTCTATACGCTGTACTTTACACCCACGACAGATTTTACATGCACCATGTGACGTTAGCGTGCATGGCGGATTTTTAACTGGCGGCGAACTCGAGAACGCTGTTATGATAAATACTCTTTGATGGAAAACCTTTTCTACTCCTCATACTGAACTAGTTTAAGTAAGTTTAACTAAAATAAACTTTTATAATTACGGTTTCGCCATACACATTTATATGTATATATAAATAAAATTAACAATCATATTCTACGGTTTAAAACAAAATTTAAATTGATTAAGAATTAATGTCCGATTCTGAGCATTGTCAATTTAACTTCGATATTGTTAATTATTAATGTATTAGAAGGCAACAAGAAAAATGTATTGTTGCCATGGAAACAACGACTTATTCAATAAAGTATATTAAAAGACGTTCTTAATCGTTTAGTTATTGTTAAATACACAGTTAGGTGTTAAATACACCTAAAACTTATCCAGTAGTAAAACCATGTAAAATTAAATCAATTCAGCCACACGCAACTTGTATATATATTATATAAGCTTATAGAAAAAAAAAACTATTTAACCCTTATTTGCATGAGTTTTTCTTTTACAATTATGTTTTTTTATACATATATTAAATATTATACACCAGAAAATTTAAAATAGATTTTTAACTTTGTTCTGCAACATAGTTCATGGGAAATTTATTGGATTAATATTTCTATATAAATATAGTGGTGGTGAAGAAGTTGATTTATTTATTGAAAGTTAAATAAACAGTGATGGAAATTTACATCACTATGCAATTAAGGGTCGTTTAAGTTTAAATTTATAAAGTACTTCTAATTTAAACAGTCATTTAACAAGGAATTTCCAAATCCATTAAAATCGCTTGCGTTTGGCGAGGAAAATGTGTTGCTCACCAAATCGCGTCTTTTTGTGCCAAATACTCGAAAGTATTTTATTTTTTTACAAAACTTTTATTGGGATTCTGCAGCTAAATTTCACTGATCCTTTATTACGTACATGAGTAGTTTCATTAGCATTTTTTCCAAAAAATTTCTGAGTATGCGCTTTAAGGAGACCTTCCTTTTGAGTGTATATGCTGATACATGAAATACCATTGCGTAAGTTCTTGAGTTCCCTCTCCTCCCCCAACCCCGCACACACACACAAAAAAAATGTATAACATACAAAAAGACATTTGTCCACAAATAGAAAATAATTTTCAGTGCATTTCAAACGCTATTCCAAACTATTAAATATAGGAAATTGAAAAGTTGCATCAATCAAATACTTGTTCTAGTGAATATAGAAGAAAGTAAAGAAAAATACTTCTTTTTTTTTACGTAAGGTAGAAGAAAACGAAAAATTAATCCAATAGCGTCTTTTTATTTTTTGATTATAACAGTTATTGACAAAGATGCCTTTTTATACAAACGAAAAAAGTAATTATCACATAATTGATAAATGGACTTAATTTCATTAAGAGGATTATTATTATTTTTTAAATAACAATGTTTTAATTTTTTGTAGAAAGATAATACTTATAATAGAGAGCTTTCAGAAGTTTTAAAACCATTGTGATTTACCTTTATATTGATTAAGATTTTTTAGTTATCATTTTAATATGTAAAATTACGAATAAAAATGTATGTTGGACTTGCATTAGCATTTTAAACTTTATTTTGGTTTTGAAACTGAAAGTCACTATGTTGTAATGTAAAGGCTATACTTCGTAGATAGGTCTACACAAAAGAATGCATAAGCATCACTATGTATCAGCGTAAATTGCTTAAAAGGTGTTTTGTTAATGAAGGTGATCCTTCTGAAGATTGAATGTGAAATATATTTAGTATTATAAGACATGTTTGTTCAATATAAATAAAATAATATATAGTAACACGCAAAAAACTGGATATATGGTAGCCTCGGTATAATAATTTCTGGTAAGTGTGATTTCAATAGTTTTCAGCGTGTTTTTGTCTGAATTAAACTTTAGCTTAGGGGTGCACAACTTTTTTAAGCGAATAGCCACTTACAAAAATGACTGGGTTGTCGAGGGCCACCATCAGTAGTACAGAGAGAATTTTGTTTCGAGGAGAAGTGGCGAGGGGAGGATATCCAAGTTTACAATCAGATTAAAAAAAAACATCAATTTCGGAAGGGTGGTTTTAGCCTCCTAGGTTTCTTCCTTCCCATTCAACATATTCAGTTCTGTTGGCAAGGATATATCAACAGTTTACATTTGTATTTATCAAAGAGATATAGCTAAGATTATTTTCAAAGGGTAAAAGTACTTTTAGACTTTATTTGAAGGAGTAAATTTAGCTTTAAAGGTTGCCAGTGCCGAAAAAAAAATGTGTTTTCATGAATGAAGGTGGGAAGAAGGAGAAACATATTATTCTAAATTGTACTTCTTAACATGTTCAGTCATAAAATATGGATACGAAGTAGGGGTGCACTACCCTGATAAGAAGTGGGCCAGTCACAAAAATGACTGGATTGTCGAGAGCCAACATCCGTAGTGTGGACCAAATTTTGTTTTGGGAAAGTAGGCGAGGATCGGCCTAAAAATTCATAAAAATGTTAATTTTAAAAGAAGCATTAACCCCCTATATAACCTCCTCAATATGTGTCGTGTATAAAAGTCTTACGATGGTATACAGCACTGTACAAAATAATTCAAATATGTTTCCGCCTACTGCTAGAAACTGCTGAAGGGGAATTTTCAACTGTGTTACATATTTTCTTGTACTGAACGAAATTGCAGTATACTATATAGAGTATATACAAATCTATAGATTATATACAAGGCCGCACAACAGAATGGGAGTACATTTCTGTCCTATAATTGCTGAAATCTGGTTATGTGGGTTTTGTGTTTTCAAAAATGTTTAGTTAGGTATTTTATTTACCTTATTAAATAGCGAAAGTTTGTTAAAGTATTCTGTTAGTGTTGGAAACGGTTTCATAATCTATGCTTCGCGCATGATTTTTCTTTCTTTCTTTTTTTTTAAATTTTCATGTTTATTACTTTTATAATAATATTGGATATTGCATTAAACAAAGTTGATATTTAGGCTGAAAAATTTACTCTAATTATATTAAGGGGGAAAGTTTGAATTATGTTATTCCATTAGAGCTTTCTTTCTTAGAGAAACGTCTTGCTTTTACGCGATATTATTTACTAAAACCTATTTGTTGTGTCGGAACCAACGGATCAGCGAAATTAAATCATTAAAATGAGATAAATTTCATTTTAAATGATAGGGAATTTATAATAATATTAAGAATTTACTAAAGAAAGATCGTGTATTTATCTTTTTACAAATAGTGTTCTCTATCACTTAGATTTTTTATTTTATTTTTTATTTTTTAGGGTTCCGTTCATCTCACGAAACCCTATTACTCCCGCTCCGTTGTCTGTCCGTCACAGAGCCGTTTTAAGAAACTATATAACTTATAGGCATGAAAATTTGTGTACTTATAGCGAAATACCTACTATGAAGCTCAAAATATTAAAATTTGAAAATATCGTATCATTTTAATATAGAGAGATAAAAAGGTTCAACTATTCGAAAAAACGAGAAAAATAGACCGGTAAATTTTTACTTCATAAAAAACATGACTTTTTTTTTTTTTTTTTTTTTTTTTTTTTTTTTTTTTGGAAAATGAAATTTATTTGGATTTATTAAAGAAAAGATAAAGTGTTTTGAAAGGAATATTAACCGAAACCCTTTGTGTGATCTTCGATCACACTTACCCACTTGTTTAAAAATAAAAGTTACGTTGTATGTAATGCATATATTATAAGATTTATGTTTTGAGGGTATGTTAAACTCGTTTTGACATTGGGAGATGTATCTATTAACGAAATAATGAATGTATTTAACCATCAGTTATTTTTGGGACACCCGGAATGAAGTAAGGAGATAAATATAAAATTATAGCAACATTTTAAAATGTTGAAAAAGGCTTTTTTAGTCTCTCTAACACGTAAATTAAATTAGACAATAGGGTACTTTTTTTAATCTAATTTTGTGTCCATACACAAATTAAAAAAATTGTCATAAAATAAGTCGCATTATTCATTCATACGAGATAAAGCTACTTCGAGTATTTGCGAAGTAACAGGATTATTTAAACAAATATTTAGGGTGTCTGACCTTTATATTACTTTAATACGCAAAGTGCCTATAATCTCATTAGAAGCAGGCGGTAAATACCATTAAGGAAAGAGAAAATATCCGATTAAGAAATAGAAACATTTAACAGGCAGCATTAACAGCTTTTTTCCTGAACCGAAATCCTAGAAGGAATCTAATTGCTTAAAGAGGGAAACATTGAAACTACATGCAGGAATGTTAAATAACATATCTAATTACCTATTAAATGATCCAGATAGTAATGTTGTAATGCATTTTATTAATACATTAAATTATATTGTTTAGGTTTATTTTGTAGAGAAACACTTAAAATATAAAACTCATAATACAGGGTTCGTACGCTTTTACCACAATTTTTAATAGAATTTTTTACCTTATTTAAATGCAGAAAAATATTACAAATCTTGCAATTAAACTTGGCGCCAACAATTTCTAATATTTACGCATTAAATAGAAATTTTCTATTAAAAAGTTGTGGTAAAAGCGCAACGAATCCTGTAATACATTTTGTGAATAAAAATCACAGAGCCTTTCTATAAGATCAGTTTTGAACCAATTATTCGTCAACATTGTATTCATTGTAAATATTCAAAATGGAACGGGAATAATGGTTAAACATTGGTTGAACCAATATTCAACCGCTATTTACTTTCGGTTCAATAATGCATTAAAAATGGTTTTAATAAAAATTGCAATGAAACTTTAATATTGCAGAAATATTGGCTTTACTTTTGAAATATTTGTAATGAAATGTCAATATTGACGAAATATTGGCTTAATGCTTGAAATAGTTGCAAATACTAATATTGCAGAAATAATGTTTCTATTGACGTTATGTTGGGTATAACATTTCTTGCCAATATTTACGTAATCATGGCAAAATGTAAATATTCCAACACTGGGGAAATATTTCATGCCAAGATTTAACCAAGACAAATAAATTTAACCAAGTTATATAGCTAATAATCCCATAATATTATTTATATTAGTCTAGTATATTATTAATAACTCAAAATTAAGTACTAGTGGTGAAAACTTCGTGAACACGTTAACATGTTTAAAGAATCAAGAAAATGCTTCGATAATAATCGTAGTCTACACCATAAATATTGTCAGCTCGAAGATTTATTCTTTTGTTTTTCTTTTTTTAAGCAGGAAAAATATTTCCAATAATCACTAACACTATTATCACACTTAGGAAATACATTCAATGATAGGATTAGGCATGTTTTGAAGCATGCCCAGGTGTTGGAAAAGGAATTTTTTACCTTCTAGAATGCCCCACTTGTATGCCAAAAATTGTATTTATAACATATCAGAGCAAACTTTGAAGTTCAAATTGTTGGAAACAATAACTAAATCAGGCCTAAATCATAGCTGCCAACTTTTTCGCTTTTTTTGTTACTACTAAAAATTAATAGTAATTTTTGGGTTATTAAATCACATGATTTCGACGATTTAATAAGGTAATATTTACTATGAAATTTTAGTGGTACGAAAAAAAAAGCGTACAAGTTGGCAGGTATGCCTAAATTGAGCTAGTACAGCAACAATAATCGTCCATGTTTCTTATAATTGTCTGAGTGAACACGAAGACTCATACACAGCGCAGTATTACTTTGCCCCATATATAGCTACAATGGATATTAAAACCTTTCGTCAAGCATAACTCAAAAAATATTTAACGGATTTCGTTCAAATTTTTACAGCAGGTACGTATAAAGGTGATAACGACGTCTATTTATTACCAAGAATAAATGTCAAACCGTTTGGAAATTATATTAAAAAATAAATAAAAAAGCACAATTAAAGTATATACGTCACGAAAATTTAGTGCATACGTCATTTTCACCAGCGGAGATTTTCGTAAATAATAGGATTTCGAAAGTTCATGAAGTAACACGGAGCAAAAAAATATGCACGCACAGTGAAATACAATATCAGTACAATGATCAAATCAGTACAATAAAGCATATTTCCATTTAATAAAAATGGAAAATTAATCTGGAATTTTTTTTGTTTGAAAGAAAAAAACCCGCAATAACTTAGTAATATTAGAGATTTGGCGCAAATCTCACCATTAGACTAGCTTTTTTATTTCGCGTGTGTAAATCAGAAAAATTTCTTTGATGTTTAAATAAAAGGTTTTTATTTGTGGCATTAATTCTTCTTATTTTCTTTTCCTTTTTAGTATTTTAAATGGAATTAGTGAAAGGCATGTATTTTAAATTAAATGAGTAAAAGACATGTATTTTTAATGTATGTATTTCAAGTGAAATGAGTGAAAGGTTTATAGTTAAATGAAATTAATGAAATATTAAGATGTTATGAAAACGCCAATTTGGCGAAAACTTTATTTTTGAATATTAGTTACAAATTAGCGTGCAATAATAGTACGTGAATTTTTATTTCAATATAAAAATAAAATACTAACATAATAAATGAAATAGCTTCTACTATTTTAAAAAAGGAAATAAAAATAAAGAAATAATAGTTTTATATAAATAAATATTGATATACATATAAAAATAATCTATAGAATTAAAATAAAAAATAAAAGTAAATAAACATAACTAACAGTTTTCGCAAATTGGTGAGGAAAAAAATCGCGCCAACGTGGTGAGTATATGACATCTGTGCCGGGATTTTTACCCTTTTATCTGTGCTTTCGGAAATATAAAAAAATAAAAAAATACTTATATCAGGCGTATAATGTTTTGCATTTTTATATGGACCACTTCTCCATTTTAAGATTTTAAATGCTCTTTATATCAGATATTTCTTTCCTGAGATTCCCACAAGTTATTTTCGGTAATTTTTTAGTTCGCTTATTAATTGTTTATAATTCCCCCCCCCCCCTGGCAATAACAATTATTTATCACAAAAATGTCTCTTAGTTTTGTTAAATATGTTTGTTATGTATTTTCATTACTTGTTAAAATATCAAAAATGGCAATAAAATTTTATTTTAGCATCGTACTTAATTTTTTAAGATTGCGCAAAAACATGGTTTAATAAACGTATATTTGTAAATATTTGAAAAACATGTTTTTCCACTCGCAGATACACAGACAAGCCTGGTTTCAAACAAGAGTAATGCTAGCATCAATATTTTTTTTAACTCTATAAGAGTTACAAACAATAATGAAATTAAATTCTCCGATTAGCTTTGGGCCCGATTACGGATGTTTCTCCTAGAGAAAAAAAACTGTAGTAGAAGTCCTTTACATTTGTTTCGAATGAAGCTCTGTCACCAAAGTATTAATTAATAATACAAACAACATTAATATAAACATGGGGGCAAAAGTTTGAATTTAAGTGTAAATATTTCGAACCTCCCCCCCCCCAAAAAAAATAAATAAATAAATAAATAAATAAATAAATAAATAAATAAAAATAAAAATAAAATAAAGTTACAAAAAATAATTTAAAATGGCGTTAAGCCATGCTTTCTGAGATAAGCAATTGGCTGCGAACCCGATTACGAAACTTTCACTTAACTTAATAACATGTATCTAATAGCCCTGAGGGTACTTTCCCTTCCCAGTTATAGGGAGCTTGGGGCTTTTTTAAAAAAGATTGACGCAGTTCGATTTTAAGAAGTTGAGATTTAATGCCCAATGGCATAAACTGCTATGAAAATAAACCTAATGAATTATTATGCTGGTTTATGTATGTATTTAAAAAGTTGCATCTGATTACTCTTATTAGATAAATTACTCCTGTTTGCATTTAATAACAGATGAACGGCTTCTGTAATACTAAATTGTTTAAATATTGTGAAGAGGTGGCGAGAGGTAGAGAGACGTGTAAACAAACGGGTAGACATACAGGTAGTGAGACGGATAGCGACATAGATAAGTTAAAGGGTAGCGAAACGAATAGACAGACGGGTAACGAGACAGGTAAAAAAGAGGGTTGACAGAGGGGTAGCGAGATGGGTAGGGGAGACGGGTAGCGAGTCGAGTAGTGAGACCGGTAGACAGGATGTAGAGGGCAAGGTTGCGAGACGGGTAGCGTGGTGGATAGAGAGACGAGTACAGATATGAGTACAGATACGAGTTGACAGACGGGTAGAGAGAGGGGTATATAGACAGACAGACGTGTCGAGAGACGGGTAGTGAATCGGGAAGCCAGACAGTTAGAGAGACGGATAGACAGATGGGTAGCGAGATGGTTAAAGAGTACGGTAGAAAGACAAACGGATGGTGAGATGGGTATACAGACGAGTAGCTCTCTACTCGTCTGTATACCCAGACAGATGGATACAGAGAGAGACACGGCTAAACATACGGGTAGTTAGACGGGTAGACAGACGGTTAGAGAAACAGATAGGCGGGTAGCGAGACCAGTAAAGAAATATACAGACATGTAGAGAGATGTGTAGAGAGAGAGTCAATAGGGTAGAGAGATGGCTAGAAGAACGGATAGGGAAACAAACAGATTGTAGAGAGAGACAGACAGGCAGGCAGAAGAAAAGTCAGGGGTTTGAAGTAGTAAAGGCGCAGGGGGGAGATCCTCCTAGAAAATAATCAAGAAGTATCTTTGAAATATTTTTTTTTCAATTTCGCCGATATGGAGATTTAATGTAAAATTTATCTTTACAGATGTCATCGAAAGATTTTTTATGTACTTTAGTAGGAATTTAGGCTACAATTTGGTAATCAGGTTTGTAGCAAAGCATGTTATCAATGTGGTTTGAAGTGTACGAGTTTCTATAAATAGTTATTCAAATAAACAAGGAGGAATATTTTTTAATTCAAATGTAATTATTTGCTACAAAGAAAATGTTGCATCAATGAAATTACATTTGCGTTAAACTACGCTTGCTAAAATACGCTCTTTGCTGTAAATCCGATTACGAAACTTTAAAAAGTTTAGCGTTTTAAAAAATCCGGCTTTTTTTTTTTTTTTTTTTTTTTTTTTTTTTTGAGCAATACCCGCTTAAGTAAATGAGATGCTTTGCCATATGTTATAAAAAAAATGTATATGAAAACATAACAGTATATATGAATTTATATATGATATTTTGTAATTCTATCCTTTAATTTGCTCTTTTTCTTTATATTGTAATTGTTAACCCCATGTTCTCAGCAATATCACTCAGACTAATTCCTTTGAGGGAAGTCCTAGTTACCATAAACAATACTGTCATATTTATTTGGTCAGGAGTATCTATCTATATTCTAAAAGACAAACGTGTCAGTGCGTAACGCTGACGTCATTTTGCGAATAGCAACACTTGACGATGAAACTTAGGTTTTGCGATTTCTGCTACTGCATTTTTTTTTTTTTTTAATTTCGAAACATCGCACATTTAAAACTTTTACACAGTCATATAAGGGGAGAAAAGTGTACTTTCAAATAAAATTTTTTTGAAAACTGTATTGCAATTTTCTCATTTATTATAGCATTTAAATTAAAATTAAAGCATGCATGATTTTTTAAAAAATCTATCTCGATCGCTTGCAGTCGATTTCATATTATTAATCCGTTTGCACTTAATGGTAATGGCTTGTAAATATACGAAGTTCAGCATTTGTTTCCAGCTAATATTCCATAACAAAATTAAAACTTCATTAAACAACAAATAAAATAGCATATATAGACATATAATCGAAATAAGCGCTTAAAACCGCTGAAAGTATCAGAATAATAATTTTGAATAATCAGAATAATAATAAAAAACTGCTGTAGATAAAGACAATTTTAGGGATTTCTTTGAATATTAACTTCTGGCACGAGGCCAATACAAAATTACCGCTTTTAATAAATTTCAAAATTTTATTTGAATATATAATTGACATATTTCATATAAAAATGCTCTTTGGTTTTCTTAGGGGGCAATCTAAAAAAAAATTATATGTAAAAAATCTATTAGAGTTATCAATAATAATAAAAAAAAAAATGGTTTTTACTTATAATCTCTATCCCGGGTAGCCCGGGTTGAATGCCCTAGTGTTACTAAATTCTGAGTTTTGCCACTACGACGTGCTTTTAACGGTTTTATCGCATAAAGCAATATTATAATTTAAGATTGTATATTTTCTTCAATATGTCTTTATAAATTAGATACTGTAAATAACATTTATTTACATAAATCATCATGTTAGAATCAGTCTGTTTCCTTAAATCCACTTTCAGCGCTTTTGATGTGAATTGAAAAATATACGTAACGAAGATATATAAGTAACGAAGATCATTAGGAATGAATATTCATTTATCTGCATTAAATAACTTTTAATGCTCCTTAAGGCAAAAAAAAAAGTAATACTTTCCAAATGTAAATATGATTCTCAATAGGAGAATATTTCATCATTATTTTCGTTTTGAAATATGCTTTTAGTCCGACTTCAGTTCATTAAAAATAATCATTCAGAGTTTAAAATAGCTTCAGTAATGATGTCCAGATATTATTCGGAAGAAAGTGAAAGTATCAAGTTATATATATTTTAACTAAAAATGTAATTTCTGCATAAATATTTTAAAATTGATCTTAATGACAATCTGGTAAAAAAAAAAGTATGTATCTGTCTTACATAAAAACTAGTAAAGATTGCGAAATTAAATTGTAAATAACATATTCTAGTAACCAACAAATAAATGTATATAAAACATTGGCCGAAATACAGTGGCAAAAAAGAATGAAAAAAATTTAGTGATTTACTGCTACACTACACAGTGATTTACTGCTACGCACATACGAAATATACCCAAAGAGATTAAATTGTATTTAAGTGAGAATTAATAGTAATTAATTAATGTAAATAATTAATTACATATTCTTAATAATTAATTTAAATTATTTTAATATATAATTATTAATTAATTAATTAATTAACTAATAATTATTAATAAATTTATCATTATTAATATTAATCTTAATTATTGATAATTATTATAATTATCATATATATTATATCTAAAATATATATAAATATTTATATTATATTTAACCGCTATTTGCGTTCGGTTCAATAGTGCATTAAAAATGGTTTTAATAAAAATTGCAATGAAACTTATATATTGCAAAAATATTGGCTTTGCTTTTGAAATATTTGTAATGAAATGTCAATATTGACGAAATATTGGCTTAATGTTTGAAATATTTCCAAATACTAATATTGCAGAAATAATTTTTCTATTGACATTATGTTGGTAAAACATTTCTTGCCAGTATTTGCGTATATATACATACACACACACACACACACACATTTATATATATATATATATATATATATATATATAACATTAATAAAAACATAAACACGAGACAAAACAAGGATGAAAAACATGCATCAGGTATAGATTATGAAACGCTTTCCAACACTAACAGCTTATTATTAAGAAAATCTATTATTTTTCATAGAATAAAATGAGAAATATAAATAAGCAATTAAAAAAAGTTATATATTAGTAAAATTCCATTTTCAGAAATTTCTATCTATATCCGATAACATATGCGAAGTCATTCGTGTAGCAATCTATAGAATTTATACACTTCATCTGATACACTCAAAATTAGATCAGTTTTAAAATGCATACCACAGAGAAAAATGCACTTCCAACAAATATCGATCCTTAGTCAGTCCTTTAACCGAATTCTTTTGTGTGTCTCAGTAAATGAATGATAAATGCGATGCACTCGATAGACTATAGCGAACATGCAATGTACTTCAGTGATTTTGTTATGTTTGAAGTATCATTACACCATTAAACTGCACCGAAATCTAATTTTCCCCGTATATCATAATGTAATGTAATTCTTTTGTACGTCCATGTAAACGAACTATAAATGTTACTTATATATATTCTTGAGTAAGCATGTTGTAGATGATGATGTATATCAATTTCAATATGTTTGAAATATCATAAAATCAATAAAATGCCACGCAGACGATTTTCTCCCATATACCCCATAGATAAATACCATACATCTCCCATACATAGGATGTGTGTTGTTGGAAAGTGTTTCATAAGCTATGATTGACGCATGATTTGTCGTTCTTCTTTATTATTATAAACTCTTTTTCACAGAGGTGGCACGTGCTGGTGCCTTTTGGAAGTCATTTTTAGATATAAGATTGGCAGATCTACATTGTTCTTTATTTGTTTCTATCTAATATTTCTATATTCGATAGAATATTGTCCTATATTTCTATATTCGATATTAGGGTGGATCAAATAAAAACGGAACAGGAGCCACAGAATGAAATTACACAGTTTATTTTAAATAAAATCTCAAAACTACAAAAGAACTTGTCCCACTGTTTCACCAAGTAATTAATACCTTACTCGTAGAAGTCCTTTAGCTAAAATAGGAACCAGATTCGAACATTGTCCATGACCCCAGTAAAAACAGCAACCCTTCAATACCTTTTTCAGTCCACCAAAGATGGGAATTTCATATGGCGAAAGATCTAGGCTATATGGTGGGTATTCCAACACTTCGCCGAACTACGCCACCGTACACCGAAATTTCGCCAGATTCCCTCGCGCAACTGCTTATGTCCGTCCCTTACATGAGTCAGCGACAGTGCATGTTCTCCATACAATGTCAACATTCGCCAATGAACTTCGTGAAATCCAACTCATGCTACCACTAAATATGAATGACACTGCGCTGCTTTTTTACTTACCCATCATACGTAGTATAGGGTAAGTCTTGAATCGTTTTAAAAATCGAAAAAAAAAATGACGGATTTACACGTTTCAGACACTGGAGATTCAGAAAAACATATTTTTAGAAAACAAAATTTGCCGTCCGTCTGTGTATCTGTAAACGCTCTATCTTCCGAACAAATTGAGATAGAGACTCGAAATTTGGTAAGTACTTAATATGTAATAATGGGAAGAAGCTTATTGAATTTCAGTAACCTCGATTATCTGGAATTACTTTTTTCGGACTCCCGAAATTTTCGTTCTGATAAAAGGTATATAAAAATTACCGAAATTGTTTATTTTAAGGAGGTAATATAAAAGACAATAAAAAAACATAAATTTTGCATAAAGCATGAAGTCGATCGGATAATGAGTTGCCGAGATATTTGTAATTATATTTCCCACACTCTTCGATTTCCCATGACCCTGTATTTCATCCAAATGTCAATTCAAAGATATATTTTAATTGAAAATAAGACGCTTAATCCAACGCAATAAACCGTTAGTTAATAGGATTATAATTTTTTCAGTTATAAGGATATTTCTTTTACGCAATTCAGTAATACAGCATTTAAAGTTTATGACGTCATCAAGCCACGATATCATTCGAGCAATTTATTTTATAAGTAGTTTACACATGTTTTATTTCCATATTGCACGAGCAGGGAAGACCGAGCTATGCTGGGTCAAAATTAAATTTAAGTTCAAATATCATGACCCATGACCAAAATGACCCACTAATTGAATTTTCTCGAACATGTGACAGCCCAACAGTCTTCTCGTGCCCGAAAACCATAGGATGCAAAATTTAGTGTAAATAGTCTGAGCCGTTTTTAAGATAAAATAGACCCATAATGACCCATGATCAACATGACCACTAATCGAAATTTCTCGAACATGTGATCTAGCCTAATAGTCTTCTTGTTCCCTAAACCTGTAGGGTGCTAAATTTATTTCAAATCCTCTGAACCGTTTTTAAGATAAAATAGCTTGACCCATAATGACCCATGACTAAAATGACCCACTAATTGAATTTTCTCGAACATGTAACCTAGCCCAAAAGTCTTCTCGTGCTCGAAAACCATTGGATGCAAAATTTATTGTAAATTGAGCCGCTTTTTAGATCTTGACCCACAATGACCCAGAAATGACCCACTAATCGAATTTTCTCGTACATGTGACCTAACCCAATGATTTTCGCGTGCCCGAAACTCGTAGAATACAAAATTTAATCAAAATCGTTAGAGCCGTTTTTTAGATAAAATTAATTTGACCCGCTTTGACCCAAAAATGACCCACTAATCGAAAGTTCTCGAACATGTGACCCAGCCCAAGAGTCTTCTCGTACCCGAAAAGCATTGGATGCAAAATTTAGTGTAAATTAAGCCACTTTTTAGATCTTGACATGTGACCTAGCCCAATGGTTTTCTGGTGCCCCAAAACGGTGGGATGCGAAATTTCGTCAAAATCGTTACAGCCGTTTTTAAGATAAAATTTGCATAACCACACACACACACACAGAAGATTTGCTCGTAGTAGAATATATGATATCCATGATGGGTAAGTATTACGATTTCCCCCCCAGCCACTAGTTTTTCCTCGCAAACATTACACAGATGCAGATGAATAACAACAACAACCGACTGCGGGCCGGACGGTATGTTGGCTGACAGCAAGCGTTTCTGCATGACTATCTATTTCAAGTCCATTTCCACAGTAGGGATTATCTTCTTTAATTCCCGGTTTGCCTCTACACAAAGTTTCACCACACTCCTACAAAAATAAACTAAATTATAACCACTGTTCCGTTTTAATTTGATCCACCTTTATACTTGTTTTTTAGGAAGGCAATTTTTTAAATTATTTTACGATTATCATGATCACTGATTACAAACATCAGTTTACATTTAATTGGGACGATACGGTTAATCATTACTTTGTTTTTACCTGATCATTTCATGAATAATTACTTCATAGTCTAAACGTAAATGAAAACACACAGAATAGCAGTTACCATAATTTCGCGCGTATGCGCCGCGTCTTAGTTAAGTCTTTTTCATACCGGAAATTTTATTGATAATAAGAAGTCAAATAAGTGCTAAGCAGAAGAAAATAACATTTTATTTAAAATAAATTCTGGTAGGAAATCGAGTTGTCTGACGTGCGGCGTATACTTTACTTAAATTTGACAGCAATACCGTAATTTCCGGCGTATAATCCGCAGATGAAACAATCATGTTTGGACCCAGAAATTTTATTTTATAAAGTGTTACTTTCCAGATCGCTGTAAATATTTCAATTCAATTATTGAATAAAATTTCTGGGTTGAAACCGAATTGTTTGATCCGCGGATTATACGCCGGAAATTAAGGTATATAAATTTAACAAATATATATTCCATTAATATTACAAATGATTAATTTGACATGCATAAGAATGTCATTAGATTGCTTAAAAAATTAATATTGAGAGAATGAGATTAGTCAATGAAAATATTCAATATTTCTTTTAATTTTTCAATTATTTAGTTCCCATTAAACTCAACGCACATTCACATATATTCAGTATCATTATTAAAGTGAAATGAATAATTAAAGCTATTAGAGAGAATATTTAGTAGTTTAAATTACTTTCAGCATTTGATTTGCTTTAAAATAAAATTGGGACATTTATTAACCCTTTTTATCCTGAATTAATTTTCCAGCTACTTTTTAGATGCTCAGAATCCTCGATTATTCTTACCAGTTATTATTATTATTTTTTTTTGTAAAGATTTCCTTATCTAATCATAGAATTTTTCTGATTCAATTAGGTGAAAATTTCTCATTTGAAAAACCGGTGGTAACAGATTAAAAATTCTGTAAAAGACGCTCGTCGCGAAGGGGTTAAAGTGGTACTTATAAGTACCGTCAGGATAAAAAGGGTTAAAGGATAATTACATTTAAAACTGCATGAATAATGATTTAGAATTCATAAGTTAATTTATAAATCTTCCTATTTTATTAAACTTTCTATCAAAAATACGTCTGTTGCAATAATTTGCATTTAAATATCAATAATGCTATTTTTTTGCCAATTAGAGATAGGGGATTCCTACATATAATCATTTTGCCTTAAATTTTGATGTAATTAGTTTCGACAAAATTGAAAATATATAAAATTTAAAAGTTTGCTAGCGTATAAAAATATTGTTTAACATTTAAAAGTTATAAAAATCACTATTTATAATAATATAGTAGAAATGGGTGTTAAAGAAACCAATCACTATTATTCTTCTATTATCGATTACGAGAAGGTGATGCAAATGAAATTTAGGTTATACATTTTTAGTTAAGAGACCACATTTTTTATTAATAATCTTCTTATATACAGGGTGCGTAGTGGTGCTTACATTCCATACCACAATTTACGCCTAGTGATCACTGCTTTATTTAATAGCAGAATTCTGTGATATATTGTCCATTGTTCCATTTTAGACGCCTCGTTTAATTACAGGATTTCTAATACTTTCCAGCATTTAAATAAGGCGAATAATTCTATTAAAACATTGTGATAAAAGCATACGAGCCCTGTAAAATTACTGAGGCAACTGTTCAGTGTAAAATAAATTTGTATAAAATCCGCATTGAACAGGATTATTGAGAGTATTCATAAATTCAAAAAACGTTAATTCGAATTATTTAATATATCATTTTAAATACTGTTCGCAGTATATTTAACAGCAATATAAGGTATTCTCAAAAGCTTCATACTAATTATAATAAAAACAAATATAAAATAAAGAAATTAAAAAAAAATCCTTTTTTATTACTGACAATTTATAATGAATAAATTTATTCGCCAAATATCCTAATTAATCATTCTTTAGGATTTTAAATTTATCATTTATAGTCTCTAATCTATTAAATAGTTATTTTTAAAAAATTTAAAAGATATTTGGTGTATTTTGTTAATTTATTGGAAGCGAATACTTATAACGATACTTTAGGCTATTTATATCTTCCTTCTAATTGCGCTTTATTCTCCTTTAATATTTAATATTAACATTTCATGCGAGATAAATCATAATAAAATAACTTAATATACGACATTTTATTATCTGGAAATTAAAAAAATGAACATGAATAGAACTTAAAAACGTTTAATTAAAAATGAACTGTCATTATTTATTAAAAAAACATTTCTTTAAAATTCAAGGTACTTAATTTATCTTTGATTTATATTGTCATTGTTCAGTATTCAAATTAATATCAAAATAACTGCATGAAGATATGAAATAAAGGAATTTATTCTTTAAATATTTCTCGTATTTTAATTACAAAATACTCGAGTATACCTTTCTGGTGAATTTGTTAAAGATTCGTACTATTTAAAATATCATGAAAGTTAATAAAAAGAGACAACCTGATGTGTTGCCTTTACATTGAATGATATCATTTGATTTCTTGATGGAAAAGAAATCATTGTATATTTTAAAAAAAACATATAATATTATTTTGTTAAATACTAAATTTCAAGTAAAAAAACTTATTTACAATGTAGGTTAAAGAGAAATTCTGTAAATTGCATTTGGAAGATACGTGATTTTTTAAGCAAAACTTTATTCTGTAAAAGCATATTGTTGTTTTAAGAATTGGTTGCTAAGTTTGAAGCTAGTAAATTGAAAATGACGTCAAATTCATACAAAAATATTTATGTTTTTGAATTACAATAAATGATTTACACGAAATTCAATTATGTCATTTTTACCCGATAAACTATATTACTTTTAGAACCATAGGTGCCAACCTCTCATTAATATTCCGTAATATGCGAGTTAATTTGACCCAGTTTAACAATTCTTCAAACCAGAAAAAGTATTGGATGAATCTTTATTTATTCAATTTCAGGTTTATACGTGGAATTCATTTAATTTCATTTCTTAAAAAAAATTCTGGTGCGAAACGTGTTAAACCTGGGTCAAATTAACCCACATATTACGGAATATTAATGAGAGGTTGGCACATATGTAGAGCCCTTGTGAACAGCCATCTTTCAAAAAAATATATTGAAAATAGTATATGCTTTTGTTCTAAATTCAATTCTTGAAGGGCAAGTTTATTTAAACCTTATTCGTTGGTTAAATGTACAATGATCCCACTTGGTCCGCTTTTTGAACAAAACTTATTTTTAAAAGAAAAATTTTCTTTATGATTTTCGTCGAAACCTACCTCGAATGTTGTTTTTGTTGCAATTGTTGCAAAAGAATACTAGGAATTTTTTTCTTAAAAAATACTGGTTTTCAAAAACCGGATTAGTGGTGCACTGAATATAAATCTGAAAAAAATCTACGATGTAGTAATTTTTGACAATATGTCGACAGATCATTTTTGACTTTTGTTGAATAAACGGAAAATGTGAAATTATGAATGTAAATTGAAAATGTAAAATTATGTTTTTTTTCTTCACATTTTTTTTTCACCATGTATTCAAATTGAAAAAAAATAATTTTCAATTTTAATCAGAAATGATGTCAATAGAAATAGAAAAATCCGTTTTATATCTCATTTTCCCTCTTTTACCCACAAAAATGGAGTAATTTAGTTGTCATATGTAGAGAAACTTCGTTAAAAGTCACAAAAAAAAATATATATCTCAAAAATTAATTTAAATTTTATAAGTCTGAGAGCTTATATGGCATAATTAATAGGTCATTACATTGGCAAAAATAAATACACATTTCAATATATATTATGTAATAACTTCATGTGTACGCTTGAACTATATCATGCATAGCAACGATTATTTAAATTCAATATAAATTATTCCATAGTAAGTTTACCTACATCATTTTCATTAAAACAATAAAAGTTTCATAAAATTGATTAAAATTGTTTTATCTAAATTCCAACAAAACTGTTAAAAGTTTTTAAATCTGTTTTATTTTAACCGATTAATTGCTAAAACTATGTGGGCGGAGTCTTGGATATTTTTACTGAAATTCGTTTCCCACGAAAAATTCTGAAAGATAGTATTTGGTAACTTTAATAGCAATGTTTTTGTCATTAAATAAAGTATTTTTTAACTTATTAAAATAGTGTGGGCTTGGCAGTTTTTTTTTATCATGCACTTTTATTTTGAATGTTGACAACCACGAGTATTCTCGTGGTTGGCAGCGCATGGATTAAGCAATTTTCTTTCAATTAAAGCTACATTCATGGACGTTCAAGTGTCATTCATTAAGTGAGTTTCAAAAAGAAAGATGTAAGATATAAAGAGTGTACTTAGGGTTTTACCAAAACGTGTACATATTAAGCGTTCCAATTTAATACTAGAACAGAGACGTATTGAAACAACTGCGCTAACTTGTGGACGGAGGGCATAATGCAAATGCGCGCGTTTTTAGGATGACATCATATTTTGCGAATCTGTACTCAGTCAGAGAAGCTGCGTATCTTGTTTAGTAGATTTATTTCCAAATATTTTCGATACAGTGTGTTTTGATAGAGATATAAATGTTTAAAAGAAGAAAACATTCAAAATACCGTATTACTTTCGGGTGAAAAGGAATTAATGCTTTGTAGCACTAATTCCTTTTCACCCAAAGTTAATATGATATTGTGAATGTTTTCTTTTTTTTAATATACATAACTCTGTCAAAACAAACTGTATCAAAAATATTTGGCAATAAATCTAGTAAACAAGATACACATCTTCCCTGACTGAGTACAGATTCACAACATATGTTCACAAAATGTAATTATACTTTCCAACAATAAAAATTACCAACGGAATCGTGCGAGGATTTCGCACTGCAATCTAATATTTTTTGGCAATATCTAATATTTTTTAGATGCAGGTTTAAGCTTTTAAAAAAAATTCAAGGTTAAAAATATCTGCAAAAAGCATTAGTCAATCCAGAGTATCATTTCATTTATTCCATCAAAGATACAGTAAAAACTAATCGATGATAGCAAAAGACAGGCGTTCACAACAACAGTTTCGATCTGTTTAAAATAATAAAAGAATATGAAACGCATTTTAGTGTTTACGGACTATTTCATGTTTCCTGTTTCCTGTTAAAAAAGAAAATAATAATAATAATAATAAAATAAGTGTTACGTACACAAGAATTTATTATAGTCAGCTAACACAATATACAAAAAATCGCACAGGTTGCGACCAAGGCCTTTGTGGATTTCTGAATTTTGCACATTTTTGGATCATTTGCTTTGTTTAGATTTTAAGTACTTGCCGGATTTATTGACGACCAGCAATTAATCGCCAGGTTTGGCTCAGTTTATCGAGAAAGAAAATGCAATCACAAATATATAACCAAAAGAAAATAAATATATGTTTTGGTAATTTTATGTCCGCAAATCTTGCAAATAGTATTTTTTTTCTCGCCAATAGCAATTTTATGGTTTGAGTAAGTGTACAAATTAGAAACAATGATTTGATGTTCAAATAAAATGTTTTGGTTTCTGTTATTATTTATTATTAAAAAAATTATATTTTAAATATAATGAGTGAAAAGGGCATGTGTTTTAAATGGATGTATTTTTTAAATTTTCGAAATGAATGTAATACAAACGCTGGTGATGGGAACAACATTTAGCGTTTTATCAACTGCGATCGGCTAACTTAAGAGGCTACTTCACTCACACGAAAACACACTCTCGCTAATGTTAATCCTATGGGACAGTTATTTTACAATATCTGTTTGCGTTTCAATATTTTATTATTATTATTATTTTCCATTGGATAGCTGAAGTTGATCTCTATGCAGGCCGTTTATTACTTTTTCGATTATGTTTACAAGTTTTTTTTCCTTAAGATATTTTCACTTTCGGAACCGGTTTCGAAAGGAAAAATATCCTCATCAAAATAACTGGAAGCAAAATCGAAAACCTAAAAAACGGCCTGCATAGAGAACTGCATAAACTATCAATGCCAAAAAAAAATCGTTTAAAAATTTTGAAATGCAAATGAGATATAAAATAATTGTCCCATAGGATTAACATTAGCGAGCGGAGTTTTCGCGTGAGTGAAGTAGTGTCGTAAAAGTACTCTTTTTTACACTATTTTATTTACCTTAACTCGATTTATATATACAGTGGTGGCCAGAAGTGTGAACATTTTTTGCAAGTAATCATGTTTTTCAACTTTGTGTGCGTATAGAATATATTAATTTTCACTTAAATACAAACGTTTATATATCAAATTGAAGGTAATGTAATGTAAAGTTTAATAATAAAAACAGTATTACAATATCTGTATTACAAAAAAAGTTATGCAACTAATAGTAAGATCTATCTTAGATTTGCATTTTTTTTAAAGTGATACTTACACAATCAATACTTAGTAGGATAACCCTTATTTTTTAAGACAGCTTCACAGCGTCTTTTCATCGAGTGAACGAGTGTTTGGAGTTCATCTTTCGTAATCACATGGTGCCAAGAATCAATTATAGCTTCAATAAGTTGTCTTTTATTCGATAGATGTTTTTTTCGTACAAGAATTTTCAAACGTCGCCACAAATTTTCAATTTGATTGAGATCAGGGCTGTTTCCTGGCCATGGTAATATATCTAAGACTTTATTTTGAAACTTTGCTTTGCATACTTTTGCTGTGTGGCATGGAGCTGAATCCTGCTAAAAAATAAATGGTGCGTTGTTGGGGAAGAGATCTCTGGTGGAAGGTATCAATTTTGGTTCCAGGACAGTTTCGATGTATTTTTTGGAATTCAGGATGCCATCAATCACTTGAATTCGGCCCACACCATCTGCAGACATACATGCCCAAATAATGAAATTTGTTGGGTTTTTTGTAGTTGCTTCAATGCAGTCAGGATGAAGTGCTTCTCCTACTCCATGTCTCACGCATTTTCTACCATCACTACCAAAGAGCGATATTTTACTCTCATCGCTCCAGATTACTTGCTTCCATTGATTTTCGGACCATTTAATGTGTTACTTTGTCCACTTAACTCGTTTTTTTGCGTTGCTTTTGATTTAAATATGATTTTTTCTTTGGAATTTATAGCTTGTAGTCCATATCCTAATAACCTTCTTCTTATTGTTCTTGAACTTACTGTAATACCTGCTGTATTAATTTCACATCTAACGGCATCTGATGAAATTTTTCTATCTTGAAGACATAGCCGTTTAATTTTTCTATCGGCAGTAGCACTTGTGCATTCTTTTCGGCCTGATTTGGCCTTATTTTCCACTGATTTCGTTTTTTCATAACGTAAACAGAACTTTCGTACACCAGAACAAGTCACTGAACCACACACTTGTCTTGCAATTTCAGCATAAGAGAGGCCATTTTCTCTCAATATGACAATTCGGCTTCTTTTTGTAGATGTCCAATTAATTCTTCTTGTTGATGACATTGTTTAAAATTAGTTTAATTAAAAAAAGGACTTTAAATATTCAAAAACAGCAATACTCCATTTAATTGTACTAGTATGCATCATTCCGCAAAATATTTCCACAACAATAATTCTTTTACCATCCAAATAACCTAAACTATAGTTACAGACATTTTATTGGTCCTCAGAACAGTGTTTTGGATTGGCTAGTACGCTTTTATAACATAACACGTCCTAATTCAAAACGATTTGTGTTTGTTTGTTCTACTAAAAGGAGTATAACTTTTTTTGTAATACAGATATTGTAATACTGTTTTTATTATTAAAATTTACATTAAATTACCTTCAATTTGATATATAAACGTTTGTATTTAAGTGAAAATTATTATATTCTGCAAGCACACAAAGTTGAAAAACGTGAAACTTTCAAAAAATGTCCAAACTTTTGGCCACCACTGTATATGTGTAAATGTGGAATTTTGTAATTGTTTTAAAACTATACTAGAATCCAAAAAAATATGTACACAGATATGTTTTTGGTGACAGTAAAACAGTTTGATATTTTTGTAACTTAATTATAAATTAATAAATTAATTTTATGGATGTTTTATGTTATCCGGCCGCAGGTGATAGTTTATCAAAAATTCTATGCGATTGTTACAACTGTATACGAGATGAAACAATGCAGATAATTATGTACCAAACCACGATCTCTAAAATATGCCAGCTGGTTGCGAGATTGCAACAATGAAATATTTTAAAAACTAAAAAGTAGAAAATAAAATATTACATGTTACAAAATAAAATGCAATATAAAGAATATAGAATAAAAAGAAAAAGCGTAAGGTTTTTTTGAAAAAAAAATGAATGCTTTATTTTTCATTTGTGATAAATCACTTTATTTGATTCAAAACAAAGTTTATTGGTATTATTAAAAATTGGCTATAAATATATTTGTTCACGTGAGGCATGTGGAATCAACATAACGGCATTAAAAACGTATTTGTCATATTATTTGCTATACCTGATTAATGGGCATTTAAAAAATAAATTACAACTTGTCTTTAACTCTTTCCGGCACAGTGGTCCCACTCCGGGCACACTTAATTTTAATTCCAAACTTGCATTCGGCACCAAGACTATTTTAATAAAATTTTGCTTCTGCAATGAAAGCTTAATATAAGGAGTTTTTATTTTCTAAAAAAGTCGTTCGTAAATTCCGGTGTCATTCAGTAATTTCGCGTTTTACAAACAGAATTTGTCAGTGCCGGAAATGGTTAATAAGAAACTGGATTTTTGGGAATAAATTAACAGAAGGTTTTTTCTTTTTAAAAAAAATACATTTTCATTAAAGTTCCATTAATATAAACCACAGTTTTTATTTAGGTATGGACGTATGGTGCCTTATCACGGCGTATATAAAAAACAATAGGTATAGCAGAAGTGACACATAAATAGGTTCTTAAAAATGAAGTTGCAGAAATAAAAAATGCATTTTTTAAATAATTGGTAACAGCTGATACATTTATGCCTATTTTTTTCTAATTTCATCGTATAGTAAGACAGAATGTCAAAGATTTAATACTAGCATTAGGAAATAAAACTTAATATACTTTGAAAAGTACTTCCAACAAAATATATTTTATTTAAATTATGAACTATGTCCTAAAACAATCTTGAAGAACAAATAAAAAATAAGACAACAGTCGAAATGTTTTGCGAATGAAATAATCGTTTGCGTTTTGGTTTGCCCATACGTAGTTATTTCATATATATTACAACAATTATTGAACCTCTACTAGTTCACTCTCCTTTCGCTACGTGGCGTACGACCTTCAATTGCGTGATCTCGGCGGTCACCTCTGCTCTATACTTTGGAACGCTTGATATGCATACGTTTTCAGATTTTACTTACGTCAGGGTTGCCATTTTGGGCAATTTTTTGACACAGAAATTTTGAAAGAATAAATTTTTATTTGTATAAGCTCGATATGTCTTCCAATAAATACAATAAAAAATAATACTATGACTTTCTGGTGTGAATTCAATTTTTTTAATTAAAAAAAAACAAACTGACAACCGGAGCTTGGTTCTATATAGATGGATAAATGATAGTAAAGAAGATTATTCATGTTGAAAATGAATTCATCATAATACAATTTAAATGATTTAATGTATTATAGAGGACATTAATGACTTATATGTTTCCAATACTTGAATCTACAGAGAGATATTTCTTTAGCATATTAGTATTAGTTAAATAATTCAGGGCTCGCAGCGTTCCTAAAATTTTCTCACTTTGTTACCACTATATTCTAGACTTCTATTTCAGATGTTAAAGGAATCTACGACGAAATGTTTTGATTTGAAACAGTGGAAGAAAACGTAAAATAATTTAGGAACGTTGCGAGCACTTTCGTTGATTTTCTAATAGTTTAAATGGTAATAAAAACTTATATTTAGCACAATTGTGAAATCAGTAACGACATAGCGACGCCAGATGTGTTGGCTATATTTTAGGGAAATGGAAATTTTATTTTATTTATTTCATCTTTTCCCATAATTGTGGCATTTGGACTAGGGACCCTTGTATTAGAAAACTGAAACATTAACAACACTTACACAATCACTTTTCTTTCTCTTTCACTTCTGAGTTTGCTTATCTTGTTTATGCTTCACTTTATATTATTAATGTTTTATCTGAATTACTTGCCGAGCTTCTAGCGATACAGCGATAGAAATTTTCCTCTTCCATTTTATTTCATTATGTTCTATTACTCTACAATTTTAAAATGGAATATCACCTCAATAACAATCGAAATATATTGGTTAATTACATCCTTATCATGAACAAATTTTACTTAATGTAGTCCGCATTCAAATGGTAAAGAAAATGCTTGGTAAAGAAAAACCAGATTGTACTAGTTTTCTAAGATAGTGATTGTCATCTTAATTTTGGAATAAATGGATTTAATTTGCATTCTTCAAGGGTCAATTTATGGACTAATAACAACAATAATTATGAAACAAATAAATCATTGACACCAGTATTTGTGCATTGCAAATTCAAGAATGTATTAGATTAAATGTAACAATTTGTTAAGATAAACAACACGTTCCTTTCGAGTAAGATCGGATGCTTTTGAGTTCCGATTAAAAACAAGTGTAAACAACACGAAAGATCATGCGTCAAGCATAGATTATGAAGCACTTTCCAACACAGCCACAAAACTGTAACGAAACTTCACAGTTAAATAAGGTGAAACAAGATATGTAAGTAAAGAGTTTAGAAAACATATAACACATTGAAAAATGCAGTTTTTAAATTATCTTACAGTGTCAAAAAAGTAGTCGAAATATTTTGTGCAGCCTGTATATGATCAATAGATGTGGATATATAGTATGATAAAATTCAGTTCAGTTAGAATAGTTATTCACATTTAGCAATTTTCGCCAATCGATGGAAATGCACTCGAAATATTTTGTACATCTCTGTATATTATCTGAAGGCTTTTGTACACAAAACATATTAAGCTAAAAGGGAACAGAAAACTCACTCGCAGTAATTACCAACCGTAAACGACAATTTATCTTTATCTTTGTTAAGCCCTGTACATGAATTTATTTATATTCCACAAACTTCTATTAGTCTACTAAATATAGTTCGGCAGGAAAATGCGTAAACACAATTAAAAACTACCCTTAAGCAATTCACTCCTATAGTCTGTAATACTTACTAATGCCCTGGTGTAGCCCTGCATATGATCAACCGAGTTTATAAACACACACGTACTATGAAAAAAATAGTTAAACTTAAAAACGCAAACCAAAGATTAAAACACACTTATCACACATAGACTGTAAATATCACACATGTACTCTAACCAATAAACGCAATGCACACAAGAGAGCAATTTATAGTGCACATCAGCAATGCATATAATTTTCATTGTGTTTCAAACAGTGAAATATCACTAAATTACATTCAAATGATTTTTCCCCATATAACGATGTGTAACAGGATTCTTTTTTTTTTACCCTGTAAATGAATAATTAATGCTTTACAACCCATATTCAACAAAAAGCATGTTTTAATGCGCTTCATAATTATATATCTATTTCATTATGTTTTAAATGACGTAGCGTCATCAAAATGCATTTCAACGATTATTTTCCATTGACTGTAATGTAACGGAATATTTTGATAGTCCCTGTAAAAAAATTATAAGTGCTACACACTTCTGTTGAAATAGAGAACAAGCTATAGTAAACGACAATAACATAGAAAAATTTCAGGACAATCGAAGCATATTTACGGTAGTTGGAGCATGGACAGACCGGCAGATGGCAGACGGCAGACAGTAGAGGGCAGACGGCAGACAAACCGAAGTCATAAACACTTTTCAACTAGGTTGGAAAGTGTTAAAAATCGCGCAAATGTGAAAGGTTGTTTTGGGAAACGTTACTAGATAAATTTTGAAATACAAATTTGTGCTTTATATAATCGCGAACGGTCTGTCTATAAAGTAAAAAATTCTTTTCGGAATGAAAAGGAGGCAACCCTGGTTCGGAAAGAGTAAATAAAATTCACAGATGGAGAATAACGATTATATATTGATTTGTACAGGAAAACAAGAGTGTTGGCTTGAATGTGGAGAAAGTGCTTTGTGTTGTAAATCATTATTAACCTTCTGATTAACCCAGGGCTAGAGAGTATTTTTATATCCAATCTTACCACAATTAAAAAAAAAAATCTGCGTGGTAGATATCTCTTGAAAATATCCTACTATAAGTGTATGATAGAGAATATTTTTCAGAAAATGCCTCTTCGCTTCTGCACCCCCCTGGGGGTAGTGGCACCGGCATAAAATATAGCCTATGTTGGAGCAGGGATTGTCATCATCAATTTGCCACCATCACTTTTGAAATCACTTCAGTAGTTCCAGAGATTACCCCCTACAAACAAACAAACAAACAAAACAATCTTTACTACTTTATAATATTAGTATAGATGAAAATCAAGTCAAAGGATACGTCAAAGGATGTATAATTTAATTATTTAAAATATTTACCACCAGCTGAAACGTTTTCTCAGTTCGATTCTTATACAATATTTGCGTTGAAAAGAGTTAGCAGACAATGGCGAAGACAGAGAGGGGGGGGGGGGGATTGCTCTAGAAACCAGTAATATTATAAAGTTTTCTTCGCCTTCAATATCGCAAAAAATTCTCCGTTTACATAAGGCAAAAATATTTTTATAAAATTAGTGGTATCCAAACCATCTGGATCTCCACCCTGTTTACGCCACTTCTAGAAGATGTCGTTACGATCGCATCGTTATCTTTTCAGCATCGTTCTACATTTATTGGATTCAATTTTTTAGTACTATTTTGTAGCCGTTTTCCACACTATGTATTCTAGGCGCTCGAGGCTAACGAAAAAGAAAAGCTACCGCGGTGCTTTAGGCGTATTTTTTTTACAGACCGCGGGAGTCACCTGATGCTCGAATGCACCAATGCAGGTGTACGAAAAGAGCATCACGTCACTCTAGCGGTCAGTAAAAAATTATATGTGGAATGCACCGCGGTAGCCTGTTTTATTTTCGGTAGCCTTGCTAGGCGCTGTACTTACGTCAGGGTTGCCATTTTGGACTTTTTTAACTCAGAAATTCTGAACACCAGAAATTTTGAAGGAATAATTTTGAATTTGCATAATCTCGAAATGTCTTCCATTGAATACAATAAAAATTACTACTATGACTTTCTGGTGTGAATTCTAATTTTTTAATAAAAGTTAAAGGCCAAAATGACAACCGGGACTTGGTCGTATATAGATGAATAAATGATAGTAAACAAGATTATTCATGTTAAACATTAGTATATCAGTATTCAATTTCAATGATTTAATGTATTATAGTTTATATGGTAATAAAAACTTTTATTTAGCACAATTGTGAAATCAGTAACGACATAGCGACGCCAGATGTGTTGGCTATATTTTAGGGAAATAGAAATTTTATTTTATTCATTTCATCTTTTCCCATAATTGTGGCATTTGGACTAGGGAGCCTTGTATTACAAAATTGAAACATTAACAACACTTACACAATTACTTTTCTTTCTCTTTCACTTCTAAGTTTGCTTATCTTGTTTGTGCTTCACTTTATATTATAATGTTTTATCTGAATTACTTGCCGAGCTTCTAGCGATACAGCGATAGAAATTTTCCTCTTCCATTATTTCATTATGTTCTATTACTCTACAATTTTAAAATGGAATATCACCGCAATAACAATCGAAATATATTGGTTAATTACATCCTTATCATGAACAAATTTTACTTAATGTAGTCCACATTCAAATGGTAAAGAAAATGCTTGGTAAAGAAAAACCAGATTGTACTAGTTTTCTAAGATAGTGATTGTCATCTTAATTTTGGAATAAATGGATTTAATTTGCATTCTTCAAGGGTCAATTTATGGACTAATAACAACAATAATTATGAAACAAATAAATCATTGACACCAGTATTTGTGCATTGCAAATTCAAGAATGTATTAGATTAAATGTAACAATTTGTTAAGATAAACGACACGTTCCTTTCAAGTAAGATCGGATACTGTTTAGTTCCGATTAGAAACAAGTGAAAACAACACGAAAGATCTTACGTCAAACATAGATTATGAAGCACTTTCCAACACAGCCACAAAACTGTAACGAATCTTCAGAGTTAAATAAACTTCACAGTTAAATAAGGTGAAACAAGATATGTAAGTAAAGAGTTTAGAAAACATATAACACATTGAAAAATGCTGTTTTTAAATTATCTTACAGTGTCAAAAAAGTAGTCGAATTATTTTGTGCAGGCCTGTATATGATCAATTAGTGCTGTAAAAGTAACGACTAAATGACTACCCGTATGTATTCGTTACTTTCAAACTCACTACCCGTTAGAAAGTATTCGTTACTCGTTACTTTCGTATCTGTTTAGAAAACCGATATTAACAGTCGTCGTAAGTACTACAAACATATTCGGTGTATTTTCTAATTTTTAGAGGATTGTTTCGATTACAATTAACTTTAATTATTCATTGAAACAAAGATAAAAAGTATCTGGATTGCTGCCGTAATTTAACACTTCAGAAAATATAAAACTGAGCGCTCTTAAAGTGCTGACGAGTGAAATATATGTTCACAGAACTGCATAAAACCAAATTATATACTATATATGAGGTGATTGGAAAACTGGTATCTAGACCTAGACCCATAATGGAATCTTGTTACTACGCAACCTCCCTGTAACGGAAAACTGAATAAAAGTGAAAATAATTAAAATATAATAATAAATACAATAACACCTATAAAAATAGAATTCTGTCTTGAAAAGAAATATTCCAATGTCCATTTCCACGAAAATAATCCAATACAATTTCATGTGCTAAGACGGAAAAATCTGTCCAAATCAGAATTTTTCTGCTGTTTCTTACAATTTCGTCTCAATAGGTTTTACTGTATATATTAACGAAAAAATACTACTTCAGTATTTTTAATAGAAATACTCATTGTTTACTGAAAACAGTAAACCTGCAACGACAAAACCTGTCTATAACGGAAAGTAGCATTAAAACGGTTCCCAAAAACATATTTTCTCCCGCTCAATTTCGCAAAATTTTCTGACACATTCATAAGACTCATTTTATTATTTAAAATCATAAAATTGTCAGACACAACGATTGAAATATTGGGGAATCAAATAGCGTTTTTCATATTTCTATAAATGTATTACAGCTCGAGTTATAATCGAGTGCTGTCTTATGACGATCCTTCCATCACTATCGCGTCCGAAAATCCGGTTCAAAGCACTCATTTTGACAATATCTCCAGAAAACTCTTTTGCATTAAAAAAAAAAAAGAGAGAGAGAGAGAGAGAGAGAGAGAGACGCTAATCGATTTCTTAATTTCTGATCATGACTACTTGCTGATTTTATGCGTTTATGAATAAAAATCAATAATTTATAAAGTTATATTTCATAGAAATACTTTATCGTTCCTTAAATATAGCTACAACGAATATTTTATTTCACTATAAGCTTCTGTTCTTTTTAAAGTAAAATTATGAGCAATTTTAATTGATTAAATTCATAATTAATACTAAATTAACCTAATTAAAATCCTACAAGAAAAACAAACACGACTTGCCTCCCTATTTCTTAGATCCATGGTTCTTTAATGTTTTCCTTTTTTTTTTAAATATGTGCATGGAAATTTTAATATTTTTTTTGGTCAGAATAGGTTCTACAAGTTTCTTCTTATGCAATCCGTTCTACTGTTAATAATTGAAAAATACATACAAAACTTCATATCTGCGAGATTATAAAAAAAAAAGTGTAATCCCCAAAACACAATAAACAGTCTTTACGTGAACGAACGGGTCTTTATGAAGCCAGTACGAAAGTAACGAAACGACAAAATGGACACCCGTATGTCTGAAATCCAAACAAAAACTCTCCATCTTTTCGCCTTAGACTATCCAGCTCCATAAATCATGCGAGCCGTACGTATTCGTTACTGAGTAACGGGTAATTTATTTGACTCGAAGTACCGAATCGTTAGTTTGATGCGAAAAGATGAGGGTTTGCGGTTGGACTTCGGACTCGGAGAATTCGGTCTCAGTTCTTCCGTATCAGTATCGCATACGGTATGGGTGTTCATTTAATCCATTCGTTAATTTCGCACTGGCATAAGTAAATACCATGCGAGTGAAGGTAGCGTTTGCGTTTGTTTCATTTAGTTCTGCTTAGCGTTGATGCAGTAACACTGAGCTCCAAATATCATATATAGAGCTCAATGTGCAGTAACGACTAACGAGTCGTATTCCAAAGTAACGATTCGGTACTTCGTATCAGAGAGAATACTCGTTACTCAGTAACGAATACATACGGTTTGCAACAGCTCTATGATCAATAGATGTGGATATATAGTATGATAAAATTCAGTTCAGTTAGAATAGTTATTCACATTTAGCAATTTTCGCCAATCGATGGAAATGCACTCGAAATATTTTGTACATCTCTGTATATTATCTGAAGGCTTTTGTACACACAACATATTAAGCTAAAAGGGAACAGAAAACTCACTCGCAGCAATTAACAACCGTAAACGACAATGTATCTTTATCTTTGCTTAGCCCTGTATATGAATTTATACTCCACCAACTTCTATTAGTCTACTAAATATAGTTCGGCAGGAAAATGCGTAAACACAATTAAAAACTACCCTTAAGCAATTCACTCCCATAGTCTGTCATACTTACCAATGCCCTGGTGTAGCCCTGTATATGATCAACCGAGTTTATAAACACACACGTACTATGAAAAAAATTAGTTAAACTTAAAAACGCAAACCAAAGATTAAAACACACTTATCACACATAGACTGTAAATATCACACATGTACTGTAACCAATAAACGCAATGCACACAAGAGAGCAATTTATAGTGCACCTCAGTAATGCATATAATTTTCATTGTGTTTCAAACAGTGAAATATCACTAAATTACATTGCAAATGATTTTTCCCCATATAGAGATGTGTAACAGGATTCTTTTGTTTGACCCTGTAAATGAATAATTAATGCTTTACAACCCATATTCAACAAAAAGCATGTTTTAATGCGCTTCATAATTATATATCAATTTCATTATGTTTTAAATGACGTAGCGTCATCAAAATGCATTTCAACGATTATTTTACATTGACTGTAATGTAACGGAATATTTTGATAGTCCCTGTAAAAAAATTATAAGTGCTACACACTTCTGTTGAAATAGAGAACAAGCTATAGTAAACGACAATAACATAGAAAAATTTCAGGACAATCGAAGCATATTTACGGTAGTCGGAGCATGGACAGACCGACAGATGGCAGACGGCAGACAGTAGAGGGCAGACGGCAGACAAACCGAAGTCATAAACACTTTTCAACTAGGTTGGAAAGTGTTAAAAATCGCGCAAATGTGAAAGGATGTTTTGGGAAACGTTACTAGATAAACTTTGAAATACAAATTTGTGCTTTATATAATTGCGAACGGTCTGTCTATAAAGTAAAAAATTCTTTTCGGAATGAAAAGGAGGCAACCCTGGTTCGGAAAGAGTAAATAAAATTCACAGATGGAGAATAACGATTATATATTGATTTGTACAGGAAAACAAGAGTGTTGGCTTGAATGCGGAGAAAGTGCTTTGTGTTGTAAATCATTATTAACCTTCTGATTAACCCAGGGCTAGAGAGTATTTTTATATCCAATCTTACCACAATTAAAAAAAGAAATCTGCGTGGTAGATATCTCTTGAAAATATCCTACTATAAGTGTATGATAGAGAATATTTTTCAGAAAATGCCTCTTCGCTTCTGCACCCCCCCTGGGGGTAGTGGCACCGGCATAAAATATAGCCTATGTTGGAGCAGGGATTGTCATCATCAATTTGCCACCATCACTTTTGAAATCACTTCAGTAGTTCCAGAGATTACCCCCTACAAACAAACAAACAAACAAAACAATCTTTACTACTTTATAATATTAGTATAGATGAAAATCAAGTCAAAGGATACATCAAAGGATGTATAATTTAATTATTTAAAATATTTACCACCAGCTGAAACGTTTTCTCAGTTCGATTCTTATACAATATTTGCGTTGAAAAGAGCTAGCAGACAATGGCGAAGACAGAGGGGGGGGGGGGATTGCTCTAGAAACAAGTAATATTATAAAGTTTTCTTCGCCTTCAATATCGCAGAAAATTCTCCGTTTACATAAGGCAAAAATATTTTTATAAAATTAGTGGTATCCAAACCATCTGGATCTCCACCCTGTTTACTACACTTCTAGAAGATGTCATTACGATCGCATCGTTATCTTTTCAGCATCGTTCTACATTTATTGGATTCAATTTTTTAGTACTATTTTGTAGCCGTTTTCCACACTATGTATTCTAGGCGCTCGAGGCTAACGAAAAAGAAAAGCTACCGCGGTGCTTTACGCGTATTTTTTTTACAGACCGCGGGAGTCACGTGATGCTCGAATGCACCAATGCAGGTGTACGAAAAGAGCATCACGTCACTCTAGCGGTCTGTAAAAAATGATATGTGGAATGCACCGCGGTAGCCTGTTTTTTTTTTCGGTAGCCTTGCTAGGCGCTGTACTTACGTCAGGGTTGCCATTTTGGACTTTTTTTAACTCAGAAATTCCGAACACCAGAAATTTTGAAGGAATAATTTTGAATTTGCATAATCTCGAAATGTCTTCCATTGAATACAATAAAAATTACTACTATGACTTTCTGGTGTGAATTCTAATTTTTTAATAAAAGTTAAAAGGCCAAAATGACAACCGGGACTTTGTCGTATATAGATGAATAAATGATAGTAAACAAGATTATTCATGTTAAACATTAGTATATCAGTATTCAATTTCAATGATTTAATGTATTATAGTTTATATGGTAATAAAAACTTTTATTTAGCACAATTGTGAAATCAGTAACGACATAGCGACGCCAGATGTGTTGGCTATATTTTAGGGAAATAGAAATTTTGTTTTATTCATTTCATCTTTTCCCATAATTGTGGCATTTGGACTAGGGAGCCTTGTATTACAAAATTGAAACATTAACAACACTTACATAATCACTTTTCTTTCTCTTTCACTTCTAAGTTTGCTTATCTTGTTTGTGCTTCACTTTATATTATTAATGTTTTATCTGAATTACTTGCCGAGCTTCTAGCGATACAGCGATAGAAATTTTCCTCTTCCATTATTTCATTATGTTCTATTACTCTACAATTTTAAAATGGAATATCACCGCAATAACAATCGAAATATATTAGTTAATTACATCCTTATCATGAACAAATTTTACTTAATGTAGTCCACATTCAAATGGTAAAGAAAATGCTTGGTAAAGAAAAACCAGATTGTACTAGTTTTCTAAGATAGTGATTGTCATCTTAATTTTGGAATAAATGGATTTAATTTGCATTCTGCAAGGGTCAATTTATGGACTGATAACAACAATAATTATGAAACAAATAAATCATTGACACCAGTATTTGTGCATTGCAAATTCAAGAATGTATTAGATTAATTGTAATAATTTGTTTATGCAAAAGACACGTTCCTTTCAAGTAAGATCGGATACTGTTTAGTTCCGATTAGAAACAAGTGAAAACAACTCGAAAGATCATGCGTCAAACATAGATTATGAAGCTTTTTCCAACACAGTCACAAAACCGTAACGAATCTTCAGAGTTAAATAAACTTCACAGTTAAATAAGGTGAAACAAGATATGTAAGTAAAGAGTTTAGAAAACATATAACACATTGAAAAATGCAGTTTTTAAATTATCTTACAGTGTCAAAAAAGTAGTCGAATTATTTTGTGCAGGCCTGTATATGATCAATATCAATAGATGTGGATTAATAGTTTGATAAAATTCAGTTTAGTTAGAATAGTTATTCACATTTAGCAATTTTCGCCAATCGATGGAAATGCACTGGAAATATTTTGTACATCTCTGTATATTATCTGAAGGCTTTTGTACACACAACATATTAAGCTAAAAGGGAACAGAAAACTCACTCGCAGCAATTAACAACCGTAAACGAGAATGTATCTTTATCTTTGCTTAGCCCTGTATATGAATTTATACTCCACAAACTTCTATTAGTCTACTAAATATAGTTCGGCAGGAAAATGCGTTAACACAATTAAAAACTACCCTTAAGCAATTCACTCCCATAGTCTGACATACTTACCAATGCCCTGGTGTAGCCCTGTGTATGATCAACCGAGTTTATAAACACACACGTACTATGAAAAAAATTAGTTAAACTTAAAAACGCAAACCAAAGATTAAAACACACTTATCACACATAGATTGTAAATATCACACATGTACTGTAATCAATAAACGCAATGCACACAAGGGAGCAATTTATAGTGCACCTCAATAATGCATATAATTTTCATTGTGTTTCAAACAGAGAAATATCACTAAATTACATTGCAAATGATTTTTCCCCATATAACGATGTGTAACAGGATTCTTTTGTTTGACCCTGTAAATGAATAATTAATGCTTTGCAACCCATATTCTACCAAAAGCATGTTTTAGTACGTTTCATAATTATATACCAATTTCATTATGTTTTAAATGACGTAGCATCATCAAAATGCATTTCAACGATTATTTTCCATTGACTGTAATGTAACGGAATATTTTGATAGTCCCTGTAAAAAAATTATAAGTGCTACACACTTCTGTTTAAATAGGGAACATGCTATAGTAAACGACAATAACATACAAACATTTCAGGATAATCGAAGCCTATTTACGGTAGTTAGAGCACGGACAGACGGGCAGACGGCAGACAGCAGGCAGCTGATGGCAGACAACAGACGGCAGACAACAGACGGCAGACGGCAGACAACAGACGGCAGACGGCAGACATACCGAAATCATAAACACTTTTGAACTAGGTCTAAAAGTGTTAAAAATCGCGCAAATGTGAAAGGTTTTTAGGGAAACGTTGCTAGATAAATTTTGAAATACGAATTTGTGCTTTATATAATCACGTACGGTCTGTCCATAAAGTAAAAAATTCTTTTCGGAATGAAAAGGATGCAACCCTGGTTCGGAAAGAGTAAATAAAATTTACAGATGGGGAATAACGATTTTATATTGATTTGGACAGAAAAACAAGTGTGTTGGCTTAAATGCGGAGAAAGTGGTTTGTGTTATAAATCATTATTAACTTTTGATTGACCCATGGCTAGAGAGTATTTTTATATCCAATCTTACCACAATTAAAATAAAATCTGTGTGGTAGATATCTCTTGAAAATATCCTACTATAAGTGTATGATAGAGAATATTTTTCAGAAAATGCCCCTTCACTTCTGCTCCCCCCTGGGGGTAGTGGCACCGACATAAAATATAGCCTATGTTGGAGCAGGGATTGTCATCATCGATTTGCCACCATCACTTTTGAAATCGCTTCAGTAGTTCCAGAGATTACCCCCTACAAACAAACAAAACAATCTTTACCACTTTATAATATTAGTATAGATGAAAATCAAGTCAAAGGATACACCAACGGATCTATAATTTAATTATTTAAATATTTACCACCAGCTGAAACGTTTTCTCAGTTCGATTCTTATACAATATTTGGGTTGAAAAGAGCTAGCAGACAGTGGCGAAGCCAGAGAGGTGGGGGGGGGGTTAAATGCTCTGGAAACCAGTAATATTATAAAGTTTTCTTCGCCTTCAATATCGCAAAAAATTCTCCGTTTACATAAGGCAAAAATATTTTTATAAAATTAGTGGTATCCAAACCATCTGGATCTCCACCCTGTTTACGCCACTTCTAGAAGATGTCGTTACGATCGCATCGTTATCTTTTCAGCATCGTTCTACATTTATTGGATTCAATTTTTTAGTACTATTTTGTAGCCGTTTCCCACACTATGTATTCTAGGCGCTCGAGGCTAACGAAAAAGAAAAGCTACCGCGGTGCTTTACGCGTATTTTTTTTACAGACCGCGGGAGTCACGTGATGCTCGAATGCACCATTGCAGGTGTACGAAAAGAGCATCACGTCACTCTAGCGGTCTGTAAAAAATGATATGTGGAATGCACCGCGGTAGCCTGTTTTTTTTTCGGTAGCCTTGCTAGGCGCTGTACTTACGTCAGGGTTGCCATTTTGGACTTTTTTTAACTCAGAAATTCCGAGCACCAGAAATTTTTAAGGAATAATTTTGAATTTGCATAATCTCGAAATGTCTTCCATTGAATACAATAAAAATTACTACTATGACTTTCTGGTGTGAATTCTAATTTTTTAATAAAAGTTAAAAGGTCAAAATGACAACCGGGACTTGGTCGTATATAGATGAATAAATGATAGTAAACAAGATTATTCATGTTAAACATTAGTATATCAGTATTCAATTTCAATGATTTAATGTATTATAGTTTATATGGTAATAAAAACTTTTATTTAGCACAATTGTGAAATCAGTAACGACATAGCGACGCCAGATGTGTTGGCTATATTTTAGGGAAACAGAAATTTTATTTTATTCATTTTATCTTTTCCCATAATTGTGGCATTTGAACTAAGGAGCCTTGTATTACAAAATTGAAACATTAACAACACTTACATAATCACTTTTCTTTCTCTTTCACTTCTAAGTTTGCTTATCTTGTTTGTGCTTCACTTTATATTATTAATGTTTTATCTGAATTACTTGCCGAGCTTCTAGCGATACAGCGATAGAAATTTTCCTCTTCCATTATTTCATTATGTTCTATTACTCTACAATTTTAAAATGGAATATCACCGCAATAACAATCGAAATATATTGGTTAATTACATCCTTATCATGAACAAATTTTACTTAATGTAGTCCACATTCAAATGGAAAAGAAAATGCTTGGTAAAGAAAAACCAGATTGTACTAGTTTTCTAAGATAGTGATTGTCATCTTAATTTTGGAATAAATGGATTTAATTTGCATTCTTCAAGGGTCAATTTATGGACTGATAACAACAATAATTATGAAACAAATAAATCATTGACACCAGTATTTGTGCATTGCAAATTCAAGAATGTATTAGATTAATTGTAACAATTTGTTTATGCAAAAGACACGTTCCTTTCAAGTAAGATCGGATACTGTTTAGTTCCGATTAGAAACAAGTGAAAACAACTCGAAAGATCATGCGTCAAACATAGATTATGAAGCTTTTTCCAACACAGTCACAAAACCGTAACGAATCTTCAGAGTTAAATAAACTTCACAGTTAAATAAGGTGAAACAAGATATGTAAGTAAAGAGTTTAGAAAACATATAACACATTGAAAAATGCAGTTTTTAAATTATCTTACAGTGTCAAAAAAGTAGTCGAATTATTTTGTGCAGGCCTGTATATGATCAATATCAATAGATGTGGATATATAGTATGATAAAATTCAGTTCAGTTAGAATAGTTATTCACATTTAGCAATTTTCGCCAATCGATGGAAATGCACTGGAAATATTTTGTACATCTCTGTATATTATCTGAAGGCTTTTGTACACACAACATATTAAGCTAAAAGGGAACAGAAAACTCACTCGCAGCAATTAACAACCGTAAACGAGAATGTATCTTTATCTTTGCTTAGCCCTGTATATGAATTTATACTCCACAAACTTCTATTAGTCTACTAAATATAGTTCGGCAGGAAAATGCGTTAACACAATTAAAAACTACCCTTAAGCAATTCACTCCCATAGTCTGTCATACTTACCAATGCCCTGGTGTAGCCCTGTATATGATCAACCGAGTTTATAAACACACACGTACTATGAAAAAAATTAGTTAAACTTAAAAACGCAAACCAAAGATTAAAACACACTTATCACACATAGATTGTAAATATCACACATGTACTGTAATCAATAAACGCAATCCACACAAGGGAGCAATTTATAGTGCACCTCAATAATGCATATAATTTTCATTGTGTTTCAAACAGAGAAATATCACTAAATTACATTGCAAATGATTTTTCCCCATATAACGATGTGTAACAGGATTCTTTTGTTTGACCCTGTAAATGAATAATTAATGCTTTGCAACCCATATTCTACCAAAAGCATGTTTTAGTACGTTTCATAATTATATACCAATTTCATTATGTTTTAAATGACGTAGCATCATCAAAATGCATTTCAACGATTATTTTCCATTGACTGTAATGTAACGGAATATTTTGATAGTCCCTGTAAAAAAATTATAAGTGCTACACACTTCTGTTTAAATAGGGAACATGCTATAGTAAACGACAATAACATACAAAAATTTCAGGATAATCGAAGCCTATTTACGGTAGTTAGAGTACGGACAGACGGGCAGACGGCATACAGCAGGCAGCTGATGGCAGACAACAGACGGCAGACAACAGACGGCAGACGGCAGACATACCGAAATCATAAACACTTTTGAACTAGGTCTAAAAGTGTTAAAAATCGCGCAAATGTGAAAGGTTTTTAGGGAAACGTTGCTAGATAAATTTTGAAATACGAATTTGTGCTTTATATAATCACGTACGGTCTGTCCATAAAGTAAAAAATTCTTTTCGGAATGAAAAGGATGCAACCCTGGTTCGGAAAGAGTAAATAAAATTTACAGATGGGGAATAACGATTTTATATTGATTTGGACAGAAAAACAAGTGTGTTGGCTTAAATGCGGAGAAAGTGGTTTGTGTTATAAATCATTATTAACTTTTGATTGACCCAGGGCTAGAGAGTATTTTTATATCCAATCTTACCCTTCACTTCTGCTCCCCCCTGGGGGTAGTGGCACCGACATAAAATATAGCCTATGTTGGAGCAGGGATTGTCATCATCGATTTGCCACCATCACTTTTGAAATCGCTTCAGTAGTTCCAGAGATTACCCCCTACAAACAAACAAAACAATCTTTACCACTTTATAATATTAGTATAGATGAAAATCAAGTCAAAGGATATATCAACGGATCTATAATTTAATTATTTAAATATTTACCACCAGCTGAAACGTTTTCTCAGTTCGATTCTTATACAATATTTGGGTTGAAAAGAGCTAGCAGACAGTGGCGAAGCCAGACAGGTGGGGGGGGGGGGGTTAAATGCTCTGGAAACCAGTAATATTATAAAGTTTTCTTCGCCTTCAATATCGCAGAAAATTCTCCGTTTACATAAGGCAAAAATATTTTTATAAAATTAGTGGTACCCAAACCACCTGGATCTCCACCCTGTTTACGCCACTTCTAGAAGATGTCGTTACGATCGCATCGTTATCTTTTCAGCATCGTTCTACATTTATTGGATTCAATTTTTTAGTACTATTTTGTAGCCGTTTCCCACACTATGTATTCTAGGCGCTCGAGGTTAACGAAAATGAAAAGCTACCGCGGTGCTTTACGCGTATTTATTTTACAGACAGCGGGAGTCGGGTGATGCTCGAATGCACCAATGTAGGTGTACGAATAGAGCATAACGTCACTCTAGCTGTCTGTAAAAAAAGATATCTGGAATGCACCGCGGTAGCCTGTTTTTTTTTCGGTAGCCTTGCTAGGCACTGTACTTACGTCAGGGTTGCCATTTTGGACTTTTTTAACTCAGAAATTCGGAACACCAGAAATTTTGAAGGAATAATTTTAAATTTGCATAATCTCGAAATGTCTTCCATTGAATACAATAAAAATTACTACTATGACTTTCTGGTGTGAATTCTAATTTTTTAATAAAAGTTAAAAATGCCAAACTGACAACCGGGACTTGGTCGTATATTGATGGATAAATGATAGTAAACAAGATTATTCATGTTAAACATTAGTACATCAGTATTCAATTTCAATGATTTAATGTATTATAGTTTATATGGTAATAAAAACTTTTATTTAGCACAATTGTGAAATCAGTAACGACATAGCGACACCAGATGTGTTGGCTATATTTTAGGGAAATAGAAATTTTATTTTATTTATTTCATCTTTTCCCATAATTGTGGCATTTGGACTAGGGAGCCTTGTATTACAAAATTGAAACATTAACAACATTTACACAATCAATTTTCTTTCTCTTTCACTTCTAAGTTTGCTTATCTTGTTTGTGCTTCACTTTATATTATTAATGTTTTATCAGAATTACTTGCCGAACTTCTAGCGATAGAGTGATAGAAATTTTCCTCTTCCATTTTATTTCATTATGTTCTATTACTCTACAATTTTAAAATGGAATATCACCGCAATAACAATTGAAAGATATTGGTTAATTCCATCCTTATCATGAACAAATTTTACTTAATATAGTCCACATTAAAATGGTAAAGATAATGCTTGGTAAAGAAAAACTGGATTCTACTAGTTTTCTAAAATAGTGATTGTCATCTTAATTTTGGAATAAATGGATTTGATTTGTATTCTTCAAGGGTCAATTTATGGACTGATAACAAGAATAATTATGAAAGAAATAAAGTATTTACACCAGTATTTGTGTATTGCAAATTCAAGTAAGTATTAGATTAAATGTAACATCTTTTGAATCTATATAAAACATCTTGTTCAAGTAAGATGGGATACTGTTGAGTTCCGATTAAAAACAACTGTAAACAACAACGAAAAAACATGCGTCAAGCATAGGTTATGAAGCACTTTCCAACGCAGTCAGAAAACTGTAACGAAACTTCTCAGTCAAATAAGGTAAAAGAAGATATGTACGTAAAGAGTTTAGAAAATATATAACACATTGAAAAATGCAGTTTTCGAAATTACCTTCCAGTGTCAAAAAAGTAGACGAATTATTTTGTGCAGCCCTATATATGATCAATAGATGTGGATATATAGTATGATAAAATTTAGTTCAGTTAGAATAGTTAGAATAGTTATTCACATTTAGCAATTTTCGCCAATCGATGGAAATACACTCGAAATCTTTTGTACATCCCTGTATATTATCTGAAGGCTTTTGTACACACAACATATTAATCTAAAAGGGAACATAAAACTCACTCGCAGCAATTACCAACCATAAACGACAATGTATCGTTATCTTTTCTTAGCCATGTATAGGAATATATTTATATTCCACAAACTTCTATTAGTCTACTAAATATAGTTCAGCAGGAAAATGCGCAAACACAATTAAAAACTACCCTTAATCAATTCACTCCCATAGTCTGTAATACTTACGAATTCCCTTGTATAGCCCTGTATATGATCAACCGAGCTGATAAACACACACGTACTATGAAAAAATTAGTTAAACTTAAAAACGTAAACCAAAGATTAAAACACACTTATCATACATAGACTGTAAACATCGCACATGTACTGTAACCAATATTTTTTGTGTTTCCCTGTAAATAAACGCAATGCACACAAGAGAGCATTGTGTTTCAAATAGTGAAATATCACTAAATTACACTGCAAACGATTTTTCCCCATAGAACGATGTGTAACAGCATTCTTTTGTTTGACCCTGTAAATGAATAATTAATGCTTTGCAACCCATATTCTACCAAAAGCATGTTTTAGTACGTTTCATAATTATATACCAATTTCATTATGTTTTAAATGACGTAGAGTCATCAAAATGCATTTGAATGATTATTTCCCACTGACTGTAATGTAACGGAATTCTTTTGATAGTCCCTGTAAAAAAACTACAAGTGCTACACTCTTCTGTTGAAATAGGGAACATGCTATAGTAAACGACAATAACATACAAAAATTTCAGGATAATCGAAGCCTATTTACGGTAGTTAGAGCACGGACAGACAGCAGACAGCAGGCGACAGATGGCAGACAACAGACGGCAGACGACAGACATACCGAAATCATAAACACTTTTGAACTAGGTCGGAAAGTGTTAAAAATCGCGCAAATGTGAAAGGTTTTTAGGGAAACGTTGCTAGATAAATTTTGAAATACGAATTTGTGCTTTATATAATCACGTACGGTCTGTCCATAAAGTAAAAAATTCTTTTCGAAATGAAAAGGAGGCAACCCTGGTTCGGAAAGAGTAAATAAAATTTACAGATGGGGAATAAGGATTTTATATTGATTTGGACAGAAAAACAAGTGTGTTGGCTGAAAAGTGGTTTGAGAAAGTGGTTTGTGTTATAAATCATTATTAACTTTTGATTGACCCAGGGCTTGAGAGTATTTTTATATCAAATCTTACCACAATTAAAAGAAAAATCTGTGTGGTAAATATCTCTTGAAAATATCCTACTATAAGTGTATGACAGAGAATAATTTTCAGAAAATGGTACAAGTAGAAAACAAAAATATTCGCTGGGACGTCTGATGTCCCAACCTCGTACTCAAAAGGTTAAGAAAAGAGTTACATGTGGGGTCACTTTGTGAAAGTTTTCCTTGAATGTTTTTTTTTTATAACACGATCAGAAGCGCCTTTATTTAAAATGATTGTTTTCTAGATATTTTTAGAACAACAATATTTCAATTATGAATGGAAAAGTGAAGTACTTTATTAAGTACTTTCTTTTGCGCGTGATCAGTTGATAAATAATACATCTAGCATTTACTGAAAAATAATGCTTCATGATAAAAGACCATTTCTCAGCAACTCATGGCATTATCTTTTGTTGCGATTAGTATTTACATTCTGGACAATTATAGTTGTATACAATAAATACCAGAAAAGAAAACGGATTCTACATTATTGCGAATTGCTTTTGTCCTGATAAAAAAAAAAAAATTCTAGGCATGCTCGGTCTCTCCAATGTGTACGGAGTGTCAGACTTCCTTTATGGTAAAGAATATGAAGTTTAATATAAGAGGCACATTTTTCTAAGACAGGGTAAAATGTTAAATTATGTCATTAAAATTACCAGCCAAAAAAGGATCAGGCTCCATAAACCGTGTGTTTAGCCCATGAAATAATACTAAATATTGATTTTGTTATACTCACTTAATTATTTCACTTTTTAATATTAAAATGTTTATCCTGTAAGATTTCAACAGTTGGTTTTGCATTTTGTTCGAATTTGTGTGACTTACACAGGCTCAAAGTTCGTATTATTCGTAGTTTTTGATGAAAAATACGCAATTTCTCCTAATTTTAACTCAATTATTTATTTGAGTGCAGTCATGCAAGACTTTTGTCTTTACATATATTATAAAATACATCTAAATGTACTATATATGTAAAAATAAAAGTGTTGCAAAGCTGCGCTCATAGTAAAATATTAAAAATAGAGAGTAACTGCATTCTCTCACGTCAGTTAGAGACTTTAGGATGCAGCAACGTGTTTAAATGGGCTAAAATGAACGTAAGTATTGTTAATGTGAAGGTATGCAGTTATTAGCAATAGTTACATTCATTTTAACACGTTTAAACACGTTGCTGCATCCTAAAGTTTCTTAGGATTGACGTGAGGGAATGCAGTTACTTAACTCTCTATTTTTAATATTTCACTTGTAAATTTTGTATTGTAAATTTTGATGTATTTTATAATATATGTAAAGAAGAAAGAGTTGCATGTTTGCGCGCATATAAATAATTGAGGTATAATTAGAAGAAATTGCGTATTTTTCCTCAAAAACTACGAATAATACGAACTTTGAGCCGGTGTAAGCCATATAAATCCGAACAAAATGCAAAAACTATTGTTGAAATCAGACAGGATAAGTCTTTTGATATTAAAAAGTGAAATAATTAAGTCAGTATAACAAAATCGAATTTTAGTCTTATTTCATGGGCTAAAAACACGGCTTATGGACCCTGATCCTTTGTTACCGCAATGTACTGAGATATTATAAAATGTTGGTATTCTGAAAAAATATCTGTCGATAAATAAAAACATGGCAAATTTTGGGAAATGATTATACAATATGAAGCGGTATATGTTCAAAATTCCTAGTATTCAAAGAAACAAGAGATACTTTCTCTTGACTTTTTGTTAATTAAAATGTTTATTTTACATTTCCTTAACGCTAAATTTTAATTTAGCATTCTTTTACTTTCTCCTAATGAGTTTTTATTATACTTTCTCTTGTTTATACTTTCTCTTGTTTATACTTTCTCTTGACTTTTTGTTAATTAAAATGTTTATTTTACATTTCCTTAACGCTAAATTTTAATTTAGCATTCTTTTACTTTCTCCTAATGAGTTTTTATTAGACTTTTTCTTGTTTGTACTTTCTCTTGACTTTTTGTTAATTAAAATGTTTATTTTACATTTCCTTAACGCTAAATTTAATTTAGCATTCTTTTACTTTCTCCTAATGAGTTTTTATTAGACTTTCTCTTGTTTGTACTTTCTCTTGACTTTTTGTTAATTAAAATGTTTATTTTACATTTCCTTAACGCTAAATTTAATTTAGCATTCTTTTACTTTCTCCTAATGAGTTTTGTTTATACTTTCTCTTGACTTTTTGTTAATTAAAATGTTTATTTTACATTTCCTTAACGCTAAATTTTAATTTAGCATTCTTTTACTTTCTCCTAATGAGTTTTTATTATACTTTCTCTTGAGTTTTTGTTAATTAAAATGTTTATTTTACATTTCCTTAACGCTAAATTTTAATTTAGCATTCTTTTACTTTCTCCTAATGAGTTTTTTTATTATACTTTCTCTTGACTTTTTGTTAATTAAAATGTTTATTTTACATTTCCTTAACGCTAAATTTTAATTTAGCATTCTTTTACTTTCTCCTAATGAGTTTTTATTATACTTTCTCTTGTTTATACTTTCTCTTGACTTTTTGTTAATTAAAATGTTTATTTTACATTTCCTTAACGCTAAATTTTAATTTAGCATTCTTTTACTTTCTCCTAATGAGTTTTTATTATACTTTCTCTTGACTTTTTGTTAATTAAAATGTTTATTTTACATTTCCTTAACGCTAAATTTTAATTTAGCATTCTTTTACTTTCTCCTAATGAGTTTTTATTATACTTTCTCTTGACTTTTTGTTAATTAAAATGTTTATTTTACATTTCCTTAACGCTAAATTTTAATTTAGCATTCTTTTACTTTCTCCTAATGAGTTTTTATTATACTTTCTCTTGACTTTTTGTTAATTAAAATGTTTATTTTACATTTCCTTAACGCTAAATTTTAATTTAGCATTCTTTTACTTTCTCCTAATGAGTTTTTTATTATACTTTCTCTTGACTTTTTGTTACTTAAAATGTTTATTTTACATTTCCTTAACGCTAAATTTTAATTTAGCATTCTTTTACTTTCTCCTAATGAGTTTTTATTATATTTTAAAAGGGTAAAAACTGCCAATAATAAGGGTAAAAACTGCCAACTGCCATCTATTCATATAATTTTATGTTTCCTTATTTTTATGTATATATATCTATAATTATTTAATAAGTCAGATGCTTCCAATAACTCAATCGTGCACTGATGAGGTACCACTATTTTCGAACAGTAATATTCACAATACTTAATAGCAGAATTATTGACATTAAATATGATGAATATTACTACCCGGAAATAGTGGTAGCTCATTGAACCGCAGTTGTCTCGTTAGAAACCGCAGTTGTCTCGTTAAATAATTTTAATTGACTTCGTAAAATAAAATTAAAGCTCTGCAAATGTTATTATGTGTCTGTTTTAATAACTTTGAAAAAAAAATACCATTTTAAGCAGTATATAAAAATAATTATAAAGTTATTTTAATTCTATTACTTCGTCTTTTTAATTTACTGCGGTTGATAAAACTTAGAATTGGTTAAAATCTGTGCGATACACAATTTAAGTTGATGTGAAAATGATTTAAAATTCTGAGCAGATTTTATTATTTTATTTACGTTGAATATTATTCTTTATTAATATCGCATACAAAAATCACTTCTTTATGTGTTGGTTTTGCATTTAAATTAAATGTTGTTGTTTTTTATTATTATTTCTTACAAATGCCATGATTGTATTTTTACTCATGTAAAGCAACGTCACGAGCAATTTACAACATGTTCATACAACTTGATACTAAAAGGGCACAAATTATAAAAAAATTCTCCTGTTATATGGTCTCTCCATTCTTCGATACGCATTACACAAGTATGGAATAAGCTTATAATTATCAGAAACGTGTTGCAGAAGCTGACAATCAATTACCATTACGATGTTTCCGAACATTGAAACTTTTTTATAACAAGTTTTAAATAATTGGGAGGAATTTTACTGTTACCTATTCAGTAATTTGCAACAATGGATGAGTTTCATTTTAGAAGAAAATTCCCTGAACTTAGATAAAACAAGTTTTTCTTAAAACACATAATACAGAAGATGCGCAATACTTTAAAATCTCAAAATAAGCAGTTTGGATTTGAATACACCCTTAACCCCTTCAGGACCGGCGGCTTTTACACAAATTTTATTCGATTGGCACCACTTTTTTTAAAAAAAAGCTACTTTTAGTTAAACTATCACAAAAATGCTTTAATTAGAGAAAGCATATATTACTTTTATTTTTTACTGGTGCCTAAAACAAATTCTGTATGCTCTTTTTGAGGGTGGATATATGCACCCATGGTCCCGAATGGGTTAATACTCTCTGAATGCAAGTGGATTACATATGATTTATACCAAAAATCTTAGTTTCTGAAACTGTGTGGAATAGTCATGGTGGTCCGCTGAACGGTTTTTACTAAAGTTCTGACCTTGTTTTACTCTAACTAAGTACATAAAAAGGACTTTTATCTGGCTTTTCTGATAGACACATTTCTGGCAAAAGAAAGGTGGGTGGTTAAATCTCGTTTCACGTGAATCAGTCATATGTTTCTCAAGCAACAATGAATAATAATAAAAATTACATTTCAGAAGAAATGATTGAAGTGCAAAAAATTTTGTACTAAAACAAACATTAAAGCAATAAAACTACAAAATGGACGAAAAAAACCTTTGTTTGTATTATATTTCAGGGTTCGTACGCCTTTACCATAAATTTTTAATATAATTTTTTTATTAAATATTTAAATAGCAGGTATCGTAGACGCCTCGTTTAATTATTGGATTTGCAATAGTTTTCTGCATTTAAATAAGGCGAAAAATTCTATTAACAAGCGATGTGGAACTTATTTAATGTTTAAAATGTTGTGTGTAAAACTGTTTAAAATTGTCTTTCCAAGAAAACAATAAACATGTATGTATTTGATTTTGTTCTTTTTTTACAAACATGAAAAGCGCGCAATATTTTTGGACCACCCTGTCTCATCTTTGTCATACATTAGCTCTCGTATTTATAAACCGATTTGTATGGAACTAATAATGTGTATTAGGCTCACCAATATCTCGACTTAGTTCTTTTGTAATCGGGTACTTTGCAATTTAGCTTGCTGTTTTCGTATAACATTAGATAAAATTTTAAAACGAAGATATCGGAAACCTACCTTTTCCTCCCGGTATATGCCGGAAGGACTTTTTTAATATTCCATCGTACCAAAATTTATAAAACAATTTCATTACGGCAGATATGCATTAAAAATGCCTAGCAATCTGATAACAATAATAATTATGAAACAAATAAATCATTTACACCGGTATTGGTATGTTCAAATTTAACTAGGTTTTACGTTGAAGTCGCAATTGAAGAAACAGATAAAGTAGTGAATGCTGCCTTATCGAAAGATCGGATGACATTGATTTCCGATTGAAAGGAAAGGTAAAAAGTAATATTTTGCGGAGAGCTGTTCATGCATGATGCTAGGTTGGTCCTCTTTTTTATTCAGGAATTCCGAGATCATACTGGAAATGTTGAAGAATGATTTTTTGCTTTATGTAGTCCCGAATTGGCTGTCATTAACCCCTTGAAGGGCACCGGTATTATATATATACCAATTAATTTTAATCACAAAATGGTTCATTGACACCAGAATTTTATAATCAAATTTTGAATTTATAAGGTACATGAGGAAAAGCTTTTACTCATTTTAAAATAAATTCGTTCGTGAATTCTGGTGTCAATCAATCATTTCAATATTTTAGCTACAAGAGTACTTTGCCCCTGAAGGGGTTAAATGGGTTACAAGATTCTAGTCGGAATTTCAGAATGACAAAGAAGACCAAAATGACTTGATGAGTGAATAAAATGAATGAGTGAATAAAATTCACATAGGGAGAATAAAGATTATAGGTTGATTCGTACTGGAAAACAAGTGTCGCGGAGTTAATGTGCAAGTTTTTTTTTTGTTAATAAATCGCAATTCAGAAAAAAACTGGATGTGAACAATAGGCAGAGTGTTAGAAATGTGGTAATTTCACAGCTGCTGTTTTCGATTCTATAACGAGATTACCCCTTTCGGTACTTTTCGGTTAGCCGGGCGCCAGTGATATATGTACATATATAAATACATATGTATGTACATGAATTTGTATATATATACGTAGATATATGCATATATATGTGTATGTATATATATGTATATGTAGATATGTGTATATATATGTGTGTGTGTGTTTAATACATGTATATATATCACTGGCGCCCGGCTAACCGAAAAGTACCCCACTTTCTTTCTGCGACGGTAACAATTCGGGTCGCTTTGCAAAAGTTTTCCTTGAAAGCATTTTTTAAATAACATGATCAGCATCGTCTTTCTTTAAAATCACTGTTTTTAGATATTTTTACAAACGTAATTTTTAAATTATGAATGGAAAAGTGAAGCATTTGATTAAATATTTCCTTCTGCCCCTGGTCAATTTATTTTTTTCTTCTGTTGCCATTAGTATTTAGATATTAATCAATTACAGTTGTTTATAATATATACACGAAAAAAAAAAACAGATTCGGTATTACTTCCAATTGCTTTTGCTCAAAAAATAACTTTCTAGGCATACACAGTCTCTCCAATTTATACGGATTGTCAGATTTACGTTTTTGTTATGAAGATGACAGTAAATACGAAAAGTGGCACATTTCAGACAGTGCAAAATGATACATTCTGTCAATAAAATTACCTTTTTGGGACAAAATCAAAAATTTGTTATAACAAGGTATGGAGATATTATCGAAAAGTTGTGTTCGGAAACATTGTCTGTCGCTAAATAAATCCTCGGCAGATATTGAGAAAGGATTATGCAGTATGAATGCGGTAAAGTTCCTCTTACTTAAAGAAATATCTGATAGTTTAACTCTGTTTTTGTTATACGCTAAACGTTTATTTTATGTTAGCTTAACGTTAAATTTTAATTTATCATTCTTTTATAATCTTCTAATGAGTTTTTACTATGTTTCTCAATGGTAAAAATTGATATTCACAGCGTTCCCAATATTTATATAGTTCTATTCTTTTATATATATATATATACAGGGCTTTACAAATTTGATAAAATCTGGTAGTCAGCAAAAATTTCTAGTCGCCAGTAAAAAAATATTTAGCTTCAACACTTCCCCCTCCCCCCGCCATTGTTTTTCAAAAAACACAAAAGTTTTCTATAAACTAAGAAAGATTAAAAAAAAGAATAACAAGCACAGGTTAGAATTATTAGTTACGTAGTTCAGAACAGTACACAATTATACTAACATATAAACTAAGAACATACTAACATTTAACACATACAAACCAAGTTTTCTAATGAAACTTAACAAAATTACATATGCCTGAAAAAAAACTATAAAGGTTGAATTAACCGACTGGTTCGGGAAATGCTGATTGCCGAATGCTTCAGACGTCTGGATATTTCAGTACTCCAAAATCTATATCTGATGAGGAGGGCAGGGCATTAATGACACATTGAAGCAGGAAAACAATTTTTTTTCCGGTCGAAATCAGTCAAAATAATTCTGATTTTGTTATTTTAAAATGTACATTTGATGAACTTATTTCTGCCAAATTCGAAATAAAAGTTACAAATGATTTTTGCTTTAATATAATTTCTAAGTTTATTTCTTACTATTTTGGAATTTTACAACATCTATAATGAAACATTTTATGAAAATTTTAAGTTAAGGTTGTAATTAAGATGAGTAACAGATGCTGCTCTTGATAGAAATTGTAAGCAACTATAATTGTAAAAAAATAGGCTTTTTTATATACATAAACGGGCTCGAATAATAAAAAAAATTACGTGCTTGTAAAATAAATCCATTACATGAAAAATAATTAAGTTTGAAAAATAACACAAAATTCGAATTACGTAATCGAAATTAGCCGGCTGGGGGAGGAGGACGGTTTATTTGAATCCGACAATCTATGACAAAAATTGAAGGATAAAGAAAATATTAATAATAAAAAAAAATAACCAACCCTTCTGAAGTGCAATGAATAATTTGTTCTGGTTCATTTGGTTTTGATTGTTTGCCACCATTTTCTTCCTAATTATTACTTTTATAACTTCCAAATGACTTAAAAGGAAAAAAAAAAAAAAAAAGAATATTTTTTTCGATTTTTACTTTCTATAAAATTTAAATGCAAAAGGATTTTAAGGCTCTCTGGAGCGAGGCACCGCAAAAGATTTCATTAGCGAAATAAATTGTCACCAAAAAGGGGAAAAAAATCCTTACTATTTGTTAAATTATTATTATTCTTTTTTTAAAAGCAGCCAGTCTCTGCAAACACGCTGTACCTTTAATCTTTTACGTCATATAGACTAGACAACTGCCTACAAACCAGGGTGGTGCCTACGTATTGTGCAATGTGTGGGGTGTGCAGATAATAAAAGAGCCATGCATAAATAATAGCCATGCAAATTTTATTAAAATTAGTTATTCTTCAAATTTTAATTAAATTTTATAGATTTACTTCAAATGAATTACACTTATAATCACTTAACTTAGTTGTTATTATTCTTTAAAATGAACGTGACAGATTAATCAGTTTTAATTCTGAAATACAAAAATCTGATTTGAAACAAAAAAAAAAATACCTTGAGCATTTTGTAGCATTGTATCCAATTTTAGATGCCGTAAGAGAGGCTAAATTATCTTGATTTCTTACTTTTTTATTGAAACCTCTCTTTTCCCCCATTCTTCCCACATTGCAATCCCGTGGCATGCTATAAGGGAAAAGAAAGACGTTTTCTGTGCATGAGATAGGAAATAAATGCCTTTCAAATTTGTCTCTTCTATTAAATGGACGATAGAAGGGAAAAATCACTGGTTTCCGCAGTCAAGTAAGGGTGTGTATGGAGGGGAGGGGGGCTTGTGTTCGTTTCTTAGGTCAATTTTTGTAAAAAATAAATATACATAAATAAAATAAATAAAAAGCCAGATTAAAAAACTTTTAACCCGGATAGAAACATCTGGTCGCCAGACAGAAAATATAGTCGCCAGTGGCGACCTGGCGACCGTATTTGTTAAGCCCTGTATATATATATATAATTACATAAAAAAATCAGATGCTTCCAGTAACGTAATCGTGCACTACAGAGCTACAACTATTTCAGAACAGTAATCTTCATAAATTTATATGCTAGAAATCCCTGTTAAATATTTTTAATTGAAATCGTGAAATAAATATAAATCTCTGCAAATTTTCTATTGCTTATTTTAATTACTGTGATAAAGGTTTTTTTTAACAGTATATGAAAATTATTTGAAAGTCGTTTGAATTATATTACATTGTCTTTACAAATTACCGCGACTGATAAAATTGAGAATTGATCGAAATCTTTGCGATACATAATTGAAATTGATGTGAAAATGAGTCAAAACTCTGAGAATATTTTTTATAAGAGACACGCTGGTGTATATATTTCTATATTAGTATCGAATACAAAACCCATTACTTTATCCGTTGGTTTTGCATTTAAATTAAATGTTTTTTTTTTTTCATTTTTTCTTTGAAATGACAAGATTGTATGTTTACTTATTGTATGTAAAGCATTATTACTAACAATTTACCACATTGTATACACCTTGATATCAAAAGCACAAAAATTATAATTTATTGTTTTACTTTTGTATAGCCCTTGCTTTCGTCGATACATCTTACACAAGTATCGAATAAGCATTTCTCAGAAACTTGTTCTAAAACTTGACAATCAATCGTCATTACGGTGTTTCTCTACAGTGAAACTATTATGTAACAAGTTTAAAAATTTTAGGAGAAATTCTACTGTTACTTATTCAGACATTTGCAACAATAGATGAGTTTTACATCAGAAAAACATTTCCTTAACATCAGGGCTCCCAAAATGGTCTGCCAACTATTTACCAATAATTTTAAACAGAAAATTTCATGGTATCCCAGCAAACACAGAATTGTCAGAAACGTCACGAATTGATATAAGAAATATCATTATTGTCAGGTACATCGATTTTCATGTAACAATCCGATATATTTTTCATGGCAAAATACAGTTTTATCATATAAGTGGTGTCCGTACTGTAAAAGAATAGCGATAATCTTACGCAGTACAAAACCCGTATCAAATACTAGGTATCCATTAGCTATACCTACATAGGATGACATGTCGTCGTGCTAACATTACGTCGAATGCACAGTTTCCATTTGACACCATGGATATGATAATTTTATAACACCCATCGATACACCGCCGATACACTATCATCGGCTGGCATTTATCTAAACCGGAGTGGCAACACATTTGACCTTCAATTCAATGGCCGCTGTGTTGTGACTGTTTCGTAGCGGCGATAAAAATTCTTCTAAAGAACATCTCAGCTAAAGTAAGTTATTTGTCTAATATATTGACTGTTTAAGTTGTAAATGTTATCTAAGTTTTCTTTTTTTTTAATGAATTAAGTATTTAATTCTTTTCATGCATTTTAAATTATGTGCTAGTGTACGTATATAAACAAACACGTGTAGTGTTTAGCGTTTGCATTAAATATTGAAAACAAAATTTGTACCTTTTTACGATTGGCTTTCAAATTACTTAATTCATGTTTTTTTATCTGACTAATAAGTATTGTTTAATGGGGAAATAGGAAATGTAAAAGTATAACTTGCTTATTTATTATTATTATTTTTTTTGTTTGTGTAAGGTTGGAAGATTTTTTTTTTTTTTTTTTTTAGTAGTTTACTAGTCTGCAAGATGCAATATAGGGTAGATGTGCCAGTAATGGACATCTTTCAAAGTGGAAAAAAAAAATCAATAAAATTTTAACTTGCATTATTTTTTTCTTCATAAATTGCATGTTTTATTTATAATCTATGTTACTGTTGACACTTTTAAACAAAGCAGTCTGAGGCAAAAAATGTTTCACAGTTCCATTGTTTTTGAGTGAAAATCTAAATTAACATGCTAAGAGCTGGCTTGAATTAAATTAATTAAATCTTTTTAATTTTCTTGCAAAAATTGTATGGTTTTGTTTTAATAATAATATAAAACTTTGAATTTTATATATTAATGGCCATTTAGAAAATCGTATTTATTTTTTTAATTTTTAGGACCCATGCCCATTACTGGAATACTTAATTAGTCGATTTCTAGTAATGTACATCACAATGTGAACATTACTAAAAGTACAATTTCAGTAATGTTCATAGTGTTTAAAATCTTTTAATTTAACTGAACAGCTAAGTACTCTAATTTAATTTTTAAATTGTACTTACCAGAATGTTTGTAATAACCTTTTTCTATATATATATAAATAGACGCTTGTAAATAATTTCATGTAATTAATAAAATTTGGTACTGTTTGGTTAGCCGGGCGGCAGTGATATATATATGTGTATGTACATATATCACTGGCGCGCCCGGCTAACTGAAAAGTACCTAAAGTTTTTATCATGCAATGAAATTAAAGTTTTTTAAAAACGGTGACTTGCATATTTTATAATTTGTATTTAAAGTTTTTTTATATCATGTTTGAAATTTCATGTATCTTTAGCATTTTAACCCCCCCCCCCCCCCCCAAAAAAAAAAAATAAAATAAAAATAAATAAATAAATAAAAAGGTACTTTTCCATTATACGGACACCATGCCAAAATGTAAGCTAATGCATAATGTATGTATGTGTATGTATCAGGGTTAGAAATAAGCAGTCGTTAGTCGCCAAATGCAACTAAATTATTGCATTTGACGACCACAAAATTATACCTAATTGTCAAATTTAACACCTAGCTTTTCTTTTTTCTTTTTTTTTTTTACACACAAATGCTTTTATTCCTACTTTAGTATAAGTTTGCATCCACCCCCCTTCCGCTGCCTGCACTTGAAACACCTGTTTTAATATACTGTATAAAGAATGTTTTAAAATTTCAGTGTTTTTCCTCAAAAAAAAAGTATTTATATAGAAATCAATATCTTTAAATGCCATACAAATATACATTAATTGGTATCCAAAAGTTCATTTATTTGCTTCTTTTTTCATTTTCTGATGTACTTTCAATCATAAGATTTTTTTAAAAATTAATACCTGGTTGTATCTAAAAGTTCAAATTTTCTTTCTATGGATATAAATGCTTGATAATCTGTTTTGTATGTATATTAGCTTTATAAAAAGAATTATTTAAACATTTTTCTAGAATCCAAATATTGTAGTTTAATGCTGTTTTAAAATTTTTTCGAAAGCCAATTTTTATTTTGTTTTAGTGATTAACGCAGGGATAAAATGTTTAATATGTACAGCCCCCTTGCCCTTAACACATAAAGGTAATTACAATATTATTGTTAACCTGGGTTCGAAAAGAAATGAAAAAATATGATATAACATGAAATGCAGTTTGACACCTAGGAAAAAAATTGCAGGTGTCATTTGACGCCTTACTTAGAATTCCCAATTTCTAACCCTGATATGTATGCTTGGCGACAATGGCGCCTGTATAACAAAGAAGTACCATAAAAAAAACTTTCCCAAGTTTTATATTTGAAGCTGAATTTTTAAATGTAGAATCAATAATTATGTTGGACAATATTTACTTAGAAAAGCTATTGAAAGATAAACTTGCAGCTTCATTAGAAATATTTTTTTCTCGTTTTTGTTTTGTTCAGTTAAGAAGACCAAGCTTACTATATTTATGTTAATTTTTTTTAATAAAAACAAATTATTTTGTTGTGTAAAACATAAAATTTTCTTGAAACTTGTTTACTAAATCTTAATAAGTTTGTTTTTTGTGAGTGTAAAAAAGCAAATTGTGTCTGTTTTCAATTAGTTGATCTTAAATTTTGTTAAGTAAAAAAGAAAAATAGAAAAACACATTTTCTAAGTGCCCTTAAGAATCCAAAAAGTGCCCTTTTCTCACCGGCAGCACCCTGCCCTTTTTTAAACCTGGGGGAAACTCTGCTATAGCATTTTCATGCTAAATGACGTGTTTTAATGTCTAATTTATATTAACTCTGAAAATATTTATAATCATCGATAAGTTAACTATTTTGAAACTATGGGACCCAGAAGCAGAAAATTCTCCAAGTGTCTGCGACGGATATTTCAGCGGTAGAAAATAATCTGCAGGTAAACTATGTTACAGTTCATGATTGGCAGGTCTTTGACATGTGTCCGTTTTTGAGTTTTAACTGCTATGTCCAAAACCATCTTATGTCAAAAACTTCAAATACTGCATTGATATGTAAAATTTTACATTAAATAGTACTTATATTATATGAAACAGTACAACATTATACGTAATAAATAAGTCTTTTACTGTATATCATCAATAATTAATATCTAGTAAAGTATTACTGTTACATGCAATTTTTTAACTTGATTTCTCGATATTTACCTGCAACCTATTGGTGAATTGAGCTGTTTTTTTTCCGCGAGATATTGAAGAATTTCATGTTTATTTTTTGTAACCAACTGATGAATTTCGCGATTGTTTTCCTGTGATCGATTGAAGAAATTTGATATTTTCCTGCTACCAATTGACAAATTTTTTTATTTATTTATTTTTTTTTTTTGCCAACCGATAAGCGAATTTCGCGCTTGTTTTCCTGCGTCTTACAGGTGAAACTCGCATGTTTCTTTTTTAACACATAATTGGACAAATTTCACATATGTTTTCATGACCGATCGGCGAATTTGGCTATTTACCTGCAATAGCTTGACAAAATTTACAATTTTTCCTTGCGACTGACTGACGCATTTCGCAATATTTTCCGCTATCTATAGATGAATTTTGCAATGTTCTTCCGCAGCAGATGGCAGAATTTTGGGGGTTTTTTCTGCAACTGACTGAAGAGATTCACTATTTTTTCCCGTAACAGACAGGTGAATTTCTAGATAGTTTTCTAACGATTGATTGACTAAACTCGTGATATTTTCCTGCAACTGATTGATGATTTTTTGGATTTTTTTCCACGTCTTGCTGGCAAAACTCGCAGGGTTTTTTTCACATGATCGTAGACGAATTTTGCTATTTCCCCCCTGTTATCGACTGGGGAATTTCGCAATTTTTCGATTTTTTCTTCACACGATCGATTAACAAATTTCGCAATATTTTCACATGACTGTTTAACAAATTTTGCGAAATTTTGCTGTGCCCGATTGACAAATTTTTTGGTTTTTTTTCCGCAACCTATTGGTGAAATTCGCAGGTTGAAATATGTAGACGGAGATTTTTTTTCGCAAACCCAAAATGCTATGCAGCTATTAACAAAAAAAACAGGCAGAGTGCATTTGCAGCTCTAAAAGAAAATATAGGGCCTGCTTTTTGCTGATTTCTTCAACCGCTTTTCACAGATTTTCTCTTTTGAACTTTCTGGCGAGATGCAAGCACAGTATATGAGCAAACGCTGTTGGTCCATTGAGCAAGGATGTCGGAGGGGAAAAAATGATATTTAGCTTGCAAAGAATGAGACAATGCACAGAAGATCATAGCGCTCTGCCAGATGCGAAGCGAAAGTGTGGCTGCGGCACCGCACTCACTGACAAAGTAAAAAAATCTGCAGAAGGAGGGAGAAAAAATCTGAGCCGAAGAAAATTCCATGGAAAAAAATCTGCTGAAGAGGGGAAAAAATCTGCGACATACGTCGCCAGTCTCTATCTTTCTGCTACTGGGATATAGTATATTAAAAAAATATTGTATATTTTTGAAAATGCCATGATATTTACGAACCCTGATTTTTGTATATATAAAATAAGATAAAATGCCTTCAGTATGAAATAAAATGTTTCTAGTTGGTTATATATCGGTACTTTTTGGTTAGCCGGGCACCAGTGATATCTATACACACATATACATATATACATATACACACATATACATATACACAGATACATATATACATATGTATATATATACACATATATGTATGAATATATATACATATGTTTATACACAGTTTCCCCCAGGTTTAAAAAAGGGCAGGGTGCTGATGATGAGAAAAGGGCACTTTTCAGATTCTTATTGGCACTTTTTTTAATTTTTAAAGTTATTATTTTGGTGTTTAAAGCCACTTTTAATATTTAAAAGTCAGGGCATTCTTTTTAAGACAACATTGAGTCAGTTTTTACTCTGGAAGGAAATTTTTTAATGCAAAAAGGACACTTTTTCTACTGAGGGGCAAGAAGTGTGCTAATTATTTTTGTGAAGGACGAGAAGGGTGCTATTTTGTAAACCAAAGGGCAGGCAGGGTTCAGCACCCTTCTGAAACCGTCTGGGGGAAACTGATATACATATATATATGTACATATATCACTGGCACCCGGCTAATCGAAAAGCACCCAAAATTTTTATCATGCAATGAAATGAAAAGTTTTTAAAAAACCGTGACTTGCATATTTTATAATCTATGTATAAAGTTTTTTATATGATGTTTGAAATTTCATGTTTTGTTAGCATTGTACCCCCCCCCCCCAAAAAAAAAAAAAATAAAATAAAAAGGTACTTTTCTGTTATACGGACACCATGCCAAAATGTATGCTAATGTATGTATGTATATGTATGCTTGGTGACAATGGTGTCTGTATAACAGAAAAGTACCCTAAAAAAAACTTTACTAAGTTTTATATTTGAAGCTGAATTTCTAAATCTAGAATCAATAATTATGTCTTTACTAATGTAATGTAACTCTTAATTATGTCTTTAGACAGTATTTACTTAGAAAAGCTACTGAAAGATAAAATATCTCATTTAGATAAACTTGCAACTTCATTAGAAATAATTTTTTTCTTGTTTTCGTTTACTTAAGAAGACCAAGCTTACTATATTTATGTTAAAATTTTTTAATAAAAACAAATTATTTTGTTGTGTAAAACATAAAGTTTTCTCAAAACTTGTTTACTAAAACTTAATAGTTTGTTTTTTGTGAGTGTAAAAAGCAAATTGTCTGTTTTCAATTAGTTGATCTTAAATTTTGCTAAGTAAAAAAAAAAAAATAGAAAAAGACATTTAGAATATTGTTTTATATAAGTTTTCATGCTAAATGACATATATGTTTTAATGTCTAATTTATATTAACTTTAAAAATATTTATAATCATCAATAAGTTAACTATTTTGAAAATATGGGATATAGTATATAAAAAAAATTGTATATTTTTGAAATCATGATATTTACAAATCCTGATTTTTGTGTATATAAGATAAAAATGCCTTCAGTATAAAATAAAATTTTCTAGTTTATTATATCAGTACTTTCAGTTAGCTGGGTGCCAATGAAATATAAACACACACCCATATATGTGTGTATATATATTTCACTGGCCCCCCTGGCTAACCGAAAAGTACCGTTATATCTTACCATTTTTATAATGGGCTTAAGTCTAATTTTTAATAGACCCAATTACATGCGATTTTTTTTTAAAATTTTTTTTTTATTGATATGTTTATTTTTACATGTAAGTTTTTAAAGATACTATATTGCAATGTTAAAATATTGGCTATTTGTTTCTAGCTCATGTTGAATTATTGGCAAGATTAAAATTAAAAAATATGGCTATCACTGGTCTAAGTATATCTTCATAAGCAGTCTACTAGTGTGGACAAAATGGGAGAAATAAAAGTAAGTTAATTTTTGTTTATTTGATAAGTATTGTGTTATGTGCTTAAATTATAAGCAGGGCGGGATTTGCGGTGAAAATTTTGAAATACTGCCCAAAAAAGATTGTGGGCGGGAGCCTCCCGCCCAAAAAATTTCACAATTTTCGGAAAAATTTGCATTATTTTATTTACCTGCAACTGAACGATAAATTTCGTGATTTTTTTTTTTTTTTTCCCGCAACCGATCGACGAACTTGGCGTTTCTTTCGCGACAGATCGACAAACTTTGCTGTTTTTCCCGTGACAGATCGGCAAACTTTGTGGTTCGAACTTGGCGTTTTTTCCACAACAGATCCACGAACTTTTAGTTTTTTAAGCGACTGGTCGACGAACTTTTCGTTTTTTAAGCAACTGATTGACGAACTTTGTTTTTTGGGGACAGATTGACGAACTTTGTGTTTTTTCCGCGATCGATTGACGAAATTTGCTTTTTTCCCGCGACTGATCAACGAACTTTGCAGGGGGGTTTTTTGCGACAGATTGACGAACTGCGTTTTTTCCGCGACAGATCGACGAACTTTGTGTTTTTTCCGCGACAGATCGACGAACTTTGTTTTTTCCATGACAGATCAACGAAATTTGCGTTTTTTCCGAGATCGATCGGCGAAATTTGTGTTTTTCCCGCGGTCTATCGACAAAATTCGTGTTTTCTTTTTCACAATCGACCGACGAAATTTGCGTTTTTTCGCGATCGATCGACGAAAATCGCGTAACTTTCCAAACACTTCACAGAATACTGTGGGCTCAAATAAATGGCAATAACAAAAATGAAAATCCTAATTATGAATATATATGAATTAATAAAATGAATTTCATCAAAGTATCGCAAAAAAAATCCGAGAAATTAGTCAAATGATCGTGGGAAAAATTGCGAAATCTGTCAAATGAACTCTGGGAAAAATCATGAAATTAGTCAAAAAATGATTTCAGTAAAAAAATCACAAAATCCATCAAGTGATTTCGGGGAAAAATCGCAAAAATAATCAAACGATCGCAGAAAAAATCATGAAATTCATTAACGAATGAGAAAAAAAAATCGCTAATTTTACGATCGCGTAAAAATCATGAATTTTATCGACCGAGTGTGTAAAAATCATGAATTTTCTAATGCATAAGTGCAATTTTTTCTTATTTTCTGTTCAGTTGTTCCAAAAATGCAAAATATTTATTCAAGGGAATTTATTTCTGTTTCTGCACTTGATAAATTTTAGGAATGTGTGTGGGGGGGGGGGGGGGGACTGAAACTTTGCACAGGGCGCAAATTTTCTTTTGCATGATCCTCTTTTTTTTTTCTCAAAATATTTAGCTTTTTCCTCTCCAGTCGCTCCCCCTCTCCCACACTCTTTCCTCCCATAAAATGGACTTTTGAAAACAGAAGTTCTGTTGTTCTGATTGACTTACGTGTTGTGAGTTCTAAATAAATGTAAAAAAAAAAAAAAAAAAAAAAAAACAGATGCATCAACTGCATAATTGCAATATGCATTTTCCATTTACGGCACGTTTCTATAAGTGGAACATTAAAAAAGTGAAGTTATTTTAATCAGATTATTATGAGATTCTTAAAAGTACAGCACGATTTCAGCTTACCTTGATAATGTGCACTAGTGAATCCAGAGTGTGGCGTTCTGGGGAGGGGGGTAATTCCCCCCCCCCCCTTAGTTTAGATAAAATGGAGTTTTCATGCAGAATTATCAGATTTCTTCCAAATTTTGTATATAGACTCATTGTGGTACGGAGCATCCCTGATTAGTTTTGGGGGTTCATTGGAAAAGTTTAAAGGGGAACAAAGGCTAACCCCCCCCCTCCCTCCCCTTAATTTAGATAAATTGGTTTTTCATGCAGAATTATCAGATTTGCTCCAGAGTTTGTATAGAGGTTCATTGTTATAAGGTGCTACACTGATTAGTTTTGGGGGTACATTGTAAAGGTGAAAATAAGCAGTCTCCACTCGTCGATTAAACTTTAAAAACTGGCGATTAAACATATGGAAAGAACCAGCCAAATTCAGGATTTCCTGATTACCATTTTCCCCTAAATTTCACCATTTTTCCGCGTCCATTCGATGTAATTTGTACGCCCCGTTGGAAGAAATTTATGATTTTCTGTACATAATCGACGAAATTCATGATCTTTACATGTCAGATTGATAAAATTCATGATTTTTAGGAGTGCAATCGACAAAATTCATGATTTTTATGCACATAATCGACGAAATTCATGATTTTTACATGCCCAGTTGATAAAATTCATGACTTTTCCACGCTCGATAGACGAAATTCAAGATTTTTCCGCTCCCGAATGACAAAAATCAAGATTTGTATTTAGCTGTTCGATGAAATTTAAGATTTATACGTAGCTGATCGACGAGATTCAAGATATTTATGTAGCCGATCGACAAAATTCAAGATATTTACGTAGCCGATCGATGACATTGAAGATTTTTCTGCACCTGATCGACAAGATTGAAGATTTTTCTGCACCTGATCGACGAAATTGGAGATTTTTCTGCACCCGATCGACGAAATTGAAGATTTTTATGCATCCGATCGACGAAATTGAAGATTTTTATGCACCCATTCGACGAAATTGAAGATTTTTATGCACCCATTCGACGAAATTCATGACTTTTATGCACTCTGTCAATAAAATTCATGATTTTCATTCTCCCGATCTACGAAATTCATGATTTTTACGTTGAATGATGAAATTCATTATTTTTATGCACACTATCGACAAAATTCATGATTTTTACGCGCTTGATCGACAAAATTCATGATTTTCCATGCGATATCGACGAAATTCATGAATTTTACGCTTTAGAATGACGAAATTTGCAATTTTTTCTGAAACTAATTGCCGAAATACACACAATTCCTGAATTTGTGCAGAGTTTGGCCTGCTGGCCACAAGTTGTGCATGTGTAATGCATTCATGATTCATATCATGTTGTGGGTTATTATTTAGTACATAAACATACCTATTTATTATTGTCAGACCTTGATTCTATACAAATAATTTTTTTTTGAAAAGTACTTATGTAGTTAGTTAAAAAGTACCTAAGCTAGTGTGACTTATGTAGTTAGCTACATAAGCATGTTGTGTAGAACTTTACTGTTAACTTATTTTAAAATTTAAAATAGATTGGAAATTAATATCGGAAGTTTATTCAAAACAATATAAATTAAAACATTTTTATTTAGTACATAAATTACTTTTTTACTGTAAAGTCATTGTATTTAAAAAAAATAAATATTCAGTGACATACGTGTATTTACTGGCTACTAAAGAAATTATTCTCATTAGCCAGTAACTGGCTACTAAAACAAATCAACCTACCGGCCAGTGGCTACTAAGCGAAATTCCTTATTTTCCCCTTTAGTTCATTGGTTACAAAGGGGGAAACGAGGGGCTAATCCCTCCCCCTTAATATAGGAATAGCCTTTGAGCTCAATGCCATCAGTTTAACTGGACGCTTTTCTTTTTATTTTAATGGTACTATCAAGTTGTTTGCCGTCAAATTTTGGTGGGTTTCATCTAGTTTTCTTTTATTTATTAGGGTTGATGTGCGCCAGGTTTTATTTTAATGAAAATGTTTGTCTGATTCAGGTTGATGATTTTTAAGTTAATAATTTTTTTTTGTCTGGTTCAGTTAGAGTTGTAGGTTTACTTGATATAATGTTTAGCAGGCTTATTTTCAGGTTGGTTTGTTGTCTGGCTTAGTTCATTGTGGTCACTTATGGGTTTTGCGGGGCTGATTGCAACTGTCTTGATCCAGTGCAGTATTCTATTTTATGTGCATTAATTCCAGGGAAATAATCAAATAAAAGTATGGTGTCTTATTAAAAAAAAGAAAATCCAATCATTGTTAACAATAGATTATGCAATCTGATGCAGAATTTCATTTAAAAGTGTTAAAAGGAAATTATAACTACAATCATCAAAACTTACTCAAACCAGGGTTGGCAGGTTTCTGACAGTTTAAACTGTCACTTCAAAAACCTAATCAGAAACCTCGAATACTACATTGATATGTAAAATTTCACATTAAATGTCATATATATACAACATTAGATGTAATGTTTAAAATGTTACTATTACTGTAAATCAATAATTAATATCTAGTAAAGTGTTATTGTTAAGTGTAATTTTTTAACTGGGTAAAATTGTTTTTAAGTAATTGAAACTGCTCACATGAACTGCACATTTTTTCCCTTACTTAAAATATCTTAAATGTGCCCGTAATTTAAAACAATGATATCATCATCTTCCTGCAGCATGGCTTAAAGAGTGTAAAGAATCATAGAATCCCAGCTGCCAAGTGAGACCTGCTGGAATAGTCAACTGAACATTTTATGGAGCCCTGAAACATTTTATGGAATCGGAATATTTCAGAAAATTATGGAAGAGCATAAGGAGGATGCAAGGAATATTAGAATTTCCCAACTAGTTAATGATTTTAATTTATGCAGTGCAAATATCTTATTCTTCAGTTAAAACCCATAGGTGTTTCATTGCATTAGATATTCTTAAACGAGATACTGCTACAATTGTTAATGCATGTCATGTTTGATCAAGTCTTCAGAAAAAAAGTTCACTTAAGCCCCATATTGAAAATGTGCATAATAAGAATGGATCAAATCATGAAACTTTGAATTTTTTTTGTTTGATTTTGCATCTCAACCATAACGGTTGCAGAAATTTATTCAGCTTGCACATGGACTACAGAAAGCAAGGGTCGATGCAGGTTTTTTTTCTTGGGGCCCATTTTGTGAAAATTAAAGGTTATTTTTGTGAAAAATATTTTTTAACGAAAGTTGAAATCCAGTTAATAAAATTTGAACCAAGCATTTATAAACAAAAACCTTTTAAAATCCTTTTGCTGAAGTTTTCCTCTCTGGTGAACTTGTTTGTTTACAAATTACACATTTTAAAACATCACAAAATAATAAATAGATAATAAATAGTAATTTTTTATGGAATAGAATTTTGTGAAGGGGCCCATTTTATCAAATTGATTTTTGTGAAGGGGCCCATTTTATTAGATTTCCCCAAATTTTTCCTGGATCGACCCCTGGAAAGAATAGATAAATGTTTACCTGTATGCTGGTAACATAAATCACATTTCTTAATAAGGGTGTATAATTTTAAATTAAAAATTAAATTTAATTACAACTATTGCAATTTAAACTTAAATTATTTACACTAGTTTGTATCTGAAATAGCAAAAACTTTCTTCTGGTCTTTGATAAAAATGCATTTGTAACTTTTTTTTTTTTTCAGATTCTCCTTTTTTCAGCCTATGGTGGCAAAGATGCACATAGTGCAACCAGGAAAATGAGGTCCTAATATCCAGTATCTTCGCAGAAGCAGAAAATTCTCCAAGTGTCTGCGACGGATATTTCAGCGTCAGAAAATAATCTGCAGGTAAACTATGTTACAATTCATGTTACAATTCAATAAGTATGAACCCTGAGGGGGTAGTTGAACTGTTTGGAAGGGAGAAAAATAATCTATCCCACTATTTTATATGATATTTGAAGAATTACATTAATACAGACATGACAAAAAGTTTGAAAAAAATTTAAATCTAGAACCGAGAACTCAGAATGATTATATACAAAGTGTTTATTTTTAAAAAAAGGAAGAAAATCGAGCTCTATATATACACAACACCTCTACGTTTTTCAACTTTCACCAATATTATGGACCTTTAACAATTGGGTTGCTAAATGAATTTCTGATTTTTTTTTTCGATTTTGTGCACTGGAGATGAGTTTCAGAACCTTTACAAAATCTGATGTCTTTACTTTTAACTACTTGCATGAAAAATACATATTTAGGATGATGGCATCAATATCCATTTCTGAATAAAATTGTTTTATTATATCCTTAATGAAGTATAGGTAAAACTTGAATCCCTGGTATTTTCTTAGGTTCTATGTGCCAGGGATGCCACTTTTCCGCGGAAACGCGGATTTCCGCTTTTTTGCTTATTTTCAAAATCCGCGGATTTCCGCTTTTTTTTTTTTTCTTATTTCTCGGACGCATTTCTCTTTAATGCATCAAGTGGAACCAACCAACCAACCCATTTGTCAGAAGAACTCCTGAACACTTTCTCCTCTGTGATTGGTGAGTACGTTTGACGTCACATCGTCAGTGGGAGTAGTCATGATTCAACTGACCAATGAGCACAAAGTGTCGTGGCTTTCAATAAGTAGTGTAGATGAGCCGTGCCGTGTTTGTTTACTTTTTACCGACGCTGTGCGGAAATAGATAGTAAGATTTGAAATCTCATGATGGATTAAGTGTTTAATCTCGTCATTTGTTTTTTGATTTATATTTAATTATCGCGCCGCAAAAGACAGATTTTGATATTAATAAGTATTATGGGTGAAAAAAAGTCTGTATACTGAATGCACGGCACGTTGTTTTGATTTCCAATTTTGCCAGATATAGTAACGCCCGAAATCATATAGATAATCTACAACCCATCAAATTAATCGTAGATGGAATGGATCAAATAATCATTAAATCGGAATATTTATTTTCGTCTTTTTCAGTTTTAGTGGATCATAGTTTACCATTAAATGCTTTATAACATGCAGTATTCCTATTTAAAAAGATGTTCCTGAATGGTGCTGTAGTAAAAATAGTTATGCACAAGGACAAAAAGAACCACAATTGTGAAAGAAATGGCCGATAAATTGTAAATATCTGCACATGATAGAGTTCTGCATTGAAGATATATTCCAGCGACTATTTACTCTTGTATTACCTATTATGTTAAAGATAAATTTTTAGTGACTGCTAGTGTTCTTAGAGAGTACGATATGAAAAAGGTAAAAATTATGTTTTTAAAATCTTTTTTTTTTTGTAGTATTTTCAGTTTCATTGCCTAAAAACTAATTTTATGTAGGAAAATATAGTATAAATAATTTGCTACAACATTGATCTCACTAAATGCTTTTGTAGCTGTGGCACTGGCAGGTTAAACATTAGCCATATGTATTAACTTATGTTTTGAGTGAAAGCATGTAGGTTTTTAAATGTATTTGCTTATAAAAATTTTAAAGAATAGTTTTACAATTTTGAGGAATTCTCATATTAATATTTGTCATTTATATCAGATAATTATTGAATAAAATTTTGAATTAGCCATTTTTGTTATATTTATTAGTGTTCTTATTTTTGTATTACATGTATATATGTTTAAATTTGAATTCAAATAATGACAAATTTTATTTCGCGTATAATTTCACTTTTTTTGCTCGATTTTTACCCCGCGTACAGGTTTAACTTTTTTGTTCAATTTTCATCTCATGCATCATTTCCTCTTTTTTGCTCTTTTCTCAGACTCATCCCTGTATGTGCATTGAAATTTTAAACTGATGTCCAAAGTTTGAAAGGGAAACAGTCAATTCATTTTTTCTGTTAGATGAGAAATGTTTGTTGACTTTAAAGCTCTTCTGAAATCCAAAAGAACTACTTTCTGACTTCTAAATTAATTTTTCTTCGCAAATATGTGAAATTGCCAGGTGTTCTTATTCAGAAACTATGTATTCAAAAGACATTTTCCTTTTTTTTTTTTTTTTTTTTTTTTTTTTTTTGGTAAAGGCAGAAGTATTTTCAGAAAAAACAATCAAAGTCAGCATTTTGAACCTAATTCTGATGCACAAGAAAGGAAAAAACATTCTCACGTAACAAGATTCGCTGACAAGTTGATAAGTAATTTATTTATCAAAAAACACTATTTGATTCCAAATTGCTTTAATAGTCATGCCTGCCAATTGGATACCTTTTATGTTTAAAAATGAGTAAGAAAATTTAGCGTTGTTGAGCAGGGAATTTGAGAATTACTTTAAATTGTCAAGTCCTAATTTCTGTAAATTGCAAGGATCAACTAGTTTGTTGTTTCTAAATGTTTCCTTGGAGTTCAGGAAAAATAAAATTCCATGTGCACTACAAGTTCTGCACAGTTCTAGTCTCATTTCTGCTTAGTGCTGACTAGGCGAATTTGGTGGGGCGCAGCACACGGTGGACCTTACTGTCCTTTTGGTTCTTTTCCTTTTTTGGTAGCAAAAAAAATATCTTGAAATACATCTGTCTGTCGTCGGAATGTCAATAGGTCGAGGAAAAAAATTGCAAAATTTCTTGATCAGTTGTGGGGGGAAAAAATACAAAATTTGTTGATTGGTTTCATGGAAAAAATTATGTATTTCGCCAATCTGTTGCAGGAAAAGTTTTTAACTACTTGCCTCTGTTGTGAGAAAAAAAACCACACCATTCGATAATCGGTCAAGGGAAAATATCAGTAAATTCGTCAATTGGCCACGGGAAAAATATCGTGAAATTTGTTGATCTGTCGGGGGGGGAGGGGGTGGGTTGTAAAATTCACTGTTTTGTCACTGAAAAATATCGCAAAGTTTGTCAATTGGTCTCGGGAAGAAAGTTGTGAAAATTTTCGATCAGTTGCGGGGAGAGGGATGGTAAATCACGAAAATTTTCAGTCTTAACGCAAGGAAAATCGCGAATCTTGTCACTCTCGCAAGAAGAAACCATGCAATCAGTCGAGCAAAATATCGCAAAAATTGTCCATCTATCAAGGAAAAAAATCGCAAATTTGTCAATTGGATGCATAAAAATATTTCTAAATTCGTGAGCAGGTTGTGAAGAAAAATCCCAAAAATTTTCATTCAGACGCAGCGAAAAAAAAAGTGTTCACTTTGTCAATCTATCGGTCAGAAAAAAACATGAAATTCACCAATCGGTCGTGGGGGAAAAATCGTGAATTTCTTCAATCTATCTCAAGGAAAAAATCATAAATGTTGTCGGTTGGTTGCTGGAAAACATCGCAAAATTGTCAATCAGTCGCTTGAGGAGGAAAAAATTACAAATATTTTCAGTTGAACACTGGAAAAAAAAAAATCATAAAATTTGTAAATCATGTTGGAAAAAAAAAGCATGCAAATCACCGATCACTCACGGAAAATATCGCAAAATTTGTCAATTGCTCATGAAAAAATATTGCAAAATTTGTTGATATGTTGTGGGAAAAAATTGCAAATTTTGTCAATCTGTCGTGGGATCCTATCGTGTCAATCCCCACAAAATTTTTTGATCGGCATGAGAAAATATTCGTCAGTTGGTTGCGGGACTTGATCTTCGTTTTAAAAAACAAATTTCTTCGGAAAATGGTAATTCTTTTTTGGGCCGGAGCCTTCTGTCCTCAACATTCTTTTGGGTGGGATTTCAAAATTTTGGGCATGAATCCCATCATCCGACCCTGAAATTCAAGCCTTGTATAGATTTATTATTTAAAGTGGTTTTTCTGTAATTTTCTACGTTATGAAATTAGACAACTCAATGTAATTAACTCTTAACAAAACTCAATACAATTAAATATTGAGAGTGTGCTATTGGAGGGTTTAGAAACAAATCTATTGGTAAATACTGTTTGATATTAATTTATATCCGAACGGAATAGCTGTTGCAATAATAGTAAATATTCATGCACTGTATGATTGTGCATAAATGTTATATACAGTGTTGTTATAACTAAAGTTACCCTGCTTAGACCTGATTGACAGATATCGATGAAACTTGGAATATAAGTTATATGAGGGGGCGGAGGGGAGTTGCAAAATTCATCGGTCCATCACTGAAAAATATTGCGAAATTTCTCAAAAGAAGTCGGCTGTTTTTTTGTTTGTTTGTTTGTTTGTTAGTTAGACTGTTTGAAGTGAAATTAAACCAATTCTCAATATGCTGCCTGGTGTACATTGTAGATGAAAACTGTAGTTATTTCTGAACTAATAAAATTTTAATCTTTATTTTATTTTATTTTTCCTTTTCATCAAAAATTTTTCTGCTCTGGGGAACCTTATTACTCTACTTTCCCCTTTTCAAGTCCACAAATCCAAAATAGTAAAATTTCTGTTTTCTTTTCTTCTTTAGATTTCGATAGTTGGAATTTTTCGGGTTTGTGGGATATGAAATTGAAAAATTAGTAAATCATTTGAGAATTTCTAGCTGAGCAAGTTTATTGGCAGGCATGCCCAAAAAGCTGTTGCATCTGATGATACTTTTGCAATAATTAATGAGTTAACTGTCCTCCCTGTAGCACTGAAATGTGAAGAGAAAGGAGATTCATCTTAAAGTTCCTATTTTTTCAGCCCTCTACCCTCACAATTATTTTTTTATTTAGCTGTGAGCCGCAAAGTTTTACAATCCGGATGTGATTGCATGAATTTCGTCAATCCTATGAAGAAAAAAAAGTAAATTTGTTAAGTCTGTGGCAATATTGGAAACTTCATCATTTGATTGCGAAAAATAATTGTGAATTTCATCCATAGATTGAAAATAAATCGTGATTTTCGTCAATGTATCTCAGAAGAAAAAAAATATGAATTTCGTCTATCGGTCATTGAAAAAGTTGCCAATTTTGTTAATCGATGGCTGATAAAAAACGTGATCTTAGTCTATGAAGTGGTTATAAAAAGAAAGAAAAATTCTCCAGTCAATTGCATTAAAAAATTGTTGATTTTGTCAGTCATTGTAATATATCTGGAAATTTGTCGATCAGTTGATAAAAATCGTAAATTTCGGCATTCACTTTTCGAAATATCGTTTTTTGTCATTCATCTGTGTAAGAAAGAAAAAATCTAATTTCTTCAGTCTCATCAATCAGTCCCTGAAATGAATCTCAAAATTTGTCGACCATTGGTTGATAAAAAAAATCTCGAAATTTCAACAGTCACTCGCTGTGAAAAAAAAACATTTTGATTTTGCCAGTAAGCCATAACATATAATTGCGAATTTCTTCTGTGTCTTCAATTTCGTCAGTCAAGCAAAAAATCACAAATTCCTTCAGTTAGTCGTGGTGAAATATCATGCATTTCTTCAATCAGTCTCTGCAAATATTACTAATTTTGTCAATCTGTCATTGAAATATATCATCAAATGTGTCGATTGTTCATTGATTAAAATCTTATTTTTCAGTCACTTATGGCTTAAAAATATCGCTGATTTCGTTAGTTGGTCATTGAAATGAATCAGGAAAATGTGTCAATTGTTCGTTATTAAAAAATGCATATTTCGGCAATAGTGGAAAAAAATCTTTTGTCAGTCAGTCATCGAAATTTATTACGAAATTTGTCAATCATTTTTGTCAATAAAAATAGTAATTTATGGCAATCAGTCACGGTAAAACAAAAATCTCAGATTTCTTTCTGTAGCTTTCCGATATTTTTTTAATTTAAACCCTATCTTACCAAAACTAATTTGTCTTGTTAATTTATATGCAAATAATGTACTAATATTGTATTCTTAAATATTTTCTAGCTTCAGTGAGACACGACCAACTGTTTGAAGATGCTGCTGTTAGTGACATTCAAAGCTGGATAGCCAAGTGGCTGTGATATGCAACAGATAGAGAGTTGGGCTGTCGAGAAAAAAAAAACAACCTAATGTATCAGAAAATTTTGATTTTAATAAATAAATAAATAAATTACCATGTATTAGTATTGTCATTTCTTTTTTTTTTCCAAATCTTAATATCAAAATTTTTATTACATACAATTTCAAAGGTTTTGAAATATCAATATTTGTATGGAGTTAAATAAAATTTGTTCCAAAGTTGATTTTTCTTTCTTTTTTTTTTTTTTTTTTTTTTTATTATTATCATTGCAGAGGATGAAGTCAAAAAAAGGATCTTTCAAAGTTTATTATACTTTAGCCAAAAATGTAAAATACTTTATAAAATTTATCTCATGTTTCTTTTAAGTATATCAACAGTTTTAAATTATCTGCACAAACTAAAAAAGTCAGTTTTTATAAATAGCCTTGACTTGACAATAGCTTTTCCTGTTTAATTAAAAATAAATTGTAAGGTAGTTTATCAGTGAAGCTAATCTAAAAAATAAAAATCAAAGTACAACCAATATTATTGCAGTTTGATGACAAATTTAAACTTTTAAAGTATTGTTAAGTATGTAAACAATGCCATTTTTGAAAAACAAATTTTATTTTTGGCATAAATATTTTCAAATCTTCAATTATTACTAATTTGATACTGTGCATTTTGTTTTGGAGCAGCTTTTCAGTGTTCTTAAGGTCGAAATGTGAAGCAACAGAGATGTTACTATAGTGATGACTATAGTACATTTTATGATGAATGTGATCAAGTTATTCATGTGAAACATAAATAACATACACAGACAGGTGTGGGAGAATTAACAGAAAATTTTATCAGACAATGATTTACTTCACTAGCCAACAAGATGCAAGATACAGTTGAGCATTGTTATGACAAGATGTAAGTAACTGAAAAAGAAATAGTTTCATAATCTTTTGAATAAAAATATTGAAAAAAAAAACTTAGTTTACTGAAGATAATTGAGGTTGTCAGGGCAAGAAAGAGATAAGCCACATTTGTAAACTTCTGAGATATCAGTTTGAAAGTTATATCAAAAACTCAAATCAAGATATATAACCTAAAGTTTTTTCGTCAATGTCTTAGTAACATTTGAGGTACTGAGCCACAATATGGCATTACTTTAATGATATTAATATTACATTTTTTGTAAATTAGCTATCTTTATTGGGGTAAAAAACGAAACTTGTCACATAGGCTGCCACCAAGTGACATTAGAAACAAATTATATGTTTTGTATTATAATTTACAATATTGAGCAACAGATTACAGTACTATATTTATTTCACTAAAAATGTGGCTTGGGACTTTCTTGCCCCGACCCCCTCAATTGTTGGGTAAAGCCAGATCAACTATTTAAAGTATAGTACATTGGGAAAATTGTAAAGTTTTCTGAATAAACATTTTAGGAAGTCTGCCATTATAATTTTAGAAAAATTTAGTGTCTAGTGGCTAATTAAGCAAACATCACATTTTGCATAGTTTGTTCAAAATATCAACTTTTATCAAAGATAAATAAAATGTTTAACTGTTTTATTGCATTTTAAAAGTACAACTAAACTTAATGTAGAAATTTTTCTTTAAAAAAAAATGGTGGTATGTTCATTTAATACTAGTGATGTGAGAAATATAAGTCAATTTTTTTACAGTAAACTTGTAAATATAAAAGACCGGCTAGAAAGGTAAAAGGGAGATGTATCATTTATTGTGTTGTCCTCTAAATGTTTCTTAATAAAAACCCACCACCCGTACTGCATCAAATATTTCACTAAAGTCAATTTTTTTTGTTTTGTTCTCTTTTTCTGCACCATTTATAATAATAAAAATACCTAAGAAGTCTTATTTAGTTTTAAAATAATTTAAATTAACAATTGCAGAATTCTGGCTAAGCATGAACTTATAAATTTTCTTGTAATAGAATTTTAGAATGATCTACATAATTTTTTTTTACGTTAAACCATTAATATGTAATAAAATGCTCCATATTCTGCTGATTGATTATGTGTGTGTTTTTTCAGGTAACAAAGATTATATATATATTTTTTAATTCTTTATTAGATTTTATACAGAAAGAATTTCAAAAGTTTTTTTAAGATGACAGCAAAATATATAATAATAATATTAAAAAAAAAATCAAAGCATTAAATATTTTTTCTGAATAGCTTGAAATTTGATTTGCCTTAAAACCTTTTAAAAAAAATATTCTGTTATGTATGTCAACTAGGAATAATAAATGACAATAACGGAATAAAATAATTTTTTTTTTTTTTTTTGGGGGGGGGGGGGGGGTGTCTGAAAACTTTAAATGCATTTTTAGAAGAACTTTGATTTCACTGATTTTAGTATGCGGTAAATTAGGTTACTTGGAAATTTTACAGATATTCTTAAGAAATGTTTTTTTACATTGATTTGCACATAATGTAGTTATGCTATGAAATTGGAAGTATCTGTCGTAAATTTTTAATTTTGAATCATTTATATTGAAAAATAGATTTTTTTAATTTAAAATTGGTATTTTTGCTAAAAATTTCAAATTTTGACATTTTTCAAATTTCTAGTTCATTGCACAGAACAAGAACAAAAGAATGTGGCAATGAAAAAATTTTTAAATGAATAAAGACATTTATATAAAAGATTTAAAGAAATCGAAAAAACAAAACTTGGTATCTGTATTTAGTTAAAGAATTGAAGTTAAGTACAACACCATAAAATGATAAATTGAGCATGTGAGTGGAAAAAGCATAACATTAGAGCTGATGTAAATGTTGAGGAAACGCAAAAAAAAAAAAAAAAAAAAAAAACGTGCATTTCAAAGTAAAAAACTGATTAATTTTATTTATCAATGAAACTATTTCATTTCATTTTTTGTTTTTAGAATGTTATTCTTTTTCCACACACCTGTTCAGTTAACTGCAAAATGTGAAAAGAAAAAAAAATCTTCAGTTAGCTTTTGACAATAAAAGTTTAATTATTTTTATTTATAGAACTAGGATAAATTAACTTGCGTATTTTCCATTTGTTCCTTTCTTTATATAACAGTAGAGGAGAATAAGCTACTATAAATAAACTTGCTTTTATAAGCTAAGAAATTTTTTTTTAGTTTTCAATACTATGAAATTCAATTCTTTACTGTTCAATATTAATTAAATCAAAAATATTCGCCGACATGCGTATAAATGTCGATAAATTGTCACAAAATTGATATTTATCATAAATATACGTCGAATATAAGGCACAAGAACGATATTCATCGCATATACGTCGAAAATAAAAGGCGAAATGATAACAATTAGATATAAGCAATACCAAATTAGTGTCATTTTGTTTACGTTCTTGTGTCGGTCAAATCGGAATTCAAGCATATTTGTATCGAATACGTATCGGATATATCGCCGGTGGCCGTCGTTGTGTCAGAATTATGGCGGCAAATCGATAACCAGTCCACGTATCGCTAAAGATACCAGAAAAGTTGACAAAATCGAAACAGTTCTGTTAAGATTTGCTGTTATCGGTATAGCACCTCTAGTATTTGATGATAGGTATCTTTCTTGTATCAATCTGTCAGCTCTGTGTTTGCTGGGATGTTTCTGCAACATTTCTGCAAAAATTTACCTCCGAAGGTGGTTTCTGGAAAATTTTCAAGAAAAATCTAAAAATAAGATTTTTCTAAGAAAATACCGGTATTCGAAAAGCGGACCATTTGGGAGCCATGCTACTTAGATAAAAGAAATTGTTTTTAAAAGCAAATAATGCAAAAAATGCGTAGTACTTTAAAATGTGAATTAGTACTGAAGCAAAATAATTTGGAATCATAAATGTCTAATGTTTAAATTATATAAGTTAGACTAGGGTTTTTGGCCCTCTTTTTACTAAACTGCTCGTAATTTATATTTGATGTACGTGTGCTAGTAACGGTTATTCATAAAGTTCTCTACAAAAGGTGACTGCAAATAATTGCACTAACACTATAGTTTCTGGTTCGGCTGATAAATATATTTTTGGCAAAAAGGTGTAAAACTCGTGTCATGTAAATCTTTCGTGTTTTTTGTCAAGTAACACTGAATAATAACAATGAAAATTGCGTTTCAGATGAAAATCTGGAATTACAATACCTTTTCTTCTAAAACAAACAATAAAACAATAAAATTAGAAAACCAGAGGACAATTTTAGTTAATATAGCTTTGCCATTTAATGGGTTTAAAACATCAAAGTGCTTCAACTACATACTCGAACTTCAGCATGTGGCCTACTAACGAGGCTAACGAAAAAGACAGGCTACCGCGGTGCATTCCACTTATCTTTTTTTACACACCGCTAGAGTGACGTGATGCTCTTTTCGCACAGCTACATTGGTGCACTCGAGCATCACGTGATTCCGGCGGTCTGTAAAAAAGGATTCGCATAAAGCACCGCGGTAGCCTTTCTTTTTCGTTAGCCTCGCCTACTAACAACTGACGCATCGATGCTGTATTAAATTCTTGATTAGGGGCCGGGATTTCATACAATTTTATATTCAATCTTACTACAATTTACGATTTTTTGTGGTATATTTCTATTGAAAATATTCTAGTATAAGTGCATAGTAGAGAATCGTTTTTTAATAAGTGGTACGAATAGAATAAAATTAATGATTTAAGACGTATATATCCTGAACCGTATTCAAAGGATTACTCCGTTTCAAACGCACTAGTACTTCCTTTATTAGATCTAGAGTTACCTTACCTGAAAAGACATGCAAACAAATCATGTGTGAAAACTTTCAACCACAATCACATTTTAGTTACGTCCTCGGGTCGGTAAGGATGTAAATCAGTTACATATAATATGGATTAAAAAATCTTAATAATCATAAGAGCATATTTGAATACTTGAATTTCAATTCTGAGATTTCAGTGTCTCATAAAGTTGCTAAAGACTTTAGCTCATAGAGTGAGAAAATATCGTTGTAAGTATGAAGCCCTTCAGTTGGAAAAAGACAGACTTTTTGCTGATTTGAAATCTAATGGCCATCCCATTCGTTGGATTAAACGAGTTTTTTTTTCACATATGTTTATTTCTCTCTTCGCATTAAGACTTTAGCCGATAGAGCGAGAAAATATTGTTGTAATGATGTGACCCTTCAGTTGGAAAACGAAAGAATTTTCGCTGTTTTGAAATCTAATGGCTATTCCATACGTTGGATTAAAAGAGTTTTTTCGGAGCTGTCAACTTCTCTCCTCTCTATTCGAATAAATCCTACAGGCTACGTATCGATACCATACTATAAAAACTTATCACAAAAAGTTTCCTACTTATTTAATTCCGTCAATATCAATACCGCTTTTAAACCACAAAATGTTATTAAAGATATAATTTGTAATTCCAAAGAGAAGTTCCCCCTTTTCAAGTTACTAGTGTTATTTACAGTATTCCGTGTATGGAGTGTAATTCAGTGCATATTAATGAAACTGGGCGTATGTCTGATTATCCGCTTATAAGAGCATAAACTTGCTTAAAGGAATGGAAATTTACAGTTGAAGATTGTAAATCACTCGCTAGAAACTGATAATGTTCCAGATTTTGACATTGTAAAAATGATCAAATTAAATGGCAAAAATTACATAAGTCGTGTGTTCCTTGAATTCTGGTTTACAAAATTACAAGGATCCCCCTCAATGAATCCAGTTTGGTTCTACTCAAATATGTCGTAGTGTTGTGAAGTATGATCCAGGATGTGGACGTTGGATGAGTGTTTCAATTGTAAGTTACTTGCCGGTTAGCTTTGCAGAGCTGCTACTGGCGGCTGCTTTTTAATTATATCTTGCACCACTTTCTCAAAACAACAACATCAAAAAAATTCATCTACACCTTAACAGTTGCCGAACAGTTGATGTCGGTTAAGGGGCTTCCGAGTTGCGATCAACTTTAACCCCAGTCTATTTGTGAGTAAACTGTCTTGTAAATATTGAGCCGTTGGAAAAAGTTAAATGTAGTATTAACTACATAAGAAAGAACAATTAAAAATAGAAGAAAAATTAAACAATGGGAATAAAAAAAGTAAAGCAAAAGAGATTAAGGATGGAGTCTAATAAATGGAAAATGCAAAATGGTATAGCTGTAGTTAACATTAACTACTAAAAAGAGTTGAAAAAGTGTAAAATAGGGTTCGGAACATGTTCAAAAACAGCACATAAATGCCAGGTGGAAAAGGCAGGCAAAGATAAGTTTTAACATAAAAAGTACTTAAAAAGGCCAAACATTTATTATTACTATTATTATTATTATTATTATTATTGTATAGCATAGGAATAAGTTTAATTAGGAAATTACAAATTTATATAAATCTTTCATCTTGTATTTTACGTGATTTTATTAAAGATCTGATTTTAAAGTCTTTTTATAACAGGCCCTCCTTGTTTTTTGACTACCACTTTTTACAAGTAGTAGCCTTTGTCTTATTGAAACGTAGAATTTCACTCATTAAAATTAAGGATTGTTTCTATTTATGAATAGTAGAACTTAAAAAACCGAAAGGTTTGCAACTGTGGTAATAGCATAGGGATCAAAATGTAATTCTTATTTTTGTCATTATCCTGTGGTGAGAAAAGTAATGTGTGTACAAACTGATATCTCTATATATAAAACGCTTAGGTATGTAGCAGTGGAAAAAAGATAATTTCTCTTTCGCGGTTGGCAACGAGTGGTTTGTTTTTACTAATTTGCGAATATTAAGAAAAGTATTTGAGTTATCGTTTTAAAACTCAACACACATATGAAGAATTTTTTTCTGCATCCGAAAATGCAAGTTTTGTAAATATCTGCCGGTATTTTTTTAACCCTTTAACGGACATTTGTTTCCCTACGAAACCACAAAATTTTAATTACGAAATTCAACAATGACAGCAGAATTTTAATAGAAATGTTTTCCATATACTATGTGTGTGAAATATCGCTTTTTTGTTATATACAAATAAATTTGCTCATAAATTCCGGTGTCAATAATTTATTTCAACATTTTAGCAATTGAAGTGCTTTATCCGTTAAAGGGTTAAACAAAAAAAAAACTAGCTACTTTCTAAAAAGGAAAGAAAATAAAGTGCGAAGTGAAACAAAAAACGCGCCGTTTTGTTATTAATCCTAATAATATTATAAATCCGATTGTGTGCAAATGTTAGGCTGAAGCCAGCGTCAAAATGGAGAAATTAATGGTCCTGTATCTTTGCGTATAGGTGGATTATAACCCTCAAATGAACATAGACTGGTTTTTGTTTATTTTATTCAAATATTTTTCTTAATAATTCCAAATTTCGTTATTTTCATAGAGAATAAATGGACATTTTTCTATACAATTTAACCATTTTATTTTATCGTTGCTAGGGCTTTCATCGTTGCCAAAAAATAAAAACACGGAAAAATAATTTTTCCTTAACAATTAATTTTCAATTGAACGATTTTCACGTGAAAACTGAAAATTAAAAAGAATTCAAAAGAAGATGAATTTCCGTGATATTTGAAAAAAAAAAAAAATGGAGTATTTGTTATTATACATAAAGTATGAATATCGATTACATTAAAAAGATCTTTTTCTGTCAAAAACTGCGTTATAATTAGTAGGAAAAATGAACAATAATTAGATTATTAAAAATAGATTTCGCTTGGAACATGGAACTATGAAAAGGATCCTCCTCGACTTGGACAAATATGACGTCATAAATAAAACATGTATTTTCAAATATTCGTAATAATACAAGGAGCATGAATATCAATGTATAATGAAAGTAGATAGATAATGGACGTAATATTTAAGAAGAAAAACTGACATATTTTTATCGATACTGATTAATAATTAGCTTGAATACTAGTTACATACAATTTTCCGCTAAAATTTAAGTCCTGATTGCCAGAAAAAGAAAATTAACAAGAATTGTGCGATTAAAAAGAGATTTCTCTGAGGTAAAAGTGACGTCATATTTGAAATAAAACGGGAATTTTCAAATGTGTTTTACAAGGAGCGTGAATCAATTCCTTACATTACTAATACAAGGATCGGTAAGTTTAGAAAGTAGATGAGTTTCACGTCATATTTAAAACGAAAAATTTAAATATTTTTTTTTTAGCTATACCGATTATTATGCATGAATATTAATTACATACAGATGAGAGTTTTTTGCCAAAAACCACACCATGATTATTAGGAAAATAAAAATAAATACGAATCTATTATATTAAAATCTGACCGCCTGTTTGTATTTTGAAATTATTACTTTCAAATTGTCGAACGCAACGCGATTTACTTATCATTGAACCGAGGATGTCATAAACTCTCAGAGTTAAAAAAAATAATTTAAATTTAGAGGTTCTTTTTTTTTTTTTTTGTAAATTTTAACGAAGTTTCTCAAAAAATGGCAACTAAATTATTCCAATTTTGTGGATAAAAAAGAAGAAATAAAAAGGATTAATATATTTTTTCCCATTAAAACTGAAAAAAAGAATTTATTTTCAATTTGAATAGATGGTAAAAGAAAAAAAAAACCTCTTGATTACAGTACAATTTTTGAAAAATAAAAACGTATTTTCACATATTTAAACTTCATGAATCAATTTATTCTGGAGAACAAAAATCGTTTGTCAACATATTTTCATTTAGAAATAAAGATTTTTTTTTCAGTTATAGATTAAATCAAGGAGGCAAATTCAAGCTCCTTGCATTTAGGTCTACAATTATTGCTCCCTAATCACAAGAATTGAATTTAATGAAAAAGAATATACTATTTCCATTATCTTTCAAGGATGGCTATTAAAACGTTTCACAAAGGCGTTAAAACTGAAATGGTTTACCAGGTAAACTTGACATATGTTTTTACACAATTCGCCGATTTCCACGATTTTATTTTGCCTGCCTTTTTTCATTGGTTGTAGTTTCTTTTCATGATTATTTGTCACAAAATTTCACTTTTTTAAAACTTACTTATGTCAAGGCCTCTATAACATAGAAATACTGTATTGTCTCCTATGGAAAGTGATAAAGAGTTAGTTAATTATTTACGTTTCTAATTATCGGGAATGAAATATTTTGCTTAATTAATGCATTTATTCTTCTTTTAATGATACGTGAACGAAGTCACGGGTAACAGCTAGTAATATTATAAATCTGATTGTGTGCAAATGTTAGGCTGAAGCCAGCGTCAAAATGGAGCATTTAATGATCCTGTATCTTTGCATATAGGTTGATTATAACCCTCAAAAGAACATAGGCTGGTTTTTGTTTATTTTATTCAAATATTTTTCTTAATAATTCAAAATTTCGTCATTTTCATAGAGAATAAATGGACATTTTTTTCGTATAATCATTCATATATATTATTTCTCCTGTCAACATCCCTTTTGATAAGAAAATATGAAACGCAGAACAACGAATGAGATACCATATGAAAGGTTTTTGAACCGGCTTCTGACATAGCCCACCTAACAATTCGTTAAAACGTGTTTTTGATTAAAATTTGCTGAAAATTAAAAAAAAAATCAGCATTGTTTTCATAAGAGAAATGAAAGGTCTTCCTGAAATTATCGTTGCCGCAAAAATAAAATACCACATTATAGGATGCTCAGCAATTATTATAAAAAACACCGCACGGGATTATTTTATACTTATGATTAAAAAGCGAAATTGAAATTGAAATGTTTAGATTTATATTTCTATGTCCCATGTTTTTCCCGAAGCGGATGACGTCATCCTCTAATGCAGTCAAAATACGATTGGTAATTTTTTTTTTCTCGAGCGTGCCTTTAGCAATCTTGGATCAGTTTTTAGTCTAACTTTGATGGAATAAATTAGATGATATTCTGGCTTGACTAACAACTAAATTTTGTATGCAGATATTTTTATCCTTGCTTTTTCTTTAGAAGTTTAAACCTGCATCTAATAACTATTACATATTGATAAAAAATTATACTTCTCTATTTTCCCGTCGACCACTTTTTATAACAAAAAACTATCGCCAAATAAACGGGAGAACGTTGCCATTGGAATATCAAAAAATGAATAAGTAAATAAAATATAAGAATTTAAGGACGCAATTGTTATTTTAATGAATAAAATAACTACTAAATCAGTAAAACATAATGAAAAATACATCAAATGTCGAATGTAAAACCACTAGATGACGTAACAAACACGCATAATGATTCTGACATCAAGTAAATGGGACTGTATTTTCGGCGTTTAATCTTACAGTTTGGCGGTAGTTTTTTGTTATGAAAAGTGGTCGACGGGATAATAGAGAAGTACCTAAAAAATATTAGATTTCAGTGCGAAATCTTCGCACGGGCCCTCTGGTCATATATATTATTTATCCTGTCAACATCCCTTTTTCTCAGAAAATACGAAACGCAGAACGACGAATGAGATAGCATATGAAAGGATTTTGAGCAGGCTTCTGACATAGCACACTTAACATTTCGTTAAAACATGTTTTTGATTAAAAATTGCTGAAAATTAAAAATGAATTCGGCATTATTTTCATAAATGAAACGAAAGGTTTTCCTCAAAATATTGTTGCCAAAAAAAAAAAATACCACATTATATGATGCTCAGCAATTATTATAAAAAAACACTGCATGGGTTTATTTTATATTTATGATTAAAAAGCAAAATTGAAATTGAAATGTTTGGATTTATATTTCTATGTCCCATGCTTTTCCCGAAGCAGATGACGTCATCCTCTAATGCAGTTAAAATGCGATTATTTTTTTTTCTCGCGCGTGCCTTTAGCAATCTTGGATCAGTTTTTATTCTATCTTTGATGGAATAAATTAGATGATATTCTGGCTTGACTAACAACTAAATGTTGTTTGCAGATATTTTTATCCTGGCTTTTTCTTGAGAAGTTTAAACCTGCATCTAATAACTATTACATATTGATGAAAAATTGTACTTCTCTTTTATCCCGTCGACCCCTTTTCATAACAAAAAACTATCGCCAAATAAACGGGAGAACGTTGCCATTGGATTATCAAAATAAATAAATAAAATATAAGAATTTAAGGACACAATTGTTATTTTAATTAAGGAAATAACTAATAAATCAGTAAAACATAATGAAAAATACACGCAAATGTCAAATTAAAAACCACTTGATGACGTAATAAACACGTATAATGCTTTTGACATCAAGTAAATGGTACTGCATTTTTGGCGTTTAATCTTACAATTTGGCGATAGTTTTTTGTTATGAAAAGTGGTCGACAGCATAATAGAGAAGTACCTATAAAATATTAAATTTCAGTGCGAAATCCTCGCACTGGTATTTTAAAATGGTTAAATTTACTTTACCGTTGCTAATACTTTATCGTTGCCAAAACTAAATCAAACCCCGGAATAATATTTTTTACTCAACAATTAAGTTTCAATTGAAAAATTTTCTCGTGAAAAATGAAAATGAAATTAAAAAAAAATTAAAGAATTAAAAAGAATATTAAATAATATTATTAGAAATAAAACTTAGTTTTTTTTAGTTTTTGATAATAATACAAGGTTTCAATATGCGTAACCATAGGAAACAGGCGAATATGACGTCATACATTGAAAATAAAGCGGATATGCTTTGATTGGTGAAATAAAATGATCTTGGGGTTTTTCTTCACTTATTTTCTTTTTTTATCTTTTGTATGGTAACAATACTTGGCGTTTTACCGTCTGTGCACGGCTAATATAACTATACCGTATTTTTTATTTAAATTTTAAAAAAGTAAAAAGAAGTTTCAAAAGAAAATGGTTAGCAAATGTCAATAATATGCTCCGCAAAATTATCCATGTCGAAAATGATCTCATGGATAGCGAGAAATAGTTTTTTTAATTCTTAAAACTAAAAGAAATAACTTGATTACCTAAAAAAATGACGAATGTTAATAGTTCCATTTTTGTTGATAAAACCTAAAGATTTAATATTATTTCGCTAAAGTAACATAATTTCCCCTATGCCAGTTTTGAAATTAATTGCCTGGAAAAGAAAATTAACAAGAATTATGTCATTAGAAAGGGATTTCTCTGGGGAAAAAGAGACGTCATATTTGAAATAAAACGGAAATTTTCCAATATGTTTTAAAATGAGTGTGAATCAATTCCTTACATTAATAATGCAAGGATCAGTAAGTGTAGAAAGTAGATGCGTTTTACACCATACTTATAACGAAAAATTTAAAATTTTTTTTTTATCTATACTGATTATTAAGCATGAGTGTCCGTTATATACAGATGAGTTTTCTGCTAAAAATCACATCATAATTTTAAGAAGAGGAAAATGAACACGAATCTATTTTATTAAAATATGACCCTGTGTTTGTATTTCGCAACTACTCCTAGACTATAGAACGCAACGCGATTTACTTAATACCGGTTATCATTGATCCGAGGATGTCACACAAACTGTCAGAATTTAAAAAATTAAATTAGATGCCAAGATTTTTTTTTGTAAATTTTAACGCAGCTTCTCTAAAAACGGAAAGTAAATTACTCCATATTTGTGTATGAAAAGGAGAAATAAAACAGATCAGTATATTTTTTACACCATTTTCACATTAAAACTGAAAAACAGAATTTATTTTCACTTTGAATAGATGGTGAAAACAATATCTTGATTTCAGTAAATTATGTGAAAAATAAAAACATATTTTCACATATTCAAACTTCATGAAACAATTTATTCTGGAGAACAAAAATAGCCTGTCAACATACTGTCATTTAGAAAACAAGCTTTGTTTCAGCTATACATTAAACCAAGCAGGCAGAAATGAATTTAATTTGTTTATCAGGTAAAATTGACATTTGTTTTTACCCAATTCGTCTATTTCCACGATTTTATTTGGCACTCCTTTTCGCATTGGTTGCAATTTCATTTTCGCGATTATTTGGCACAAAATTTTACTTTTTTAAGACTGAGTTATGTCACTGTCCCTGTAACAAAATATACCTTATTGTCTCCTATGAAATGTGATAAATAGTTACTTAATTATCGGGAGTGAAATATTTTGCTTAATTAATGTATTTTTTCTTCTTTTAATGTTGCGTGAGCGAAGTCACGGGTACCAGCTAGTTAAATCATAAGCTCCACTGATGTAACCTTTAATAAATAAATAAATAAATAAATTATAATAAATTATAATAACTAAATAAAAAAAATGTTATTGGATGAAGATTTCATTCAAGTTCAAATTCTACCTGTCATTTTTCGAGGTTCCATGGTTGTACCTTATGTATATGCAGTTTAACCACATTGCTGTCTGCATCGTTATAACGTCAATGTTACTGATGCACATATTTGTGATTTGTAATATAGATTTAATAATAATAGGTAAATAAAAATAATAGATAATAATAAACGAATAAAATAATTTTATAGGGTGGAGATCTTACCTATCATTTTTAGAAGTTTAAGATCGCTAAAATTTTCAAAGTGCATAAAGAAGCATACACAATTGTTCTAGCTTTTACATTATGAAACTTACAGAACATATGCGTACCTTTCAAACTGAAAGAAAGTTAGCAAGTTGGCTGTTATAGGTCAGCGAATGCCCAAGTGGGGAAATTTCTAAGTTGTCCCCAATTTGCTATCTAGATATGCAGGATCCAGTACAGCAACTTTACCATGACATCGATTTTATGGTAGTGACACCTCAAAAGCTTAAAGGACGAGCACTACTAACAGTGACAAACAATTTGTCAAACGAAATTATTAATCGTGTTTTACAATGTATGCCAGGAACTGAAAGGGTTTATGAAAACATTGACACCATCATAAGTAATGATCCACAAGATCAACTTTCATATACTGAAGGAATTTTAACTAGTCAGCACACACGCTGGGATAAAACCTACCCCAGCTCACAACTATTACTTAAAAATGTGCGAAAATCGTTCGTGATCATTCTAAGCTTTATAGTACCTTTCAAGCTGAAATATATCAAGATGTGGCCAAAAAGAATTTACCTCCGGTTGTGGATTTTCCATTCTTTTGTTATAAAAATGTCACGTGGGAGGAAATTTACACCACGCATGTTATAACGTAACCCATAATGATAGGAAAATGTTAATGCAAATAATAATATAATTGTTCTTTTAAACGTTAACAACTCTTGCACATACAATTTCTATATATCAGATCAGTTTTATTTTTTTGTATTTTCATGGACGAATTTGGATTGTAAAAGTTTTGTATGTAATGATATGCAGAAAAAAATCTTAGTGCTAGATTTTATCTTTTTTTTTTTTTTTTTTTTTTTGCTTTAAATATAAAATAACTTCTTATTTTAAGTAAAATCATGTTCTTTATTGGTTTACAGTTTATTTCAAAATATAAATTTTTGTTTATAATCAAACATGGGGGAAATTGACACAAGAAAACCCATTGGGGTAAAATTTATCTCGCGCGTGTAGTAACGTAATGGAAAGGGGCAAGTGTGCTGACGAGTTAAACAGTTTAACATCAATTGGAATGCCACCTCATAAACTGAGATTAAAGCCAGGAGCTATCATAATGTTACTAAGAAATTTAGTACCTTTTAAAGTTCTATGCAATGGTAGAATATTTATGGTTAGTAATTTGCAGAATAATGTTATTGAAGCAAAAATAAATGATTCCAATATTAATGAAACTTTTTTAATCCCTCGAATACCACTTATTCCATCAGACAATAATATGCCTTTTATATTTATACAATTTCCTATCCAATTAGCTTTCAAATGAGTATAAATAAATGCACAGGGTCAAACTTTTGAAAAAATTTGCTTAGATTTCTCAAACCCAGATTTTAGCTATGGTCAGTTGTATGCGAGTCTTTCAAGAGTTATATATTTTGATTTGGTTACTGTAATATCGCTGAGCTTTGAAATTTAGAATTGTGTATACAAAGAAGTTTTCGATGCTGAAAATTAAAAATAAATATAAAGATATTTTAACCCTTTATATCCTGAATTAATTTTCCAGCTACTTTTTAGATGCTCAGAATCCTCGATTATTCCCACCAGTTATTTTTTTTTTGTAAAGTTTTCGTTATTTAATCATAGCATTTTTGAGATTCAATTAGGTGAAAATTTCTGATTTGAAAAACCGGTGGTAACAGATTAAAAATTCTGTAAAAGACGCTCGTCGCGAAGGGGTTAAAGTGGTACTTATAAGTACCGTCAGGATAAAAAGGGTTAAATAACTGTGAATGGTGTAGATGATACATTGAATACAATATGTGTACACCTTTTTAATTTTAAAGGGTTTCCAGTAACTATTGTGCGCATGGTAAAGTTTTTATATGTATGATGCTGAAAACATACCTCTGTTTTCATATTTCTAAATGGTGTCGTATCTTATAATGTGTACATATATTTATTTCAAAGTACCCAGTCCGAAGTGGAGAAATTGTTATGGATAGTATTTATACATATAACGCTGAAATTTGTGTATTCTAATATGCAGATATTTAAAAGAGCAGATAATAGAGCGCAGATGCTCTGCGCGGGATTGGCTATTGTATCTTATATTTTATAACGTACTTGAAATGGCTAAAAAAATCATCGGTCACTATGATTTTGTAGTGAAGTCAAAACGTGACTAATTAGAGAAATTTTCCTTCTTCTTCAGTGGAATTTGTAATGATAAAGTGACGTTAGATGTGACGGCTACGCTTTTTAAGGAAATATAAATTTTATTTTAATTTATTTGTTTTTGTTTTCGTAATTGCTGCATGTAGTCATGGGAACCCTCTATTAGAAAACTGCAGCATGAACAGTGCTTCAGAATATCCCCTTTCTAACTTTTTCACTTCTAAGGTTGTTCTGTTTCTTTCTGCTTCACTTTATATTCCGCATGTTTTATCTGTACTCCAAGACGAGCATCTCCCTTGATACTATCATGAAAAAAAAATTCCAATTCCATTGTATTTTTCGTCATTGTAAACAATTTCTTTAGATGTTCAGTACTCTACACTTTTAAAATAGAATGTCACCGCAATTACAGTCGAAAGTTATTTGTTTTTGTATCAATATTATGATAAAATATTTCTGTCATTGCACACCGTGGCACACAAATATGTGTGTCAGCAGTATTTCCTGGGTGCTATACCACAAGAATGCGTGTGCCAGGAAAATTTTAATTAAAAGCAATTTAATTGCTATGAAATCGGACTATTTATTATTTATTACCATGTATTAAAAGAAAGAATCCTTTGCTCCAGTGATTTCAGTTTGTCGTTCAACGTATAAAAATAACCAAAATTTGATATTTTTTAGTTAAAAATTTTGAAAATAAAAAAAATATTGTCGCGTTTCGGAATTGTGAACCGACTCCATAAACACTGAAAACCGAATTGTAAATGTCTACCAAAAAAGCCGCTTTGTCACAATATGTGACGGTCAACGTGCTACCGTAGTCTGAAATCTAATAGAGAGGGAAATGCATTATTTAATGAAAAACTAGATTCTATTCGATTTATAAAATAGTAATTGAAACAAATAAATCATTTGCCACCAGTATTGATACATAGGAAATTTAGATAGGTATTTCATAGTACTGCACCCAGATCACACAACTCAATTATTGACTTTGCAATCACAAAAAACCTTCCTTACCCTATCACCACTACTGTTATTAACGACTTAAGCTCCGATCACCTCCCTGTCTCTTTTAAGATTGACCTTATTAATCCTCTTTCCCCACCTCCTTCTGTGGCCATTGACTGGCATAAATACTCTGACTTTCTCAACAATAACAACTTAAACTTTCCTGATATTAACAATACTGACGACATAGACACTGCTGTTGATAACTTTAACGCACACATAACCAATGCACTTAATCACTCCACCGTCAAATATTTTAAAAATAACAACACTTTCACACCACCGGCCTACATCTACAACCTCATCAAACAAAGAAATCGTCTTCGTCGTCTCTTCCAAAACACAAGAGACCCCTCTTTAAAACCTCTCATTAACAGACTTAACAACAAAATTAAAGACAGCATCTTCAAAGAAAAACAAAAAAACTTGTCCAATTTCATCCAAAACATTGCTAGCGAGGATAATTCTCTCTGGCAAATTAAGCGTAAAATTAACAATAACTACACTCCCATCCCGCCTCTTACTGTCAACAATAACACTGCTTACACTGACGAGGAGAAAGCTAACTTCCTTGCCACTTCTTACTCAAATCAATTTTCACCAAACCCAACCCACGCTAGCCAAGATCACCTTACACATGTCAGTGACACAGTCCATAGATTCCTAGCTCAACCCACAGATGAACCACCTACTGTTATTCAGCCTATTGTTATACACAACATTATTACCAAACTCAAAAAACGCAAAGCCCCTGGGTACGACAAAATCACTAACACTGCACTCAAAAACCTGCCTCCTAACTACATTAACTACATCACTAAACTGACTAACTCCATCTTCTACTTCAACTATTTTCCAAAGCCTTGGAAAATTTCCATCATTTCCCCTATCTCTAAACCTGGTACTAACTTAACTGACCCATCTAACTATAGACCTATTTCACTCCTTCCTTCTCTCAGCAAAGTTATTGAACGCGTCATTTGGTCGCAACTCCAACACCATATCCAACAAAACAACACTCTCATGCCTGAACAATTTGGCTTCCGCCCTAAACACTCCACAACACACCAGCTCCTTCGAGTTGTCGAATTTCTCAGCGAAAAGCTTAACTCGAAGATCCCAGCTGCTGCCATATTCCTTGACATCGCTAAGGCATTCGATAAAGTCTGGCACTTGGGCCTTATATACAAACTAATTAAGCTTAACTTTCCCGCCAGACATATACACCTCATATACTCCTACCTTAGCGATCGCATTTTCCGCGTCCGCATAAACAACATTCTCTCCGCTATATTCTATATTTTAGCAGGCATCCTCCAAGGGAGCGTTATCGGTCCCTTGCTCTTTAACATCTACTTTAACGACATTCCCAGATCACCAAACACTCATCTTGCTCTTTATGCGGACGACACCACTATCTACACCCACGCTCACCACCCATATACACTATACAGGTACCTGCAGACCCACATCGATGACTTCCTTAACTGGTGCGACCTTTGGCGCGTTAAACTTAACGAAAATAAAACTGCCGCTGTCTACTTCTCCAGAAAATTTACTTATCCTAACAGAATCACAATTAACAATACCACCATTCCTTGGACCAACGAGGCAAAGTACCTAGGGGTGATACTTGACCGCAGACTTACATTCAACAAACATATCATCAACATTAGGAGAAAAGTCGCTGGCGCTTCAATTGCACTCAAACCTCTTCTCAAAACTAAAACCCTTGCTATTCACAATAAACTTCTACTCTATAACTCATGCATCCTTCCCATAATCACATACGCTTGTCCGGTCTGGGCCTTCACTTGTAAAACCTCCATCAAAAATCTCAGTCAACTGCACAACAGACACCTGCGCATTGTCAGGGGTGCCTCGCGCTACCTCCGTAACAGCACAGTCTACAGAGACCTTAACACTACTTCTCTTGTTAAACGTATCAACCATCTTTCCAAAAAATTTTATGACAATCTTTACGACCTCCCCAATGAAATAATTGCTGAGCTGCCGGATTACGACACATCCGAGCCACAACACCGTAAACGGCCAAAATACTCTTGCTTAACTGATGGCACTCATTAGTGCTCACCAATCTCATTCTCAGCTATATTCTCACTTTTTACTTCTTTAAAAAAAAAAAAAAAAAAAAAAAAAAAATCTTTGTATAGCCTATTTACACACATTACTCAGCTATACCATTATTTAATTAATATACAAAAAAAAAAAAAAAAAAAAATACTGTATGGTCATTGAAAAGTGTCTTTTTTTTTTTTAAAGTTGCTTTGCCCGCCTTTCCACCTGGCTTTTGTACTGATTTTGGAACATGTCCTGAACCCTATTTTAAACTTTTTCCTTCCCAGTAGTATTTACTACAGCTAAACCATTTACTTCTTGTATAATCGACTCTAACTTTAGTCTCTATCGCTTCTTCTCTTATTCCAATTTCTTCACCATTTTTAAATTTATCTTTCTAAACGCTTTATTTAATCTTATATTTAACTTTTAATTGCTATAAGCAATTTTATCTTATCTTTAATTGCTATAAGCAATCTTTTACCTTCCCCCAACGGCTCACTCTGAAAAGACATGCTACTCACAATCGACTGGGCGTAAAGTTGCTGCAACTAGGAAGCCCCTTAACCGGCATCAACTGTTCCGGACTGATTCGATTTTGAATATAAATATAGCTTTGTTCAAGAGGGGTTGGATACTGTTAGCTCCGACTGAAAGCAAGCAGACAGTCCCACAAATCTAAACAAATGGGCAAGCGTGATCGAAGATCGCTCAAAAGGTTTCGTTTAATATTTCTTTCAAAACACTTTATCCTTTCTTTGATAAATCCAAATAAAATTCATTTAACAAAAAAAAATCGTTTTTTATAAAGTAAAAAGTTACCGGTGTTTCTTTTTTCGTTTTTTCGAATATCTAAACCAGCCCGCCCGCTATTATATTCTGTCATAATAATATCTGTCATGCGGACTAAATGAGATATTTTAAAAAATAATTTCAAAAGTAAACATGTTGTACACTTTTTAAAATGTTAAAATATGCGAATATTTCCATAATCGGATTTTTATTACGATTCAATATGTTTCTCAAACTCATATATTTACTATTCTCTATTACTCATATTGATACTTGCTTTGTATTATTCTCAAACATTTGAAAAATTCGTTAAACTTCCAATATGACGTCAGATTTTCTTGTTAATTCTCTAATGACGTGATATTAATCTGCTTTGTGTACATACACATACTCATACTCCTTGCATTATTGAGAAATCTTAGAAATTTTTCGTTTTATTACCTCTATGACGTCAATCAATTTTATTTCATATTTATCTTTTTTTCAATTGGTGAAACTTTTTATTTCATTTTTCACGTGGAAAACGTTTAATAGAAAATTAATTAATGTAGAAAGAATTTCATTGTGGATTTTTAATTTTTGGCAACAACTATAATGAAACATGTTTAAATTTAATAGGAAAAGGCTGTTAGAATTTTGGTTTCTTATCTCTATTTATTAAAATAATAGGATTTTCAAATTTTAATATTTTGAGCTTTATATCTGGTATTCAGTTATATACAGGTTGTAACTGAAATGCTTCAACAAACTTAGAGGGATAATAGTACTCATGAAGACGAACAAAAAATGCAATAGAACATGGGGTCGCAAATGACGTTTAACCCTTTCAGGGGTAGTAATATGTTTATGAAACCACTTAATTTTAATTCCAAAACGCCACAATGGCACCAGAATTTTGCTAAAATCTTTTCCATTTAATATGTATGTGAAATACAGCCTTTTTCTTATTTACAAACATTTTTTTTTTTTGTAAATTCCGGTGCCAGTCATTTATTTCAACATTTTAGTACTAAAAGTACTTTGCCCCTGAAAGGCTTAAAGGATGAAAACCGAGAAAATGCGTCTGGAAATGGACAAACTGAGACAAGAAAGAAATACTCCAGGAAATTATTTATTGCACAGAATAGTTACAACACAGCTCGTGATGTCTAGAGAAAACAAATATTTTACAATTGTTCAAAGCGTCGACCGCGGACATTATTACACATAGCGTGTCCGCCAGTCATTGCTCCGTAGATGTATTTTGTGTAATAATGTCCGCGGTCAACACTTTGACCAATTGTTATAAAATATTTGTTTTCTCTGGACAACACGAGCTGTGTTGTACCTATTCTGTGCAATAAATAATTTTCTGGAGTGTTTCTTTCTTGTCTCAGTTTATCAATTTCCAGATCTATTTTCTCGATTTTCATCCTTTAAACGTCATTTGCGACCCCATGTTTCATTGCATTTTTTGTTCGTCTTCATGAGTACTATCATCCCTCTAAGTTTGTTGTTCAACTCTGTAAGTTACATAGTTTCTGAGAATGGCTCTGTGACGGACAGACAACAGAGCGGGAGTAATAGGGTTTCGTGAGATGAACGAAACCCTAATAAAAAAAAAAAAAAAACGCTTGGGACAGGATTGCTAGATTTGACCTCCTTTATTACTAAGGCATTCTGAGGTCATACTGGAAATTCTGGAAGAATGTCGTACTTATGCAATTTCAAAATATCTTTTACTAAATACAGTAACATTTTTTTTGGAATATCTGAATGAAAACCAAACTGACAACCATGGTTCGGGTAGAGACAGGGCCGTACAGAAAGACCTTGGGCCCCGGTAATAATTCCAGTGTCCCCCCCCCCCCCCATCATAAACCTGATAAAATAAAACCTGCTTATACGAAAACGTATAGGAAATTCCGTTTTAAATAGGTTTATTTTCGTCTTAAAAGGTATAAATACATGGATTTTGTTTTGGCTAGAACATGTTTGTTTCTCCGTTTACAGCGGAATTCAGTTATAAACAGCCTTTACAGTATTAAAAAATAAATATGTTGAATAGTACTTTTTTAGAAAATCTATATAGTATTTTCTAACAATTTTATTATTTTTCTTTTAGAGTATTTTATAGTAGTATTACAGTTTATGATGCGTTGGTAACACCTTTTCATATAAGGAGTTTAAATATATATTGAAAATATTGAAAATACAATTACATTTTAATTCGATTCATCAGTTAAGGCGCCGATTGCCTGACGCTAATGCAACTTTTGTTATTGTGTTTTACAATTCCGAAAATATTTGTTCTATAAAACATAAATAAATATATGCCTACATCTTTTCTATGTGCGTTCTGCTGATTTTTAATAAAAGCTGGATTTTGTTTCGAACGTAAAATGCCTCCTGAGCAGGGCCGTACACAGAGACCACGGGCCCCGATAATAACTCCGATACCCCTACCATAAATATGGTACAATAAAATCTGCTTTAGCAAAAACGCAAACGACATATAAAAAAATTAGTTTTTAGACAGGGTTTTTTTTCTTCGTCTTAGAAGGAATGGCATGGTATATTTTTGTCTGGGCCATATTTTCTTTCCGTTTACAGCAGGATTAAGTTATAGATAGCCATAGGTGCCAACCTCTCATTAATATTCCGTAATATGCGGGTTAATTTGACCCAGTTTAACAACACCTCAAACCAGAAAAATTATTGGATGAATCTTTAATTTTTCAATTTCAGAATTTTCGTGGAATTTATTTAATTTCATCTCTTTAAAAAAATTCTGGTGCGAAACGTATTTAACCTGGGTCAAATTAACCTGCATATTGCGGAATATTAATGAGAGGTTGGCACTTATGGATAGCTTTGCTGTACTAGAAGAAAAATTTGCTGAATATTACTTTTTTAGAAAATCTATATAGTATCTGCTTACGATTTTATTATTTTTCATTTACTACAGTATTAAGTTTAATAGAAATTTAAAATATTGGAAATATTATATCTTAATTGAATTTATCAATTAATTTTGAATAAAAATGTTTAAAGATATAAAAGAAATAAAATGCGATATGTAAACATTTTACTTTATTCAACATTTCACTTGATTCTTGTCCGCACGTCGAAAATCCTTCGGCTCATTAAAACAGGGGCGCCATTTTAAAACTTTTTTGAGGGGAGGGGTGTGGGAAAAATTTTTGATCTTGTTGCGCACAGTTGAGAAGCAACTGATACAGTTTTATTTTTGCATTTGTTTATACAATTAGACAAAGTACTGATTACTGATAAATATGCTTCACTTTGCGAAAGTTACAATAACAAGGCTTTAGGAAACATTATTGATATTTGTTAATTTATGTGTTTCAAATGTTTATTTAACACTAATTTTGTAATATGACAAATTATTTTGGCTTTAAAAAAATCTATGACAATTAATACACTTCAAAATATCAAATTCGTTGAGGCAGAAATTGCTCTCCTCTCTTAGCATCCCCAAATGGCGACTCTGCATTAAAAGTAGCTTTCCTTTTCGAACTGTTAATATTATTATAGTAGATTACTTAATGATATAATATAAATGGTACCAGGAAGTTCCATCATAGAAAAAATATTATTCATTATTCGATTTCTAGGACAGTAAAATTTACTATCTAAAAATTCATTTAAGCACGTCCCAGCTAACATTTGACTTAAAATAAAATTTTCTAGTGCTTCTATAAAGCTAAAAATAATAATAAGACAATTCAATCTAAATATTCTATACGAAATTTAGGGTAGAATATGTACGTACCCTATTCGCGACTGAAACGGACTATAGGGGAAAAACTGGCGCTGGTTTTCTGAGTCGGCAATCAAATGACGACTTACGCTATTTGTATGTGTTTTTCTAACTGGAATGTAAATCTTTTCTCAGTAATTTGATTATGTAACTGTATGTTTTGTCAAACAATAAGAATTTTAAATTCAAAAGTAGTAATTATGTCATAACAGTCAGTAATTAATAAAAATAGCCAGTAAAATTACCGAAAAACAACTCGAAAGTTTAGCACTTTGCCTCGAAACAAGTGCCATGAAAGAGTGTTATTTTTAAATATAAAAACGGCTGTCATGTTGCTCTTTTATCAGTAAGTAGCTTTCATATAAATAGTTTCAATGGAAACGAATAAAAGGAAAAAAATCACCAGGGCTGTACATGATACAGAAACAAACTAAAATTAATTCTAAAATGAAGTATAATAAAAAAAATTAAGGAACAATACCAGTTTGTCCTGTCCAAAATTTCAAAAAAACATTTTGTTGACCTTTTAACACATGAAAGGAATATTTTATTGGTTAGAAATCTCCATAGAAATTGAAAGGGTAGTTTTGGAGTTATAGAAATAAGAGCTTATAACAGCGAGCAAACACTAACGAAAACTTTAAGTGGATTTTGTTTTTTTCAGAACAGCAATTTTCAAAATTAGTGGACACCCTATCTGCGCCATTTTCAAAGTCAGTGATTACTCTAGCCAGTGGCGTAGCGTCAGGGGGGGGGCACGATCATTTTTCTACCAGTATAATTATATACTACATTTAGCCTTATTTAATCTTTGAACGGTATGAATTAAATAAGGCCAAATATAGTATATAAAAATACTGGTAGTAAAGTGATCCGTGCCCCCCCTTGTAGCTACGCCTCTGACTCTAGCTCCGCCATTTTTCAATCAATAAAGTTGATCTTTTTGAGAATGAATCGTCAAATATATTTCTAGTGAAACACGTAAAGTTGTTTCGATATATTAATAGATATTATATATTACATATTATTAGCTATGATATGATATTATATATGATAGATATGATATTATATATTATACATTATTCGACATATTTAATAGCGATTGCTCGCTTTTCAAAACAACTTCTAAATAACGAAAGTTTGGGATGAAATTTTAATTTGAATTTGAATCAATTCCATTTTACCAAAAATGTATACTTAAAAAGAAAAATCTTTTTTAACGGCTTCACTAGCTTTTCGACTAAATTTGTTTTTTCATTGTTCTAAGTTACGTTTAAATTAGTTATCCACCTTGTTTTACTCTCTCTTTTTTTCAAAATGTTTCTGCCCATCATCAGTCAAGCCGCCATTTTTTATTATATGAACTAAATAAATACTACAATTTTCTACTTTAATATATGTAGCGTAATAAAATACTGTAAATAAATTTTTATAACTACTTCACATTTAAAAAAAAAAGAAAATCTGAATAAGCCTTAAATTTCAGAGCATCATAGTGGCGTTATATAAATAAATATTTTAATCAAAGTCTCATTCAGAACTTTTTGTGAGAACAAAAATTAGTAAACAAACTTTAGCTATCACTATATAGGGCATAGGCAATCATTCTTTACAAAGTCATTTTATTCCAAACAATTACTTTGCAGATTACACATTCGATTTCGTAAAAATGGTTAACCAGATTTTTATGAAATGTCAAAGTTTTGTATAGTAAATGTATGTATACGAAATAATATAAAATTTCTGTCCTTCTATTAATATTTATAAAATCATGTTTGTTTCAAGTTTTTAAAATGTCCGACTTCAGGAATATTTATTTTTTATCATTAAAAGAATATGAGACTATTTTTTGTTTCAATAACAGGTCATTTTAATAAAACACTATTTCTCCAAGTATCTACTAATAATAACAATTCATGCGGTTAAGGGGACTAGAAATATTTGAAATGATGAAAAAATTTAATTGTTATTATTTTCATTTTTCCGTTAAGGAGATTCTTAAAATGATGGTCGTACAAGCCATAAACGTTGAGCCGTGTAGACCGGCAATACCTGCGAAAGCAAAACTTTAAACACATTTAGCTCCAAAACACTGTTTTTCAGCGGTTTTACCAAGATTACTTTTGATCAAGTTGAAAGATTTTTACGTTTCTTTCCTTTCCTTTTTTTTTTTTTTTTTTTTAATAAAGGGAATTAAATTCTCTACAAACTATATCTGATAAACAGACACTTTTTTTTCAAGTTGTAATATAAAATAGGGTTTTTCTTTATGGATTTAAACTGTTTATTATATATATTTTTTAATTTTTCATACCTTTATTATTTTTTTTTTGGGGTATAACAGTGAGATAACATAATAAACAGTTTGAAAAAATGATTACTCAAAACTAAGGGATATGCACAAAACTGGTTTTACAAAGTTAATTTGATGTACACTATGAAAACTTTTGTTTTTATAATTTAAAAAATATTTCTTTTTATCTCGTTTAAGTTGTGTGAATGATATATTCTACGAGCACTGGAATATTTATGACTTAAAACTGATTTAGAACTATAATATTTCTATATGTTTAAGACTATTTATGACTTAAAAGAATGAATATTAAAAATATTATTTAAAAGTTTCATGCACGTCGGGGTAATAGTTTAAATTAACAATCTTTAAAGATTTATTGACTTGTGATACATTAAAGGTAATTGACACCTTAAATTCAAATATATTAGAAATAAAGTATTATTTACCTGCAATAGCAAATTTTACCCTTTTCCTTCTTGTAGGCTCCTTAGTTAACTTATGTTACAATTGAATGAAAAAGGAGCATCTAACTACTCAGTCATTTGAATAATAAAAACTGTAGCAATAATGAAGGACAAAAAGCTGGAAAATACAGTGATATTTATTAGAATATGAATTACTTGAGAATTGGTTGTTTAAATTTCACCGGCGCTGATTGCCTGACGTCTGCATCTTTGCTACGTGCGTTCTACTCCTTTTTAGTAAAAGCTGGACTGCTTTTCGAACATAAAATGCTTAACTGTAAAACATTGTATACATATGTATATAGAAGTACGGGCTTTGACCTAGGCCACTCTGGCCGATAAGGACGTTCTAGCAGCAAATTCGAACTTTTGAATTTTATTATATACCGTAATTTCGCGCGTATACGCCGCACCTCAGACAATTCGATTTCCTACCAGAATTTATTTTAAATAAAATGTGACTTACTTCGGCTTAGCACTTATTTGACTTCATATTCACAATAAAATTTCCGGCTTGAAAAAGACTTAACTAAGCCGCGGCGCATACGCGCGAAATTACGGTAGTTATTTTAATTTAAGATTTTTACGTAAAAAATACGAGTCAGCTTTTGTGGTATTTTATTTTGAAACCAGGACCGAACTCGGACCCCTCTAGAGAGCCGGGCCCCGGTAATATGTACCGGCTCTACCCCACTCTGTACGGGCCTTGTTCGATATAAAATGGGCTGTAGATGTGATTCCTTTTTAACGTTTTTATTAACACTTAAACGACAGTTGACATTCACAAACAAAAATTATTAAGTTTAACTGCATTTTTTTGTAAAGAGTATCCGTTGCGTGAACTGGGCGATGTTTACATGTATGTGGATGCTTCATCGACCCACAGCTTAACGAACTGTTTTTACAAAATGCCCCTAGGTGGAGCTGCAATATCAACGCTCACTAGATGGAGCCAAAACCATACTTCCGCAACGGAACAGGCCTACTCCTGAGCACCCGTCTCCCCCCTCCTAGCGAGTCCGTAAAGACGTTCAAGCAACTTCTGATTTTTAAATCTTATTATTTGTTAGTTATTGTAATTAAATTTTTTATGTAAAAAATACAAGTCTGCTTTTTCTGGTATTTATTTAAAAACCAGTACCAAAGCCGGCACCCCTAGACGACCCGGGTCCTGGTAATTTGTACCGGTTCTACCCCCCTCTGTACGGGCCTCGGTAGAGAGAATAAAATTCGCAAAGGAGATTAAAGATTTTAGATTCAGTTGGATAGGAGAACAAGCGTATCGACATTAATGCGAAGGTGTTTAGTGTTAAACTATTATAATTAAGAAAAGTATTCAATGTGAGTAATAGGAGGACAGCTACAGATTCAGGGGCATCTGCTTTGTGCGACGGTAAGAATTCGCGTAATTTTGCAAAAGTTTTCATTGAAAACATTCTGTTATACCAGGATCAGAAGCTGTGGTAAAGATTGTAATATGCGCATTAACGGCAAATTCAATTTACAGAAGTGTTTTATTTTAGAAGGTATATTTCCGTAAAATTCAATTCTAATGCATAATTAACAAATTGTATATTTTTTTCTTACCACTAAAATTTAAACAGTAAATTTTACCTTATTTAATCTACAAATTTTACATTATTTAATAATTAAATAAGTCAAATAATTATTATGCGTTTTAGCTTGTAACAAAATACCATACAAGATGGCAGCTATGCTAATGTAAGTATATATAATCTTACTCTAGATCAATTTTAACACAGTTATTCAAATTGGTAAAGAAATCATATGAGTTGTAATTTTCCAACTGGACGAAAAATGTCCGGGTTAGGATTCGAATCTGGGATATTTTGGCTGAAGTTGCCACGCTCTACCAACTGTGCCATCCCCGTCGAATTTTTCGTCCAGTTGGAAAATTACAACTCATATGATGTCTTTACCAATTTGAATAATTGTGTCAAAATTAATCTAGTGTAATCACGTAACCAGCGTTTACTGAAGTTCCAAATTACCTGCGATATATTCTGTTGAGCTGATTCAGATATCAGGCCAGATGCTATGATCAATAAGGTTAACTGGATGAATTAGGTCCTCCAGATTCGAACGGGATGGCTCAGTTAGTGGAGCATGGCAGCTTCGGTCAAGTTATCCCAGGTTCGAATCCTGGCCCGGACAATTTTCGTCCAGTTGGAAAATTACAACTCATAGGTATAATCTTAACAAGAAATACAAAAGCACTACTTTAAAACATTCTGTTGATTTTAAATATTAGTGATGAATGTTTCCACAAAATAATCCATGATTATTTTCTTTTTATAATTGTTTATTTTGTTCTTGCCTTTATCACTGTTAAAATTTTTGTGACGGGTTGAACCAACTTTTGGTGCTGCAATAAATGCAACCATAAGATGGGAAATCTTGTTCCAACATTTGGAGCTATGGTTCAATCGGAGCTGCACATGCTGAAGCGAGATTTCATCATCTTATTGTTGCAGCTGTTACAATACTATAAGTTGGTCCAACCTACTACAAAACTTTTAACAGAGAGTGATCCACGAATTTTTGTTCAAGTTTTCATTTTACAGACATTTTTAAATTCTAGCACGACTTGATACCAAGCACTAGAAGTGTTATTTTCAAAATTTGTGAACATAAAAAAGGTTTTATAAAAAAAACTATTTTTATGGGAGAAAATTTAGAAATATTTTAAATTTTCGTACAATATTTGAAAATGCTAAAAATTAGTAGGCATTGCTTGTATCAAAATCTGTAATTTTTTTTTATAAACATACTGATTAAACAATAGTACATGACATGAAGGTAATTAAAAATTTAAAGATATTTTCTCTATATTCACGTACTGTACATAATACTATTTTTCATAGGATTAATTAAATTGTAATACACACTTCTTATTATATTCTTTTACTTAACATAGAAATTATGTTTCGTTCGTTAAACAAAAACTCTAATTAGAAATATTTCATGATTTTCTTTTCAGTTTTTCTGTACAATTTACTCTTTTTGAGTAGTTTATTTTTAAATTTCGTTGATTATTTAAACAATATTTTTAAGTATCATTACACAAAAATATATAAAAAATTCTTCACAAGATAAAGAATAAAGAATTTTTAATTTTTGAATGAATAACTTTAAAAAGAATATTTAAAAATGTGTTTATATTAAATATTGATTAAGATACACACATGTTGTTTTTATGTAACATTATTCATTCTTACAATCATTAAGAATGTGTGCTTTGTTTGAAGGATTTATTTCACTTATTTTAGTTTTATTTTCGCCTCACTTATACAAAAAAAAAAAAAAAAATGTGACTGGTGTTTAATACAATAAGTGAAATAATTGCAGAGTAACCGCTTGGAGTTATTTTAATTCGATTGTCAATTAAAAATTACTTTTTATTTTAACGCAACTTGTTTTATAAGCAAGAACTACTGATTTTGTGCCAATACTTTTCAATGTATAGTTTTTTTTTTTTTTTTAGAAACTTTTAAATAGCAGTTTTTTTTTTCAACTATACTTTCTAGTATTTCGTTCTTTCTATTATTTTTGTTTTATTTTTTGAACATTGAATAATTTGTTTGATAGGAATCCTAATGAATCCTAATCATATTATAACGATCATTCGCCAGAAAAATGGCACAACACCCCAAAATGCCTTTTGCATATTATTGCACATCGGCAAAAGTGTCATAAATGTAGTTATCCGTAAAACCGCTAGATTACACTTTTTGTCACTTTGTCACAGCAGAAGGAATAAAAGTAGTGTGAGGTGATGTATTTATTCAATTCTCCCTGTCTCTTTTAAGTCTTGACTCTTAAGAATTTTACAGCTTTATGCAGAACTGCAAAAGTAAATCGGGGCAGTAACAAAACTAGTCGTTGAGGGCCACCGTAATACTTACCCATCATGGATACGCATAATGTAAAATATTAAAATAAAAATGTGTAAACTACTTATAAAATGCATTGCAATTCAAATAAAATCGTGGCTTGATGACGTCATAAACTTTAAAGGCTCGATTACTGAATTGCTTGAAAGAGGTTTTTCCTTATAACTCCAAAAATAATAATCCTATTAACTAGCGGTTTATTGCATCTGATTAAGCGTCAAATTCCAATTAAAATATATCTTTGAAGTGAAATTTGGATGAAATACAATATTTGTGGACGTTAAACAAACCTCTGAAATATATTTAAGCCATATTTCAGACTTTATAAAATGTAAAAATAAACTGATAATATAATATAATAAGAATGCTGTTCGGTTAATATTACAAAAATGTTTCACATGGTATCCAGGGTCATGAAAAATCGAAGAGTGTGGAAATAGGATTCCAAATATCTCGGCAACTAATTATCCGATCGACTTCATGCTTTATGCAAAATTTATGTTTTTTATTGTCTTTTATATTCATTTCTTGAAATAAACAATTTCGAAAATTTTTATATACCTTTCATCAGAACGAATATTTCGAGAGTCCGAAAAAATTGTTCCGGTTAATCGAGGTTATTGAAATGAAATAAGCTTCTTCCCATTATTACATACTAAGTACATACCAAATTGCAAGTCTCTATCTCAATTTTTTCGGGAGATAGAGCGTTTACAGACACACAGACACACAGACGGAAGGCAAAATTTTGTTTCTAAAAATATGTTTTTCGGAATCTCCAGTGTCTGAAACGTGTAAATCCGTCAAATTTTTTTTTTCGATTTTAAAAACGATTACAAGACTTACCCTATACTACGTATGATGGGTAAGTAATAAACAATCAGCTGTATGTGCCATAACTTTACATTACAGTAATAAAATGAAAATCATTTTACTTTTCTACAAAATGTGCTACTTTTTAGTTGTGTAACTTTTTTTGCGGATGAGTGATAAGAGATATGTTTATCCAGAAATATCGCCTGGGTTCTCATGCTTTTTGTAATTTACCACCGCCAATAAAGAGTGATGTGATTTCGAGTTTTCTTAAATTTTTCAATATTTGTGGACGTTAAACAAACCTCTGAAATATATTTAAGCCATATTTCAGACTTTATAAAATGTAAAAATAAACTGATAATATAATATAATAAGAATGCTGTTCGGTTAATATTACAAAAATGTTTCACATGGTATGTCACAATCCGTACCATATTTTAACTTAGAATGAATATATGAACATAAAACGTATAATAAAATTACCTTTTAACATAAGTTTTATGCTCATATATCTATTTTAAGTTAAGTTATCATGCGAATAGTGACGTACCAGGTGAAAAAATTTTGCAATATTAAATTAACTGTATTTTTTTTATATTATATTATAAGTGTTTGTTTTTATATTTTATAAAGCCTGAAATATGGCTCAACTACTTAAAAATTTTGCCCGATCACCGCTCGGGCAAAAAGAGTTTGCTTGCTTCGTCACTAAAAGCTTTTGGAAACCACTAATTTTTAACTGTAATCTTCGTATTAATAATTGGTAGATATTTTTCGATTCTGTAAGGCAAGTATTTTAGTACAGAAATAGTGGTGTTCAGTCAGTATTTTTAGTTTATTTGTGTAAAAAAAAACTGTTAAGGAGTTAAATATATTACAGAGGTTTATATAAATTCAATAAGTATTTAAAAATATATATATATGAGAACTAGAAACCACATGGCGGTTTTAGTTTTCACTGGCGGTTGAGAGATGTCAAAAGGTATGAGAGCATTTTAGCAACATTGACAAATTCCAATCTCGGAAAGCATCTGAATGGAATCTGCGTTTCTTCTGATAAAATTATCTGAAGTTGGGGAATGTAAAAGAATGATACAATGAGTGAAATATATTCCAGTACTTTTCCAGTATCACTAACTATTAAAAGTACTTCTTGATCCTCATGGCCTGACACCCACACGTGCCATTTGGACGTGACCTTTTGAGCCACCCTGTATATAATTTTTTTTTGTTTACAATATACTTCTCTTGTATATAAAAATAGGTAAATAAATTCTTCATAAATAAATAATTTGTACAAATTTTGAAAAAAAAATTATTGTAAATGTGAAACAGTTAATATGTTGCCAGTAAATATAAAAAAAGCGGCCTTGGCGAAGAAGAGAAAATGGCCTGCGGCAGAGAAGGGAATTTTTCATACATATTTACTGGCAACTTATTAACTGTTTCATATTTACAAACAATTTTTTTCAATATTTGTACAAATTGTTTATTTGTGAAGAATTTATTTATCTATTTTTATATACAAGAGAAGTATATTGTAAACATAAAAAAATAATTATATATACAGGGTGGCTCAAAAGGTCACATCCAAATGGCACGAGTGGGTGTGTCAGGTCATGAGGTTCAAGAATTACTTTTAATAGTATTTGTAGTATTTGTATGTACACATTATAAATATATATATATATATATATATATATATATACATGGTGAGTCAAAAGGTCATGTCGAAACGGCACGTGTGGTTTGTCAGATCATGAGGATCAAGAATTACATATGAACTTGGGGTCGGAAACGCGATCGTGACGGTGCAATTGTATCATGACTGTGACGCAAAGAAAAGATAACAAACGGTGTAAATCTTTATTTTACAAAAAACTTAATCGAAGTATGAAATACAAATGAAAAATGTTACAACTCGTAATAAGTGTTCAAAATGTGCTCCATTAGCCGTGATGCAATAATCACATCGGCGCCGCATGGAATCGCGAACGCGTTTCGATTGGCGACGAGTCTCCCATACCCGTGCTACCACTTCAGCGATCCATGTCATGAGGTCTACGGCCGATGGAACTGGTGTCTCGTACACCAGAGACTTGAGATATCCTACAGAGATAGATATCCAGGGGATTTAGGTTCGGGAATCTCGGTGGCCACAGTACAAGGTCTCAGTAGTACTGTACCAATCCAGCGGTCACGATGCAATTGCACCGTCATGATCGCGTTTCCGACCACCAGTTCCTATGTAATTCTCGCCCCTCATGTCCTGACACACCCACACGTGCCGTTTAGACATGACCTTCCAAACCACCCTGTATATATATAATGTTTATATACAAATACACATATATAAACAAGCATAGTGTTCATCATGTTTGTTTTCATAGCTGTTTATATCATTTGGCAACAAATCTCACTTTCTTAATCTTGAGTTGTGCTACGCATTAAAAAATAACTTCCACCACTGTTTCTGATTAATAATCGCCGCGTCATTTAAACACAGAATTTCTGTCATGGCAAAAATTATTATTTTGAAAAATCAGTGGATGTCTGCCACTGCGCTAATGAATTACGCTCTGTTGTAGAGGTCACTGATTTATGAGCTATTCCCCCATAATTTTAACTTTCGCGTATAAGAAACTTGGGAAATTCAACTTAACAAAATAGCATTTTTAGGCTTCCAGTTTTAATACTTTTTTGGTCTTTATTGTATTTGTATTAATAACTTTGTATTTTATCTTTAACTTATTGTGACTTACGTTAAGAAAAATTTTTGCTGATGAGGGATTTTCATGTAAATCCGAAACGTCCAATTTTAATAGGTTTTTAATGTTTTATGTAATTGTAATGTAATGTCTGTAATTTTAATGATTTTTTGTTCTTGTTGCTATAAATAAACATGTTCTTGTTCAGTATTAATGTTTAATACTGTATTATCCTCTGCGATCCATGGCATGCATTTAATAGTGAAATATGGTTTGAAACAAAAATTACCACCTATTTTTAGGCAAGTCATGTTATCTATGTCGCAGTAGTGTAGCCAGGGTGGAGGGGGGGGGGGCTAGATGCTCTGGATACCACTAATTTTATAGAGTTTTATTTAATCGAAGAACTTTCTGCGATAATAAAACTGAAGAAAACTACCGATATTACTGGTATCAGGAGCATTTGGATCCCCTCCCTGGCTGCGCCACTGTCTAAGTTGTAGCCACAATGTTCTTTGATTTTCTGCAACAGTTATTTTACAGTTGCAAAATAACAACAAAATAATTTACCTCTAAAAGTTCAGAAAAAAAATGTTGGGGATGCTAAAACTACCAATAAAGACTAAATGCTTTAAATTGATGTGTTTAAATGCTGATATAAATTCTTTAGAAAATTTCCTGTCAATGAACTACAGCCATTTTTCCTCTAGCATAGTTCTACATGATAAAGAAGTTGAAAAAAAAAAACTCTATGGCTGCATCTGGAGGGATTTTTTGAATAATTGCAGTACGAAGGACTGTAAGGATAATCCCGGGGCAGAGTTAAACAAGTGGGTAAGTGTGATCGAAGATCACTCAAAGGGTTTCGTTTAATATTCCTTTCAAAACACTTTATCCTTTCTTTAATAAATTCAAATAAATTTCATTTAGCAACAACAAAAAAAAGTCATGTTTTTTATAAAGTAAAAATTTACTTGTCCATTTTTTCGTTTTTTCGAATATCTAAACCAGCCCGCTATTATATTCTGTCATAATAATATCCGTCATACGGACTAAATGCAATATTTCAAAAAATGATTTCAAAATTAAACAAATTGTACACCTTCAAAATGTTAAAATATGCGAATATTTCCATAATCAGATTTTTATCACGATTCACTATGTTTCCTCATATATTTACTATTCTCTATTACTCATATTGATACTCGCTTTGTATTATTCTCAAACATTTGAAAAATTCGTTAAACTTCCAATATGACGTCAGATTTTCTTTTTAATTCTCTAATGACCTGATATTAATCTGCTTTGTGCACATACACATACTCACACTCCTTGTATTATTGAGAAATGTTTGAACATTTCCGTTTTATTACCACTATGACGTCAATTAATTTTATTTAATATTAATCTTTTTTTCAATTGGTGAAGCTTTTTATTTCATTTTCATTTTTCACGTGGAAATCGTCTGATAGAAAATTAATTATTGTAGTTAGAATTTCATTGTGGATTTAAAATTTTTGGCATCTGCTATAACGAAAAATGTTTAAATTTAATAGGAAAAGCTGTTAGAATTTTGGTTTTTTATCTCTATTTATTAAAATAATACGAATTTTTCAAATTTTAATATTTTGAGTTCTTCACAGCTGATATTCATCTATATACACAAAGTTTCAACTCTGTAGGTTATATAGATTCTGAGAATGGCTCTGTGACAGACAGACAACGGAGCGGGAGTAATAGGGTTTCGTAAGATGAACGAAACCCTAAAAAAATAATAATACTCGTCAAAATGTGTGCAGGCTAATATTTTTCGCATAATTTTTAATCAATCGTTCCAGTTTCATTAAAAAATTAAGTAGAACTACTTTTATTGAAACCATTTTATCCCAACAACTCCAAACTTAACCCTCTCCGGCACGGAGAAATTCTGTTCGTAAAATGTGAAATTACTGACTGACACCGGAATTTCCAAACGACTTTTTTAGAAAATAAGAATTCCTTATTTTTAGCTTTTAATGTAGAAACAAAGTTTTATTAAAATATTCTTGGTGCCGAATGCAAGTTTGGAATTAAAATTTGGTGTGCCCGGACTGGGACCACTGTGCCGGAAAGGGTTAAAAACCAGCTTCAGGGACAAGGGACGGTAAGGTTTTCAATGCTGCATTTTGGATTCCACAATCATTGAAAACTTATTTTTAAAACAATCCAATATTTTCAAGTACAGTGATCTGTCACTTATACGCGATACACGGAAATCATTTTTTGGCACCGGTTTTTTATAAGGTTATTTTCGGTTTCTGAAATCGCAGAATTTATAAATAGATTTACTGTTTTAAAATAGTGGTATAAAAAAGTAATTACTGAACATCACGTATAAGTGAGAGATGACTGTAATAGAAGTAAAAGAAATCTTCTTATTAATAATTGGATGAATAACTGAATATGTACTAAAATAAAAATTATTATTAAGGTATTTCAAAGTCAAAATTATAGAGAAACGCTCATTTATTGCCCATAGAATCAATTAAATCCTGAACAAACCGGACTTCCGTAAAAAATATTTAGAATGAAAAAAAATTTCCTTATTTTCTATATATTTGCTTACATGATTTTGAAAGCATAAATACAGAAATACTTTTAAAAACGGAATCCTGTCTTAAGCGGGAAAAATTATGAGTTCCCAAAAATAGAAATGCCTTGCAATTAATTATATCTGTCAGGCGGGAATCTTGTCTAAAACAAGTTTTTTTTAAACACTTTCGAACATAGTTGAACTTGAAGCCTCTTGCGCTCATACTCGCGTAAATATATACGGATTGCCTAATAATTAATATGTGTTATTGAGATTTAGTATGGCATGTTCGGTATTGAAAATGAAGTAAGTGTGTAGAATTTATAGTTCGTTTACAATGGCACACGAAATAATTCCGTTACATTAAGGTCTACAGAGAAAAATCGTGTCCAGTGTATTCTAATCATTTTACTCTATTTTAAACGTATAGAAATATATATACATCACTTAGGTGTACTACAAGATGCTTACTATAGAACATGATGTGTATAGAATATATCGTTCATTTACAGGCACACAAAAATTAATTCTGTTACAGTACTGTGTATGAGTAATAATTGCTGGAAGTGTGGTTTCAATTGTGGTATGCGTTTTTAAATTTAACAATTTTCTATACAAATTATTTGGTGCGTATAAATTTTGTACAGATAATTTAAGTACATTTTTTGCTTATTGGCAGAAATTGCTGTAGGGGAATTTTAACTGCGTTATGCGTTTCCTAACTGAAATAATTTTTTACATACTATTTAGTATATATATATATATATATATACAAATGTATAATAGATCATATACATTACTGGACAAAAACAAATTCGAATACTTTTCCGTCTTTAGATGGTATTTGCTGAAATCGGGTTTTCAAATGTTTTATACGTATTACTAATTGTTTACTTATACATAATTTTCCCCCTTATTAAACGATGGCGTTTTTTACAGTATTCTGAATGTGTTGAAAAGTGTTTAATAATCTATGCTTGGCGCATAATTTTTCTTTGTTCTTATAGTTATTACAGATTCCGTTTATGTAGGCTTTTTTACGTTATATATAATACGAGTATTATTGATGGTGGTATACTTTCTTCCCACGACTGCAGGTGTCTCATTTTAATAAATAATCGGAAAATGTATATAACAATTTTATTTTAAAAAACTGAAATTATACAAAACTGATTTCCATGAATCATTTTTGATTATCTCGTGAATGATTTCATTGCTTCAACAGCACGAACTAGTCTTAATGAAGCTTGATGGCCGGAAATTAAACCATTTAAACGGAGCAAGTTACATACCGTACTTCCCAATGTGTAAGTCGAGCCAAAAATTCAAGAGAAATAATATGATCTTCCATTTTAACATAAGTATTCCCGTTTAATATCCTTCAACCTTTATAATCACATAACTTTATCATGACATCTGCGATTACAAAATGCACAAAATGTTATTCGAAAGTACTAGATTTTAAGCAAAAGGTATTTAATGAACTTTTGGGGGAAATTTATAATATCGAAAATACTGTAACTATTACCGGTGTTAACGTAAATATTAACATAACATGAATCATTCAAAACCAAATTATATCACAATGATTATATATATATACAGGGTGTATCTGAAATTCTTCAACAAACTTAGAGGGATGATAGTACTCATGAAAAGAACAAAAAATGCAATGGAACATGGGGTCGCAAATGACGTTTAGCCCTTTCAGGGGCAGTGGTACGTTTATGAAACCATTTAATTTTAATTCCAAAACGCCACAATGGCACCAGAATTTTGTTAAAATCTTTTCCATTTAGCATGTATGTGAAATATAGCCTTTTTCTTATTTACAAACAAATTTTTTTGTAAATTCCGGTGCCAGTCATAAGTACTAAGTAAGTCATAAGTTTTAGTCATTAGTACTAAAAGTACTTTGCCCCTGAAAGGCTTAAAAGATGAAAATCGAGAAAATGCGTCTAAAAATGGACTGGCACCGGAATTTACAAAAAAAAAATGTTTGTAAATAAGGAAAAGGCTATATTTCACATACATATTAAATGGAAAAGATTATAGCAAAATTCCGGTGCCATTGTGGCGTTTTGGAATTAAAATTAAGCGGTTTCATAAATATACCAGTGCCCCTGAAAAGGTTAAACGTCATTTGCGATTTCATGTTCCATTGCATTTTTTTGTTCGTCTTCATGAGTACTATCATCCCTCTAAGTTTGTTGAAGCATTTCAGATACACCCTGTGTATATATATATATATATATATATATATATATATTGACTTTACGGTATAATACTAGCTTCCCAGCTGTCAGTATTATACCGTAAAATTATCAGTAATAAACAGTAAAATGAGCAGTAATATGTTTCCGCGCATGCGCGATAGTGTGTTATTATTTTTTTGTTTTTGTTTTTACTGTATGAACAACCAAATTATTTTATTTTAAAATTTGATGTACGTGTGCACGGTCTGACTTGGGGATTTACAAATATTTTATGGAAGCATTGAACTTAGAAACACGTACAAGCACTCTAAATTTTCTAGAAACCGAAATACACGTATTTGCATAGACAAGTGGAATATTGCTACCTGAGCTCTTATGTGTCTGAGTTTGTAACTTTTTCAACTCTTTCCAACGTAGTTGAAAAGTGTTTATGAATTCGTTCTGCCATTTGTCTGTCAGTGTTCTAACTCTCGTAAATATACTCGGATTTCCATGAAATTGATATATGTTATTGAGGTTTACTAATGCATGTTCTTTATTGAAAATGAAGTGTGTAGAATTTATAGTCCGTTTACAGGTACAATCTAAAGAATTCCGTTACATTACAATCTACGGGGGAAAATATTTGCGATGTATTTTAATGATGTTATAATATTTCAAACATATTGAAATTGATATATATATATATCTGAGGTGAACTACAAGATACTTATTATAGAATATGGCGTGCATAGCATTTTTCATAGGATACTGAAAAGGATTCTAATACATTGTGGTATACGGAGAATAATTGCTCAAAGTGAGTTTTTACTTGTTTTAAGTATGTGTTTTTAAATTTAAGCAATTTTTGTGCATATTACTTGGCGTGTAAAAGTTCTATAGATCATATACAGGACTGCACAAAACTCCCCCAGTAAATTTCCGTTTATTGATGGAAATTGCTGAAAGGAAATTTTTAACTGTGCTATTCTAACTAAACTACATTTTAGCATGCTATGTAGTTAATATACAAATCTATATATCATATATATGCAGGTCTGGATCAATGAATTCGGATAATTTTTGGACTATTCCAGTTAATTGATGGAATTAGGTTTAGAATTGTGTTGTGAGTTTTACATATAGAAAACATAGAGATCAGCTTTCACTTTATTAAATAGTGAAGTTTCATTTTAATATTGTGAATGTTCATAATCCATGCTTGGCGCATTTCTTTTTCTTATTCTTTCTTTCTTTTTTCTTTCTTTCTTTCTTTTTTTTTCTTTTTTGAGAAGAGAAGTCTATTTTTCCTAGAAAGTTTACTATTTTTATTCCCTTTGAATCAGAATTTTCATAAAAATGAAATATTAAAAATAAAAATTTTGAGCGTATTTTTGAAAGAATTTAAATATGAATAAGTCTGTTTTGAACTTTTTTCTTTAAAATAACTTGTATACCACAAGACTTCCTTATCATAGTATCAGACCTCTCAATCAGCAACTTGCCTTTGACCGCTATACTTGTCCTGCTACTAGCGACATCAATCGTCAGTAATAGTATTTACGACACGAAATCACACGAAATTTTTTCACAGCTCCATTTGTTCTATGCATTTGCTTATGAACTAGTAGTTTTCCTACCACTAAAATTTTATAGTAAATTTTATCTTATTAAATTGACAAGATCGTGTGATTACATGACGAAAAAAATGCTATTAAATTTTAGTGGTAAGAAAAAAGCGTAAGAGTTGGCAGCTATGCGGTGGCAGACCAGCTAGATTTTTCTATAGATTTTTCTATTATATTTTTGGATACCAGTTTTTTAGTAGAGACAATTTTGTTTTGTTTGATCGGAGAATTCTGGGATTTAAAAGAACAACATTTTCTCTAAAAATATACTGGTGTTCATAAAGCCCGAAACATGGCAACTGTGCGGTTGTATCCACCAGGCGGCGATACTTTCCGGAGAAAGTCAATTAATAAGTTGGCAATTACCGCGGACATTTTCTCCCATAGACTTTCTCCGGATTGTCAAGTCTGATCTATGATAAGGGAGTCTTGGTATACCATTTTAATGAATATGAATTTTTCTAACTACACCGCGTAAACATCAAATATTTACGTGAACAGAACACTGTTTAATATATAGAAAATCTATTTTTCTGATATGAACTTATTTATAGTATGTTTTTCTCATGAATGTTATACATAAAAAATATTATAATCAGATATACATTAAATCCTAAACATATTATATGAAACGTCGTTTAGAAAGTTAGATTTCCTCAAAAAAGCATAATTTAATTTTTGCGCAATAGAACAAATAAATTCTCGTAATTTTTCTAGAAAAACGTCTGAATAAATTTTTTTTGTTCCCTGTAAATTCTCCATGACGACCTTTAAAAGCAACAAACGAGATAGGAAGTGACATAACTCATTATTAGATTGCGAAAATGCTAGCAATAATTTACGGTATGCTTGGTAAAGAAATTTATAGTTCTCCTCATTCTATTGCACTGTACATCATGGAGAAAGTAATGGCCAGAGTGAAAATGTTAAACTGAGTATTACATACTAAAATATTGCGAGTAGAAATATGTATGATTTGAAAAAGAAATTATACAAACACGGATGTCTGTGTGTACTTATTACTTACTTTTAAGAAAATAAAAAGGTTTTTCGAAAATATGTTAACCTTTAATACAGTTTTTTTTATATCCCAGAGTTTCAAATTTACGAATTTTAAATTAAAAATTTGAAAGAATAAAAAATAATTCATCAAAATTCTCAGTATTTCCTAAAAGATAGCAATATGAATAACTGTTTTCCGAACTTAATGTGACAAATTAATTTCTCATAACATTAAAAAAACTTTTCTCGTAAAGTATGAGATATATAAGTTTTTGCTCGAGTTATATAACCATAATTTATCTTAACGTTGTTTTTAACACTTTCCAACAAGGATTAAAAGAATTTATGAATTCGATTTGTCTGTCCGCCTGTTGTCTGTCTGCCTAAATACCGAAAGAAGAATTTTTACATTATGTAGTCATGAAACGGCTGTCATTAAATAAATTAAAAATTACTGTTCCGAATATCTGGTGTGAATTTGAAATTTTTTAATAAAAATGAAATTCCTTAAATAAACGCTAATGATGAAAATTGCGTTAAATGAAAACGATTGGTGTCATTGCGCATTTTCATTTCCGATACGGTTTGCACTAGACGTGCTAGAATAAGGAAATTACAACATTCTGATGACTTACGAATTCGCACGATCAACACATCGTATAAAAGCAAGAGTGTAACGTGAGTCACAATTATCAACAATACTGTGAAAACAATGATGTATATGAGTAATATGCTAATAATATAAAAAAACATTATCTCATAAAATATGAGATATATAAGTTATTGTTCGAGTTATATCATAATAATCATGATTTATCTTAACATTGTTTTTAACACTTTCCAACAAAGGTGAAAATAATTTATGTTGATGAATTAATGGCTCAATTGAGTTGATAACTCAACAGGTTGATATTATATGCTACATTTATAAAACGCTTACTTGACTTACGCTCGTATTCACCTTAACCTAAAATATGTCGGTCGAATGCTCAAATTAAATTCAAGATAAACATGATTGTTCCTGATCAAGCCAAAATCCATTGTGTTTAATCCCTTTTCGATAAGCGTCCTTTACAGAATATTTAATCTTTTACTACCGGTTTTTTAAAACAGAAATTTTCGGCTAATTGAATCACAGAAATCCTATCATTAAATAAGGCAAATTTTACAATAAAAAGTTACTGGTGGGAATAATCGAGGATTTTGAGCATCTTATGCGTCACGAATACGTGTCGCTCGTCCCCAAGGGGTTAACGATGAATAACCCCTTGGTGCGCTCAGTCCTTTGAATTTCCAAGGTGAATGGCACAACGTTTTCAGATTAGAATTTTTCTATCTACCGTAATTTCCGGCGTATAATCCGCAGCTCAAAGAGTCGTTTTTCGACCCAGAAATTTTATTCAATAATTGTAGTTAAATATTTACAGCGATCTTTTAAGTTACATTTTATAAAATAATATTTCTGGGTCGAAAAACGACTCTTTGAGCTGCGGATTATACGCCGGAAATTACGGTAATATTTTTATCATACAACTTGGATTTTTTTTTTACATTTAAAAAGTGCCTCTTAAAGCTCTTTAAAACATATTTGTAAATCTACGTTTTTATGAGATGTAAGGGGATTAAGTTGAGTTCGGTGACTTCAGATTTATGTCATAGAAAGTTGTTAGATAATGAACTCCAAATAACAATTATCTGTTCTTCAAAAGTCACTACGAAAGTACCAATACACTGTAATATATTAATAAGAACTACTGACAGATTTTACAGGCCCCGTAGGATGAGGTTTGCAATTGCACAAGTGAATGCAGCATGCTACCCCTTAAAATTCTAGCTAAAATACTTTCAAAACTTATTTGTATACCGTACAGAAAGCAGACCAGCACGGCTGTTTTTAATTATTTCATATAAATAGTTAGTATCTACATCACCTAGGTGCGTTCAGTCTTTGGAATTTCAAGGTGAATGGCACAACTTTTTCAGATTAGACTTTTTCTAACTAATATTTTAATCACAGAATTTAGAATTTGTTTCTGCGATTAACTAAGGCGAATATTTTTTTTAATTGTGGTAAATAACTATGCACTTGTGATATATGTCACCCTTTAATTTAATTTATTTTAATTTATTAATTTTAGCAGGCATGGTTCTATTTCTTTCACTACGGACATTTCTATGCGGACTTTCCAAAGAATAATATCTCACTTTGGATATGATTTTTAGAAATGTATAAAGATAGGGCTAACGGTGCTACGAATTTCGCTTTAATTGCTCTTACATCACAAAACTTGGCACAATTTCGATTTTTACATTCTTCGATAGGGAAAAATTGTACTTTTCAATTAAATTTGTTTTAAACTTATAGCACAATTAAGTGGCTTTCTATAGTTTTTAAAATAATTTATGATGGATATATTTTTTAAATCCATCTCAACAATGAACGATAGCTAGTGACAGATAACCGCAAATGCCACAATTTACAATTGATTGTCCACAGCATTTAAAAATAATTTTTTTCTTTCTTTATTTAAACAATAATTTTTCGTAATTGGGCTAATCTTGCAAGCGTTGACACCATTGTTACATTATCATTTAAAATGGGTGATCCATTTAACATATATGACATTAATTAAGTGTATTTACTAATAGTAAGTCAACAACAAGGGTTTTAACTTTAAAAGACATGAATATTAATTTTGGCCAGGATTTTGCGATAAATACTCTACTGCGCGGCGAGACAAACTTCCACCGGTAAATTTAAATAGAATTTTATCTCTTGCTTAAACAGCTTATTCATGCAGAATTCCTGTGAAAAATAAATCAAAAATTATTATTCGATTTTAATGGTGGAAGTTTGCCCCGCCGGAATTCAGGTCCTGATTTTATCCTTAATTTTTAATTGTACATTTTAGTACTGCTGCTAGACCTTCTCTTCCTGGTTCATTAAGATGTGTTATTATACGTCTTACTCACAGGGATGAGATTTCTCCAACTTTTTTTATACCAGTATAATCTCACAGAAAATGTTTTTAGCTCACAGGCTATCAAAGCCTGAGAGCTTATGTGCCCGCCCGTTCTGTATGTATGTATGTATGTATGTATGTATGTATGTACGTATGTACGTACGTAACGCGATAACTCTTGACAGAAATAACCGTTTTGCTTCCAATTTTGTTTATAGGTTCCTTGTGATAAGGCGCTTCCCTGATTAGTTTTGGGGATTGATTGTTTAACTATAAAGGGGGGAAAGGGGGGGCTAACCCCCCTTAATTAAGATAAATGGTTTTTTCATGCAGAATTGTCCAATTTTCTTCAAATTTTGTATATAGGTTCATTGTGATAAGGTTCTTTCCTGATTGGTTTTGGGGGTTCATAGGTTAAGTATAAAGGGGCTAACGGGGGGGGGATCCTCCCCCTTAATTTAGATAAATGAATTTTTCATGCAGAGTTATCCGATTTTCTTCCACTTTTGTTTATAGGTTCCTTGTGATAAGGCGCTTCCCTGATTAGTTTTGGGGATTGATTGGTTAACTATAAAGGGGGGGACGGGGGGATAACCCCCCTTAATTTGGATAAATGGTTTTTTCATGCAGAATTATCCAATTTTCTTCAAATTTTGTATATAGGTTCATTGTGATAAGGTTCTTTCCTGATTAGTTTTGGGGGTTCATAGGTTAAGTATAAAGGGGGTAACGGGGGGGGGTTAATCCTCCCCCCTTATTTTAGATAAATTATTTTTTTCATGCAGAGTTATCCGATTTTCTTCAAATTTTGTATATAGGTTCATTGTGATAAGGTTCTTTCCTGATTAGTTTTGGTGGTTCATAGGTTAAGTATAAAGGGGGTAACGTGGTGGGGGGGGTTTATCCTCCCCCCTTATTTTAGATAAATGATTTTTTTTCATGCAGAGTTATCCAATTTTCTTCAAACTTTCTATATGGGCTCATTGTGGTAAGGTGCTTCCCTGATTAGTTTTGGGGGTTCATTGGTGAAGTGTAAAGGAGGGAAACGGGGGCAACCCCCCCCCCCTTAATTTTGATAAATGGGTTTTTCATGCAGAATTATCCAATTTACTCCAAATTTAGTATATAGGCTCATTGTGGTAAGGCACTTCCCTGATTAGTTTTGGGGGTTCACTGGTAAAGTATAAAGGGGGGGACGGGGGGGACTAACCCCCCTTGATATAGATAAATGGGTTTTTTAAGCAGAATTATCCGATTTTCTTAAAATTTTATATATATGTTCATTGTGATAAGGCGCTTCTCTGATTAGTTTTGGGGGTTCTTTGGTTAAGTATAAAGGGGGGACGGGGTTGCTAACCCCCCGCCCCTTAATTTAGATAAATGGATTTTTCATGCAGAATTATCCGATTTTTTCAAATTTTGTATATAGGTTCATTGTGGTAAGGCGCTTCTTTGATTAGTTTTATGGGTTCATTGGATAATTATAAGAAGGAGAAACGGGGGATGGTTCTCCCCTCTTAATATATTGTCGATTTCTTCATTTTTCGAGGGCTTATTTCAAATTCTTTGAAATAAGAATATAATTTACAGTTAGTGTGAATAGCCTGTGAGCTCAATGCCGTCAGTTTAACTGGGCAGTTTTCTTTTATTTTATATTATCGGAACTTTCTGCGATTTAACTGAACAATATTTTCTCAAAGATTATACTGGTACAGAAAAAGTCGGAGAAATCTGATGTCTGTACTCATCACAAGGGCGAAGAATTGCTTAGGAACTAGAACGCTCCTGAAATGGCTATGCTGTTCCTGTTTATCATTATGTGAGAAAAAATAACTAATCAAACTTTCTGCAGAGAATTCGGAATTTCTGTTTAAAAAATCCTCGACATTTGGCAACACCGATTCTTCATTTAAAATTTAAGACCATTTAAAAAAAAGCATTGTGTGTGAAATATTTTAAAAGACCTTTAACACTCATTTGCCATCTTTGATATCTCGGGAATAATAACAGTTAATTATATAATAACGTAGTTATATATTTTAAACGGAATTTAACAATATTTTTGTTTTATTTTCTTTTGTACTGTTTTAATGAAGCCCTCTGAAAAGATTTTTTCTAAAACAATAAATCTGTAAAAATGAATCCTATCAATATAAAATCGGGATGAAGAAAGAAAGGAAAAGTCACATACCAGGTGAATTTTCTAAGTTGTTGAAAAATACCCCAAGGAATACCTTTTACTAAAAATCTTTGTTGTTTCAGGATTTAAAATTAATGTATCAGAAATCCTTAAAAGTTTTACGAAAAAACTCTTTTCTCCCCTGGCATTTAATATAGAAATAGTATTTTTCTTTCTCCTTTTTATGGTTTTTAAACACTGATTCTATAAAACTTTAAACAGATTCGTTAAATATTACAATGACATTTTTATTTTCGTTGTGTATTCATGTTTAATAACGCATGATTTAACCGTACATAGTAGCTAGCCCACTTGTTGTGAACTATTTTGGAGAAGACGTAGTGCCGTTTCTTAATGACATAAATTCTGCAATAAAATAAGACGCAAAATAATGAATAAAACTGAAGATTTTTCAGATTTGTTATTAACCCATCCTCTGTCATTTATTTATATTTTGTCTTTTTAAATAAAAGTAATGTCGTAGACTAAATTGTGTTTACATGAAAATTTAAAAAATAACTGAATAAAAATAAATTTTCAAAATGTTCCCATTTAAAAATTTAAAACATTATAGTAACCGGAATAATTGTAAAAAAAAGGATAAAAAGGTATATAGACCCCCATATTTTACATATTAAAGAATCTTTATAATGTTTACACACCTCTCTCTCTCACTCCTTTTTTTTTTTTTTTTTGAAACAATTTATTGAAGGAAATTTGTATTTTTTTTTTTTGCAGTGCAATATGCCATACGAAGAAACTTTTACATAGGAAATTACTTAAGGATATATCTAAAATTGACTATATTGAACAAATTTAACCTAAAATATGTTTGAAATACCTAAACGAGGTACTACTTTTATAAAATCTATAAATCCAATGCTTTTATAAATATATAAATGAGCATTAAGAAGGAAATGTGTAAACAGTAAACTTCTTATGATTGTTGTGAAAAACATACACACAATATATAAATATACATCATGACATATGCAATTTAAAATTGGATAATACATGGTGGCCAACTGACGATAATGGAAAAAAGAACACCCGATATCAGAGAAATATGTTACAAGGGGAAAGGAAAATAGCTAGTGTAAATTGATAAAGATGTGAATCCGGAAATGCTAGTGAATTAAGTTATTCATATCGTTTTGGTGATAAAAAAAATCTCCTTAATGAAGCACGAAATTCAATTATAAATTTATCAATTCTATCAAATGTAATTCAAAATATGGAAGGTCTCTTCAAGAAGATAAAATGCAGACTACGTAACACATTTATGTCTGAGGTAAGTTGACAAAGAACAATAAAACTTTTCTAGATGTAAATGCGAAGATGTATGGTCTCATTCTATTCATAGAGTGAGTTAAAAACGTATTTGTATATATAAAAAGATATTCTTTTGATAAGTAAATTAATGTTAAGAATCTTATCACAGTTAATGCCCTTTAAGATTCCTCCGTGTGAATGGGAGTTCATTTTTTATGTAATAAGAATTATACGCTGCAGAGCGGAGGGGAGGCATCGTGACTTTAAAAATGCTTAGGTGAGGCGCGGTCAAAAGAAGTTTGGGAAACTTTTAGCTGATTCCGCTGAAAAGACGAGCCACACAGCGCAAAAGTCCGATTATCGCAATGGCAAGCTTACAGCAGTATTTTTGTGCAGAATTTTTCACATTATCTAAAATGAAGAATTTCAGTTTTGCATAAGGCGAAAAATTCCATAATAGAATTACTAGTGGAACAAAAATATAAAATAGTTCCTGCTTAATCAGGCTCCACGCATATTTAGTACCACAATTTCTTTGTAGTAATATTCGTCTTTTCTGATAACGGAAAGCAAGCGACAATACTCTTAATAAATGTGGTTCAAGGCTTGGCAGTTATGAAAATAATTGACAAAAACATCTCACTGCGCGTGTCACGTCTTTCGAGTGTAATTAATTAACTTAAAAAAATAATGCAAACAAATTTATATTTATCCAAGTTTAATACATTTTATTTTAGTTTTTATGATTCTTTGTTTAGAAATGACGAACGATCCGTCCAAAATCTATATGGATTTTTTATTATACTGTAATAAATTATTTAATAGATTTGATTTTAGAAGAATGATTATTTAAAGACATTGTGCACCAGAAAATTTATAGAGCAAAATATAAATATTAAACAATTTTCTTCTGTGTTTGTAAGATGAGTTTATCTTTGGTATCTGTTCAAGAACTCGAACAGCTGTAAAGTAACTGTTTGTGAAAAATGATGATAAGTGAAGCCCGAGAGTGGAATTTTACTGTATTGCATTATTGTTTATCATTCCTTCAGTGTGATTCTCTGTTGGGAGATTTTTAACACTTTACCGTCCGGCGACACCACAATGGTGTCGTCGTAAAGTAACTTAATTTTAATCCTTAAATGCTACATTGGCACCAGAATTTTGGAATGAAAAATTCCATTTTATGAAGTACATGAAGGAAAGATTTTACATAGTTTCGAAGTTATTTGTATCTAAATTCTCGTGTCAGTCAATCATTTTAATTTTTACGAATAGAATTATGTTTATGAGACTTGCGGACGGCAAAGTGTTAATATTTATATGATCTGATTGGTAATTTTTTAAATACTAATAACAACCTTATTGTTTCCACTTTCATTGCTTCCCAGAACTCTCGACTATTTTTATTTTTACTTCAATCACAATTTGCAAAAGAATTCTTTCTGGTAGATATACTTTGTAAATATAAATATTTTAGTACATAGCAGACAATTTTCTTCAAAACGTCGTATGAAGAAAATAAAAAATAATCTAGCGGGACGTATCAAGTAACCCAATAAACTTATCACAACGTTAATTTTTAAATAAGGCGTTAATAATTAAAGCGAATATTACTATTTAAAACAAATAGTAGCAATCAAAGAATGTGAATTAAAAAAATCGCCCAACATTGTTTTCGTATAATGTTTGAAACATTATGGAAGAGAGTTAAATTGTAAGTTATTCAATTAATTGAAATCGATAAATGAAATCACTATTTTAAAAAGCATTTATGATGTATGAATAAATATTTTTTGCGGAATAAGTTGTACGCAAGAAAAGCTGTGAAGGTGGTATATCACCTGAAATTTATATTTCAAAATCTCTCAGAGAGTGTGTGAAGAACTTGCATGCTTTCATTTTTATAGCTTTTTTTTTTTTTTTTTTTTTTTTTTACATGTTGGGATACTTTTAATGCAACCTTTTTTTCATTTTCAGTTTTAAAGAATGATTTCATTTCCGCTAGAGTGTCAATAATATCTGGAGACGATGTCGATTTTTTTAGGGTTTCGTTCATCTCACGAAACCCTATTACTCCCGCTGCGTTGTCTGTCCGTCACAGAGCCATTCTCAAAAACTATATAACTTACAGAGTTGAAACTTTGCGTATACATCTGGATACCAGTTATAAAGAGCTCAAAATATTAAAATCTGAAAAAAAACCGTATTATTTTAATAAATAGAGCTAAAAAGCCAAAATTCTAACAGCCTTTTCCCATTAAATTTAAGTATTTTTCGTTAAAGCAGATGCCAAAAATTAAAAATCAACGATGAAATTCTTTCTACAATAATTAATTATATCAGACAATTTCCACGTGAAAACTGAAAATGAAATAAAAAATTATATAAATTGAAAAAAAAGATTAATATGAAATAAAATTGATATACGTCACAGTGGTAATAAAACGGAAAAATTTCTCAATAATACAAGGAGTATGAGTATGTGTATGTACACAAAGCAGATTAATCTCACGGCATTAGAGAATTAAAAAGAAAACCTGACGGCATATCGGAAGTTTAACAGATTTTTCAAATATTTCACTATAATAAATTCAAATGTTTCACAATAATAATAACGAAACTGTTTGAGCGATCTTCGATCACACTTACCCACTTGTTAACGTTTCTTACTTGCAATATTAATAAAATCTCTTTGTCTCGTTTTGATGATCGTGGTTCCTTTTCGTCTCATGAAATATCGTGTAAAACAATAGGTTTAAAATAAAGATTAAAGAATCATCATAATACAGTGAACTCGTTATTCTGGAATTCCAGTCGAGGACATTTTTTGTTCCATTAAACGATGTTATATTTGAATGGTGCAAAATAATTCCTTTGAATGAAGAAACAAAATTCAGTTTCTGAAAAAATCTAATTAAGTTACCAACTTAATGCTAAAATAAACAACTTATTCTTAACCCTTAATTGCATAGTGATGTAAATTTCCATCACTGTTTATTTAACTTTTAATAAATAAACCAACTTATTCGCCACCACTATATTTATATAGAAATATTAATCCACTAAAATTTCCTTTGTTGCTGAACAAAGTTAAAAATCAATCTTAAAATTTCTGGTGTCTAATATTTAATATATGTATAAAAAGACACAATTGTAAAAGAAAAACTCATGCAAAGAAGGATTAAATTTTGTAATTTTGTTTAAAAAGCAACTGAGTGACAATTTGTTAATACAAAAGTGTAAAATCTTGAGGACAAACAAAATATGCGAAAAAATTGCCATATTTATACATAATTTAACTTTTAATAAGTTAATCAATCACTTTTCTTATTGTTACTTGAACAAACGATCTTTTTCGTAAATTATTGTGATACACTCGAAAATTTGGTCCGTTGCATCACATTTTGGAGATACCGACAAACAGGCATTGATTATTTTTGAGCCTCTCACGTTCTTGATGCTGGAAAGATTTCTTTCTCTTCATTATTGCCATTGACCATTTCTTGACTTTCCAATAAACAAAGTTACATAATCAAGATACAATTGAAGCGATTTATTTCCATTGACCGTCATGTAATAGAATACTTTTTACTATTTCTGTAAGGGAACAATAAATGTTACACATTTCATTTACAATAACAATCATGTTATAGGAAACGTCAGTAACATATAAAAATTACGGAGCAATAAGAGTACATTTATGAAAATTAGAGCATGTACAGAAGGACAGACAAATCGATTTCATAAAAACTTTTCAACTATGTTGGACATTATTAATAAAAATAGGACAGTTAACATTTGAAAGATTGTCTCAATAAAACTTGCACAAGGTTTAGCAGAAACTTAGACAACAGCAATAAGAACGAGATTTTTCATAAAGAATTTTTTTTAGCATATGTATCCTTAATCTATACTGGAAAACAAAAAAGCAGTTGCATTTATAACATGTTGCATATAATTAAGCGTAATTCAGTCCAATATTAGAAGTTAAGCTAAAAAATATAAAAATAACACTAAAGGACATGAACGAGTTCTCTTAACCCCTTAAGCGTCGCTATATTTTTTTGTAGGCTACTTTTTTATAAATTCAAATGGTTTGATTGTCACCACTTTTTTGAAGTTGAAATATTCACCTTATTTAATAGCTGATAAATTGATGCGAGAATAAAGCCAGTTTGACTATTTTAAGAAAACTGGCAGGAATCAAACAATGTGAATAAAAAAAATTAAAATACACAGCCCGTGAATATCACGGGAGCGAGAATTAAGGGGTTAAAAACCATATCTGCGGCGTGATTTGCTTTTGCAGGTTAAACTTTTCAAAAAGATGATTTCTGATCACGATTTTTTTTTCTTATAAACTCTGGGCTTCTTAGCCGCTATTATAAATTTTCTATTAGATATAGTCACATTGCACAGAGTTTGCTTCGTAGCATGTTTTGTAAAACTTTCAGACATAGTTTAAAAGTGTTTATGAATTCGGTTTGTCAGGCCGTTTGTCCATTTCTGAGCTTCACAAGCTGCAAACATTTGTATTACAGATTAAACTTTAACATGTTTATGATTGGGGTATGTAAAATAAAGAAGTACATCCATAAAGAAACTTTTAAAAAAGGCCAAAGATTTATTTCAATTTCATTCGAGTAGATCTAAGTTTTACGGGTGGATTATATATCATATTGAATGATTTTTGTTTTTTAAAAGCTCAAGCCTTATTTATTACCAAAAATTTAACATCTAATGTGAAACTAACTGAATGAAATAAATATCTTTAAATCTTCCCCTTTCGGGTCTAAACATTGTGGGGAATTGTTTTTTTTTCGGTTATTTTTTTTTTGTTCGTCAAATTATGTTTTTGTTTAATCAATTTCAGAAGTGCACTAAAACACGCTTTCTGTAGAAGATGAGGAGTAAAGCATTTATCATTAATTTACAGTACCACACAAATGTATTCGGTTGAATAATTGTCTACGGAGGAAAACTGTTTGCAGCGTTTTTTAATTGTGTTACACCATTTCAAATATGATGAAATTGATGTACATTACTGCGGGTCTACAAGATAACTTTTCTATGTAATGATTAGCATGGCATTTATTCCTAATTTACAAGGACACATAAAAATGTCGGATACATTACTGTACCCGAAGTATTATCCATAACTGATAATTGCTGAAAGTGCGTTTCCAGTTAGGAATTCGTTTAACCAAATTTTAGCAGTGTCATAAAAATCTTCTTTCCCTTACTAAACTTCTCAGTTTTGTTAAACCTTTCCGGCACAAACAAATTCTGTAAGTAAAATGAGAAATAACTGACTGACACCGGAATTTACAAACGACTTTTTTAGAAAATAAGAGCTCCATTTTTAAGCTTTCAAACAAAATTTTATTAAAATATTCTTGATGCCGTTTGCACGTTTGGAATTAAAATTATGTGTCCCCGGGGTGGGACTACTGTGCCGGAAAGGGTTTAAGTATCCTGGAAATGTTCGACAGCGTTTCATAATTTATGCTTCACGCGTGATTTTTCTTTTTTGTTATGAAGTTGTTTTTAGAAATGTCTATTAATCCGGAACATCTAACATCTCATGGTCCTGACGAATTCGGATTTTCTACTTTCTTCTCCAATAAAATATTTAAGACAACAAACACCGGAAAGTTTACACTGTGAAGCATATATGATTTAAAACTTTTGCCTCAGTCTGGAAATACAGTTAATTATTTTAAAAACGTTCAAGAAATCTCATAGTCCTAAATTAATTGTTAGTGAAGCATTATGAAAGTATAGGTGCCAACTTTACGCTTCTCTGTCAGTAGTGTATCGGAGTAAGACAGAGATCCATCTTCGTCTGAAAAGAGCGACTGCGGCGGATGACTTATAAACTAAATCATCGGTTTGGCGATTTTTTTCGTGATTTCCGTTTAACACGTTCGCTGCCAACTTCGAGTATACTCGTAGTGCTATCTACGTTTCTTTAATCTAAAATTAGTTATTCGCACCGAAAATTTCAAAAGAAGAATTTTTATTTTCTGTAATCATGGAATGTCTGTAATAAAACAAAGTAAATATTGCTATTAGTTTTTTCTAGTATGAATTAGAACTTTCTAAATAAAATGAAAATTCCAGCATTTTTAGCTTGGCAGCGAACGTGTTAATTGTAACCCTATTCAGCTTGACAGCTTTTGCTGTTGTCATTTACACAAGTGCAAATTTTCGGCGTTCGCTATTTGATTTTTGAATCTTGATTAATATTTATTATTAAAATTACTCTTTGAAGATCAAATAGGTCATTATAATTCTTCAAAATGTAAGTTATGATTTATTTTCATGTGTTATGTTTGTTCTTATTTTTCAAGTTCCGTAATGTTTGAAATATTTTATATATATTCAGTGTTGACAGATTTTTGCCGAAACGTCATGTTAAGGCTCACTGTGGAGACGCGAAAAGTTTTTGGTTTCCATCTGTCTGTTTTCCGTACAAATGGTCCGATTAGGTTGATTTTTAGTTGGTATGTTGGCCAGGTATCCGGAATTAGCTGTATAGCCTTTGGTTAAATTTGGTTCATTCATTCGGAAAATATAGAACATTTTTTTAGGCCATAATGCTTTCCTATGGGGATGCAGACGATTTTTCAACTTTCATTTTTATCTGAAATGAAAATAGAATGTTTATATAATGGATTTAGACGTAAAATTATGAATGCTAAATTTTCGATATGGATTTCCAATACTTTTAAAATTTTGCCGATAAATTTAATAGAATTAAGAAATTAATTGCTTAAAATATTTGAAAATGTTTTTGCATCTGTTCGGGAAATATAAACATCTTATTTTCATATTTTTTACAAATTTTAAAAGCGTTTATTTTTACTTTCCACTTTAATTTATTCGTTGCTGATGAATACCTGTTTATTTTTAAAATTAAAAGAATAAGCAATTCATCAGAATTTTACACTATCATTGTATAACACCGTGTTTAACCTTCCTACCCTGAATGGGTGGAATAGACCCACTTCTATAATTTATTTAATTCGATTGAAACCAGCTTTTTTAGTAAGTTAAATAAATGTAAGTTAAAGTTAGTGTAAGTAAAAAAAAAAGTAAGCTAAATAAATGCTACGCAAAACTACGTTAAATAAATATGTTAAATCATTTTCGAAAACAAATACTGGTGTGCAATGTTTTTATCAACGTTGAGTAAAATTTCAACAGGGTACGAAGGTTAATGATTCTAATTTCTTGAACATTCGAAGAATTTTATATGTTATAAATATGCATGCAATTGAAAAAATAATAATTGCGGATTGTACGATGTTAAATAATATCAAAAATAAGATTTAAATAACAAGCAGCAACAAGCAGTCGCTGTTTTTTTCCCCTTCCCTCATTTGTCGCCAAGAAAGCGATATATAGCCGTTATTAGAAACCTCGCTTCTGTTATGGGCGTAGTTTCTGCGTCATCCGCAGATATCGCCACTGTCTACGTGTAATCCCGTGTTAAAGAAGTTACCATTGAAGTCTATGAGAGTTGATTCTCTGTTTAAATCTCCTTACTCTGTGGGAAAAAGCGTTAAAGTTGGAATCTATCTGAAAGTGAAGCTATTATCGAAAGTTAATATTTGAATATTCAAACGGCGCAATTTTACGAACACACGTTTTTCCTACATGTGTCTCCAGCAATTTTGACTACAATTTTTGAATTGTTACTGGAATTTTGGAATTGTAATATAATTTTATTTAATCATTAAATATAATGTTATTAATAAAGGCGAATATTGCATATTCAGAAAAGTGAAAGTATTATATATTTCAAAAAGTGGTTGCAATCAAAGTATCTGAATTTTAAAAAATGCTCAGATGGCAACACTTGTTTCTACATATGCTAAGTTTTTTTGTATAATCATTGTTGCATTATTAAACATCAACACAAAAAGAATGCGGGTTATATCACTATTTTAAAATGCTTTAATTTACAATGTATGAATTAAGTATTTTTGCTTTATGAAAAAGAATCGATTAGGGTAGTGGTATATCACCTGAAATTTATGTGTCAAAATCTCACAAACTGGATGTACAAAACTCGCAGACTATGTATTCAAATTTTATAGATTTGTTTTCACGTGTTCGAATGATAATTTTTTTTTTTTACTTTAAAAGGGGGATTATCATATTTCTACTAGATCGTTAGGAAAACATGGAAACCTTGTAGATTTTTAATGTTTCCTAATTGCAATTTCAGTAAATATACTTCGTACCCTTTCCATAATCGTAGTTTCTTCTCATGCTGTGAAATGTCATGCAAAATAATCGCAAAATGCGTCAATGTTCTTCTTAAATCAGAAATTGTGAATTCCTACCAGAAATTCTGAAGAGAAATGTTTGCGGTGTTTAATGATAAACACGACATGTTACAAAATGTGAAACCTCTTCTTTCGGAATTTCTGAGTATAAAATGTATTGAAATGAGTATGAAATGAGTATATGAGTATAAAATGTCTGAAGTGTTCCCTAACGACGCAAATAGATAAACTGAACAGACATTTTATGTAGAATTTTCACTCAATGCTAGTGGATTATTTGGTACTTTAAATCTCGACAAAACAGACATTTAAACAATATATACAAAATTGTAAAATCTTTCATGATCAGAGTGTCCTATAATTTTTATAGCAACTCTTTATTTTATTTTTTTTAAACGAGTTTCATAGATGTACTTCACTAATGTCAGAAAAGAGTTTTCAACTGTTTTTTTAATTGTTAAAATGTTCATTTTTGCATAACCTAAAATAGTTTTAAAGTAAATATTTTGAGTTTTAGTCACGTAATTTAGGAAGATATTATAGAAATCTTTGTTATTTTTGCATAACCTAAAATATTCTTAAAGTCAATATTTTGGGTTTTAGTCACGTAATTTAGGAAGATGCCATAGAAATCTTTGGTAAAATCAATTTGAGAAAATTAATGTGACAATAAATCGTTGAAGCAGATTTAAAACAGTCATTTATAAATATTCACGAGAAGGCAAAAAAAAAAAAAAAGAAAAAAAAAAGGTGATTCCAAGATGTCAGAGACTCTACAATTTAAAAATAACGAAATATTACAAAGCTCAGAATTTTAAAAATTTCCCAAGAGCTTCAATTGCATCAACATAAAAACAACTGTGAATTGTCACTGGCATTCAAAATTTCGTTTCCAATATCTGGAATACAGCTTCATGAAACAAGCAAATAAATAAAGTAAATAAATCAGCCAATAAATATTGTTATTTAATACAATATCAAATTTAACATTTGCGATGAATTTTTTTAATTTTATTTACTATGTTCTCACATTTCGAGTTATTATCCATTCAGCGAGCAGATGCATACAAATTTTTATGACAAATTTGACGTTACTTAAAGTTTTTTTCAAAAATGGCACCTAGAATATATCTACAGATTTATAAAGGCCATCTTAAATAGGACATAATCACCATGGCAACCTAGAATAATAAATTATCAGGGAATATAATTGAATTAACACAGACACTCGTGGTTCGATCTACGTATTTTTAATTTAAAATTACGAATTTGTACCGGAAATTTCGAAAGAAGAATTTTTATTTGATGTAAACACGAAATATCTGTAATTAAAGAAAGTAAATATTGCTATTAGTATTTTCTGGTATGAATTCGAACTTTCTAAATAAAATAAAATTCCGGTAATTTTAATCCGGCAGTGAACGTGTTAACTAGCCGCCGCTGGCGACAAGTTTTTTCTCCCTTAACCCTTTAACGTTCATTGGTTTCCCTAGGAAACCACAAAACTTTAATTACGAATTTCAACAATGACAGCAGAATTTTAATAGAAATGTTTTCCATTTATTATGTATGTGAAATATCGCTTTTTTCTTATATACAAATAAATTTTATTATAATTTCCGGTGTCAAGTATTAATTTCAACATTTCAGCAATTGAAGTGCTTTATCCGTTAAAGGGTTAACCCTTAATTGCATAGTGATGTAAATTTCCGTCACTTTTTATTTAACTTTCAATACATAAATCAACTTCTTCACCACCACTATATTTATACAGAAATATTAAACCAATAAATTTCTCGTGAACTATGTTGCTGAACGAACTTAAAAATCTATTTTAAAATTTCTGGTGTCTAATATTTAATATATGCATAAAAAACACAATTGTAAAAGAAAAACTCATACAAAGAAGGATGAAATGTTTTCTAAGCATTGCAGCATGCTGCTTTTATTCATAATTTAATTTACTTGCTTAATCCTTCGCCAAATTAGAAGTTTCTAATAGTGAAATCAAGAACTTTTTACGATCATGGCAGCATTTTGTATATTTTTCTTGTCATAGATTTCATTTTTCTTGACAAAATCCGATTAAATCACTTAGGCGTTTATGCTTCATGTTCGTTTACTTATCAATTGCAACACCTTCGCTAACGCAGAGATTTTCAAATCCAATTATTACATAGATCACACTGATCCATTGAGAACTTTGGTTCAGGAATTGTACTGAACACGGCTACGTTTTTTTCGGCCCTGTTTGTGGAAATGAGTATGCCTCTTCTCTTACTACGTACGCCACACTTACGGTAACGACTTTATTTTTTGACAGGAGAACACGCTGCAAAATTCATCATGGCAATCTTGATTTGAGAATGATCACCTTCATGGCTTAGTAATTTTATGATTCACGGTGTTTTTCGGTGATGTTTCGGGGTACGTTTCCATCTACTGGTAGAAACTGCTGAAATTGAATTTTCGATTGTGTTATGTGTTTTCTTAGGAAACTAAATTTCAGAATACTATATAGAGTATATACAAATCTACAGATTATATACAAGGCTGCACAAAAGAATTGGAGTACTTTTCTGGCTGTGGATGTAAGGGGTGAAATCTGGTTTTCAAAATTGTTTTGCGTGTTTTCTAAAATGTTTACTTAGATATCCATCTATTTAAAGCTAACCTGGTATTTCGTTTTTCATGCGAATTTGACTTTTATACGCATGCGCGAGCATTCCGCCAATCAGCTAGAGGCTTTTACTCTCTACAGACAGATTTGTTTCAGCCAATGAGGTGAGGGCATTTCCTGTCTCTAGAGATCTTTAGTCGGGAGTCATCGTAAGCAGCATGTTTCAAAGTTTGGATTACTATAAATATTAGGTATTTTTTCATTTTATCTTTATTTATTTTGTTATAATGAGCTCATGAACATAGAAACACATATGTATTTCTGTGTTCATGATTGAATTCTTTGGATATGTCGTATGTATATTTTGCTACTTTAAATTTCTTAAACCAAAAAGTAATGGTCGAGTTTTTATTAGGATTTATAAAGCTGAAATTTACCTTTTGGAATATAATACTACAGATGTTTTAATAGTTGCATTCGGCTGTAAAAATTGATTAAAAATTTGACCAGCAGTTGCATGAAAAAAAAAAAAGTTTCACTAACATGGACAAATCCAGAAACTTGCTGAGTCGGCAATTGTGTTTATATGTAAAAAAATAACAAAATTCATAGTTTAATCACAATAAAACATCGTGAAATTTATTTATTGGTTGCGAGAAAAAGATCACAAAATTCAACAATCATTCGGGAAAATGTAACAAAATTCTACTAACAACAGGAGCTTCTAAACAGCTTTACCACCTGTGCATTTTGATGATTTTGTTATGATAGTATGTATGGATGTGTTTTGCATGGAATTTTTTGGTTTGTTGACAATTTTTTTAAAGGTTTTGGAACTTTAGTATGACAATTTATTGGTATTATGTCGGGTAATAGAAAAGCATTCTAAAGATTGAAATACGATCAAATCTTAACAAAACTTTCAATGATTCAAATGGATTTAGATAGATAATTTTAGTATATGTGTATATATATATGCAGTAGACTCCTTAAAATCCACTCATGTAAACAATGAAACTTACAATTAAGATGTAAGTGTAAAATTTCAGTTTTTAAAATGTTTTGTATCATTTAGTACACATTTTAATATGTAAATGGACAGATGGTACAGCATCTAATGTATATGAATGTATATTTTGAACTGGTTTGTTTAGAGGCTCCTGTTGTTAGTAGAATTTTGTTACATTTTCTTGAATGATTGTTGAATTTCACAATACTTTCCCGCAACCAATCACCAATAAAACATCATGAAATTTATTGATTGGTTGCGGGAAAAAAGATGACAAAATTCAACAATCATTTCGAAAAATGTAACAAATTTCAACTAATAAAATGCACCAGAATGTATATAAAGCATGCTTTACAATTATATTATGTGCACTAAATAATTTTGCTAACAATATACGAAGAATCAAAACATATCTAAAGAACTCAATCATGAACACAGAAATAGATATCTGTTTTACCTTCAATGATTCAATAAAATAAAATAAAGATAAAATGAAAAACTACCTAATAATATAATAATCTAAACTTGAAACTTAAAAAGTCCATCAAACGCGATAAATTGTACACAATTGTCATTATACAAGGTGACAGTCAATGCAGAATTCATTTATATACACTACACACTTTTCCTTTTCCATCCATTGATACGATAACCATTTTGTCAGGATAAAAATAGCACTTGCCTATCAGCGACCAATACTGAAAATTGGCGATTGACTTTATTGCCACCTAAAGGTGAAAATAAGCACTCGGCGATAAAACTTAGAAAACTGGCGATTAAAAATATGAAAAAACTGGACAAATACAGGATTTTCTGATTTTCTTTTTTCCTTTTGTGTTTTTTCTGCATCTGTTTGACAAAATTCAGGATTTTTCCTCACCCGATCGATGAAATTAATGATTTTTCTGCATCTGAGGGACAAAATTTACGATTTTTATGCACTCATTTGAAGAAATTTGTGATTTTTATGTGCCCACTTGACTAATTCGTGATTTCACTCACCCACTTGATGAATTTGTGATTTTTAGTGCCCGTCCTACAAAATTCATGATCTTTATGCACCCGATTTAAGAATTTCATGATTTTTACATGCCTGATAAATGAAACTCATGATTTTTACACACTTGATTGACGATTTTTTTTTCCGCACTCGACTGATGAAATTAAGTATTTTTAAGCACCCGATTGCCAAATTCATGATTTTTATGTGCTGATAGAGGAAATTAATAATTTTTACGTGCCTGATCAACTAATTTCTTGCTTTTTATGCGCCCGTTTGAAGAATTTTGTGAATTTTAGGTGACCGATAAATGAAACTCATGATTTTTACACGCCCGATTGATGAAAAAAAAAAATTCTGCATCCGTTAGACAAAATTCATGATATTTATGTGCCGATGGATGAAATTAATGATTTTTTCAGCAATCATTTGACGAAATTCGTGTTTTTTCTGCTATCTTTTGACGAAATTTGTGTTTTTCTGTGGTCCTTTAATGAAATTTGCTTTTTTCGTGATCCTTTGACGATCTTCGCACTTTCCCTGCTGCCTATTAACGAGATTCATGTTTTTTCAGCGATCCTTTGAAGTAATTCGTGTTTTTTCAGCGATCCTTTGAAGAAATTCGCATTTTTCTCATGATCGTTTATGAAATTCGCGTTTCCCAGTGATTCTTTTATAAAATACATTTTATTCTGCAATTTTTAGACGAAATTTGGTAAAAGATTATGAAATTAAGTATTTTTATGCACCCGATAGACAAAATTCGTGATTTTTATGTGCCGATAGAGGAAATTAATGATTTGTACGTGCCTGATCAACTGATTTCTTGATTCTTATGTGCCCGTATCAAGAATTTTGTGTATTTTAGGTGACCGATAAATGAAACTCATGATTTTTACACGCCCGATTGATGAAAAAAAAATTCTCTACCCGACCGACGAAATTAAGGATTTTTATGCCCCCGATAGACGAAATTCATGATATTTATGTGCCGATGGATGAAATTAATGATTTTTTCAGCGATCCTATGACGTAATTTGTGTTTTTTCAGCAATCATTTGACAAAATTCATGTTTTAACTGCAATCCTTTGGCGAAATACACGTTTTTTTCTGCTATCCTTTGACGAAATTTGCGTTTTTCTGTGATCCTTTGACGATATTTGCACTTTCTCTGCTTCCTTTTGAGGAGATTCATGTTGTTTCAGCAATCCTTTGACGAAATTGGCGTTTTTTCAGCAATCCTTTGAAGAAATTCGCATTTTTCTAACGATCGATTATGAAATTCGCGTTTCCCAGCGATTCTTTTATAAAATACATTTTATTCCGCAATTTTTAGACGAAATTTAGTAAAAAAGCGTGATTTTTTGGTGAAATTTCCTTTTTTGATAATGTATGATATAATGATTATGAACCATGATTTTTCTGTTATTGGGCGAGATTCATGTTTTTTCAGAAATTCTTTGACGAAATTCATGTTTTTTCAGTGATCCTTTGAAGAATTTCACATTTTTCTCGCGATCCTTAACGAAATTCGCATTTTCCAGCGATTCTTTGATAAAATTCATTTTATTCTGCAATTTTTAGACTAAATTTAGTAAAAAAGCGTGATTTTTTGGTGAAATTTCCTTTTTAGCGATTCTTTGAACAAATTTGCTTATCTTTCGCGATCCTTTTGCATAATTCACGTTTTTTCTGTGGTCTTTTAACGAAAGTCATGTTTTCCCATGATCCTTTGATGAATTTAGTGTTTTTCCCTCAATCATTTGACGAAATCTGGGAATTTTTCACCCGCGAAGATTGGTTAGATGTTTTTAGTCTGCAGGTGCCCTAAAAAGTCTGTGACGTCCGTTGCTGCATTGCACACATGGGGCATCGAACGGAGGGAATTCATCCTAAAGAATAATTGTTTCATTCCTGATATTTCTGGAAAGAAACAACGTTCAACTCATTGGCTGAATTGTAAAGGGCGAAATGTGTCAAACATTAGCAGGAAGAAAGTGCGCAATTTGTTCGTTCATGGAAAAAAACGTGAAATTCGTTAATCGATAGTCGATAAATTGCTAAATTTGTCAATTGATAGCGGAAAAATTGCAAAATTCATTAATCGACAGTGGAAAAATCACAAAATTCATCAACTGGTTTCGGGGGGAAAAGTTTTCAAATATCGTCGAATGGCTTCGAGAAAAAAAATCACAATCCGTCAATTTTGGGGAAAAAATCGTGAAATTCGCCAAATGGTTTCGAAATTTGTCGAGCGACAGCAGAGAAAAAGAATCTTTTTCCATTCAATCATCGTAATTGGTGAGTGTGACTATTATGTTTGACCAGTGGTGGCAATAAAGTCCATTGCCAAATTTTCAGTATTACTCGCTGTTTGGCAAAAGCTAATTTTGTCCTATACTTCAAAACCCTTTTGATCATCACATCAGTGTGCAGACCATTTGATGAATTTCGTGATTTTTCCGTTATCGATTGTTGAATTTTATAATTTATCAACTATTGATTAGCGAATTTCATGATTTTTTCCATGAACATTTGACGAATTGTGCAAAAATATTAAGAATATCGTTAAATTGTCTTAGGTAAAAAAAAATTTAATATTGTCAAATGCCTTCAAGAAAAAAGTTGCAAGTTGAAACGCCTGTGACCTCTTTTTCATGTTATGCATCTCTGGGGTCCATCCCCCCCCTCCTCCCCCCCTCCCAAGTGAGACACTTTTCTAAATTTTGCACGCACCCCTCATGTGATATATCGCTGGAAAAGTCTTTGACCACTTATTCATGTTATGTATCTCCGGGGTCCATCCCGCCACTACCCCCCCCCTAAATTTTGTTGACACTCCTCATGTCATATATTGTTGGAAAGGTCTGTGACTGCTTAATCATATGCATCTCGGATGTCCATCTCCCCACTTTGCCCCCCCCCCCTCCTCCCCAAAGGGTACTTTCTAAATTTTGCATACAACCCTCATGTTATATATCATTGGAAAGGTCTGTGACCACTTAATCATATTATGCATCTCCGATGTCCACCTCCCCACTTTGCCCCCCCCCCCCAAGAGATACTTTCTAAATTTTGTTGACACCCCTCATGTCATATATTGTTGGAAAGGTCCGTGACTGCTTAATCATATTATGCATCTCTGATGTCCATCTCCCCACTTTGCTCCCCCCTCCCCCCCAAGGGGTTCTTTTTAAATTTTGTACACAACCCTCATGTTATATATCATTGGAAAGGTCTGTGTCCACTTAATCATATTATGCATCTCCGATGTCCATCTCCCCACTTTGCCCCCCCAAGGGATACTTTCTAAATTTTGTTGACACCCCTCATCTCATATATTGTTGGAAAGATCCGTCACTGCTTAATCATATTATGCATCTCCGATGTCCATCTCCCCACTTTGCCCCCGCCCCCCTACCCCCTTACTTTCTAAATTTTGCACATGACCCTCATGTTATATATCATTGGAAAGGTCTGTGACCACTTAATCATATTATGCATCTCCGGTGTCCATCTCCCCACTTTGCCCCCCCCCCCAAGGGGTGCTTTCTAAATTTTGAACACACCCTTCATGTGATATATTGATGGAAAGGTCTGTGACCGCTTAATTATATTATGCTCCCTACTATGAAATTTGTCAAGTTAAAGCAACTATAAATTTTATTTTTATGGTAGTATCAAGTTGTTTGCCGTCAAATTTTGACGGGTTCCATCTAGTCATTTTTATATTATTAAACAATGAATGTTTCTTAAAGTATCATTTAAGTGTTGGTAAGCTTTTTATAATCTATGTTTGATGCATAATTTTCCTTTCTTGTTATTTTAGTTTTTTATGAATTCGGTTTGTCCGGCCGTTTGTCTGTCCGAGCTGTTCCTCGCATAAATATACTCGGATTGCCATGTAATTGATATATGTTGTTGATATTTGCTATGGTATGTTCAGTATTGAAAATGAAGTGTGTAGCTTTTATAGTTCATTAACAGGGGCTCTCGAAAGTATTTCGTTAAATTAAGGTCTATGGAAAAAAACATTTGCAGTGTATTTTAGTTGTATTACACTATTTGAAACACAATGAAATTTATATGCATTATTGCGGTATGTTGCAAAAAGTTCCTTTTAGAATATATTATTTGTAGCACTTACGTTTCGTTTACAGCGGTACTCAAAATAATTTCGTTATATTATAGTCTATGAGGAAAAATCGTTTGAGGTTTTTTTTAATGATGTTACACAATTAGAAACATAATGAAATTATTTTGATGTTGTTGTTGTTTATGAAATTCTGGTATGCAGTAAAACGTGCTCTCTGTAGAGTATGGAGTGCAAAGCAATTATCATTCATTTACAAAGTCACACAAAATAATTCGTTTAAATAATGGTCTACGTGAGAAACTGCTTGCAATTTTAAATTACGTTGCACTATTTCAAACATGATAAAATTAATATAGATTTCTGCGTTTTAGCGCAAGAATCTTGCTGTAGAATATGATGTGCATAGCACTTATTGTTCATTTACAGGGACACACAAAAGTTATTGGATACAGTACTGTATTCGCAGTGTTGCCTATTAGGGATAATTACTGGAATTGCGTTTTCTCTTATTATATGCGTTTTTGAGTTTTCCTATATTTTGCATACTATGTATTGTGCATAAATGCTATAAATCATATACAGTGCTACACAAATCATATACCTGCCAGAAATGGCCAGCCGCTAAGTGGCATCTCTTCAGTGGCGTTATTTTGATGTTGTTGTTGTTTATGAAATTCTGGTATGCAGTAAAACGTGCTCTCTGTAGAGTATGGAGTGCAAAGCAATTATCATTCATTTACAGGGTCACACAAAATACCCTGGTGCTACGCACCCTGGTGTCAGGCACTAAACCCGTTTAAGCTAGTGGAATTTGGTAAGTTGGGGCCTGGTGGCCAGTCTAAAAAAAGATATCGAATCCGCTAAAATTTATTATAAATCCTCTTAACCCTTTCAGGGGCAAGCAATTTTGTTCTGGTATCGTCGAACTCACACCGGCATTTACGAAAGAATTTAGTTCAAAGTAAGGAAAAACAAATTTTCAACTTTTCGCTTGAAAGTTAAAAAAGTAAAATTTAATTAAAAGTGTCTGGTTTCATTTGGATTAAAATTAGGTGGTATATAATATATACCACCGCCCCTCAAAGGGTTAATATTATTTACAACTTTCATATTGACAAGTTTTTTATTGGATGAACCTTTACAGCAAAAAAATAAATGAATTGACGAAGTTATGAATTTTTTTCTTCTCTATCCCCCCCCCCCCACACACACACATACCTGGAGGCCTTTTTTAATGATATCAAAAATCTGTCCTACAAAAATTTTCTGCCCTTTTCCTAGAAGTAATAAAAACTTTAAAAGGATTCGATACGTATCACTAGGACTTCCCTCAAAGGGATTAGTCTGAGTGATATTGCTGAGAACATAAAGTTAACAATTACGATATAAAGAAGATATCAACAAGAATCTAAGTGAATATACAGCATATGATAGACAAGAGATAGATAAAGATACAACATATGAAAAATAGCAAATTAAATGATATAATTACAAAATATCATATATAAATTCATATACTGTTATGTTTTCATATGCATTTTTTGATAACATTTGGCAAATAATCTCATTTTCTTAAGCGGGAATTGCTCAAAAGTTTAAAAAAAAACCGCCGGATCTTTTAAAACGATATTTTTAAAGTCACATAATCAGATTTGCAGCTAATAGCGTATTTTAGCAAGCGTAGTTTAACGCAAATTTAATTTAATTTTTGCAACATTTTCTTTGTGACAAATATCTAAATAAAATATTAAAAAATAAAATATTAAATATTGAAATATTAAATCAAATATTTAATATTTGAATTAAAAAAATTTCCTTTGTTTATTTGTATAACTATTTATAGAAACTCGTATACTTCAAACCACATTGATAACATGCTTTGCTACAAACGTGTCTAGCAGTCTAACTACTCGTATGTCTTAGCTGTGTCTCTCTCCGAACTCATCTGTCTACTGTCTCTCTACTCTTCTGTATACCCGTCTCAGTATCCGTCTGTCTTTCTACCCGACTCTTTAATCGTGTCTCTACCTGTCTCTACCTTCCCGTTACACTACTCATCTATCAACACGTCTGTCTGTCTATATACCCCTCTCTCTGCCCGTCTGTCAAGTCGTCTCTGTACTCGTCTCTCTATCCACCACGCTACCCGTCTCCCTACCCATCTCACTACCCCTCTGTCAACCCTTTTTTGCACCTGCCTCGCTACCCGTCTGTCTATTCGTTTCGCTACCCGTTAGCTTATCTCTGTCGCTATCCGTCTCTCTACCCGTCTGTCTACCCGTTTGTTTACACGTCTATCTATCTCTCGCCAACTCTTCCCAATATTTAAACAATTTAGTAAACGGAAGCCGTTTATCTGTTATTAAATGCAAACAGGAGTAATTTATCTAAAGAGTGTAATCAGATGCAATTTTTTTAAATACATACATAAACCAGCATAATAATTCACCAGTTTTATTTTCATAGTAGTTTATGTCATTTGACAGTAAATCTCAACTTCTTCAACCCGAACTGCGTCAAGCTTTTTAAAAAAGCCCCAAGGTCCGTATAACTGGGAAGGGGAATTGTCCTCAGGGCTATTAGATACATGTTATTAAGTTAAGTGAAAGTTTCGTAATCGGGTTCGCAGCCAATTTCTTATATCAGAAAGGGTGGCTTCACGCCATTTTAAATTCATTTCTGTAACTTTCTTTTTCTTTTTTTGGTGGGTGGTTGGGGGGGGGGGGGAGGGTTCCAAATATATACACTTAAATTCAAACTTTTGCCCCCCTGTTAATATTAGTGTTGTTTGTATTATCAATTAATACTTTGTTGATCGAGCTTCATTCGAAACTAATGTAAAAGACTTCTACAGTTTTTTTTTCTAGGAGAAAGTTCCGTAATCGGGCCCTAAGCTAATCGGGGAATTTAATATCATTATTGTTTCTAACTCTTATAGAGTTAAAACAATATTGTTGCTAGCATTAGTCTTGTTTGTGACCAACCTCTTCTTTGTATCTGAATAGGGAAAAGTTCCGTATCATGTACTGGTTGGTGCCAAAGGCAGTTGTAGAATCGTACAAATTTTTCTAGAGAGCGGAAAAACATGTTTTTTAAAATATTTACAAATATACGTTTATTAAACCATGTTTTTGAGCCATTTTAAAAAATTAAGTACGGTGCTAAAATAAAATTTTATTGCCATTTTCGATATTTTAATAAGAAATGAAAATACATAACAAACAAATTTAACAAAACTAAGCCATTTTTGGGTACTTCTCTATTATCCCGTCGACCACTTTTCATAACAAAAAACTATCGCCAAACTAAGATTAAACGCCAAAAATACAGTCCCATTTACTTGATGCCAGAAGCATTATACGTATTTGTTATGCCATCAAGTGGTTTTTAATTCGACATTTGCGTGTGTTTTTCATTATGTTTTACTGATTTATTAGTTATTTCATTCATTAAAGTAACAATTGTGTCCTTAAATTCTTATATTTTATTTATTTTGATATTTTAATGGCAACGTTCTCCCGTTTATTTAGCGTTACAGTTTGGCGATAATTTTTTGTTATGAAAAGTGGTCGACGGGATAATAGAAAAGTACCCATTTTTTGTGATAAATAATTGTTATTGCCAGGGGGGCAAATTGTAAACAATTAATAAGCGAACTAAAGAAATTATCGGAAAAAACTTGTGGGAATCTCAAGAAAGAAATATCTGATATAAATAGCATTTAAAATCTCAAAATGGAGAAGTGGTCCGTATAAAAATGCAAAACATTATACACCTGATATAAGAATTTTTAAATTTTTTTATGTTTCCGAAAGCACAGATAAAAGGGTAAAAATCCCGGCACAGATGCCATATACTCACCACGTTGGCGCGATTTTTCCCCCGCCCCTTTGGCGAAAACTGTTTGTTGTGTTTGTTTACTTTTATTTTTTATTTTAATTCTATAGATTATTTTTATATGTATATCAATATTAATTTAGGCACAGATGTCATATACGCACCAGATTGGCGCGATTTTTCCCCCGCCAATTTGGCGAAAACTTCGTTTTTGAATATTAGTTACAAATACCATACAATAATAGCATGTAATTTTTTATTTCAATATAAAAATAAAATAACGTAATAAATGAAATAGCTCCTATTATTCAAAAATGGGAAATAAAAATAAATAAATGATAGTTTGATATAAATAAATATTGATATATATAATAAAAACAATTTATAGAATTAAAATAAAAAATAAAAGTTAATAAACAACAATTAAAACAAAATAACCGGGTTACCATGTGAGGCATAAAATTGACATTTTGTTGCAATCGCGCCAATGTGGGGCGGGGCGTATATGACATCCGCGCCTTTATTTATATCAAACTATTATTTATTTATTTTTATTTCCTTTTTTAAAATAATAGAAGCTGTTTCATTTATTACGTTATTTTATTTTTATATTGAAATAAAAAATCACGTGTACTATTTGTCACACTATTTGTAACTAATATTCAAAAACAAAGTTCCGTAATTTCCGGCGTATAAACCGCAGCTCAAAGAGTCGTTTTTCGACCCAGAAATTTTATTCAATAATTGTAGTTAAATATTTACAGCGATCTTTTAAGTTACATTTTATAAAATAATATTTCTGGGTCGAAAAACGACTCTTTGAGCTGCGGCTTATACGCCGGAAATTAAGGTTTTCCCCAAGCTGGTGGAGGGAAAAATCGCGCCAACGTGGTGCGTATATGACATCTGTGCCTTGTTTCATTTCACATAGAGGTACTGCTCTATTATCCCGTCGACCACTTTTCATAACAAAAAACTATCGCCAAAATGTTAGATTAAACGCCAAAAATGCAGTCCCATTTACTTGATATCAGAAGCATTATACGTGTTTGTTACGTCATCAAGTGATTTTTAACGCGACATTTGCGTGTATTTTTCATTATGTTTTACTGATTTATTAGTTATTTCATTCATTAAAATAACAATTGTGTCCTTAAATTCTTATATTTTATTTATTTATGTATTTTGATATTTCAATGACAACGTTCTCCCGTTTATTTGGCAATAGTTTTTTGTTATGAAAAGTGGTCGACGGGATAATAGAGAAGTACCCACATATGTATTGGTACTTTTATGTTAACTTGGCGCAGTTGATAAATCGCCAAATATTTTTCTCATAACATCTTCATATTGCATTCATTTAATTTAAATATAAATCTTTCACTGATTTCATTTGAAATACATACATTAAAAATACACGTCTTTCACTCATTTAATTTAAAATACACGCCTTTCACTAATTCCATTTAAAATACTAAAAAGGAAAAGAAAATAAGAAATAATGCCACAAATCGAAACCTTTTATTTAAACATCAAAGAATTGTTCCTAACATACACACGCGAAATAAAAAAGCTGCTAATGGTGTGATTTACGCCAAATCTCTAATACTAATACTACTCTTACTAATCTCTAATACTTTTCAAACAGAAAAAAATCCAGATTAACTTTCCATTTTTATTAAATTGAAATATATTTTATTGTGCTGAATATTAGTGCTTGCATATTTTTTTGCTCTATGTATTCCATAAACTTTTCAATTCCGATTGTCTACGAAAATCTCCCGCCGGTGAAAATGACGTACGCACAAAATTTAGTGACGTATGTACTTTAATTGGGCTTTTTTATCTATTTTTTTAATATAACTTCCAAACGGTTTGACACTTATTCTTGGTAATAAATAGACGACGTTGTCACCTTTATAGGTACCTGCTGTAAAAATTTGAACGAAATCCGTTAAATATTTTTTGAGTTATGCTTAACGAAAGGTTTTAATATCCATCGTAGCTATATATGGGGCAAAGTAATACTGCGCTGTGTATGAGTCTTCGTTGCACTCAGACAATAATTAAGAAGGTATGTTTTTTTCTGTTTTCAGAAAAAGCCCGTCATTTGCCCCCCATGGTTCGATTTTGCCCATTAACGAACTTGGCCGAGTTCTATGCCCCTTGATTCTGTATCAGTTTGGAAGAGATTTGAGTAGAATTATTGAAGTTATCGTGTCCATAAAAAAGTGATACATATATATATATATATATATATATATATATATATAGATAGATAGATAGATAGATAGATAGATAGATAAAGTTTTGAACTGGGGGTGGTTTTGGTTTCTGGGAGTCATGTTCGGCGTAGATCTTCAAAAATTTTTCAGAAATTCCAACATAGGGGAGAATGTAATTGGTAGTATTTCTTATGAAATCTACCTAAAAGTGCTTCTGATCAAGGAATCTGAATTTTTTTTAAATGTCCAGATGGCAATACTAGTCTCCACAAATGCTAAGTCCCTTTTTAACAAAAAAATATTGTTGTGTTATTGAACATCTTCAACAACAGAAATGTGGTTTTGTTTCACGATGAAAATATCACTAGTTATACATTTTTATTCGCATATTGTACTGATTCAAATGCAGAGAAGAAGTCTATAAAATATCACTGTTGTACAGGAAATAGCTTTGTATCAAATATCACTTAAAATAAATAGTTGTTACTATTATAAAGGTATTCAATAAGAGATTTTTGTTACATAAACCATTCAACAGTAACAATGCCTTTTGTACATGCCTCCTATATGGGCAGGTGTCAAGCAGAACTTCTTCTCAACAAAACAGATGGACAATATTCTTTTATTTCTCTTTATTAGCGCTAGAACCGCGATGGCGGGTCAATTTAACCCGTACCAAATGAGTAAATGTTGATTCGCAACAGAAATTTTTTAAAAACAAAAATTATTATATGCTACCAAAAGACAACTTCAAAAAGCAGTCAAATATTTTTAAATAAAATTTCTGGTGTGGAATAATTTGATAAAATGTGAGTAGAATGTCCCGCGGTTCTAGTGTTAATAAACACAAGTATATTGCAATGCAAAAATATGCGCACCCCCTATAATTTGACAAGTGAAATGAGAAGGACATTAGATAAATGTAAGTGGTAATTGAAACAATAAACAAGCGGAAAAATGCATATTTAACTAATAGCATAGGAAAAATACAGAAAAAATGTTTTTTACCTTTGTCAAAGTATACATACGCAGCATAAAAAAGGCATAAATGTTTGTTTTTGTGGTTACAAAAGGGAACTAATAATTACAAGGACGTCCGTGACGTCGGATAATGTCAAAAATCCGAGATGGCATGCTTTCAATAAGATTTATCAATGTAGGTTTTTCAATTTCATCCCAGGCTTTTAATATTGATTAACGGAGCTCGTCTTTGCTTTCATATTCTTTGTTGTGGGCTTAGATTTTACAAACTAAAATTCCTCACAGGTTCTTCATTCGATTGCATCCTCGTGTACAAGGTGGCCAACTCAAACTATTAACTTTCTGTTGCTTTAACCAATAACATGTATCGCGACTGCTATGTACTGAGGCATTGTCGTACTGAAAAGTGAACTTTACTTCCCTTAATCGCCAGAGATACGGGATAAGGTGGTCTTGCACGATCTGTTAGTACTCAATACTATCCATTTTTAATGTTGTGAAGGCCGACCGCAGCTTACCCCGAGCAGTAAATCCTCCCCATACCATTAAGCTACCTCCTGGAACGTTTCTTTTAGAAAAGTACCTCTATGCCTTTCTTAAATATTGCCAGTAATATGCAAAAACCATCAAGTCCGTCGAGTTTGAATTTTATTTCGACACTAAAAATAATCTGAAACATGAAAGATTCATTTGTAACGTTTGGTTTTTTTTATCCTTAATTCATGAAGAAAAAAAAGATAGCCTTTCCAATTTGTGGCTATGTTACTACGACAAAATTGCAATCGTGCTTCTTTGTGTCTTGTTTCAGACGTGGAGCAGGTTTCATTCTTGCAAAAACAAGATTTGAATTACGTTTAATTGTTCGAAGAAGAATTGAATCATGTGAAACGTTGAGCTGTAATTATTCCTTCATTTACTTTGCACTTTTAATTTCATTTATCCCATTAAAGACTGACGTTGGGTTTTCGCAACATTATGTTTCTTACACCAGGTTTTAACCCTTTCGCGACGAGCGTCCTTTACGGAATTTTTAATCGTTTACCTCTGGTTTTTTAAAACAGAAATTTTCAGCTAATTGAATCACAAAAATGCTACCATTAAATGAGGAAAAGCTTACACTAAAACAAAGCCATTAAATAATAAGCCCAGTCAGATAAATGGGAAACTTTTCGCAAGTTGAAAATAGCGCCATCTAGCGGTTGGGAGTGCTGCATTCGGCACCAAGAATATTTTAATAAAAGTTTGCTTCTAAAATTAAAGCTAAAAATAAGGAGTTCTTATTTTCTAAGAAAGTCGTTTGTAAATTCCGGTGTCAGTCAGTAATTTCACATTTTACGAACATAATTTGTCTGTGCCGGAAAGGGTTAATTGCATAGTGATGTAAATTTCCATCACTTTTTATTTAACTTTTAATAAATAAATCAACTTCTTCGCCACCACTATATTTATATAGAAATATTAATCCAGTAAATTTCCACATTTTTTTTATTCATTATAGTTTTAGCTTTAATGTAAAAGATCCCAATAATTAGCAAGCTTTTAAAGGAAGTGCAAAAACAAAACATCGATAACAATCGTATAAAATATCGATATAAATAAATCGTATCGTTTCTCTGCGACCCACTTCTGTTTTGTCCTCCTTCCGCAGCAGAGGTTTGGCGCTAGTGTGTCGCTAACAAATTTAACACTATCTGACTGGGCTTATTATTTAATGGCTTTGCACTAAAAAGTAATTGGTGGGAATAATCGACGATTCTGAGCATCTTATTCTGCACGTACACGTGTCGTTCGTCCCCAAGGAGTTAAGGTAACATCAGTTTGTTGTTTTTGGGATAAAAATTCGCTTTATTTGAGGCAAGAAACACCATGATAAAGTCACTGTTAGGTTGCTATACTATAAAAGTGGTATGAATCGTTATATTTGTATTTTTTTTTTTTTTTTTTTTTTGTGAAAAATAATTCGGTCCTTAATGGGTTAAAACAGCCCAAACAATTTGCCTTTCCCCATGTGTTGAAAGTTTCCGAGGACGTACTGATCGCTTCTTAAATCTATAATTTCGTTGTCTCGTCACGAAATTTTGGATTGCACTGACAGAATATTTTAATTGTTTTGCAATATACTTATACACTCTACCATCGGCTCGAAATGCTGTGATTTGGCATTTTTAAAAATCAGAAAGTCCTTGTATTTATTAGTTTTCTTTTGAACTTCAAAAACAAACATTAATTTCATTACATAAACCAACAGAAGTTTTTTATGATGGGTATGTATACTTTTGCATTGGCAAGAAACCGCATTTTCTGTATTTTTTCCTACACTATTAACTAAATATGCATTTTTTCCCTTTTGTATTGTTTCAATTACCACTTACATTCATCTAATGTATTTCTCGTTCTCAAAAATCAAATTAGTTCATTCTTTATACTTAACCAATGAACATCCAAAACTAATCAGGAAAGCGCCTTATCACAATGAAACTATATACAAAATATGAAGCAAATTGGCTAATTCTGCATGAAAAACCCATTTATCTAAATTAAAGGTGGGGTTAAACCCCGTTCCCTTGTTTTATACTTAAACAATGAACCCCCCAAACTAATCAGGGAAGCACCTTACCACAATGAACCTATATAAAAAATTTGAAGCAACTGGGACATTTCTATCAAGAGTAATCGCGTTGCGTAAATATATACGTACATAGAGAACATGCGGGTACATTAGCTCTCGTGAGCTAAAAAGTGGTTGCAATAAAAAAATCCGAATTTTTAAATAAATGTCCAGGTGGCAACACTTGTCTTCACCCATGCTAAGTTTTTTTTTTTTTTTTAATTCTTTTGTAAAATTATTCTTGCGTTATTGCACATTAACAACAACAAAAATGCGGTTTATTTAAAATGAAAATATCACTATTTTAAAATGCTTTTATTTACATAGTATGAAAGAAATAGTTTTGTTTTATGTAACAGAATCGATGAGGGTAGTGGTATATCATCGGAAATTTATGTGTCAAAATCTGATACATTGGGTGTGAAAAAATCTCAGACGATCTATTTAAATTTTATAGATTTGTTTTTATATGTTCGAGTCGTTTTAATAAAACATTTTTTTTAATTTTATTTTAAATAATATTCATATTTCCACTAGAGAGTCAGTAAAACCTGGAGACCTTATAGATTTTTAATGTTTCCTAACTGCATTTTCAGTAAATTTACTTTATACTCTTTCCATAATCAGGGTCCTGCTCATCCTATGAAGTTTCAGGCAAAATAATCGGTATGTAATATATAGGTACATATCGGTTTAAAATAAATATTAAAATAAATAATATGGGAATACCACAGAAAAATTATGATACATCTTATCTTATTCCATTTGCATCATTGGCGTATATATGCGTCAGTTCAGGAATTTATTTTTAAATCAGAATTTTCAAATTCCTACCAGAAATTCTGAATAGTAAAATTTCCTTTGTTTAATGACTGAATTTCGTGAGTAAAATTTTTTTCCACATTATAAATAGCTAATTTCTTACCGTAATTTCGCGCGTATGCGCCGCACCTTAGTTAAGTCTTTTTCAAACCGGAAAATTTATTGAAAATAAGAAGTCAAGTAAGTGCTAAGCAGAAACAAGTCACATTTCATTTAAAATAAATTCTGGTAGGAAATCGAATTGTCTGAGGTGCGGCGTATACGCGCGAAATTACGGTAATTAAAACTTAACATCTAATCTGTACCAAAGTAAAAAAAAAAAAATGTATGGCTGTTATGAATTCCTTTTTTGTTTATGCTTTTCCCGCCTTTCACCAACTGGCATTTAAGTGCTGTTTCACGAACATATTCCGAACCCGATTTTTTCCCAAAATTTTGACTCTATCCTAAATCTCTTTCACTTCACTTTGTTATTACAAATTTATTATCATCTCTTTTAATAGTTTTACATCTATATTTTTGTTGTAATTATTCATTTATCTTGTGGTTTATACTATATCTGAAGTCTTCCCAACGGCTCAATTTAATACAAGACACGCTACGAACAATAGACTGGTCGTTAAGCTGTTTGCAACTCGGAAGCCCCTTAACCGACATCAACTGTGCGGCACTTGTTCGTGCTTACAAAAACTCAAAATTCTTCTTTCGGAATTTTCAGTATGGATTCGAATTTCTGAGCTTAACGAAAAAAGTAATTCCTAGAATGCATCCTAATGATGCAAATGGGTTAAATAAAAAAATACATTTTATTTAAAACTTCAATCCACTAATAGTGGATTATTTTGTATTTATTAACCTTCTGATTACGGGCTAGAACTGGCGATTACTTTTGCATTCAGTCGCACCACTCTTTACAAAATGCTTCTATGAGGAAGCCATCTTTTGAAAATATTCTAGTATAAGTGTATGGAAGAGATATTTTTTCAAAAAGTGGTACACATAAAATACAAAATAGTCACTGGGACATATGGTGTCCCAAACCTGTAATCAAAAGGTTAAGAAGTAAATCTTGACTAAACAGAAATTTAATAAATATACACTAAAATCGCAAAAGCTTTCATAATAAGAGTGTCCTTAGAATTTTATACCAATTCTTTATTTAAACGAGTTGGAAATTGTAACATTAACCGTGACAAATGGGGTGCGGTCGTTTTATAATTAGTTTCACAACGTAAAAAAAAAATCATCCTTATTATTTCAATGAAATGAATTATATCGTCTGCTATGGACGAAATGAAAAACCTATTTTTCTGAATACGTATGCCACGTTTAAAAAGCGATTTTTTTTTCTACACCCGACAGCGCTGCTAAATTTACCATGGGGATCATGCTTTCCGAATGAATACTTCCATGTTTTAATATTTTTATGATTCATAATGAACGAATCTCCTGTGTTTATTTACTCTAATGGATTGAGATATTTGGCTGATAGCCTAATTTCCACTGAAGTTATCTCAAAATTCATACATTTTTAAATGTAACTCATCTTTCAAGCAAACAATTTTTTGAACGATCTTTCTAAAAATGTAACTTTTATACAATTTTATTCGAAAAAATAATTTTGAAAAAAAATGGCGACCTGGCATATGAAAAAAGAAGTGGTTTTGCCCGTATTTGTTTTCCTCAGACACATGACTTGCACTTTTACTATATAGATTACGTACGATAGGATTTAATAAAATAAAGAAAACTTTTATTAATATGTTTTTAAGTTTTCATTCTGTTTTCATAAAATTTGCAATGAATCGACAAACTTCTGCAACGATAATATATATTAAATTACAAACCTTCGATTGGGTAGTTTTTGCTCTGTTATATACGGACGGAAGGACAGACAAACGGACAGACCAGACGACGACTATAGTTGCTACGTATTTATATAATTACGAACATGCCTAAAAACGAGTATAATTTCTATACTTTGCTAATGAGAAAAAAAGGAGTTTTCATGCGTTTTTCTAATTGTTCAAATTTTCATTTTTTGCATAACGTAAAATATTATTTAAAATAAATATTTTAGGTTTTAGTCAAGTAATTTAAGATGATGTCATAGAAAATTTTATTGAAATCCCTTTTAAAATTAATGTAACAATAACTCGTTTAAGCAAATTTAAAATTGTCAGATATAATTATTCACGAGAAGGTAAATATAAATGATTATTTTCGGTAACAATGATTCTTTAACTCATTATTAGTGGAAAGAAACATTTGTTCTGTTATCAATAATAAGGTAAGTGCTCGGGAAAACACGTTTATTTAAGAAATGAGGTCTAGGGCTATGGAGAAAGTGTATAGTTAGATGATTCAAACATTGAGATCCGTTTCGATTGATATTTATGAGGTAAAGATATAAAATCATTGTGCCTAAATGCAAAATTCTCATACTTTTCTCATATTTAAGGTATATTTCACATTTTATTAAATATAAAATACCAAATATAAGCTATAAAGTATGAGTTATTATGCTTTAATTTCAAAACTAGTATGTTTCTAAAAAAACAAAGAAAAAACAACAAAAAAAAAAAAAAAACAGGAAATTTCTTTTAAAACAGTGGTTCCCAACGTGGGGCTTACGCCCCAGAAGGGGGCAATTTCAGTTTCGTTTTTAACTCATTCTCTGTCGTTTATTTATATTTTGTCTGTTATGTCATAGTTATGTCGAAGACTAAATTGTGTTTACATGAAATTAAAAAAAAATATCTGAATAAAAATAAATTTTCAAAATGTTCCCATTTAAAAGTTTAAAACACAATAATAAGCGGAATAATTAATTGTAAAAAAAATAAGCATTTAGACATATTTCACATATTGAAAAGTCGTTGTAATTTTTCTGGCTTAAATATTATTTTACTATTACACATCTCTCTATATCTCTCTCTCTCGCTCTCTCTCTCTCTCTCTCTCTCTTTTTTTTTTTTTTTTTTTTACAGTTTATTGAATGAAACTTGCATTTTTTATTTACAGCGCAATATGCCATATGAAGAAACTTTTACATAGGAAATTACTTAAAGATGTATCTAAAATTGACTATATTGAACATATTTAACTTAAAATATGTTCGAAATACCTAAACGAAGTTATACTTTTTTAAAATCAAGGAATTCCCAAATGAGCATTGTAGAAGGAAATGGATAAAAAGTAAACTACTTATGGTTGTTGTGCAAACCATACACACAATATATAAACATACATCATGACATATGCATTTTAAAATTAAAAATTGTATAAGACATGGTGGTCAACTTACGATAACGGGAAAAAGAATACCCGGTATCAGAGAAATATACTACAAGGGAAAAGGAAAATAGCTAGTGTAAATTTATAAAGGTGCGAATCCGGAAATGCTAGTGAATTATGTTATTCATATAGTTTTGGTGTTAAAAAACATTTTGTTAATGAAGCACGAGATTCAATTATAAATGTATCAATTCTTTCAAATGTAATTCAAAATATGGGAGTCTCTTCAAGAAATTTCAGGAAGATAAAATTGCCGACTACATAACACATTTTTGTCTGAGGTAAGTTGCCAAAGAACAATAAAACTTTACTAGATGTAAATGCGAAGATGTATGGCCTCATTCTATTCATAGAGTGAGTTAAAAACGTATTTGTATATAAAAAAAATATATATATATATCCTTTTGCTAAGTTAAAGAATTTGAAATGTCTTATCATAGTTAATGCCATATTAGATTCCTCCGTGTGAATAAGAGTTCATTTTTTATATTATGAGAATTATACGTTGCAGAGCGGATGAGAGTCAGCCTGACTTTAAAAATGCTTTGGTGAGGCTCGGTCAAAAAAAAGGTTGGTTGAACCTTTAGCCGCTTCCGCTGGAAATACCTGCCACACAGTGAAAAGCCCGATTATCGCAGTTTCGTGCAGAATTTTTCACATTATCTCAATGCAGAATTTCAGTTTTGCATAAGGCGACAAATCCCGTAATAGAACAAATGGTGGAACAAAATATAAAATAGTTCCTGTTTAATCAGGCTCCACGCAGATTTAGTACCACAATTTCTTTGTAGCAATATTCTTCGTTAATGATAACGAAAAGACTGCGACAATACCATTAATAAATGCGGTTTAAAACTTGGCAGTTATGAAAATAATTGACAAAAACATCTCACTGCGCGTGTCACGCCTTTCGAGTGTAATTAATTAACTAAAAAAAATAATGCAAACAAATTTATACTTTATCCAAGTTTAATATATTTTTATTTTAGTTTTTTATGATTCTGTCTTTAGAAATGACAAATGATCCGTCCAAAATCTTTATGCTCGAGACGATTTCTTATTTTACTTTAATAAATTACTTGATTGATTTGATTTTAAAATTATTATTTAAAGACATGTGACACCAGAAAATTCATAGAAAAAAATATATATAATTATTATAAAAATTTTCGTCTGCATTGGCAAGTTGATGTCGTTTATGAGTGTGCTTTCAAGAAGTCGTACAGTTGAAAAATACCGTAATTTCCGGAGTATAATCCGCAGCTCAAAGAGTCGTTTTTCGACCCAGAAATATTATTTTATAAAATGTAACTTAAAAGATCGCTGTAAATATTTAACTACAATTATTGAATAAAATTTCTGGGTCGAAAAACGACTCTTTGAGCTGCGGATTATACGCCGGAAATTACGGTAACTGTTTGTGAAAAATGAAGAAAGCGAAGCCAGAGTGCTTTTACTGTATTACATTTTTGTTTTCAACTCTTCAGTGTGTTTCCCAGTTGGGAGATTTTTAACACTTTTCCGTCCAGCGACACCACAATGGTGTCGTCTTTAAGTAACTCAATTTTATTCCTGAAGTGCTACATTGGCACCAGAATTTTGGAATGAAAAATTCCCTTTTATGAAGTACATGAAGAAAATATTTTACTTATTTTCGAATATATTTGATTCTAATTTATGGTGTCAATCAATCATTTCAATTTTACGAATAGAAATATTTTTACAAGACATGCTTACGCCAAAGTGTTAATATTTAGATTATCGGATTGCTATTTTTTTAATACTAATAACAAGCTTGTTGTTTCCACTTACATTACTGCTCAGAACTGTCGACTATTTTTATGTTTACTCCTATCATAATTTACAAAAAATTCTTTCTGGTAGATATACTTTCTAAATATAAATATCCTAGTACATGGCAGACATTTTTCATCAAAACATTGTATGAAGAAAAAAAACTCTAGTGGGAAGTATCAACCAACTCGAAGAAACTCGAAACTCGTTATTAAAGGGTTAGTTGTTAAATGAGACGTTAAAAAATGAAGCTAATATTACTATTTAAAACTAATAGTAGCAACCAAAGAATGTGAATAAAAAAATTGAACAACATTTTTTTCGAAGAATGTTTGATACAGTATGGAACAAAAGAAAAATTGTGGGTTATTCACTTATAATTGAAATCACTATTTTAAAAAGCATTTATGATGTACGAATAAATATTTTTTGCGGAATAAGTTGTACGCAAGAAAAGCAATCAAGGTGGTACATCGCCTGAAATTTATATTTCAAAATCTCATAGAATGTTTGTGAAAAATTAGCCGGCAATATCTTTCATTTTTATAGATTTTTTTTTTTTTTTTTTTACATGTTCGAGTACTTTTAATGCAACCTTTTTTCATTTTCAATTTTAAAGAATGATAAAATGATTTCATTTCCGCTAGAGCAGTGGTTCCCAACCTTTTTTGGCCGTGCCCCACCAAAGCATCTCTAAAATGATGATGCCCCCCCTCCCCCTAAAAAATATAATTCTTATAAAAATTTAAATGAATGAACTGATAGAGCAAAAAACATTTAACATTGATCCTGAAACATACCGAACGTAATGGATGAATCAAATATTTTTTATAATCATCTGATACTACTCGTGGTTTAAAGTATCGTTGGCACATAAAGGGTCACTTTTAATCTCTTCGTAACGGTCGCCACGTATGCGTGATGTATAGAGTGCTCAGAATCCTTGATTAGACCAATCAATAATTTTGAATAAAACATTTTTGTCTTATTTAATCACAAAATTGCTGCGATTAAATTACACTACAATTTCTAATCAGAATAAAACGTGATAAAAGATTCTGTAAAGGAAGGTCGTCAAGTAATTGTTAAATATACACTTGAATAGTTAAATGTGTAAAATTGATTTCCATGTGACACATTGCAGTGCGACTCATTCAATAAATAATCGAAGAAGTTTTTTAAAATTCTAAAATACTTATAAATCAGAAAAATTATAAAGAATTTTTAGACATATTAAAGTATTTAAATATCTTAAATACTTCCTTTTATAATTATTCTGGTAGAGATGTATTTAAAACTTTCGAATGAAGACTTTTTAAAAAATTAATAAATAACTTGTTTTTTTTTTCATTTTTTTAAAAATTTAAATGTGTAACTTTTATTTTTAGTCTACAGCATTACTATTACAAAAACAATTCAGAGGGTATGAGTTCACAAAAATCTGAAATTGCCCCCCTGTGGGGCGTACGCCCCCCGTTGGGAACCACTGCGCTAGAGTGTCAATAATATTTGGAAACGATGTAGATTTTTTACGTTTCATACTTGGAATATTAATAAAATTTCTTCGTCTCGTTTTGATGATCATGGTTCCTTTTCGTCCTATGAAATATCATGTAAAATAATAGACTTAAAATAAATATTAAAGAATCATCATAATACAGTAAACTCGTTATTGTGGAATTCCAGTCGAGGACAATTTTTGTTCGCATTGTAAAAATAAAATTGAGTTTTTGACAAAATCTAATTAAATTACCAACTTAATGCTAAAATAAACAACTTATTCTTAAATTTAGTAATTTTACTTAAAAAGCAAGTTAGTGACAATTTATCAATACAAAAGTGTAAAATGTTGAAGTCAAACAAAATATATGCGAACAAATTGCCATACTTATACATAATTTAACTTTTAATAAGTTAATCAATCACTTTTCTTATCGTTACTTGAACAAACGATCTTTTCGTAAATTATTTCAAGTTTTGTGAAACAATCGAAAATTCGGTCCGTTGCAACACATTTTGGAAATATCGACAAACAGGCATTGATTATTTTTTAACCTTTCACTTTCTTGATGATGGCAGGTTTTCTTTCTCTTGATTATTTTCATTGACCCTTTCTTGACCTCCCAATATGCAAAATTACATAGCCAAGATGCACTTGAAGCGATTTTTTTCTATTGACCGTAATGTAATGGAATACTTTTGACAATTTTCGTAAACGAACAATAAATGCTACACATTTCATTTACAATAGCAATCATGTTATATGAAACGTCAGCAATATAAGAAAATTACAGAGCAATCACAGTATATTTACGAGAGTTAGAGCACGGACACATGGACAGACAAATCGACGTCATAAAATATTTCGACTAAGTTGGAGAGTATTAATAAAAATAGTTCAAATTACATTTGAAAAATTGTGTCAATAAAACTTTCACAAAGATTAGCAGAAACTTAGAGAACAGCAATAAGAACGGGATTTTTCATCAAGAAAATTCTTTTAGCATATATGTATCCTCAATCTAGACTGGAAAACAAAACAGCAGCTGCATTTATAACATGTTGTATATAAGTAAGCGTACTTTAGTCCAATATTAGAAATAAAGCGAAAAACTAAAGAAATAAAACTAAAGGACATGAACGCGTTTTCATAATAACCATATCTGCGGCGTGATTTGCTTTTGCAGGTTAAACTTTTCGTCCGCTATAATAAATTTGATATTAGATATAACCACATTGCACAGAGTTTGCTTCATAGCATGTTTTTTAATGCTTTCCAACATAGTTAAAAAGTGTTTCTGATTTCGGTTTGTCTGGCCGTCTGTCCATTTCTAAGCTTCACAATCTGCAAACATTTGTATTACAGATTAAACTCTAACATGTTTATGATGGGTGTATGTAAAATGACAAGGTATATGTAAAGCACAAACCTTTAAAAAAGGCAAAGATTTATTTCAATTTCATTTTAACATATCTAAATTTTATGGATGCATTAAATATCATATTGATTGATTTTCTTTTTATTTCTTAAAGCTCAATTGGTTTGACCTTATTTATTACCAAAAATTTAACATCTAATGTAAAACCAACTGAATGAAGTATCTTAATATCTGCCCCTTTTCAGGCCTGAACATTGTAAGAAATATATATATATATATATATTTAATTTGTTCGGAAAATTAAGTTTTTGTTGAATCAATTTGAGAGGTGCACTAAAACACGCTTTCTGTAGAATATGGGTTGCAAAGCATTTATCATTAATTTAAAATTACCACACAAATGTATTCGGTTGAATAATTGTCTACGGAGGAAAACTGTTTGCAGCGTATTTTAATTGTGCTGCACCATCTCAAATATGATGAAATTGATATACATTACTGCGGGTCTACAAGATAACTTTTCTATAAAATGATGAGCATGTCATTTATCCCTAATTTACACGGACACACAAAAATATCGGATATATTGCTGTACCCGAAGTATTATCCATAACTGATAATTGCTGAAAGTGCGTTTCCAGTTAGCAGGCCTCGCAGCGTATAGGACAAATTTTATTGTTTCTACCACTATTTTAGAAGAAATTATGTTCGTGGTATATTTCTATTGCATACGGTAAAGAAATTTATCCTCAAGATTATTGATTAGGGATACTGGTATGAACAATACAATGTGTCCTATATGTTGCGACCCTTGAGTTAGGCATTCGTTTAACCAAATTTTAGCACTGTCATAAAAATCTTTTTTCCCTTACTGAACGGCACAGTTTTGTTAAAGTATTCTGGAAATGTTCGAAAGCGGTTCATAATTTATGCTTCACGCGTGATTTTTCTTTTTTGTTATGAAGTTGTTTTTAGAAATTTCTATTAATCCGGAACATCTAACATCTCATGGTCCTGACGAATTCGGATTTTCTACTTTCTTCTGCAATAAAATATTTACTAAATGAATTTTTATTTTATAGATATTATTTTAAGACAACGAACACCGGAAAATTTACACTGTGAAATATATATGAATTAAAACTTTTGCTTCTGCCCGTAGCTAAAGATACAAATTGCTTTATGCTTAAGAAATCTCACAGTCATAAATTGACTGTCTGTGAAATACTCTGAATACGTTGCTGCCTAATTTTGCGCTTTTTTTGTTGGTAGTGGATTAAAAAAAGCGTAAAAGTTGGCATGTATGTGAAAGTCAGGCTATAATCGGAAGCTAGTATTTCAATATTCAAATGGTGCAATTCCACGAACACACGTTTTTGCTACATGTGTCTCCCGCAATTTTTATTACAATTTTGGAATTGTAATAGACATCTTAAATAAAATGTTATTAAAAAAGGCGAATATTACATATTCAGAAAAGTGTAAGAATTATATATTTAAAAATGTGGTTGCAATCAAAGTGTCTTAATTAAAAAAAAATTCAGATGCCAACACCTGTCTTCACCCATGCTAAGTTTTTTGTATAATCATTGTTTCTTTATTAAACATCGACAAAAAAGAATGCTGGTTATTCAGGATGAAAATATCAGTATTTTAAAATGCTTTTATTTAGAATGTATGAATTAAATATTTTTGCTTTATGGAAAATAATCAAAATCTCACAGACTGGGTGTAACAAACTCGCAGACGACGTATTCAGATTTTATAGATTTGTTTTTGTGTGTTCGAGTGATAAAACATTTTTTTTTTTTTTTTTTTTTTTTTAAAAAAGATTATCATATTTCCACTATATCGTTAGGAAACCATGGAGACCTTGTAGATTTTTAATGTTTCCTAATTGCAATTTCACTAAATATACTTCGCACCCTTTCCATAATCAGAGTTTCTTCTCATCCTATGAAATGTCATGGAAAATAATCGCAAAGTATGTGCGTCAATTCAGATTTTTTTTAAATATTTAATTAGAAATTTTAAATTCCTACCAGAAATCCTCAAGAGCAATGTTTGCGTTCTTTAATGATAAACGCTTCGTGTTACAAAAATTTGAAAGTTCTTCTTTCGGAATTTTTGGTATGAATTCAGAATTTCTGAGTAAAAAAAAAATCCTTAATTGCTCCCTAATGTCGCAAATTGGTTAAATAAAAATGCATTTTATTTAAAATTTAAGTTCAATGCTAGTGGTTTATTTTGTACTTATAAACTATAAAAAAAAATAAATGTCGAAAAAACAGAAATTTAAACACTATATCTGGGAGGAGTTTTCCCCGCGTTTTTGTATACCAGTATCATCTTACACAAAACGTTGTTCTTTAGATCGCAGGATGTTCCAATTATATGAAAAAAAAAACATTTTTTGTTAGATTATACTGGTATGAAAAAAGCGGAATATACTCACCTCTGCAATATATAACAAAAATTTAAAATCTGTCATAATGAAACTGTTCTATAAATTTTTTAGCAATTCTATTTTTTTAAAAACAAGTATAATTGCTATACTTCGCTTAATGACAGAAAATAGTTTTCAACTTTTTTTCTAATTTTTCAATTGTTCATTATTGCATAGCCTAAAATATTTTTAATGCAAGTATTTTGGGTTTTAGTCACGTAATTTAGGAAGATGTCACAGAAACATAGATGTTATATTTTACCTTTTCGTGAATATCAATAAATAACGGTTTTAAATCTGCTTAAACGATTTATTGTCACATTAATTTTTAAAGTGCTTTTAGCGAAGATTTCTATGACATCTTCCTAAATTACTTGACTAAAATCCAAAATAGTTACATTAAAAATATTTTATCAAAATAAGGGTAAAAGATGACAGAGAGTCTACAATTTAAAAATAACGAAATATACTTTTTTCAAAGCTCAGAATTCTGAAAACTTCCCATGAGCTTCAATTGCATCAACATGAACCAACTGTGAATTGTCAATGTCATTCAAAATTTCTTTTCCAATATCTGGAATATAGCTTCATGAAACAAGCAAATAAATAAAGTAAATAAATCAGCCAGTAAATATTGTTATTTAATACAATATCAAATTTAACATTTACAATGAATTTTTAAAATTTTATTTACTAAGTAACCATTTACCCACAGTTCGAGTTATTATCCATTCAGGGAGCACATGCATACAAATTATGACAAATCTGATATTACTTAAACTTTTTTCAAAAATGGCACTGCGAATGTATCTAAAGGTCAATAAAGGCCATCTTAAATAAAACGTAATTACCATGGTAACCTAGAATCATTACCTATCATGGGATATCATCTAATTAATTAGCCGCGACTGGCGACCAGTTTGGTCTCCCTTAAATGTTCTTTAAGCATTGCAACATGCTGCTTTCATTCATAATTTAATATACTTGCTTAATCTTTCGTCAAATCGGAAGTCTCTAAAAGTGAAATCAAGAACTTTTTGCGATCATGGCAGCATTTCTTACATTTTTTCTTGTTATAGATTTCATCTTTCTTGACACAAACCGATTAACTCACTTAGGCTTTTATGCTTCATGTCCGTTTGCTTATCAATTGCAATACCTTTGCTAACGCAGAGATTTTCAATCCTATTATTACGTAGATCACGCTGATCCAATGAGAACTTTGTTTCAGGGTTTGTACTGAACACGGCTACGTTTTTTCCGCCGAGTGTGTCGAAATGAATATGCCTTTTCTCTTACTACGTATGCCACGCTTACAGTAACGACTTTCTTTTTCGACAGGAGACAACGCTGCAAAATTCATCATGGAGATCTTGATTTGCGAATGATTATCTTCATGGCTTAGTAATTTTATGACTCACGGAGTTCCGGGGTATGTTTCCATCTATTGATAGAAACTGCTGAAGGTGAATTTTCGACTGTGTTAAGTGTTTTCTTACGAAACTAAATGTCAGCATACTATATAGGGTATAATCAAATCTACAGATTATATACAGGGCTGCACAAAAGAATTAGAGTACTTTTCTGGCTATGGATGTAATTGCTGAAATCTGGTTTTCAAAATTGTTTCACGTTTTCTAAAATGTTTACATACAAGGAAGGTCTCCTTAAAGCGCATACTCAGAAAATTTTGAAAAAAATGCTAATGAAGCTACACATGTATGTAATAAAGAAACAGTGAAATTTAGCTGCGGAATCCCAGTAGAAAATCTGCAAAAAAATAAAATACTTTCGAGTATTTGGCGCAAAAATACTCGGTTTGGTTAGCAACGTTTTTCCTTCGCCAAACGCAAACGATTTTAATGCATTTTAAATTGCTTGTAAAATGATAATTCGAATGCGCATTATTTAATGAATTGAAACTTAAACGATGAAATATTTATTTTATTTTTTGTATAATATATGCAAGCTGCTTGTTGCAGTTATTTATTTTTACCACTGAAAAAATATGTTCTATGTTTTGGAAGCTGCAAATATCTATTTTATGTTATAGCGAAGGTGACATTTAAGTTATGTGTATTATTTAATTATTGAATCTGTATGTTTATTTTCACTTTTAGTTGACAATTAATTTTAAAAATATATGAATCTGAAAGGCATGTTAAAGTAACCGGAGAGTTTGAAGAAATTCTTGTTACGAGATCTGTCTATGAGATTTTTGTAAAATTTGAAAACGTAAAATTGTCATAAGCTTAAAAAATTATACGAATGGGTTAATGCTATGGCTCATGATACCATACCCTCTTTGTTCAGAATCGTTTGCATTTTGCGTTCAACATTTTCAACTCTCTGTACGTTTGCAGTAATATTAATTTAAAATACTCTTTAAATCAGATTAAAAAAATCATTCACGTTTTTTTCTCTATTTATTACCGATTGAATGGAATTTTGCCCGTTGTTTTATTCTCCATTCCAAAATTTTGTCTAATTTAAATGACTTTAACAAGTAATTTTTAAATGTATTTTAAAAGGAAAAGCCCGATGATAAACGGATTCGTTATACATTTCTATATCGAAGAAGTTGTTGTTTCCATAGTAACAAAAACTTTCTTGAATTGACAATGTTCAGAATCGATATATATTTTTGAACTTGAAACAATTTTAATCAATTTAAATTTTGTTTTAAATCGTAAAATAAAATCGTTAAATTCCTTTATATATACATATAAATGTGTACACAAAATTGTAGTTATAAAAATTTATTTATTATGTAAGTTAAACCTGCATATACAAGTTCAGTATGAAAAAGTTTTTTTCTTAAAGAGTATTTGTCATAAAAGCGTATTTTTTTAACCCCTTGAAGGGCGGTGGGATATAATATATCCTAAATTTTAATTCACAAATGCCACAATGACACCGGAATTTTGGAATCAAATTTTACTTTTATAATAGACGTGAAGATAATCTTTTACTTAATTGCAAATAAATTTGTTGTTAAATCCCGGTGTGACTCAATGATTTCAACATTTTAGAAACATAAGTAATTTGCCCCTGAAAGGGTTAATTTCATTCCGTCGCCAACCGGTAATACACCGCCAAATAAACGAAATTTTCATATTTTTTTTACGGGCGTTATATCGAGGTTCCGCAGAAATTTTTTTATAGACGTATATATCCTCATGAGAAGTACATTCAGTAATTTTTTCAAAAATTTCTGAGTATGCGTTTATGGAGACCTTCCTTGTTAGATATCTTATTTATATTATTAAACAGCGAATGTTTCTTAAAGTATCATTTAAGTGTTGGAAAGTGTATCATAATCTATGTTTAATACATAATTTTCCTTTCTTGTTATTTTAGACTTTTATGAATTCGGTTTGTTTGGCCGTTTGTCTGTCCGAGCTCTACCTCGCTTAAATACACCCAGATTGCCATGTAATTGATATACGTTGTTGATATTTGCTATGGCATATCTGGTATTGAAAATTAAGTATGTAGCTTTCATAGTTCATTAACAGGGACACTCAAAAGTATTCCGTTACATTATGGTCCATTGAGAAAAATCATTTGCGGTGTATTTTAGTTGTATTACACTATCCAAAACATAATGAATTTTACATGCGTTATTCAGGTATATTACAAGAAGGTCGCTTTAGAATATATTATTTGTAGCACTTACGGTTCGTTTACAGGGGTACTCAAAAGAGTTTCGTTACTATGTATTGTGTATAAAAGCTATATACAGGGTGTCCAACAAGTAGCGTCTAATATGTACAGATTCGGATACAGCACGTCAATATGAGTATTTTGAATGGTAACAAGTGGGGTCCCCGAATATAGCGTGATAGTCTAATTACAGGATGAACATTATCATAGCTGCGAACTTTTAAGCTTTTTTCCTACCACTAAAATTTTATAGTAAATTTTACCTTATTAAATCTCCGAAATCACGGGATTCAATAAGGTAAAAATTTCTATAAATTTTTAGTGGTTACCACAAATTTGCATGATCATCTGGGGAATCTTTCATGTTGTACACATCGTCATTTGGAATACCCACTATCGGATTCGTCAATAACGTCATAGCTGCCAACTTTTACGCTTTTTTGATAACACTAAAAATTTATAGAAATTTTTGCCTTACTCAATCCCGTGACTTCGGAGATTTAATAAGCTAAAATTTGCTATAAAATTTTAGTGGTAGGAAAAAGCTTAAAAGTTCGCAGCTATGATAATGTTCATCCTGTAATTAGACTATCACGCTATATTCGGGGACCCCACTTGTTACCATTCAAAATACTCATATTGACGTGCTCTATCCGAATCTGTACATATTAGACGCTGCGTACCTTGTGGGACACCCTGTATCATATACAGTGCTACACAAAAGCATTCGTACGTATTACCGAGCATCAGTGTGAATTTATTAAGGATTTTTTTAAATTGCGTTATGTATTTTCAAACACATTAATATTTAGTACACTAAGTGCTTGTAGAACATGAATAAAATCATATACAGGGCTATGCAAAAATTGGATACATGGTCAGCTATGATTAGTAATTACTGGAAGTGTGATTGAAGTAGTTTTGGTCGTATGTTTGCCTGAACTAAATTCTAGCCTTATATGAATATTTGTAGGAAATATACAGAGCTGTACAAAAGAACGTTTGCAAGTGCGTTTCCGTTTATTGGTAGAAATTTCTGAAGCTGAATTTTCAACTATGTTATGAGGTTTGTTACTAAACTTAATTTTAGATATTATGTAGAATATATACAAATCTGTAGGTCATATACATAGCGACCCAAAATAAATGGAGTACCTTTCATGTTATGAATGGCTATTGCTGAAATCAGCCTATTCAAATGTGTTATGCATTTTCTACAATGTCTAGATTTGTATCTTCTTTACGTTATGAAACGGCGAAGTTTTGTTAAATTATTCTGGAAGTATTGCAAAGTGTTTTATAATCTAAGCGTTACGCACGATTTTTCTTTCTTCTTATGATGTTGTATTTCGGAATGATTAATATTCCGGAACATCCAAAATATTATGGTCCAGACGATTTCGGATTTTCAACTGCTTACTTCAACAAAATAATTACTAAATCAATTTCAATTTATAGTAATTATTTAAAGACAATTGAGACCGGAAAATTTACGCAGCATAATATGTATAAATTGAAACTTTTGCTGTGTTTAAGCCATAATAAAATACATTGAAAACGTTCAAGAAATCGGCCAGTCGTGAATTGACTCCCAGAGAAATACTATGAAGTGAAGTCTATAATCGAAAGCTAATATGGAATTTTCAAGGAGTGCAATTTTGCGAACGCACTTTTTTGCTACATGTATCTCTAGGAATGTTGGAGACTAGAATTTTTCAATTGCTACTACAATTTTGGAATCATAATATTCATGTTATGTAATCATTAAATAAGACGTTATTATAAGAGGAGAATATTACATATTCAGAAAAGTGCAAATATTATATATATATATAAATCTCTGACGGCCCTGCCTACAGGCACAGGTAGATTTCGAAGACGCAGACCGTGGAGCGCCTGTTTATTGAGAATTGCAGAAGAAATGACCTTTTTGCCATGATGCGGCAGTTGGGACCGTCCACTTTGAAATCTATATGTTTTATTAGAGAAAACTGGTAAAGTTTTTTTTTCTGTAAGGATTGGTTCTATAAAAAACTTTTCAGTATGAAAGTTGTAGATAATATTAAGAGGATTTATAATAAATTTTAGCGGATTCGCTATCGTGTGAATTGAGGAAGTTATGATGTTTTTTCTGCCCTATCCTCCCCCCCCCCTGGAGGCCATTTTTAATGATATCGAAAATTTGTCCTACATAAATTTTCTGCCTTTTTCCTAGAAGTAATAATAAATTTAAATGGATTCGATACGTATCATAATTAACAAGGTTTTTTTTCTGTTTTCACAAAAAGCCCCCTCCTGGTTCAATTTTGCCCATTAACGAGCTTGACCGAGATTTTATGTCCCTTGATTTTATGTATCAGTTTGGAAGAGATTTGTGCAGAATGATTGAAGTTATCATGTCCATAAAAAAGTGATATAGATAGATAGATCGAGAGACAGATAGACAGATAGATAGATAGATGAAGTTTTGAACTGGGGGTGGTTTTGGTTTCTGGGATGATCGGCGTAGATCTGCAATTTTTTTTTCAGAAATTCCAACATAGAGGGAATTGTAATCAATAGTATTTCTTACGAAATCTACCAAAAAGTGGTTGCAATCTAGGAATCGAAAAATTTTTTAATGTCCAGATGACAATACTTTTCTCCACAAATGCTAAGTCCTTTTTTTAAAAAAAAATATTGTTGCGTTATTAAACATCATCAACAACAAAAATGCAGTTTTTTCACGATGAAAATATCACTAGTTATACATTTTTTATTCGCATATTGTACTGATTCAAATTAAGAGAAGAAGTCTATAAAATATCACTGTTATACAGGAATTAACTTTATATCATACTAGCGGCCCGTCCCGGCTTTGCACGGGTAGACAATGTAATATTTTTAGTACATTTGTTTTCCTGAATTTCGCGCACCTACATTAAACAGTTGCTGAGATATGGCGAAATGTTCTAAAATTTTCGAAACCAACCACTTTAAAACCCTTCGAGGGGAGTTTCTAAAATCACTGAAATGCGTGTTTATCCATTTTTTAGTAGACATGTTTTCCTGAATTTCACGTTCCTACCTAAATCCGCTGCTGAGATATGGCGAAATGATCTAAAACATTCGAACCCCCTTTTAATCACCTTTGGGAGGAAATTTCTAAATTCGCTGAAATACGTGTTTAACCAATTTTTTAGTAGATTTGTTTTCCTTAATTTCGTGCTCCTACATAAAACTGCTGCTGAGATATGGCGAAATGACCTAAAACATTCGACCACCCCCTTTTAACCCCTTCTGGGGGGAATTTCTAAAATCGCTGAAATAGGTGTTTAATCATTTTTTTAGTAGATTTGTTTTCCTGATTTTCACGTTCCTACCTATAACTGCTGCACAGATATAGCGAAATGACCTAAAACATTCGATCACCCCCCCTTTAACCCCCTTCTGGGGGGAATTTCTAAAATCGCTGAAATTGGTGTTTAATCATTTTTTAGTAGATTTGTTTTCTGGAATTTCAAGCTCCTACCTATAACTGCTGCTGAGATATGGCGAAATGACCCGAAACTTTTGAATACCCCTTTAGCCACCCTCTGGGGGGAGTTTCCAAAATCGCCGAAATACGTGTTTAACCAATTTTTTAGTAGATTTGTTTTAATTAATTTCGCCCTCCTACATAAAAGCTGAGATATGGCGAAATGACCTAAAAAATTCGCCCCCCCCATTTAACCACCTTCTGGGGGGAATTTCCAAAATTGCTGAAATTTGTGTTTTATTCATTTTTTAGTAGATTTGTTTTCCTGATTTTCGCGCTTCTATCTAAAACTTCGGCAGAGATATGACGAAATGATCTAAAACATTCGACCCCCTCTTTTAACCCCCTTTCGGAGGAAATTACTAAATTCGCTGAAATACATGTTTAACCAATTTTTTAGTAGATTTGTTTTCCTTAATTTCGTGCTCCCACATAAAACTGCTGCTGAGATATGGCGAAATGACCTAAAACATTCGACCACGCCCTTTTAACCCCCTTCTGGGAGGAATTTCTAAAATCACTGAAATAGGTGTTTAATCATTTTTTTAGTAGATTTTTTTCCTTAATTTCGTGCTCCCACATAAAACTGCTGCTGAGATATGGCGAAATGACCTAAAACATTCGACCACGCCCTTTTAACCCCCTTCTGGGGGGAATTTCGAAAATCGCTGAAATAGGTGTTTAATCATTTTTTAGTAGATTTGTTTTCTGGAATTTCAAGCTCCTACCTATAACTGCTGCTGAGATATGGCGAAATGACCCGAAACTTTTGAATACCCCTTTAGCCACCCTCTGGGGGGAGTTTCCAAAATCGCCGAAATACGTGTTTAACCAATTTTTTAGTAGATTTGTTTTAATTAATTTCGCCCTCCTACATAAAAGCTGAGATATGGCGAAATGACCTAAAAAATTCGCCCCCCCCATTTAACCACCTTCTGGGGGGAATTTCCAAAATTGCTGAAATTTGTGTTTTATTCATTTTTTAGTAGATTTGTTTTCCTGATTTTCGCGCTTCTATCTAAAACTTCGGCAGAGATATGACGAAATGATCTAAAACATTCGACCCCCTCTTTTAACCCCCTTTCGGAGGAAATTACTAAATTCGCTGAAATACATGTTTAACCAATTTTTTAGTAGATTTGTTTTCCTTAATTTCGTGCTCCCACATAAAACTGCTGCTGAGATATGGCGAAAGGACCTAAAACATTCGACCACGCCCTTTTAACCCCCTTCTGGGAGGAATTTCTAAAATCACTGAAATAGGTGTTTAATCATTTTTTTAGTAGATTTTTTTCCTTAATTTCGTGCTCCCACATAAAACTGCTGCTGAGATATGGCGAAATGACCTAAAACATTCGACCACGCCCTTTTAACCCCCTTCTGGGGGGAATTTCGAAAATCGCTGAAATAGGTGTTTAATCATTTTTTAGTAGATTTGTTTTCTGGAATTTCAAGCTCCTACCTATAACTGCTGCTGAGATATGGCGAAATGACCTAAAACATTCGACCACCCCCCCTTTAACCCCTTCGGGGGTAATTTCTAAATTCGCTGAAATACATGTTTAATCATTTTTTAGTAGATTTATTTTCTTGGTTTTCGTGCTCCTACCTATAACTGCAGCTGAGATATAGCGAAATGACCTAAAACATTCGACCACCCCCATTTAATCCCCTTCTGGGGGGGAATTTCTAAAATCGCTGAAGTAGGTGTTTAATAATTTTTTTAGTAGATTTGTTTTCTGGAATTTCAAGCTCCTACCTATAACTGCTGCTGAGATATGGCAAAATGACCTAAAACATTCGAACCCCCCTTTAACCCCCTTCGGGGGGGAATTTCTAAAATCGCTGAAATAGGTGTTTCATCATTTTTTTAGTAGATCTGTTTTCCTGATTTTCGCTTTCCTACCTATAACTGCTGCTAAGATATGGCGAAATGACCTAAAACATTCGAACACCCCCATTTAACCCCCTTCTGGGGGGAATTTCTAAAATAGCTGATATAGGTGTTTAATCATTTTTTTGTAGATTTGTTTTCTGTAATTTCAAGCTCCTACCTATAACTGCTGAGAAGTTATGGCAAAATGACCTAAAACAGTCGAACCCCCCTTTAACCCCCTTCTGGGGGGAATTTCTAAAATCGCTGAAATAGGTGTTTAATCATTTTTTTTAGTAGATTTGTTTTCTGGAATTTCAAGCTCCTACCTATAACTGCTGCTGAGATATGGCAAAATGACCTAAAACATTCGAACCCCCCTTTAACCCCCTTCGGGGGGGAATTTTCAAAAGTCCCTTCTTATTGCTTGCCTAGGCCATAACAGCAATCTACAGTCCAAATTGCGTGACCCTGACTTTAGTAGTTTCGGCTGGGCGTTGATGAGTCACTCAGTCAGTCACTCAGTCAGTCAGTCACCGTTTCCTCTTTATATAATAGTATAGATAACACTTAAAAGAAATAGTTGTGACTATTTTGAAAGTATTCAGTAAGAGATTATTGTTACATAAAGCATTCACCAGTAATAACTCCTTTTGCTCCTGTCTCCTACATGTTTAGGGGTCAAGCAGAACTTTTTCTCAACAAAACAGAAGGACAACATTCATTTTATTTTCTTTATTAGTAAACAGAAGTACACTGCCAAGCAAAAATATACATACCCCTTATAATTTGACAATTCTGAAAAATATTTTGACTTTTTGTGAAAAGAGAAGGACATTTGATGAATGTAAGTGGTAATTGAAACAATACACAAGGGAAAAAAAGCATATTTAATTATTAGTATAGGGAAAAATACAGAAAATGTGTTTTTTTGCCAATGTAAAAGTATACATACCCAGCATAAGAAAAGACATATATGTTTGTTTTTGTGGTTACAAAAGGGAACTAATAATTACAAGGATATCCGTGACGTCGGATGATGTAAAAAATCTGAGATAGCACGCTTTCAATAAGATTTATTAGTGTAGGTTTTTCACTTTCATCCCAGGCTTTTAATATTTTTTCACGGAGCTCATCTTTGCTTTAATGTTGTTTGTTGAGGTCATAGATTTTGAAAACAAAAATTTCCCACAGGTTCTCCCTAGGATTTCATTTTCGGAAACAAGGTGGCAAACTCAAACTATCAACTTTCTGTTGCTTTAACCAATCACATGTACCGCGACTGCCATGTATTGAGGCATTGTCGTACTGAAAAGTGAACTTTACTCCCCTTAACCCTTTCCGGCGCGGAGTAAGTCTGTTTGTAAAATGATGAAATAATTGACAGACACCAGAATTTACAAACGAATTCATTACACAATAAAAACTTGCTTATTTTCTGGTATTTAATAAAAGGAAATTTTTAATTAAATATTCTTGGTGTCACTTGTCAGTTTTGGAATTAAAATTTGGTGTCCTTTTTGTGGACACTACCCGTTAAAGGGTTAATCGCCGGAGATACGGGATAAGGTGGTCTTGCAATATCTGTTGGTACTCAATACGATCCATTTTTGATGTTGTGAAGGCCAACTGCAGATTACTGTAAATCCTCCCCATACCATTAAGCTACCTCCCGTAACGTTTCTTTTAGAAAAGTACCTCTGTGCCTTTCTTAAATCTTGCCAGTAATATGCAAAACCATCAAGTCCGTCGAGTTTGAATTTTATTTCGACACTAAAAATAATCTGAAACATGAAAGATTCATTTGCAGCGTTTGGTTTTTTAATCCTTAATTCATGAAGAACAAAAAGAACTTACGTCTTTCCAATTTCTGGCCATGTTACTACGACAAAATATCAATCGTGCTTCTTTGTGTCTAGGTTTCAGACGTGGAGAAGGTTTCATTCCTGCAAAAACAAGATTTGAATTACGTTTAATTGTTCGAAAAAGAATTGAATCCTGTGAAACGTTGAGCTGTAATTATGCCTTCACTTACTTTGCACTTTTTATTTCATTTAACTCATTAAAGACAGACGTTGGGTTTTCGCAACATTATGTTTCTTACACGAGGTTTTACGGTAACACCAGTTCGTGGTTTTTGGGATAAAAATTCGCTTGATTTGATGCCAGAAACACCATGATAAAGTCACTCTTATGTTTCTATAATATAAAAGTGGTACGAATCGTTATATTTGTGTTTTTTCGAGAAAAATAATTAGGTCCTTAATGGGTTAATACAGCCCAAACAATTTGCCCTTCCCCATGTGTTGAAGGTTTCCGAGGACGTAGTGTTCGCTTCTTAACCCTACAGTGCATGAATTTTCTTTTAGAATTGTGTTTTTTATACAATATATATCTATATATATATATATATATATATGTGTGTGTGTGTGTGTGTTATTTTTAGAGGATTAATATTTCTATATAAATATAGTGGTTGCAACGAAATTGCCAATAAGTGTTGCCAATGGGCTACACTATGCACTGTAGTATTAAGTCTATAATTACGTTGTCTCGTCAAAAAATTTTCGGTTGCTCTGACAGAATATTTTAATTGTTTTGCAATGTACTTATACTCTCTACCATCGGCTCGAAATGCTGTGGTGATTTGGCGAAATGATTTGGCATTTTTCAAAATCAGAAAGTCCTTGGTATTTATTAGTTTTCTTTTGAACCACAAAAACAAACATTAATTTCGTTACATAAACCAACATATTTTTTTTTTATGTTGGGTATGTATACTTTTGCATTGGTAAGAAACCGCAGTTTCTGTATTTTTTCCTATGCTATTATTTAAATATGCATTTTTTTCCCTTTTGTATTGTTTCAATTACCACTTACATTCATCTAATGTATTTGTCTTTCACAAAAGTCAACATATTTTTCAGAATTGCCAAATTCTAAGGGGTATGTATATTTTTGCATTGCAGTGTAAAATAATTACTAAATCAATTTATTTTATAGTGATTATTTAAAGACAGCTGAACCCGGAAAATTTACATATTCAAATATGAATAAATTAAAACTTTTGCTGTAATTGTAGCAAATTTCCAAAATCGTAGAAACGATCAAGAAATCGGACAGTCGTAAACTGACTGACGGTGAAATACTGTGAAAGTGAAGATTCAAGGAACGCAATTTTGCGAACGCACGTTTTGCTACACTACAATTTGGGAATCGCAATATTCATCTTATTTAATCATTAAACACGGCGTTATTATAAACAGAGAATATTACATATTCAGAAAAGTGCCCAGTTAAACTGATAGACATTGAGCTCACAGGCTATTCACACTAATTGTATATTATACTCTTATTTCAAAGAATAATGCCCCTTGAAAAATAAAGAAATCGGTAATAAATTAAGGTGGGGATTAGCCCCCCCCCGTTCGAATCTTTTATACTTAACCAATGGACCCTAAAACTACTCAGGGAAGCACTTTATTACAACGAACATATATACAAAATGTGCAGCAAATCGGATAATTCTGCATTAGTAAATTAAGGGGGGATTAGCCCCCGTTCCGGCTTTATGCTTAACCAGTGAATCCCCAAAACTAATCAGGGAAGCGCCTTATCCCAATGAACCAATATACAAAATTTGAAGCAAATCGGGTAATTATGCATAGATAAATTTAGGGGAATTAGTCTTCCGTTCATCCTTTATACTTAACCATAGAAGATCCTAAACTAATCAGGAAAGTGCCTTATCACAATTAAACTATATACAAAATTTGAAGCAAATCGGCTAATTCTGCATGAAAAACCCATTTATCTAAATTAAAGGGGAGGTTAAACCCCGTTCCCTTGTTTTATACTTAAACAATGAACCCCCAAAACTGATCAGGGAAGCGCCTTACCACAATGAACCTATATACAAAGTTAGAAGCAAATGGGATATTTCTATCAAGAGTTATCGCGTTGCGTAAATACATACGTACATAGAGAACCTGCGGGTACATTAGGTCTCAGGCTTCGACAGCGTCTGAGCTAAAAAGTGGTTGCAAACAAAAAATCAGAATTTTTAAATAAATGTCCAGGTGGCAACACTTGTCTCCACACATGCTAAGTTGTTTTTATGTAACAAAATCGATGAGGGTAGTGGTATATCACCGGAAATTTATGTGTCAAAATCTTACAGATTGGGTGTGAAAAAATTGCATACATTCTATTTAAATTTTATAGATTTGTTTTTACTTGTACGAGTGGTTTTAATAAAACATTTTTTAATTTTATTTAAATGATATTCATATTTCCACTAGAGAGTCAGTAAAACCTGGAGACCTTATAGATTTTTAATGTTTCCTAACTGCAAAGTAAATTTACTTTGTACTCTTTCCATAATCAGGGTCCTGCTCATCCTATGAAGTTTCATGCAAAATAATCGGTATATAATATATGGGTACATGTCGGTTTAAAATAAATATTAAAATAAATATTATGGTAATATCACAGAAAAATTATGATACATCTTAACTTATTCCATTTGCATCATTGGCGTATATATGCGTCAGTTCAGGAATTTATTTTTAAATCAGAATTTTCAAATTCCTACCAGTAATTCCGATTAGTAAATTTTCCTTTGTTTAATGACTGAAGTTTCGTGATTAAAAATTGTTTCCACATTATAAATATCTAATTTCTTAATTAAAACTTAACATCTAAGCTGTACCAAAGTAAAAAAATATGGCTGTTATGAATTCCTTTTTTGTTTATGCTTTTCCCGCCTTTTCACCAACTGGCATTTATGTGCTGTTTCACGAACATGTTGCGAACCCGATTTTTTCCCAATATTTTAACTCTATCCTTAATATCTTTCGCTTCACTTTATTATTACAAAATTATTATAATCCCTCTTCTTAATTTTACATCTATCTTTTTATTGTAATTATACCGTTATCTTGTAGTTAATACTATATCTTACCTTTTCCCAACGGCTCAATTTAATACAAGACACGCTACTCACAATAGACTGGTCGTTAAGTTGTTTGCAACTCGGAAGCCCCTTAAGTCTTTCAGGGGCAAGCAATTGTGTTCCTGTAACGTTGAATTCTCACCGGTATTTACGAAAGAGTTGAAAATAAGAAAAAGCAAATTCCCAACTTGTCCCGTCAAAGTAAAAAAAGTAAAATTTAATTAAAAATTTCTGGTTCGAATCGGATTAAAATTAGGTAAGATATAATATATCCCACCGCCCCTCAAAGGGTTTAACCGACATCAGCTGTTCGGCAACTGATCGTGATTACAAAAAGTAAAAATTCTACTTTCGGAATTTTCAGTATGGATTCGAATTTCTGAGTAAAAAAAAGAAAAGTAATTCCGGAAATGCACCCTAATGATGCAAATTGGTTAAATAAAAAAATACATTTTATTTAAAACTTCAATCCAGTATCAGTGGATTATTTTGTACTTATTAACCTTCTGATTACGGGCTAGGACTGGCGACTATTTTTGCATCCAATCGCACCACTCTTTACAAAATGCTTCTTTGCGGAAGCCATCTTTGGCAAATATTCTAGTACAGGGGTTCCCAAACTTTTAGACAGGCGTACCACTAAATCGATGTTCATAATTCCACGTACCACCAGGTAACAAACATAAAACTAATTTTAAAAAAACTCTGCAAAAACAGAACGTGAGTAAAACGGAATACTGTCTGGGTCTTTTATGATTTCGTCTTAGCAGGTTTTACTATACTTCAAAATGCATGATTACGTTACTGGTACTTAGCTTGACTGCTTTATATAAACATTAAAAGAAAAGTATTATCATCATTACATTTTAATAATACATACCATATAAAAATACAATGTTATATTGGCCTACTGATTCATACATAGTACCTTTATTGCAGTAATTCCCTAATATGTTTAATGAGAAGAGTAAGCTTGCTCTATCAAGCACAGCTTCCTCATGTCTGGTTCAATATTAGTTTAGCTTTAGTCGTAAGTCAGATTCGATGTTTAGTTTTTTCCTGTATTTGTTTTTGATATAAAGAATTGAAGAAAACGTACATCCACATAGATATATTGGGCTAATATCTAGTAACAAAAAAAGAAAATAGCGTTCGAAAATTTCCTGTGTGATAAACTTAAGCCGTTTTTGATTTCATAATAATATGCTGTATTTCATTTCACATAATAGTATCAGACTTCAGTGTACCAGTAGACAGAGCTTTGCATACCAGTACTGGTACGCTTATCACAGTTTGGGACCCCTGTTCTAGTATAAGTGTAAGGCAGATATATTTTTTTCAAAAAGTGGTACACATGGAATAAAAAATACTCACTGGGACTTACGGTGTCCCAAACCTGTAATCAAAAGCTTAAGAAGTAAATCTTGACTGAACAGAAATTTAATAAGTATACATTAAAATCGCAAAAACTTTCATAATAATAGTGTCCTTTAAATTTTATACCAAATCTTTATTTCAACAAGTTGGAAATTATAACGTTAACCGTGACAACTGGAGTGCGTTCGTTTTATAATTAGTTTCACAATGTAAAAAAATCATCCTTATTATTTCATTGAAATGAATTATATGGTCTGCTATGAGCAAAATTAGCATTACTTTTTTTTTCTCTCTTATTACGTATGCCACGTTTACAAACGCGATTTTTTTTTCTACACCATACAGCGTTGCTAAATTAATCATGCATATCTTCCTTTGCGATTGATTACCTCCATGGTTGAATGTTTTTATGACTCATAGCGAATGAATCTCCTGTATTTATTTGCTCTAATGGATTGATATATTCGGCTGTTAACCTAATTTCCACTGAAGTTATCTCAAAATCCATACATTTTTTTAATGTAATTGATCTCTCAAGCAAACAACTTTTTTGAACGATCTTTCTAAATATATAATTTTCATGCAATTTTATTCTAAAAAATAATTTTTAATAAAAATTGCTGCCTGGCAAAGAAAAGAGAAGTAGTTTTGCCCGTATTTGTTTTCCTTGGTCACGTGACTTGCGCTTTTATTTTGTAGATTAAGTACGATTGATTTAATAGAATTAAAAAAAACTTTTATTAATATCTTTTTAAGTTTTGATTATTTTTTCATAAAATTTGAAACGACCCGACAAAATTCTGCAACAATAATATATATTAAATTTCAAACCTTTCGGTTGGGTAGTTTTTGAGCTGTTAAATGCGGGCGGACATGCGATGATAGGTGCTACGTATTTATATAATTACGAACGCACCTAAAAACGAGATTAATTGTTATACTTTGCTAATGAGAAATAAGAGTTTTCATCAATTTTTCTAATTGTTCAAATGTTCATTTTTGCATAACGTAAAACATTATTTAAAGTAAATACTTTGGGTTTTAGTTATGTAATTTAATAAGATGTCATAGAAATTTTTGTTGAAAGCCCTTTTAAAATTAATGTGACAATAAATCGTTTAAGCTCATTTAAAATTGTCAGATATAATTATTGAAGAGAAAGTAAAAATAAGTGAGTACTTTCGATTACAATGATTTTTTTAACTCATTATTAATTGCTTATTTCATTATTAAATGAAAGAAACAACCTTATTTCATTATTAAATGAAAGAAACTGAACATTTGTTCAGTTATAAATAATAAGGTAAATTAACGGGGATGCAAGTTTAATTAAGAAATGAGATCTAGTACTATATAGAGCAAGTGTATAATTAGATGATTGAAACATTAAATTCCGTTTCGGATGATGTTTATGAGGTAAAGAAATACAATCATTGTGCCTAAATGCAAAATTGTCATATGTTTGTCATATTTAAGGTATATTTCGCATTTTATTAAATATCAAATATAAAATATAAGCAAAAAAGTATTAATTATTATGCTTTAATTTCAAAACAAATCTGTTTTGAAGAAATTTTATTATGATTCACAATTTTATCAAAAATATATCACTGCCAAATTAAGGTTATTTTACGTCGCATTTACAGTATTTATACCATAAATGAGATGTCCGAAGTGTCTAAATAGAACAATACGTTTTTTACATGTCAGTTCACCGAAACTGAAATAATTTATTTGTTATCGCTTTTAAATTTAACCCTTTAACGGATAAAGCACTTCAATTGCTGAATTTTGAAATAAGTGATTGACACCGGAAATTATGATCAAATTTATTTGTATATAAGAAAAAAGGGATATTTCACTTACATAATAAATGGAAAACATTTCTATTAAAGTTCTGCTGTCATTGTTGAATTTTGTATTTAAAGTTTTGTGGTTTCATAGGGAAACCAATGAACGTTAAAGGGTGAAATAGTTAAAGCTTGTTGCATTATTATTAAATAATGAATCATTCATCATTAATGTTTTAGACCAGGGGTGCAATAATCTAGGAGCCAATGGGCCGATTCCCACCACTGAATTTTTAGTATTCTTCGCCTAATAAGAAAACTAATAAAATTTAGGTGAAGTATACTAATAAAATTTAGTGATGGAAATCGGCCCATTGGCGCCTAGATTTTTGCACCCCTTCTTTAGATACTTTTATCTTCTAACACACGCTTACATAGTTAATAAACAAGAAGTAACAAATTAATAACCAATACATTATATTTACGAAAACAATATTTATTGCTGTACATTTTTCGCACTTATGTCATAAAATATTTTTCCTATACTTAGGAATGTCTCGAACGCTGTACTTTCCGCTGCTTAGATCACTGCAGTCCGGTATACGTTTTTTTTAAAACCCTCTAAGCGTTTTGCCCGAATTTTTCCGTTTCCCCAAGACAAAATAAAAAATTACTTTCAGCAGAATTGTATTTTAAGATATATGTAATAAAGAGATATGAAGTGTATTTTAGAAACAAAAAGGGAAAAAAAATTAAATTAAAAGTAAATTTACCAGCATTTTTATTATAATACACGAAAGTCCTCAGACTCTCAGAGGGTTAAATATACGTAGCTGATAAACCTGTTGCCTGCGACAGCACAAAATTGCACATAACGCACTTAAAAATGTTCGTAATCGAACACTGTTTTGTTTAATTGAAATTTGTAGTAATAAATAATTTTATTATGCAAAAAATGGAAAATCGCTGTTTAGAAGGTTTTTGTTTTCTTATTTGAAAGTTCACTGTATCCTTAACGGTAACTAGATTATCTTTGAAAAATCGCCCTCATTATGACCAACTACATCGCCGCTGTACATAATATTTTCATTAGGCTTTTTAATTGGTATTTTACCATAGTAGCTAGACTGACTGCACACTAAAAGTCCACCATTTTACTCAACCATGTATTGCTGGAGAGTAGGTGGGATATATTATATTTCCCATAAGCACGTCATCATGCCAGTCTACCAGCTTTAACATCCTAGAAAATATCTTTAAAAAAATTAAACCAAGCATAACTAAGGGAAATTTTACCTTGATACCATGTTTCTAAGAAAATTAAAAAAAGCAAGTTGCTTAGCATTCTACACCTTTTGTTCAAAAATTGTTCAATTGGTCATATTTCTTTATTCTTTGCATAGATATACACCGCTAATATTATGCATTTTTTAGTTGAATTTTTATAAAGGCATGTATTTTCATATTTTCATCATTTGAAATTTACATAATTAAGCATTCAGCAAAAGAAACACACTAATATATCAGCATGTGGAATTTCCGAAATATATTATATCAATAAAGTTCAATTCTTCACAATTTCTGCTTTTAATCATTTTAATTTAATCTATAAAAATACTACGTAAACTTACCCTAACCCTTTAACGGATAAAGCATTTGAACTGCTAAAATGTTGAAATAAATGATTGACACCGGAAATTATGAACAAATTTATTTCTATATATCAAAAAAGCGATATTTCACTTATATAATAAATGGAAAACATTTCTATTAAAATTCTGCTGTCATTGTGGAATTTCGTAATTAAAATTTTGTGGTTTCCTAGGGAAACCAATGAACGTTAGAGGGTTAATAGATCTGCTACTTTCGCACTTGAATGACCGAATTCGTCGTTCATATATCTATAAAAAAAATCAGACATCCAAATGCTATGAAAATAGAGCATACCTACTTCAAACAGTGTCGCCTTTAGATGCTTTTACTTTTAGTAGATAACAAACATTTTCAATGCTGTGAGTCGATGAGGTAATAATGTGACATTCAAAGATAAAAAATGAAATGATAGTCTTGATTTCGGGAAGTATTGTCGTAGTTTGATAGTTAATGAAATATACATCAAGCAGAACTTCTGCTAGAAGAAACAGTTTTAATGCAGTAATATGTTTTTTATATGCGTTTTTTTTTATTTTTCAAATGAAAATGTTTGATCATGGCATATTTATATACGATTTTTGTGATGTGATTTTAGATACAAGAACTTTTTCGCATTTATGGGTCATCATATTTAGACACATGTACTTTACGAGATTTCAGATGTCATGCAGCATTAGACTGCTATTTAAATAAAAGCTATTGTGTGGCAACTGCCATCCGCAGATCTTATATGATTTGCAATAGAAGTAATAAATTAAGGCATGCGAGATGCAATGCGAATGTGCACAATCAACCAATCGTATACGCAAGTGTTCTGTAAGTGACACAAGTATCCACATAACAATCAAAACAATTCTGTATACGAGTCATGGATGGCTCAAGAGTTTAATATTATATACTGCACTTATAGAACGCATATTTTGTGATATTTTGAAAGCAAGGAACGGAAAACTGAGAATGAAGAAGTGCTTTTCCTTTTCAATGTTATTAATTTATTATGTATTGTATATTTTGGCTCCGATAAGAACGCGAATAACCCTGGAAGATTTCGTTATGCTACTGGGAACAAAGTAGATAAAATAGCAGAGATGTTGAGGAAAATGCTTTGTTTAAATAAAAAGTAAATTTTACTAGTTTCAGGTTCTAGTTACCTCAATCAAGAAATCTATTCATCTAAAGTTGCGTGATTCACATGACATCTAATGGTATATGACTAGTTATCAGAACTATGACACTTTAAACACTGTTGCTTTAAAGAAATTCATATTATTAATAGCATGCTGCATGTATTTACGAAATTGCAAACTCGATCCTTCGGGCCTGTAAAAGCTGTCAGTAGATCTTATTAATATACTAGATTACCCGCCCAGCGTTGCCCGGGACCGACCGTGTTAATACCTTAAATATGCTTATAAATAATCAGTGTTAAAATTTCTAACTGAGTGAAAACTGAGTGACTAGCCTGGACACTTTCACACAGTTGAAAAATTACAATTCATCTGAATTGTTTGCCAATTAGAATAACTGTGTTAAAATTAATCAAGTGTAATTACGTAGCTTTTACTGGAATTCCATTATCTTCTATTTATTCTATTGAACTGTTACAGATAACAGGCTAGAGGCCATGATCAATAAGGTTAGCTGGGTGAAATGTGTCCGCCATATTCGTCCAGGATAGCTCAGTTGGCAGAGCACTAGAAGCTTAAGCCAAGAGGTCAATGGTTCGAATCCTGAATATTTTTTTCACCCAGTTGGAAAATTACAACTCATTGGTATATCAGTAAAAATCGCTCATTATACACAGCCTGTATTTCGTTTGAATTTTACATTTCTATTGTTTTACCTATGTTGAAACTGTTTTACTGAAAGAATTCTACAGATAAGTAATTCATTGCACTTTGGGGTCCAAAAATTAAAACAATACACTTAAAAATGAATTTTGGCTCACAGCTGCGAACAGACTGCTCTGAAGCGAATTGTTGACAGTGAGTTGCATGATTCTCCATTAAAAAACTGTTTAATATGAGAAAAATCATCGAAAACAGTCTCTGGTGCATCTAGCCAAATGTTGCTAGATATGATTGGAATGGGAATAACTGAGTTCGTCATCTTACCCTCACCCCTGCCCAAAACCCTGGAGATTTGGCAACTATACAAGTCTGCCGGAAAACTATAAATAAATAAGTTATGCTATTTATCACTTGAGATAAATCTCTAATAATAAACTTAATATTTAAACTGAAAATTTCAAGCAATTTTTCTTTATTATTTCCTTTTCTTCATATATTTGAAGCGGAGTGAATTATTTATTTTCGTAAAACTATGAATATCCAAGAATCAAGTATTAATAGATTCAGAAGGAGTTTTAAGTTAACTGGAAGCTATTATTTTAGAGTGCTATCTTCGATAATATTCTACAATAAAATTTCATGTTGGAGAAATTTTCTAGAAACTTTTCCGTAACTTCTAGAAAATGCATATTTAATTTCAAACATGGCTTTTTTAAAATTGGTAAATGTTTGAAAATAACTTTTCCTTATTCAATTGAGACTTAAATTATGTAGAAAAAAGCAGAACTGTTTTAGACATGTAGGAGTTTAATTTTATAAATATGGGAGGGAAGGGTATGAATATTCATTGCAAATGTACGTTATCGTTTATAAATAGAGTTTTCGTTTTACGTGATGCTGGCATGCTTGAATGCCAGAAATATTTTATGTTTACATTTAAAATGTTTAGATGTGGAATACTAATATTATCATGAATAGATTTTCCTGAATTTTCATTTATTTATTTATTTAAGGATGCACGTTTACTTACGCAAATATTCGAAATACATCTAACCAAACTAGAAGTAAAGTCGATATAATTTAGTAATGGGGAATATTTTCAATAAATTATGTTGAAGTTTCTTGTAAATATCTGTAATGTTTGCTCTTTTTGCAGTGTGTAAATTATGATACTGAACAAATTAACATTTGTATGTTATTTATTTATTTATTTAATGAATGTAAAAGGTTTTCAATCCAAATTAAATTTAGTTCGTTAATAGATCATTTGTTATTGTTTAGCAAGTAGAAATTCACAAAGTCTCCCAATTTTCGAGTACCACTCAATCTGAGTTGTTATATTTAATCGTCTTAATTAACCACAAGTTCAGTCATTAAATAAAGCTAATATTTCTCTTCGAAAACAGTGGAATTCCAAAATCGAGAAACATGGAAATTATGATCCTCGTTTTATTAAGAAGTTAATATTAATTCAGGGTTACACCTTATATTATCGAGACTTTGTATTGCCAACTACATTCCGAAATGTGGAGCACATTGTTTAATGCTGTTTGTACGCGGATTTCCACCATATATAGTGACAATTTGATACTATACAGAAAGCAACGTAAATCTATTGAAAATTTTGTTAAAAAATATAGATAAAAACTTGGTGGCGTCAGGTGCCGCCATCTGAAAAATCTACAAGAAACTATTCCATGTCTTCCGGTCAAGGGTTCATTCTTCCTCCAGACATCTATCACTCATTGCTTTTTTATACTGTCCATCCAGTTCTTTCGTGGTCTTCCGCGTTTTCTTTTTTGATTTGTTCTATAATTAAATGCGATTTTGGGTAGTCTCTCATCACTCATTACTTTAATAAAATACTTTCATTAATATAAATGTTATGGAAAAATAAAAGGGAGACACGTTATATTATTGACCATCCTTTAATTGAGACCTGATTTTTGCTCCCTTGAGCTGTATTGTCTGCAACTAAAAACTAAGTATCCGTATAACCTATTAAGAACTGTGACCACCAGTGACCATCTCTCTTTTCCAGACCATAGGCTCTAGGTTCCTACATAGCATATGTACCCATCAGGTGAGTCACCATGATGCACAACCCCAATTTCTTATATCACAAGCAAGTATGGTACACATTTTATCCATCCTGAAATGATTAAATCCTGAGTTTTAATAATACACTAAAAATATATTCGATTCAGCAAATGATTATATTAAATGATCTTTTTGTCTAAAATTCGGAGATTCTATGAAATATTTTTATTCTGAAATATCATTTTTTGGATTTTATAATTTCTACTTTTCTGAATGTTTTAGATACAGGCGCACACACAAAGAAAAAAAAAAGATTACGAGAATTTCTGTAATTTTCTAAGTATGTTTAGCAGAAGGAGAAAAAAATAATCGTATTTAAATAAATAATCGAAAAGTTAATCGTTTAATCTTAAGTAATCAGTTGATTAATCTTTTCACCTCTATTAAAAATATTAATCATTTATTAATATTTTCATGTAGAATTATTACATTCTGAAAGCAATACTTAATTCAATTTTAAATGCATTTATAAATTTTAAATACGTCAATTAGTGAGACTAATTATTAATGAATTTTACTAAATGTAAATTATTTCATTTAACAAAATAATAATCAACTTATTCGAAAATATTTTTAGATTTTTACATTATAAGATTCTTTTTGAAACTCATATAGAAAAACATAAAAGTTAAAATTGTAATAGCATATTTAAACAAATAGCTTAATTGCATTCACATTATCTTTAAATTGATGAAAGTTATGTAATTAAATTTAATGTAAATTAACTTCCTATGAATCATCCCCACGAAATGATTTCCATTACAAAATCTCATTTACTGCTCTTTGTCTTTTTCAATTTATTTTGAATGTTTCATACGAGACAAATTTATTCTGAATTTTAAAATGACATTTCAAACTAGTGCTGTAAATAAATAAATAGTGCATAAAATATCCATGTCTATTATATTTGGTTTTGTTAATTTTAACTTGAAACGTTAATTAAAGCTGTCTGGAACAAACTCTTTTATACTTTCTAATAAATATTTAATCAGAATATTTCATGCTGAGACATTAGATGTTGAAATCTGAAGCACTTTAGTGTATTTTAAATATTGATATAACAGACTAATTTTTTAGATTAATTACTCAACGAATTATTACTAAGAAAAGAAAAAAATCTTGTGAATTTAAACTATTCTTTGCTTTTAATTTGATAAGTTGTTTTTGAAGCATCAATTCGCAAAATCACACAATACAATTGTACCAACATACAGTTTCATGTTTTAAAAGCATATTTTAATGTACTGGTTAGTTGCATTTACATAAATTTTTAAATAATAAAAACGTTATAATTAACTATTCTACTCTAAATTGGTCTTATTTATTATAATGATTGCCATTTTCGAGCACAATTAAAAAAAAAAAAAACCTCTAAACAGAAAATCCATTTATAATTGGTTTAACCCTTCTTTGAATGAGTTTTTCTTTTACAATTGTGTTTTTTTATACATATATTAAATATTAGACACCAGAAATTTTAAGATAGATTTTTAACTTTGTTCAGCAACATAGTGCACGGTAAATTTACTGGATTAATATTTCTATATAAATATAGTGGTGGCGAAGAAGTTGATTTATTTATTAAAAGTTAAATAAAAAGTGACGGAAATTTACATCACTATGCAATTAAGGGTTAAAAAATCTACGTGTGCATCCTTAGGCACATGACACACACCAAACAGGTAATCCATATCAGTCCACGTAGCACAAACAGCCGGTAGTTTCAAAATTTTTAAACTAATCAAAAATGTATTTTATGGTTAGAGGTTCTTTTCCAAATCGTGTTCGAAAATGCCGCTGCACAATGGAGGAAGATTCCGTTTTGTTCAATTCAAGAACACAAAATTCCTTCTCCACTGCAGACGCAGCCATTTCTACTGATATTCGCGTGACACGCTAGCTATCGCTTATGTCACTTCGCACAGCTACGCTTAAAAAACTTTATAAGCATACTTTAACTTACGGCTTTCATCTGGGGAACGTGCCTTAACCCCTTCGGCCCTGACGTCCTACTAATAGGACTTATCTTTTATTGAGTATTATTTTGTCTTAAACATTATTTTTATTAATTCCAGCACCTAATAGTGATAGTATGAATCTCTACATTTCCTATTATGACTTCACTTATGTTTAGCATTTAGTAATAATAATAATAATTTTCATAATTATTTGCAAGCCGTTGGCATTTCTTTTAATTAAAACATACGTTTTACTATATAAATTAAAATTTGGGAATCCTTTTCCGAAGTCGTAATTTGTGATAAAAGATAAAAAAAATATTACTAAATTTTTATGCTTGTTTAATTTAGTTGTAATACGACATTTTCCAAACGTCTTCAAAAATTCTTCCTTAGACTATTGTTATATGAAAAACACGCAAAATAACTACATTTGTGAGGTTTTGGTAAAGAACGCATTCGTTAACTTACATTAAACCCCAACTTCTGTGATTCCGATAGCTACTTTTAATTTTGTTAGCATAACAGTAATTTTTTCCCCAAATTGAAAAAAAATGAGGGCCGAAGGGGTTAACCCTTGGGACGAGCGACACGAATACGTGACGCATAAGTTGCTCAGAATCCTCGACTATTCACACCAGTTATTTTTCATTGAAAGGTTTTCCTTATTTAATCGTAGCATATTTGCAATCCAATTAAGTGAAAATTTCTGTTTTGAAAAACCGGTGGTAACAGATTAAAAATAACAGAAACAAGTAATATAAAAAATTTAAGTCAATTCCTACTTTTTAATCATAAATATATAAAATAAACCCGAGCAGCATTAATGTCCCACGTTATCTTTATTGAACATTATTTTATAATCATCGTCGTTGCGGTATTTTATTTCTGTGGCATCACTCATTTGAGATAAATCTTTTATTTCATTTATGAAAACAATGGGAGGAATTTTTTTCTCCCATTTAAAACTAAAATTAATTCATTAAATTTAATTAAAGAATTAATATTTTAAAAAACTGTATTAACATAAAGTGTCATCTACTACAAGTTTAAAAAAATTTATTTGAATTTGAGTGGATGAATAGAAAATATTTTATTAACGATTAAAAATTTGAAGATATATATATAGAGAGAGTGAGAGCTAATAGTAGGAATAAGGACGCTCGTCGCGAAGGGGTTAAACGGTTTCTGTTTTACTACACCTGGAAGTTGTATACTTACTTATGAATCACCCTGTATATTTTTTTCTGATTTATTATTTTATTTTTACGTTTTCTTTTTTGTTGTTATATCAGAATTATAGCCTTTAATTCCATTTTTATAAGTTTCAATTTAAATAAACGTATTAAGGTTCCTTGCTACGAGACCTGTCTATTTGCTTAACAAATAATTAATTAAATTTTGCTTAGAATAATAATATATTAAGATTGAAATTGCGTTAGAACAGTATTAAATAAATTGGCAATTTCTTTTCTGAGAATAATTACTTAAAATGTTAAGAAAATCTCTAAAATTACTTTTTATGTATTGGTTTCTTCATTAAATATTATTTTTTTATCAGCATAATGCTTTACGTTAGTGACAAATTCAAAAAAGTCGTCTTATTGTGTTTACATAACATTTAAATTTTAAAACAATATTTTTTGTTTAATTTAAATAAGTAATTTTATGTGGAATTTTATTAGAAAATTTTATTGAAAAATAAAGCATGAAATGATTTATTTAATGATTACATATTTTTTTGTCTTGGAAAATGTTTACTTATTTATAGAGCATCTTAATTTCATATATATATATATATATATATATATATATATATACATAAACATGGGGGGAAGAAAAAAAATAAATATGAACAATGAACACGTACCTGTTTGAACAATATCCATAAATATGTAAAGAAAAAACAATGAATAGAATTTATCCCTTCTTTGCATGAGTTTGTCTGCTACAATTGTGTTTTTTTTATACATATATTAAATATTAGACACCAGAAAATTTAAGATAGATTTTTAACTTTGTTCAGCAACATAGTTCACGGGAAATTTATTTGATTAATATTTCTATATAAATTTAGTGGTGGCGAAGAAGTTGATTTATTTATTAAAAGTTAAATAAACAGTGATGGAAATTTACATCACTATGCAATTAAAGGTTAAACAAAGATAGTATAATATAGATTGGAGGAAAAAAATAAAAGATAATTAAAAACCAGATATACGAAACACAAATCTGTCGTGAAATGTATCCGAAATTAAAAGTAAAGAAAAAAGTAGAATTTTGAAATAAATGTAATATATATATATATATATATATATATATATATATATATATATATATATATATTGAAATTATTGTGGAACCATGGCAGAATTATCAAGCCCAAATTACTATAAATTTCCCAAAAAATGTATGATTTCATCTTTGTACGAACTGTTAAGTTAAAATTGTACAAAAGTTGAGAGACCATATATTTAAAAAAAAAGAACCCAGATATAAGATATTAGAAATGAAAAATATAAAAATATAAGTGAGGACAATTTCCCCATATTTAAACAGGCGACGTAGTTAAACGAAAAACACTGTGAATGATTCAACAAAATTTCACTTGTTGCCACATAATTGTTACGAATTCATTAGATGAATAATAACAAGAGAAGTGCAAAATAAATTTTATACAAGCGTTATACTAGAATTAAGTAACACTATGCGACTATGCTGCCACCTATTGGCTGTTCAAGAAAGAGTATTAAAGTCAGGTAAATAAAATTTTTTTGATTCATTTATGGATATACCAGCTGATGTCAGCATAAGAAACTATAACATAAATTAGTTATTGAAAGTGGAATTTTAATTTTTAAAGAAAGTTTTTAATGAGAAATTAATAAATTAAGAAAATGTAATGTAACTAATAAATTAAAAGTTTAGAGGAATGTGAAAACGTTATCTAAATATTCCATATTCATTTCATATTCACAATGAATGTTTCACACTACCAAACTTGGGCTCCCAAATGGTTCGCCAACTGAACACCAATATTTTTTAACAGAAAATTTCATGTTAGGTTTCTGTAACATTTCCGCAAAAATTTACCTCCGAAGGTAGTTTCTGCCAAATTTGAAAGAAAAATCTAAAACTAAATTTTTCTATGAAAATACCGGTTTTCAAAAAGCGGACCATTTGGGAGCCCTGGAAAACCTAGTTCTGAATTTCTCGACTTTAACCCTTCTTTGCATGAATTTTTCTTTTACAATTGTGTTTTTTTATACAAATATTAAATATTAGACATCAGAAATTTTAAGATAGATTTTTAACTTTGTTCTGCAACATAGTTCACGGGAAATTTACTGGATTAGTATTTCTATATAAATATAGTGGTGGCGAAGAAGTTGATTTATTTATTAAAAGTTAAATAAAAAGTTATGGAAATTTACATCACTATGCAATTAAGGGTTAATCAAATATAAAAGAACGTAACGTGCGTGTCTAATACAATATTACATATCTGTTCCGTTTCATTTGATAAATTTTAATTTTACAATATAACTTAATTTTTTTACTCCCAACTCTAAAAATTTAATTTATAAATGATTACTTTATGTATTCAACCTCGAAATCATAAGCACTTTAATGTGTTTTAATTAGTATAAGTGGATTAATTCAGGAGATAAGCAGTAATTAATTACCATGATAAAAACTTTCAAATTAAGCTTCTTTATAAATTTAATCTTAAGTACTTTTCTACATAATTGTTTTTTACTATAACTGGTAATTAATAATAATATATAAAAAAATATTCATTCTACAAGATAAAGCAAGACAAAGTTATCACTTATGTTAATTAATAAATTTGAACTAACATTTGTGTATTCTAGTGTTTATTTATTTAATTATACACATTCTACAGTGAAATATAAAAATTGATTTGTAAATAAGTAATTGTTTTTAAACATATGTAAAAGCCTTAATTGACTGGGTTTTCACATATTCGACTGAATTTGAACTCCAATCTGCAGCATTGCTGACTTCTATATCATTATTCTATAAGAGATTTCAAAACTATACACTTAATTTAATGTTGTATAATAGTTTAGGTTTCGGAATATTTATGAAATGATTGAATAAAACTTTAGTGGTAACCAGTACTTTAAACTTCATTCCTGCGTGTTTTCTTTATTTTTTTTTCAACCTTTATTACATATTTTTAAAAAGTCTGTTGTTTTCAAAATAATGTGATTACAAAACATAATTTACTAACTTACTTTTTTCCCTAAAGATTTAAAAAACATAATTAATCTGAATTTGCTTTCCCTCTGAAACTCACATATATAGTATATATGTATTTAATAGTTTGCATTTTCGAAGAACTGATTCAATGTGATTGGAAATAATGAAAAAATTCATTTTATGCCAGGCAAATAAATGAACTATTATGTATATAATTTTTTTTCGCATTGCACGAAATTTACAGCATCGTATGATAAAACTTTTTAAAGTAAGAGGATTTCTTCCGGAAAACTATGAAAAAATTCAGATAATAAAATGTCGTTAAGGTTATGCACCTGTATGTTCTCTGAACTCGTTTTTATTTTTACTTTCTTTTATCTTTACAAGAAGAAAGTATTGGATTCATGAAAATTTTTGACTTCCGGTTTTCGACGGATTTATACGTTTTAGTCGGTCCTGAACACGATTTGACTGTTTTTAGAAGATGTCTGTCTGTGAGTCTGTGACTCTGTCTGTCTGTCTGTATGTGACAAAAATTTTGTGGGCGCCCTAACTCAAGAACTAATGCACGAAATTTAATACAAATTTATATTCAATTAGTTCCTGATATAAATTGGTGCTGATTACTTTTTGATGAAAATCGCTCGACAGGTGGCGCTGCTATGCTGCATTTTTCGTGATTTTCTCCATAGCCTTATCTCAAGAACTAATGCTCTTATTTTCATCAAACTTCAGATTCATTTAGACCTTGAGATAAATAGACGCTGATTACATTTTGGTGTAGCTATTCCAACAGGTGGCGCTGCTTTACCATTTTTTCATGATTTTTACGGTAGCTATATCTTAAGAACGATTGCACGGAATTTCAATCAAACTTCAGATTCTGTTAGAACTTGACATAAATAGATGCTGCTTACGTTTTGGTGTAGATATCCCAACAGGTGGCGCGGCTATACTTTTTTCATGATTTTTACGACAGCTATAGCTCAAGTACGAAAGCACGGAATTTCATCAAACTTTAGATTCTGTTAGAGCTTGACATAAATAGATGCTGCTTACGTTTTGGTGTAACTAGTCCAACAGGTAGCGCAGCTATACTACTTTTTTCCTTATTATCACGATAACTATATCTCAAGAACTAATGCACGGATTTTCATCAAACATCATATTCTGTTAGACGTTGACATATGTTGTTGCTAATTAGGTTTTGATCTAAATCTCTCAACAGTTGGCGCTGCTGTGCTGCATTTTGCAGGATTTACACGATTTTAGCAATAGTCGTATCTCAGGAACTAAATGCACGGAATTTAACAAAACTTTAGATTCAGTTAGACCTTGATATAAATTGGTTTCTGATTTTTTTTTAGTGTATGCGAAACCAGTGTGAGATAGAAGAAAGTTTTAAGATTGGCACATGCGACTAGTTTGAAACTGTGATCGATATCATGCCCGTATAATAAAACTCTGGAATTTTTTCATGTGTTAGATTCTCTGTAAAATAAATAATATCAAATACCTTTAAATTTTATTGAAAAGAAAAAAACAGATTATCTTTCCATGTGAGTAAATAGAATTTCTATAAAAAGTATTCCAGGATTTGAATTCCAATGATTAAAGTAATCGCGATTAAATTAGTTCAGAATGAACTAAAAAAGTAATCGATTAATGCCAACCCTGGTGGTTATTATTAATTCATTGAGTTCAATCAATTGTTATTGTTACTTCACATTGTTACCTTTCATTCCCACATGTATATATCATGGAACTATGAATAAAGAGGAATTGACATATCCTCAAAATGGGGAAGCTCCAACTGTAACCGGTTCCTCAGGGCACAGTGAAACTTACACCAGTACTTTTTAATAGAAATCTCATCCTCATAATAAACGTCTTAATAATGTACAATTTCTGTCATAATTAAAGCAAAAATATCGATTCGTTTTTACTGCTGGAAGTTTGCCCCTGGATTTAGGATGTTTTTGTGGTTCTGCCACATTGTGACTACATAAACAATCCTCCTGTCAATGTCAGTGAATTTGATTACTTTCGGCGCAAACTTCCACTAATAAATTTGAATAAAATTTTCTGCCTTATTAAAACATTCATGCTGAATTGGCACTATGTCCTCATTTGCAAATTGCTAAAAATTAAAATTCCTACTGCTAATGTTCATTTTATTTTCTATTACCTTCGCAGTTAAACATTTATTGCCCGCTATGACAATAGATTCGCCATAGAAAAACTCATGCAAAGAAGGGTTAAAGTCGAGAAATTCAGAACTAGGTTTTACAGGGCTTCCAAATTGTCCGCTTTTTGAATACCGGTATTTTCATAGAAAATTTTTATTTTTAGGTTTTTCTTGCAATATTTACAGAACTTACCTTTGGAGGTAATTCTTGCGGAAATCTTGTAGAAACCTACCATGAAATTTTCTGTTAAAAATATTGGTATTCAGTTGGCGGACCATTTGGGAGTCCTGCACTTGCCACAACTAGTTTGTGTTACCCGGTAGAGAGCGCGACCTGTCTGGAAGAAAACATATGTGGATCATTTTGCCTGCTAGGATCATTTTAGATCATCTTCCCCTATATACATGATTGGGTATTTATTATTTTTTAATGTAATTTTATAAATTTAATGCTTAAAAGAAAATAAAAATTACAGCTATATTATGTATCAGAAACATAAATTCAGTTCATTTCTGGAGCCAAAACAAATTTATTCTCAGTTATAATTTTCATTCAATCAGAAAAAAAAGTTATTTATGTTTTTGGTTAGTTTTTCGTTCGAAGCCGTAAAATAATGTGAACGGACATTATAACAATTGAAGTACCTGTACTCGTGATTGAAAAAATAAGAGAAATTTTCTCTTTTTTTCAAAATTCAAAATTACAGGGAAAGAAAAATCTGCCGATTAAAAATCTGTAAATTATGTGCGTATATACGGTAGACATGAAAAATTACAAATTATATATTTTAATATTTTTATCCTACAAATGATATATTTTCATAAAGTAAAGCAAACAGATTCAAAGTATTCATACATAAGCCTACTTTTTTTTTTCGTTGCGCAAATAATTAACATTTAATCAAAACCATGTTTACAAATATATGTAACTAGTGTATTTACATTTAATTCAATAAAAAAGTTAATGTAAATATAATTGTTAAATATAAAATGTAACTCTTTTTTAAGAAAAATAAGAGAGGGTACATAAAAAATCTGATCCACTACACATGTTTTAAATCCTACACCTGGAGTATTCCGGATATTCATTGACAGAGAAATTTGTCATAAGGGTGATTGATCATTATGAGATCTTAAGGAAAAAGTAACATTTGTCAGAATTTTTGAAAGAACTAGTATTTCACTGTGGTTTTTTCATGAAAGATGGTATGTTTTTAAATACGATTGATCATTGATCGGCAAAAACGAGTAAGTAATAAGTATGAGCGATAATACAACTATATATATATATAGATAGATATAGATATATATATATGTGTGTGTGTGTGTGTGTGTGTGTATTTCCAAAAAATTATATAATCATTCATTGAAAAAAAAAATCTTTCTGACAAAAATAAAAGCAAATATCAAAAGGAGTGCACATAAGAGATCAATTATGAATTTTTGAGATTTGGCATTCAAGTTCAGTTGAACTTTCGTCAATATATTTTAATCATGGGGTGAAATTCCCAGTTATTAACACCTAGCCAGTAACTGACACTTTAGCAAAAATCTAACTCAAAAAAGCATTTTTTTTTGTAAAATTCTAGTTGTAAATGTCATCTAGTGGTAATGTCATCTAGTGGTAAATGAAACACTTATTTTTATTTTGGAGTCAATTTATTCACCACTAAACGGCCAACATATTCAATGAGGAAGAAACTTTTGAGAATACAAGAAGTGGCATTTTGAAGCAACCATATTATTTCGAAAAAATTAAGGAAGTGTTTTTCTAATCTATTTGTAATACAATCATCCTAAATTTTTTATTAAAGTTATACATGTAGAAATTAGTTTAAAGATGCATATGATAAATTAGGGCCATGATTTAGGGTTTATAGTTATTTAATTTAGCTTAATGGGTGGTGTCAGTTATTGGTTCCAAGAATTTCATTTCACCAGTCTCTGACAGAGGTGTTAGTAATTGGTTATATTAAAGAAATTTGAAATATATTACTTGGACTGTTTAAGAATGCATAATAATAAATTAATCTTGTAGTAAACACCATTAAAATTTAACTTGTTTTACCAGTGTCTGACACCAGATGTCAGTTATTTGTTCATAAATATCAGTTATTGGATATCTGCATTACTAACATCGTAGTACTACTGCTATATACTTACTATATACTCTGCATTACTAAAAATTCAGTACAGCTTACTAAATCCATACAATTAAATTAATAAAATTATCTTTTGCATAGTTACAAAAAATTATATATATATGAAGTTCATTTTTTTAGCTAGATAAAGGAATAAGTGACTATAAATTAATTTCCAAGGGGCAACAAAAATTACTAAAAATTACTCTCAAATGAAGAAAGATGGCACTAAATAAAATGTTTCTTTTCATTTTCAAATATTTTTAAAATTCACATTTTTGTCACAGTATGAGTTCACGATATGGTAACAGGTGTAACGTGACATGCGTGACTTGCAATGACGTCACTGTCAACGACGTCAAAAAATTTAAAAATTGATCAGAAAATTATTTTTTACGATGAATAACATGTTTTGAAATATTTCTGTATGTTTTTTGGAGTTTTTAAAGACGTTCACACTTAAATCACAATGTGACTTCTCTGAATGGTGGTATTTTGGTCACAGATGTGCCGTGACATTTGTGAGTCGCAGTGAAGTCACTGTGACGTCACTGTGACCATGCATACTATGCGGGGAGGAAAGAGACCGAACTTTGAAATCGTAAATAATAACCCCCATTTTTTATTGCAGATTCAGATTCTACGTTAAGAAATACGTAACTTTTATATTGAACATTTTTTTCGAAAAATCATAGATGGCGCTGTAATCGAGTAAAATGAAGTGAGAATCGTTTCCATTGAAATCTGTGGAAACTGTCGAATAACTGGAGAAATATACATCGGATTGAAAAAGGGAAAAATGCGTGTGCAATATTTTAGAAAAATGGCAACTTTTATAACCCTAAATATATTTTTCTAAATTGCATTTAAAACATGCATTTTTTCGTTTTTCAATCTGATCTATATTTCTCCAGTTATTAGATTGTTTTCAGACTTTCGGACACTCTGCATATATATAAAGTTAATCCCTCAGTCACTCAGTGGGATTTTAAAAAAATACCTAAATTTGTTGGGCAAATAGCAAGTGTTGATGCTATGACTGTCGGAAGATCTCAATTCATATTGCGTAGTGCCAACTAGCAAGTTATATGTCAAGTCAAATAAACATTATCTGACTAAAATAATATTTTAAAAAATGTTTCCTGCTATTCTGATTAAATTTTTATATTTAATAAAATTTCTAGTTTAATTTGATTTGAAAAAGAAAAAACGTTAGGAGGGCAACTATTATATTATAATGCATATATGACATTTTCCCAAGATTTTTGTAATATCAGATAGATGGTAAAATAAATTTAGTTTACAATTTAGTAGCGCCTTAACCATTCGGCCATGGAGGGCCCACTATAAACATTATTACAAATGTTAAGGGGTGGGAAACACGTAAGATAATAATTTCTCCATAACAAAAGAGCGTTTCAAACAATTTTTTCAATGGACTATGTTACAAATCTGGGTTCGAGGCTGAAAATTGTCACGTGGTACTGGTAATTTACCAAAAGAACTTCTAACTGATAAGAAGGTAAGCTACTACTGCTTTACCCCATAACTGAATTTACATTTCGTCTACGGAGCCTTCCGTTGTTTACGCTACAAGTTCTTTGCCTTGACCTCGTGATCGTGACGTAGATGAAATATCTTCCATTACAAAATACAATATGTCTAATTCTAAGTGTAATGTGATTTTCTTTCAGAAATCTATATTGTAAAGCAACTATATTATAAAGTACCCCATATTCCTGAGTAACTCTGACGTCATATTCTCGGTGACAAATACCTGGGCAGTAAATTTTGTTTTTACTGTCAAAGTATTAACATCGCACAATTTCAGTTTTTATGTCAACGAATAGAAAAAAAAGTAATTTTAAAGCAACTTGTTTGAAAACTGTATCGCAATTTATTGCCATTTTACGATTTAAAAAATAGTTTCAAGCATGATTTTTTGTTAATTCACACGAATAAACTAACCCAAGATATACAGAAGATTAACACGTTTTCATTTCGAACAATGTAAATAATTAAAAATTTGTTACAGACAAATACTCCATAACAAAATAAAAAAAATTCCCATTAAAAATAAAATAAAATAATAAATAAATAAATAAAATAAAAGTTTAACAGATGTGTAATCGAACTATGCTCTTAAACACTGAAGTAATCAAAATATTTAAAAAAAAAAGACATAGAAAGTAAAATCTTTTTTTGGATTTCTTTGTCTATGAACGCTGACATGGGTATAAGCCTAAACGAATACCGCTTTTAGAAAATTATAAAACTTTATTTTCAATATATAATTGATATTTTGCATATAAAAATATTTTATCTCATTGCTGAATCCCACTTCTGACACCACTTATGGGAAGAACATTTTAATTACTGAAGTAAAACATCATAGTTGTAGACAGGTACTTTTATTAACGGTAGACATGGACAGAAGAAATTTAAAATACATAACATGAATTGAACTCGTGGGCAGCGAATATTCGTCGAAATAACACAACTAAGTATTTTGCTTTATATCTTAAAAAATATATACAAACTGATACACTTTCGATTTTAAGAGCGTCGAAACCTTAGTGCGTCGTTAGCAGCCTATGCTACCTTTCTCTTCTCACTCAATTACTGTTTTTAGTCTCGTCACACGTTCTCGTCGTCCGTGAGTGCGCTCGCTGTGCCGTCTTGTGGCAGCAGATCCAACCTCACATGCATTAAATATAAATGAAATATTAGAATGTTCCGGGTAGTATGTCTTGTAACCCGACAAGCCCGTGTCTGGTCCCCTAGTTATAATAATGAAAGTATTTTTGCGAAATTTTCAATAAATATACTTTTATTTTTGCGAAATGCTGTGATATTACTTGAAGAGTCGGTTGTTCAGTGTGAATCAGTCTGTGGAATCCAATGTACTATCATTAGCATTCTGAATCAGGGAGCGTTTAGTTCAATGTATTTTAGACATGAATGGTAGCCATTTCCACCACTTCTATTAAATATTTACTAGGGGGCTCAGCCCCCTACTCGCTAACGCTCGAAAAAAACCCATGAATTGCGAAGCAATTCACATTGAGACCGCTACGCGCTCGCTCGCCGCTTTTTGTTTTAGCAGCAACTGTAACCGGAATAAGTACTATCATAAATCATTTTAACATGTGAAATTGAAAAAAATGTTTTAATGTAAAAAAAGTAATTGAAAACTTCGTTGAAAACACAATTAAAAATGCATTTAGTTGGTGCTACCAATGAGCATAAATTATTTAAATATTATATGAAAAAAATGATCTTGGAAACACATTTATTTTAAAACTCATCGCACCTATAATATAGTACAGCGCGGCTTAAATTCATTTCGAAAAACACTACGTGATAGGAAGATAGTTTATATAAATCAACAATCATTGTTTAAATTACGTTCAACATGAAAAATACAACATCTCTCAAACGTAAACACGTTTTCTGCTGTGTGTAAAAGCACAATACAATGCTGTGTAGCTGATTTGCTGAAAGCATCACGTGACTGTACGAACCAATGACACCAATCTCGAAAACAGCTACATCAGCCGATAGATTATGCTGTGTTTACAAATTGATCCGGCTCTGAATTTTAAATTGTTTTTTAAAAATTGCGGCCGTGCAATGAACCACTCAGAATCGTCGCTCTGGAAACTATGGTAGTTGCCAAACAGAAAGCTAGAAATTCAGCCTTTTTTCCGCGCCACGTGAGAGGAATAGATATATAGATTATCTTCGCTATTATTTATAGCAAGTAATAATATAAAACAATAGTGGCCTGAAATAAATAAGAAATTTATTTACTATATAAAGAGAGTCGTTTTAAAATGTTTTAGAAAAAATATAAATTGAACATCTTTTTGCTATTAAAGCCCATTATAAAATCTTGAAATAAAATATTTTTTTTTTTTAATCCAAATTTTAAATTAGCTAACTTGCATATATCAATTCATTTTTTTAAACTTGTCATTTTCTAATTAAATTACATTTTAAAGGGTGATAAATCTTTATTCAGAACTAAAAAGTTTGCTAAAATGTTTATCTTGAAGGTAGAATGTAATAACTAATTAATGCTCGTTAAGAAGATTAGACCAAACTCGTTACGACTTTGAAATGTTTTAGAAGTGAGAAAAATGGTGAAATTAATTAAGAAACTTGACACACAAGCTTAGAAAAATTATTTGAACATTACCAGAAGTCAGGAAGATGTATTACTATGTTCAGACTTGAAAGCATAAAATGGATGCGCTCAGTAATTTGTTTTGTAAAAGAAAAAAGTCACAGATTTCTCACTTTTGTGTATGGAATGATCAAGGAATTTGTTTTGTCACATGTTGAAAACAGAGATATTGTGAGATTAACAGGGCATTATATATTTAATAGAGCTTAGTTGAATCTGCATTCTTGTAAAAATGACTTTTTAACTTTTAGGATAACACGAATAATACATTAAAAGAAACATAATTAACGTGCATGATGGATGAATTCGTAAATTACCTTTGAAAAAGAAAATGTTAACGGATTCTCTGTTATGTTAATTAAGAGATTAAAGAGGCTTTTTAGAAACAAAGTGATGAGATTTTGCAAGTTTGTATCAGAAATATAACGGTAATGTCAGTATATGCAGTAAATAATACAATCTATTTGTAAACGTAAGTATTATGGAATAAAAACATGAAAAACTAGTTAAGATTAAACTGTCATAAATTTTTGATGTCACTTTATTAGAAACTGAAATGTGAACTTCACTTTACTCTAAACATTTTTTGTTGCTGTTGTTTGCACAGATTCATATTAGAGAGTTTTACATTAAAAGTTTTGTAATGTAATGACTTTTACATTATAAATAAAAATAATAATCTTATTTTTCCCAAATTAATAGTTTAGATATTATTTACCTGGATACATATTACCTCCAAAAGTATTTTTTTTTAGTTTTTGCGTTTTGTTATAGTAAAATTATTTGTAGTATTCATTTATTCTAATATGATATTTTTGCCATGAGCTGTTCACATTTTATAATAATGGTAACTTAACTTTACAAATAATACAAAAAAAAAAATTTCAGAACAAAAAACAAGCATTACTTCTTTTACCAAATACTACAGTTCTATTTTTTTTTTTTTTTAATAAAAAGAAATTGAAAGCTTTTATATTTACTTTAAAGTAATTTAAAGAAATAAAACTTTTGATGTCACTACTATTAACGTCACAAAAAGTTTCTAAACATCAAACTATTAATCAAGCATAGAATTGAATTTCTTCTACAATCTGTCTAATTCCTCTAAATTCAAGAAAAAATCTAATTTCTTTTCTCACTTTTTATCAAACTCTTCTTTATTTCTTTTATTATTTTTTTAATCGCAATAAAACCAATTGTTAATATTAGTCTTTCCTTAAGAAGAAAGCTGAATGTTCTCTGTGTTATTTATTTACGCTTACATGAACTTTTATTCAATTTTATTTTAATTATGGTGACCTAATTTTACAAATAATATTTTTAAAAAAAATCTAATTCTTCAAAGTTCAGTTAAGAAGATTACATCTCACATGATTTCTTTGCCAATTAGAATAATTGTGTCAAAACTAATCTAGTGTAATCACGTTTCCAGCGTTTACTGGAGGTCCCATTACCTGTGATTTATTCTGTTGTGCTGATTCAGATATCAGACCAGATGCTATGATCATTAACGTTAATTGGGGGAATTTGTTCATTCTTATTCGTCCGGCATTGCTCAGTTGGTAGAGCATTGAAGCTTCAGCCAAGGGATACCGGGTTCGAATCCAGGCCTGGACTTTTTTGCTCAGTTGGGAAGATTACATCCCATATGATTTCTTTACCAATGTGAATAATTGTGTCAAAATTAATCTAGTGACTCAATAAATGTCACAAAATTTTTCTAAACATCAAATTTCATACCAAAGATAGTATTAAATTTCTTCATCAATCTCTCTAATAGAATAAAATAAGAATAAAATAATCTCTCATTTTATTTTATTAATTTCTGAGAAGAAATAAAATTAATTGTCTAAGATTTGTGTTTTTGTAAAGCAGTAATCTCTTTTTTTTTCTCCAACTTTTTTGAGCTAATATAAAAATTCTGGTACAATTTGTTTGTTTATTTTGATTATAATTATCCAACTTTGCAAATAATATCAAAAAACTCATTTAAGTTAGAACAAAAAACAAAAAACCGGTTTAGAGATCCCCTTTTTGTTATATATATTTCTTTTCTCTTTTTTTCACAAAAACTGAATTTGTTTTCGTTTTTAAAGTACATTTAATGAAAAGAAAATTTTGACAACAACTGCATTAATCTCACAAAACGCTTCTAAACGTCAAGCTCTGAATCCAAAAAATAAAATTATTTCATTTCCCACAGTTTATTTTTGTTTCTTTTATTCGTTTTCGCAAAGGAATAAAATATATAGGTTTTTTAAAATTAGTGTTTTCTTAAGTAGAAACCTTTTTTGTTGTGTTCACTTGTGCTAATAAGAACTTTTTGAAACTATTTATTCCTACTTTGTAATCTCACGGTGAACTAACATTACAAATAATATCATAATACCGAACCTTTCTGCCTAAATATCTGTATTACGGTAACTCCTTTACTATTAAATATATATACACACATATATATATATATATATATTTATTTATCCTATTTTTTTAATGTTTTCCTGTTTAATTTAGAGTTTTAAAAAAATATTTTGACTGCAGATATACAAATTTCACGAAAATGTTTCTAAACGCAGCTCCAAAGACTGCCCCCTTTATTAAATATTATTTCTTTCTTTCTTTTTTTTTCTTTTTGTATAGAAATAATATTTTTTCATAGTAAAGTAAATTTAACGAAACCAAATTTTGACAGCAACTCTGTTAATATCACAAAAACTTTCTAAACGTCAAGCTTTAACTCCAAGAGTACATTTAATTTCTTTAAGTCTTCTCTATTTACTTTTTTTAATTTTCCAAAGCAATAAAATAGTTTAATATAAGTATTTTCTTAATCCTAGAAAGCTAACGTTCTGCTCATCCTATTGTTATCGTAATGAGAAATGTATGTCAAAATAACATAGTAGATTAGCTCCCCCGAGAAAGCTTTTTTTTTTATCGTATTTACGCGTATTTATGGCAATATGTAGTTTTTGTCACAATTTGTGTATATGTAAAATTATAGATATCTAATTTAAAAAATAATATAAAACTGCAAATATGGAGCAAGAAACCAGCTTTACTGACTGCCTCTTTTCTATATTTCATTTTTCTATTTTTTTTTCTTTTGTATTTCTTTTTTACTTTTATTTATTTATTTATTTATTTGTTTATTTATTTTTGTATAAAAAAAATCAAAAGTTTCAAAAGTTGGAAATCTAAAGTTTCTCGTTTAGTTTATAGAAAATTCAAAGGAAAAAAAAACTTTACAGAGCCACTCTTTTAATGTCACAAAATGTTTCTAAATTTCAAACTCTAAATGCAAGATAGTATCTAATTTCTTCTAAAATCACTGTAATTCCTTTCTATTCATTTTATTAAATTTCAGAAGGATTTTAGGTTGATTTCTATAGAAATCGACATAATGCACTCACTTCGTTTATACATCTATCTATCTATCGATATCTATATTATATACAGGGTGATCAGAAAATGATAATTGAGATTTGAAAAATTAATAATTCACGGAATAATGTAGGTAGAGAGGTAAAAATTGACACACATGCTTGGAATGACATGGAGTTTTATTGTATCCACAAAAAAGTTCATAAAATGGCCGACAGATGGCGCTTCGCGTGATAAGAAAAGCAATAATTAGCATAACAAATTATGACAAAGCAAAGACGATGTTCATCAGAACAAATGCTCAACATGTCCACCGTCATCCCGCAACAATAGCTGTAGCCGAGGGACAATGTTGTGCACAGCACTGCGCCGCATATCTATAGTTATGGTGAGAAATTGGCGTTGGATGTTGTCTTTTAGCATGCCTATTGATGTCGGTCGATCGCGGCAGATTCCCCATTTTGATAGTAGAGCTTCACTAACATTGCATTTTCTGGTAACGTCAACATGCTACGATTGCTGGTGCATCTGATTCTCTCTCTCATTACAGCTCCTTTTATACACGATTCTCAGGCAGACTCACAGACGTTTGGCTGTTCAGTGCCATCTGTCGGCCTTTTTTTAAATCTTTTTTTGTGTGGTTACAATAAAACCCCATGTCATTCCAAGCATGTGTGTCAATTTTTATCTCTGTACCTACATTATTCTGTGAATTATTAATTTTTCAAATGTATACTCATTTTCTAATCATCCTGTATATATAATGCAAATCTGGTCATCACGATAACGTGCAAAATACTGATCCTAATTGGGAGAGTGTGTTGAATTCAAAATATCTTAGGTGAATTCATTAACCAAATATGTAACTCTCTTAGTATCTTAGTACACAGAAAAAAAAGATGCAAAATTTGTCATTACGATAACGTCCAAAATATTGAACTAATTTGAATCTAATCGGGTTGTGTATTGATCTTGCAAGAATTTTGAATGAGCTAATTATCAATTATGTAGTACTTATAGTTCGTTTACAGTGTTACACAAAAACAAAACATGGAATACTTGTCATCAGGACAACGTAAGAAATACTGATCCAATTATATTCTAAATGGAATAGTATAATAATCTTGCAAGCATCTTGAATAAGTCGTCAATCAAGTATGTAGGTCTTACAGTTATTCACAGGGACACACAAATATTTCGATGCCATTACTACATTGCACAAATTTTTCTTTTCGAAGTGCATTTTTCTATACTGGAATTTACGGTTAAATACGTCAAATTTTAAATAGTAATTCTTCGCCTTGCTCATGTGGTTTTATAACCTGAATATTTTTATTTAAATATAGTGGTTCTATGAAACTGAATTTATTTTTTAAAGGTTAAATTTTAATTCATTCATACATTCATCGCTGAGCAGTGTAGGGATAAATAGGTTGGGTTATACTACAGCCTATGGGCGGTGTTTAATTATAATTTCAACAAATGTTTAATATTTCTGATATAATTAAATCATATCCAATTAATTATATTTGATAAGTTTAATTTAAAATTTACCTTCAAATTACCTTTCTCAACTAAAAAAAAAACTTAGAAGTAGTGAAACAAATTTTTGTTTAATTTGTAATGAATAAGGTGTATGTGCCTTAAGATAAAAACAATAAAGAAATCAACCTACTCAACAGACTCAGCTGGAAAGACTTGTTTGTGTTCTCATTTCCTTTCCTTTCATATTTAGTATATATATTCCCTTATTTATAGTATATATATATATACACTGCTCAAAACAATTAAAGGATATTGCAGTTTTAGGTGGATTTTGTATCTGGGAAACTTTTTAGCTGATTGATACATGGTCGACAGACATAGTAGGTTATATGAGAATAAATTACACATGTTTGGCAGAAAAAAATGCATTTTATTGCACATTTGTGTACAAAAGGAAAAAAAACACAATTTGTGCATATGAGAAAAAAAGAATAAGAAAAGGTGTTTTCTTCAAAGAAAATCATTTTCATATCCACGGGCGGCCAGCAACGTTGAACAACTTTGAGGCATGGACTCAATGAGGCTATTAATGACGAGTTGGGGTATTCTGCCCCACTCTTCCAGAAGAGCTCTTTCCAGTTCTTGGAGAGTTTGGGGGGGGGGGGTTGTTGGCGGCCAGAAACTCGTCTTCCTAGAGCGTCCCAAACGTGCTCGATTGGATTCATGTCTGGAGAACACACTGGCCATTCCATTCGAACGATTCCTTCCTCGAAAAGGAAATCCTCCACCAGGTTTGCACGATGTGGCCTGCAGTTATCGTCCATTAAAATGAAGTTATCTCCGATTGCTGCAGCGTAAGGGACTACAATAGGTCTGAGGATCTAATCCCTATATCGTCGACCAGTCAGAGCTCCATCTCGAATGATGTAAAGGTCAGTGCGCCCGTCAATGGAGATGCCACCATACACCAACACTCCTCCACCGCCAAATCTGACACTTTCGGGCACGAACGCAGGATTATTCCTACTGCCACGGTCCCTCCAGATGAAAATACGCCTATTATCCGGATGCACAGAAAAACGGGACTCGTCAGAAAACAGAATATTGCTCCATTCATTTCTCCTCCAGTTGACATGCTCGGTTGCCCACTCCCTGCGGTCGCGACGATGCCTTGATGTTAATCTAACACATACCATCGGTTGGCGAGCATACAGACCTACAGCATGGAGCCGGTTTCGGACAGTCTGAGTTGAAATCGTGGTGCCTGTAGCCGAGCGAAGGTGTTGTTGGAGAAGAGTAGCGTTCATGTTTCGGTGTCTCCGAGCTGTTAACGCTAAATACCGATCTTCATTGGGCGTTGTTGCCCGTCTACGACCTTGCCCTGGACTTCGGCCTGCACATCCACTCTCCAAAAAACAGTTCCAGATCCTGGAAATGACACTTTGTGACACTCCAATGGCTTGCGCTACTTCGGCTTGAGTTTGGCCCCCTTCTAACCTATCAACAATTCTCCAAGCTTCTGAATCTGTCAAATGACTTCGCTGAGACATCGTACTCATCGAAACAAAGCAATCACTGAATGCTGATCATCCTTGTCTTCATTCCCTTTTATCCAGTTGAAAGTCAAATTTCATTCTCTGCCGCTGAAGCGACGTTTTTGACGCCGAACTCAAAATTTGCATACTCCACAGTTTGAAAACCAGAAAAATTTGCATTTGTGATTATCTTCTTCTATTTTCGGCAAAAAAAATTTCGTTTATATCTTTATTTTATATAAAACTTCAAATATCCTTTAATTGTTTTGAGCAGTGTATATATATATATATATATATATATATATTCCCTTTCACTGCTAACCCCGTGGTTTTCCGTTTCTAGAAATCATGTTGAAAAAGCCGCACACAAACATATTTTCAACAGAACTATGAAGAAACGAAGACGTTTTTTGAATAGTTAATATTGATATTCATTTTATTTCTATGAAAAGTTAACTAAACACTAAATGAATTATGACCAATACGAACCAAGAATATGAAACTAATATGTATTACTGAGGTCCACAATACCTCATGGTCCACACCAGATCCTCTATGGGATTAATGCCTTTTTCCGTGTATTGTTGACAGGACAACATAAAACATTATACTATGAACGCATTAATGTTTGATAAAATGTAATTGTTTGAAATTGATTCTGATAATGGACGAGAGAAAATTAAATAATCCCATAAAACAGCTAAAGTGTTGGAAAATACTGAAAAGTATAAAGAAAAAACATGTAGGAATTATGTTATGCATTTCGATTTAACCATGTCCTCCACTAAATGGAGGTATTTCATATACAGGACCTTGTGTGAGTACTTGGACAGATCAATTGTTATAGGTGGTTATTTTTGTGAGATGCCATATCAATGATACTATGCGTTTTGCAGCTGTACTATATTTTTGTATGATATGCGGAACATAGCGTACAAAACGACTACAGTTTTATGCCGATCTGTCTAAACGTATTTGAATAGATTTCCATTATCGCCTAATATGTATTCCAGTAATGCTACAAGTTCTTAAACTAAATAAAACTTCTTAAACTAAACCAAGCCAACAGTGGCTTCCCCGCATGCATGGTACTATCGCTGTAAAAACAATTTTAAAGACCTTTTTTAGTTATATCTGCATTGTATTGGCCATCAAATAGGTCGGCAAGAGATTATAAAACTATATTTCTCGTAAACTTGGAAAGTGTTTCACAATATATGCGTGTTATATGATTTTTCTTCCGCTTTGTTCCTTTTTTTCAATTCTTACTATTAGTTCACACACTCCCTATATATATTTATAAATCTTGTTCAATTTTTCAATCGTTAATAAAATACATTTTATCCATCCACTCAAGTTCAGATACATTTTTTAAAAACTTGTAGTGGATAACACTTGATGTTAATACAGCTTTTTCAAATTTTAATTCATTAATTAAATTTAAATAATTAATTTCAGTTTTATATGGGAGAAAAAATATCAACACGCAGAAGACTTATTCCAGACATTAGTTCCATTTAAAAGCACTCGCTCACAAGTCTTTTGATAGCGGAGTTGGTTAGCTCTGAGCTCGTAACCACAAGGTCCCAGGATCGAGCCTCGCCTGGGACGGAAGGAAATTCACCCGTCCTCGAAAACAAATTCCTCTTATATAAGATATTTAGCAGGATATAAATTTAGGAATAAATACCGTCAGTGGAGAAGCGTGTAGATCGCTGGGAAAAAAATTTCTTTTTGACATAAGTAGGATTTGACTTAATTTTTTTATATTACTTGTTTTTTCGCTTTTGAACATCCCGAAAGCGAATGTTCAATGAATCCCGTCTGCAGCGGGCTTGAGAAGTTATTTTAGACAAATAAATTTTAAATTGTTTATGTTATTATACATTCGTAACCAGAAAAAAAAACTTTTTGTATTAAAAGAAATTAAGTAATCATTACTGTGTACTGATTTTGGTGAATTAAATTAATATAAAAGCAATTTACTTAGTGGACGTATTCTGACATTCAAGGCAAATTTATCATGCGATGAATATATTTTAATATAACTTAAATAAACAGCCGATCTCTGATTAATTTATGAGAAAGTACGTCTCTCACATCACGTACATTTTGCATTTGGATATCATATCCACTCTTTACTATAATTCTTCGCAGAAATCTTCATGTGCAAATTAGATCAAGATTTTCAATCAAGTTCAAAGATGTTCAGATCAAGCTGTTTCATTTTTCACAAGTGACAGAAGGGTTATTCTAAATTTGAAAAAGTTAAGCAAACATATGAGGGGGTTATAATGACAGACAGTGGAGTAAGTCAAAATTTGAAAAATCTAGATAACCATATTTTTAGTATCGTATATTAATTTCTGTTCAAAATGACATTTAAATAATTCATAGTTCACTTAGAGAGTCGCTAGAGGGCAAAACTAGTTGGACCACTTAATGCAACGGCAATACGACAAGTTTATGAAAACCTTTTATTTCTCAAATTACTAAATATTGACTTACTCCACTGTCATTCTAACCACCTCATATAATGAATACTGTTTATTCAAAAAGGTTGTCTTAAACTACGTTGAACAGAATTCTTTGCATGGATCTATTAGTGGATATGCATAATACAAACAATAGTTATTAGTTCTTAACAAATTTGTACATAATTGCTATAATGCTGGATTACACTAGATGTTCTATAAACAGAACTATAGTGAGAAGGAAAGAAACTAATATTTTCAACTTTTTATGCATTACTTTTGTAATGATTCGCAATTTAATTAATTTCAAATTAAAATAATAAATAACTTCTATAGATAAATGACTTCCTTTGTTGCGTCTTATATACTTTTATATTTGACAAATTTAAAATAAATTATCTTATATCTCAATTCGTTTATGAAAAATATTACATCTACATATATACATATATCAGATTTAACAAAGAAAAACGTAAATAAAAATATTCTGAAGAACAGTTTCGAAAAAAAAAAAGAATTCTTTTGTAATAAATATTTTTTACATCAACGGATTGGAGTTTAATTGCCCAACATGGAAAACACTCTTAAACATAATCATACTTTTAATTAGATTTTTTTTAACAAAAATCTTTTGCTATTCAACACACAAAAAATCTCTTGGTGTAAATTAAAAACCTAATTAAGTCTATATTTAGATTTTCCTTGCCAGTATTGAAAAAACGACCACTGAATAAAAAAGCTTCTTTTTATATAGTTAAAATTACCTACTTATCACATTTTTAATAAGTGGGGGTTTATTTCATGGACTAGTTTTTTTTTCATTCAAACATACGAGATCATAAAAAAATTATTCCAGTTTATTATGTGTTTAAGATGATAGTATAATGAGAACATCTAAAGATTGTGGAGACCCTTTGGAGAGTGAAGATAATTTTCAGTTGACGATTTTCTTCGTGATTGTTTTCATAAATATGCATGGATGAACAATACAAAAAACTACAATTGCTAGTGATAGTTTTATTTCTATTATAAGCCACAAAATGAAATTATTTTGTAGAAAGGATCCTTGTGTGTAATTTTTTACATTCACTTTAGTTACATTTTTTTGAGGAAACTCGTATATTTATTTTATAAGAATTTTTAAAATTGCAATACGAACTTTTGAATTTTCTTCTTTCATTCAGCTGCCATAACACATTTGCTGTTAGTAAAAATTTTCTACCCTCTTTCTTGAAAAACAAATTGCATGACTTTTAAAATACGTTCGGGGACTGTGTCAGACCATATAGTAATTATTAGTTTCGAAACTAACGATGTCTGTTTGAAAATCCATAAATTCAACATTAATTTTCAAAAATTTAGCATACATGAAACAACAGGAAACACATTTTCACACTTTTGAATTTTACATATTTTTAGAGTTGCAAAAATCCCGTTTATTTCCAGGATTATTTCCAATAGATCCGGTTTATTCCCAGGTTTATTTCCAACAGACCTGGTTTATTCCCAAAAAACCTAGTTTATTCCCAGGTTTTAACCGGGTTTTTTCTAGCCTTTGCAACTCTACATATTTGACAAAAATTAATTTTGGAGGAATTTTGATCATAAATATCCAAATGATTACATTATACAAATAGTTAGATGAATCGACTGAGAGCATAGCCTTAATGTCCAATCCAAGTCCTTGCTTAGTGTATGTCGAACGAACACGATAGACTTCTTTCATCCTGCTTGGTCAGAATGTATAACTTTGGCCACTTCCTTACTTATTTTACCAAAATTCAAAAAGCAAATCACAGCTCTCAGTTATCTGCGATTTGGTTGTTACGGCATAGATCCGAAAGGCATGAAGACAGAGGATGTTAAGAATCCGCGGGTTCGGCTTCGCTTCCATAAGTTGTAGACCTTGGCTATATATAATGGACGATTCTCAACCTCGTAAAATCGTTTACAGGAACTTGAAAGAAAATTAGAAAAAAAATAACTGGGACATACTAGGATTATGTGAAGTAAGAAGAAAAGTGAATGGAAGATTGATCATGACAATGGGCATGTACTCTACTAAAGAGGTATGGAAAATAGAAAAAAATTTGGTATAGGCTTTTTGATTCAGAAAGTGATTGCCCTCTCTGACAGTCCAGAAAAAGGGCAAAATTGTAATGTTGTTTTCTCTTGTTTTCTCTTGTTCATTTTAAATGCTAAAAGAAGAAGATTCTTCCAACTATATGTAAAAAAAAAAAAAAAACTGAATTATGTATATGAATGAAATCCTTGAAGGTATTAATCATAACTCAATGTATTAAAATTACATTATATCCATAGAATTAAATTAATTTAAATAAGCTTGTATTGTAATGAAACCTGGAGCTTAGTGAACATATTAACACAGGCGTATTAGTGAGATGGTTAAAGAATAGCAACGTTGAATAAGATAGTGCATCGGACAGAGTTGCAAGGTTAGGTATAAAAGTGTCAAGAAGATACAAGAGGCAAATTATATAATTTTATGCACCAACACTAAGCTATACTGGTGAAGAAGTTCAGGTATTCTAAGAAGTAACTTCAATGAAGGAGAAAGAAAATGCTACATCAAATTAATAATAAGAGAGTTAAATTTAAGAAATGGAAAATAAAAGAAAGGACTGATCTAAGTAGGAAATCATGGATATGGTACAAGAAAAGTAAGAGAAAACAGATTGATTGAGTTTGCAGAATGAAAGCAAATACATATCACGTATTCATTTTTCAAGAAAATGCCATAAAGGAAGTGCTCATGGGGAAACGCAAATGAAGCAACAATCAAAATTAACTAAATCATGACAAACATAAAACATGAGATTCACGATTGCAGCTTTCTCAATAACCTCAATACAGGAAGCTATTACAGGTTTGTTGAATGCAAAATGCTGATATATACTAAAGTGGAAAGAATGGAGCACCAGGGCAATTGGTACCAAAATTAGTGTTTTCCAACACTCCAAGAAATCAGTCAATATAAAAAATGTTCATAAACATAAAGAAGAACTTCAGTTGCTACAAAAACCATTTCAAAGTGCTACAGTCAATTTTTAAAAATGAGCAACATTTTACAGTAGTAGACAATAAACTAACCAATGCTCCCCAAGAAAATACAAAGGCGATACATGCGTGAAATAGACGGAGAAAATAATAGTAAAAACAAAAAAATTGATGAAGAAATGTAAAGAATTTAAAATTTGGAAAATTATCTCAAATCCGTAGTTGGATACGTAGAATTATGTGAAACCGTAGTGCGTTACAGAAGATATAAAATAAAATTTAATGTGATCTTCTCAAGAAAGTTCGAGAAGATAGCAAAAGTTTAAAATCAGAAAACCACAAATTGTGTACTTGAAGAAAATATATTTTTTGCAATGACGTGTGCACCGAAACACAATAACAAAATCGTAAGTATTGTCTAAAATTTCTATAAGAATCTGTATAAATATGAAAATCAAAGAGAATACAACCTATCTGATCAGAGAAAAAACATAACAGAAACATGAAGAGGTAATCCCAGTGATGACATGTGAAGTTTTACAAGCCATTCGTCGTATGAAAAAGGTAAATGCGCCGGTGAAGATGGAAACTAAATTACCTTATGAAAAAAGATAACAAGGATTTTTAAAAACGCTAGTCATACAGCTTTCCAAATGTCTAGAGGTCAGCTGTACCAGAAAACTATAATACTGATGTGAAAGTGCTACTTTGCAATAAAAAGGAGCATGGAAACACTAAAAACTATCGTTCAATCAGTTTACTATCAGTGATTTATAAAATTTTCAGTAAAATTTTAATGACACGACTCGAAACAGACCTGGACTCCGCTCAACCTAGAGAACAAGCAAGATTCCGAAGTGGATTCAGCACAATGGTTCATATTCAAAACTTTAGCGAATATAGAGAAACATAAGAAATATAATTTACCTTTCTGCCTTGCCCTTATTGATTCTGTCTACACATCAGCAATAGTAAAATCATTGGACGACACTGATATAGATAACACTAACATTAATATTATAAAGCTGATTTACAAGAAAGCAACAGCAATCAACCATTTAGACAGGGAAAAGGCAAAGCACATATTTGAAACAAAAACCAGGAGTTCAAGATGGAGATGCCATCTTGCCTAAATTTTTACTTCTGTTTTAAGAAATGTTTTCAAGGCACTGGATTATGAAAGCAAGAAGAAAGGAATAAATGAGGAACATCTAAGTCATCTTCAGTTTGCTGACAACATTTTAATTTTAGTAACAACCATGAAGAATTGGTAGACTTAGCCAGAAAATTATCACTTCATGTGAATTCAGAGACATGCGCTAAACGTTTACAACGCTAAAAACACACAAATTCCAACTACTCCTACATTAAAACCACATACAGCCGTTTCAAGGACAACTCAGATCCACTTCATCAATGAAAAAAAAAAGGTTCAAAGGGTTCAAAGAACCACGCTCGGCTATAGCCCTGAGTACTGGCTTATGAACCAAACTTGAACTTGGTAGACATGTTAGAACATTGGGCTAATCCAGTATTAATGTGGGATTAAAATAAAGTTTGAAAAATCTGCGGTGATGCTCAATTCATTCACAAAAAAGAAGTTCGTCTGCAACAACACTGTGATTAAAGAACTGCAGAGTATACCATGGACAGGAAATAAAATCGGACAACAGCACCAGGAATAAAATCAACAGAAGAATAAAAAGTAAATGGGGTGTGATTTGAGGAACAACTGTATTATTCTGAGGAGCAGCATGCCTCTTTGCTTGAAACTTAAAAGTGTTTTACCTGCACTAACTTATGGAGCGGAAACATGGAAGTTAACAAAACGGATAGTACAAAGATTACAAACAATGTAGTGGAGTATGAAAAGTTGTATGGTAGGCATAACTAGTTGAGACAGAAAAATAATAACCTGGATAGGAATTCAGATGAAAGTATTATAAATCATTTAGAGTGTTTAATTTTTAAAATGGAAATGGGCCGGGCACATTGAAAGAAGGCAAGGTAACTGATGGAGTACAAACACCACATAGTTGAATTACTAATAAGTATGATTATACAGAAGACGACTATAGGTAATATGGAGAGGAGAAATCAGAGAAGTGGCTGAAGAGCGTGATAAAAGCATTAACCCTTAATTGCATAGTGATGTAAATTTCCATCACTTTTTATTTAACTTTTAATAAATAAATCAACTTCTTCGCCACCACTATATTTATATAGAAATATTTATGCAGTAAATTTCCCGTGAACTATGTTGCTGAACGAAGTTAAAAATCTTTCTGGTGTCTAATATTTAATATATGTATAAAAAAACACAATTGTAAAAGAAAAACTCATGCAAAGAAGGGTTAAGTAGGAGACAAGGAGAAATCTGTAATAGACTCACATCCAGGAGTGGAACAAAATCTGTTGTTGTGGATGATAATGATGATTTATATAAGAATGTATGTATATAATTGTACTGATATTTATAATTAATATTTTGAAAAAAATGAATGATGTTTGGTCTTTTAAAAAGGTCATATAAAGCAAAAGTAACGAAATACATAAATTGAATGGTTCAGATGCAAAAGTCACATTATCCACTTTTTTAAGGTACTGAGTTATTCATATCACCGTGTTCGTCTTTTTAAGGCGAATCGGACTGTAATAATGATTTGGAACGTAAGAAACATATTAAGGTTGAAAAAATGCTGAAAATCTCGTTTTGATGCATAACTCACATTATCCAACAACCTTTTTGCTGCAAAACTCACACTCTCCAATTCAACCAATCAGGAAGGTACAGAAGTAAGAAGTAGCGTAAAATGTTGCACTAGTTTAATGACAGTGATGAAGTTGAGCCATGTCTAATAGTAAAATTTTTGTACAAATTATTTTTAATAAATGTTTTTTGATTTTTGTTGTTTATTGCCCTCCAAAATAACATAATGAAAAGTAATGTTCAGATTTTTTTTTTCTTTTTCGTTCTTGTTGTTTTAAATGTTGTTTCATAACTATTTTGGTTTATAACTAACATTACCCATAAAAGTTTGCTGCAAAAAGTCACATTTTCCATATTTAAATTTTAAATTCTAGCTTTACCACAATTATTACAGGTTTAGGACTATGTGCAACTAGTTCTTATGGCAAAAAAATATATATCACACAAAAAAATTGCGCCAATATATCATGTTTATTAATAATAATAAGTTTTTGGCAGTTTTCTAGAAATTGGTTATGTGACAGTGTGAATTTTGCATCTATATCCTTCAATTATTCTGTTGACGTTTTGTTAAATGTTTGGTTTATTTTTCAGTAATTTATATATCTCACAAATTAATTATTTAAAATTTAAGAAAACATTTTATCGTAGGCAATTACAAACAGCAGGTACTAATGATTAAACTTTTGGTTAGAGGCAAGAACTGGCGACTATTTTTAACACTTTCCAAAATAGTTGAAAAGTGTTTATGAATTCGGTTTGTCTGTCTGTCCGTGCTGTAACCCGTGTAAATATATTTGGATTGTCATGCAATTGATATATCTTATTGAGTATTACTATGACATGTTCGGTATTGAAAATGAAGTGTGTAGCACTTATAGTTATTTTACAGGGGCACTCAAAAGAATTCCATTACATTACGGTCTATGGAGAAAAATCATTTGCGGTTTATTTTAATGCTGTTACACAATTTCAAACATATTGAAATTCATATATATCACTAATTCCGTTGCATTACGCGCAGAGGTGTCAAATTGTGGCCCGCCAGATACCACTGATTTTTAAAAGAAATAATTGACTGTTTGAATCGCAGAACTTCGATGGTTAGATAAGGAAAAGATTACTATAAAATTTTAGTGGTATCCAGCGCGCACAGTTTGACACCCCTGCGCGGTCTATGGAGAAAAATCGTTTGGGGTTTATTTTAATAATGTTTCAGGTTTCACTATTTCAAACATATTGAAATTGAAATAGTATATCAGTAAGGTGCATTACAAAAGACTTACAATGGAATGAATATATTGTGTATAGCAATCGTTCATTTACAGTGACACACAAAAGAATTGGGTGCTGTATGTTAACAATAATTGCTGATAGTGCGTTTTCAGTTGCGTAACTTGTTTTTAAATTTAACTTTTTTTTGTCTATTACTTGGTGTGTATAAATTCTACAGAAAATATACAGGGCAACACAAAAGTCCTCGAGTACATTTTAGTTTATTGGCGGAAATTCCATAAAGGGAATTTTAAACTGTTCTACGCTTTTTCTAACTGAACTAAAATTTAGCATTCTATGTAGTGTATATACAAATATATACAGATACTATATATACTATAGATCATATACATAGCTGCACAAAAGAATGCGGATATTTTTCCGAATATTGTTAGTAATTCCTGAAATAGGGTTTTTAAATATGTCATGTTATATTTAACCTTATTAAACGGTAAATTTTTTTAAATTATTTTGGAAGTGTTGTAACGTGTTACATAATATATGTTTGATGCATGATTTTTCGTTTTTGTTTCATTCAATTTACAAAAAAAAATTCTTTGTTTCAAATTTCTCTTGAAAAAAAACCTAGCATACTTTCTTTGGCAGATATTTTTTATCATAATGCGGTACGAATACAATAAAAAAAAAATTACTCGCTGTGCATTGTACCGAACCCCATAATTAAGGGATTAAATTAACATAAACGTATTTTGAGAATAAAGTTTTAAGATATATATATATTTTTTTAACTGCTCAGAACATTGCATTTTAAGATGATTATGAATTTTTTTCAGTCTTATTCCCAGCAATCGATCTTTATCCTTTTAAATATTTTATTTGATGCACCATTCGATTTTGCAATTTCATCTTATTTCAACAGTAGGCGATTTGTAAGAAGAGCTGCAGATCGCTCTTTAAAGACGATATTTTATTGCAGTTTATAGTGCCCCACCAGAGGCTGAGAGGTTGTGCTCTCGAAGCTGGTAGACGGGAGGTGCTGGGTTCGATCCCAATCGCGCCCGTCGGCCTAATCGTTCGGAGTTTTCGTGGTTTTCTTCGAGCCGTGAATTTATCCATGCGTAAATACGAGTTAGGTTCCCTTAGAAAGACCCCCACGAAGGGCACTCCCCCCGGGCCTATATCCCGTGTGTAGATAATTGGCCGTCAATAATCAACCCAACCCATTGCAGTTTATATAAAACATAAGTTGAAAGGCAAGAGTTAAAAAAATATTAAAAGTTTACGTACAAAGAGAGCCTTTATAGCAAGCGAAACATTATTGGTTGTAATTTAAAAGTTATTTTTATTTAATCACAAAAATGTATCAGCCAAACGTTTTCAAATTTGGTATAGGAATGTAACATTAACATAAGTTAACATTTTTAGCCAAAATAGGACTATTACGGCATTTAGAATCAAAAATATAAAAAAGGAAAATAGGAGAGATTTATAAACTTTGTTTGAGTCTAATCCCACACTCCACATCATAAAAAAAAGAATAAATAATGAAAAATGCGATGCATTGTTTTTCTTTTTTGTTCATAAGCAGTTTGTTCAAATAATATAAATATGTAGGTAATTCAATGTTTTATATTCATATTTCGTTTATTTATTATCCTTTGTAAATCCAAAATACCTCACGGGTAAGCACTTCATTCATCTAATACTTCATATTTTTCACGTTTAATTATATTTTTATTAGTGTTTCTTTTACTAGAAAAATCATTACATCGGAAAATAATTAAAATTTCTTTTTCCATTTATTTCGTTTCAACCCATTTAAGTTTGAAAATAACATAAGAGTCTCATTTTTATTGAACAAAAATTTTGAATTGAATTTGAATGCCTTTTTAAATTAATATTCCAATTGTTTGCAATATTTCTTTAAATTCTTAAGAATAGAGAGATTATGCTGAATGTTAAAGGGAGAAAACATCTTTACAAACGTCGCTTTCAAAATTAAATAAAACTTTTCATCTTCGGATTAATGCAAGTTATCATATAAATGAATATATGAGTTTTAGCGAACAATGTTACGGGAACAGAATTTTCTTTTATCTTTGAAATAAACCACGGCTTTCGGTGTAAGCACAGTGGTGTTTGGAAAATTATAAATCTTACGTTTAAAAGAAAAAAGTGTTATATTGCTTTTTGACAAACAGAAAAGGCAAGAATGCGATCAAACCTAAGCTCTGAAGAAAACGGTATTTCGTCTTATTATACATTTATAACAGTGAAGATAAGTTATGCTGGTACGGATTAGTGGAAATATTCGCTAAAATGAAAAACCATGAATAAGCATTATTTAAATTTCAGAAATTAATAATAATAAAAAAATTACATAATGCTTCAGAATTTATTTCGTATATTATTAATTATACAAATGGAAAGTATTAAGAATTAACAGAAAATGAAAACAAAAAAATGCATGAAATTTGTTGGATTTAGTTATAAAACTTTAAAGATTTATTTCGATAAAATCGTATCAGAACCATCTGAATACCCCCACTAGTAGGTTAATTATTACATATTCCCCATTTCACTTTTTAATATAGAAATTCGAATATTGCCATTTTTTGTTCAACCAGCTTATAGCTGTCCGTTGAAGATTAAAAATTGAGACAGAGAGAGACAAAACGAACTACTTTCAGATAAGCATATGGATGGCAAAGTAAATCTTGCATGATTCTGAACTTTAAAAAAAAGGTAAAATGTACCATTTTGTCGCCTCATACTGATGTGGCATAAGCTACTAGAGCCGCCAATATTTTCTCCCATCTATCAAACTAACGGCGTATAATTCCATCACTTCTTGTTATTCTATTTTAAATATAGTATTGTTTATGCATTGTGACAACAGGGTATGTACAAATGAGCAAAATATACCTATTTTTAGAGTTTCGTTCATCTGACGAAAGCCTATTCGTCTCACTCATCTGTCTGTCACAAGTTCGCATCTGGAAATTGTGTAAGTTAGAGACTTGAAATTTTGCATACTTATAGCTGAATCCCTCCTGTCACACGACAAATAATAAATTTTGGAAAGAGTCTTATATTATTTTTATTAAAGGAATTAATTTAATGACATTAATTTAATAACTTTAATTTCAGTATTTTTGTCGTAAGCTAGATAGTTCAGTGGTAACTTCTTTTCCTTCTAACTCCTAGGTTCTGAGTTCTATTCTCGAAGACGGTAGTTGAAATTTTCGATTTTTACATTTCATTGTCCGATGAATTTAATTAAAAGAACTTATTTTATTTTATTTTATTTATGTACATTTTTTTTGGCCATCTTAGGGGTTTTGTTTTTTTCCTTTAGCTAAAATTAAATAATGTAAATAAATATGATTTTCAGATATACAAACATATGCTGTTACAATTGTCTTAAAGTCTTTTTTTTCTTCTTAAAAGTACAAATTACGATTTCATTAGCACAGTGTCCAACACTAAATAAACTTGTACTTTTTACAAATAATTACTTATAGAGTCAAAAGTCTTAAACATTAAAAATAAACTTTTAAGTATTTCAACAGTAAGATTTAAATTTAACTAAGAATTTAAAATATTTATGAAATAAACGTTAAATTCATAAGTTTCTGAAATATAACGTGTAGTCTGTGTATTCCGCAAAAAGTATCCCATCCGTTTAAAATGTGTTGAATACCAATAAGCATTGTGACCTCTCTCCAACGTCGAGGTGAAATCCCACTGTAACTGCCATCGTCGATCTACTGTATCTCAATTTACTGATTTTTTATGGTTTTTAAAATTATTATCAAGCATGATTTTTTTTTAATCTATCGCTTTCGCGTGTAGCTCGATTGCGGAAAATTAATCCATTTGCACTTAAAACGATGTAAATCACTCAGCGTTTATTTCTGGCTGACATTCCATAATGAAAGTTACACTTCACCAATAAATATATAAATAAATTTAATGACACATGTTTAACAATTATGTATGTGTGTGTGTAACTAAGTATGTGCTTGAACACTAAAAACAAATCAGAATATAAAAGCAGCAAAATCTTTGGCGAGTTCTTCGGCTATTAATCTCTGGCGTGCGGCTAATACGAAAGTATCGGCTGTAATAAATTTAAAAGCTTTATTTGAATACATAATAAATATTTTTCATATAAATTTGCTTTTGGACGTTGTTAGTAGGCAATCTAAAAATGTATATATTAAATGTAAAACATTTATTAGAGTTTTCAATAAAAAATAGTTGTATTCACCTATGTTCTCTAACCCGGGAAGTTGTATCCTCTGGCAGTAATAAAAAGAAAATATTCACCATGTCTTAAAAACTAATAGCAACCATATGATTTAATTTTTAAATACAGTGTAGTTATAATTAAAGTGTCACTTTCAAAATGCTGTAAATAAAGAACCACTTGTCAAAATAGCTTCAAATTTGAACTGAATATACCGGAAGAAGAGGGACACACGGTATGGCATAAGAAAGAAAAAGTTCCAAAGTGTATCAATAGATGGCGCTGTAAGTGGCATAACGAAAGTGGATTCGGCTACAAGTGACATATTTAATCGAAATATGACGGCATTCGCATGAGTTTCACAGTAAACCAGCCGTACTGTTCAATATGCATGAGTGTTTTGGTTGTTTGACGGAAAAAAAAGATTTCCAAATCAGTCAACAGTTGTCGTTCTGTTACGGGAAAGCCTATCTACCACAGCAAGGTCGTGCCATATTGGATGGGAAAAATCAGTTTTTAACTGTCCTTGGGCCAAAAACCGCATAAAAAGCACATAATTATTCCGTTTTCAACTGAGCATGAGTGCCTTTTAATTTGCATAGTATGCCGCTTACAGCGACATTTATTGATACACTTTGGAACTTTTTTCTTATGCCATACCGTTTCCCCCTTCTTCCAGTATATTCAGTTCAAATTTGAAGTCATTCTGGCCACTGGTTCCTTTTTTGGTGGGACTTTAATTATAACCCCCCTGTATTAAAAAAATGCACATATACACAATACTAAAATATTTAGTTTATTCTGCTATATAAAATAATTCTTTTAACATATTTAATAAAAACTATCGGTCACGTCAATAAAAATAAGAAAGAAGGCAGCTGTCAGTCTATACAGAAACTAAACCAAGCGTGTTGATAATGTCCATTGGACACTAATATGGAAGTTGATAAAACGAGAAAACTGAGCAAGATAGAGTGCCAGTGACTAACAGCAAAGATTATTAAAATAGTGCATTAAATAATCATAATATTATTTCTGCTGTCAACATCCCTTTTCGAGGCATTTACAAAACGTACAACAATGAATGAGGTGTCGTTCGAAAGGTTTTTGAATCGTCTTCTGACATGGTACACTCAACTTTCGTTGAAACATGTTTTTTTTAATTAAAAATTGCAGTTAATTAAAAATTAAATCAGCATTGTTTTCCACATGAAATGGAAGATTTTTCTCAAATCAATGTTGCCACAAAAATAAAACACAGCATTATATCGTGCTCAACAGTGATTATAAGAAAAAAATAGTACAAAAAAGATACAGTGGGACATTGTTATTGCATGGGTTTATTTTATATTTATGATTAAAAAGAAAAATTCTAATTCAAATGCATAGAAGAAAACGATGCCATCGATCGATCGAAGCAGTTGTATTTCACATGTAGCCCAAAATGTATGCTTTATTATATTAATTTAAATTCTATCTATTTTATATTAATTCAATTTATTTTTCTTTGCCCTGTGTTTTTACCGAAGAGGAAGATGTCATCCTCTAATACAGTTAAAATACAATTATTTTTTTTTCTCGCGCGTGCCTTATGCTAGCTTCGATCCATTTTTACTGTAACTTTGATGGAATAAATGAGATGATATTGTGGCTTGACTTATGTTGTTTCCAGATGTTTTCATCCTTTTTTTAAAGTTTAAACCTGAATCTAAAAAATATTAGACAGAAGTGCGAAATCCTCGCGCGGGTCCACTGGTAATATATTTACTTATATAAGAGTTGAATGCTTAATTTGGTTAATTTATTACATTTATTTGAAGCACATACTTTCCATAAATCATTTAATGCTAACTAGAGTTTGTAAACTGATTAAACATATGTTTTTTAAAATAATGGATTGTCGATAAAAATCTTCCTAAAAACAGTAAACATATCTGTACATTTAGAACTTTTGCATCACAGACGAATATATGCGTCATTCCGGGAATTCCTCATTCAAAAATTCCAAATACATACCGGAAATTCCGAAAAAATAATTTTTACTTTATGTAATCACGAAACGCAAAACAAAAACTACCGTAATTTCCGGCGTATAATCCGCAGCTCAAAGAGTCGTTTTTCGACCCAGAAATTTTATTCAATTATTGTAGTTAAATATTTACAGCGATCTTTTAAGTTACATTTTATAAAATCATATTTCTGGGTCGAAAAACGACTCTTTGAGCTGCGGATTATACGCCGGAAATTACGGTATATTTCATAACTTCTGATATAATGTCGGAATTTCTGGTTAAAAAATAAATTCTTGGAATGCATGCTTCAGGTGCAAATGTGTTAATAAACAATCTCAGAAAATGATTTGTATTCTTATTAAAAGGCCAATTATTTTATGCAACAAACAGATCGTTCTTTCCTATTATCTGATTTTTTTATCAAAAAAGTTACAGGTTATACTTTTCCTGACATGTCATAGTTAAATGATATAAAATAATGCATTCATATACAGACGATAATTTCTGTAAAGTTTAGTTTTCACACTTGTATTTAAATGAGACTTATTAATCTTTACCTGGCAACGTTCCCCGTATTTAATACATACGTTACCACATAAGTATCTCTTTGCGTTATCATTTCAACACATGTTATTCCATTTAAATTTTAGAACAATGTTATGCAACGAGACACATTATATGTGGCGGGACCATTTTAGAATGTTCAGTTCATTTTGGTTTCATATTATCTGCATACTAATGATAAAATCCACTGACAACAGCATATCGTATCATGCGCATTCACTAAGTTGGTACTGATTAATAATGAGTTTTGGCAAATACAATGTAAAGAATGTTTTGTAACTGTAATCAGTTACTAGTAGTATGATTTCTGTATAACTGAGAGCTAATCAGAATGTAAATGCTTTGAATGCATGAAAATAGTGTAAATTTACAAACACATGATTTGAAATGCTAATGCAAAGTTATAGTTAAATAAATGACTGACAACTTGTCATTAACAGAAAGTACTGAATAGAGAGACAGATTAATGCAGGGGCAAATCTCCACGAGTAATTTGTAAGAGTATTTCTTCCTTATTTAAAACAAAATTTCTGCATTTAAAAAAAGGCGAAATTTTCTATACTAAAATACTGGTGGAAGTATATCCCTTTGGTAATCGGTCCCTGACTGCATACCTATATCTTTAAAATGAAATGAGTGATATTTAATTGAAAATTATCCGTTGCAAATGGTGACCACTTATCAAATGAGAAATGGTAAATCGGCAAGTTATTTTAACCCCTTCAGGGGCAAAGCACTGCTGTAGCTAAAATATTGAAATGATTGATTGACACCAGGATTCACGAACGAATTTATTTTAAAATAAGTAAAAACTTTTCATCATGTACAGTCGTGGAAAAAAAAAACTGGACACCCCCCACTAACTCTGCAACAAATTATAGTAGAAGGAAGTGACTGGTACCAAACGATTGGAAATAAAGTCTACTTTTAAATTATGTATCTAAAATTTGCTTAAGGGGCCATCTACATATTAAAACCAGCCTAAACTTTATTTTTTTCAATGGCAACACCCACTTTTGACATGATATTTTAAATCTTCGGTTCAAACTATGCCTAGATACATAATTTTACGTCATTTGGATGATAAGTTTTCGAGTTATAAACATTCAAATTTTAGAGCTTCTAATGTTAAATTACATTTTCATATTTTAATTAATATCTCCTGAAATTATAATCCTAATGTGCTAACGTTTTGTTTGGTTATAAAACTCAAAAACCCAAACATAACTACGTTAAATTTGTAATTTTTAAAATTTTATAATATGAATTATGAATTATGAAATTAATATTCGAAAAAATTATGAATTGCAACCTACAAATTTTTTGATGGATTTATATTTATTATGTCCTGCTTTATGTGTATTCAAAATTTCAAATTTTTCTTCCAAGTAGTTTTCAAATTATGCTTAAAAAACGGCAAGATGCTGCTTTAAGGGGCCGTCTATGATGTGCATTAAAGCATACCGTAATTTCCGGCGTATAATCCGCAGCTCAAAGAGTCGTTTTTCGACCCAGAAATATTATTTTATAAAATGTAACTTAAAAGATCGCTGTAATTATTTAACTACAATTATTGAATAAAATTTCTGGGTCGAAAAACGACTCTTTGAGCTGCGGATTATACGCCGGAAATTACGGTAGTTTAAACAGGGATGGGAGCGCTCCGACTCGAAATCCCGATTGACACCACTAAATTTTAATAGTATTTGTTACCTTATTCAAGAACAAAATTTCAGAAATTCTTTACGTTGGAGAATACTATTAAAATTTAGTGGTAAGAATCGATATTCGGGTCGGAGCGCGCTCATTCTTGTTTGAGAAATTATTATACTCATAGGCTGGGATTAAAACAAGACTTTCACAAATCTTGTTAAATTGTTTGCAATATTACACTAAATGGTTGTTAGATAAAGTATTACCGCGAAAGTATTATTTTGTTACTTAAAAATTCTAATTTAAACTTTTATTAACTTTTGTATATCAATCAAAAATTGTAATCTTTACAAATATGTATGGATGTTCAGTTTTTATTCCATTAACAACGAACTTAAAATAATTAAACTTTTTCTTCTATAACTTTCGTATTTAGATCTATTCGATTAAACAGGCTAATTGAAAAAAAAATACAAGTTATTTTTATGGTTTTCTGATAGGCAAGATTATTTCACAATCGCTAGCAGTGTGCAAAATCTAATAATAATAATAAAAATAATAATAAATGGCAAACGGTAAGTTTTCTTGCCAAGAGGCATTAATGAGTTAATTGTAAAATTCCAAATGAACTACCAGAATAGGTTTAATCATAGAATTATTAACCCTATTCCGAAGGAGAATAACGGATGTAAAGTTATTCAGATGTCTTTATAACATAGATTTAGTTTTAGGTCTTCAAATAAATCGGAATATAAATCCTGCGAACATATCTGAAAACAAGACACCCCCGCCCCCCTCGCTACTAAAAAAAAAAGCAATGTTTGGATTTATTTTCAGACTAAAAAACAATTTATCTGCGTTTTTTTTTTTTTTTTTTTTTTTTTTTTAAACTTTGATTCCTTACGCTGCTTTATACTATTTTTTAAATTCTACATTTTGTATTTGTCACTATTATTCACGTTTCTGACAATAAACTAAAAAAAAAGGCGAGTTAAATAGATGCAAAATCTGAGAAAAAGCATTATAAAAGCACCTGTAAAATTCCAATAACATTTACATATTCTAAAACTATTTTAATTACAAATAATCTTATGGTTTTTTAACCCCTTCGTGAAGAGCGTCTATTACAGAATTTTTAATAATTTACCACCGGTTTTTTAAACAGAAATTTTCATCTAAATGAATCGTGGAAATGCTAAGATATAATAAAGCAAAGCTTACAATAAAAAATAACTGGTGGGAAAAATCGAGGATTCTGAGCATCTTATGCGTCACGTATACGTGTCGCTTGTCCCCAAGGGGTTAAAATCGGATAATTCAACAGTTGTAAACATTATTTTACCGCATATAACAATAACCGAAACTTATTAAGTGAGTAAAATGGTCATATCAGTAAAACATAATACATTAAAGAAGTGACATTCTGCAGAATTTCAACAATCGAGTATCGAACTTCAATATGGATACAGCCCCTTAAATATGCTCATTATAAAGTAATTAATTTCTCAGAAACTAATCGTAGGAATTTAATGAAATTTGGTATCTAGGCATAGTTTGAACTGCAGATTTCAAATATGTTGTTAAATTTGGGTCTTGCTATTGAAAAAAAACAAAGTTTGGATGTGTTTTTATATGTAGATGGCCCCCTAAGCAAATTTTATATACATCATTTAAAAGTACACTTTATTTCCAATCGTTTGGTACCAGTGACTTCCTTCTACTATAATTTGTTGCAGAGTTAGTGGGGGTGTCCAGTTTTTTTTTCCACGACTGTACCTTATAAATTCAAAATTCGATTATAAAATGTTTGTGTCATTGTGGCATTTTGGAATCAAAATTAAATGGCATATATAATATACCGCTGCCCTTCAACGGGTTAAGAAAAAGGAAACAAAGAGAATAATACATATGCAGTTGATCTTAAGCAATCTGTAGTCCGTGCTCGCAAAAATAGTATCGGTAAAATATTTACAGAAACATTATTCGAAAATATGAAAATTAATATAACAAAGGATGTGAATTTTCACTTGCAACGCAGAGTACAACCAACTAACATAGCGAAAAATGCCCAGACGTAGAATCGAACTTGGACCCTTGGTAATACGAACCAATGCTCTACCATATGAGCTGTCCGGACGATATTCAGTCTGGCATTTCACATTCCTCTATGTTGGCTAGGCTGCAACTTTGCAGCACAAGATGGAAAGTCATTCATGAGCACACATCTTTAGTGGCATACATGAGGCGAACTAATCCCAGCTTCTGTGATTATATATATCTAATTAAATTTTCAGCACAGCTGAAGTTAAGATGGAAAATAATGACTGTAACAAAGGATCTGATTTTCACTTGCTACGCAACGTACAACCAACCGTGCAAAAAAATATTTAGACTGGAATTCGAACCCGAAACCATGGTATTACGCACCAATGCACAACCGTTTGAGCTATCCGGACGACATCCAGTCTGGCATTTCCCAGTCCTATATGTTGGCAAAGCTGCAACTTTGCAGCACAAGATGGTAGGTCATTCATAAGCACACATCTTTTGTTGGATACATGAAACGAACAAATCCCAGCATAGGTGAATATATATATATCTAAATAAATTTTCAGCAGATCTGAAGTTGTTCTGGAAATTAATGAATATAACAAAGGATACGAATTTTCACTTGCTACGCAGCGTACAATCAACAGAGCAAAACATTTCCAAACCGGAATTTAAACCCGGACCTCTTGGTATTATGCAATGCTCTACCATTTGAGCTATCCGGACAACATCCAGTCTTTCATTTCCCACTCCTATATGTTGACAAAGCGGCAACTTTTGCAGCACAAGATGGCAAGTCATTCATGAGTACACATCTTTAGTGGCATACATTAGACGAACAAATCCCAGCATCTAACTAAATTTTCAGCAGAGTTGAACTTACTCTGAAAGTTAATGAATATAAAAAAGGATGTGGATTTTTTCTTACTACGCAGCGTACATCCAACAGAGCGAAATATATCCAGAGCGAGTCCCTTGGTATTACGCACAAGAGCATTGGTGCGTAATAAATGTAGTTGCAATAATGCAAAAAGCATTGGTGCGTAATAAATGTAGTTGCAATAATGCAAAAAGCATTGGTGCGTAATAAATGTAGTTGCAATAATGCAAAAAACATTGGTCGTAATAAATGTAGTTGCAATAATGCAAAAAGCATTGGTGCGTAATAAATGTAGTTGCAATATTGCAAAAAGCATTGGTGTGTTTTTTCGTTATATTCATTAATTTCTATTATATAGAATCTATATTATAAGCGATATACAGGGTGATTTTTTTTTAAAGTTGTGAAAGTAAAAACCTATAACGAAAGAACCACTGATCCAAATGACCGGAAATTTCACCAGTATACTCCCAAAGCAATGGGAATTTTTTAGGCATGGTTAAAAAAACTTAAAATCTCACCGACAAATGGCGCTGTATATGCAGTAAAGTCGGGAGAGGAGCTTGTGCAAATCAGTAGCGGATGGGGACAGCTTAATGCAACAATGTTAAAGAAGTGCAAGCGAAATGGAGGAAGAGAGAAGGGAATCTCGTAGGGATTTCTTTAAACTTGGTTTATAGCAAGGGGGAAAAAATCTTTTGCATTTGTACCAGCGCCTCATATCGATTTTTTTTAATAATCACAGATTAAGATTATTATTAAGATTTATATTTGTCTGTGAAAGTAATATTAAAAACGAAATCTATAGAACATAATCTTTACAACATTGTAGTAAGAAGTATATGAATAAGTAAACAAATAAATTACTGACCGCTGCATGAATGGATTTCATGCATTCTAGAGACTCCTGCACAATGAATTCCATGCATCCAGAGGGGTTTTTTTGTTAATGTACGTGAGCGTACATATATATAAGTTACTAACCACAGCTTGAATGAATTTCGTGCATTCAAACAATCAGAAATCTCGAGATTCTCCCCAATCATAACCTGTGTGCTTTGTGGCAGAGAACTCCCTACTTACGCAGTTCCTATGAGAATTTCAGGAAGTAAACATTGATTTTATTCCGTTTTGTGACAATTTACAAAGTTTAAGCTTGGAGGAGAAAATAGCTAAAAATTTGTAAAAATAAAAAAATACAGAGGAAAAAATTGCTAAATGTTTGTAAAAATAGAAATATTCGGAGGAAATATTGCTAAAAGTTTGTAAAAATAGAAAAATGCGGAGGAAAATTTTACTAAAAGTCCGTAACAATCGAAAAATCGTGAATAAAAGCTTGCTAAAACTTTGTAAATAGTCGTAAAACGAAATAAAATCGATGTTTACTTTTTGAAAAAGCTTTACGTACGCCATTCCTCTATTTCGTAGGCACTTCTTTAACATTGTTGCATTAAGCTGTCCCCATCCGCTACTGTGCAAATCACACGCACAGTGGATACTCTTCACTCTGTTGTGGAACATGCGGTTTCACGTTTCCAACTCGTAGCTGAAAACATTGGACAGCACACTGAAAATTTTATGCGTTACTTGCGCAGTTCTGTACGAATGTTTTACTCCATATTTTTATTTCGTTCTGTTTCTGCAGGTGTTTGCAGTTCCTTTTCCCAATTACTGCATTCTGTATATCAAAAACATACAGAATACAGTAATTGGGAAAAGGAACTGCAAACAACTGCAGAAACAGAACGAAATAAAAATATGGAATACATTCGTACAAAATGGCCTTTAATTTTTCGTAGTTCTTAAAGCTGTAAATAAAATAGAAACAATGTATTTTACAAATTAATGAAAATGTTCCTTTGACCGGCACTCCCCAATAGGCCGGGTGATGCAAAATACGCAAACTATCAACAAAGCTTATTGGATAAGTTGCATGTAAATATTTAAAAAATATATATCTTTACATTTAATGCAAATTCATTATCCTTAATCATGTTTAAATAGAATTTTATATCTACATCAGGGGATAATATGAAAATTAATAACTTTATTTAAATCAAATTTATCCATATCTTAATTTTTCATATCGATTCAGTTTTCCAACTATGTCACATGAACCAATGACACTATCCTCAAATTTTTGAAAGACGAAGATATTTCAACGCCCTCTGTATTACCGGTCACCGATAAACATTACCTCGACTAGAGTTGTCCACATTTACATAAAGAATTTCACAAAATTTGAAATAAAAACAAATATTTTAATAAAAACAAAATTGAATTTAAAGAAGTTATAATATCTTATCTTTTATATGCAAAAACTACGATGGAATATCCAGATGTTGAAAGACAAAAGCTTATTTTTGAGCATTAAAAATAACTAGTCTGAAATGAAAAACAAACAATACTTCGCCTTAATTCTCTAAAGTCGTGCTGTCTAACCTGGCACAAGCTATTCACCAGAAAATTCTTACAGAAATATTTGGCTTAAAAATAGCAAATAAAACCTTTGTGCTAGAATATTAAAAGGAAGAATACCAACGTTAAAAATGCACAAATAATAGACAAAAAACTTGCAAACAGCTGTTTCGAATCCACAAGCGAGATTCTTCTTGAATGCGACAAAGAGCAAAGCACAGCGTGCTAGAAAACGTAAGACTTGGCCAAAAAAAAAAAGAAAGACTGGACCAAAAAAGCAAGACTAGGACCTGTCTTGCTTTTTCTAGCACGCTGTGCTTTGCTCTTTGTTACACTGAAGAAGAATCTCGCTTGTGGATTCGAAACAGCTGTTTGCAGCTTTTTGTGTATTATTTGTGAATTTTTAACGTTGGTATTCTTCCTTTTAATATTTGTCTTATTTAATCTCCGAACATTTCCGGTTAAATAAGGCAAATATGCCTGCAAAAATATTTTGGTGAGCGATCACCAGGTTGGACAACCTTGCTCTAAAGTAACTAATGCCACTGGATCGCTATTTCCAGCATTTGTCTAAGGGGATGCTGGAGTAACAGTCCCCATTAAGATCTCATATTCACTGAACCAAGTAGATTTTTAAAGTGACCGCCATTCTGCCGTTCTCCCCTAAGTATTTTATAAAATATAGTTATTATATAAAATAATTATTTAAACTTATTATAAAGTTATTTAAGGGACTGTTCTCTTTCTTCACACTCTTAATAATTTTATAGAAAAGAATGTAAAAGATGATTCATTTTCTCTCATTCAAAACTCGAATTTAGTGACAAATTAATTCATTACTAAATAAAGAAATAAGATAAATGTCTCCCCTCTTCACTCAGAACTGTAATTTTATTCATTGGTCAAAAGAAAAATCTTTAAAACTGTTTGTGATAAAATTAAATATGCCACGTTAATCTCAGTAATCAGTAGTGGTTATCGAATTACCATATAGTATTATTTTTAAAAAAAATTGTAAACGGAACTATAGTATTTGCATTTTATAATTGAATTCGGGTGCAAACCTTTGTATTCGTTTATTCTATATAGTGAAATATCAAAATATATTTTTTTAAATATGGACAAATAGAAGTTATCATGTACATATAAACTGATGATATCTGTACAATTAATTACATATAAAAATTCAAATTTCAAAATGAGAAAATGTGGTTAATTATCACATACTACTACTTGCTTATCACTTTACGCATTCTTAGAAATTTGCTTTGACGACAACAAAGGCTTTCTTTCATAAGTTAATTAAAATATATTTCTGAAAAAAGGATATTGCTGCACAAAAATAATATTCTATTGGGTTATTGATCGAGATGCATCGGTAAAATACACAAAAATTACACAGTTAGACCAGGCAATATATCGTAGTCAATATAAACATTAAAAAAATTCTTACATACAACAACTTTTTGGCAATACATTTCTTATTAATACTATGCGAACTGAATCACTGACACCAATTAATGGACGGACGACACAGCTTACATATTTTAAAAGGGATTATATTGTGAAGAAATACTATTTACAAGTGTACTATTTACATAAAAAAATATATAATAACATCATCATCACACATGTAGATCCGCAACAAGAGATTAGTCGAACTCATTTCAACTCAAAGGAAAGAAAGCATCTTTCCATTCAACTGCTGTCTGCCAGCAACGTCGTCTCTGCACAGACTACTCCGTTTCACTGGCATTCTCCAACACCACTCTGGAACTAATGCGCGTCACTTCTCCAGCGAATAATAATGTTCTATTGACTCGGCGCGAGCAATGTTGTGTGGAGCACGCACGCCTCACACCAATGCCTCCTAGATAAGAAAGCCGTGACACGCGTCACGAAAACGTCATCAAAGCAGGCAAAAAAGAAAAAAATTCGAACAACTTGCATATTTCGATTTCGATGGCTCATGGAATTATTAACTATTAATTGTAAACAATAATTATTAATTCTATGGGCCAATGAAATCGAAACATGCAACTTGTTCGAATTTTTTTCTTTGTTTTGCCTGCTCGGTATGACGTTTTCGTGACGCGTGTCATGACTTTCTTATCTAGGAGGCGTTGCTCACACCCGACAATTTCCTGACGCAAATCTAGATGCTGCCTATGATGACATCTGGTTGTCGTTTGCTGAAGATAGGGGAAACGTGTTCCCACAATACCAATACTTTTTTTCTGCCAAATGTTCCGCAGAATATGTGGTATTATTTGTGAAATTTCAGTGATAGTTTGGACTTTCCAAAAACAGCAGACCTATTCTATGAACATTTCTTTACCAGGTCCAATAAAATATCAAAACAAAATGTACGATCAAATGGAGAAGTGTTCTAAATGCATAGTGATTCGGTCACTGTGTGTACTTTCAGCTACATTTCGAAATCAAATAATTGATCGTTCAGCTAATCGTTGTTTGTATGCGAATTATGGGAATTTCCAGCATTTTTCATGATGTCATCACATATTACAGAAAACAAATTAAGTCTTTTCAAATTACCATTGAACTTTCATTATTGTTTGAGAACGAAAATCTAGGTTCAGTTAGGCGCGATATATTTTTGTCTAAATAATTGGACCTTAGAACTGTGACCTATACAAACAAGTTTGTCTTGTCGAAAAACACATTTTTAGTACCTAAAACCGTTGAAAATTCATTACATTCAAAGTAATGACTTAGTAACTTAACTTAGTAAGTTTTGGTTGTACAAAAGTGGACTTTTTGCTGTTTTACTTCTTAAATCATGGCAAACGGTCTTCTAAATATAACTTATACGACCCACGGACGTATAAAAAGTTTAATTGCGTAATTAAAAAAAAACAATTTTTACGTAAATTAATAACAACATCTAAAACTTTTTTGCAATTTGGATTGTCCTTCTAAAACTAATGGTTTAGGAATTAGCTATTTGTCAACGTTATGAAGGCACACCCTGAATAAATATATGTGTGTGTGACATACATGCATATAATCACAAAAAAACATACATATTTATTTGCTGAAATTTATTCGTGCAACTGTAACAAATTTTATAAATTTACATTAAAATTAGCTATGACTATTATTATTCGTATATCTAGGTTAGCCAGACTCTAAAATTAAGCTACTGTGACTAATTAACTTTCCAAAATCCATAATTTATTCGCACTTTAGCAATATTTTAAAATTCATGAGATTAATGTTTCTAGTTCAAATAACTAATTTAAAAGATTTCAATTTCCTTCAAACACATGTATAGGTTTGTTTAATTCTAAATTATATTACAGAACTATTGAATTTCCCTTTCGAAAGGCTTCTGAACTTAGAGTGATAAGAATATTTAAAGCTTAATAGTGTATTAATTAAATATATAACTATGATTTCTTTATGTTTAAAAATAGATGATACGTAATTTCATTTTTTTAACAATGTTTGTTAATGTTTGATATTTTATTTAATTACCTAATTTCAAAATTAAACTTATATAATATATATATATATATATATATATATATATATATATATATGTTAGTTTCAGAATATTTGCGCATCCCAGATGGGTTGCTATTAAGAAATATTCTTTGATATTTAAATCCTTGTATGTTGTTTACTTTATACTTAATACATTATCATCTTACTATCATATATATTTTCTTTGCTCACTATATACACGCATATTACACTTATATACATAAATATTACATCCACTTTAAATATCTATATGCGTCATATAACATACGTACAGTCGTGGAAAAAAAACTGCACACCCCCCACTAACTCTGCAACAAATTGTAGTAGAAGGAAGTGACTGGTACCAAACGATTGGAAATAAAGTCTACTTTTAAATTATATATCTAAAATTTGCCTAAGGGGCCATCTACATATTAAAACAAGCCAAAATAATTTTTTTCAATGGCAACACCCACTTTTGACATGATATTTTAAATCTTCGGTTCAAACTACGCCTAGATACAAAATTTTAAGTCATTTGGATGATATTTTCGAGTTATAAACATTCAAATTTTAGAGCCTCTAATGTTAAATTACCTTTTCATATTTTTATTAATATCTCCTGAGATTATAATTCTAATGTGTTAATTTTTTTTTGGTTATAATACTAAAAAGCCCAAACATAAATATGTCAAATTTGTAATTTTTATAATTTTATAATATGAATTATGAATTATGAAATTAATATTCGAAAAAATTATGAATTGCAACCTACAATTTTTTTGATGGATTTATATTTATTATGTCCTGCTTTATGTGTATTCAAAATTTTTAATTTTTCTACCAAGTAGTTTTCTAATTACGCTTAAAAAACGGCAAGAAGCTGCTTTAATGATGTGCATGTAATGATGTAATGATGTGCTGTCTTTAATGCACATTTAATGTAATGATGTGCTGTCTATGATGTGCATTAAAGCATAGTTTGAACAGGGATGGGAGCGCTCCGACTCGAAATCCCGATTGACACCACTAAATTTTAATAGTATTTGTTACCTTATTCAAGAACAAAATTTCTGAAATTCATTACGTTGGAGAATACTATTAAAATTTAGTGGTAAGAATCGATATTCGGGTCGGAGCGCGCTCATCCCTGTTTGAGAAAATATTATACTCATAGGCTGGTATTAAAACAAGATTTTCTCAAATCTTGTTAAATTGTTTGCAATATTACACTAAATGGTTGTTAGATAAAGTATTAACGCGAAAGTATTTGTTACTTAAAAATGCTAATTTAAACTTTTATTAACTTTTGTATATCAATCAAAAATTGTAATCTTTACAAATATGTATGGATATTCAGTTTTTATTCCATTAATAACGAACTTAAAATAATTAAACTTTTTCTTCTATAACTTTCGTTATTTAGATCTATTCGATTAAACAGGCTAATTGAAAAAAAAATACAAGTTATTTTTATGGTTTTCTGATAGGCAAGATTATTTCCCAATCACTAGCATTGTGCAAAATAATCTAATAATAATAATAATAATAATAATAATAAATGGCAAACGGTAAGTTTTCTTGCCAAGAGGCATTAATGAGTTAGTTGTAAAATTTCAAATGAACTACCAGAATAGGTTTAATCATAGAATTAGTAACCCTGTTCCGAAGGAGAATAACGAATGTAAAGTTATTCAGATGTCTTTATAACATAGATTTAGTTTTAGGTCTTCAAATAAATCGGAATATAAATCTGCGACACCCCCCCCTAGCTACTAAAAAAAAAAGCAATGTCTGGATTTATTTTCAGACTAAAAAACAATTTATCTGCGTTTTTTTTTTTTTTTTTTTTTTTTTTTTACTTTGATTCCTTACGCTGCTTTATACTATTTTTTTAAATTCTACATTTTGTATTTGTCACTATTATTCACGTTTCTGACAATAAACTAAAAAAAAGGCGAGTTAAATAGATGTAAAATCTGAGAAACAGCATTATAAAAGCACCTGTAAAATTCCAATAACATTTACATATTCTAAAACTATTTTAATTACAAATAATCTTATGGTTTTTTAACCCCTTCGTGAAGTGCGTCTATTACAGAATTTTTAATAATTTACCACCGGTTTTTTAAAACAGAAATTTTCGTCTGATTGAATCGTGGAAATGCTAAGATATAGTAAGGCAAAGCTTACAATAAAAAATAACTGGTGGGAAAAATCGAGGTTTCTGAGCATCTTATGCGTCACGTATACGTGTCACTTGTCCCCAAGGGGTTAAAATCGGATAATTCAACAGTTGTAAACATTATTTTACCGCATATAACAATAACCGAAACTTATTAAGTGAGTAAAATGGTCATATCGGTAAAACATAATACATTAAAAGAAGTGACATTCTGCAGCATTTCAACAATCGAGAACCGAACTTCAATTTGGATACAGCCCCTTAAATATGCTCATTATAGAGTACAGAGGAACTTCCCTTTAACGAAGTCCCTATTTAACGAAGTTTTCTTCTTAACGAAATTTTCTGAAGAACTTTGACATTGAACACCATTAACATGTAAATTAATCTCCATATTGCGAAAAATATATTCTATATAACGAAGTTTATTCCATTTTTGTACGTGTACAGTATCCAAACTGAGAAGTTGCTGTTGCGATTGATATGCGAATTTATTTCAGTGAATTGTATGAAAATGAACACATTTAAATAATTTCCATTCTGCTTGGTGTTACATAAAACAATTTTTTTTCAGACTAAGAAAAACGCTTGTTATCATTGCTCTCCGACACCGAGACTCCAGCGCTGACAGTTGTGGGAAGTCAAAATTCCCCTTTTTATATTCAATGATATAGAAGATGCAGTGACGCAATGGCGTCAGATACATTGAATCAAATAATATCAATTAGAGTCAGACAGTTACCATTCTGACCTTCCATTGCTGATAGACAACTGCTTTATACAACTACAAGAACGTGCTTCAAAATTCAAATCAATGAACATCAAAGTTATTTTTGTTCCTACCAATACAACTTCTAAACTTCAGCCATTAGTCTAAGGAATAATAAAAAATCTTGAAGTACATTATCGAAAAAGACAGAAAAAAGACAATGTAGTGAAAACATTAGTTTGAGAACCTGTGTATCAGAGCTGATGAAAGGTTGAGCCAAAGCTTGGGAATATGCCGTGATTTCAACGACAGTACACAACTGTTTTGTAAAAAACGGCTACATAACTGAAACTGAATCAAATGTTTCTTAATCCAATACCTATTTGTCATATCTGAAGGAAAAATTTCATTAGTTTAAGCTGATTTCTATTTAACGAATTTTCTTCCTAACGAAGTTTTTAAGTGTAACGATGAGACTTCGTTAAATGGAAGTTTCACTGTAATTATTTTCTCAGAAACTAATCGTAGGAATTTAATGAAATTTGGTATCTAGGCATAGTTTGAACTGCAGATTTAAAATATGTTGTCAAATTTGAGTCTTGCTATTGAAAAAAACAAAGTTTGGGTGTGTTTTTATATGTAGATGGCCCCCTAAGCAAATTTTATATACATCATTTAAAAGTAGACTTTATTTCCAATCGTTCGGTACCAGTCACTTCCTTCTACTATAATTTGTTGCAGAGTTAGTGGGGGGGGGGGGGGTGTTCAGTTTTTTTTTTCCACGACTGTACATATTAGGTTGCTCGGAGAGTTCTTTCCGTTTGGGAAAGTTGGTTCGTACCAGGAAATTCTATCAATTAATCATTAGAGATTAACTCGTTGGGGACGAGTGACACGTATACGTGACGCATAATACGCTCAGAATCCTCGATAACTCCCACCAGTTACTTTTTATTGTAAGCTTTGCCTCTTCTGCGATTCAATTAAGCGACATTTCTGTTTTGAAAAACCGGTGGTATAAGATTAAAAATTCTGTAAATTACGCTCGTCGCGAAGGGGATAATACTGATATCTAGTGTTTCCTTTGGAAAAGTCGTTAGAGGCCAGATGGCTAATATTTGACGGGCAAAATTTTCTGGTACAAATTGCTTTTCCCAAACGGAAGGAACTTTCCGAACAACCCAGTACATACAGGGCTCCCAAATGGTCCGAGTTGTGAACATCACTTTTATAAAACGATAAATTTATTTAAAGATTTTTCTCGCAAATTTTGTAGAAACCTCGAGAATTTCTTTTGTTGCAAGTGTCGTAGAAATCTACCACAAACTTTATTCTTCGTAATTACTGGTATTCCAAAAACGGAACATTTGAAAGTCCTGTACAACATTAACTTGATCCAATCTTTTACTATGCATTATCTCAGCAATAATTATAATAGAGAATGAGGCATCTTCTAGAACCGTAAATCACTCAGTGTAGCCACAGATCAGGGAATTTTTCAGGGAATATAGCAGAATTTTGTTATAGAAAAATTCGGCTTATCAAATTGCGTGATTAAATATGGCAAATTTTTCTATAGGAAAATACTGATATTTACCTGAAGAACTCTTTGTTTGGTGCGCACCCTGATCACAACACAAAGAATATTATAGCTGCCAACTTGTACGGGTTTTTTCTTACCACTTAAATATAATCGCGGAAATTTAACGCTTTTGAACGATTACATATGCAATTTTTTCTATTAAATTTTAGAGGTATAACAACAACATACAATTTGGTAACTATGTTGTTAGTATAATTCTTTTATCGCTGATTTCGGCGATTGGAAAAGGTAACATTTACTATTAAATTTTAGTGGTAAGAAAAAAAGTGCACATGAATTTGCCATAAAACCTCGGTCAAGTTCGTTAATGGGTAAAATCGAATCAAGGGATGGGAAATGGGGGGGGGGGCTTTTGTGAAAACAGAAAAAACCCCATAACTTCTTAATTATGATACGTGTAAAATCCGTTTAAAGTTATTATTACTTCTAGGAAAAGGGCCGAAAATTTATGTATGACAGATTTTTGATATCATTAAAAATGGCCTTAAAAAGGGAAATATAGGGGTTTAAGAAGAAAAAAATCATAACTTTGTCAATTCACAATACATCAATCCGCTTAAATTTATTATAAATCCTCTTAATATTATCTACAACTTTTACTTTGACAAGTTTTTTATAAGACCAACCCTTACAGCAAAAAATAAAATAAAAAATAAATAAAAAATAAATAAATAAATAAAATTTAAATAAATCTCTACCGGCTCCGCCGACATACACAGGTAGATTTCAAAGTGAACGGTCTCAATTGCCGCATCATGGCAAAAAGATAATTTCTTCTGCCATTCCCAATAAACAGGCGCCGCATGGTCTACGTCTTCGAAATCTACCTGTGCCTGTAGGCCGAGCCGTCAGGGATTTTTTTTTAAATGTTATCTAAATTGCCCCTCTCTTCCAAAAATTTGGCTTCTACCTTTCATGGCATGAACTACAGTAGATATTAAGTGTGTGTACTACATTTGAGCTCATATACAGCAAATAAAGAATACGGTTAGGGATAAAAAGGGAAATAAAACTTTTTTTTTAATTTCAATTCAAAGCGCTAAATGCTAATAATACCAACTGGTCGAGTAATAATATTGATATTTATTATTTAGATAAATGTTGACTGCAGATGTGATTGGTCATTGGTATGATTATATTTGCTTGGTGTGAACGCATGAATTAATAAAAGTAATTAATTTAATTTTTTTTTGTTACCATACACATACATGTGTGTAAGTTTAGATTTATGCGATACCAGTTATTTTAGAAAGTACAAGGACACAAAGAGTACTAAAGAGAATCAGGTTCCAATCTTCTAGACCAGAGGTTCCCAAAGTGTGCTCCGCGGAGCCCTTGGGGCTCCGCGGCGTTCCAGGAAAATAAACAAAACGTGAAAGAAATTAGCATATTGCAATGGAAAATTTTTCGAAAGTATATAGGAATTTGTGTGTGAGTGTGTGTGTGTCAAAACTATATACATGTATTACTGTGTTGAAAAATAATATACATTTTAAAATCATTAAAAATTTTGCATTATATATATATTAATTTTCTATATAATATTTTTGGTTTCAACTGCTTTATTTTATGTTTCTGCATTTACTGTGTTTTAAAAATTACTGTCGATTCAAATTAAGCTACAAGAAATAGTATTCTGGATCGAAAGCACAACGTGAATCGAAAGGGCAAAGGCGCTGTTCATGCTATTTGTATTAATTTTTAGTTATTTAAATTTTCTATACTGTTTTTCGTAGGAAAACAATGTTTGTCGCTTAAAACATCTTTTTTATAACATCTTGTATCATTTAAAGCCCTCGATTAGATTCTTTTTACATTTGTGTATATATATATTTCTTTTTTTTTATAACTTTAATTTCTTTAATCAGTTTATGTTATTTGTATATTTAAACTTTCTATATTGTTTTTCATAGTAAAACAATGTTTGTCGATTAAAACGCCTCTTTTTTTGTAACATCTTGTATCATTTAATAAAAGCCTCATTAGATTAATTTAATATTTGTATACGCTGTGTATAAAGTTTTCTTTTTTCTTTTTGTAACTTTAATTCCTTTAATCTGTTTATTTTATTTTTATTAATTCTTAGTAATTTAAAGTTTTTATACTGTTTTACATAATTGTACTTAATTTTTCATGCAATGTATGTTGCTGAAAACGCATTTTTTAAACATCTTGTATCACTTAACAATCCCTCTTTAAAATTTTGTTTTATTTGGTCTCGGCATAGGCTAAGATTCTTCTGTTATGATGCCACATTTTCCTATCAGAAATAAGGCTGTAGCAAATTTAAAACATATTGGTTCTTTACATTTGTCACTACACTAACAATCTAAACTTCTGCTCAGCTCCACCCCTTGCTTGAGCTTTTCGTCAATGAGTACGCACCCTGATATAAATTAAACCCCACCCATCTATCCCGTTTTGTTAGTAAAGTTTTTCTACTAGTTGCAGTTGTTTTAACATGTGTAGTTTTTAACAGTATATATATTTTGAGACAAAAACAATGGTGAAAGAAAGTTTCCTTCAAAACTATAATTAATAGCTGCACCTAACAATACAGGTTATAGATTTTGCCCCGTCCACTTAACCCTTTGAGGCGCGAATTAATTTGAATCCGATTCTAACCAGAAACTTTTAATTAAATTTTACTTTTTTAACTTTGACGGGAAAAGTTGAAAAATTGCTTTTCCTTATTTTGAAATAAATTATTTCGTAAATACCTGTGAGAATTCAACGTTACAGGAACACAATTGTTTGCCCCTGAAAGGGTTAAACACTAAAACGATGATCTGCTTCTAAATGTATTTTAAAAATGGTTCAGAAGAAGAAGCTCAGAGGCGATTCGTTTTCATTGCATATTTAGAAGTACTAGAAACGTAAAGAAGAACGAAAAACGAATACGTAATCGCATGATCCTATTACGGTTGGGTGGAACTAGCGAAAACGTGTAATCTAATTGCTCATGGGCGACTGGGCCTACGCATTTTCTTTCTTTTTGCGAGTATCCTATTGGGATTATACAGAAGTCTCTCTTTGTAAACGAAAACAGTACAACTTACATTTTTTCTGTGTTTGTTTTGTTTTCGCCATAAATAATAAATAGTTTCACGGAAGCTTCAATGCAATACATGACCCAGACAGAGTAACCATTTTGATCTTTAAGTCCGAGTTCATATTGGAAAGCCTGAAAGAATATTTTTTTATTTTAAAAATTGATGGCATTAACCCCTTAAGAGTATTGCTCGAACGTCGCTCTGGAAGAAGAGTATGTTTTCTTCGCCACTAAAAGCTTTTAGAAACCACAAATTTCTAACTATAATTTTTGCTGCACTTGGTTGACATATCTCGATTATACAAGACAGATATTTTAATACAAAAAAAGTGGTTTCTTGTTTTTATTTTTAATTTATTGTGTCCAATAATATTAATATTAAATAAAACTGTTAAAGGGTTAAATAATAGAAAATTTGATTTTCAAAATTTCTAGTATGAATTCAGAATTTCTGTATCTAGAAAAGGGCCAAACTGAGAACCTTGGCCCCATGTTGGAAACTACTAGTTCAGACTCTTATCAAGCAGATCTATCTCTGCTCCATAGGCATAAAAAACATTATTTTGTAAACCATAGAGTATCGTGTGATTAAGGGGCTCCGCCTTAGAAATTCTTCCCAAAAAGGGCTCCGCGAGCCTAAAAGTTTGGGAACCACTGTTCTAGACCAATTTTGTCTTTTTTGCTATAAAGTTCATTCCCTACAGTATTATTGAATTTTTAGCGATTTTTAAGACGATTTTTTTTTTTTTTTTTTTTTTTTTTTAATTGCATTTCGCGGCGATTTTGTTTTTCTTTTTTTCTTTCTCTATTTTTTTTTTACATCCATAAGAGAAATCTGGTTCCAATGTTTTATAATACAACATTATTGACTATAGTAAATTTTGTTCACTGCGAGTCTTAAATTTATAGTAATTTGTTTACGGTTTTTTTTTTTTTTTTTCTGATTACTAAAAGGAATTCGTTTTCAAACTTTACCTAATACAGTAAATTTTGTCCTCCGAATTTTATGAAATTTTAGCTATTTTTAATGCGATTGTTAGCATTTTTTCACGTTTTGCGGTGATTTTTTGACATTCGTATGAGGAATCAGGTTTCAATATTTTAGTCCGGTATAACAAATTTTTGTCTTCAGCAAGTTTTGAATTTTTAACACTCTTTATGTCATTTTTTTAGTTTTTTCGTGTTGCGTGGCGATTTTTTAAAATTTTCAAAAGGAATCAGGTTTTAATCTTTTAGCCCAATATAGTAAATTTTGTTCTCTGCGATTTTTGAATTTTTTCAATACGATTTTTAGCCCGGTTTTTTTTTTTTTTTTTTTTTTTTTTTTTTTTTTTACGTTCTCTGGTGATTGTCGACTTTTTTTTCCATAATGAAAGAAATCTCTGGTAAACTTTGCTATTGCCGTGGTTAAACTCAAATTGAAAGGATGTCAGATCGGTTCCTATAGCAACGCGAACCACTATGCTGAAAACTTTATTTTAATATGTGTCGAAATAAAAAATCACAATCATCCAAGTTTCGCTTGATTCGTGACAGGAACCAGCATAGTCCGCTCTAGTGTGCGTTGTTAAAAGCAGTGAGGCCCTTTAGTATAGGTTCGTTTAATTGCAGATTCTTTTCAGAAAAAAAAATCGCTGGAGCGGCTGCAGTTCCGCTAGATTCGTAATAAATGTCAACAACAATTTAACAAGAACAAAAAATCATGCGTCAAGCATAGATTATGTAACACTTTCCAACGCTTCCAAAATAATTTTACAAATCATACCGTTTAATAAGCTGAAAGATAACATCTAAGTAAACAATTTGGAAAATGCATAACATATTGAAAAACATAATTTCAGGAATTTCTAACATATACAAAATTCGGAAAAACATCCGAACACTTTATTCAGCCCTGTATAGGATCTATAAATTTGTATATATACTACATAGGATGCTACATTTTACTAGATTATTTTTTTAACACAATTATTTCAAATTGGTAAAGTAATCATACAAGTTGTAAATTTCCAACTGGACGAAAAATGTCCGGGCCAGGATTCGAACCTGGGATCGCTTGGCTGAAGCCGCCACGCTCTACCACTGAGCTATCCCGGTCGAATCTGGAGGGCACAATTCATCCAGTTAACCTTATTGATCGAAGCATCTGCTTAACTTGTATGATTACTTTACCAATTTGAAATAATTGTGTTAAAAAAAAATAATCTAGTGTATTCCGTATCCAGCGTTTACTGGAGTTCCATTACCTGCGATCTTTTCTGTTGAGCTGATTAAAATATCATACTAGATGCTTCGATCAATAAGGTTAACTGGATGAATTATGCCCTCCAGATTCGACCGGGATAGCTCAGTGGTAGAGCGTGGCGGCTTCAGCCAAGCGATCCCAGGTTCGAATCCTGGCCCGGACATTTTTCGTCCAGTTGGAAATTTACAACTTGTATGCTACATTTTAGTTCAGTTAGGAAACGCGTAGCACAGTTTAAAATTCTCCTTCTGGAGTTTAACAATAAACAGAAATGTGTTCGCGAACTTTTGTGCTTCCCTGTATAGGATCTACAGAATTTATACACACCACGTAGTACACAAAAAGTGAGTTAAATTTAAAATCGCGTTCAGTAACTTAAAACACACTTCCAGGAATTATTGTTAACAAACAGTAGAGAATTCTTTTGTGTGTCCCATTGTGCTATACACACAATATTCTGTAGTAAGCCTCTTGTAATGCACCTTCGTGATATATATAAATTTCAATGCGTTTAAAATAGTGAAACATTATTTAAATAAACCGCAGACGATTTTTCTCCATAGACGTAATGTAACGGAATTCTTTTGAGGGTCCCTGTGAAAAAACTATTACTTACTTCCGTTGAAATAGGGAACATGCTATAGATAACGACAATAACATATAAAAATTGCAGAGCAATCCGAGCATATTTACGGGAGTTAGAGCACGGACAGACGGCAAGACGGCCATACGGCCATACGGCAGACAAACCGAAGTCATAAACACTTTTCAGCTAGGTTGGAAAGTGTTAAAAAAATGGAATTCACTTGAATAATTGTCTAAATGTTTATCACGAAATAATTCTCATTCGCTAAATCTTGCTTCTTAAATTAATTATTTTATACATATTACTGTTCCGTTTTCTTATATTTTAGCGAAATAAGAAACATAAAGCAAATAAAGGCAGAATATGAGTAATAAATCGTCCAATCTTAAGTTATCTCTTTAATATCGCTATATTACCATTACGAAATTCAATTTTGAAGTTTAATTCATTTAGTTCTATCCATATTTATAAAATCTGCTTTTTACTGATGTAAGAAATCGAAAATCAATTCCTGTATATCGTTCATGATTCTTTAAGTGTATTCTTTGTATACTGAAATATTAAGAAGTCGATTCTAAATGTCTTACGCTTATTTAAACAATAGCGTGAAACCCCCAGTTATTGACACCTAGCCAGTAACTGACATTTGAGCAAAAATCTAACACAAATAAACATTTTGATGGAAAATTCTGCAAATTAATGTCATTTAGTGGTAAATTAGACATTCATTTTTATTTTTTAGTCAATTTATTAACTACTAGAGGGCCAAGAACATATTCAACGAGGAAGAAACTTTAAGAATACAAAAAGTCCTTCCGGCCTGTACCGGGAGGAAAAGGTAGCTTTCCTATATCTTCGTTTTAAAATTTTAGCTAATGTTACACGAAAACAGAAAGTTAAAATGTAAAGGAACGTTTACAAAAGATTCGTTAATACTGAATTTGAATAAGAAATTCGCCAAATTATTGAGCAATAGCCAAATTGGCTTCATATATGAAGATTTATTTTGGTCGCCAAATTTGGCGATATTTCGCCAATTTTGCCAATTTTGGCGCTAACGGATATGAATATATAGTTTTATGCGTATGATTGGGAAAATTATTACAACAATGAAAGAAACTTATTTGCGAGTCATCGCGTTAATGTGGTGTTTTGTTTCAAAATGTCAGCCACCCAAGAATTTCAAACTGCTCTGTCTCAGCCATTTTTTAAGATAGAGGTAAACAAAAAAATGCTCAGGAATCCTTGTATCAAGGCCTAACACGTAATTAAAAAATAAATTTGAATTTTTAACTTTTTTGTATATTTATTTTAGTTTTAAATTTTTAAATGGCCGCCATCTTGAAACAAAATGGCGGACCAAGCTGGCCAACGAACTCGGTCGAGACATTGGTTAGCTTAATACACACAATTAGTTTCATCAAAATTGATTTATAAATACGAGCGTTATCGTATGACATAGGTCAGATATATATACATATATATATATATATATATATATATGGATATATCTATATATATAAATCAACATTTGAACGGAGGGTGGTTTTGGGGTCTGGGAGTCATGATCGGTGAAAATATATCGAAATTTTCCGGAACTGCTTTCCTCCGAACGGCTGCAATAGGTAGCTTTATACTTTTTTGTATTGAAAGCTACCTAAAAGTGACATTTTGAAGCAACCACCTTACTTCTAAAATTAAGAAAATGTTTTTCTAATCTATTTGGAATGCAACCGTTCTAAACGTTTTTCTTAAAGTTATACTAATCAAAATTAGTTTAAAAATGCGTATGATGTATTATGGCCATGGTTTAGTGTTTATAGTTATTTAATTTAGCTTAATGGGGGGGGGGGGTGTCAGTTATTGTTTCCTAGAATTAACATTTCACCAGTCTCTGACAGATGTGTTAGTTATTGGCTAAATTAAAGAAAATTGAAATCTGTTATTTGAACTGTTTAAATATGCATAATAATAAATTAAAAGGTATAGCCACGTTTGCTATTAAAATATACCCTTGAATCAACCAGATCGAGTCCTAAATGAATCGATAGACCTTCAATAAAGATGTGTTTTTGCCAAGTTTGAAGCATACATCTCAAACCCATGGGCAGTTATGACTCTTTATGTGCGTTTTGAAAAAAGGTGCATTGTGAAGAAAGTAGTGATACAATTTCCCCGAAAAAAATCAGGGTTGTGTACTATTAAAATAAAAATAGTGGATATTATTTTCAGGTTTGTTTCTGCGAAATAGCCAATTTTATTAAATTTTTCTTGTGTTTAATTGAATTTTTTGATTAAGAATGTATCGAAAATTTTCAGGGACCACCTTCATGTTTTCAACAAAAATACTACGAGGTATGATGTATATTTGGTGTGAGTTTCAACTCTCTACGCTGGGTGCACAATAGAAAAAAATTAAAAATTGGTTCCAGGGGTGAGGAGAGTCGCAAGTTGCGTGTGTTATTACAAGTTCATGCGCAGTTCTATGTACAGTTTACGCATGTACTTATGCTGTTGGTGGCAATCATCTGAAGGAAAGCATTTTGTTTTATTAGTTGACAGTTGACTGATTTTTTTTTTTAGTTTTCTGCGCAGTTTTACTTAACACATTGCTTTTCGTCCTTTAAACATGATGCCCCGCCTATGGGCGTTACATTTGCTTTTTCCATTATTTAGCAAAAATTTTTATCACCTTGTGTTTCTATTATAGAAAGATGTATGCAATAGTGATATTGTTTCTAATCGAACTATTAATATGCATAGTACCCTAATTGTAAAAATGCGAATTTTGTGTATTTTCTTTGTTAAATAATGTAACATAAGAAGCACAAAAGCACCGCCCATGCGTTGAATTACAGATCTTCAAAAGACATGAATTCATGTCTCCCGTTCAGAACCTGATTACTAACGGGATAATCTTCCACCAGTAAAAATGAAGAGAAATTTCGTTTTTATTCAAGACAGTAATTTTTTGTGACTAGAGCGTTTAAATAAGTCAAAAATGTCTACTAAAATTTACTGGTTGAGGTTTTCCCCGATTGTGTTTTCCTCAATGTGTTAATACTGTTTTCGATTAATCAACAGCAGTGTTAAGTTAAACTGGACTGAAAACAATTTTTAAAAAATCCGTCAACTGTCAACTAACAAAACATAATGGTATCCTTGAAATGATTGCCACCAACACCATAACTACAAACGAAAACTATACATACAACTGTGCATGAACTTCTAACAACACACGCAACTTACAACTTCCCCCTTACGTGGAACACATTTTTAATTTTTTCTTCTATGATACACCCAGCGTAGAGAGTTAAATCGCACACCAAATATGCATCATATACATCATACCTCGTAGTATTTTTGGTAAAAACATGAAGGTGGTCTCTGAAAAATTTCCATATATTCTTAATCAAAAAGTTCAACTAAACACAAGAAAAATTTTATAAAACTGGCTATTTTGCAGAAACAAATCTGAAAATAATATCCACTATTTGTATTTTAATATTACACACCCCTGATTTTTTTCGGGGAAATTCGATCACTACTTTCTTCAGAATGCACCTTTCTCCAAAACGCACATAAAGAGTCATAACTGCCCATGGGTTTGAGATAGATGCTTCAAACTTGGCAAAAACGCATCTCTATTGAAGGGCTATCGATTCATGTAGGACTCGATCTGGTTGACTCAAGGGCATATTTTACTAGGAAATCTGGCTATACCCTTTATCTTGTAGTAATCACTAATTAAAATTTAAGTTGTTTTACTAGTGTCTAACACCAGATGTCGGACACTGGCTCATAAATGTCAGTTATTGTATATCTGCATCACAAATAATGCAGTACTAAATATTACTCCTATATACTCTTACTATATACTCTATATTACTAATAATGGAGTACAGCTTACAAAATTCCACTTTTATAATAAATATTAAAGTATTTTGTTTTTATAATAAAGACTAAAGTTTTTTTTAAAAGCATTTTAATCTTTTAAAATAAGTCAGTCACTGGTTCACTTTGTGTGAGTTATTAGTGTTTCAAAATAGGGATTGTGTCAGTTACTGGAGTTTTTGACCATATTTATGAATAAAAGTAATTTTTATTAATAAAATGTATAAGTTTTCAAAAATTTGCCAACAATAATTTTTTAATATATCTATACTATCCTTTCAAAATCAAAGCTAAGTATAAAATAGATTATTTAAATTTTTGTACTAGTGATTTGAGCAAGAAAGCATTCCTAAAATGTCAGTTACTGGAGGTTTTGCCCTACATGTTGTTTTTCGGTCGTGAGCAGTTTATTAGTTTTAAAAAAATTGAATTTTCTACAATTCCTTAATTATCGAAATATAAATAAATTAACAATACGCTTCCATTAGAAATCCAGTTGTCAATAGAGATTAACTGAAATATCCATTTCAAAAAATCAGGCATTTACACTAATAGCTAACTAAATCTTTAAATCCCACAAATAATTAAACTATTTTACTTTTTTCTTTTGAATTTCTAAAGATACGAGAAAATTAATTAATATTTTCAATGTGTTTATGATAGATATGAAATGATAATTCATAAATTTTCTGGAGATTATGAAAAACATAATTAGATATATACACCTGATATTTTATAAAACAAAACCAGCAGCAATAATAAATCCTTTCAACAACTTATGTGTAGTTAGAAAAATCACTAGTGATATCAAATTGCTTGTTATTCCGAGTTTTTTAGCGAATACTACCAGAAATGTTTCTCGCTCTAAATTTTAAATCCTATAAATTTTTATCTAATAAACAATAACTAAAAATAATTATAATACTCATATAAACATTAAAGGTTTTTCTTTTGTTGAGAGACTTTATCTTTCTTCAATATCGATTTAAAATGGAACAATTTAAAATTATCATAGAAATAGTTTTAGTCTTCTAAATGATTTGCACTTAAAGCTGCGAAATGTTCACCTATAATGCGTCCCTATGGAAACTGCAACGTTTAACGAGTAGCATTAATTATATTACATTTGTTTCAGCAATTTAATTCCTTTTAATTCTTTGTTTAACATTTAAACGTCTTGCATATCACCAGGGATTCATTAGAGTAAATTACTGAAACCGAATACTTTACATGAAAGATATAATTCGTTAACTTTATAATATATAGTATATATCAAAACTCTTATCTGAAACAAACATTCGTTAGAATTTATAAAGTATGCACAGTGTGTCCCAAAAATGACTGATAGATTTTGAAAGACAATAAAAAAAAAAAAAAAAAAAAAAAAAAAAAAAAAAATGGAACGCGATAGAAATATATCGTTTTCGGCCTTATGTTTGGGAAACCAGGGATTTTTATCCCATCAATTTGCAAATTTAGTTAACATTTTCACAAAAAGGGGCGCTGCAAAATAGCAGTGATACTCCAAAAAAAGAAATATCCGCTGTACCAACGAGTTAAACCATTTTCAAAAGTGTATACAGTGGAACTCCAGTTATACGTTTTACGCGGGACCGGACAAACGAAACGTATAACTCAGTAAAACGTACAACTCAATTAATGGTTTATCGGAACAATTTTTAAAATGTATCGTGAAAACTTTGATCCGCTGAGGTGTTTGCTACCTTTTATATTGAAAACAGAAGTTTCCTTAAGTAGTACTGCACCCATGACATAAATTTTTGGAAATGGAAATGAGAAGAAAAAAAGTACATAAGAGAAGTACATATGAATTTATTTTATCATAAAAGCTTTATTAAAATTATTTTTAATACACATAGAGTACTTAAAAGAAATCGTTGGAATCGCCTTGGCATATAAATCATTTATCAAAAGACATTTCAGTAGTTTACTGAATATAATCACTAATTTTCGGTTGTTTCTTTTCGGCAGAACCGACACTGAACAGCAAATTTTGCATTTCTATTAATAATGCAGCCGCCTTATGGTTATTGCTTTTACTACTGACGAACCGCTTTACTACGTCAAAAGCTTTCACATCAGCTCTGAAGTTTGAGTGTGATCTTTCAAATCAGACTCCTCGGCCACGTCGTCAGTGTTTCCGGTTTCAAAATGGATAAATGAAAAATAAATGCGTCCGGGGACGCAAAAACGTAACGTATAACTGAGGGAAATGTGTAATTCAAAACGTATAACTCAGCTAATTTTCAATGGCAAGTGGTCGGGACCGCTGAGTTGAAACGTATAAGTGAGGGAAACGTACAACTCAGGTAACGTATATCTGGAGTTCCACTGTACTCTGTCAAAAGCACTCACTAACAGATTGTGTAGCAACATACCGAATTACCGCCCACTCAATACTGGGCCTGAGCGCTGACACAAAAATTGGAGCAGTCGTAGGCTGAATTTTTTCAGCGTGTGTACGGTCCCTTGAAATTCAGTACCAATAATTTCAAAAAAAAAATCTGGCTTATTTTTCTGAGATTCAATAAGTCAAAGAAAACTTTGAGAAAATACGGGGGTATAAAATCAGGGGACCGTACAAAGGTACAAAATCCGCCTACAAGCGCCGCCGTTTTTGTGTCAGCGTTCAGGCCTAGTATAACGGCTCCGCCCACTGAATATTAGGCCTGAACGCTGACACAAAACTTGCTGCAGTCGTAGGCTGAATTTTTTCAGCGTGTGTACGGTCCCTTGACATTCAATACCAATAATTTCAAAAAGTTGTCTGCGCCTTATTTGTCTTGGATTCAATAAGTCAAAGAAAACTTTTAGAAAATACTGGGGTGTAAAATTAGGAAACCGTACAAAGGTTTTACAAAATCGGCCTACGAGCACCGCCATTTTTGTGTCAGCGCTCAGGTCTAGTATTCAGGGGCGTTGATTCAGGAGGCAGAGACTGAATAAAGATGTGACGGATTCAATTTCTCTGCAACTCTCGCATACCTGTAGAGCCATCTTTTGGCGAAAATGTTAACTAAATTTGCAAATTGATGGGATAAAATCCCCTGGTTTTCCAAACATAAGATCGTAAACGATACATTTCTATCGCGTTCCGTTTTTTTTATTGACTTTCAAAATTCATCAGTCATTTGTGGGACACACTGTATCATAATATAATACGCCAATAAAATAAAAATGATGAATTTTTATAAATTTATCATTTTATCGTTGATCTTCTAGTAACAAAACAATGTTGGTCGGACGTTGTATTTGCTATATCTTGGATAGAATTGGCCTTGTTGATATTAAATATTTTCCAACATTGATGAGCTAACATGATACAGCACTAACATTAGTAAAAATTGCTTTGCCGTTTCATTACCAAACATTTAAATGTAACGCTAATATTTTTGCAATATTGTCATTTTGTGACAAACATGCCCAAAGTAACATTTCTGTAAGAGTGGCATATCATTGTATTGTAAATAATTACAAAATATACAGACAATATTTAACCAATATTGATTTTCAACGGAAGCTTATTTGATGAAAGCAATTGTGGCACAAAACTGCCCCTCAATATAACCAATATAAAAAATATTTTTGATACCAGGTTCGTATAAGTGTAATAATATATATATATTAATGTATAATAATAAAGTTAGAAGTTTGTGCGTGTGTCTGTCTGTCGGTTGTGTTTTGAAGAGGCCGTTGCACACAGAAGTACAATGTAGTTTTGCACCTCGAAGACCGATTTTGAAATTTTTGAATATATTTTTTAATTTAATTTGTTATACGACTTTTAGCGTTTTTTGATGTTTTGCTGCAATTTTTACACATTAGTAACAGGAATCCGGTTCCAATATTTTAGTCAAAACAATAAATTTTATCCTCTTTCCAATAAGTTTTATTCGGAATTCGTACAGCGATTTTTGAATTTTTGGCGATTATTTTTCCTTTGTCACTAAGATATTTTCCCTACAGTGCTTTATTGGTTTGTTGGATGCCTCCATTTCTGCCTCGGTTATACCCAAAGTCGTCATTTGTTTTTCTTTTTAGCTTGGTTGGGTATGTAATATACCTTTTTAGATGTCAGACTGTATGTATATGTGTTTTTAAAGGAAATAGCTATGTATGTTTTTAATGGTTACTGATAATGTATGTACTTTACTGACAATACAAAAGAATTTTAAGAGGAAGTAATGTGTTTTTTAAGGATAATAGGAATATAAAAAAACACATCTATACTACTATTACTCTCCAAAATCAAAACTAATGTCTGATGTCTGATGTACTAAAATAAGATTTAAATATAATACGGGCATTACACAGACAGGATGTTCAGTTTTTAGGCTATCTAAACGATTAATTTAAAGTACAATCATGCAAGGGATTTTGCTGTATGGTTCGGAGACCTGGACCTTAATTCTCAACATAAAAAAGAAACTCAGCAAGAACATCAAGGCTGAAAAAAGTTGTAAATTAAATAATGGGTGAAATCATGTAAGTGAAACAGGATGATTTACAGACGATTGAACATAATAAACTTAGATGGTAAGGACATATTCGCAGAATGAAAGAAGGGAGCCTTCCAAATATCTTTTTAGACTGAATCACGAAAGGGAGACGAAGAAAGGGTAGATCAAGGATGATTTTGGAAAATTCTATTGAAGAGCAATTGACAGCTTTTATGTAAAGTGATGTCATTGCTTTGGACAAGGAGCATTGTAAACGAACTCTCAAAAATACTTTTATTGATCGTGGAAACCCACTGCTTCGTAGACATTCCTATAGAGGCTGGGGAAATTTTCCGGTGGGATCTTTTGGGATCTTGTCTCCTGCCATTCCGGTCAGTCTAGAAAGATGGGGAAGGGGGTGGAGAGTTCCGCCTGTTCCGCAAATGGTAGCGGTTTTTCATAAAAGTAAGTCAGCATTATCTACGTTAAAACAACTATGCAAATTCGAAAAAAAGTAAGATCTTCCTACACAATCTCCACAATAGATTTTCAGTTATAAATCATTACTTTGATTGATAAGTAATTTCATAATTTCATCCAATTCAAAATTAAAATATTTTCAAGATACACCACATAAGAACATATACAGGGTGTCTCAAAAGGTCGTTTACAAACTTAACATGCTGGTCTGTCATATCATGATAAACAAGATTTACATAGGAACTTGTGTTCGAAAATGGAAACTGCAACCGCTAGAGGGCGATGAGCGCAGGCTTACGGGAGAGTGGAAAGCGCAATCATTTCAGACGAGGACGTTGCAGAAGAAGGATGATTCGGTTTAGTAACGCAGAATTGGCCGACATGCATTACGTATATGGCGCCGAAGATGTAAATGCATGAGCCGCGGTACGGATATACCTTGAGCGCTTCCCAAGCAGACATGAGCCAAGTCATGCTTTGTTTGGACAATTGCACCGCAGATTGCGTGACGCAGGAGTTTCCAAATACGTAGCCACATCGGTCGAGAACGCACTACACACACGTCTTTCGTAGAGGAAACCGTGTTACGGGAATTTGACAGGAACCCGCAAACAAACTCCGAGCAAGCGAACGTGTCTTGGGTGTAAATCGTTCCAGCATTATGCGCATACTGCATGAGGACACGCAACACCCCTACCACTTAAAAGATTACAGGCATTGTGCGTTGACCATTATCCCCATGGATCTCGTCGCCAGGATCGTGGAAGTGGCTGCATGTGTCCGTGACACACCTGCCCATTTTGAACGAGTCAGTGAATCCATGCGTTGACGTTGTGATGCATGCATTGCGGTGAATGGAAGGAATTTTGAACATCTTCTGTAAATTAAACAATGTTCTTTAATAAAAGTCATATTAATACCTCTTTCGATATCCTTTCTTTCTTCCCCTCCACACCTGTGCTCATTGTCCTCTAGCGGTCGCAGTTTGCATTTTCGAACACAAGTTCCTATGTAAATCTTGTTCATCATGATATGACAGACCAGCATGTTAAGTTTGTAAACGACCTTTTGAGACACCCTGTATATTCATAATAGTATGTGGATCCCATCAGTTGCGCTGATTCTGTTTAAAAATCTCTGAGTTTTTGCTTTCTGCAAAAAACTTCATGTGAAACGGATTCTTACTTTAAGAAATTTTATTACAGAATCGGAGAGCTCTTCTTCGATATGTGCTTTACTTATTTAGAAAATAATATTTCGTACAACTGGCAAAGTTTTCTCTTATCAGCGTATTAAAAATTTCTTTATATTGAAAAGACGCGTTTGTCAAAATTTTTTCACCTATGATTCTTATTTTTTATTTGTGTAACAATGCAACAGAATACTTAAAGCGAAACGAAGAAAGAAGTCCTTCCGGCCTGTACCGGGAGGAAAAGGTAACTTTCCTATATCTTCGTTTTAAAATTTTAGCTAATGTTACTCGAAAACAGCAAACTAAAATGCAAAGAAACCGTTTACAAAAGATTCGTTAATACTGAATTTGAATAAGAAATTCGCCAAATTATTGAGCTATAGCCAAATTGGATTCATTTATGAAAACTTATTTTGGTCGCCAAATTTGGCGAGAACTGCTTTCCTCCGAACGGCTGCAATAGGTAGCTTTATACTTTTTTGTATTGAAAGCTACCTAATAATAATTACTATTAAGAATGGACATTGTTTTCCTCTTAAAATAAAATTTAGAGTTGATAATTTTTTTTCTGTATCTGTAAAAATAATTGCGAAATTTATCAATTAAAAAAATTCCTATGGAATTTTGCATCGATGAATGATTTCAATATACAACTTCCGACATTCGGTTTGTTTTAAGCATTGTTTTAATTTAAGAATTATTAAAGCTACCAAATAACTGAAGTAGAATTATCTTCATAGTAGACTTATATAGTTGAAAAAAAACACATTTTACATTAAATGAAACTTTAAAAATGAATTAAATAAATAAAAAATATTAAAAACAAACTTTTATTATATTTATTTGTTTTTATACATTGAAATGATTTTATCATTTAATTTTGTGTAGAGCAGCATATTTGCTGATACTAAGGAAGCTTTATCACTATACTTTGTGATTCAGATAAAACTAGTTTTAATAAAACTTTAGAGAGAAGATAATAAATAACAAGACTTGGAGTAATCATTAAAGAGAATAAAGTGGATTTTGTTTACAAATCATCTGAATGCAAATGGCATTGGCATATAATTCAAGTATTTTAATGGATTGCGTAATCCGCATGCATAATGCGCTGGTGAATTCTGATTGTTGATGAGTTTTGACAAACGTATATAAGAGAATATTTCTCGAATAATTCATTTTGAAAACAGAATCCATTACATGAGTTCACTCGGAATGCATAAACATGTTTAATAACATAAAATTCAATTATATATTTTTAATTATTTACTTTGTCAATATTTCTATAATTTTATGATATTGCAATTATGCACTACTTTAAATCTGTAATATTCGTAAACATAACTTTTGCAATAACATATAGAGTAAATATTGTTTTTTGAGATATTTTACACTTAGTTTTTGTTTGGAAAAAAAAAAGAAATCTGAGGAGATTACGTTAAACGATGGCATATTTTACATCAAATGTATAAGTTATCTTTTTTATAAATTTAATATCTGTGTAATAAGTGCTTTTTTATTAAATTTATTTAATGTTTTATATTTTCTAATAAATAACTAATAAATGACAAGACTTATAATAAATATGTTTTATAATAAATAACAAGACTTGGTAATCATTAAAAGAAAAAAAGTGAATTTTGTTTAAAAATAATCTGAATGCAAATGGCATTGGCATATAATTCATGAATTTCAATGGATTGTGTAATATGCATTCATAATGTGCTCGTGAATTCTGATTGTTAATAAGTTTTGACAAACGTTTGTAAGTGAATATTTCTCGGATAATTCATTTTGAAAACAGAATGCATTGTATAATTTCACTCTGAATGCGTAAACGTATTTAATAACATGAATTTGAATTAAATTTTTTGAATTATTTTTGAATTTGTCAATATTTTCATGATAATGGAACTATGCGTGGCTTTAAAGCTATTCGTAAACATTACTTTTGCAATAACATATGTAGGAAATATTGATTTTTCAGATATTTTACACTTGGTTTTTGTCTGGAAAAAGAAAAATCTGAGGAGATTACGTTTAACGATGGCACATTTTACATCAAAAGTATTAGTTATCTTTTTTATAAATCTAATTGGGTAATAAGTGTCTTTTTTTATATAAAATGTATTTAATGTTTTATATTTTCTAATAAATAACTAATAAATAACAAGATTTATAATAAATAACAAGACTTGGAGTAATCATTAAAAGGAATAAAGTTAATTTTGTTTACAAATCATCTGAACGCAAATAGCATTGGTATATAATTCATGGATTTCAATGCATTGCGTATTCCGCATTTATAATGCGCTGGTGAATTATGATTGTTAATGAGTTTTGACAAACGTATGTAAGAGAATATTTCTCGGATAATCCATTTTGAAAATATAATGCATTGTACGAGTTCACTCTGAATGCGTAAACATGTTTAATAAAATAAATTTGAATTATATTTTTTGAATTATTTACTTTGTCAATATTTTCATGATAATATACTGCTTTAAATCTGCAACATCCGTAAATATTACATTTGCAATAACATATAGAGGAAATATTGATTTTTGAGATATTTCACACTTACTTTTTGTCTGAAAAAAAAATCTGAGGAGATTACGTTTAACGATGACACATTTTACATCAAAAGTATTAATTATCTTTTTATAAGTATAATATCTGTGTAATAAGTGTTTTTTATATTAAATTTATTTAATATTTAATATTTTCTAATAAATAACTAATAAATGACAAGACTTAAAATAAATAAGCTTTATAATAATTAACAAGACTTGGAGTAATCATTAAAAGTAATAAAGAAGATTTTGTTTACAAATCATCTGAATACAAATGGCATTGGCATATATAATTCATTTATTTAAATGGATTGCGTAATCCGCATTCGTAATGTGCTGGTGAAATATGATTGTTAATGAGTTTTGACAAACGTATGTAAGATAATATTTCTCGGATAATCCATTTTGAAAATTTAATGCATTGTACGAGTTCACTCTGACTGCGTAAACATGTTTAATAAAATAAATTTGAATTATATTTTTTGAATTATTTACTTTGTCAATATTTTCATGATAATATGCTGCTTTAAATCTGCAACATCCGTAAATATTACATTTGCAATAACATGAGAGGAAATATTGATTTTTGAGATATTTTACACTTACTTTGTGTCTGAAAAAAAAAATCTGAGGAGATTACGTTTAACGATGACACATTTTACATCAAAAGTATTATTTATCTTTTTTATAAGTATAATATCTGTGTAATAAGTGTTTTTTTTATTAAATTTATTTAATATTTAATATTTTCTAATAAATAACTAATAAATGACAAGACTTAAAATAAATAAGCTTTATAATAAATAACAAGACTTGGAGTAATCATTAAAAGGAATAAAGAAGATTTTGTTTACAAATCATCTGAATACAAATGGCAATGGCATATAATTCAATTATTTTAATGGATTGCGTAATCCGCATTCGTAATGTGCTGGTGAAATATGATTGTTAACGAGTTTTGACAAACGTATGTAAGATAATATTTCTCGGATAATCTATTTTGAAAACACAATGCATTGTACGATTTCACTTTAAATGCGTAAACATGTTTAAAAAGATGAATTTGAATTATATTTTTTGAATTATTTACTTTCTCAATATTTTCTTGATAATGCAATTATGCGCTGCTTTAAATCTGCAACATCCGTAAACATTACTTTTGCAATAACATATAGAGGAAATATTGATTTTTGAAATATTTAACACTTAGTTTTTGTCTGAAAAAAAAAAGAAAATCTGAGGTGATTACGTTTAACTATGGCACATTTTACATTAAAAGTATTAATTACTTTTTTTTATAAATATAAGATCTGAGGAATAAGTGTTAATTTATTAAATTTATTTAATATTTTATATTTTATATTAAATAACTAATAATTGACTAGACTTAAAATAAATATTTTTTATAATAAATAACAAAACTTAGAGTAATCATTAAAAGGAATAAAGTGGATTTTGTTTACAAATCATCTGAATGCAAATGGCATTGGCATAAAATTCAAGTGTTTTAATGGATTGCGTAATCCACATTCATAATGCACTGGCGAATTATGAATGTTAATGAGTTGTGACAAACGTATGTAAGAGAATATTTCTCGGATAATCCATTTTGAAAACGTAATGCATTGTACGAGTTCACTTTGAATGCGTAAACATGTTTAATAAAATGACTTTGAATTATATTTTTTGAATTATTTACTTTTTCAATATTTTCATGATAATACAATTATCCGCTGCTTTAAATCGGCAGCATCCGTAAACATCACTTTTGCAATAACTTATAGAGGAAATATTGATTTTTGAGATATTTTACACTTAGTTTTTGTCTGAAAAAAAAAAAGAAAAAAGAAAGAATGAAAAACAAAATCTGATATTACGTTCAACGATGGCACATATTACATCAAAAGTATTAATTATCTTTTTTTATAAATTTAATATCTGTGTAATATGTGCTTTTTTATTAAATTTATTTAATGTTTTAAATTTTCTCCAAAGAAAAAAATAAAGCAATTTTTTTCTTCTTCAAAACTGCATTATACCTTAATTTTGCCGTGTATACTGTGCACTAAATATTCTTTCACGTTGTAGTTTGTGATTTTGTCCAAATTAATCTAATGAAACTTTATAGAAACGATTATAAAATAACGAAACTTGGAATAATCATTATAAGATAGAACACATTCTATCATAAGAGACGGTAGTTTCTTGAGTGACGCAGCGAAAAACCGAAAACCGAAAGCCCTAAACCGAAGATTTCCGTCACTCTATATATACACGTAGTTTGAGTTCAAAGGAAAAGCGAAAAGCCGACATTTAATATCTCAGCAAATATGAGGCACATCGTTTTGATTTTTTGACAGTTGTCTTATATCTCCGGTCTAACTCTATCCTGAAATTTATAGATTTCTACATGCAGTAGATTTTAAGATCTGGAAATCAATTTTTAAGTAAAATGGGAAGTTTTTCGCTCTGCATGTAATGGTGTCATGGTGTAAGAATCGTATCTCGAAATCCGCCCGAAGGAATTTTTTAAAATTAATATATGATACTAATCGGTTTTATATGAAGTGATTCCCCCTATCCACTTAAATAGGAAAACTCTATTTTTTTATATAATCCACTTTTAAAATCGGACTATTTTCCTACGAGATTTCTCATAGGAATACATGGGACCGAATCACCTCTTTTGACTGCTCAAAGATAAGGTTAAAAATTGGTCTCGGTATACAGTTAAGCTCGGAATAAATTTTAGCATGTAGCTGATGAATTATTTCGACTCATTTTTTCATACGAAAATATATTTTTAATTTATAATATATATTGTATTAAATTAAATTGTCGCTTATATATTTTTCTTTTTTGTTCAGAATATATTTCGCATTTTATATATCTGTATTTCGTTGTGAAACTATTTAGATTCATTTTTTAAATAGGGGAAATATTTTTTAATTATATGCATTCAATTTTACTGTTATTTATAACAAGGTTTTAATTTTTTAAGGATAATATATTTCCCGTTCCTAAACGGAAGTCTGTCTGACAACCAACCAACTGTTCTTTGGGCTTGTTTTCATATATTCATACGCGTGCCGTGCATTCCCAGTACGAGTATGTTGAATTGAAACAGACAAAGTTTTAAAAGATTTCATTCATGAAATCAACAGTAAAAAGAACTCCAGTTCAACATGAATTGCATAAGATCATCAGTAATAAGTAGTATAGATTTAAAAGAAATAGTCTAATCTATGTTTAATCTGCATAAACATTTGTAAACAAAAGAGGAAAACCATTACTTTTTTTTCACAGGTAAATTTTATTTTTTTCGGTGTTTCGTTAAAAATCTGAATTTTTGATATGTCTGTGTAGTTTTAACCATTGTAATACGCAAAAGAAGCATTAATTATAGCGATTTTAAAGCTTTTTTGTCTGCTTATTTATTTATTTTTAAAAGAATTTTATTTGTATTATACGTTAAGTGAAATTAGTAGTCAGATGAGTCTTTAAATAAAAATACTAAAGTGATCATTTTCGCTTTCGAAGTTTTTATTTTATTATTGATAAATGAAAAAAAAAAAAAAAAAAAAAAGAATGTAATATCGCAGAATGTCTTAAATGTCTTTTAAAATTAATTTAATGTGAAAGCATGAAGTTAAAATAAATAGCCATAGATATTATTTTATATTTTTTAAAATTATAATAAATAATAATAATTGTTACTTATATTTAACTTCATTTAGGTTAATATTTATATTTAAATGAAGAAAATCTGACTCACTGGATCATTCTGCTGTCATATATTAAATTATAATCTATAAATCTAACCTCATATGAGTTTTTCATACCTTAAAAAAAAAAAAAAAAAAAAAAAAAAAGACTATTATTAACCATACTTCTTCTGTGGATAGAACTTTAATGGCATTTATTTCCCCCCTCAAATTTGTTTGAATAACTTGAAAACGGAGCGACTAAATTTAATCTAAATATTTTTTAATGTAACATCTTTTACGCAAAAAAAAAAAAAAAAAAAAAAAAAAAGTTTTGTTCTAAAATTAAAAATGTGATTCTTTTTTGTATTACAATAATTAAAAACTAAACAAATCTAAAGAATTCAGATTACAGAGCACTGAAAAACATATTTATAAAATTTGCCCTTGAATAAAAATAAAAATAGTTTTCCTATTTTTGTTTACAAGTTTTATTGACAGATTTAAAACAGACTCGGGTTATTCATTTCTTTAAAAAATTATCCTACTCAGTGATGATCTTGTCATATAAATAAAGGGGGTGGGTGTAAACAATAAAACATACAATTCTAAAGTGTTAATCTAGTGTATGCAAAATACAATTTTTAACAGCTTACATTTTCCACTAATACCAAAAAACAATTTTCTTACTTAACCTTAGAACTTCAAAAGTGATGTTTGTTAAAAAGGGGGAAGGTTGCCAAAGCTGTGGATAGAAGTGAATAATGAGGGGGGGGGGGGTTATACTTTTTCTCTCTCGTGACACATGCACGTACAAACACACAGATATACAGGGGCCGTGCTTGTCATTCGCCTATGCGCCAAATACAAATACATCATGAAATTGGCGAATAAAAAATTACTATGGTGAAAAGACTAGCGAATAATTTATTGGAAGCTTTTCATTCTTGTAATCTTGCTTTGAAACATGGATGATTTTTTTAAAAAGTTTGTAGTGAATAATATGTATGCTATGCTCAAAAAGAAACAATAATAAAACGGTACTGAGTTAAAATTTAATCAGCAGTTTTTGGGGTTTTTTTAGTTGGCAACAGTTTAATTTTAATCTTTACTTTAAGGCAGAACTACCTACTCTTCCGATTTTTGGATACTACTAAAATTTAATAGAAATTTTTGCCTTATTTAACCATAGCATTTCGAGGATTAAATAAGGCAAAAACTTCTATTAAATTTCAGTGGTATGCAAAAATTGGAACAGTTGGCAGCCATGCTTTAAGGTAATACTTTTATTTTTGGATGCACTATAACTCAAAAAAATTAAAAAAGAAAAAAAATGGGCACAATATTTGGACATGCAGCAAATGTAAAGCAGTGAGAAAATGCTTTTTTACCCATTCAATAAAGTCAGGGCTGAAAGAGTTAATGATAAAAAATGTATTATATACTTTCGGCTAATTATAGATAAATTTGGCTAAAAATATTTTAATTTGGCTAATTTACTGGCTAGCATTTTGTAAATCTTAGCACAGCCCCTGGATACATATGATCAAAGTATTATATAGAAAGATAAAATAGTGCATTTTCATATTGTTGGCACTATGTTTCTTATTAAACTGTTTATAATAACTTTATTTATACTAAGAAAAGAAAAAGCCGCAGAAAAAAAATTTCCTGTGTATAACTTCTGAATAATTATACCTGTGAAATAAGTGATATCAACAAGTAAATGAAAAGCTTACAGGGTTAAATCCTAGAACAAGCCAGACAGTTGATGGCATTCTTCCATTTGTTTATTAGGCATTGCTATCTGATGATAGTTTTTTTTAATGGAAAATAGTCGACAGAATAATAGAGAAATACCTATATTAGTAGTTTTAGAAGCACCACTGGGTGCATAAAGTTGTAAAAAATGAGCATCAGGAACTGTACTCTGCCAAATTGACACTTTAAAATAAATCAACAATGTCTTCATCAACACTATTTTAAAAGAAATATGACCATAACAAGAGTTCCATATCCTGTACCGTAGATTTGACAATTTTTTGTTAAGTGATCAGTTGCAGTCTTCAGCCTTTTGGGTTGTTTTTTTTGAAATAATATTTTTTCTGTAGATGAACAAACATTATTGAAACCACAGCATATGTTTACATTAGCAAATTCACGCAAAATTTTTCTAAATATATTAAAATTTTTTTAAACGGCTTGTTCTGGAATGAACTAATATTATGTAAATATATTTTTGTGCGTTTTTAACACTTTCCAACCTAGTTTAAAAGTGTTTATGACTTCGGTTTGTCTGCACGTGCTCTAACTAGCATAAATATACTTGGATTGCCCTGAAATTTTTGCGTGTTATTGTCGTTTACTATTGCATGTTCCTTATTTCAAGCAGGACCGTAGCTAGGGGGGGGGGTGTAGGGGTCAGAACCCCCTGAAAAATTTTGAGCACCCCTCCCCCCTAGGAAAGTTGGCAAGGCCGCCAAATGAAATTCTGTTTCAAAAATCCAAATGAAACTTTAAAAAATTGAACTTAGTTTTGGGGGCTCTTTACAGTTTCGCATAAATACTAAATTGTAGTATTTGTTTAAAAACTGCAAATAAGTGCTTCAAAAGGCGCACATCCTATCTGCACATGCTCAGAATTTGCAACCTTTTGCTGATGCAAACATTGACTTTTGCATTTGTTATATACTGAAATTTTTCATTTTGCAGCATTTTCCATTATTAGCACAAAACAAAGTTATTCTAATGAGTTATAGCCAGTTTAAATACAAGTGATTTTAACTTTTGACTCGACCCAAAATAATTTTAAAATGCAAAATACACCCTTGATTATACCACCCTTGATATTCACCCATGAAACGTAACAGGTAGTCTGTTTTTGCCGCTAACTGAGTGTGGCTAGCTATCTTGTCGTGCCAGTCGAATCTCATCACTTACTTGTTTTCTTAAATAATTATATGTTTTTGTGAAAGTTTAACCTGTGTGTTCCTACTTGATTCTTCGCCATACACACGAACAGTCTGTTCTTTTCATAAGATGACAGCATGATTCTTCAAATATGAGTGGCTAGCAAACCAAGCCGCCATAATGTCAACAAGTAAAAGAAAAGCTTACAGGGTTAAATCATAGAATAAGCGAGATAGTTGGTGGCTTCAAATTTCGGGAAGCGATAAATGAATTTTTCTTGCTACCAGTTTGTTTACAAAATTACTTGTTTTTTTGCATGCAAATTCGTATTGGTGGCACAATGTTCCTTATTAAACTGTTTATAATAAATTTATTTATACTAAGAAAAGAAAAGGCCACAGAATGCAAAAATTGGAACAGTTGGCAGCCATGCTTTAAGGTAATACTTTTATTTTTGGATGCAGTATAACTCAAAAAAATTAAAAAGTAAAAAATGGGCACAATGTTTGGACATGCAGCAAATGTAAAGCAGTGAGAAAATGCTTTTTTACCCATTCAATAAAGTCAGGCTGAAAGAGTTAATGATAAAAAATGTATTATATACTTTCGGCTAATTATAGATAAATTTGGCTAAAAATATTTTAATTTGGCTAATTTACTGGCTAGCATTTTGTAAATCTTAGCACAGCCCCTGGATACATATGATCAAAGTATTATATAGAAAGATAAATTAGTGCATTTTCATATTGTTGGCACTATGTTTCTTATTAAACTGTTTATAATAACTTTATTTATACTAAGAAAAGAAAAAGCCGCAGAAAAAAAATTTCCTGTGTATAACTTGTGAATAATTATACTTGTGAAATAAGTGATATCAACAAGTAAATGAAAAGCTTACAGGGTTAAATCCTAGAACAAGCCAGACAGTTGATGGCATTCTTCCATTTGTTTATTAGGCACTGCCATCTGATGATAGTTTTTTTTAATGGAAAATAGTCGACAGAATATTAGAGAAATACCTATATTAGTAGTTTTAGAAGCACCACTGGGTGCATAAAGTTGTAAAAAATGAGCATCAGGAACTGTACTCTGCCAAATTGACACTTTAAAATAAATCAACAATTTCTTCATCAACACTATTTTAAAAGAAATATGACCATAACAAGAGTTCCATATCCTGTACCGTAGATTTGACAATTTTTTGTTAAGTGATCAGTTGCAGTCTTCAGCCTTTTGGGTTGTTTTTTTGAAATAATATTTTTTCTGTAGATGAACAAACATTATTGAAACCACAGCATATGTTTACATTAGCAAATTCACGCAAAATTTTTCTAAATATATTAAAATTTTTTTAAACGGCTTGTTCTGGAATGAACTAATATTATGTAAATATATTTTTGTGCGTTTTTAACACTTTCCAACCTAGTTTAAAAGTGTTTATGACTTCGGTTTGTCTGCACGTGCTCTAACTAGCATAAATATACTTGGATTGCCCTGAAATTTTTGCGTGTTATTGTCGTTTACTATTGCATGTTCCTTATTTCAACCAGGACCGTAGCTAGGGGGGGGTGTAGGGGTCAGAACCCCCTGAAAAATTTTGAGCACCCCTCCCCCCTAGGAAAGTTGGCAAGGCCGCCAAATGAAATTCTGTTTCAAAAATCCAAATGAAACTTTAAAAAATTGAACTTAGTTTTGGGGGCTCTTTACAGTTTCGCATAAATACTAAATTGTAGTATTTGTTTAAAAACTGCAAATAAGTGCTTCAAAAGGCGCACATCCTATCTGCACATGCTCAGAATTTGCAACCTTTTGCTGATGCAAACATTGACTTTTGCATTTGTTATATACTGAAATTTTTCATTTTGCAGCATTTTCCATTATTAGCACAAAACAAAGTTATTCTAATGAGTTATAGCCAGTTTAAATACAAGTGATTTTAACTTTTGACTCGACCCAAAATAATTTAAAAATGCAAAATACACCCTTGATTATACCACCCTTGATATTCACCCATGAAACGTAACAGGTAGTCTGTTTTTGCCGCTAACTGAGTGTGGCTAGCTATCTTGTCGTGCCAGTCGAATCTCATCACTTACTTGTTTTCTTAAATAATTATATGTTTTTGTGAAAGTTTAACCTGTGTGTTCCTACTTGATTCTTCGCCATACACACGAACAGTCTGTTCTTTTCATAAGATGACAGCATGATTCTTCAAATATGAGTGGCTAGCAAACCAAGCAGCCATAATGTCAACAAGTAAAAGAAAAGCTTACAGGGTTAAATCATAGAATAAGCGAGATAGTTGGTGGCGTCAAATTTCGGGAAGCGATAAATGAATTTTTCTTGCTACCAGTTTGTTTACAAAATTACTTGTTTTTTTGCATGCAAATTCGTATTGGTGGCACAATGTTCCTTATTAAACTGTTTATAATAAATTTATTTATACTAAGAAAAGAAAAGGCCACAGAATGCAAAAATTGGAACAGTTGGCAGCCATGCTTTAAGGTAATACTTTTATTTTTGGATGCAGTATAACTCAAAAAAATTAAAAAGTAAAAAATGGGCACAATGTTTGGACATGCAGCAAATGTAAAGCAGTGAGAAAATGCTTTTTTACCCATTCAATAAAGTCAGGCTGAAAGAGTTAATGATAAAAAATGTATTATATACTTTCGGCTAATTATAGATAAATTTGGCTAAAAATATTTTAATTTGGCTAATTTACTGGCTAGCATTTTGTAAATCTTAGCACAGCCCCTGGATACATATGATCAAAGTATTATATAGAAAGATAAATTAGTGCATTTTCATATTGTTGGCACTATGTTTCTTATTAAACTGTTTATAATAACTTTATTTATACTAAGAAAAGAAAAAGCCGCAGAAAAAAAATTTCCTGTGTATAACTTGTGAATAATTATACTTGTGAAATAAGTGATATCAACAAGTAAATGAAAAGCTTACAGGGTTAAATCCTAGAACAAGCCAGACAGTTGATGGCATTCTTCCATTTGTTTATTAGGCACTGCCATCTGATGATAGTTTTTTTTAATGGAAAATAGTCGACAGAATAATAGAGAAATACCTATATTAGTAGTTTTAGAAGCACCACTGGGTGCATAAAGTTGTAAAAAATGAGCATCAGGAACTGTACTCTGCCAAATTGACACTTTAAAATAAATCAACAATTTCTTCATCAACACTATTTCAAAAGAAATATGACCATAACAAGAGTTCCATATCCTGTACCGTAGATTTGACAATTTTTTGTTAAGTGATCAGTTGCAGTCTTCAGCCTTTTGGGTTGTTTTTTTGAAATAATATTTTTTCTGTAGATGAACAAACATTATTGAAACCACAGCATATGTTTACATTAGCAAATTCACGCAAAATTTTTCTAAATATATTAAAATTTTTTTAAACGGCTTGTTCTGGAATGAACTAATATTATGTAAATATATTTTTGTGCGTTTTTAACACTTTCCAACCTAGTTTAAAAGTGTTTATGACTTCGGTTTGTCTGCACGTGCTCTAACTAGCATAAATATACTTGGATTGCCCTGAAATTTTTGCGTGTTATTGTCGTTTACTATTGCATGTTCCTTATTTCAACCAGGACCGTAGCTAGGGGGGGGGTGTAGGGGTCAGAACCCCCTGAAAAATTTTGAGCACCCCTCCCCCCTAGGAAAGTTGGCAAGGCCGCCAAATGAAATTCTGTTTCAAAAATCCAAATGAAACTTTAAAAAATTGAACTTAGTTTTGGGGGCTCTTTACAGTTTCGCATAAATACTAAATTGTAGTATTTGTTTAAAAACTGCAAATAAGTGCTTCAAAAGGCGCACATCCTATCTGCACATGCTCAGAATTTGCAACCTTTTGCTGATGCAAACATTGACTTTTGCATTTGTTATATACTGAAATTTTTCATTTTGCAGCATTTTCCATTATTAGCACAAAACAAAGTTATTCTAATGAGTTATAGCCAGTTTAAATACAAGTGATTTTAACTTTTGACTCGACCCAAAATAATTTTAAAATGCAAAATACACCCTTGATTATACCACCCTTGATATTCACCCATGAAACGTAACAGGTAGTCTGTTTTTGCCGCTAACTGAGTGTGGCTAGCTATCTTGTCGTGCCAGTCGAATCTCATCACTTACTTGTTTTCTTAAATAATTATATGTTTTTGTGAAAGTTTAACCTGTGTGTTCCTACTTGATTCTTCGCCATACACACGAACAGTCTGTTCTTTTCATAAGATGACAGCATGATTCTTCAAATATGAGTGGCTAGCAAACCAAGCAGCCATAATGTCAACAAGTAAAAGAAAAGCTTACAGGGTTAAATCATAGAATAAGCGAGATAGTTGGTGGCGTCAAATTTCGGGAAGCGATAAATGAATTTTTCTTGCTACCAGTTTGTTTACAAAATTACTTGTTTTTTTGCATGCAAATTCGTATTGGTGGCACAATGTTCCTTATTAAACTGTTTATAATAAATTTATTTATACTAAGAAAAGAAAAGGCCACAGAATGCAAAAATTGGAACAGTTGGCAGCCATGCTTTAAGGTAATACTTTTATTTTTGGATGCAGTATAACTCAAAAAAATTAAAAAGTAAAAAATGGGCACAATGTTTGGACATGCAGCAAATGTAAAGCAGTGAGAAAATGCTTTTTTACCCATTCAATAAAGTCAGGCTGAAAGAGTTAATGATAAAAAATGTATTATATACTTTCGGCTAATTATAGATAAATTTGGCTAAAAATATTTTAATTTGGCTAATTTACTGGCTAGCATTTTGTAAATCTTAGCACAGCCCCTGGATACATATGATCAAAGTATTATATAGAAAGATAAATTAGTGCATTTTCATATTGTTGGCACTATGTTTCTTATTAAACTGTTTATAATAACTTTATTTATACTAAGAAAAGAAAAAGCCGCAGAAAAAAAATTTCCTGTGTATAACTTGTGAATAATTATACTTGTGAAATAAGTGATATCAACAAGTAAATGAAAAGCTTACAGGGTTAAATCCTAGAACAAGCCAGACAGTTGATGGCATTCTTCCATTTGTTTATTAGGCACTGCCATCTGATGATAGTTTTTTTTAATGGAAAATAGTCGACAGAATAATAGAGAAATACCTATATTAGTAGTTTTAGAAGCACCAATGGGTGCATAAAGTTGTAAAAAATGAGCATCAGGAACTGTACTCTGCCAAATTGACACTTTAAAATAAATCAACAATTTCTTCATCAACACTATTTTAAAAGAAATATGACCATAACAAGAGTTCCATATCCTGTACCGTAGATTTGAAAATTTTTTGTTAAGTGATCAGTTGCAGTCTTCAGCCTTTTGGGTTGCTTTTTTGAAATAATATTTTTTCTGTAGATGAACAAAGATTATTGAAACCACAGCATATGTTTACATTAGCAAATTCACGCAAAATTTTTCTAAATATATTAAAATTTTTTTAAACGGCTTGTTCTGGAATGAACTAATATTATGTAAATATATTTTTGTGCGTTTTTAACACTTTCCAACCTAGTTTAAAAGTGTTTATGACTTCGGTTTGTCTGCACGTGCTCTAACTAGCATAAATATACTTGGATTGCCCTGAAATTTTTGCGTGTTATTGTCGTTTACTATTGCATGTTCCTTATTTCAACCAGGACCGTAGCTACGGGGGGGGGGGTGTAGGGGTCAGAACCCCCTGAAAAATTTTGAGCACCCCTCTCCCCTAGGAAAGTTGGCAAGGCCGCCAAATGAAATTCTGTTTCAAAAATCCAAATGAAACTTTAAAAAATTGAACTTAGTTTTGGGGGCTCTTTACAGTTTCGCATAAATACTAAATTGTAGTATTTGTTTAAAAACTGCAAATAAGTGCTTCAAAAGGCGCACATCCTATCTGCACATGCTCAGAATTTGCAATCTTTTGCTGATGCAAACATTGACTTTTGCATTTGTTATATACTGAAATTTTTCATTTTGCAGCATTTTCCATTATTAGCACAAAACAAAGTTATTCTAATGAGGTATAGCCAGTTTAAATACAAGTGATTTTAACTTTTGACTCGACCCAAAATAATTTTAAAATGCAAAATACACCCTTGATTATACCTTCCTTGATATTCACCCATGAAACGTAACAGGCAGTCTGTTTTTGCCGCTAACTGAGTGTGGCTAGCTATCTTGTCGTGCCAGTCGAATCTCATCACTTACTTGTTTTCTTAAATAATTATATGTTTTTGTTAAAGTTTAACCTGTGTGTTCCTACTTGATTCTTCGCCATACACACGCACAGTCTGTTCTTTTCATAAGATGACAGCATGATTCTTCAAATATGAGTGGCTAGCAAACCAAGCCGCCATAATGTCAACAAGTAAAAGAAAAGCTTACAGGGTTAAATCATAGAATAATCGAGATAGTTGGTGGCGTCAAATTTCGGGAAGCGATAAATGAATTTTTCTTGCTACCAGTTTGTTTACAAAATTACTTGTTTTTTTGCATGCAAATTCGTATTGGTGGCACAATGTTCCTTATTAAACTGTTTATAATAACTTTATTTATACTAAGAAAAGAAAAGGCCACAGAATGCAAAAATTGGAACAGTTGGCAGCCATGCTTTAAGGTGATACTTTTATTTTTGGATGCAGTATAACTCAAAAAAATTAAAAAAGTAAAAAATGGGCACAATGTTTGGACATGCAGCAAATGTAAAGCAGTGAGAAAATGCTTTTTTACCCATTCAATAAAGTCAGGCTGAAAGAGTTAATGATAAAAAATGTATTATATACTTTCGGCTAATTATAGATAAATTTGGCTAAAAATATTTTAATTTGGCTAATTTACTGGCTAGCATTTTGTAAATCTTAGCACAGCCCCTGGATACATATGATCAAAGTATTATATAGAAAGATAAATTAGTGCATTTTCATATTGTTGGCACTATGTTTCTTATTAAACTGTTTATAATAACTTTATTTATACTAAGAAAAGAAAAAGCCGCAGAAAAAAAATTTCCTGTGTATAACTTGTGAATAATTATACTTGTGAAATAAGTGATATCAACAAGTAAATGAAAAGCTTACAGGGTTAAATCCTAGAACAAGCCAGACAGTTGATGGCATTCTTCCATTTGTTTATTAGGCACTGCCATCTGATGATAGTTTTTTTTAATGGAAAATAGTCGACAGAATATTAGAGAAATACCTATATTAGTAGTTTTAGAAGCACCACTGGGTGCATAAAGTTGTAAAAAATGAGCATCAGGAACTGTACTCTGCCAAATTGACACTTTAAAATAAATCAACAATGTCTTCATCAACACTATTTTAAAAGAAATATGACCATAACAAGAGTTCCATATCCTGTACCGTAGATTTGACAATTTTTTGTTAAGTGATCAGTTGCAGTCTTCAGCCTTTTGGGTTGTTTTTTTTGAAATAATATTTTTTCTGTAGATGAACAAACATTATTGAAACCACAGCATATGTTTACATTAGCAAATTCACGCAAAATTTTTCTAAATATATTAAAATTTTTTTAAACGGCTTGTTCTGGAATGAACTAATATTATGTAAATATATTTTTGTGCGTTTTTAACACTTTCCAACCTAGTTTAAAAGTGTTTATGACTTCGGTTTGTCTGCACGTGCTCTAACTAGCATAAATATACTTGGATTGCCCTGAAATTTTTGCGTGTTATTGTCGTTTACTATTGCATGTTCCTTATTTCAAGCAGGACCGTAGCTAGGGGGGGGGGGTGTAGGGGTCAGAACCCCCTGAAAAATTTTGAGCACCCCTCCCCCCTAGGAAAGTTGGCAAGGCCGCCAAATGAAATTCTGTTTCAAAAATCCAAATGAAACTTTAAAAAATTGAACTTAGTTTTGGGGGCTCTTTACAGTTTCGCATAAATACTAAATTGTAGTATTTGTTTAAAAACTGCAAATAAGTGCTTCAAAAGGCGCACATCCTATCTGCACATGCTCAGAATTTGCAACCTTTTGCTGATGCAAACATTGACTTTTGCATTTGTTATATACTGAAATTTTTCATTTTGCAGCATTTTCCATTATTAGCACAAAACAAAGTTATTCTAATGAGTTATAGCCAGTTTAAATACAAGTGATTTTCACTTTTGACTCGACCCAAAATAATTTTAAAATGCAAAATACACCCTTGATTATACCACCCTTGATATTCACCCATGAAACGTAACAGGTAGTCTGTTTTTGCCGCTAACTGAGTGTGGCTAGCTATCTTGTCGTGCCAGTCGAATCTCATCACTTACTTGTTTTCTTAAATAATTATATGTTTTTGTGAAAGTTTAACCTGTGTGTTCCTACTTGATTCTTCGCCATACACACGAACAGTCTGTTCTTTTCATAAGATGACAGCATGATTCTTCAAATATGAGTGGCTAGCAAACCAAGCAGCCATAATGTCAACAAGTAAAAGAAAAGCTTACAGGGTTAAATCATAGAATAAGCGAGATAGTTGGTGGCTTCAAATTTCGGGAAGCGATAAATGAATTTTTCTTGCTACCAGTTTGTTTACAAAATTACTTGTTTTTTTGCATGCAAATTCGTATTGGTGGCACAATGTTCCTTATTAAACTGTTTATAATAAATTTATTTATACTAAGAAAAGAAAAGGCCACAGAATGCAAAAATTGGAACAGTTGGCAGCCATGCTTTAAGGTAATACTTTTATTTTTGGATGCAGTATAACTCAAAAAAATTAAAAAGTAAAAAATGGGCACAATGTTTGGACATGCAGCAAATGTAAAGCAGTGAGAAAATGCTTTTTTACCCATTCAATAAAGTCAGGCTGAAAGAGTTAATGATAAAAAATGTATTATATACTTTCGGCTAATTATAGATAAATTTGGCTAAAAATATTTTAATTTGGCTAATTTACTGGCTAGCATTTTGTAAATCTTAGCACAGCCCCTGGATACATATGATCAAAGTATTATATAGAAAGATAAATTAGTGCATTTTCATATTGTTGGCACTATGTTTCTTATTAAACTGTTTATAATAACTTTATTTATACTAAGAAAAGAAAAAGCCGCAGAAAAAAAATTTCCTGTGTATAACTTGTGAATAATTATACTTGTGAAATAAGTGATATCAACAAGTAAATGAAAAGCTTACAGGGTTAAATCCTAGAACAAGCCAGACAGTTGATGGCATTCTTCCATTTGTTTATTAGGCACTGCCATCTGATGATAGTTTTTTTTAATGGAAAATAGTCGACAGAATATTAGAGAAATACCTATATTAGTAGTTTTAGAAGCACCACTGGGTGCATAAAGTTGTAAAAAATGAGCATCAGGAACTGTACTCTGCCAAATTGACACTTTAAAATAAATCAACAATTTCTTCATCAACACTATTTTAAAAGAAATATGACCATAACAAGAGTTCCATATCCTGTACCGTAGATTTGACAATTTTTTGTTAAGTGATCAGTTGCAGTCTTCAGCCTTTTGGGTTGTTTTTTTGAAATAATATTTTTTCTGTAGATGAACAAACATTATTGAAACCACAGCATATGTTTACATTAGCAAATTCACGCAAAATTTTTCTAAATATATTAAAATTTTTTTAAACGGCTTGTTCTGGAATGAACTAATATTATGTAAATATATTTTTGTGCGTTTTTAACACTTTCCAACCTAGTTTAAAAGTGTTTATGACTTCGGTTTGTCTGCACGTGCTCTAACTAGCATAAATATACTTGGATTGCCCTGAAATTTTTGCGTGTTATTGTCGTTTACTATTGCATGTTCCTTATTTCAACCAGGACCGTAGCTAGGGGGGGGGTGTAGGGGTCAGAACCCCCTGAAAAATTTTGAGCACCCCTCCCCCCTAGGAAAGTTGGCAAGGCCGCCAAATGAAATTCTGTTTCAAAAATCCAAATGAAACTTTAAAAAATTGAACTTAGTTTTGGGGGCTCTTTACAGTTTCGCATAAATACTAAATTGTAGTATTTGTTTAAAAACTGCAAATAAGTGCTTCAAAAGGCGCACATCCTATCTGCACATGCTCAGAATTTGCAACCTTTTGCTGATGCAAACATTGACTTTTGCATTTGTTATATACTGAAATTTTTCATTTTGCAGCATTTTCCATTATTAGCACAAAACAAAGTTATTCTAATGAGTTATAGCCAGTTTAAATACAAGTGATTTTAACTTTTGACTCGACCCAAAATAATTTTAAAATGCAAAATACACCCTTGATTATACCACCCTTGATATTCACCCATGAAACGTAACAGGTAGTCTGTTTTTGCCGCTAACTGAGTGTGGCTAGCTATCTTGTCGTGCCAGTCGAATCTCATCACTTACTTGTTTTCTTAAATAATTATATGTTTTTGTGAAAGTTTAACCTGTGTGTTCCTACTTGATTCTTCGCCATACACACGAACAGTCTGTTCTTTTCATAAGATGACAGCATGATTCTTCAAATATGAGTGGCTAGCAAACCAAGCAGCCATAATGTCAACAAGTAAAAGAAAAGCTTACAGGGTTAAATCATAGAATAAGCGAGATAGTTGGTGGCGTCAAATTTCGGGAAGCGATAAATGAATTTTTCTTGCTACCAGTTTGTTTACAAAATTACTTGTTTTTTTGCATGCAAATTCGTATTGGTGGCACAATGTTCCTTATTAAACTGTTTATAATAAATTTATTTATACTAAGAAAAGAAAAGGCCACAGAATGCAAAAATTGGAACAGTTGGCAGCCATGCTTTAAGGTAATACTTTTATTTTTGGATGCAGTATAACTCAAAAAAATTAAAAAGTAAAAAATGGGCACAATGTTTGGACATGCAGCAAATGTAAAGCAGTGAGAAAATGCTTTTTTACCCATTCAATAAAGTCAGGCTGAAAGAGTTAATGATAAAAAATGTATTATATACTTTCGGCTAATTATAGATACATTTGGCTAAAAATATTTTAATTTGGCTAATTTACTGGCTAGCATTTTGTAAATCTTAGCACAGCCCCTGGATACATATGATCAAAGTATTATATAGAAAGATAAATTAGTGCATTTTCATATTGTTGGCACTATGTTTCTTATTAAACTGTTTATAATAACTTTATTTATACTAAGAAAAGAAAAAGCCGCAGAAAAAAAATTTCCTGTGTATAACTTGTGAATAATTATACTTGTGAAATAAGTGATATCAACAAGTAAATGAAAAGCTTACAGGGTTAAATCCTAGAACAAGCCAGACAGTTGATGGCATTCTTCCATTTGTTTATTAGGCACTGCCATCTGATGATAGTTTTTTTTAATGGAAAATAGTCGACAGAATAATAGAGAAATACCTATATTAGTAGTTTTAGAAGCACCACTGGGTGCATAAAGTTGTAAAAAATGAGCATCAGGAACTGTACTCTGCCAAATTGACACTTTAAAATAAATCAACAATTTCTTCATCAACACTATTTTAAAAGAAATATGACCATAACAAGAGTTCCATATCCTGTACCGTAGATTTGAAAATTTTTTGTTAAGTGATCAGTTGCAGTCTTCAGCCTTTTGGGTTGCTTTTTTGAAATAATATTTTTTCTGTAGATGAACAAAGATTATTGAAACCACAGCATATGTTTACATTAGCAAATTCACGCAAAATTTTTCTAAATATATTAAAATTTTTTTAAACGGCTTGTTCTGGAATGAACTAATATTATGTAAATATATTTTTGTGCGTTTTTAACACTTTCCAACCTAGTTTAAAAGTGTTTATGACTTCGGTTTGTCTGCACGTGCTCTAACTAGCATAAATATACTTGGATTGCCCTGAAATTTTTGTGTGTTATTGTCGTTTACTATTGCATGTTCCTTATTTCAACCAGGACCGTAGCTAGGGGGGGGGTGTAGGGGTCAGAACCCCCTGAAAAATTTTGAGCACCCCTCTCCCCTAGGAAAGTTGGCAAGGCCGCCAAATGAAATTCTGTTTCAAAAATCCAAATGAAACTTTAAAAAATTGAACTTAGTTTTGGGGGCTCTTTACAGTTTCGCATAAATACTAAATTGTAGTATTTGTTTAAAAACTGCAAATAAGTGCTTCAAAAGGCGCACATCCTATCTGCACATGCTCAGAATTTGCAATCTTTTGCTGATGCAAACATTGACTTTTGCATTTGTTATATACTGAAATTTTTCATTTTGCAGCATTTTCCATTATTAGCACAAAACAAAGTTATTCTAATGAGGTATAGCCAGTTTAAATACAAGTGATTTTAACTTTTGACTCGACCCAAAATAATTTTAAAATGCAAAATACACCCTTGATTATACCTTCCTTGATATTCACCCATGAAACGTAACAGGCAGTCTGTTTTTGCCGCTAACTGAGTGTGGCTAGCTATCTTGTCGTGCCAGTCGAATCTCATCACTTACTTGTTTTCTTAAATAATTATATGTTTTTGTTAAAGTTTAACCTGTGTGTTCCTACTTGATTCTTCGCCATACACACGCACAGTCTGTTCTTTTCATAAGATGACAGCATGATTCTTCAAATATGAGTGGCTAGCAAACCAAGCCGCCATAATGTCAACAAGTAAAAGAAAAGCTTACAGGGTTAAATCATAGAATAATCGAGATAGTTGGTGGCGTCAAATTTCGGGAAGCGATAAATGAATTTTTCTTGCTACCAGTTTGTTTACAAAATTACTTGTTTTTTTGCATGCAAATTCGTATTGGTGGCACAATGTTCCTTATTAAACTGTTTATAATAACTTTATTTATACTAAGAAAAGAAAAGGCCACAGAATGCAAAAATTGGAACAGTTGGCAGCCATGCTTTAAGGTGATACTTTTATTTTTGGATGCAGTATAACTCAAAAAAATTAAAAAAGTAAAAAATGGGCACAATGTTTGGACATGCAGCAAATGTAAAGCAGTGAGAAAATGCTTTTTTACCCATTCAATAAAGTCAGGCTGAAAGAGTTAATGATAAAAAATGTATTATATACTTTCGGCTAATTATAGATAAATTTGGCTAAAAATATTTTAATTTGGCTAATTTACTGGCTAGCATTTTGTAAATCTTAGCACAGCCCCTGGATACATATGATCAAAGTATTATATAGAAAGATAAATTAGTGCATTTTCATATTGTTGGCACTATGTTTCTTATTAAACTGTTTATAATAACTTTATTTATACTAAGAAAAGAAAAAGCCGCAGAAAAAAAATTTCCTGTGTATAACTTGTGAATAATTATACTTGTGAAATAAGTGATATCAACAAGTAAATGAAAAGCTTACAGGGTTAAATCCTAGAACAAGCCAGACAGTTGATGGCATTCTTCCATTTGTTTATTAGGCACTGCCATCTGATGATAGTTTTTTTTAATGGAAAATAGTCGACAGAATAATAGAGAAATACCTATATTAGTAGTTTTAGAAGCACCGCTGGGTGCATAAAGTTGTAAAAAATGAGCATCAGGAACTGTACTCTGCCAAATTGACACTTTAAAATAAATCAACAATTTCTTCATCAACACTATTTTAAAAGAAATATGACCATAACAAGAGTTCCATATCCTGTACCGTAGATTTGAAAATTTTTTGTTAAGTGATCAGTTGCAGTCTTCAGCCTTTTGGGTTGCTTTTTTGAAATAATATTTTTTCTGTAGATGAACAAAGATTATTGAAACCACAGCATATGTTTACATTAGCAAATTCACGCAAAATTTTTCTAAATATATTAAAATTTTTTTAAACGGCTTGTTCTGGAATGAACTAATATTATGTAAATATATTTTTGTGCGTTTTTAACACTTTCCAACCTAGTTTAAAAGTGTTTATGACTTCGGTTTGTCTGCACGTGCTCTAACTAGCATAAATATACTTGGATTGCCCTGAAATTTTTGCGTGTTATTGTCGTTTACTATTGCATGTTCCTTATTTCAACCAGGACCGTAGCTAGGGGGGGGGTGTAGGGGTCAGAACCCCCTGAAAAATTTTGAGCACCCCTCTCCCCTAGGAAAGTTGGCAAGGCCGCCAAATGAAATTCTGTTTCAAAAATCCAAATGAAACTTTAAAAAATTGAACTTAGTTTTGGGGGCTCTTTACAGTTTCGCATAAATACTAAATTGTAGTATTTGTTTAAAAACTGCAAATAAGTGCTTCAAAAGGCGTACATCCTATCTGCACATGCTCAGAATTTGCAATCTTTTGCTGATGCAAACATTGACTTTTGCATTTGTTATATACTGAAATTTTTCATTTTGCAGCATTTTCCATTATTAGCACAAAACAAAGTTATTCTAATGAGGTATAGCCAGTTTAAATACAAGTGATTTTAACTTTTGACTCGACCCAAAATAATTTTAAAATGCAAAATACACCCTTGATTATACCACCCTTGATATTCACCCATGAAACGTAACAGGCAGTCTGTTTTTGCCGCTAACTGAGTGTGGCTAGCTATCTTGTCGTGCCAGTCGAATCTCATCACTTACTTGCTTTCTTAAATAATTATATGTTTTTGTTAAAGTTTAACCTGTGTGTTCCTACTTGATTCTTCGCCATACACACGCACAGTCTGTTCTTTTCATAAGATGACAGCATGATTCTTCAAATATGAGTGGCTAGCAAACCAAGCCGCCATAATGTCAACAAGTAAAAGAAAAGCTTACAGGGTTAAATCATAGAATAATCGAGATAGTTGGTGGCGTCAAATTTCGGGAAGCGATAAATGAATTTTTCTTGCTACCAGTTTGTTTACAAAATTACTTGTTTTTTTGCATGCAAATTCGTATTGGTGGCACAATGTTCCTTATTAAACTGTTTATAATAACTTTATTTATACTAAGAAAAGAAAAGGCCACAGAATGCAAAGATTGGAACAGTTGGCAGCCATGCTTTAAGGTAATACTTTTATTTTTGGATGCAGTATAACTCAAAAAAATTAAAAAAGTAAAAAATGGGCACAATGTTTGGACATGCAGCAAATGTAAAGCAGTGAGAAAATGCTTTTTTACCCATTCAATAAAGTCAGGGCTGAAAGAGTTAATGATAAAAAATGTATTATATACTTTCGGCTAATTATAGATAAATTTGGCTAAAAATATTTTAATTTGGCTAATTTACTGGCTAGCATTTTGTAAATCTTAGCACAGCCCCTGGATACATATGATCAAAGTATTATATAGAAAGATAAATTAGTGCATTTTCATATTGTTGGCACTATGTTTCTTATTAAACTGTTTATAATAACTTTATTTATACTAAGAAAAGAAAAAGGCGCAGAAAAAATTTTTCCTGTGTATAACTTGTGAATAATTATACTTGTGAAATAAGTGATATCAACAAGTAAGTGAAAAGCTTACAGGGTTAAATCCTAGAACAAGCCAGACAGTTGATGGCATTCTTCCATTTGTTTATTAGGCACTGCCATCTGATGATAGTTTTTTTTAATGGAAAATAGTCGACAGAATAATAGAGAAATACCTATATTAGTAGTTTTAGAAGCACCACTGGGTGCATAAAGTTGTAAAAAATAAGCATCAGGAACTGTACTCTGCCAAATTGACACTTTAAAATAAATCAACAATTTCTTAATCAACACTATTTTAAAAGAAATATGCCCATAACAAGAGTTCCATATCCTGTACCATAGATTTGGCAATTTTTTATTAAGTGATCAGTTGCAGTCTTCAGCCTTATGGGCTGCTTTTTTGAAATAATATTTTTTCTGTAGATGAACAAACATTATTGAAATCACAGCATATGTTTACATTAGCAAATTCATGCAAAATTTTTCTAAATATATTAACATTTCTTTTAAACGGCTTGTTCTGGAATGAACTAATATTATGTAAATATATTTTTGTGCGTTTTTAACACTTTCCAACCTAGTTTAAAAGTGTTTATGACTTCGGTTTGTCTGCACGTGCTCTAACTAGCATAAATATACTTGGATTGCCCTGAAATTTTTGCGTGTTATTGTCGTTTACTATTGCATGTTCCTTATTTCAACCAGGGCCGTAGCTAGGGGGGGGGGAGGGATCAAAACCCTCTGAAAAATTTTGAGCACCCCCCCCCCTGTGAAAGTTGTCAAGGCCGCCAAATGAAATTCTGTTTCAAAAATCCAAATGAAACTTTAAAAAATTGAACTTAGTTTTGGGGGCTCTTTACAGTTTTGCATAAATACTAAATTGTAGTATTTGTTTAAAAACTGCAAATAAGTGCTTCAACAGGCGCACATCCTATCTGCACATACTCAGAATTTGCAACCTTTTTCTGATGCAAACATTGACTTTTGCATTTGTTATATACTGAAATTTTTCATTTTGCAGCATTTTCCATTATTAGCACAAAACAAAGTTATTCTAATGAGTTATAGCCAGTTTAAATGCAAGTGATTTTAACTTTTGACTCGATCCAAAATAATTTTAAAATGCAAAATACAACCTTGATTATACCACCCTTGATATTCACCCATGAAATGTAACAGGCAGTCTGTTTTTACCGCTAACTGAGTGTGGCTGGCTATCTTGTCGTGCCAGTCGAATCTCATCACTTACTTGTTTTTCTTAAATAATTATATGTTTTTGTGAAAGTTTAACCTGTGTGTTCCTACTTGATTCTTCGCCATACACACGAACAGTCTGTTCTTTTCATAACATGACAGCATGATTCTTCAAATATGAGTGGCTAGCAAACCAAGCCGCCATAATGTCAACAAGTAAATGAAAAGCTTACAGGGTTAAATCATAGAACAAGCGAGATAGTTGGTGGCGTCAAATTTGGCGAAGCGATAAATGAATTTTTTTTGCTACCAGTTTGTTTACAAAATTACTTGTTTTTTGCATGTAAATTCGTATTGGTGGCACAATGTTCCTTATTAAACTGTTTATAATATCTTTATTTATACTAAGAAAAGAAAACCACAGAATAAAAATTTCCAGTGTGTAACTAGAGCATAATTATGCTCGTGAAATAAGTGATGATGTTGTGGTGGGTTAGCTGTATCCTGAACTGTTTATCCATAAACTCTAACTCCATGTTAAACAGGAACTATATTAACTGTAATTTTAACTTTAATTTTATTGTATGACGTTTTTCATACAACTCAACGTGTAATGAGTTACTTTTAGCTGTAACTGCATTGTAACTGGCAGTCTGTTTTTGCCGCTAACTGAGTGTGGCTGGCTATCTTGACATGCCAGTCGAATCTCATCACTTACTTGTTTTCTTAAATATTTATATGTTTTTGTTAAAGTGTAACCTGTGCGTTCCTACTTGATTCTTCGCCATACACACACACCGTCTGTTCCTTTTCATAAGATGACAGCATGATTCTTCAAATATGAGTGGCTAGCAAACCAAGCTGCCATAATGTCGACAAGTAAATGAAAAGCTTACAGGGTTAAATCATAGAACAAGCGAGATAGTTGGTAGCGTCAAATTTGGCGAAGCGATAAATGAATTTTTCTTGCTACCAGTTTGTTTACAAAATTCCTTGTTTTTTTCGCATGCAAATTCGTATTGTTGGCACAATGTTCCTTATTAAACTGTTAATAATAACTTTATTTTTATACTAAGAAAAGAAAAGGCCACTGACTAAAAATTTCCAGTGTGTAACTAGAGCATAATTATGCTCGTGAAATAAGTGATGATGTTGTAGCGGGTTAACTGTATCCTGAACTGTTTATCCATAAACTGTAACTCCATGTTAAACAGGAACTATATTAACTGTAATTTTAACTTTAATTTTATTGTATGACGTTTTTCATACAACTCAACGTGTAATGAGTTACTTTTAGCTGTAACCGCATTGTAACAGGCAGTCTGTTTTTGCCGCTAACAGAGTGTGGCTGGCTATCTTGTTGTGCCAGTCGAATCTCATCATTTAATTGTTTTTCTTAAATAATTATATGTTTTTGTTAAAGTGTAACCTGTGTGTTCCTACTTGATTCTTCGCCATACACACACACCGTCTGTTCCTTTTCATAAGATGACAGCATGATTCTTCAAATATGAGTGGCTAGCAAACCAAGCCGCCATAATGTCAACAAGTAAATGAAAAGCTTACAGGGTTAAATCATAGAACAAGCGAGATAGTTGGTGGTGTCAAATTTGGCGAAGCGATAAATGAATTTTTCTTGCTACCAGTTTGTTTACAAAATTTCTTGTTTTTTTCGCATGCAAATTCGTATTGTTGGCACAATGTTCCTTATTAAACTGTTAATAATAACTTTATTTATACTAAGAAAAGAAAAGGCCACAGAATAAAAATTTCCAGTGTGTTAACTAGAGCATAATTATGCTCGTGAAATAAGTGATGATGTTGTGGCGGGTTAGCTGTATCCTGAACTGTTTATCCATAAACTTTAACTCCATGTTAAACAGGAACTATATTAACTGTAATTGGAACTTAAATTTTATTGTACGACGTTTTTCATACAACTCAACGTGTAATGAGTTACTTTTAGCTGTAACCGCATTGTAACAGGCAGTCTGTTTTTGCCGCTAACTGAGTGTGGCTGGCTATCTTGTCGTGCCAGTCGAATCTCATCACTTACTTGTTTTTCTTAAATAATTATATGTTTTTGTTAAAGTTTAACCTGTGTGTTCCTACTTGATTCTTCGCCGTACACACGCACAATCTGTTCTTTTCATAAGATGACTGCATGATTCTTCAAATATGAGTGGCTAGCAAACCAAGCCGCCATAATGTCAACAAGTAAATGAAAAGCTTACAGTGTTAAATCATAGAACAAGCGAGATAGTTGGTGGCGTCAAATTTGGCGAAGCGATAAATGAATTTTTCTTGCTACCAGTTTGTTTACAAAATTTCTTGTGTTTTTTGCATTTATATTCGTATTGTTTGCACAATGTTCCTTATTAAACTGTTTATAATAACTTTATTTATACTAAGAAAAGAAAAGTTTGCAGAATAAAAATATCCAGTGTATAGCTAGAGCATAATTATACTTGTGAAATAAGTGATAATGTCAACAAGTAAATTCAAAGCTTACAGGGTTAAATCATAGAACAAGCGAAATAGTTGGTGGTGTCGAATTTGGCGAAGCGATAAATGAATTTTTCTTGCTTTTTCCATGCCCAATTCACGAAATTCATGATTTTCTATGCTTGTTGACAAAATTCATAACTTTACAGACTTAATAGACATAATTCATGATGTTTTCCTACGATCTATGGACCAATTGCAAATTTTTTCTTTGTCTGTTCGTTGTAATTTGTGATTTTTCCACGCCCATTCGATAAAATTCGTTGTTTGTCCATGCTTGATCAATGAAATTCATAATTTTACGTGCCTTATCGACAAAATTTGCGGGTTTTTTCCAGTCGTTTACAAAATTCCAAGATTTTTTTATTTTTTTGAGTGATTGACGAAATTCACAACTCCGGAATTTCTGATTTTGGCATCTCTGGTTTCTGTCAATCGATTATTGAAATTTGCGTTTTTTTTTCTTGCGACAAACTGGTGAAATTTGTGATTTTTTCCATGCCCATTCAACAAAATTCGCATCCAGTCAACGCAATTCATAATTTTATAGACCCGATAGACATAATTCATGATGTTTTTCTATGATCTATGGACAAATTGCAAACTCTTTCCGTGACTGTTTGTTGTAATTTGCGATTTTTCCACGCCCATTCAATGAAATTCGCAGTTAGTCTGTGCTCGATCCATGAAATTCATGATTTTACGTGCTTTATCGACGAAATTTGCGCGGTTTTTTCTGTGGTTTACAAAATTCAAGATATTTTTACATTTTTTTGAATGATTGAGAAAATTCACATCTCCAGAATTTCCGATTTTGGCATATCTGGTTTCTGTCGATCGATTATTGAAATTTGCGGGGGTTTTTTCCCTTGCGACAAAATAGAGAAATTTTTGATTTTGTCATGCCCATTCAACAAAATTTGCATCCAGTCGACGCAATTCATGATTTCATGCACCCGATTGACGAAATTCATGATGTTTTCCTACAATGGACAAAATTTGCAATTTTTCACGAATTATTAAGGAAATCGAAATTTCTGGATATGTTGGCATGTATGGTCTCCGTGGGCAACGAGTTACCCATCACAGGCCACGTTTAGCCCGCGGGCCACAGGTTGTGCATCCCAAATCGCGACGCAGTCTGGCTCATTCGATTCGATATCAATAAAACTTACCGAGTTTAGTTCAGAGTTTCACCACCAGGAGTGCTTTCTTATCTATTGTTATATGGGCCCAATCACGACAAGGTATGGCTCATTCGACTCAAAATCAACAGCCTCAAAAATTTCAGTTATGTTCATATAGAAAAGATTGCGCCCCCTGGAAGTGGAAGATGGAACTAACGGATTTTGCTGCTAACTTGAGTTCTATGGGTACCTTCACGATGCGGTTTGATTCATTCGACTCGACAGGACTTATCGATTGTAGGTACAAGTTTCCCCACCAGGGTGTGCTTTTTTATCTTGAGTTCTATAGGCCTGATTACGACAAGGTTTGGCTCATTCAACTGTTTTTTGATAGATTTCGGTTATGTTCGTATAGAACAGAGTGCGCCCCCTGGCGGTGGAACGTGGAACTAAAGGATTTTTCAGCTAACTTGAGTTCTTTGGGTCCCATCACAATGCAGTTTAATTCGTTCAGCTCGACATTGACAGGATACATCGATTTTAGTTTTAAATCTCACCACCAGGGGCGCTTTCCTATCTCAGGTTCTATGGGCCCAATCACTATGAGGTATGGCTCATTCGACTCGAAATTGACATCCTCAGTGATTTCAGCTATGTTTGTATAGACTAGAGTGCGCCCCCTGGTGGTGGAAGATGGAACTAACAGATTTTGCAGCTAACTCGAGTTCTATGGATCCCATCACAATGCAGTTTGATTCATTCGACTCGACATCGACAGGATATATCGATTTTAGTTCCAAGTTCTGTCACCAGGGGGCGCTTTCGTATTTCGTGTTCTATGGGCCCGATTACAACAAAAATTGTCTAATTCAACTGGATTTCCGTTATGTTCGTATAGAACAGAGTGCGCCCCCTGGCGGTGGAATGTGGAACTAAAGGATTTTTCAGCTAACTTGAGTTCTATAGGTCCCATCACAATGCACTTTAATTCATTCAACTCGACATCGACAGGATATATCGATTTTAGTCTCAAGTCTCACCACCAGGGGGCGCTTTTTTATCTCGGGTTCTATGGGCTCCATCATTACGAGGTATGGCTCATTCGACTCGAAATCGACATCCTCAAAGATTTCAGCTATGTCTGTATAGACCAGAGTGCGCCCTCTGGTGGTGGAAGATGGAACTAACAGATTTTGCAGCTAACTCGAGTTTTATTGGTCCCATCACGACGAGGTATGGTTCATTCGATTTGAAATCGACAGCCTCGAAGATTTCAGCTATGTTTGTATAGAACGGAGTGCGTCCTCTGGCGGTGGAACTAACGGATTTTGAAGCTAACTCGAGTTCTATGGGTCCCATTGCAACGCGGTTTGATTCATTCGACTCGACATCGACAGGATACATCGATTTTAGTTCCAATTTCTGTTTCCAATTAGTCCCCATTTCTGCATTCCAGTTCAGACCCTTTATCCTAAGGTCCTGCTCAAAACTGTCAGCTGGCCCCTTTCGGGGTCCTCACTATAGCTCCCTTAAAAATCGTCTAATTCACTAGCTTTTTTTTCTAGCAACTTCCAAGGACTTCCAGCTACTACATGAACAACACAAAATTTTCTCGGACAAAACCTGGTCCCCCTGTAACCTTTTAAGTTTTTGTGCCCTAAATTTTTAATAACTTGCCTCCTTTTTCACCGATGATCTTCGTTTTTTGGGGCCCCTTTCTCCATTTAGTTATTCCCTCATTTCTGAATTCCAGTTCAGATACTTCATCTTAAGTTCTTGTTTAAAACTATCACCTAGCCCTTTTTGGGCCCCCTACTATACCTCCCTTAAAAATCGTCCAATTCACTCGCCGTTTTTTTCTAACACCTTCTTAGGACTTCCAGCTGCTACATGAACAACATTTTATTCTCAGACAAGACCCGGGTCCCCTGGACCCTTTTAAGTTTTTGTGCCCTAAATTTTTAACCACTTTACTCTTTTTTGTCTGATTTTCTTCGTTGTTGGGGCCCCTTTCTCCAGTCAGTTATTTTTCCATTTCTACATTCTAGTTAAGACCCTAGGGTCCGGTACGTGGTCCCTTGACGTTTTTGTTCCATAAATTGTAAATAACTTGACTCCTTTTAATATGATTTTCTTCGTTTTTTGTAACCTTTTTTCCATTTAATTATTCCACCATTTCTACAGTCCATTTAGGACACTGGCCTGAACCCGGTCCGGGACCCTTGAACATTTTTGTGCCATGCATTTTCATCCCTCTAATTATGTTACTCTCTCGATGCATAACTTTAAAGTTGAGTCTTGCACTCCTCTCCCCGGGCCACCACCCTCATATTTTTATTGGGGCCCTAAGGGTCTTTTTTAGCATTTCTTTAAAATTTTATTCTAATGATTAATTTATACCCTATGCTTAGTTTCGGTTAATTGACATTTTCATCAATAACCTCAAAAAAGTAATGATATCAGTACAAAAACCCTTAACGGGTTAAAAGTTGTGACGCAGCATTTTCTTTTGGCTCTAAGAATTTTAAATATGGGTCTTAAAAGCAATGATATCGAATTTGAGTGACGCTATGTTAATAATATTTTTAAAAATCATCATTTTCTTTTTAGTTTTATTTGTATTCACAGGTGCAATTATTATTTTAACATGAAAAAATATATAAAATTTATTCGCTGATGCTTTTTCATTCAGATCTCTCAGGAATTCAAAATATGGGTTTTAAAAGAAATGATATCAAAATTTGAGTGACACCTTGACGTGAATTTAGTAGGATTGTTTTAAAATTCAATTTAAATTATTTTTCGTTTTGTCTTCTAAAGTATATTTACACATACAAACAATACTTTTAATTTTTCAATACACTGTTAAATATATTACTTTCACTGAGCCTATATTATGTATTGAAATGTATTTATTTCAATAAAATGATTTATGTTTTGTGCCACGCTATCCAAAATCATAAGTAAAATTTATGTAAATGATTATTTTGCGTCATATTATCCACTTGCATACATTTCCCTTTGTTTGGATAATATGACGCAAAATAATCATTTACATAAATTTTACTTATGATTTTGGATAGCGTGGCACAAAACATAAATCATTTTATTGAAATAAATACATTTCAATACATAATATAGGCTCAGTGAAAGTAATATATTTAACAGTGTATTGAAAAATTAAAAGTGTTGTTTGTATGTGTAAATATACTTTTGAAGACAAAACGAAAAATAATTTAAATTGAATTTTAAAACAATCCTACTAAATTCACGTCAAGGTGTCACTCAAATTTTGATATCATTTCTTTTAAAACCCATATTTTGAATTCCTGAGAGATCTGAATGAAAAAGCATCAGCGAATAAATTTTATATATTTTTTCATGTTAAAATAATAATTGCACCTGTGAATACAAATAAAACTAAAAAGAAAATGATGATTTTTAAAAATATTATTAACATAGCGTCACTCAAATTCGATATCATTGCTTTTAAGACCCATATTTAAAATTCTTAGAGCCAAAAGAAAATGCTGCGTCACAACTTTTAACCCGTTAAGGGTTTTTGTACTGATTTTGTTTACAAATAATCTGAAAGAAACAGTCATGATTCCTGCATTACAATATATTGAGTAATTGGAATTCATGATGGGTTTTTGAATTTCATTATTAATGATTTTTATGAACGCATGTAAGAGGACATTTCTCATTATACTACCTTTTGAAATCATAATGTATTCTATGATTTCTCTGTGACTCGAGAGTAAACATGTTTTATACAATTAAAATGAGTTGTACAGTTTGAATTATTTACGTTAAAAATATTTTCCTGTTATAAACGTGACTCCAAATCAATTACTACTTCAAGAACTTTAAAGAATTTTCTAGATTGTGTTAGTTAATGGAATTATGTTTCTAATAGCATAAAATATTCATAAAATTATATATTTTTTAATATCTTTAGCGAACAACAAAAAGAAAGTGGTGCGGTATGTACAATTACAAATAAATGTATATACAGTGGAACCTCGATTTTACGGTACCCGCTTCGTACGTCATTTTTCACTGGTCCGAGAACAAATAAAATTCCTATACTGATAACCTATACTGATAATATTAAAAAATCCCGGATTCTGCGTCATCCATTTTGAAGATTCCCCGCATTGTACGTTTTTCTACCGAGAGGCAGAAAATATTTTTTCTCGAATTTTACTTGTTAGAAACAAGCACGCCACGTTTCACTCTGGAGGTCAATACAGGTTGAATCAACACCGCCATTTAAAAAAAACTTTCGAACAAAAACAAAGTTAAAACTAGTTAGTGTTAGTCAATGGCAGACAGCGAATGTGTTACGTAGCTAAAAGATTAAGGGATGACGTCACATCATCTCTTTTAGGGAAAAATTGTTTTTCACATTTCTGTATTTTTTCCACTGACAAACAACGGACAGCTAAAAGATTACGAGGCTAACGAAAAAGAAAGGCTACCGCGGTGCTTTACTCGTATCTTTTTTTATAGACCGCGGGAGTCACGTGATGCTCGAGTGCACCAATGCAGGGGTAAGAAAAGAGCAACACGTCACTCTAGGGGTCTGTAAAAAAAGATAAGTGGAATGCACTGCGGTAGCTTGTCTTTTTCGTTAGCCTCGAAAAGATTAGACATGACGTTTCACCACGTCACCTTTTTTAGGGAAAAAATAGATTAAAATAGGTTTTCACATTTATTTATTTTTCCCTGACAGAAGACGAGACAAGTTTCAGATCAGTTTTTGACGCGTGGGCGCCAGCCTTATTCTGTTTCTGTTAATGTAACAATGTCTAAGAGAAAGTGTTTTTCTGTTGCCGAAAAGGCAGAAATTATCGAAAAGGCTAAACATTTTCACGGCACTAAAGTAGATCTGGCAAAATCGTTGAATATGTCTTATTCCACATTACAAACAATTTTAAAACAAGAAGTGACATTGGAATTACATTCCGAAAAAATGGGAAAGTTTGCTAAGAAAAGAAAAACTCTCAAAACATCTCCATTCGAAGAACTTGAAAAAAATTTACTTGAATAGTTCAATAGCTTGCGGGCAGCTAACATTCCGATAAATGGATCCATTTTAAAGGAAAAAGCACTTGAAATTTTAGCTAGACTTCAACTGAAAGATTTCACAGCATCAAACGGTTGGATAGATCGTTTTAAAAAAAGAAATAACATGTTTTAAATCTGTGGAGAATCGAATAGCGTAGAGCATGCTACCGTTCAAGAGTGGATTGAGAAAACATTGCCTTCTCTGGTGGATGGTTATTCAAAAGAGAACATTTTTAACGCAGATGAAACTGGGTTATTTTTTAACTTGTTTCAAGACAAGACATACACAGTTAAAGGGGAAAATTGCCATGGTGGAAAACAGTGAAAAATGCGCTTGACCGTTTTGCTGTGTGCAAATTCAGATGGAAGCGAAAAGCTGACGCCATTAGTAATCGGGAATATTTTAGCCAATATAGCCAAGAAACCTCGCTGTTTCAAAAGTGTAAAAAGTTTACCAACTGATTACGACGCCAACACCAAATCATGGATAGCCCAATAACTTTTTGAAGATTTTCTTCGAAAAATGGATAAAAAGATGCGCATGAAAAATCGAAAAATTATTTTATTTCTTGACCAATGTACCGCTCATGTTGATCTCAAATTAAAGAATGTGCGTGTGGAATTTTTCCCTACGAACTGTACAATCAAACTTCAGCCGTGGGATTTAGGAATAATCCGAGCATTCAAAGTGCATTACAGAAAGGCATTAATAAACAAGAACGAAAAATCATGCGTCAAGCTTAGATTATGTAACACTTTCCAACTCTTCCAAAATAATTTTACAAATCATACCGTTTAATAAGCTGAAGGATAACATCTAAGTAAACAATTTGGAAAACGCATAACATATTTAAAAACATAATTTGAGGAATTTCCAACGCATACAATATTCGGAAAAATATCCGAATACTTTTATTCAGCCCTGTATATGATCTATAGATTTGTATATATACTACATAGGATGCTAAATTTTAGTTCAGTTAGGAAACGCGTAGCACAGTTTAAAATTCTCTTTCTGGAGTTTCTGTCAATATACGGAAATGTGTTCGCGAACTTTTGTGCTTCCCTGTATATGATCTACAGAATTTATACACATGACGTAATAGACAAAAAGCGAGGTAAATTTAAAATCGCGTTCAGTAACTTCCAGGAATTATTGTTAACAGACAGTAGAGATTTTTTTTGTGTGTCGCTGTAAATGAACGATGACTGCTATACACACAATATTCTGTAGTAAGCCTCTTGTAATGCATCTTAGTGATATATATAAATTTCAATGCGTTTAAAATAGAGAAACATTATTTAAATAAACCGCGGACGATTTTTATCCATAGACGTAATGTAACGGAATTCTTTTGACTGTCCCTGTAAAGTAACTATAAGTGCTATGTACACTCTATTCCATATTAAGCTTCTTGTAATGTACCTTAGTGATATATATAATTTTCAATGCGTTTAAAATAGCGAAACATTGTTTAAATAAACCGCAAAGGATTTTTCCCCATAGACCGCAATGTAACGGAATTCTTTTGAGTGTCTCTGTAAAAAAACTATAAGAGCTACGCACTTCCGTTGAAATAGGGAACATGCTATGGATAGCGACAATAACATATAAAAATTGCAGAGCAATCCGAGCATATGTACGGGAGTTAGAGCACGGACAGACGGCCAGGCGGCCATACGGCAGACGGCAGAAGGCCATACGGCAAACGGCCATACGGCAGACGGCCAGACAAACCGAAGTCATAAACACTTTTCAACTAGGTTGGAAAGTGATAAAAATACACTTCTTTCACTAGACTCTGGTGATCTCCAAGACGCCTGGAAGCAAAAGATTAATGTTTTAGAAAGCCTTCATTTGACCTGTTCGGCGTGGGATAATATTGGAAAAAAAGTGCATTTCTAATGTTTTTGTAAAAGCGGGATTTCCGATGTCAACCGATGGAGGATCCAGTGAATCACATCCAGACGAGACAAAAGAGGAAGATTTTATTTTAAATATTGATTTTGGTCATCCAGAAATCGATGGTCATGAATATGTTGAATGTGATAAAGATGTTGCCACTTCAGAAATTCAGACCATATCTGAATTCATTCTATGTTATGACAGTGGAGATGATGATGACGACGAACCAACAGATGAAAGATTCAAAATTGTAAAAAACTTTTTATCTGCTAATGTAAGCCAAGGACAGAATTTACAAAAACTTGCAAGTATTGAAAATGCTGTAAATGATATTTTGTCTAAAAACAAAAAACTAGTCGGATGTGCCAATCCCAAAACTTTCTTCTATCTCAGTCATGTTAATACTTCAAAATTCGCTATCACATCGCCAATAAAATCAATATTTTTCGTCATTCTGTTGTACGTCAGCTGCTTGCGAATCGTCGGGTTACAGGGATGCGAACAATCGATGTATACTAAACTACGAAAAGTCCTTCTGGCCTGAACCGACAGGAACAGATAGCCTCCCTATTCCTTGGTTTTACGATTTTAGCTAATTTTACTGGAAAACACGAAGGTAAATAGCGTGTAATCTAAATAAAAAAGATTCAATCCCAGTTCTCGTCAACATTGAATTTGAATGAGAATATCGCCAAATTAGTCCTCTACAGCCAAGTTGGCTTCATTTATGGCAACTTACTTTGGTCGCCAAATTTGGCGATATTCCGCAAACTGTCGCCAAGTTTGGCGAGAATTTGACGTTGGCGAATATAAATATATAATGATAAGCATATAATAGGATTAATAGTTACAACAATGAAAGAAAATTTGCCGAAACCATGTTAACTAAAACTCATAAATTAAACCCGTTTATGGATGAATTCTGCTGTCTTGTTTGAAAATGTCAGCAACCCTAAAATTTCAAACCGCTCTATTTCAGCCATTTTTTAAGATAGAAGTAAAACAAAAATTGCTCCGGATTCTCCGGATCAAAGCCGAACATTTAAAAAAAAATTTTTTTAGGATTTCTATTTTTTTTAAATTTGCACAGCTTTTTTAATTTTAAATCTTTAAATGGCTACCACAGCGCGCCCTTTCGTCGAAATATCCCCAAATTGTAATAGAACCTGCTTGCCATTGTCAAAAACAGAGAAAAAAAATGTGGTTCAATTTGAAGCATAACTTCATACACTTTTCGATGGTACAATAGTGAAAATGGAACAAAAATATCGATCACAGCGCCCCCTTTTGTCGAAATATCCCCAAATTCTGATAGAACCTGCTTGCCGTAGCCAAAAACATATAAAAAAAATTTGGTTTAATTTGAAGCATAACATCATACACTTTTAGATGGTACAATAGTGAAAATGGAACAAAAATATCGATCAAAGCGCCCCCTTTCGTCGAAATATCCCCAAATTCTGATAGAACCTGCTTGCCATAGCCAAAAATATAGAAAAAAAGTTTGGTTCAATTTGAAGCATAATATCATACACTTTTAGATGGTACAATAGTGAAAATGGAACAAAAATATTGATCACAGCGCCCCCTTTCTTCGAAATATCCTCAAATTCTGATAGAACCTGCTCGCCATAGCCAAAAACACAGAAAAAAATTTGGTTAAACTTGAAGCATACCATCATACACTTTTAGATGGTACAATGAAGACACACAGACGGACAGACGGACAGACGGACGGACAGACATTTTGTAAAAACATGTTTTTCGGAATCTCTGACCTCTAAAACGTGTAAATCCGTCGAAAACCGGAAGTCGAAAAAAATGTCGATTACAATACTTTCTTCTATTATAGATAGAAGAAAGTAACAAGGTAAAATAACAGATTATTTTTAGTGTAACAAGGTGAGTGTCTGTTTCATTTATTTTCTTTTCAATGTGTTAGTTTTCTAACCCCGATTAGATTTAAACCCCGATTTTACGATTTCACGCTTAGTACGTTATTTTCCGTCAGTCCGGTGAAAAACGTAAAATCGGGGTTTCACTGTATATGTATACAAATAACCGTAGGTACAATACTGCCTTTTTTTCAAGAATAATACATATAAATGAGATTTCATTTCACATTTTTATCGAAAAATCTTTCCGTGAAATGTTCACGTACTTTTAAGATTATTCCTTAAAAGGCAGGATGGCACAATCGGTCAAAGACGTATAAAAAGAATTTTCGCAAATTCTTCATTTCCTCTCGTAATCCTCCCCCCCCCCCCCAATTTCCGAATAGTTTACTTGATAATTGTATACTCAAAAGTGTTTATTTTTATAATCAAAAAGTGCCTTAAGTTCCAGCCACATCTATGCGACATAAGGCGGTGAATTTTCGGCGTCTTTGATATGGTTATTATTTTGTTGCCTAATGCGACGAATAGAAGAGGAGGTCCCTGACATGTTTATCATCTCACATAGGAAAATTTCTTTTGTTGATTTTGTGTGCTTTGCTTCAAAACCTTTTGAAGAGCAAGATCTCAACTTATCAACATAGCCTTTGTGAGAAATTTTGTTGATAATTTGTGACACTCGCGCACAGTTGGAATTGCCTTAAGAGCCTACGCTAGTCATCCGATGAGACTCCAACGCTAATGTTAAGTCTATGGGAAGGTTCTTGACAGATTTCTCGCTCATATTTTATTTTATTTATTTATTTATTTTTTTGCATAGGATAGCTAAGGCCTTTTGAAATCATAATGTATTCTATGATTGCATGTATCCTAACGTTGTTAGTTTGTACTTTTTAACACTTTCCAACCTAGTTGAAAAGTGTTTATGACTTCGGTTTGTCTGGCCGTCTGCCGTCTGGCCCTCTGTCCGTGCTCTAACTCCCGTAAATATGCTCGGATTGCTCTGCAATTTTTATATGTTATTGTCTTTATCTATAGCATGTTCCCTATTTCAACGGAAGTGTGTAGCTCTTATAGTTTTTTTTACAGGGACATTTAAAAGAATTCCGTTACATTGCGGTCTATGGGGAAAAATCATTTGCGGATTATTTAAATAATGTTTCACTATTTTAAACACATTGAAATTTATATATATCACTAAGGTGCATTAGAAGAAGCTTAATATGGAATAGGGTGTGGATAGCACTTATAGTTACTTTACAGAGACAGTCAAAAGAATTCCGTTACATTACGTCTATGGAGAAAAATCGTCTGCGGTTTATTTAAATTATGTTTCACTATTTTAAACGCATTGAAATTTATATATATCACTAACGTTCATTACAAGAGGCTTACTACAGAATATTGTGTGTAGAGCAGTCATCGTTCATTTACAGGGACACACAAAATAATTATCTACTGTCTGTTAACAATAATTCCTGGAAGTGCGTTTTAAGCTACTGAACGCAATTTTAATTTTAACTCGTTTTTTTTCTATTACGTGGTGTGTATAAATTCTGTAGATCCTATACAGGGAAGCACAAAAGTTCGCAAACACATTTCCGTTTATTGACAGAAACTCTTGACGGAGAATTTTAAACTGCGCTACGCGTTTCCTAACTGAACAAAAATTTAGCATCCTATGTAGTATATATACAAATCTATAGATCATATACAGGGCTGAATAAAAGTATTTGGATATTTTTCCAAATATTGTATATGTTGGAAATTCCTAAAATTATGTTTTTAAATATGTTATGCGTTTTCCAAATTGTTTAATTAGATGTTATCTTTTAGCTTATTAAACGGTATGATTTGTAAGATTATTTTGGAAGCGTTGGAAAGTGTTACATAATCTATGCTTGACGCATGATTTTTCTTTCTTGTTTAATTTTACTTACAGTTTTTTTATAAGCGGTCATTATCAATTTCAGAACCGGTTCGAACCGGTTCTGAAACTGTAACTAAAATAAAAAAAGTAAAAACTAACAACGTTAGAAATCGGCCTCAGCTATCCTATGCAAAAAAAAAAAAAAAAAAAAAAAAAAAAAAAAAAAACCATTAAAATGCGAGGAAGAAATCTGTCAAGAACCTTCCCATAGACTTAACATTAGCTTGAGTGTTTCTTCCCGTGACTAGTGCAGGCTCTTAAAGAACAAACAGACTGCGTTTTGATGTGTCGCTATCTCTGATGTGGTTAAGCTCTTCCTTTCATCTTTTATGACTTTCTTCGAATGTCTAAAGGTCAGAGGTCAAGAGTGGGAGCCATTGACAGTTCATAAATCGCCCCTTTATTTTGTTGAGACCCCCCTTTCTTTTGGCGATGGCCCCAAAATGATTCGAAAAGAATGGGAAGACATGTGATTGATGCCCATCTCAGGATGACTGGCTGAGGATGCGAATAAATGCACCTTCAGAGCTTCACGTCTTGCGTTACGGCAATGCGTTGTATGTTGATTTGTGTTTATCCAGGTGCGTTTGTACTAATACGTAAATATTTGTACTGACTCAATCAACCGAAGACGAATTTTATCATATTCCCCCTTTATTAAGCACAGTGGGTCACAAAATACAATAAAAAGAGCTTTTGCAATTTTTTTTTGTTTTTTTTCTCTTAATTCCACCCTCCCCCCCAGAAAAAACAGCAATCATTGACTTGAATTGTAGTCATTTGTATTGTAAAAAAATCTTTCTTTCCAACCAAAAAGTGCCTTCTATCGCTTCACTGCTACTGATTTCTGCTTTTCTAGGTGTTTTTGGACTAATGAGTAAATATTTGTACTATTAATTTTAAGACGCTCTGCGAGCAATTTTTATACATATTCATATATATAATATTTTTTAGTAAATGGAAATCATTTTAATTTAGGTATATATTAATGTTTAAAAAAAAAAAAAAAAAAAGACAGAGAGAGAGAGAGAGAGAGAGAGAGAAAATTAAAATTTCAAACATAGCCAATGCGACGGTAAAAAAATGCGCTAATCTCTGTTTTTATTCACAAAGTTTTTAATAATAATTAGAAAACATTGTAGGAGATGATTTTAAAAAAAAATTAATAATAAAAGTGGAATGCGATTAGTAAAAAAAAAAAAAAAAGCTGTTTACAGATGCACCACCAAATGTTGTGTATATAAATATAACGATATACGTATAGGTAATATATATTATAATTTAGCACTCATTGGATGCAGAAAGTTACAATCTCCAGCATAGTAAATGATACATTATCATGAGATTTGTATGAAATTTGTCACTATCCGCATCCAGTCAGTGCTAAATTAGGCGATCCCTTTTCAGAATGAAATTGACATTACATCTGAACTGAACCGATAAGTACTGATCGAGTTATTGTATACTTCTAGAACTTTTCATGATTTAATCTAATTCTTACGCATCAAGTTAATTCTGTAGTAAATATAGTTAAATATCTTCATATTGTTAAAGTTATGACTAAAATTTCGGTGCTATGACTGAAGCGAAATAATTTTGACTGGATGAGTAGTTTGGAAGCTTGATTTCCGCTTCTGTACAAAATTATTTGTTGTATTGTGCTATACTACCTCTTAAAGTTTGTAAACATTTTATTGAAGCATCCTGTATACATGTGTAAAAACTTTTCATAATTCCAACAATAACTTTTCAGCTTATTTATACAATGAGAGCTATTATGCAATTTATACAATGAGAGTTATACTAGCTATTGTAACATTGTAAGTATTTAACACTCGTTGACACTTTTCTGAATAAGATATAATTTTTTTAATATTTTCTCTATCTACCTTTATACATTTCTTAGAGATTTATTGCGGAGCTTACTATTTGGAAATATTGGTCCAGAAAATAATTTAAAAAAATAGTCGCATGTGGTAAATCTAAGCTTCAATTTTCACTTTAACTGTAGTGTTAGACGAATTTGATAAGTCGCGGAAATATCAGGAGCCGTACGCGGAGGGTTAAATATATGTTTACTCCAAAGCGAAACATTTAGATTTCAAATTATCATGCAGATGTCAACATCCATTAAATTACATTCCACAGGTAAACGGTAATGATAATAGAGTCAAGAGACCTAATAGTTACAAAGTTTGGTTGAATATCATGAAAGTTATTGTTTGTAAGTAGCTATCTAATTTGAGAATCCCAAGTCTATGAGGATACTTTCCCAGATTAAATAGCATTAAAGTTGCGATGTGTGCAATGTCAGACATGTATTATTTTTATTAGTTTAAAATATATACCTTTTAAAAATCATAACTTTCAGTGAAATAATACAATTACGTTTTCATTTACAAAATATTAAATAATTTCTTCAAGTACATATATTTTATAGTAAATAAAAAAGGAATGTCTTGACTAAGCGCTGAAATTTTAACTATCGAAGATGATGCGCATGTTTACACCAGGGATGACATTTCTCCGACTTTTTTTAATACCAGTATAATCTTAGAGAAAACGTTGTTCTCTTAAATCGCAAAATGTTCCGAAAAAAAAATAGAATTTTTTTTTTCTTTGAGATTATACTGATATGCAAAAAGTAAGAGAAATCTCATCTCTGTTACACTTTCGAACAAAAGTTACTTTTCGTTTAAAATTTTGTTTTAAGCTGTCTCTCAGTACGCGATGGCTCAGTAGTATTGTCGTTTGTATACAGTTCTTTAGACCCTGGTTCTGTTCCGGGAAGCGGAAAGCTCGAAAACGTGAATTTTTTTTTCTTTTATAATATATTTAATAAAGTAATAAAAAATCCTTTTAAACACCATTAACAATACATATAATTGTGCTTCTGTAATATGTTATTTTTTTAAGCATATATTACAGTGATCGGGGTTTTTACGAATTTAATATCTTTTAAGATTCCAATACAGTGATTTAGATGAGTCACTCACGTTTTATTTTTGTTAATTCTTCTGTTTAACTTAACTTGGTCCATGTATGTAATGATTATATTTTGTAATCGATTTTTCACTCGCCTTCTGATAACCAAGAATTAATAAAAATTATGTACATAGGTGTATTTCTGATAATAATTCAATATTTTCATCATTTTAAAACTTTATTATAAATTTATAAATTAATTTTAAGTTGTTTTTTCCGTTAGCCGGGCTCTGGTGATAAAACGCCAAATATTCTTTGGATCGTATTGCACTCGTTTCATTTAAAATCCAAATCTTTCACTCATTTTATTTAAAATACTTTCAGAAAATATATTTAAAACATATACTCTTCGCTCGTTTCATTTAAAATAAAAGAATAGTTTTAATAAGACGTAATATCATAAAACAGAAAAAAATATTTCAGTATGAAGGCATTGTTTTAATTTACACGTGCGAAATTAAAAGCAGCTATTGGGGAGAAAAAGAAGTGCTATTTCTGAGGTTTTCAGCTTGTTAACGGAAAAATATTAATTTATATATATTTTTAATTTTATATTTTGAAAACAATATGGTTGCAACTGTATACGAGTTGCAACAACAGTTATGCGCTCACGAAAATATGGCAACAGCAACCATGAACGATTTTATACATTAAAAAGCAGAACACAAAATATAAATTAAAAATTAAAAATATAATTTCTTTTTTTTTACTTTCCCCTGTTCATTATAAAACTGTTTTATTTTTTTTTATTTTTATTTATTTTTACAAAATACCCTTTTTGTATATTTTTTGGTTACTACAAAGTGCCCATACACGTTATAATCAGTGGCGTAGCATCAGGGGGGGCACGATCATTTTACTACCAGTATAATTATATACTACATTTAGCCTCATTTAATCCTTGAACTGCATGAATTAAATAAGGGAAAATATAGTATATAAAAATACTGGTAGTAAAGTGATCCGTGCCCCCCTTGACGCTACGCCTCTGGTTATAATACCGCGGCTAATAACGATTTTTATATTGTCATACAACGAATTAGCTGAATCCACTGATATTTTTTTTATGGTCGCGAAGCGCTCATGCACAATTTATAGTGATAGCAGCTATAAAGTATTTCATACTTTTGGATATTCCAATACAACGAGTTAGCCGAATCCGATTATCATTAATTTTTATTTTTATGAACGCGAAGCTCTCTTACACGCGTTATTGAGGTAGAGGATTTAACAAATTTCTTATTTTTCGAGATTCATATTCTTCATATTGACGGGCAGAATATGTAAGAAGATTAAAAAAATCAGCATAATAAACCGATTGATTTTTTAAAAATTGAATTATTTAATTTAAAAATTAACTTTATCTTTCATCTTCACATTGCTGTTCAATTTTTCTTTACACATATATATTTTTTTCATTCATTTTCTAATAAATTCTATATTTAAATAACTAATAGTTCCATATATTCATGAATTATTCACAGCTTTGTAGAACACAAGGTTTAGAAATTTTCCGTTCACACTCAATGAATTTATGCAAAACATCAGCGAGAGACAGAATTTTCAGTGCTTACTGTAGATTCTTATATAAAAACAGTATAGCTAGATTTTTTTAAACTGGGGATAAATTTCCTGGTTTTTATATTTAAAAAATCCTTAAATTCTAAATGAATAAGGAGTAGAAATATATCTACATTATATTTTGCATTATATATCATTTAATGAGACCCTTCGATTGAGATACAATGAGACCATACATCCTATTACGCGTTACAACACCGTAATATGTAAAATATACATTTGGAGATTGCCGGTACATTTAGATATCATGTCATCTGCACGCAGATGTCAATATCCATTACATAAACTCCGTAGCATAAACCGAAAGGATAATAGGTTGGTTAGCCCTAATAGTTCTTAATAATAGTTCTTAGGTGCAAATTACCTGAAGGATTGGTTTTGTATGTAAAAGCTTATTTTATTAATTCCAAGTCTTTTATAACACAGTGAGAGTTTGTGTGGTCTTTAAAATTCTTCATGTGCAAATTTTGACGGATTAATTATTTTTAAAAACCTTCGAATGCTTTACACTATGCTTAAATAAATTACGTCATTTCCAAGCTTTTTGTACTTTCTGTAGTATAAATTTAAGAGTTTTGGTTTATTAGAATAATAATAATTCATGACCAGTTTTTTTATTTGTTTTAAACAAAAACATTACTACGCATAAATTATTGATGTACTCTTTTTTTTTCTTTATGATTTCCTACCATCGCTCATTAAGTGTTTTGAAGCCTCGGGTATAGAAATCTCCCAATTTTCTCTTAAGATATTCGTCAAACTAAACCCTCAAATCTACGTCATCATTGAACGATACACCACGCAAAGCGTTCGAAAGCGAACAAAACAGATGAAAATCGGATGGTGCCATGTCTGGAGAGCATGGAGGATGTCAAATGCAAATTGTGTCGAAAATGCTCAATTTTTGCCCACTTGACATTCTATTTTAATGATCTAAAAATACAAAAAATCAATAACATTAAAAATCATAATAGACACTCTTGCAGAACAAAAGATGCCCTTTCAAATAACATAAAACATTTTGCAAATGCGTCTTATTTCTGTGTGCATTTTTAAACGCTCTTGAATTAAAGCTCCTCAACGCAAGAGATGACAAAAGAAGAAAAATGTTACATCCGGTATAGTTTATGAAACACTTTCCAATCTTAAAGGATATTATGAAGCAATTTCATTTTTTAATGTAATAAGATGAGATATGTAACTTAAAAAAAAAAAAAAAACATAACTTAGAAAAAATCGTTTTCCAACAATTTCTGTCGATATCTGGTAATGTGTTCAAAATCTTCCGTGCAACCCTCTGAATGGTGTATACAATTTATATACAACATGCAATACACTAAAAAATATATCCTCATAGTTTAAAAATGCATGCCACAGTTGAAAAGTGTCTTCCAGCAATTATCGTTCATAGTCAGTTGTTTAATCAAATTGTTTTGTATGTTTCTGTTAATGAACGATAAATGCTATGCACTCTATAGATGCATTGCACCTCAGTGTTTTCGTTCTGTTTGAAGTATCATAACATGAGTGAAATTCATCGCAAACGATTCATCGCATTAGATCATAATGTAATGGAATCATTTTGTACGTCCCTGTAAACGAACAATAAATGGTACTTGTTTTATACTCCTTATGCAACATGTTGTAATCCATCTCAATGATATATGTCAATCACTTTATATTTGAAATTTCATAACATCAATAAAATGGGCCGCAAGCGATTTTGCCCCCTAATCGTAATGTAACGAAATTCATTCGTGTTTCCCTGAAAAGGAACTATAAATGCTACCTACTTAATTTTTTATACCGAACATGCTACAGTAAACCTCAATAACGTATAAGAATTTCAGGGTAATCCGAGTATATTTAGGAGAGTTAGAGCACGGCCAGAGTCAGAGTCAGCTGGATGGGGAGGCCTACAAAATGGCTTAAGCACTCACAGGCACCATCCAGAAGAGTTGGTCTCTTAATTTTGAACCAATTCTAGATAAGAGACCTGCACCTGGATTGCCCCCCCCCCCCAGAGGTAACGCTTATACTAAACATGGAAGACATTGGAGCCACGAACAGATTTTACGTGCACCTGCTTGCATTAACGTACACGGTCCCACAGCAGACACAGTCGAGAGACATAGTCACCCTCCCAAGCAGCGACCACGGTCGATGCTGCTTCACTTTCGCTGATATTGCGGGATCCGAGCATATTCGTTCGCGCCATTGTGGGACGTAGAGCACGGCCAGATAAACCCACTTCATAAATATTTTAAACTATGTTGGAAATTGTTAAAAACCTCATCGAATTTTTATTACTGTTGTTTGATGAATCTCAGCCAGAAAATGTTTTTATAGAATGTGAGATTTATTGGGTCTCGGACCCTTCATTTGGAGGAGACATGACGAAGATATAAATTTTTCAATTTTTGGTTTTTTATGAACTCAGATATTTTAATATAATCAGGCGAGATCCACAGATTATAAATATGTAACAAAAACGAAAAAAACATGCGTCAAGCATAAATTATGTAACACTTTCCATCACTTCCAAAATAATTTAAAAAGTTTTTCCGTTTAATAAGGTGAAAGATGATATCTAAGCAAAAAAGGTCAAGGTCAAACCGGGCGGGTTGACCTACCTTTCGGCTTAAGCTCGACTACTCCCGCCCAACAATCTAAGTAAACAATTTGTAAAACGCATAACAAAAATCAAATTTCATGAATTACCAAAAATATTCGGAAAAATATTCGTGCAGCCCTGTATATGATCTATAGATTTGTACGTATACTACATAGAATCCTAAATTTTAGTTCAGTTAGGAAACGCGTAACACAGTTTAAAATTCCCGTTCTGGAATCTCCGTCAATAAACAGAACTGTACTCGAGAACTTTTGTGCTGACCTGTATATGATCTATAGAATTTATACACACCAAGTGATAGACACAAAATGAGTTAAATTTAAAAACGCGTTCAGCAACTGAAAAAGCACTTCCAGCAGTTATTGTTAATGTGTTAACAGACAGCGCCGAATTCTTTTGTGTGTCCTTGTAAAGGAACGATGAGTGCTGTAGGCACAATGTTCTATATCAATCCTCTTGTAATGCATCTTAGTGATATAAGTCCTTTTCAATATGTTTAAAATTGTGTAACATCATTAAAATAAACCGCAAACGATTTTCCCCACTGGACGCAATGTAACGGATTTTTTTAAGTTTCCCGGTAAAAAAACTATAAGTGCTACACACTTCATTTTCAATACAGAACATGCCATAGTAAACCTCAATAACATATATCAATTGCATGACAATCCGAATAAGTGTACGCAAGTTAGAGCACGAACAGACAGACCGATCGGATTTTCACTAATATAAATACGGTAATTTCTAGTATAGAACCAGAAATTTCATTTATTTAATAGTGAAATAAGTACCAGGAAGAAACAAGTTATATTTTATTAAATAAAATTTCTAGTTCAAAACCGATTGATTTGAGTCGCGGCTTATATACCAGAAATTACAGTAGTTTATTTTTTTTTTAAATAAAAATAAATCAATTAAATAACATAATAATAAAAATCAACTAAGTAACAATTTTTTCTGTAATTTTCACAACTGTCATGTCTTTTTTTCTCTTTTTTGTAATTATGATTCTTACTGTTATAGAAGACACTGGTAAGGAAAGCAAGCAAAAACAAATTTGAAAAAATTGTAAGAAAATAATTTAAAAATATACAAACAATTACCTAAAAGACATAATAACTTTATATATGCTTATAATACTTTAATAGATGTTAAAAAATTCACTGAAATCATCTAGTACTTTTTGGCTAGGCACCTAGCCTTCCTCAGGATTCCAGATCTATACTCATGTTATTAACGATACTTGTATGGATCTCACTCGTCACGCTTCAAAACTGAGAACAAAAACTGTGTTTTAAAAAATGTTTGTTAAAATTTTCAAAAAAAAATTTAAGTGTACCCTAATAATAACATTTTTTATTAAATAATTTCCTTTTTTAAAACCTGACAATTGCTAACAAATTATTTTAAAATACTCAGATGAAAATAAAAATAGTTCAAAGTTGAAATCCTTTTAAACTTCAAATGAGTACATGAAAAACGGGTATCCTCATAGTCCAGCAGGCAATGTTATATTTTGTCAACCATTTTTAGTGTCAATAATTTTGATATATGTGATAGATTAGATGGTACAAATAACGAAAATGCCAGTCAGCTGGCGCACCTGCTGAATGGTGGGTATGGGGGGGGGGCATTAGCAACATCACACACCCAATTACAATGTACAATGACTGGTAATCCTGTTATTGATGATGTTTCCGAGCTGGAGTAACATAAATAATTCGGTTGTCATTCATTTCTTATTGTAGCTACGCCGTGAGATGTTGATCCAATCAATGATACATTATAAAATGATCACCCCTAAAATTAGTTGTCAAAATATAACACTGCCTCATGTACTAAGTACATGTAAAAAGTAATAAAGGCCTATAGTTTCAAATCTGGGGAGCGGGCAGGGGTGTAAAAACTGGGCTCCAATAGGCCAATTGTCACCACTAAATTCTATTAGTATTCTTCGCCTAAATTTTATTAGTATTCTTATTAGGCAAAGAATACTAAAACTTTACTAATGACAATTGGCCTATTGGGGCCTAGTTTTTACACACCTGGGAAGGGGATTATTGCTCTCTGTGGGGCATTTCTGAGGCCCTTTCTAAAATCCGTATAACGTTCGAAGAAAACATTCGAAAATTTAGTCCTACGAACTCAAGTTTGAACCCAGCAAACTCCCGTCTGCCAGCTTTAAGAACGAAACCTCTCAGCCGCTGATGGATGTACGAATCAGTGGCACAGGACTGCCACTGGCGACTATTTTTATATTCTATTCGCACCACTATTTTAAAAAATTAAATTTTGTAGTACATTTCTCTTTCACAGGTTGCCAAAAAATATGTGAAAAAAATTTGTTTTGAGAAAGTGGTGCGAAATAGAATTAAAAAATAGTCGCCAGTGGCTGACAGAATTGCTAAATTCAGAAGTTTAGTCTGTAATTGAACTATCTGTGATTCGGTATTTCACAGAATACAACTTACGCGTTTTGTCAAGTATGCTTCTAGTACTCAACTTAATCTGAAAAGCAATAAAATTTTAAATATCTATTGTCATAACCTAAAAGTGTAAATCAGGATTTTAAATATTGATATTTTTAAAAAGTAAACATTGAAACTAACTGGAAGTCGAATCGCACTTAGGAATTAAATTAACAACTTTGTCACCTAATATGCAGGATATTGTTAACAAGAAAGAACACTACACTTCACACTTATTTGTTTGTGTCGTTCTTCTCATATTCCTGTAAGAGTATATGCTTTTTTATTAAAATATTTAATTTTACCTGCAGATATTATTGTCTATAAAAAGGGGGTGTTTTAAATTTTTTACTGGGCTGTGAAGGAAAGATATGGCAGTAAATAGGGTCGTTGTATAAAAAGTTGGGGAGACGTTAGAACTTATAACACATTTGGCTAAAATCATAAAGTTCCAATAAACGTACTGGCGCACGACTTAAAATATATGCTATTACTTTTCACACATTTGGAGCTACTCTTTCGAACTTGAAGGAGTGTTATTTCCAAGACTTCACAAAACCGAAAACATAATTAAGACGCGGAACATTTGCCGAGTAATCAGTGTTTAATGTTTAAAATAACAGGACAAAGCGCAAGAACTGAGAACAACTAATTTTACAGCGTTCCAATTGGTAAATTGGTATAATTTGATCTTATATCTGTCGTAAGGGATACAAACGAAGATAAGTTCGTCACTGACGAAGAAAAACTATCTCACCGTTTTCTTCTTGAAGAAATATCTTATATTGCTAGTGATGGGAAAGCATGCGTGATAACAGCTTTAAACACTAAATAAAAGCTCACTAAACAACCGCTGTAATGCAATTTAAAGTTGTCTTTTTTAGTGTTATAAACCATATTGGTCAGTCTTAAGCAGACACGATGGACGCAGAAAAATTGTTACATTTTGCTTTTGTTATTTCTAATCCAAGAAGGCAAGATTCACTCAAATTTAAACTTTTTGTTTTATATTGCATTTCTGGCGCTTAATAATTCTTAAGATTCAAATATTTTTATAAACAAAAAAAAATTTAAACATTTAAAAGTAAATGAAATAATTATTTCTTTATTTGAAAAAAAAAAATGAAAAAAATTCCGCTAAATGTTTCATTTTAAATGAAAATAAGATTGATCGAGATGATGAATGAGATAATAAGAAATGAGATAAATCGCACAATTTATCTTTGTTAATGGAAATTTTACTGAGAATACTCTTCCAAAATTTTCTTTTCAGAAGCTATAATTATAGGCTTTACTACATAAAAACTTTCAAACTTAAGGAGTTATTTAGAGAAAATGGGATAATCCTTCACATAAAAAAATATGGAATAGAATAAATATTCAAAACTTTCTTATCTAAGAATTATATAGCTTTTAATTTTTACATTTATTGTCAAAGAAAATTGTTCTCTTTCTATATATATAATAAAAAAGAATTTATAAGTATGCGTAAAAGAACATCTTAATAATAGAAAAGAAACTAAATTTAGAGAAGTAAAATATTAAAAAGCTCTTGTTATAAGAAATACCAGAAAATGAATAAAATTGCTCTTGATTTTTCCTTTTTATGAACAGCTCAATTCTATAGACAAATCGTAGAGCCTAGTTTTGCAAACAGAATTCATTTTGAGAATTCCCTTTCTGAACATTTTTTCACAAGCTATATCTTTCTTCATAAGCTTCGTTGAATGAAAATTGTCAAACTTACGATGTTAACACATGGGCTGATAAGTTCCCGGTCTAATAAAAAAAAACCACAACTTTTTAACACAACTTTATAACTTTAACAAATAACATAACTTTAATAATAAATAATAATTTAACAATAATAATAATTTACTAAATAAATAATAATAATAATTTAATAAATAAATAATAATAATAATTTAATAAATAAATAGTAATAATAATTTAATAATAAATAACATAACTTTATAACGAAAAACCTCCAAACAGTGCTCAGGATCATCGACCCGTTGTTGTTTTGATCAAAAGTCAACACGTGCGGCACCCACTTTGACAACAGCTTTTTCATAGACATGATCATTGAAAATAAAACCTACATGTTCCTTGGATATCTTCAGAGTCTGAGCTATTTCCAGCAACTTCACTTTACGGTCCCCCAATACAATTTCGTGGACTTTTTTTATGTTTTCCGGAGTAACGACCTCTTTTGGGCGACCAGAGCGTGGTGCATCACTGGTGTCCATATGACCACGTTTAAATTCAGCAAACCAGTCAATAATAGTCGATTTACCTGGTGCAGTGTCCGGATAACGCTTATCAAGCCAAGCTTTTGTTTGAACGGTGTTTTTTCCCATTAAATAACAATGTTTTATCGAAACACGAAATTCTTGTTTATCCATTTTTTTGTTTATCAACAAAGTCGTTCAACTGAAATCACTCTAACGTTTTATCCACACTGCGAATCGTCATGACATTTTTTCTGCTACCTTTTAAAGGTTAGTATTTACTAATAAAAGCATCGGTTAGGCGTTTGAAACGCCATCTGTGTGCCAGACCGGGAACTTATCAGCCGATGTGTTATATATAAGTAATGGATATAAGATATGTACAAGCTCTTCATATAAATAAATATGACACTTTATCTTTGTTCTCTAGTTTTTGATGACTAAGATTTATATCCCTTTAGATTTGACATTTACCGGTGTGGAAAATTATTTAGTTTCTGTATTTTCTACATTTAATCATAAATGCATAGATTTAGTTGTTTCGAAACAAAACACACACACACACACACACATATATATATATATATAGATTTAAATATTTATAGAGTATGTCATAAACAAGTAGCAAACGCTTCTATGATGGAAATTCAAAAACATCTTCTAAAGTAACCTATTTATCATTATTATATGCAATATATAAGAACGAAAGAGAAAAATGCGCATAAAAGAGAACATTATGAATAGTAAATGGATAATTAGAACATAAGATGAAACAACGCAGGTGAACATGTAAAACCTTGCTTAAGCATTAAAATTTTTACCAACAGTACGTGTATTATAAAAATATATATGAGATTTTCTGGCCAAAGCATATAGTTAGTTGTGCTGGAAGAAAATTAATGGTATAGAAATGTTGTGACATACCCTTCGGGGACGTGTTTCTGAAATACAAATTAAATTGTTATTTCTCGTTGAGATTTTACGTATACGAAATAACACAGTTTATACAATGTAGTTTATCTGAATAATTAGTAGAATATTTTTAACACAATAAAATATCCTCGATACTACAAATAAAACTCATTTTATTTCACACACAAAAATATCGACTTCTCTTGGCCGAGAATAAACAAACTCTCTTTCTTTTTAACGGGCTACAACAGTTACATAAAGTAAATTAATTCATTTGTTGCCAAACTAAACAACTAAAACAAAACTAAACAAAGATAAAATTATATCAAAACTATAATTGCGCGAAGGCTCGTGGTTTATAAGGTCTGTTCAGTTGAAAGGAGTATATGAAGACAATTTAACACTAAAAAAATTTTATTCAAACACTAGAAAAGAGACGATGCGGCCAATGTAACAGCCAGCTTATTTTTTTTTAACGTAATCAGACTCCCTCCAAGCGTTCAACTGAAAGTCAGGCACTTAGTTTCACAATGACAATTAAATAATTAATCTTACCAGAAAGCACAATCCTCAATAAATGCGACCAACTAAAAAGACTCAGTGAGTAATTCTTTATAGGTAGGGAGCAAGTCACATCGAAATCCCCATGATGGCGGATTTTTTTTTTTTTTTTTTTTTTTTTTTGTAAATCGATAGTAAAAATTCATGCGAACAAAATGATATAGGTATGAATATGTTTGACAAGCCGAAAATATTATTGATTAAATTAAATATTTAAATGTATAATGTTTCACCGTTATGCAGATATTGATCACTCTTAGGGGATTTTATAGAAAATTTTGTACGAAGGTTGCTATTTATATTTCTGGCCTACTAATGAAAAAAAAAATATTTATGATCGACACTGGATTTATTGTTTTTCAAAGTGTTCTCCATGAAGATCAATACACTTGGCATGCGTTTGAACCAATTTCCGAAGCACTGTTTCCACTCCAATGGAGGTAACTGCAAAACCTGCTTTTTGAATGCATAAACCGCTTCTTCGGATGTCGAAAATCGTTGTTCACGTAATTTATTTTTTATATATGGGAATAAAAAAATCATTGGGTGCCAAATCAGGACTTTACGGCGTATGAACCATCAGTTCGATATTTTGGCCTTTCAGAAATACCTTTCTTTGATGTGTGAGAACTCGCATTGCCATGATGAAGAATTATTCGCCTGTTCTTCTTTTTTTCGAATTTCTCCGAAGACTTCTGGCCAACAAATGCTCGTGTACTATCACAGAATCTGTTTTCTATTCTGGTATATATTACAGACAACTATAATTGCTTACTATGTAAATAGTAATGGCGAGAGAAGTTAATGCCATGATATTGTTACGTTATGAAAATTTTTTTTGTTATGTTATGAAGTGTAGCATTTTTATTCGATAAATACTGGATGCATTATTTATCAACTGATCACGAGCAAAAGGATATATTTAATCAAATGCTTTCCTTTTCCATCCATAGTTGAAAAATTGTGCTTGTAAAAATAACTAAAAACCATTGATTTAAATAAAACCGTTTCTGAACATGTTATTAAAAAAAAAGCTTTCAAGGAAAACTTTCGCAAAGTAACCTGATTTGTTACCATCCCAAAAAAAAGATGCCTTTCTCGGCGTAGGATCCACAAATTTCAGCTCTGAAAGTATCACTTTCCTAGCTTTGACACGTCATTGCTCAGTCATCCATAGTTGAAAAATTGTGCTTGTAAAAATGACAAAAAAACATTGATTTTAAATAAAGGCGTTTCTGAAAATGTTATTAAAAAAAGGTTTCAAGGAAAACTTTCGCAAAGTTACCTGATTTGTTTCCATCGCAGATAAGAGATGCCTTTCTCGGTATAGGATCCACAAATTTCGGCTGTGAAAGTATCAATTTCCTAGCTTTGACACGTCATTGCTCATGTCGAACTGTGATTTTAATTATGATTTATTAACACAAACTACTAGCGCACTGATCCCGACACATTTGTTTTCCCATAAAATTTAATCTTTAATCCCTTTTTATGGACCGCAGACCAGACCCATACCTTCCGAGATTTTGCCCAGCTTAACGGGTTGATGCCCGGCAACGGGGCGAGAATACGCCTGATCTCCGCATTGTGAAGATTTGTTTGATAAGTCTCTAGACCGACGTGGCTTCAGTGCATTTTGTTTTCTAAGTTGCTTTTCCTTAGTTTTTATTGTTAATTGATTTTTGTATTAGTCTATTCAGAACTGCGCAGTGTAGCGAAGTCATGCTGGGCGGATGTGAGATGCTGGATTATTTATTAAATCTATAATCCTTATTATCCCTCTGGGAATTTTATTTACTCTTCCCGAACCTGGTTTGGTTTTCCTTTTCCATTCTGAATAGATTTTTTTACTTTATATACGGGCTTATTCTAAATGATGGACCCATTTTCAAAAAATTGTATTTATTAAAGTACAAATCAAAAATGAACAATCTTTATACCAATGAAAAGAGGAAGTTTCAAAGTTTTTTTAGACATTATAAATGTTCAATGTGTACACCGTTTGCTGCACGGCAAACATCTACGCGATAGCCAAACTCGTCCCACACAACTAGAAAGCAAATGTGACTACTTCTTCTTCGGTTATGTTAAGAAAGCTGCGTACGTTCCGTCGCTATCAACAACTCGGAACGATCTGCGGAACCGTGTAACTGCTGCCGTGCACTCAGTAACAGCAGATACGCTTTCTCGTGTGTAGGACGAGTTTAGCTATCGCGTAGATGTTTGCCGTGCAGCAAACGGTGGACACATTGAACATTTATAATGCCATAAAAAAAACTTTGAAACTTCCTCTTTTCATGGGTATAAAGATCGTTCATTTTGGATTTGCACTTTAATAAGTACAATTTTTTGAGAACTTAAATATATCCGTTTAGAAATATGAAATTTAATAAATAAAGATTCATCAAATAATATTTCGAAACGTTTTTAAACTGGGTCAAATTAATTCTCATTTTACGGAAGATTAATGAGATCTTGGCACCTCTGATTATAGGCAAAGCAAAACACAAAAATAACAAATTGAATATCAAATAACACACATAAAAAAAATCCACCAGTCTAATATTTGTTTCACGAGAAGTATTATTTTAAACATGAAAACATTTTTTTAATAGTCTTAATGTACAATAAATATTTCTATTGCCCACTATCCTTCTGCGAAAACATAATGGGACCTGAAGACGCTAGAGAAGACTGGCGCTTCTTCAATTTAACATGAAACACAGGCGTAGAAGACTGACAATCTAAACATTTCTTCTACAATTTTTATCCTTATCAGAAGAAGGAATCTTCTGGATTAAAAATTCTCTTTATTTACAAAAGTCCATGCGACAGGATTCTCCACACCACAAATTCTATGTACAAATTTTATGTTATCCACACGGCGTATCCATCAGCAGCACAAGTGTTCATCGGGGGGTTGATCTCCCAAATGCTGTGTTTACACTCGATGCTGCTTCTTTACAGTGTTCATATGAGAACCGTTGGTTTACACAGACCCGCCAAGTCTCCGGCTTTTTGGATACCAGTAATTTAGTACAGAAAATGTTGTTGTTTTTTAATCAGAGCATTTTGCGAGTTAAGAGAACAGCATTTTCTCTAAATAATTACTGGTGTTCAAAAATCCGGAGACTTGGCAACTCTGGTTTATAGCTTGGTTATCTATTGATCTAGAAACATAATTATAAAATAATTAGTAAAATCATAATAAATACGTATAACGAAATTCTTTCTTATTTAAGGTTTTTACCAGATAATGTACCGTTTATAACAGGTTATTAAAAACAGTAATTATGAAGATTTTCTCCTAAACCCTGCTAATAAAAACATACTTCCCATTATAAAAATTATACAAATGAAGTGCAGTTTTAGGTATGGTACTTATTTTGTAAGGGGCTGTACACATATTAAAATATGAAATTTAATTTTTTATTCGTTTCCTGGGTTTCCTATTTGTATATTTTAAATTAAAAAAAATATTATCCATGCTGAGGTAAGTAAAACACTAAAAATGTCATTTTTCAACGACCAAAATTCACGAATTATGATACTTTGAATGTTATGAATTTTCGGGGATTTCCGGAACTAAAAACCGACAGGCGATTTTTTATTGCCGAAAAGATCCGAAATTTCGTTAACTAGGTGAATTAGACTATCATAATTAGGTGAGATTTAGTCCTAGAAGAATCGACTTTTTACTGTTTTCTATTGTTTAAAGCAAGGAGAACATTTTTCAAAATATAATTGATAGGACGCAGCGACCGCATCAAAAATTAAATTTCATATTGTATTCTGCATACATCCCCTTGTAAAACGAATTCCATGAGTAAATGCTGAACTTGATTTGTATACATTTTGGAATTGGAAGCGAAAAATTAGAAAATGTTATTTACATGTATTAAAAAAATACATATAAATTTTCAGAATAAAATGGAGAGTTTTTTTTTCTGGAGCACTTTTAGAATATTTGCAGTTGTATATAAATAATAGTTAATTGCAATATTTTATAAGTGATAATGAAAACACATTTTAACAAAATATAATCCGGAACATGATAATCTGAGACAGAAAACATAAAAATCCAAAAGTCTTACTCAATGTTTGTTCCTTTGTCATGATTATTGAAAAAAAATTAATCAGTTGATAAAGGGATTGTTTCTTTATGAAGAAAACATCATTTTTTAATATTTGTAAATGCTCATAAAACAATATAAATGAAAAAGGAAACGTGGATGTTGTTTTATCAAATGTTTCAAAATATTTCTTTGTGTGCTTTACAAATTTGGGTAATAACATATTTGTCGTATTAAATATAATTCACCAGTAACATCATATTTTAACTTTGTTTAAAGTAATGTATTTAATATCTAAAAATATAGAAAATGTCATGTGTCGTTCTTGTTCCTCAAGCATAATTGTATCTGTAACAAATTTTGAATAGCTGACTATTTTGGGCACAGAGAAAATAAGCAGAAAGTTTGAAAATTATTCGTTACAACATTCACATAGACAATTCCATAAGGTAAGTATGAATGCAACTGAAATGATTAATTGTTGAAAACCATATCCAATTACAGATGATGGATAATAACACGTGGGAGGTGACATATCTAGCTTAAAATAAATAACACCCTTTCTTATCATTTGCGTCACAGTAGAGATGCTAAATTATACTATGTCGTGGATTCTAACAACAATACTTGTTTCACTGTATAATATAATTGCGACAACATTCGTAGCATCTGTAAGAGATACAGTTGCACTGTTTGAAAAGAGAAACCTGAAATTATTTCAAAATTTGAAAACATTTCTGTATTAAAATATAATGCTTTGTTAGATGAAAAGTGTACTTGTAAATTATTTCAAACTTTGAAAACATCGCTGTATTAAAATATAATGCTTTGTTAGATGAAAAGTGTACTTGTAAATTATTTGTGTTGACAGTTTAAATCGGTATGTGTATTTCACTATTAATTAGAAATTTTCTAGGCTGCGTAAAAAGCCTAAAAAGTGTAATTGTGAGAGATTTATACATTTTTATGTAGAAGGATTTAATGAAGACAAAAATACGGCATTGAAAACGAAAGTAATTATTCAGTTCAGAGAAAAATGTCTACGTGTGACATGAGTCCAGATTTAAAATAATAACAATGAGTTCATTAGGGACATTTGTTCCCACGCTTCAAGATTTTTAAAAACATGAATCAGAACATTAAGGACATGTGTTTCCATGCATCACGATTTTTTAAAAATATGAATTAGTTCATTAATAACGGGTCTTTACATATATATACAGTAAAACCCTGATTATCCGAATCCCGTTTATCCGAAAATCTGTTTAACCAAAAGTCCTTAAAAGTTACTCTCTCTCTCTCTCTCTCTTTTTTTTTAATATGAAAATTTTTATTTTTAAACAAACATGCTGTTTATGAAATAAATAAACAGCGTTAACTTACTTTGCAAAATGTATACATTTTAACGTCTGAATGTGAAAAATATTAAAAACACCAATTAAAATAATTTAATACAGACATGAGTACACATAAAATAAAAATTTATAAAAAAATATGTACTTAAAAACAGTTAAAAATGCAAAATAGTAGACGTTAACTTACTTATTTGGACTATTGCGTAAATGCAGGCATTTATTGCATAGCCACATACAACACTTCATTTCTTTACAAAATATATTGTGATTTTTTTTTTTGCAACATTGCTGTAAAACAATTGCTGTATTAAAATATAATGCTTTGTTAGATGAAAAGTGTACTTGAGATTATTTGCTTTTACAGTTTAAAACGGTATGGGTATTTCACTATTAAGTAAAAAATTTCTAGGCCGCGTAAAAAGCCTAAAAAGTGTAATTGTCACAGATTTATACACTTTTTTGTAGAAGGATTTAATGAAGGCAAAAATACAGCATTGAAAACGAAATTAATTATTCAGTTGAGAGACAAATGTTTTCATGTGACATGAGTTCAAATTTGAAATAATAATAATGAGTACATTAAGTATATTTGTTTCCATGCATCAAGATTTTTAAAAACATGAATCAGATCATTAAGGACATGTGTTTCCATGCATCACGATTTTTAAAAACATGAATCAGATCATTAAGGACATGTGTTTCCATGCATCAAGATTTTTAAAAACATGAATCAGATCATTAAGGACATGTGTTTCCATGCATCACGATTTTTTTTAATATAAATCAGTTCATTAAGAATAGGTCTTTAATTCTAGAATGTTGAAATAATTTTCTCATAACAGTAAATATGTATAGCACAATGTAAATAAAACAAAAATATCGCATAATGTTATTTTTTCATACATAGAAAATGTCCAGGTATTTTATTAATTTTACAAATTATTCTCTTAAATTTGACTATTTAAATTGTTGTCATATACAATTTAATTCATCACCCAAAGTTTCAATTAAAGTAATTTATTTTATTTTTGAAAATGCGGGAGAAGTGATTCATATGTCATTTTCGATTTTTTTAAATATTTACAGCTACAACAAATTTGAAATAATACACCACTTTTTAAAAGATAAAATAATGGATAAAATATTGATCAGTATATTTAGTTCATCATTTTCATAGTGCACAAAATTCTAACGTTTAATAAAATTAACCTATTTTATTTTTACGAATGCTGCTAGTGTTATCCACATGACAACTCAATTATTTCACTAAAAAATTTACATCTAAAACAAATTTTGAATGCAAGAACACTTTATTAAACGACAAAATACAGAAAGTTTGATAATTACATTTGGTTCATCATTTTCATATTACACGCATTTGTATAAGCTAAGGATGAACGTTACTAAAGCATTTATTTGTTGAAAATAATACTCAACTCTAGATCACAGATTATAAGATGATGGCAGGTGACCACGCTCAAAATAAACAGCATCTTTTGTGTGATAGTAGAGTTTCGAAATTGTATTATAGCGTGGATTTTGACCACAATGCTTATTTCACTGCCTCATTTAATTCCAGTAACATAAGTTAGATATCTGGTACCATTGTTACAAAAAAGATACCCAAAATTAAATTTCAGACTTGGAGAATATTTTTGTATTAAATTTGATACGTTTTTCAATGATAAGTATAGTCGTAAAAGGTTTGAGACGAAACCTTTGGGCCCGTCAGCTTGGAAAGTAGCCTACACAAGATTTAACAATAACAATAATTTATTCAAAGCAAAAAATAAACGCAGTGGAACGAACAGACTTAAATTAAAGGTGATCTAAATTGAGCTTGAAACACTAAAAGGATGTCTCTGTCCCAGATAAACTAACTGAATTCAAGCACTGGCTCAAAACAAAATGTTTGCGCCGATCGCTTGTCGAAACCAAGGCCTCCTTATCATAGTATCAGGCCTCACAATCAGCAAGTTTCCTTTGACCGCAAGTGGCTGAGAGGATCGGCTCTCGAAGCTGGTAGACGGGAGGTGCTGGGTTCGATCCCAATCGCGCCCGTCAGCCTAATCGTTCGGAGTTTTCGTGGTTTTCTTCGAGCCGTGGATTTATCCATGCGTAAATACGGGTTAGGTTCCCTTAGAAAGACCCCCACGAAGGGCACTCCCCCTCGGCCTATATCCCAAGTGTAGATAATTGGCCGTCAACAATCAACCCAACCCAACCCTTTGACCGCATGGTTGTTCTGCTACTAGCGCCATCAATCGTTAGTAATGGGCATGATTTCCATGGTAATAGGACTATTTAAAACACGAAATAACACGAAATTTTTTCACAGCTCCATTTGTTCTATGCATTTGCTTATGAACTAGTATCGGTAGTATGCACCAGGCGGCGATACGTTCCGGAGAAAGCCAATTAATAAGTTGGCAATTACCGCGGACATTTTCTCCCATAGACTTTCTCCGGATTGTCAAGTCTGATCTATGATAAGGGAGTCTTGGTCGAAACCAAAGAAAAGTTCACTTCAGCTCACTATAAAAATGTCACTAGAAACAGTGTCATTATCACCATAAAATGCCTCTTCAAAATATTACAATATCATTGCCAATGAGACCCTGTGGATTACAATACTCTTTTATTTTCAATATTAAATTTTAATTCCTTACCACGCTGTTGAACATCTCAGCCGAAGATACTACTGCAATACAGGGTAAAATGGAAACTTCACTGTCTACTCAGCACGTGGCAAACTTCAAACACAGGAAGAAATAAAGAGCTTGACCCAAACATCACAATATGCGAGATGCGTCTAATTTGGCGAATCTAACATCTACCTCAGTTTATATAGCATCTAAACAACCACAGATAGCTAATTATCATATAATTGCTCAAAATAACTGCGAAAAACACATTTCCTGAGATTCAGACACACATTGCGAAATTCAAACAGATGACAGAATAGATAGCTTCTTCACGCACAAATGATAGAATTCGAGGCAACACGATCGTACGCAAAATCTCCAAAACTCACTCGACCAAAGACAGAATACCTTCTAAAAGCAGTAGTTAGGTACTACAAGTTAACGTTTCCTATTTAAAACTGATAAATCTTTCAGGTAAATTTATTCTGCAATAAAAGTAACTTTATTCTGTACATAGCATGAATTTTCTGTGCTATACAAATTTCCTGAAATGTGTCCTTTAAGTATGAAATTTGTAAAGTCATTTATGTCTTTATCAGTAAAATAATTTAATAAAGTCGTCTGATTTTCAAATTAAAGGTTATACACATGGCTTTACAAATTTGATAAAATTTGGTAGCCAGCAAAATATTCTAGTCACCAGAAAAAATATATATATATATATATTTACATCATCTTCCCCCCGCATCCCCCTTCCCTCCTGATTGTTTTCAAAAAGCACAAAAGTTTTTTAAGAATTAATTGAGAAAAAATAATAACAAGCATGGTTTCGATTTATTAATTAGTACATAGTTTAAAATAGTACCGGATTTTTTAATTAGATCTTTTAATGTAATTTTTTATGCGATTGTTAGCGTTTTTTCATGTTCCGCGGCGATTTTTTTTCTTTTACATTCCTTAAAAGAATCCTGTTTCAATATTTTAACCCAATATAGTAAATTTTGTCCTCTTCTTTAGCGATTTTTAGAGTTTTTTTTTACGTTTCGCTGCTATTTCAAAACATTAGTAACAGGATTCCGGTTTTAATCTTTATGCCCAATATATTAAATTTTGTCCTTTGCGATTTTTGAATTTTTAGCGATTTCTTATATGATTTGTAGCCGGCTTTCTTCGCGTTTCGTGGAAGTTTTTTTTTTACCTTCGTAAAAGAAATCCGGTTTAAATGTTAGTAAATTTTGTCCTCTGCGATTTTTTGAATTTGTAACAATTTTTTGCGTTTTACGTTGATTTTTGGACATTTATAAAATGAGTGAGGTTTCTATATTTTAGCTCAATAAAGTAAATTTTGTTCTCTGTGATTTTTAAATCTTTCCGAAATTTGTCATGGAAGATTTAGCGATTTTTCGCGATTCGCGTGATTTTTGGACAATTCATTTCTTAAACTGTAAAAACTCTCCGGCAACTTTTCTAAATGCTATTTGTGCTCATTTCTTACGTATTTTTGGACAAGAAGAAAGAAGAAGCAAAACCGCCAATTTAAATACCTTGGTCGCCAATGGCGACAGCACACTAGCGACAGCATTTGTCAAGCCCTGGTTAGACAAGTATGAGATTCATAAATAGTTTGGTGAAATATAAATGAAATTATTCTAAAATATATTTTATATTAAAAATTAAATCTGCTTACTTTAACACTAGAACTACCAGAAATTGTACTCAAGTTATTTAAAACTATTTCACACCAGCAATTTTATTTAAAACTACTTAACTTATTCATTTAACGTATTTGTGTGAGTTTTATATTTAATTTATTTTAAAAAGAAATTTCTGGTTCCAATCGAAATACAGTAATCCCTCAACATTCGCGGTTTTAACATTCGCGAGTTTTGATTATTCGCGAATATGGAAATGCGGAAAAACGTAACATTCGCGGGAATCTGACTTGATTATTCGCGATTTTTTTATATTATTATTATTATTTTCTCTTTCTTTTTCAGAATTTATAGTGGTTAAAGATTATTTCCCTTGTGTTTTCTTAGTATCTATTTACAAATGAATTTTCAATTGTCAACTGAAAAAGGAACGAGTGTTGTAGGAAAGCAAAATAATAATAGCAGAATACTCAATTGCAATGGGAACATTAGAAGTGGTACTATAATGTAACGGGATCTTCAATCTATTAATTTAAAATGTGCAGGTTTTCGTAGAGATGGAACTGAAACTGCTCTTAGATGGAAAATAAAAGCATTTCTGAACAATTTAGCTGTATTTAAATATCGTAATTTAATATTCTATCGCATACATTGTATCACCCATTGTTTTAATATTGTATCACCCACTAATACATTATCATATCTTTGCGAATAGAGAGAGTGGAAATTCTTTATACAAAAACCTATATTCTTTTTAGCTGTAATTATTTCTCCAGTCAGTTAATTCGAATTATATTCGATAAATAAATTCCATATTTATTAATATGTGTGGACATTCACCTTCTAAATATATTTATGTATAACGTATTGTTAACAGTATACATATTCTTGTTCTTTGAAATACTGTGCCACTTTCATTAAAATTTTATAGAACGTAACTCCCTTTTTAGTGCAGAGAGATAGATTCAACATTCGCGTACTTGACATTCGCGAGGTTTTCCTGGAACGTAACCCTCGCAAATGTTAAGGGATTACTGTATATTCATTTGATAACCGTCAAAATGACGGCGCGTGGTAGTTATAGTGTTAAAATATCTGCTAGGCAATCGTAATTAGCATATATTGGATTGTTCGGAAAGTCCTTTCCGTTTGGAAAAGTTGGTTTGTACGGGAAAATGTTATCATTTAGATATTAGACGTCTACTCCGATATCAAAATTCTAATAATTGACGAGCAGAATTTAACGGTACAAATTGGCTTTCTCAAACGGATGGAACTTTCCGAACAACTCAATTATAATCAGATTGTAAGTGTTTATTTAACTGAAAAAGTTAAAATTTTATTGAAAGGAAATGCAATAAATGATGTAACTAACTATAAAATTATACAAATATAAATTAGTGAAGTAATTTATTTAAATTATTGTCATTTTTTTAATAAAATGCTTGAATTATTTTCAGAAATATTTTCTTTTTAATTTTCCAACAGAAAACGCAAATAAAAAATACCTATCTACAATTTAGTAGAACTATATCTTTAAATTTATACTTTGAAACTGAAAAAAATCTAACGTGGTCAAAGTGTCCTATAACTTTTTTCGCAGCAACATCTTCTTAAGAAATGAAAGTAATAGTGATTTGTCCGTCACTAATAAAGATATAAGAAATTTCGGTTAAAGTTATTATGTTTCTGATTATTAAAAATTTCAGATTTTTTGCTCTATTCTAAAAATGACTTTATATTAAAAATAAAATTATGGGTAAATAAGATTGAATAGATAAGAAATAAAAATTTATTTCGTTCTTGCCGTTTTAAAGAACTTACAGAAGTTTGAAATTAAATAATTTTAATTGTATGCATCCTGGAATATTTTAAGTATCTAAACCTTTTATTCTGAGAATAACTCTTCAAATCACAAGTTAAATATGATATCAATAGAAACTGGATATTACTTAGCAGTAAAATGTGATATTTTTCACACACAGACAGCTTAACCTTCGTACCCTGTTGAAGTTTTACTCAACGTTGATAAATACATTTCACACCAGAATTTGTTTTTGAAAATGATTTAACATATTTATTTAACGTATGTTCTGTAGCATTTATTAATTTACTTTATGAAAAAAAAATCTGGTTCCAATCGAATTAAATAAATTATAGAAGTGGGTGGATTCGACCCATTCAGGTTAGGAAGGTTCAACACGATAAAGAGCTAGTTTATGGCATTAACGGAACTATCCACTGAAATACGTAGAGCGAATTACTTCTACAGATAAAGAACGTCCTTCGGAATTGTGGGCAACTCGAAAGAGGTTATTGTATATTTCCGTTTCTGGTTATATTATATTTTCGTAGATTAAGAAACATTTATTTTACATAGTAAACCAGTCGTTGGGTGTCATCGTAATACTTACCCATCATGGAAATGCATAATATAAAATATGAAAATAAAACATGTGGAAACTATTTATAAAATGCATTGCAATTCGAATAAAATCGTGGCTTGATGACGTCATAAAATTTAAATGCTCCTATTACTGAATTGCATAAAAGAAACATCCTTATAACTCCAACATTTATAATCATATTAACTAACGGATTACTGCTTCGGATTAAGCGTCTCATTTCCAATTAAAATATATCTTTGAATTGAAATTTGAATAAAATACAGGGTCATGAAAAATCGATGAGTATGGAAAATATAATTACAATTTATATCGGCAACTAATTATCCGATCGACTTCATTCTTTATGCAAAATTTATGTTTTTTATTGTCTTTTATATTCACTCCTTAAAATAAACAATATCGGAAATTTTTTATACCTTTTATCAGAACGTATATTTCAAGAGTCCGAAAAAAATAATTTCGGATAATCGAGGTTACTGAAATTCAATAAGCTTCTTCCTATTATTACATACTAAGTACATACCAAATTTCAAGTTTCTATCTCAATTTTTTCAATAGATAGGGCGTTTACAGACACTCACACAGATAGACGGACGGCAATTTTCTTTTTCTAAAAATATGTCTTTCGGAATCTCCAGTGACTAAAACGTATAAATTCGTCAAAAAAAAAATTTCGATTTTCAGAACGATTACAAGACTTACCCTATACTACGTATGATGGGTAAGTAAAAACGACAGAAATATTACTAAGAGTTTTTATCATTGTTTCAGCAAAATTAGTCTCATGAATGTTATACACGTGTACTAAAATTCGATTTCAAAAGAGCTCAATCATAAAATGTAAATTACTTAATGCAATTCAAAGTAAATCTTCGGTGAGTCAACATTCATTTAAATTCTAATCAGAATAGAAAATATTTATTTAAGGATATTATGTCTTAAAATAACATACCAAGAGTTTCATTAATGTCTGGCGAATTTGATTAACGAGAGAGGAATCACACATTTAGTTCAAATATTGTTCCACATATTAAATGCTTGAGATTAAAAGTTTTTATTCACCTGATATCTGAAAAAAAATCGGAATAAAATTTGGAAAGCTGTTCTCTAATTGAATAAGAAACGCTGAATTTATTTTTTCAATATTTTTTGCTTTGTTTGAACAAATTTAATTTTTTCACAAATTTTTGCAGATTGCTTTAGTGTCTTTCGCTTCAGCAAAGTCATATTGATCTCCATTACTTTTTATGCTTTTAGAAAAGTATATGTTCAAAGGATAAGAAGAAATGCTCATTAAAAAATTTAGACTTTTTTTTTTTTTTTTTTTTTTTTTTTTGTGACGTTATCTGACAGCTAAACAAAGCTCTCTGTTACAGAGTTGGGCAAATTTGTTATTGCATTTGTCTGCAATGTAATTAATTGATTATTGATTAATTGATTATTGTTCACACGTTCAAGCACAGACATTTCATAAAGTGATAGGTGGGAGATGGTTTCGGCTACAGTTCCGGAAGAATTTCTTACGGGATGTAATTGCAACTATAGATAATTACATACAATTAAATTGTAATTATCTTGCAGATAATTGCAATAACAAATTTGCCCAACTCTTCTCTCTGAATGTTCTCTGCCTATCCGCTGACACATAAATGGTGGTTGTCCTAGGCGAATATTTTTCAGCGTTTGTAGAGTTCCTTTAGATAAATACCAGTATTTTTTAATAGTGTTTTTCGCTTTATTTTTCTGCATTTAAATAAGGCAAAGAAATATTTTAGAAAATACTGGTATTAAAACTCAAAGGAGCTAACTAGCTTTCATACGCCTACGACAGCCGTCATTTTTGTGTCAGCGCGTAACCTATTATTCATAGGGCTCTGAACTAAAGAACAGAATATAGATAAAGTATTAATGAAATAAAAGTGCTGATTAATACACTATAGAAACTTTTCGGAAACTTTTCCGAAAATCAGTGACAGCAAATGAAACTTTGTAACTTACCCATCATACGTAGTAAGGTAAGTCTTCTAATCGTTTTGAAAATCGAAAAAAAAATTGACGGATATACACGTTTCAGACACTGGAGATTCCGAAAAACATATTTTTAGAAAAAAAAAAATTGCCGTCCGTCTCTCTGTGTGTGAGTCTGTAACCGCTCTATCTCCCGAACAAATTGAGATAGAGACTTGAAAGGGTATAGCCAGGTTTCCTATTAAAATATGCCCTTGAGTCAACCAGATCGAGTCCTACATGAATCGATAGGCCTTCAATAGTGTTTTTGCCAAGTTTGAAGCATATATTTCAAATCCATGGGCTGTTATGACTCTTTATGTGCGTTTTGGAAAAAAGTGCATTGTGAAGAAAGTACTGATCGAATTTCCTCGAAAAATATCAGGTATGTGTAAGATTAAAATACAAATAGTGGATATTATTTTCAGATTAATTTCAGCAAAATCGCCAGTTTTATAAAATTTTACTTGTTTTTAATTTAACTTTTTAATTAAGAATATATCGAAAATTTTCAGTGACCACCTTCATGTTTTTACCAAAAATACTACCAGGTATGATGTATATTTCGTGTGAGTTTCAACTCTCTACGCTGAGTACATCATAGAAAAAAAATTAAAAATGTTTAATAGGGGTGGGGGGAGTTGCAAGTTGCATGTGTTATTACGCATGTAGCTATGCTGTTGGTGGCAATCATCTGAAGGAAAGCATTTTGTTTCGTTAGTTGATAGTTGACTGATTTTGTTTTTCGTTTTCTGCGCAGTTTTACTTAACACATTGTTTTTCGTCATTGAAACATGAAGCCCCGCCTATGGGCGTTACATTTGCTTTTCCATTACTTAACAAAAACTTTTATCACCATGTGTTTCTATTATAAAAATATGTATGTAATAGTGGTATTGTTTCTAATCGAACTATTAATATGCATAGTACTCTAATTGTAAAAATGCGAATTTCGTGTATTTTCTTTGAGAAATAATGTAACATATGAAACACAAAAGCACCGCCCATGGGCTTAATTACAGATCTCCAAAAGACGTGAATTCATGTGTCCCGTTCAGAGCCTGATTACCAACGGAATAATCTTCCACCAGTAAAATTGAAGAAAAATTTCGTTCTTATTCAAGACAGTAATTTTTTTTGTAACTAGAGAGTTTAAATAAGGCAAAAATGTCTACTATAATTTACTGGTGGAAGTTTTCCCCGATTCTGTTTTCCTCAGTGTGTTAACACTGTTTTCGATTAATCAACAACGGTGTTAAGTCAAACTGAGCCGAAAACTATTAAAAAAATCCTTCAACTGTCAACTAACAAAACACAATTGTATCCTTCAAATGATTGCCACCAACAACATAACTACGTACATACGTAAACTGTACATAGAACTGTGTATGAACTTGTAATAACACACGCAATTTGCAACTCCCCCATCCCTGGAACACATTTTTAATTCTTTTTCTACGATGCATCCATCGTAGAGAGTTGAAACTCACACCAAATACACATCATACCTCGTAGTATTTTTGGTAAAAACATGAAAGTGGTCACTGAAAAATTTCGATACATTCTTAATTAAAAAGTTAAATTAAAAACAAGAAAAAATTTATAAAACTGGCTATTTTGCAGAAAATAATCTGAAAATAATATCTACTATTTGTATTTTAATCTTACACATCCTTGATTTTTTTCGAGGAAATTCGATCAGTACTTTTTCACAATGCACCTTTTTCCAAAACGCACATAAAGAGTCATAACTGCCCATGGGTTTGAGATATATGCTTCAAACTTGGCAAAAACACTATTGAAGGGCTATCGATTCATGTAGGACTCGATCTGGTTGACTCAAGGGCATATTTTAATAGGAAACCTGTCTATACCCTTTGGTATGTACTTAGTATGTAATAATGGGAAGAAGCTTATTGAATTTCAGTAACCTCGATCGTGAACAACTCGGAAGAGGCTATTGTATATTTCCGTTCCTGGTTATATTAAATTTTTCTAGACTAAGAAACAATTTTTTTTTTTACGTATTAAAAAAGACAGAAATATTACTATGGGTTTTTATCTATGTTTCAGAACAAATTAGTTTCACGAATGTGTAATCGAAATATTACCTTTCGTGACATTACTTTGGTTTTTCCAGAAAATTATACTCCTATGAGTTGCAAACATATATTTAAATCATAGTGACGCTAAAACAGTTACTGGGTGAGATACAGCATTCGTTGATCTACATTTTAACTTATTAACTGCCAAAATTAAGAAAATTCTCATAACGTAAGATCAACATTTTAGACCTGTGTCTTAAAAATTTGTTGTCTGGGAAAAACACTGCTTTGATATCTTCACCACGTTAAAGATCTGACTGCACAGAAAAAATTTATTGAAGTGTAATAAAAGATGTCAGACGCTGGGTGCCTGATCAGGACTGTACAGAGAACTGGCAGGCTACGCCCGCTTCGCCGGTTGATTTTTCAAAACAAACCTCTAATGATTAAAACGTATTTTAGTTCCACATTCCAGCGCCAGGGGACGCACATATTATTATTTATTTGTATGTATGTATATATTACTTGTATGGCAGTTTATTTATTAATCGACCTGCGAAACTGCCTATATGTGATATACATACATTATTACTTTTATGCATGTATGTCACACACACATATATATATATATATATATAACTTATTAGTACGTATGTATTAGAAAGTCATTAGATTGTCTTTCGTCACTTGCAAAGTTAATCTCTTCCCAGTTCTTTAATTCACTCTCACGTCAAACATCGGTCACTAAAACACGCCATTTGTCTGCGGACCAGATTACGGAAATTTCCGTACACAAACATACATGCATGTGAATACAAACATGCGTACACATTGATACATACATAAAATAAATACAAACATGACATTATATTTTTCTCGATTTCTTTGTTTATTATCCGTATATGTTATATATACAGGGTGTTCCAAAATTCGACCAACAAATCAAGAGGTGTGATAGAAGGCATCAAGAGGATGAAAACTTACTATAGAACATGGGGTCGCAAATCACGTTTAGTGGGAGAAAATCACAAAAATAGTTATGAATGGTGTGACGTCGAGTGGAACGAAAAGGGCCAATAACAAGTAGAAAAAACATTTCTATGACTTCAAGCATGATTGCATTGCATTGCACTTCAACGTCAGAAAAGAGACGACGACACATTTTTATAGAAATTGTTCGAAGTTGCGGCCACGATGGTCATTGCACAGCCGACGCCGACGGACAAGGATTGCTGGACGCGTTAAAACATATTCCTATAAAAAGTCGTCGTTTCTTTCCTGACTTTGAACTGTAATGCATTGTAATCATGCTTTACATCAAACAAATGTTTTTTTTCTAATTATTATTGGCCCTTCTTGTTCCATTCGACATCACACCCTTTATAATTATTTTTGCGATTTTCTCCCACTAAACGTGGTTTTCGACCCCATATTCTATGGTACGTTTTCATCCTCTTGATGCATTCTATCACACCTCTTAATTTGTCGGTCAAATTTTGTAACACCCTTTATATAAAACATTCCGTATATACATTATATATTTAAATATCTGACCGCGCAGGAATTTATTGCAGTTTTATAAAAAATGGCAAACGCTGGGTGCCTAATAATGATTTTACAGTGAATAGTTAAAAACCTCTCAGCGAAATACTTGTAGCAGCTTTGTTGTATGATGAACCAGGGTTGCTTGTTGGGCTTACGTTTTTTTATTTTTTTCTATCTTTACAAGAAAGTGTTGGATTCATAAAAATTTTCGACTTCCGGTTTTTGAAAGATTTATACGTTTTAGAAGGTCCTGAACACGATTTTACTGTTTTTAGAAAATGTATGTCAGTGACTCTGTCTGTCTGTCTGTATGTATGTGAGAAAATTTTTGTGGTCGCTCTATCCGAAGAACTAAGGCACGAAATTTAATAAAACGTTACATTCAGGTAGTCCCTGATATAAATTCTTGCTGATTAGTTTTTGGTAAAAATCGCTCTACAGGTGGCGCTGCTATGCTGCATTTTTTGGGATTTCCGCAATAGCTCTATCACTAGAACTAATGCACTTGTTTTATTCAAACTTCAGATTCAGTTAGACCTTGGCATAAATAGACTATGTTTTGGTGTAGATATCTCAACGGGTGGCGCTGATATACCACTTTTTTTCATTATTATCATGATAGCTATATTTCAAGAACTAATGCACGGATTTTTATCAAACTTCAGATTCAGTTAGACGTTGACACAAGTTGCTGTTGATTAGGTTTTGGTCCAAGTCTCCCTACAGGTGATGCTGCTATGATACATTTTGCAGGATTTACCCGATTTGAGCAATAGTCATATCTCAAGACCTAATGCACGGGATTTAATAGAACTTCAGATTCTAGATAGACTTTGATATAAATTGGCGATGATTCGTTTTTAGTGTATGCGAAATCTGTGTGAGATAGAATAAAGTTTTTGGATTGGCACATCTGACTAGTTTTATATTTCGATTGCTACCACTTCATTTCAAATAAAAATATTTGCTTTCGATTGACAGATTAAATTAGGTAAATATTATAATTCCAGAGAAGTGGTAGCAATAAAATATTGAGAAATGTACTGGAAAATATGATAAAAGCATCAAAATAGGATCTACATTAAGGTCATATTTCGTTTCAAAGAAAAGCAAGAACGGAAATTCATGAAACATATGAATGCATCCGACATTGATTAGGAAACACTTTCCAACACAAACATAGGGTAGATTGGGTGAAGATGCCGTAGTTTTTAATTTAATTTTTTTTATAAAATCACCTGTTGTTTTTATTTGTTATTCATTAATTTCTTGTTAAAGTTAATACATTTATGTATGATTTAAAAATATATTCATTTTACAAATATCATAGAAAGCATAAAAAATTTTGCTCTTGTAAATTCTTGCATTTCGGCATCTTACCCCAAGATTGGGGTAAGATTGTCAACTACATAGGAACTACATGAAGAAAGAGCGTAAAAGATTTTTGACACTTACCAAAGTTGTTAATATGAAATAGCAATAGAAAATCACTATTTAAAACTTAAATAAAACAATGCAAACTGGAATTAAAGTATCAGTAGGAAAGCCTCTTCCATACGACTGAGTGGCTACAGCGCCTGCGTCTAGGAAAACCACATGACACGGCATCTTCCATCTTTCCCAATATGACATATCAGCCCAAGTTACCCTAATATTTTAAAGAAATTTCAGTCAATGAAAAGGGATATCTAAATGAACAATTTAAAAATCACATAATTCAGTAAAAAATCATTGTCAGCCATTGCTGTCCATATACGGTAATGAGTGCGAATTCTAACGTACAGTCCTGTATATGATCTATGGAATTTATACACACCACTTAATGCCCACAAAAAGGATAAGTTTAAAAATGCATATCGAAGCGAAAAACAGCAATTCTCAATCATAAAACGTCTTGTAACCAAGTTCTTTTGTGCATTTCTATAAATGAACTATAAATGCTACGCCCTCCATAGTCAATAGAAAACATGTTCTAATACACCTCCTAGTTATTTGTTTATTTCATTATACAGGGTGGTTATAATATAAGTATCTCTATTTGGAGCTATCTGTAGCTTGAAGGAATAACCCGAATGACACCAAAATCGGTACACTTACTCCTATAGAAGGGGGAAGAAGAATGGAACAATAAAAAATAATTGCAATAATCGCCGACAGATGGCGCTTTTGAGCGTGAAATGTAATGTGTAATACAAGAACCAAGAATTAAGGTGTAAAATCGGATGCCATACCTAATTTATGGAAAATGCCACAGTGAATGTGGTTACGCTTTCGCATGACGATGTCGATCAAGTTCAAGTTCCACATGGCCATTGTGCTAGAGAACAGAATCCAGGCGGTCCACGACATGCTCAACTGCGGAATATAACACAAAAGTGATGTTTCGCACATTTTGTGATATGCGATCGTTTAAATCATTGAAGTTTGCGACACCTTCTCAGTAAACAACGACGTTTGCACCGATAAGCCCCATAGCGCCATCTATCGGCGATTATTGCAACTAATTTCTATTGTACCATTCTTCTTCCCCTTTCTCAAATAGTAAGTGTTCCGATTTTGGTTTCATTCGGGTTATTCTATCAAGCTACAGACAGCTCCAAATAGAGATACTTATATTATAACCACCCGGTATTTCAAGTATCATAACATCATTAAAATGCACCGCAACCGATTTTACCCTCTTGATAATAATATGTAATGGAATTCTTTTGCGCGTCTCTGTAAAGGAACTATAAAATCTACTCATTCTGTACGTCTAAGAAATCAGGTAAACACTTTAGGCTACCTCAATGATACTTATCAATCCCATTATGTTTGAAATATCCTAATATTAATGAAATACACCGTATACGATTTTCCCTCCATTGGCCGTACTGTAATGGAATTATTTTTGTATCCTTATAAATGAACTATAAATAGTACACACTTCTTTTACAATACCGAAGATTGTATATTAAACGTAAATAACATATAAAAAATACATGGTAATCCGAGATGGAGAATTGAAGTACGGATAGAAAATTTACGACGGATTTATACGTTTTAGAAGGTCCTGAACACGATTTGACTATTTTTAGAAAATATCTGTCAGTGAGTCAGTGACTCTGTCCGTGACAAAAATGTTGTTGGCGCTCTATCTGAAGCACTAATGCACGGAATTTAATAAAACTTTATATTAAGTTAGTCCCTGATATATATTGGTGCTGTTTAGTTTTTGTTGTAAATAGCCCAACAGGTGGCGCTGCTATGCTGCATTTCTCGCAATTTCCGCAATAGATCTATCTCAAGAACTAATGCACTGATTTTCATCAAACATCAGATTCTGTTATACCTTGGCAGAAATAGATGCTGATTACGTTTTGGTGTAGATATTCCAACAGGTAGCGCTGATATGCTACTTTTTCCGTGATTTTCACAATAAGTACATCTTTAGAACTAATGCACGGATTTTCATTAAACTTCAGATTCAGTTAGACGTTGACATAAGTTGTTGTTGATTAAGTTTTGGTGTAAATTTCCGAACAGGTGGCGCTGCTGTGCTTTGTTGTTCAGGATTTACAAGATTTTAACGATAATCATACCTCAAGATCTAACGCACAGAATTTAATAAAACTTTAGATTCAGTTAGAACCTTGATATAAATTGGTGCTGATTCGTTTTTTGTGAATGCGAAACTTTTGTGAGATAGAAGAACGTTTTGGCATTGGCACTAGTATTTTTCATTCTTTCGGCAATTAATTAATTTTGATGTAAAAGCAAATTTTTGAATCTACTGATAAAAGTACATTTAATTAATTTTTAAACAATGTCTGAAAATATCTTCGATGAAATATATTTATTAAAATATCCGCATTAGCGTCATGGAAAAGTCGTAAACTTTTCACGTTAAAACATGAGGCAGATATGTATTAAATTCGCATAAATAAATCAAGGTAAACTAATGATTACAGTACAGAATAATTGGTCGTAAGTTAGTGTAATATTTTTAATTCCCTAAAGTGTTGTAATTCTTACACGAAGCAAAATTTTAATTCTTTAATGAGAGTAAAGGGAATTAAACCATATTTAATATTCATAGATAAATGCGACCTGTGAAATGTAACAAAGACTTAAAATTTAATAAATACAATATTTTGTACTTTATCAGATATGAACCGCATAAAAATCATTTACATTTTGGAAGAATATTAATATGGGAATATTTTAATTAACTGTTACTAATATTTTAATATTTTGTTTAGTTCAATGATAATAATTCAAATAATATTTCAAAGTATGCAAAGGATTAACTGTATTCTAGACTTGATCGTAATTTACTATCTATATAAAAAAAATCGTAACTGTTACTAATATTTTGTATTATTCAATGATAATAATTCAAATAATATTTCAAAATATGCAAAGAATTAACTAATTCTAGATTTGATCGTAATTTACTATTTATATTAAAAAAAAATCATGACTGTTACTAATATTTAGTTTTATTCAATGATAATAATTCAAATAATATTTCAAAATGTGCAAAATATTAACTATATTCTAGACTTAATCGTAATTTACTACTTATATATATAAACAAAACATTCATGTGTATTCCTTTTAACAGTAACTTTGAAAGAAATATTTCCTTAAATAAAACATAATATTTTTCTCCAATTAAAATTAAGTCATAAATCATTTTTATAAAAATAATTTTATTTATCAGGATAAAATAAATGATTCGTATTTTATTTTACGATAAGTGAAATACGCTGCAAAAACTATTTACTTTTTTTACAGATTTAAGAGAAATATCTTACACAGAAGCCTATATCTTAAAACATTAATCATTCATTAGTTGAAATAATCTTTATATTGATAGAAAAAAAATCTTTTTCGGTTCCCTTTTTTTTCTATTCCTCTACTTTTTTTTATTATTTCGCTAATAGCGTTCTCATATCAGCAAAGTGATATTTTATTTTCTCAAGCATATTTAAAACTTATCTGCAATAAAATAATAAATTACCGTGAGATTATTTGAATTTCAATGCGACTTTTTAAAATTGTATTTTTTTAAATGCAAATATTTATTTTAGATATTTTATATTTTTATGTTATTCATTCATTATAAAAGGTTTTCCTGTTCGAACTTTATCATTTCGAGTAGTGTAATCATTTTTTTATTGATAAAATTTTGAAAGTCTTTATTTTATTAAGCTTATAGTAATAAAATTTTCTAGATATATTTTTAAAATAAATTAAGTACCTCTAAAAAATAATAATAATAAATAAATTGTGAAAAGCAAGCGTTTTTATAAACCGTTATTTAAGGAAATTCTGACCATATTATTGCCCACATTATGGTCAGGATAGAGTTAACACTAAAACTACCAGAAATTTTACTCAAGTTTTTTAAAACGATTTCACACCAGAAATTTTATTTAAAACTACTTAATTTTTTCATTTAACGTATATCTGCGAGTTTTAAATTTAATTTATTTAAAAAAAAAATTCTGGTTCGAATCTGAATATATTCATTTGGTAACCGTCAAAATGAAGGCTCATGGTAGTTCTAGTGTTAAACTACGGTTATGTAACTATTTTCTATAAAAGCGGTCGAAATGACTGGATTGCTGCAAATTGTTAACAGTGTAATTAAAATAAGTTTTAAAAAAAGCATGTTGTAATTAGGCATTTTACAAAAACAATTACGATTTTATACACTGCTCAAAACAATTAAAGGATATTGCAGTTTTAGGTGGATTTTGTATCTGGGAAACTTTTTAGCTGATTGATACATGGTCGACAGACATAGTAGGTTATATGAGAATAAATTACACATGTTTGGCAGAAAAAAATGCATTTTATTGCGCATTTGTGTACAAAAGGAAAAAAACACAATTTGTACATATGAGAAAAAAAGAATAAGAAAAGGTGTTTTCTTCAAAGAAAATCATTTTCAGTAGGGGGTATGGTTTCCACGGGCGGCCAGCAACGTTGAACACCTTTGAGGCATGGACTCAATGAGGCTATTAATGACGAGTTGGGGTATTCTGCCCCACTCTTCCACAAGAGCTCTTTCCAGTTCTTGGAGAGTTTGTGGGGGTTGTTGGCGGCCAGAAACTCGTCTTCCTAGAGCGTCCCAAACGTACTCTATTGGATTCATGTCTGGAGAACACGCTGGCCATTCTATTCGAACGATTCCTTCCTCAAAAAGGAAATCCTCCACCAGGTTTCCACGATGTGGCCTGCAGTTATCGTCCATTAAAATGAAGTGACCTCCGATTGCTGCAGCGTAAGGGACTACAATATGTCTGAGGATCTCATCCCTATATCGGCGACCAGTCAGAGCTCCATCTCGAATGATGTAGAGGTCAGTGCGCCCGTCAATGGAGATGCCACCATACACCAACACTCCTCCACCGCCAAATCTGACACTTTCGTGCACGAACGCAGGATTATTCCTACTGCCACGGTCCCTCCAGATGAAAATACGCCTATTATCCGGATGCACAGAAAAACGGGACTCGTCAGAAAACAGAATATTGCTCCATTCATTTCTCCTCCAGTTGACATGCTCGGTTGCCCACTCCCTGCGGTCGCGACGATGCCTTGATCTTAATCTAACACATACCATCGGTCGGCGAGCATACAGACCTACAGCATGGAGCCGGTTTGGGACAGTCTGAGTTGAAATCGTGGTGCCTGTAGCCGAGCGAAGGTGTTGTTGGAGAAGAGTAGCGTTCATGTTTCGGTGTCTCCGAGCTGTTGACGCTAAATACCAATCTTCATTGGGCGTTGTTGCCCGTCTACGACCTTGGCCTGGTCTTCGGCCTGCACATCCACTCTCCAAAAAACGGTTCCAGATCCTGGAAATGACACTTTGTGACACTCCAATGGCTTGCGCTACTTCGGCTTGAGTTTGGCCCCCTTCTAACCTACAAACAATTCTCCAAGCTTCTGAATCTGTCAAATGACTTCGCTGAGACATCGTACTCATCGAAACAAAGCAATCACTGAATGCCGATCATTCTTGTCTTCATTCTCTTTTATCCAGTTGAAAGTCAAATTTCATTCGCTGCCGCTGAAGCGACGTTTTTGACGTCGAACTCAAAATTTGCATACTCCACAGTTTGAAAACCAGAAAAATTTGCATTTGTGATTCCCTTCTTCTATTTTCGGCAAAAAAAAATTTCGTTTATATCTTTATTTTATATAAAACTTCAAATATACTTCAATTGTTTTGAGCAGTGTAATTATCAAATCTTCATAAATAAAGTATATTTTTGTTTGTAGTACAGAGTTGCCAAGTCTCCGGATTTTTGCACACCAGTAACTTTTTAGAGAATATGCTGTTCTTTTAAATCGCAAAATGCTCCGATTAACTAAAACAACATTTTCTGTACTAAATTACTGGTATCCAAAAAAGCGGAGACTTGGCAAGTCTGATAGTAAAGTTTAGTTTTAAGTAATCAACTTTTGAGTAATTCGTAACACATTACGTATAATTTCAATGAGTATTTTAAAATATCAACAGAATTCTCTGCTTTTTCATTTTAACATAATTTACTTTTTATTAAAATATCGTTAATATTTTAACTGTTAGAATGATTTACTGAAATATTACTTTTAATAAAAACATAAATATTTAGGTACAGTCACCAATTTTATTTTGTGAAAAATATTGAAAATATCAATTTTCCAATTTTTTTTGCTTAAAATATATTTAGACATCCCGAGTGTATTTTGCGAAGTTATGTAATAATTCGATGGTTAAAAATGTGTGAAAAAGGCTTTTTATTGAATCTATTTCATTTTAAATGATTCAGAGTTACAATCTTTAAATACCTCTTACTTTCCCATCATACGTAGTATAGGATGAGTCGATTGTGATCGGCTTTGTGTATCAATAAGTCGGTATTGGGATCGTTTTAAAAAAAAAAAAAAAAAAAAAAATGGCGAATTTACACGTTTCAGATACTGAAAATTCCGAAAAACACATTTTTAGAAAAAAAAATTGCCGTCCGTCTGTCTGTGTTTTTTGTAAACGCGCTATCTCCCGAACAAATTGAGACAGAGACTTAAAATTTGGTATGCACTTAGTATGTAATAATGAGAAGAAGCCGATTGAATTTCAGCAACCTCGATTATCCGGAACTATTTTTTTCGGACTGTGGAAGTATTCGTTCTGATAAAACGTATATGGAAATTTTCGAAATTGTTTATTTTAAGGAATGAATATATAATACAATAAAAAATATGAATTTCGCATAAAGAATGAAGTCGGTAATCATATTTTCCAAACTCTTCGATTTTTCATGACCCTGTATTTCACTCAAATTTCAATTCAAATATATATTTCAATTGGAAATGAGACGCTTAATCCGACGCAGTAAACTATTAGTTAATATGATTATCATTTTTGGGGTTATAAGGATGTTTCTTTTACGCAATTCAGTAATAGAGCATTTAAAGTTTATGACGTCATCAAGCCAGGATTTTATTCGAATTGCAATGCATTTTATATGTAGTTTACACATGTTTTACTTTCATATTTTATATTATGCATATCCATGATGGGTAAGTATTACGGTGGCCCCCAACGACTAGTTTCTGTTTGTGTTTCTTCAATATATCAATACGAACATAATGCTATACTTTTAAGGTATATTTTTCGTTATTTTTTGGACGATTCTTAATATGCATGTAATAAAATTAGTGAATCCGTATTGAAAATGAAGCATGTAGCGTTTATACTTTATTTACAGGAACACTCAAAAAAATTTCGTTACATTACGGCCTGTGGAGAAAATTGCTTGCCGTGTATTCAAATTATGTTACACTATTTTAAACATATTTAAATTTATATATATCTCCGAGCGGCACTACAAGACGCTTACTATAGAATACGGAGCGCATAACATTCATTCTTCATTTACAGGGACACATACTTGAATTTGGTGACAGTACTGTCTAAGAACATTAAAGTTTTACGTGTTTTTAAGGAACATGTTTTTAATTTAAACTTTTTTTTTTTGCCTATAACTTGGTATTTAGTAATTTTACAGATGATATACAGAGCAACACAAAAGATCTCAAGTACAAATTGCTGAATGGAAATTTACAAATACGCTATGATTTTCCTAACTGAACTGTGTTTTAGCATACTATGTAGTATATATACAAATCTTATCCGTTTATAGATCATATACAGGGGCATTGTGGATGCACATTCTATTTCCAAATGTGTTGTGTGGTTTCAAAATTGTTTACTTAGACATCATCTTTCACCTTATTAAAGGGAAAAGTTTAATTAAAGTATTCTGGAAAAGTTGGAAAAAGTTTCATAATCAATGCTTGACGCATGATTTTTCGTTCTTGTTTATTATTGGTGCGAAAATAAGGTGACAAAATGACACAATCGCATTTCAAGAAATGCTGAAAATATTATAAAACAAATGATTATAGATTTTGAAATTGACTTTCTTGAATAAAATAAACCAAGCTTTATTACAATAAATGTATACCTGACAAAGTCATTTTTATTTATATGTTTACCAATTTTTCTGTTCCGCACTATGTAATTATTTTTTTCTTGACAAGTTGATTCAGATTAAAATTACAAGCATTTATTTGAAATGTGTCCAATAAGTTGCAAATAATTTTATTAAAATTCCAGTCAATGATATACTTTCAACCATAAAATAATAATAATAATAATAATAACAGGGTTGTATCTGGCGACTGTTTTTTAATCTCGCACCACATTCTTAAAACGAAAAACTTTGACATATATTTTAACAGAATATGCGAATAGGGAGGTGGGAGAGAATATATTATAAAATTTACTTTTTAAAAATAGTGGTGCGAATAGAATATAAAAAATCTCTGACGGCTCGGCCTACAGGCACAGGTAGATTTCGAAGACGCAGACCGTGGGGCGCCTGTTTGTCGGGAATTGCGGAAGAAATGACCTTTATGCGATGATGCGGCAGTTGGAACCACCTACTTCGAAACCTAACTTGTTTGCAGGCGGAGCCAGCAGGGATTTTTTTTATATATATTTTTTTTATTTTATTTATTTATTTATTTATTTTTTTATTTTTTTTTTTTGCTATAAAAGTTGGTCCTATAAAAAACTTGTCAGTATAAAAGTTTTAGATAATATTAAGAGGATTTATAATAAATTTAAGCGGATTTGAAATCTTGGTAATTGACGAAGTTATGAATTTTTTTCTTCTAAAACCCCCTCCCCCCCCCCTTAAGGCAATTTTTAATTATATCAAAAATCTGTCATACATAAATTTTCGGCCCTTCTCCTAGAAGTAATAATAACTTCAAACGGATTCGATACGTATCATAATTAAGAAATTATGTTTTTTTTTCTGTTTTCACAAAAAGCCCCCCCCCCCATCCCTTCCCCTTGGTTCGATTTTGCCCATTAACAAACTTGACCGAGATTTTATGCCCCTTGATTTGTATCAGTTTCGAAAAGATGCGGGAGTTGGAAACGCCTACTTCGAAAAATAACTTGTTTGCAAGCGAAGCCGGCAAGGATTTTTTTTTTTTTTTTTTTTTTTTTTTTTTTTTGCTATAACGGTTGGTCCTATAAAAAACTTGTCAATATAAAAGTTTTAGATAATATTAAGAGGATTAATAATAAATTTACGCGGATTTGAAATCTTGGGAATTGACGAAGTTATGAATTTTTTTCTTCTAAAACCCCCCTCTTTAAGGCAATTTTAATTATATCAAAAATCTGTCATACATAAATTTTTGGCCGTGCTCCTAGAAGTAATAATAACTTCAAACGGATTCGATATGTATAATAATTAAGAAATTATGGGTTTTTTTCTGTTTTCACAAAAAGCCCCCCCCCATTCCCCCCCCCCTGGTTCGATTTTGCTCATTAACGAACTTGACCGAGATTTTATGCCCCTTGATTTTATGTATCAGTTTGGCAGAGATTTATGCAGAATTTTTCCAGTTATCGTGTTCATAAAAAAGTGACATAGATAGATAGATAGATAGATAGATAAACTTTTGAACTGGGGGTGGTTTTGAGTTCTGGGAATCAGGATCGGCGTAGATCTGCAAATTTTTTTCAAAATTTCCAACTTAGGTGAGAATATAATAGGTAGTATTTCTTACGAAATCTACCTAAAATCGTCGCTACTGGTAATCTTCTAATAATAAATAAAAAAGCATTATGTAATTATTGATTAGTTATAAAATTTTGCATTTTAAGGTATTATTTTTAAATTTAAAGAAACGAAGCATATTTCATGTTTATAAAGCTTAATTTTACAAGTTTTGCTGCTAATGTTATGTAATGTTTATATATATATATATATATATATATATATATATATATATTAGGGCGTATCGAAAAAATCCAAATTTCTTAGATCTATTTGCGGTAGTGCGGAAAAGTTGTGAACTTCCTTTATTAAAAAATGTGCGAAATCTTAAAACTGTGGGTTGATATCTTCTGTCGCCTCAATGGGCCGAAAGTTCCAAAAATTGGACTAAAAATGATTAAAAATCAAAAATTGATAAATAATCACAGATTTTGGTCATCGGTTTGGGGTAGTGCTTACAAGTTACTATTTTGTAACAACAACAACCATAGAAAATTGTAGAATTCTAGATTAATATCTTCTGTCGCCTCATTGGCATCGAATTTTGGAAATTTTGACGCATTTTGGTAGTTTTCTGCATAACTGTTTACTGCTTGCACTGCACAATACACAATCGAGACAGACTGGGTTTGGCGGTCTACTAAAATACTGAAGACAATGTGGGAGCCTTCAAGAAGTGTTCAAGTGCGTTTAAAACTGGACACTACAGTTCTTGTCAGTGGAAGGTATGGTGTCTCCAACAGAGCCACAGCTGCTATTGCATCAAGTGTTATGCAAGATTTGTGATTAATATCGGAATCGGATATCAGCTTCGTCACAGACAAATATAAAATGTAGAGTGAAAATCGAGAATTTACAAAACATTAGTCTCAAAATCAAATGAATATCGTTCCACTCTATCTGGCCTTTATTTTGATGGACGACATGACAAAACCTTAACATCAGAAACACTCGAGGACAAGCAGTTCCAAAGAACAATTGTAGAAGCGCATTGCTGTATTGTATCGGAGCCTGGTTCTACGTACATGGAACATGTTACACCTGAAAGCGGATCTAATCTTGATATATCTAATAGCATTTACGAATACGTAACAAGTGCTTCATTGGATGATTTTAGCAACCTTATTGTTCTCGGGTGTGACGGCACTGTAGTGAACACAGGAGTGTATAATGGCGTAATTCGCTTGAATTGAAACTTCAGGGGCCAGTCCAATGGATTATCTGTTTACTTCATTTCAATGAGTTGTCATTACGACACCTGTTTAAGTCTATAGACGGCAAGTCATCTGGCCCCACATATAACACCGGAGGCATTGGAAGAAACCTCAAAGGATGCGAAAAGCTTTCAATTGTTGCTTTTAATAGTATTTAATGGCAAGTTGCCAGGTATTGATCCTACCACCCTCAGTTCAGATCAGAAATACTTATTAGACATTTGCACCGCCATTAGTTCTGGCATTTGTTGTTCAGATCTAGCTATCCGAAAACCGGGAACGTTGAATTTGTCCCGCTGGCTAACAACTTCCAATCGAATACTGAGGTATAGATATATCTACATCGGACCCATCAAATGAGTTTCTAACATTGGCTGAATTCATTCTAAGAGTCTACGCACCCTCATGGTTCCGAATTAATGTTCGTCATTGCATAAAGGATGGTGACAGACACCTGTGTCATTTCATTAGCTCACCTCGGTAATTGCCAAAAAACTATTGTGACATAATCGACCCACTTATTTCTCGCAACGCTTACTATGCTGCTCAAGAAAACAGGCTTTTGGCCATGTTAACTGATGATAAGTGCCCTATTAGGACCCTTGCAGCTCATCGGATTATCAAGGCAAGAGAAATTAGCCCAGACGGAAATTTTGGTCGCAAATTTGTTATTCCTGCTGTTAACTTTGGAGCTACAGACTATGTAGATCTCATTAACTGGCAAGCTCATTATGGGATATCGCCTCCTGTTCTCAGAGAGATCAGTTCTCAAGAATTTCTGAAGATGATACAGGGCAGTATGCCAATGTATTGCTGTGACTTTATTAAATTTGCTTCACACACACAAGCGGTAGAGCAGATTGGGAAACTAGTCACTGCAGCTTCCGGAAAAACAGTTGGGATGCAGAACAGGGATAGATTTATTAGAGCGACACTAGAATCCAGAAAACACATGTCAAAGTTTGAGACCAAAATTAGTATAAGCAGTAATGCTTTTGTCATTTGTATGTTCGAAAGGTAAAATAAAGTTTGTGTTCGCATTAAAATGAGGTAAGTGTGACGTGTATTTATTTAAAATTTTGCCTTCATTTTCAAAATTTGGTGTCGATGAAGCGGCAGAAGATATTAAAGTATAATTCAAAAAATTTTTATGGCTGTTGTTGTTTCTTTGCGTGAAAATAGGGGTGTTCCACTATTCTGACAGATCGACAAACCCAGTTTGTCTCGATTATGCAAAAAACTACCAAACTGCATCAAAATTCCAAAAATTCGATGCTGATGAGGCGACAGAAGATATTAACCTATAATTCTACAATTTTCTATGGTTGTTGTTGTTACAAAACAGTAACTTGTAAGCACTACCCCGAACCGATGAGCGAAATCTGTGATTATTTATTAATTTTTGTATTGTAATCATTTTTAGTCCAATTTTTGGAACTTTCGGCCCACTGAGGCGACAGAAGATATCAACCCACAGTTTTAAAATTCCGCACACTTTTTAATAAAGGAAGTTCACAACTTTTCCGCACTACCGCTAAAAGATCTAAGAAATTTGGATTTTTTCGATACGCCCTAATATATATATAATGTTAAGTCAAAAAATGTTTCAGATTATCATTAAAATTATCTGTATTATATACTTCATTTTATTAGCCATATAAACACCATTTATCTGTATTATTATTTTTAACTGTTAAAATAATAATGTCAAAATGAAATATTATTTGAAGAAAAATATAAATTTTAGCTATTTATAAAACACGTATAATAAATCCATTTTTTACAAATATTCTTCTATTTCTTTGAATAAATTCAATGATTTACGTTTTATTTTAAGATAAATGAAAGACTCTGCGTTTTTTAGATTTAAGAGATATTTCTTCCACAGAAACCTGTCTCTTAAAACATTAATCATTATTTAAAATAATCTTTACATTTTAACAAAAAAAAAATCATTTCCGATGCCATATTTTTTACAACTTTGTTATTTTTTTTTTATTATTATTGAAAACATATTTTTATTTGAAAACCTTTCTTAAACAAACTGATAAATTAAAATGGGCTTACGGAAATTCAAAGGAAACTGTCTGCAGTGTGTTTCTTTATATGCAAATATTTAGCTTAAGTAAAATATTTTGTTATTCAATAAATAGAATTTATTAAAACTATTGAAAAATTTATCATTTAAAAATTTGTAAACATTGTGTTTACTCACGAAACAAAGAAAGTGTTTATTATTATTATTATTATCATTATTATAATTATTACTATTATTATCTATCATTATTATTATTATTACTATTATTATGATTATTATTATTATTACTATTATTATGATTATTATTATTTGACTTGGAGATCAATAAAATTTGCATTATATATATATACTATATATATATATATATGTGTGTGTGTGTGTGTGTGTGTGTGTCTAGAGCGCGATCTAATTACAGGATCGGAGCCAAATTTTGAGGGGTGAGTAACGAAGACGGGGGAAGAATAACTCCACCAAAAAGCAGCGCCACATATCCCCAAGTGGTGACTTTTGGAACTATTTTGTCTTTCGTCTCCTGTCTTTTTTAAACAACCTACAAAATTTGGTTCCGTTCTCGCAATTAGATCGCGCTACAGAAAACGCCAATTAGCGTCTGTTTAATTAGGGTCATCTTGTTTTTGTTTTGTTGCTGTTGTTTTGCACAGTGTCTTACAATTATCAGTTGTAAACAAGATTTATAAGTGGCGATATGCATGTATTTCTAACTACCCTTAATAAATAATTACTCTACATGTAACTCTTTTAAAGGAAAATTTTATAAAGAAAGAAAAAAGATGCATGCATAAGATAGAAAAAACATTATAAGATAGAAAAAAACATAGAATAACAAAGAAATGGAAATAAGAAACATATTATTGAAATCTTGTATGATATGTAGCCACATACGAAGTAAAAAAAATATTTGGACATGGACACATATTGTATTACATATATATGTCCATGTATCGTGATACAGATGCACAGAGAGGGATGGATGATGGTTAAATCTCGGTCATGCTCATGGGTTATGTTCATCAGGCTGTGGACTTTTACATTTATTTAGTAAAATTGCTCTCTTTAGTTTTGCTAATATGGTACATTCCGAAAAAAATTAGCAAAGAACACGGAATCTTCCGGAATTCATATTAATTGATCCCTTAATTCTGGTTAAATGATAAAGTAAAAATATTCCAGTGCTAAAAAATGAAAGTTCTATGCAAAAAGTATCTGTGTTTGTATGTCTCATTAATCGAAGTATTGTTGATGATTAATTGGAGTAGAAATTCTTATTTAATAGTGTAAACAAAATATTACTTTAGCAATATGATTGGGACTATTTTGGAGATTTCAATAGTTTTTCCTATGATCGAAGCCACATCAAGGTAAGTGAAATAACTTACTTTCTTAATTTAGAATAAACATATTTATTATCTTTAAGCCGATTTTAAACTACGGAACAACACCAAAAAAAAATCGCGTGTTCGCTCCTTCATTTGCTCCCGATCGGGCTTACGAGTTCGGGGCAAGCGCGAATTGCCTTCGCCGACTCGCAAAGAAAGATATGAGTTTTGACGAGTTTTTAATTAATATCTCGGCTAATTATCAAAATATTAAAATTCCTAGGTGTATCAGGACATTCCTTGGATCACCTAAATCCAAATTTTTAGACCCTGTATGCGAGCTGTAGATTTCGCTAGTCGTCACCAACACACACATACACAAAGACAAACAACTTTCGTTAATTAGCATAGATTTAAATTAAATTTTATATTCTGTTATTTTTAAATTTGTCTTATTTTAGAAAAGTTAAAAAGGAAAGTATTATGCCCAATTCTATTTTCACCAATACTAATCTTTTGTTTCATTATATATTATTAATTCAATTCATTAAAATTCAAACGTTTTGTTACAATGCACGTAATTTTAAATAAAAAGTATTAATTAAAATCTACAACCAACAGAAATATTTAACATGTTTTCGTGAGATAACCTGTGTCCCCTGATTTTCCTGATAGGAAGATCGTGGATAGTTGATTGGATATTAAATTTTCCTGGCATTCCCTCATAAATTTCATACACGATAAATACAACTTCTGTCATATTTAAAAGCCTGTAGTTTAAAAAGTGCGAAATTTTATATTTACGGACATAATACATAAAAAATACAATGATCTCTCACTTATACGCGATACACGGAAATTATTTTTCCGCACCAGTTTTTTTATAAGGTAATTTTCATCTTCTTAGATCGCAGAATTTATAAATCTAATTTTACTGTTTTAAAATAGTGGTATGAAAAAGTAATTACTGTACATCGCGTATAAGTGAGAGATCACTGTATGATAATTTTTAATAAAATATTTAAAAAATACTTTGCAATAAAATGTGTTTTTAATAATATAAGTAAATATATATAAAGTCATTAGACATACAAAAAAATCTAATTTTTTTATTCATTTTTGAAATAAAAGTATTTTTAACAAATCAAAAAGAAATAAGTGTATTATTATTAAAATGTAAATATATTCTATTTATAATTTGTAAATACGTAATTTAAATATATAATTTTAGTTTTTATTCTAAAAATATTAAAAGCACTGAGTATAAATGTGTTACTCAAAACATATATATATATATATATATATATAATACATTTGAGACAAAGCTCACATAAAAACTTATAATCAACGTTCAATAAAAAATTTTAGAATTAATGATTAATTTTCCTGTCATTCAAAGAAGAACAAATATTATTTTCGGAGAATAACTTTATCAGTGATATATTACTTGGTAAAGAACTTTAATTTTATTTCTAAAGCTGCTACATATAATTAAAGAACAGATGATAAATCATTCATGACTTCGTCATATCTAATAACAAAAAGTATATTTTTTTAACATATCTTCCATTTCCAGATACTGCAGAATGCTTTAACGATAATCTTAATAATATATGTCATTCTTTTTTAAGCCTCAATAGAAACTTATAGCTCATTGTACATTTATAAACGCTTTATTTAAAAATTCTAACACATCGTTAAAAATTAAATTTTTGTGTGACATCCACAGCCATTATTTCTAGCTAAAATTAATGAAATAATTTCATTATTATTTCATCATTTTCAGTTCTTTTCTAACTAGAAATGAGAAATAAATACAGGGTCATTCATAATTCCCTCCGGGGTTTCGAAACGTTATAGTAAAAAAACGAAGACGAATATGAAAAAAAGAAACATATGAAATTATTCCGAAACTATTCAAGTTTTACTTACATACATTACAGGTGTTCTATGTGTGAACCCTTGGTCACACGGCATACATCCATGCGATAGTCCAGTTCCTGCCATACTCCGTTTCTTTAAATTTCCGGTACCACACATGAATTGTTTTGTCAGTTGGACCCTGTTTTCGATATTTATTACGAAAGACCCGTTGAACTGACACCACTGATTCAGATTTAAAGAAACGGAGTATGGCAGGAACTGGACTATCGCATGGATGTATGCCGTGTGACCAAGGGTTCACACATAGAACACCTGTAATGTATGTAAGTAAAACTTGAATAGTTTCGGAATAATTTCATATGTTTCTTTTTTTCATATTCGTCTTCGTTTTTTTACTATAACGTTTCGAAACCCCGGAGGGAATTATGAATGACCCTGTATAGTGTCAAGTTTGCTTAACAGAATATTTTTAAGATAAATTATTGTTTAATAATGCATTATATTAATTTTAAATAATCTCTTAATATGTGAATTATAAGTGATATTGTTATCTAATGAAATGTTTTCAAAAATGGAATCTAAATTTTCGAAATTTTATTACTTCTTATAACTTTATTTTAGTATTGTGCTATTTTTAATGAGTCATTTTTACACAAAAAAAAGCGTTTCAGTGCATTAAAATAATTAACACATTTAAAATATAATCCAATAAATTTCAAATATTTTTTTTTCTAATGCACATGTTTTTATTCTTTATTTGTTATAAGTATCATCAAACATTTACATAATGTTATGTTGAAAATCAAGAGGGATAACTTCTTAAAAAATATGTCTATATATATTTTTTTAAACATAGATATTTCTGTTAAGAACTTATTTCCTAAATCCGTTCACAAGATATTGCATATAGTTTTATTTAAAGGGGAAATATAATAATTTCGAAGAATGCTTTTCAAACTTAGCAGAGTTGCCAAGTCTCCGTATTTTTGAGCACCAGTAATTATTTAGAGAAAATGTTGTTCTCTTAAATCGCAAAATGCTCTGATTAAAAAACGACAACATTTTCTGTACTAAATTACTGGTATCCAAAAAGCTGGAGACTTGGCAGGTCTGAAACTTAGTAAATGTCATCGAGACATAGCAAAGACATATTGCTAGTTTAATGACAACGTGTTAGTGGATATACTGGAATGAAATCGGGCATATTTACTTCGTTTTTGAAATGATTGTTGTACTACACATTTTATTCACAAACAAGCAAATGAAATATTAGTTATGAACGTACATCAATAATAGATCTGAGGAAAGAAGCAAAAGAAATATTAGTTATGAACGAACATCAATAATAGATCTGATGAAAGAAGCAAATGGAATATTAGTTATGAACGAACATCAATAATAGATCTGATAAAAGAAGTCGAAAAATCTGATGCAAGCGTACTCAAAATAGCATACTTTGGTTTTTTCAAAATTTACATACAATTAATTATGCTGCCCGATTTTTAGTTTTCATGTTATAAAATTTTCACAAAATTGTAAAACATGAAATTTTACGTCTTACCACCAATGCTAGATTATTTGAAATTCCTATAGATAATAAAATCCAATATAGTTTTAGAAATAAATGAATTATTTGTATTAATTTTTTCTGTTATTTATAATTAGATTAGCTTAATATTCTCAAAGCTAAATGGCGAACTATATTTTTTAAAAGCTTTAAACCCCATGAAGAACGAGGGTCATTATTTGTATTCTTTATTTATACCATTTAAATTTAATCAAATTTATACCATAAATTTTAAACAAAACTTTGTTTGTGGTGTTTACGTGAACAACGGTTTGAAAGTTTACGGTTTTCAAAATTATATTAATATGAATATTTTCAGTGTTGCCAGATTGAGTATTTTGTCCCCACGAGCAGGGAAGACCGAGCAATGCTCGGTCAAAATTAAATTTGAGTTCAAATATCATGACCCATGACCAAAATGACCCACTAATTGAATTTTCTCGAACATGTGACTTAGCCCAACAGTCTTCTCGTGCCGGAAAACCATAGGATGCAAAATTTAGTGTAAATTGAGCCGCTTTTTAGATATTGACCCACAATGACCCAGAAATGACCCACTAATCGAATTTTCTCGAACATGTGACCTAGTCTAATGATTTTCGCGTGCCCGAAACTCGTAAAATACAAAATTTAATCAAAATCGTTAGAGCCGTTTTTTAGATAAAATTAATTTGACCCGCTTTGACCCAAAAATGACCCCCTAATCGAAAGTTCTCGAACATGTGATCCAGCCCAATAGTCTTCTTGTGCCCGAAAATAGTCGGATACAAAATTTCGACAAAATCGTATGGACCGTTTTTTTAGATACAATTAGCTTGACCATGACCCAAAATGACCCAAAATGACCCACTAATTGAATTTTCTCGAACATGTGACCTAGCCCAACAGTCTTCTCGTGACCGAAAACCATTGGATGCAAAATTTAGTGTAAATTGAGCCGCTTTTTAGATCTTGACCCACATTGACCCAGAAATGACCCACTAATCGAATTTTCTCGGACATGCGACCTAGCCCAATGCTTTTATCGTGCTCGAAACTCGTAGGACACAAAATTTAATCAAAATCGTTAGAGCCGTTTTTTAGATAAAATTAATTTGACCCGCGTTGACCCAAAAATGACCCACTAATCGAAAGTTCTCGAACGTGTGACCCAGCCCAATTGACTTCTCATGCCCGAAAATGGTCGGATACAAAATTTCGTCAAAATCGTTTGAACCATTTTTTAGATACAATTAGCTAGACTATGACCCAAAATGACCCACTAATCGAATTTTCTCGAGCATGTGACCTAGCCCAATGGTTTTCTGGTGCCCCAAAACGGTAGGATACGAAATTTCGTCAAAATCGTTAGAGCCATTTTTAAGATAATTTTTGCATATATATATATATATATATATATATAACCACCCACAAGATTTGCTCGTATTAGAATATATGATTTTGGGAAATTTTTAAGCGTCTGGGGAATTTTTTTGGGACAAGTAATTCGTGGGGAAGCTTTTGGGGACTATAAACATTTATGGGGAAAAACCTGGAGAATTTTTTTCATCACTTCACGTAAAGTTTACCTTTAGTCATTTGGCAAAACCAGATCTGTCTCAAACTAATTTTGACTCGGAGAATGAAAATCATGAAGACAAAGAATCTACTCTCTATCTTCATGATGAAAATAAAATTCGGGAGTCGGAAAATATCAATCATTTATCGCGTGGCCGTGCTCGACGTTTAAACATTACATTTGATAGGATACTTTGTATCATTTTCACACATGTGTACATCTTTAACATTGTGATAACAGAAGTTTTTATCTCAGGGTTTTTTTTTTTTTTTAAGTATAAATTTTTCTTAAATTTTTCTTTTTTAAAATATTTTGTTATTCAATAAATAGAATTTATTAAAACTATTGAAAAATTTATCATTTAAAAATTTGTAAACATTGTGTTTACTCACGAAACAAAGAAAGTGTTTATTATTATTATTATTATCATTATTATAATTATTACTATTATTATCTATCATTATTATTATTATTACTATTATTATGATTATTATTATTATTACTATTATTATGATTATTATTATTTGACTTGGAGATCAATAAAATTTGCATTATATATATATACTATATATATATGTGTGTGTGTGTGTGTGTGTGTGTGTGTGTGTTTAGAGCGCGATCTAATTACAGGATCGGAGCCAAATTTTGAGGGGTGAGTAACGAAGACGGGGGAAGAATAACTCCACCAAAAAGCAGCGCCACATATCCCCAAGTGGTGACTTTTGGAACTATTTTGTCTTTCGTCTCCTGTCTTTTTTAAACAACCTACAAAATTTGGTTCCGTTCTCGCAATTAGATCGCGCTACAGAAAACGCCAATTAGCGTCTGTTTAATTAGGGTCATCTTGTTTTTGTTTTGTTGCTGTTGTTTTGCACAGTGTCTTACAATTATCAGTTGTAAACAAGATTTATAAGTGGCGATATGCATGTATTTCTAACTACCCTTAATAAATAATTACTCTACATGTAACTCTTTTAAAGGAAAATTTTATAAAGAAAGAAAAAAGATGCATGCATAAGATAGAAAAAACATTATAAGATAGAAAAAAACATAGAATAACAAAGAAATGGAAATAAGAAACATATTATTGAAATCTTGTATGATATGTAGCCACATACGAAGTAAAAAAAATATTTGGACATGGACACATATTGTATTACATATATATGTCCATGTATCGTGATACAGATGCACAGAGAGGGATGGATGATGGTTAAATCTCGGTCATGCTCATGGGTTATGTTCATCAGGCTGTGGACTTTTACATTTATTTAGTAAAATTGCTCTCTTTAGTTTTGCTAATATGGTACATTCCGAAAAAAATAAGCAAAGAACACGGAATCTTCCGGAATTCATATTAATTGATCCCTTAATTCTGGTTGAATGATAAAGTAAAAATATTCCAGTGCTAAAAAATGAAAGTTCTATGCAAAAAGTATCTGTGTTTGTATGTCTCATTAATCGAAGTATTGTTGATGATTAATTGGAGTAGAAATTCTTATTTAATAGTGTAAACAAAATATTACTTTAGCAATATGATTGGGACTATTTTGGAGATTTCAATAGTTTTTTCTATGATCGAAGCCACATCAAGGTAAGTGAAATAACTTACTTTCTTAATTTAGAATAAACATATTTATTATCTTTAAGCCGATTTTAAACTACGGAACAACACCAAAAAAAAATCGCGTGTTCGCTCCTTCATTTGCTCCCGATCGGGCTTACGAGTTCGGGGCAAGCGCGAATTGCCTTCGCCGACTCGCAAAGAAAGATATGAGTTTTGACGAGTTTTTAATTAATATCTCGGCTAATTATCAAAATATTAAAATTCCTAGGTGTATCAGGACATTCCTTGGATCACCTAAATCCAAATTTTTAGACCCTGTATGCGAGCTGTAGATTTCGCTAGTCGTCACCAACACACACATACACAAAGACAAACAACTTTCGTTAATTAGCATAGATTTAAATTAAATTTTATATTCTGTTATTTTTAAATTTGTCTTATTTTAGAAAAGTTAAAAAGGAAAGTATTATGCCCAATTCTATTTTCACCAATACTAATCTTTTGTTTCATTATATATTATTAATTCAATTCATTAAAATTCAAACGTTTTGTTACAATGCACGTAATTTTAAATAAAAAGTATTAATTAAAATCTACAACCAACAGAAATATTTAACATGTTTTCGTGAGATAACCTGTGTCCCCTGATTTTCCTGATAGGAAGATCGTGGATAGTTGATTGGATATTAAATTTTCCTGGCATTCCCTCATAAATTTCATACACGATAAATACAACTTCTGTCATATTTAAAAGCCTGTAGTTTAAAAAGTGCGAAATTTTATATTTACGGACATAATACATAAAAAATACAATGATCTCTCACTTATACGCGATACACGGAAATTATTTTTCCGCACCAGTTTTTTTATAAGGTAATTTTCATCTTCTTAGATCGCAGAATTTATAAATCTAATTTTACTGTTTTAAAATAGTGGTATGAAAAAGTAATTACTGTACATCGCGTATAAGTGAGAGATCACTGTATGATAATTTTTAATAAAATATTTAAAAAATACTTTGCAATAAAATGTGTTTTTAATAATATAAGTAAATATATATAAAGTCATTAGACATACAAAAAAATCTAATTTTTTTATTCATTTTTGAAATAAAAGTATTTTTAACAAATCAAAAAGAAATAAGTGTATTATTATTAAAATGTAAATATATTCTATTTATAATTTGTAAATACGTAATTTAAATATATAATTTTAGTTTTTATTCTAAAAATATTAAAAGCACTGAGTATAAATGTGTTACTCAAAACATATATATATATATATATATATATATATATAATACATTTGAGACAAAGCTCACATAAAAACTTATAATCAACGTTCAATAAAAAATTTTAGAATTAATGATTAATTTTCCTGTCATTCAAAGAAGAACAAATATTATTTTCGGAGAATAACTTTATCAGTGATATATTACTTGGTAAAGAACTTTAATTTTATTTCTAAAGCTGCTACATATAATTAAAGAACAGATGATAAATCATTCATGACTTCGTCATATCTAATAACAAAAAGTATATTTTTTTAACATATCTTCCATTTCCAGATACTGCAGAATGCTTTAACGATAATCTTAATAATATATGTCATTTTTTTTTTAAGCCTCAATAGAAACTTATAGCTCATTGTACATTTATAAACGCTTTATTTAAAAATTCTAACACATCGTTAAAAATTAAATTTTTGATTGACATCCACAGCCATTATTTCTAGCTAAAATTAATGAAATAATTTCATTATTATTTCATCATTTTCAGTTCTTTTCTAACTAGAAATGAGAAATAAATACAGGGTCATTCATAATTCCCTCCGGGGTTTCGAAACGTTATAGTAAAAAAACGAAGACGAATATGAAAAAAAGAAACATATGAAATTATTCCGAAACTATTCAAGTTTTACTTACATACATTACAGGTGTTCTATGTGTGAACCCTTGGTCACACGGCATACATCCATGCGATAGTCCAGTTCCTGCCATACTCCGTTTCTTTAAATTTCCGGTACCACACATGAATTGTTTTGTCAGTTGGACCCTGTTTTCGATATTTATTACGAAAGACCCGTTGAACTGACACCACTGATTCAGATTTAAAGAAACGGAGTATGGCAGGAACTGGACTATCGCATGGATGTATGCCGTGTGACCAAGGGTTCACACATAGAACACCTGTAATGTATGTAAGTAAAACTTGAATAGTTTCGGAATAATTTCATATGTTTCTTTTTTTCATATTCGTCTTCGTTTTTTTACTATAACGTTTCGAAACCCCGGAGGGAATTATGAATGACCCTGTATAGTGTCAAGTTTGCTTAACAGAATATTTTTAAGATAAATTATTGTTTAATAATGCATTATATTAATTTTAAATAATCTCTTAATATGTGAATTATAAGTGATATTGTTATCTAATGAAATGTTTTCAAAAATGGAATCTAAATTTTCGAAATTTTATTACTTCTTATAACTTTATTTTAGTATTGTGCTATTTTTAATGAGTCATTTTTACACAAAAAAAAGCGTTTCAGTGCATTAAAATAATTAACACATTTAAAATATAATCCAATAAATTTCAAATATTTTTTTTTCTGATGCACATGTTTTTATTCTTTATTTGTTATAAGTATCATCAAACATTTACATAATGTTATGTTGAAAATCAAGAGGGATAACTTCTTAAAAAATATGTCTATATATATTTTTTTAAACATAGATATTTCTGTTAAGAACTTATTTCCTAAATCCGTTCACAAGATATTGCATATAGTTTTATTTAAAGGGGAAATATAATAATTTCGAAGAATGCTTTTCAAACTTAGCAGAGTTGCCAAGTCTCCGTATTTTTGAGCACCAGTAATTATTTAGAGAAAATGTTGTTCTCTTAAATCGCAAAATGCTCTGATTAAAAAACGACAACATTTTCTGTACTAAATTACTGGTATCCAAAAAGCTGGAGACTTGGCAGGTCTGAAACTTAGTAAATGTCATCGAGACATAGCAAAGACATATTGCTAGTTTAATGACAACGTGTTAGTGGATATACTGGAATGAAATCGGGCATATTTACTTCGTTTTTGAAATGATTGTTGTACTACACATTTTATTCACAAACAAGCAAATGAAATATTAGTTATGAACGTACATCAATAATAGATCTGAGGAAAGAAGCAAAAGAAATATTAGTTATGAACGAACATCAATAATAGATCTGATGAAAGAAGCAAATGGAATATTAGTTATGAACGAACATCAATAATAGATCTGATAAAAGAAGTCGAAAAATCTGATGCAAGCGTACTCAAAATAGCATACTTTGGTTTTTTCAAAATTTACATACAATTAATTATGCTGCCCGATTTTTAGTTTTCATGTTATAAAATTTTCACAAAATTGTAAAACATGAAATTTTACGTCTTACCACCAATGCTAGATTATTTGAAATTCCTATAGATAATAAAATCCAATATAGTTTTAGAAATAAATGAATTATTTGTATTAATTTTTTCTGTTATTTATAATTAGATTAGCTTAATATTCTCAAAGCTAAATGGCGAACTATATTTTTTAAAAGCTTTAAACCCCATGAAGAACGAGGGTCATTATTTGTATTCTTTATTTATACCATTTAAATTTAATCAAATTTATACCATAAATTTTAAACAAAACTTTGTTTGTGGTGTTTACGTGAACAACGGTTTGAAAGTTTACGGTTTTCAAAATTATATTAATATGAATATTTTCAGTGTTGCCAGATTGAGTATTTTGTCCCCACGAGCAGGGAAGACCGAGCAATGCTCGGTCAAAATTAAATTTGAGTTCAAATATCATGACCCATGACCAAAATGACCCACTAATTGAATTTTCTCGAACATGTGACTTAGCCCAACAGTCTTCTCGTGCCGGAAAACCATAGGATGCAAAATTTAGTGTAAATTGAGCCGCTTTTTAGATATTGACCCACAATGACCCAGAAATGACCCACTAATCGAATTTTCTCGAACATGTGACCTAGTCTAATGATTTTCGCGTGCCCGAAACTCGTAAAATACAAAATTTAATCAAAATCGTTAGAGCCGTTTTTTAGATAAAATTAATTTGACCCGCGTTGACCCAAAAATGACCCACTAATCGAAAGTTCTCGAACGTGTGACCCAGCCCAATTGACTTCTCATGCCCGAAAATGGTCGGATACAAAATTTCGTCAAAATCGTTTGAACCATTTTTTAGATACAATTAGCTAGACTATGACCCAAAATGACCCACTAATCGAATTTTCTCGAGCATGTGACCTAGCCCAATGGTTTTCTGGTGCCCCAAAACGGTAGGATACGAAATTTCGTCAAAATCGTTAGAGCCATTTTTAAGATAATTTTTGCATATATATATATATATATATATATATATATAACCACCCACAAGATTTGCTCGTATTAGAATATATGATTTTGGGAAATTTTTAAGCGTCTGGGGAATTTTTTTGGGACAAGTAATTCGTGGGGAAGCTTTTGGGGACTATAAACATTTATGGGGAAAAACCTGGAGAATTTTTTTCATCACTTCACGTAAAGTTTACCTTTAGTCATTTGGCAAAACCAGATCTGTCTCAAACTAATTTTGACTCGGAGAATGAAAATCATGAAGACAAAGAATCTACTCTCTATCTTCATGATGAAAATAAAATTCGGGAGTCGGAAAATATCAATCATTTATCGCGTGGCCGTGCTCGACGTTTAAACATTACATTTGATAGGATACTTTGTATCATTTTCACACATGTGTACATCTTTAACATTGTGATAACAGAAGTTTTTATCTCAGGGTTTTTTTTTTTTTTTAAGTATAAATTTTTCTTAAATTTTTCTTTTTTAAAATATTTTGTTATTCAATAAATAGAATTTATTAAAACTATTGAAAAATTTATCATTTAAAAATTTGTAAACATTGTGTTTACTCACGAAACAAAGAAAGTGTTTATTATTATTATTATTATCATTATTATAATTATTACTATTATTATCTATCATTATTATTATTATTACTATTATTATGATTATTATTATTATTACTATTATTATGATTATTATTATTTGACTTGGAGATCAATAAAATTTGCATTATATATATATACTATATATATATGTGTGTGTGTGTGTGTGTGTGTGTGTGTGTGTTTAGAGCGCGATCTAATTACAGGATCGGAGCCAAATTTTGAGGGGTGAGTAACGAAGACGGGGGAAGAATAACTCCACCAAAAAGCAGCGCCACATATCCCCAAGTGGTGACTTTTGGAACTATTTTGTCTTTCGTCTCCTGTCTTTTTTAAACAACCTACAAAATTTGGTTCCGTTCTCGCAATTAGATCGCGCTACAGAAAACGCCAATTAGCGTCTGTTTAATTAGGGTCATCTTGTTTTTGTTTTGTTGCTGTTGTTTTGCACAGTGTCTTACAATTATCAGTTGTAAACAAGATTTATAAGTGGCGATATGCATGTATTTCTAACTACCCTTAATAAATAATTACTCTACATGTAACTCTTTTAAAGGAAAATTTTATAAAGAAAGAAAAAAGATGCATGCATAAGATAGAAAAAACATTATAAGATAGAAAAAAACATAGAATAACAAAGAAATGGAAATAAGAAACATATTATTGAAATCTTGTATGATATGTAGCCACATACGAAGTAAAAAAAATATTTGGACATGGACACATATTGTATTACATATATATGTCCATGTATCGTGATACAGATGCACAGAGAGGGATGGATGATGGTTAAATCTCGGTCATGCTCATGGGTTATGTTCATCAGGCTGTGGACTTTTACATTTATTTAGTAAAATTGCTCTCTTTAGTTTTGCTAATATGGTACATTCCGAAAAAAATAAGCAAAGAACACGGAATCTTCCGGAATTCATATTAATTGATCCCTTAATTCTGGTTGAATGATAAAGTAAAAATATTCCAGTGCTAAAAAATGAAAGTTCTATGCAAAAAGTATCTGTGTTTGTATGTCTCATTAATCGAAGTATTGTTGATGATTAATTGGAGTAGAAATTCTTATTTAATAGTGTAAACAAAATATTACTTTAGCAATATGATTGGGACTATTTTGGAGATTTCAATAGTTTTTTCTATGATCGAAGCCACATCAAGGTAAGTGAAATAACTTACTTTCTTAATTTAGAATAAACATATTTATTATCTTTAAGCCGATTTTAAACTACGGAACAACACCAAAAAAAAATCGCGTGTTCGCTCCTTCATTTGCTCCCGATCGGGCTTACGAGTTCGGGGCAAGCGCGAATTGCCTTCGCCGACTCGCAAAGAAAGATATGAGTTTTGACGAGTTTTTAATTAATATCTCGGCTAATTATCAAAATATTAAAATTCCTAGGTGTATCAGGACATTCCTTGGATCACCTAAATCCAAATTTTTAGACCCTGTATGCGAGCTGTAGATTTCGCTAGTCGTCACCAACACACACATACACAAAGACAAACAACTTTCGTTAATTAGCATAGATTTAAATTAAATTTTATATTCTGTTATTTTTAAATTTGTCTTATTTTAGAAAAGTTAAAAAGGAAAGTATTATGCCCAATTCTATTTTCACCAATACTAATCTTTTGTTTCATTATATATTATTAATTCAATTCATTAAAATTCAAACGTTTTGTTACAATGCACGTAATTTTAAATAAAAAGTATTAATTAAAATCTACAACCAACAGAAATATTTAACATGTTTTCGTGAGATAACCTGTGTCCCCTGATTTTCCTGATAGGAAGATCGTGGATAGTTGATTGGATATTAAATTTTCCTGGCATTCCCTCATAAATTTCATACACGATAAATACAACTTCTGTCATATTTAAAAGCCTGTAGTTTAAAAAGTGCGAAATTTTATATTTACGGACATAATACATAAAAAATACAATGATCTCTCACTTATACGCGATACACGGAAATTATTTTTCCGCACCAGTTTTTTTATAAGGTAATTTTCATCTTCTTAGATCGCAGAATTTATAAATCTAATTTTACTGTTTTAAAATAGTGGTATGAAAAAGTAATTACTGTACATCGCGTATAAGTGAGAGATCACTGTATGATAATTTTTAATAAAATATTTAAAAAATACTTTGCAATAAAATGTGTTTTTAATAATATAAGTAAATATATATAAAGTCATTAGACATACAAAAAAATCTAATTTTTTTATTCATTTTTGAAATAAAAGTATTTTTAACAAATCAAAAAGAAATAAGTGTATTATTATTAAAATGTAAATATATTCTATTTATAATTTGTAAATACGTAATTTAAATATATAATTTTAGTTTTTATTCTAAAAATATTAAAAGCACTGAGTATAAATGTGTTACTCAAAACATATATATATATATATATATATATATATATATAATACATTTGAGACAAAGCTCACATAAAAACTTATAATCAACGTTCAATAAAAAATTTTAGAATTAATGATTAATTTTCCTGTCATTCAAAGAAGAACAAATATTATTTTCGGAGAATAACTTTATCAGTGATATATTACTTGGTAAAGAACTTTAATTTTATTTCTAAAGCTGCTACATATAATTAAAGAACAGATGATAAATCATTCATGACTTCGTCATATCTAATAACAAAAAGTATATTTTTTTAACATATCTTCCATTTCCAGATACTGCAGAATGCTTTAACGATAATCTTAATAATATATGTCATTTTTTTTTTAAGCCTCAATAGAAACTTATAGCTCATTGTACATTTATAAACGCTTTATTTAAAAATTCTAACACATCGTTAAAAATTAAATTTTTGATTGACATCCACAGCCATTATTTCTAGCTAAAATTAATGAAATAATTTCATTATTATTTCATCATTTTCAGTTCTTTTCTAACTAGAAATGAGAAATAAATACAGGGTCATTCATAATTCCCTCCGGGGTTTCGAAGCGTTATAGTAAAAAAACGAAGACGAATATGAAAAAAAGAAACATATGAAATTATTCCGAAACTATTCAAGTTTTACTTACATACATTACAGGTGTTCTATGTGTGAACCCTTGGTCACACGGCATACATCCATGCGATAGTCCAGTTCCTGCCATACTCCGTTTCTTTAAATTTCCGGTACCACACATGAATTGTTTTGTCAGTTGGACCCTGTTTTCGATATTTATTACGAAAGACCCGTTGAACTGACACCACTGATTCAGATTTAAAGAAACGGAGTATGGCAGGAACTGGACTATCGCATGGATGTATGCCGTGTGACCAAGGGTTCACACATAGAACACCTGTAATGTATGTAAGTAAAACTTGAATAGTTTCGGAATAATTTCATATGTTTCTTTTTTTCATATTCGTCTTCGTTTTTTTACTATAACGTTTCGAAACCCCGGAGGGAATTATGAATGACCCTGTATAGTGTCAAGTTTGCTTAACAGAATATTTTTAAGATAAATTATTGTTTAATAATGCATTATATTAATTTTAAATAATCTCTTAATATGTGAATTATAAGTGATATTGTTATCTAATGAAATGTTTTCAAAAATGGAATCTAAATTTTCGAAATTTTATTACTTCTTATAACTTTATTTTAGTATTGTGCTATTTTTAATGAGTCATTTTTACACAAAAAAAAGCGTTTCAGTGCATTAAAATAATTAACACATTTAAAATATAATCCAATAAATTTCAAATATTTTTTTTTCTGATGCACATGTTTTTATTCTTTATTTGTTATAAGTATCATCAAACATTTACATAATGTTATGTTGAAAATCAAGAGGGATAACTTCTTAAAAAATATGTCTATATATATTTTTTTAAACATAGATATTTCTGTTAAGAACTTATTTCCTAAATCCGTTCACAAGATATTGCATATAGTTTTATTTAAAGGGGAAATATAATAATTTCGAAGAATGCTTTTCAAACTTAGCAGAGTTGCCAAGTCTCCGTATTTTTGAGCACCAGTAATTATTTAGAGAAAATGTTGTTCTCTTAAATCGCAAAATGCTCTGATTAAAAAACGACAACATTTTCTGTACTAAATTACTGGTATCCAAAAAGCTGGAGACTTGGCAGGTCTGAAACTTAGTAAATGTCATCGAGACATAGCAAAGACATATTGCTAGTTTAATGACGACGTGTTAGTGGATATACTGGAATGAAATCGGGCATATTTACTTCGTTTTTGAAATGATTGTTGTACTACACATTTTATTCACAAACAAGCAAATGAAATATTAGTTATGAACGTACATCAATAATAGATCTGAGGAAAGAAGCAAAAGAAATATTAGTTATGAACGAACATCAATAATAGATCTGATGAAAGAAGCAAATGGAATATTAGTTATGAACGAACATCAATAATAGATCTGATAAAAGAAGTCGAAAAATCTGATGCAAGCGTACTCAAAATAGCATACTTTGGTTTTTTCAAAATTTACATACAATTAATTATGCTGCCCGATTTTTAGTTTTCATGTTATAAAATTTTCACAAAATTGTAAAACATGAAATTTTACGTCTTACCACCAATGCTAGATTATTTGAAATTCCTATAGATAATAAAATCCAATATAGTTTTAGAAATAAATGAATTATTTGTATTAATTTTTTCTGTTATTTATAATTAGATTAGCTTAATATTCTCAAAGCTAAATGGCGAACTATATTTTTTAAAAGCTTTAAACCCCATGAAGAACGAGGGTCATTATTTGTATTCTTTATTTATACCATTTAAATTTAATCAAATTTATACCATAAATTTTAAACAAAACTTTGTTTGTGGTGTTTACGTGAACAACGGTTTGAAAGTTTACGGTTTTCAAAATTATATTAATATGAATATTTTCAGTGTTGCCAGATTGAGTATTTTGTCCCCACGAGCAGGGAAGACCGAGCAATGCTCGGTCAAAATTAAATTTGAGTTCAAATATCATGACCCATGACCAAAATGACCCACTAATTGAATTTTCTCGAACATGTGACTTAGCCCAACAGTCTTCTCGTGCCGGAAAACCATAGGATGCAAAATTTAGTGTAAATTGAGCCGCTTTTTAGATATTGACCCACAATGACCCAGAAATGACCCACTAATCGAATTTTCTCGAACATGTGACCTAGTCTAATGATTTTCGCGTGCCCGAAACTCGTAAAATACAAAATTTAATCAAAATCGTTAGAGCCGTTTTTTAGATAAAATTAATTTGACCCGCGTTGACCCAAAAATGACCCACTAATCGAAAGTTCTCGAACGTGTGACCCAGCCCAATTGACTTCTCATGCCCGAAAATGGTCGGATACAAAATTTCGTCAAAATCGTTTGAACCATTTTTTAGATACAATTAGCTAGACTATGACCCAAAATGACCCACTAATCGAATTTTCTCGAGCATGTGACCTAGCCCAATGGTTTTCTGGTGCCCCAAAACGGTAGGATACGAAATTTCGTCAAAATCGTTAGAGCCATTTTTAAGATAATTTTTGCATATATATATATATATATATATATATATATAACCACCCACAAGATTTGCTCGTATTAGAATATATGATTTTGGGAAATTTTTAAGCGTCTGGGGAATTTTTTTGGGACAAGTAATTCGTGGGGAAGCTTTTGGGGACTATAAACATTTATGGGGAAAAACCTGGAGAATTTTTTTCATCACTTCACGTAAAGTTTACCTTTAGTCATTTGGCAAAACCAGATCTGTCTCAAACTAATTTTGACTCGGAGAATGAAAATCATGAAGACAAAGAATCTACTCTCTATCTTCATGATGAAAATAAAATTCGGGAGTCGGAAAATATCAATCATTTATCGCGTGGCCGTGCTCGACGTTTAAACATTACATTTGATAGGATACTTTGTATCATTTTCACACATGTGTACATCTTTAACATTGTGATAACAGAAGTTTTTATCTCAGGGTTTTTTTTTTTTTTTAAGTATAAATTTTTCTTAAATTTTTCTTTTTTAAAATATTTTGTTATTCAATAAATAGAATTTATTAAAACTATTGAAAAATTTATCATTTAAAAATTTGTAAACATTGTGTTTACTCACGAAACAAAGAAAGTGTTTATTATTATTATTATTATCATTATTATAATTATTACTATTATTATCTATCATTATTATTATTATTACTATTATTATGATTATTATTATTATTACTATTATTATGATTATTATTATTTGACTTGGAGATCAATAAAATTTGCATTATATATATATACTATATATATATGTGTGTGTGTGTGTGTGTGTGTGTGTGTGTGTTTAGAGCGCGATCTAATTACAGGATCGGAGCCAAATTTTGAGGGGTGAGTAACGAAGACGGGGGAAGAATAACTCCACCAAAAAGCAGCGCCACATATCCCCAAGTGGTGACTTTTGGAACTATTTTGTCTTTCGTCTCCTGTCTTTTTTAAACAACCTACAAAATTTGGTTCCGTTCTCGCAATTAGATCGCGCTACAGAAAACGCCAATTAGCGTCTGTTTAATTAGGGTCATCTTGTTTTTGTTTTGTTGCTGTTGTTTTGCACAGTGTCTTACAATTATCAGTTGTAAACAAGATTTATAAGTGGCGATATGCATGTATTTCTAACTACCCTTAATAAATAATTACTCTACATGTAACTCTTTTAAAGGAAAATTTTATAAAGAAAGAAAAAAGATGCATGCATAAGATAGAAAAAACATTATAAGATAGAAAAAAACATAGAATAACAAAGAAATGGAAATAAGAAACATATTATTGAAATCTTGTATGATATGTAGCCACATACGAAGTAAAAAAAATATTTGGACATGGACACATATTGTATTACATATATATGTCCATGTATCGTGATACAGATGCACAGAGAGGGATGGATGATGGTTAAATCTCGGTCATGCTCATGGGTTATGTTCATCAGGCTGTGGACTTTTACATTTATTTAGTAAAATTGCTCTCTTTAGTTTTGCTAATATGGTACATTCCGAAAAAAATAAGCAAAGAACACGGAATCTTCCGGAATTCATATTAATTGATCCCTTAATTCTGGTTGAATGATAAAGTAAAAATATTCCAGTGCTAAAAAATGAAAGTTCTATGCAAAAAGTATCTGTGTTTGTATGTCTCATTAATCGAAGTATTGTTGATGATTAATTGGAGTAGAAATTCTTATTTAATAGTGTAAACAAAATATTACTTTAGCAATATGATTGGGACTATTTTGGAGATTTCAATAGTTTTTTCTATGATCGAAGCCACATCAAGGTAAGTGAAATAACTTACTTTCTTAATTTAGAATAAACATATTTATTATCTTTAAGCCGATTTTAAACTACGGAACAACACCAAAAAAAAATCGCGTGTTCGCTCCTTCATTTGCTCCCGATCGGGCTTACGAGTTCGGGGCAAGCGCGAATTGCCTTCGCCGACTCGCAAAGAAAGATATGAGTTTTGACGAGTTTTTAATTAATATCTCGGCTAATTATCAAAATATTAAAATTCCTAGGTGTATCAGGACATTCCTTGGATCACCTAAATCCAAATTTTTAGACCCTGTATGCGAGCTGTAGATTTCGCTAGTCGTCACCAACACACACATACACAAAGACAAACAACTTTCGTTAATTAGCATAGATTTAAATTAAATTTTATATTCTGTTATTTTTAAATTTGTCTTATTTTAGAAAAGTTAAAAAGGAAAGTATTATGCCCAATTCTATTTTCACCAATACTAATCTTTTGTTTCATTATATATTATTAATTCAATTCATTAAAATTCAAACGTTTTGTTACAATGCACGTAATTTTAAATAAAAAGTATTAATTAAAATCTACAACCAACAGAAATATTTAACATGTTTTCGTGAGATAACCTGTGTCCCCTGATTTTCCTGATAGGAAGATCGTGGATAGTTGATTGGATATTAAATTTTCCTGGCATTCCCTCATAAATTTCATACACGATAAATACAACTTCTGTCATATTTAAAAGCCTGTAGTTTAAAAAGTGCGAAATTTTATATTTACGGACATAATACATAAAAAATACAATGATCTCTCACTTATACGCGATACACGGAAATTATTTTTCCGCACCAGTTTTTTTATAAGGTAATTTTCATCTTCTTAGATCGCAGAATTTATAAATCTAATTTTACTGTTTTAAAATAGTGGTATGAAAAAGTAATTACTGTACATCGCGTATAAGTGAGAGATCACTGTATGATAATTTTTAATAAAATATTTAAAAAATACTTTGCAATAAAATGTGTTTTTAATAATATAAGTAAATATATATAAAGTCATTAGACATACAAAAAAATCTAATTTTTTTATTCATTTTTGAAATAAAAGTATTTTTAACAAATCAAAAAGAAATAAGTGTATTATTATTAAAATGTAAATATATTCTATTTATAATTTGTAAATACGTAATTTAAATATATAATTTTAGTTTTTATTCTAAAAATATTAAAAGCACTGAGTATAAATGTGTTACTCAAAACATATATATATATATATATATATATATATATAATACATTTGAGACAAAGCTCACATAAAAACTTATAATCAACGTTCAATAAAAAATTTTAGAATTAATGATTAATTTTCCTGTCATTCAAAGAAGAACAAATATTATTTTCGGAGAATAACTTTATCAGTGATATATTACTTGGTAAAGAACTTTAATTTTATTTCTAAAGCTGCTACATATAATTAAAGAACAGATGATAAATCATTCATGACTTCGTCATATCTAATAACAAAAAGTATATTTTTTTAACATATCTTCCATTTCCAGATACTGCAGAATGCTTTAACGATAATCTTAATAATATATGTCATTTTTTTTTTAAGCCTCAATAGAAACTTATAGCTCATTGTACATTTATAAACGCTTTATTTAAAAATTCTAACACATCGTTAAAAATTAAATTTTTGATTGACATCCACAGCCATTATTTCTAGCTAAAATTAATGAAATAATTTCATTATTATTTCATCATTTTCAGTTCTTTTCTAACTAGAAATGAGAAATAAATACAGGGTCATTCATAATTCCCTCCGGGGTTTCGAAACGTTATAGTAAAAAAACGAAGACGAATATGAAAAAAAGAAACATATGAAATTATTCCGAAACTATTCAAGTTTTACTTACATACATTACAGGTGTTCTATGTGTGAACCCTTGGTCACACGGCATACATCCATGCGATAGTCCAGTTCCTGCCATACTCCGTTTCTTTAAATTTCCGGTACCACACATGAATTGTTTTGTCAGTTGGACCCTGTTTTCGATATTTATTACGAAAGACCCGTTGAACTGACACCACTGATTCAGATTTAAAGAAACGGAGTATGGCAGGAACTGGACTATCGCATGGATGTATGCCGTGTGACCAAGGGTTCACACATAGAACACCTGTAATGTATGTAAGTAAAACTTGAATAGTTTCGGAATAATTTCATATGTTTCTTTTTTTCATATTCGTCTTCGTTTTTTTACTATAACGTTTCGAAACCCCGGAGGGAATTATGAATGACCCTGTATAGTGTCAAGTTTGCTTAACAGAATATTTTTAAGATAAATTATTGTTTAATAATGCATTATATTAATTTTAAATAATCTCTTAATATGTGAATTATAAGTGATATTGTTATCTAATGAAATGTTTTCAAAAATGGAATCTAAATTTTCGAAATTTTATTACTTCTTATAACTTTATTTTAGTATTGTGCTATTTTTAATGAGTCATTTTTACACAAAAAAAAGCGTTTCAGTGCATTAAAATAATTAACACATTTAAAATATAATCCAATAAATTTCAAATATTTTTTTTTCTGATGCACATGTTTTTATTCTTTATTTGTTATAAGTATCATCAAACATTTACATAATGTTATGTTGAAAATCAAGAGGGATAACTTCTTAAAAAATATGTCTATATATATTTTTTTAAACATAGATATTTCTGTTAAGAACTTATTTCCTAAATCCGTTCACAAGATATTGCATATAGTTTTATTTAAAGGGGAAATATAATAATTTCGAAGAATGCTTTTCAAACTTAGCAGAGTTGCCAAGTCTCCGTATTTTTGAGCACCAGTAATTATTTAGAGAAAATGTTGTTCTCTTAAATCGCAAAATGCTCTGATTAAAAAACGACAACATTTTCTGTACTAAATTACTGGTATCCAAAAAGCTGGAGACTTGGCAGGTCTGAAACTTAGTAAATGTCATCGAGACATAGCAAAGACATATTGCTAGTTTAATGACAACGTGTTAGTGGATATACTGGAATGAAATCGGGCATATTTACTTCGTTTTTGAAATGATTGTTGTACTACACATTTTATTCACAAACAAGCAAATGAAATATTAGTTATGAACGTACATCAATAATAGATCTGAGGAAAGAAGCAAAAGAAATATTAGTTATGAACGAACATCAATAATAGATCTGATGAAAGAAGCAAATGGAATATTAGTTATGAACGAACATCAATAATAGATCTGATAAAAGAAGTCGAAAAATCTGATGCAAGCGTACTCAAAATAGCATACTTTGGTTTTTTCAAAATTTACATACAATTAATTATGCTGCCCGATTTTTAGTTTTCATGTTATAAAATTTTCACAAAATTGTAAAACATGAAATTTTACGTCTTACCACCAATGCTAGATTATTTGAAATTCCTATAGATAATAAAATCCAATATAGTTTTAGAAATAAATGAATTATTTGTATTAATTTTTTCTGTTATTTATAATTAGATTAGCTTAATATTCTCAAAGCTAAATGGCGAACTATATTTTTTAAAAGCTTTAAACCCCATGAAGAACGAGGGTCATTATTTGTATTCTTTATTTATACCATTTAAATTTAATCAAATTTATACCATAAATTTTAAACAAAACTTTGTTTGTGGTGTTTACGTGAACAACGGTTTGAAAGTTTACGGTTTTCAAAATTATATTAATATGAATATTTTCAGTGTTGCCAGATTGAGTATTTTGTCCCCACGAGCAGGGAAGACCGAGCAATGCTCGGTCAAAATTAAATTTGAGTTCAAATATCATGACCCATGACCAAAATGACCCACTAATTGAATTTTCTCGAACATGTGACTTAGCCCAACAGTCTTCTCGTGCCGGAAAACCATAGGATGCAAAATTTAGTGTAAATTGAGCCGCTTTTTAGATATTGACCCACAATGACCCAGAAATGACCCACTAATCGAATTTTCTCGAACATGTGACCTAGTCTAATGATTTTCGCGTGCCCGAAACTCGTAAAATACAAAATTTAATCAAAATCGTTAGAGCCGTTTTTTAGATAAAATTAATTTGACCCGCGTTGACCCAAAAATGACCCACTAATCGAAAGTTCTCGAACGTGTGACCCAGCCCAATTGACTTCTCATGCCCGAAAATGGTCGGATACAAAATTTCGTCAAAATCGTTTGAACCATTTTTTAGATACAATTAGCTAGACTATGACCCAAAATGACCCACTAATCGAATTTTCTCGAGCATGTGACCTAGCCCAATGGTTTTCTGGTGCCCCAAAACGGTAGGATACGAAATTTCGTCAAAATCGTTAGAGCCATTTTTAAGATAATTTTTGCATATATATATATATATATATATATATATATATAACCACCCACAAGATTTGCTCGTATTAGAATATATGATTTTGGGAAATTTTTAAGCGTCTGGGGAATTTTTTTGGGACAAGTAATTCGTGGGGAAGCTTTTGGGGACTATAAACATTTATGGGGAAAAACCTGGAGAATTTTTTTCATCACTTCACGTAAAGTTTACCTTTAGTCATTTGGCAAAACCAGATCTGTCTCAAACTAATTTTGACTCGGAGAATGAAAATCATGAAGACAAAGAATCTACTCTCTATCTTCATGATGAAAATAAAATTCGGGAGTCGGAAAATATCAATCATTTATCGCGTGGCCGTGCTCGACGTTTAAACATTACATTTGATAGGTTACTTTGTATCATTTTCACACATGTGTACATCTTTAACATTGTGATAACAAAAGTTTTTATCTCAGGGGTTTTTTTTTTTTTTTTTAAGTATAAATTTTTCTTAACTTTTCAATGCGCCAATAAACAAATATAGTAAGCGAAATTCTGAATAATTAATATCACAAAGCATTGTTGCCTTCTTTTCCTAAACTAAATCTCATTTTGAATATAATATTTTTTCTTGTATTTTCATTAAAAAAATTGCAACGGAAGTAAGTAAGAATTTAGATTTAGACATTTGGTAAACATAAATAAACATGAAACGACTGGACTGCTTTCCGCTTTCCGTTTTCAATCCTGAGTTGCTAAAGATTCAGACACTATGCTCAGTAGGTTACGTAGATGGAAGATTTTACGATAATCAATTAAATATAATTTTGATTGTTGATTTTTTGAAAAAAAAATCTTTCAAAAAAAAGGCTTGATTTGCGGAAAATTTTTGAGCTTAAATTAGTTAAACATTTTTTATAGTGATAAATTGAAAATTGAAAATTTACATTTTTGAATAAAATGTCTGTTTGGGACTTTTTTGGAAAAAGTCACTGATTTGGGGAAAATTTGGGGAAATTCACTTTCGACTATCTGGCAACACTGAATATTTTTGAAAATTCTGATGGCAGCTTAACACTACAGCAATATTTTCCGAGAAAAAGACTAACCAGAAAACACATTTTATTTATATGTTTATAATGGAAAGAGAATAAAATAGTATGTTAATAATTTATTTTTAGTGAAATATTACTATTTAATTATTTTGCACTTGATTCTAAAATTTTTATAGTTTCATTAATATTTAAAATTATATTTTTATATTAAGGGGTGACAGCAATTGCGAAATGGCACGCGAAACAACTCTCATAAATGTATTTTTATTTCGTAAATGACTGAAGCGATTTCAATACTTTTTTAAAATAGCTTTAGTAGTACCTAAACTAAAGATTAATCGTTAGTCAAAATACATTTTGACAAATAAAACAAATCGCACTTTTCGCAAACAAAAACAAATTACAAGCAAGACATCTGTTATTGATGTACTTTTCTCAAAAATCACTGAAGTGAATTCAATATATTTTTTTTGGGGGGGGGGAAGCGGGGGGCAGCTGAACTGATTGCTAATTTGATCGTTAGGAAAGAAATAAAAATATGAAAAACACACAATAGTTACCCACTTTAATAAACTGGAGAAATCTTGGACTTTTTAAAATGAACATAAATATGTAAGACTAGCTGACCCGCACGACGTGGTCCGGTCTCATAAAAAAATAGCAGGAAATACGAAAAAACTCTGAATATTACAATAAAATATCGCGAAAAATATGAAAATCACTGAACGAATTTCGAATTTTTTTTTTTTTTTGAAAAGGGAACAGAATTTACAATTGGGCTAAAATATTAAAATCGGATTGATTTTACTAATGTAAAAAAAAAAAATTGCAAAAACCTCGAATTGCAAATATCATAAAAAAATCGAGTAAAAATTGCTAAAAATTCAAAAATCGCACTTTTGATAATTGCACAATCGCTACAGTAAGTTTAAACATTGCAATTCGGTCACGGATGTCAAAGAAATCGGCGCAAAACTCGAAAAAATGCTAAAAATGGCATTGAAACTCGCGGATGACAAACGTGAACTACATTAGGAAAAAAGTTGGAAAACAGGATTCCTTTGACGAATGTAAAAAAAAAAAAAAAAAAAAAAAAAAAAAAAATCGCCAACAAAGCCAACAAATGGTACAAAGTGCATTGAAAATCTCATAAACGTCAGAAATATCGGATGACAAAATTTACTATATTAGTCTAAAATTTGAAATCGGATTCTATTTTCGAATTTCAAAAAATCGAAGAGGATGGCGAAAAAATATTAAAAATTGTATTGAAAATTACTAAAATATAAAAAATCGCATTGAAAATCGCATTAAAAATCACATTAAAAATCACCAAAAATTCAAAAATCGAGGAGGATGGCGAAAAAATATTAAAAATTGTATTGAAAATTGCTAAAATATAAAAAATCGCATTGAAAATCGGATTAAAAATCACATTAAAAATCACCAAAAATTCAAAAATCGAAGTGGAAAAAATTTCTCGTAATTGGCTAAATGTTTGAAGCCAAATTCCTTATATGAATCTCGAAAAATCGCCGTGAAACTTATAAATCGCAAAATATCGCCATGAAATGCGAAATACGCTATAAATCACATTAAAAATATCACTAAAAATCTCTAGAAAATCAAAAATCGTGGAGGACAAAATATATTAGGCTAAAAGTTTAAAACATAATTCGTTTTACAAATGTTAAAAAAATCGCCACGGAAACATCGGATTGAAAATCGCATTAAAAGTCGCTAAAAATTTTTAAATCGCGGAAGACAAAATTTACTGCATCAAATTAAAATTTCGAAACCAAATTCATTTTCCGGATGCCATAAAATCGCAGTGGTGCTTGAAAAAACGCTAAAAATTGCATTAAAATCACTAACGATTAAAAAATCGCGGATGACAAAATTTACTATATTAGGCTAAAAATTTGCATCTAAATTCCTCTTTTCCAAATGTCAAAAAATCGCTGTGGCACTCGAAAAGAATGCTAGAAATCGCATTAAAATCGCTAAAATTAAAAAATTCTGGAGGACAAAATTTAGTATATCAGGCTAAAAGGTTGAAACAAATACTTTCTTCGAATGTAAAAAAATATCGCCACGGAACGCAAAAAATCTCACTGAACACCGCATTAAAATTCGCTAAAATTCAAAAATCGCCAAGGACTAATTTTCATAAATAAGACTAAAATTTTAAAACCTAATTCCTTTTACCAATGTGAAAATGCAACAAAACGAAATGCAAAAAAACTCTATAAACCTAATTTTTAAAAAAAAATCGTGAAATATTCAAAAATTGCTGTAAGATTTCTGCACAAAATTTACTAAATTGGAATAAAAGATTAGAACCGGAATCTTTTTAAATGTAAAAAAATCACCTCGAAACGTAAAGAACAGCGAAAAATTGTTTTGAAAAGCGCATTAAAAAATTAAAAAATTCAAAAATCGTGGAAAACAAAATTAACTATCGCAGGCCAAATTTAACTTTAAACCAAATTCCTTTTCCTAATGTCCAAAAATCGCATTAAAATTCGCTAAAAGTAAAAATTGTAGAGGACAAAATTTAGTATATTTGGCTAAAAGTTTAAAACCGAATTCCCTTTACCAATGTCAAAAAACCTCCATGAAATGCGAAAAAACTCAAATAATCTCATAAAAATTTCAAGGAAAATTCAAAAATCGCACTATGAATTCAGAATAAACTTTATTGAAAAGAGGACAAAATTTACTATATTAGGCTAAAAGATTGAAACCGGATTCTTTTAATTAATGCAGAAAAATCGCTAAAAATCGCATCATAATTTACAGGGTAGCCACCGGTCAAAATTATTTAAAACAGTATTAGAATCGCTTACTTAGTTGTTGAGAAAATTACAACTGTTTTAAATAAGTTTTTTTTTTTCTCCCGCTAAGAAATTTAGAGAAATAGCGTATTTTTCTTTCTTTCTTTTTCTTTTCTTTATTTTTTTTTCAAACCGATCAATTTTAAATTTAGTTGCATGTAAAGCTATTAAAAAATGTATAAAAGTCGTTTCAGTATATCCCGAGAAAAAAAAATACATTTATGTCAGCTGTTTTATATATGATTTCGGAACTAACTTAATACAAGCCCTCAATAAAAGGTACCATGTCACAATACCGGCTTGAAAGTTAAACAGTGCTTTTAACAAAGTTTTCAAAAAAATGAGTATCATTTTGAGATGCAAAATATTCATGATATAATATTTAATTTATAAACAAATTCTTTATCATAAATCGAATTTCATATTTAAAGTTATCTTTTTAATGATATTATTTATCATGTAATTAAAAACAAATGAAGCATAAATTTCAGTAAAATAAAAATGCCTCTAATTATATTCATACAATTTTTCTATAAACTTATAATGATCATTATTGTATAACAAAATTATAATTATGATGGAAGTATGCAACTTAATGGGATCTTTTAATTAAATTTCACGAAATAAAAACGCACTATGATGAAATCCAATTAAAAAATAATAAAATTTCACTAATAATGATTGGATTCAATAATTCGAAAAAATTTCATTAAAGTTAATAAACTTATTGTTATATTGATAATATAATAATTTAATTTAAGCAATAATAACTTTCTATATTTTTCTGTTGATTAAATATTACTGATTTTTATTTCATCAATATGTTTTTAAGTGTTGTTACTTTTGTTCTGCTGTGTTTTGTTTTCTTCTATAAAACTAAATTACTCTTTTAATTTACTATGAAATCGGTGGATTTACAACAAAATTTATCTGTATATAAAATTCAAATATACTTTAATAGGTAAATTCAAGAAAAAATTACATGTTTTTTAAAATTATAATAATTATTATTTCTAATTGTTACTGATTTTTGTATGTATTCTGTTATTTCCGGTTTTAGATTGTTAAATCTATACAATTATTTAAAGAAAGAACGTCTGACTGACTCATCAACGCCCAGCTAAAACGACTAAAGTCAGGCTCACGAAATTTGGAGAGTACATTGCTGTTATGACCTAGACAAGCAATAAGAAAGGATTTTTTATAATTCCCCCGTGAATGGTGTTAAAGGGGGATGGCGAGCGTTTTATGTCATTTTGCCAAATCTCAGTAACAGTTTTAGTTAGGAGCGTGAAATTTAGAATAACAAATCTACAAAAAAAAAAAAAAAATGGTTGAACACATATTTCAGCTACTTTAGTACCTAAGATGGTTAAATGGGGGAAATCGAACGTTTTAGATCATTTTGCCATTATCTCAGCAACAGTTTTAGGTAGGAGCATGAAATTCAGGATAACAAATCTACTAAAAAATGGCTAAACACGTATTTCAGCTGTTTTAGAAATTTACACCCTAAGGAGGTTAAATTGCGAGGGTCGAATATTTTAGGTCATTTCGCCGTATCTCAGCAGCAGTTTTAGGTTGGATTATAAAGGTAGGTATAAAATTCAGGATAACAAATCTACTAAAAAATAGTTAAACACGTATTTCAGCGATTTTAGAAATTCACTCACTAAGGCGGTTAAATGGGAAGTTTTTAGGTAAAAAAAAATGAATCTTGCAGCAATACAGTTAAAAAATTAAAGTCGAAAAATAGTTACAACAATGAAAGTCTATCAATTAAATTACAACAATGAAATAGATAAAATACAGCTAAACCAATCAGCTAAAAAATAGTTAAACACGTATTTCAGTTATTTTAGTGATTTCGTTGACAATATCGGCAATGAACCCGATTGCGGAAGATTAGAAGAATAAGACAACTATGGCTGATTTTTGATTAGATATTTTGCGTAAGAGATTTTTCCAAGGAGGTTGTCACATTGTTCATCCGATCGAAGCCGAGAGGGCTGCTAGTACAATGTAAAAAATAAAATAAAGCAAGAAAAAATATAATATTCTTGATCAAATGTACAGTTTTATTACCTGATAATCTTAAAATTATCACATGCACAGTTTTATTACCTGATAATCTTAAAATTATCACATGCACAGATTTATCAAATTAATTTTAAACATTTTTCAACATTGTTGAGAGGTGTTTATGACTTCGATTTGTCTGCCACCTGTCTGTCGGACAGTGCGCTAACTCTCGTAAGAACGAATATTCGAATTACCATGTAATTTAGGTTTACTATAACATGTTTGCTATTGAAAATCCATATACCATTCTATGTACCATACACAGTGCTGCACGAAAGAATTCAAACGGAAGAATTCAGCTACGGACAGAAATAGCTGAAAATGAATTTTTACTGCGGTTTTTTTTTTCCACATATCTCTTTTTATTGTATGAAAAACTGAAATTTATTTAAAATATGCTGGTAGTGTTGAAGAGTTTTTCATAATCTATAACTGTGAAAATTTTCTGCTTTGACTTTAACACTGAACTACTATTTTGCTTTAAAAAAAAATATTAACCTTGAAATTTTCAGAAAAATTCATGTAAATTTATTTAGAAATGGTATGCTACTATTGAGATAATATTGTTTGTATTTTCTATATATTCGCCAATCTATTCTGTATGTGTTGTCTATTATCTATATTATATCTATTATCTGCAATCAGTTATCTATAGCTATATGTTGGCAATATCTTTCTAAATACAGGCAATATTCGCCTGAAATATTGCAAAAAAAAATTGTGTAATTTACCAATATTATCGCAAACAGTTTCGTTATTTCATTGCCACTATTTCTGCAGAACTGTCGCTTTATTGCAAATATTAGTAATGTCAATCGCATTTTCATCAAAATCGAAATTCTATTGGAAGTCTTACCAATGATTTCCAATAATGACTTGCTTCTAGTGTTGCATCTTGCTTACGGAAAATATTTTAAAAAATTGTACATAAAACGTTCGTTAGAAATAATCAAAATAAACAAACAAACAAAAAGAAAAAAAACATTACCTGAAGAAGTTCAAGTCTTTAACAGTTTTGCATTTGCTGACTGAGTGAAACTAATATAATTTGTTAGTTTCTCGGATATCACAAATATTAGAGACTACTAATCTGACATTTAAAAATGGGTATTTGTGTTGTTGGTTCTACTCAACAACATGAATTTTTGTACATTAAATGAAATTCGATTTTTGGTAGAAATTCACATATCTGACCTTTGTACTCTTCTGTTTGCATCAGATGTTTTTATTAAATGCAGGTATAATTTCTCGTTTTGTGTATGTATTGGCAGTTAATTTCTTTATTCCTTCTATCGCAGAATAGTGGAATACAAAAGCTGTTATACCTTCAAATAAAATTATGGAAACTCAAGAACAAATACACTAAAACCTCGCCTATCCGGACTAATTGGGATTAAAGCCCGTTTGAATTCTCTGATTTTTCGGATTATATGAATAATAAATTATTACAGTGATGCATAGTATAAATTATTATTATTAAACTAATATCATAATAATTAACTAAAATTAAATATTTATGTAATATATATATAACATAAATATTTATCTTAATAAATAAGTACTTTAAACAGTCACATTACTTTACAGGTGTAGCGTACGTACTGTATTATAAAAAAAGACTGATTTTATGCAACCAAACAGTAAATAATGTTTTCTGTAAACTGGTAAGCAATTGATTGTACTAGTACTGTATTTCATATGTGCGTATCTATATAATTACTCACGTTATCTATTACTTTATTGAAACTTGTTAATATTCTTAATAAAATCTTTTCTTATTAAGATTTTTTGCATCTTTTTAAAACATTTTTTAAAAAAGGAAAAAAAATATATAAATTTTTGGTTTGGATTGTTTGAAATTTCGGATTAACGAGGTTCGGACTGGCGAAGTCTTACTGCACTTGAAAAACAAAATAACATAATAAAATATCTTTAAATCCTCTTTAATAAAAAGCTATGTGTTGCTGACGACTGGGTTTTTCGCTAATCGTTGCCACAGATTAATCTCGGAAAATGAAACATTTGAAGTTACTGAAAAAATTAATAGCTCGAGAAGTATTTGTCAGGAAATTGTTAGAAAGGTAAAAAATTGTATTTTTCAAGATATAAATTTCAAATCTAATGATTATGCCGTTTTTCAAATATTGAATTTCAAACATTACCAAATTTTACAATGGAGTACCATAGCGACATCTTCGCGTATAAAAAGATAATGATAACGGTATTGTGTCCTGACGTATATATGCTGACTATAGCACGAGTCACAAATTATAGTAACCTTATTAGTCTGTTAAAATATAAAAGTGAATTATGATGTCGCGAGTGCATGATTTTTATTTAATTCTCGACGAGTAGCAGATTTTTGTCCACCTCAGTGAGGCATATCAATTTCATTATATTTGAAGTATTGTAAATTGTAACTTCATTCAAATCCAATTTGAATCCAACAGAAATGTTTTTCCCCCATAGACTCCATATTGTAAACCCAGGGTTCGTACGGATCAGGGAATTTTCCAGGAGTGTTACCAATATTTTTTTTTATAGAAAAAGAAATATAGCATATACTTACGAAACTTCACTTTCTTTTAAGGAGAGATTTTCTATAAGAAAATACTGGTACGGAAGAATTTTCTTGTCGCAAAATTCCAGGAGCCGTACGAACCCTGTAAACCCCACCGACATCATAATTTAACACAATTATTCATTTTTTTATGCTGACCTATTCCATAATAAAGTCTACAGAGAATTAGCCTAATTTGCCCTTAACAGACCAAATTTTGTCTGACACATTAAAAATGTAATAACGCAATAGCGTTTGAATCGTTTTCAGAAATGCGGAAGAACATTCCAAGTAAAGATCCATCCGTAGGGTTTTTAAATACAAGGTCAAATTCAAAGTCAATATTTCACTTGATTAAAGGTGCGTTAACAGAAACTGACCAGCGTAACGGGCGTAGATTGCTAGTAAATTATATTTACTGATTTATTGCTGAAAGGATTCCGGTGTACTTTCTTGAATAATGTTATATTGAATATCAGGTCATACCTGCTATACTAAAATACTACGTTCATATCTTCTTTAATCATTACAGAAAAATCACATTGCATATTTATATTCAGAATAACAAATTGACTTATACGTTTTCTCAGTATTTGCATATTTTATAAAAATATGTATTTCAAATACTAAAAATAACAATAAATGATTTATTTAAACTTCAATGCACTTTTATGTACACACAAATAAATTTTAACATCATATGCCAAAGGGTTCATTTACTCATTTACTCTCCGTTACCGAGATATAAAGTCAAAAAAATTGCTAATTTATTTATCTAATTAAGGGAAAAAGGCGTGGTTTTGATTCAGAAATGTTAATAATCAGATTAATGTGAAATACGAAACACATTTAGATATAGAAATATAAAAATGAAAGAAGCCCGTAAAAAAAATGCTATTGACAAACATGACACTGAACCAAAAAATGTTTGAAGCGTAGAAAATCGTGGCACCAAGAGAATTTCATGATCTTAAATCTAGTGCAATGATTACAATGATCAACCTCCTGCGAAAATAAAATTGCAAGTTCGTTTCAAATGTAAGTGGCCGAGTTTGCTCTAACCCAGACTTGTAACAAGCATTTCGGAGTATTACGGTGTACTAAACTGGAAATGGACAAGTGACTGGAGTTTGATAAAGTTGTTACGTTGAAAACGTTAACGACTTTTCCTTCAATCCTATCAACTCCTCCTTATCAATAAATTAACAAATTTTAAGACTTTATATCTCGATAACGGGGAGACGAGGGCAAATGATTTATGCGTCAAAAAACACGTTTCATAATGCCCTTTCAATTGCTGCTTATTTATATTTTTTTCATTATCAAACTAATGACGTGGTTTCCTGGTAAGACGTCTAAGGAGTCTGTATGAACCCTGCTATTGTTATTATTAAGAAAGATAAATAGTCGAAGTGAGCACAATAGTAATAAGTGGTCCAAATAGTCGGAAGTAACCAGAACGCTGTAATGAAATATTTTATGAACTGGACAAATCTCTGCCAACTTTCCGGTTATTTCAAATACAATAAACCAGAATCTTCTTTAATTTAAACAAGTTATTAAATAATCACGTAGAAACAAGGAACATTGCCTTAAGTAATTTTCTGCTTCAAATAATGCTTATTTGACTCAAAAAGAAAAAATGCTGGTTGGTTATCCATTACCACAATTGTTAAATTACAGGAACAAAACTACAGCGTTCCAGGAATTCCTAAGTATAAAAAAAAATTTAAATGAAATTGTAAACAACATGTAACAATACGAAACATCTATTTGGTAAAATTAATATTGTATTGGTTATTCATTTTACTTCTTGTTTACTAATTGACAAAATTAAATATGTTTAAAGTTTGAGTGTTAAATGATTCATCATTTAATTAGAATACACAATATAGTATTAAGTAGAGTAATCCCTTAACATTCGCGTGGGTTACGTTGGAGGAAAACCTCGCGAATCTCGCGAATGTTGAGACTATCTTTCTGCACTAAAATAGGAGTTACGTTCTATGAAATTTTAAATAGAGGGGCACTGAATTTCAAAGAACTAAAAGATAATATGTTTTAACAATACGCTATGCATAACATACTATACGTAGAAGGTGAATCTACGCACATAGTCATAAATATGAAATTTATTTATTGGTGATAATTCAAATTAAGTGACTGGAGAAATATTTACAGCTAAAAACACATATGTTTTTGCAATTTCGACTCTCTCCATCCGCAAAGAGAAGATAACGTAATTATTTTGGGTCAGTATGCGATACAATATTTCGGAAATACGTTTATTTCCCATCTAAGTGCAGATTCAGTTCCACCTCTACAAGAACCTGCACATTTTCAATTAATAGATTGAAGATGCCGTTACCTTATCATTTCTAATATTGCCGTTGCAATGAGAATTCTGCTGTTGTTAATATTTTGCTTTCCTGCAACACTCACTCCTTTTTTAATTGCAACTGAAAATTGATTTGTAAATAGATACTAAGAAAACACAGGGGAAATAATCTTTAAGCACTATAAATTCTAAAAAAGAAACAGATAATAAACAAAAATCGCGAATAATGAAGTCTAATATAAGTCTAAAGATTCTCGCGAATGTTGAGAGATTACTGTATTTAAAAAACCGATTGCAAATTTAATTAATGAAATTAAGATGTTATGATATGCATAAAATGCACTGTCACATTTAGGTACTTTGGACATCTCAGTTGGTTTTAACTGCAACTGTGATGAAAATGATCTAATGAAAATGTCAATGAAATATTGTTGCGTAGATTACAGAAAATAATTCAATTTCTTGAAAACAAATTAGTTTTGACTTGAAAGCATAACAATCAATTCTTTGTTACTTATATTTGGCATTTTATATTTAACATAATGTGAAATTCTACAAAAATCACTTTTAAGCGCAATAGCCTTATATGAACGTGTATGTATTCAACCTCACATATACAGATGTTAGATGGAGATTTACTTATATTTTTGAAACGCAATCTTCTGTAAAGGATAAAAAAAAGTTATTCTCACCAACTAACGATACGAAAAAAGAAACAATACCTACAACCTACAATTATTGTATCTTTTCAATCCACTCTTTCAATATTTTGTTGAAGGTGGACCCTTTTTAAAGAAACAAATGTGGAGAATGAACGTGTTCTATCTTTTTCTATCAAAAATAATATTTAACATCTATGACAACAAAATATGTACCGTATATACTCGTGTATAAGCCGACCCCCAAATTCGAGACAAAAACACGTTTAATACCAGTAATTCAAAGTGGTTTTCTACAACTTATTTAATCTCATTTAATTCTAAATTATTTAAGACGGAGAAAACCATTGTAAATTATTGGTATTAAACCTCTTTTCATCTCGAATTTGGGGGTCGGCTTATACACGAGTATATACGGTATTTAAATTTTGAATTTATATAAGCTGCGTAAACGCTAGGTCGGTGGACACAAATGCTCGTGCGTCCGGACTGTGGCAGATGCCTGTCTTAGCACGTAGTCACTATGTTTACTGGATTCATTGGTTTGTAGGTGACCTGCTCGTGCGCATGGAAAATTAAAAGAGACCATGTGTTGATGAAATGACTTTTACAATGTCGCTGTTTTTCTCACAGTACACTCGGTGTTCTATTCTATTTAAATGTTTTATTTTATTAAATACAATTAAACCAATCTGGTCAAATCTGCAAGTTGAGTCGTTTTGTTTTATTTAATTTTTATGTATTTACAATGCTGTTTCTTTTATTTAAGTAAAATATTTCAGAAAAATGTAGTTATCAAACAATATGTGGTTAATTTACCTTTATTCACAGGTAGCAATATCACATATTTTATGTAAATATATTTATCTACAAATACATTATGTGTTACGTATACCATATTGTACCTATTAATTAAAAAAAACTTGTTCTAAAAATTGGGAATTCAAATTACTGGATATTTTTGCCTTAAATTTCAGATTTTTATATTTATCTAAAGAATTCAGACTTTGCAAAATGAAAGATTTGTTTATATATAATGGAACATTTCTGCCCCTTAAGGCAATGAGTTATTGTTTGAATAATAAAATAATTCTTTAAAGAAATAAATTTTTATATGAGCAAAAGTATTTTCTTTACATGAACAATAGCCGTTTCCAAAAGAACATTTCATTATTGGTATTCTAGAGTCATTTAAATGTATTATTTTGAAGAATATGAGAGCCTTATATTACATTTTACATCCTATAAATATTTTTACAAGCGATATCCTACGTTATTAGGATATCGTTTGAAAAGATTTGTTGTTATAGTTTGTTTCCTTATAGCAATGTTTTAATAAAGAATACTTTTTCTTTTTTAAGATATTGTTTATTATAAAAGTATGTGTGCAGTCAGTGACTCACTCTTTTTGGGGCACTTAATGCAAGGCTGAAAATTTTATTGTTTTCTTACCAATATATTTTTAAAGAAAATATTTCCTTGTTTTAATGGCAGAATTTTCTATTAACAAATAAGGCAAATATCTCTTTTACAAATTAGTGGTAAGAGAATAATACATTTTGCAACCATGCATTTAGAGCCCCCAAATAAAGGGAATCACGAGCCGCCACTGTGTGCAGTTGTTATACTTTGTTTCCTTTTAGCAAGATTTTAATATCTGTAGCATTGTGTCTTAATATTGGATGTTTAATTTAATGTTTACGAACACAGAGTTTAAAAATAACTGTTTGAATAAAACGCGTAACAGAAATATTTTTTTTATTAAGGCGCACTGCATAAATTGTGAAAAATGCATACAGGACAAAGCATCCGATGCATATGTAAAAATATGTTTTTAAGCAAAGATTCATATATAAAGTTCTTGGACACAACAAAAATACAAGTTTAATAAAAGTCAATGTACATGCAATGAATTAAATCTAAATGTAAAATTAATAAAAATAGAGGACATTTAAAATCTCAAGAAAAATATTACCAAGGTTCAACAAAACTATTAATATGATGAAGACTATATCCAGAGCTGACGACGGGGCAAATTTCAAGGAGTAAATTTCAACAGATTCCTGCAAAATTTCTGTCACAAATTAGAGAAAACTTCTAATCCTTTTTACTGGTGGAAGTTTGTCCCTACGGTAATCAAACCATGACTTGACTATAGCTTATTAACTGCATATAAACCATTTATCAAAAGCGCATGCTTGGAAAATTATTTAGATTGTAGCGGTTTCAGGTTGGGTTTCTATAAATTAAATGTTAGCACTGTAATGAGTTTCTTTTTGAGAGTCGGTGCGTCATTCAAGAGTATCCAAAGCACACTTAAAATTAGTTAGATCCAGTAGGTATCCAGACAGAGCCATTCGATTTCATTTTTAGGGTTTAGTTCATCTCACGAAACCCTATTACTCTGGCTTCGTTGTCTATCAGTCACAGAGCCGGTTCTCAGAAACTATGACACTTACAGTCATGAAAATTTGTGTACCTATTATGAATAAAATTCCTATTACCTAAATAACTAAATACCTATTAGGAATCTCAAAATCATAAAATTTGAAAAAAATCGTATTATTTTAATAATTAGAGATAAAAAACCAAAAATCTAACAGCCTTTTCCTATTAAATTTAAACTTTTTTTGTTATACCAATAATTAAAAATCCACAATAAAATTCTTTCTACAATAATTAATTTTCTATTGAAAGATTTCCAGGTGAAAAATAAAATTGAAATAAAAAGTTTCACCAATTGAAAAAAAAGATTAATAGGACGTCATATTGGTAATAAAACGGAAATTTTCAAGCATTTCTCAATAATACAAGGAGTATGAGTATGTGTAAATACAGAAAGCAGCTTAATATGGCGTCATTAGAGAATTAAAAAGAAAATTAATCTGACGTCTAACATTTTGAAGGTCTCTACACAACATGTTTAATTTTGAAATTGATTTTTTTTTTTCAATATCGCATTTAGTCCACATGACAGATATTATTATTACAGAGTATAATAGCGGGCCTCTCCCGCTATCGGACTGGTTCAGATTTTCGAAAAAACGAGAAAAATAGACCGGTAAGTTTTTATTTTATAAAAAACATTATTCTTTTTTTTTTTTTTTTTTTTTTTTTGAAATTGAAATTTATTTGGATTTTTTTTTATTTATTTGCATTCACACTTACCGACTTGTGTATATTATCTAAAAAAAAATATTTTAAAATGTGAGGGCCTCAGCTTTAATGTCTTAGCATTGATCTTGCAAAAAAGATTTTTATAACAGACTTTACTAACAGCTGATAGAATATCCGGCTATCCTGACTTATCCTGGCGTATTAATAAGTCAGGGTTTCATTTTATAATGCATTTTAATGGAGTTTGGAACATAACGACCCCTAATCCATATCCTCTTTATAATTTACCCAAGGGTAAATTATAAAAAGAGAGTGCAGGGGATAATCATCAAGTGTCCTGATGATAATGCTGTATGAAAGAGACCTCGAAAGTAACGCCCCGCCCTCTATGTGGCACCTATTTTCTTTTTATCATTATGCTTCAATTGAAATTGTGTAGAATTTATGTACGCCATCTAGAGGATAATTCACTGATTTGGGTCTATCGCACAGTAAAGCATTTTTATCGCCAATAAAGGTGGAAGCCTTTAATTCATTTCACTAATCTGATAAATAATTTTTTGGAATAGCTTTAGAAAATCATATATATTATTTCTGTAGTCGACATCTCCATTTCTATGCATTTAGAAAACGCACAACAATGAAAGAGATATCATTCGAATAGTTTTTGAACCGGCCTCTGTCATAGTACATTCATATTTCGCTAAAATGTGCTTTTTGATTAAAAAGTGTATTTAATTAAATCAGTATTGTTTTCAAAAATGAAATGAAAATTTTTCTCAAATCAATGTTGCCACAAAAATAAAATACCGTATTATATCAGGCTTAGCAAATAATTATAAAGAAATAAATAATACAAAAAAGAGGAAGTGTGATGTTTCCACACGGGTTTATTTTATATTTATGATTGAAAAAAAAAAAAAACCCGAAATGTTTAGAAGAAAAATACACCATCGATCGATCGAAGCAGTGGTATTTAAAATGAAAGCCTGAAACGTATATTCGGTACATTAGATTAAATTATATTTTAAATGCATCCCATTTATTTTTCTTTGTCCCGTGTTTTTCTCAAAGCGAATGACGTCATCAACTAATGCAGTTAAAATACGATTGTTAATTTTCTTCTCGCGCGTTGCTTTTGCTATCTTCCATCATATGTTACCTTAACTTTGGTGGAATAAATGAATTGCTAATTTCGCTTAACTAATGTTTTTTGCAGATATTTTTATCTTCAATTTTCCTTTAAAACTTTAAACATGGCATCTAAAGATATTAGATATTGCTAAAAAAATATTAGAATGTAGTCCGAAATCCTCGCACGAGTCCACTGGTAATTTATTAAACTTAAGAAAATAATAAGTTCTCTACAATTTAAATGAAAAAAATTCTGTTAACACGTTGACGGACACTTGCGGCTATAGCCGTCAAAGTGAAGTTCACTGTGTGGCATGACGGCAACAGCCGTCCAAAACGAAACGGTCGTTTTTAGACACTACGGCTATAGCAGCACAAATGTGCATTTACCGGCGTACAAGTAGAAGCCCAGTGTCATGTTTTGGAAACAATTTTTTAGGTTGAAGTTCGTTTTCTACTTGTTATACGAGTTGCAGCTTCAGTATGCACGTGCAGGGTGGCTAGTGGTCAGGGAAAAATACAGTAAAAAATGATAATTACCAGTATATTCTTATAGAAAAATTCAAATTGATTTATTTGACCGAATAATCAAGATAAATTTTTCTGTAAGAATATACTGGTGTTTATCACTTTTTTTTACTGTATTTTTCCCTGAACACTAGCCACCTTGACGTGGTTGTGAAGGGAGTAGTGCAACCTAATTAAAGGTACTGAATTAATCAAAATTAAGTTTATTTAAGCAGAAAGAGACTATACTTCTAATATTCTAAACATTACAAAAACATATGGTGTCAATTTTCGAACTTCACTTGTTCCTATTGTCCATCAATGTGTTAAATTAATTGTTATAAAAACTGGTTAAAATTAAATTTTACGTATTTTACATAAAACAGAGTTCGTAGGCTTTTACCACATCTTTTAATAGAGTTTTTCGCCTTATGAAGGTGCGTACACCTCATGTAATTTCGAAGTAGTCTCGCACCACTTTTTCTGATTAAAAATTTTCTATTTAGTATGTGAATAGCAGAAATTGCGGACGTCGCGTTTAATTGCAGAATTTGTAATACTTTTCTGAATTTAAATAAAGCGAAAAATTCTATTAGAAAATTATGGTAAAAGCGTACGAACCCTGTACAAATTTCTGTTACATATTTTTTCTTTCTTCTTATGTCACCAGAAAACGTTTTACCAGGAAACCACGCCGTAGTGTAATAATGAAAAAAAAAATCTAAGTAAGCAGCAATCGAAAGAGAATTATGAAACGTGTTTTTTGACGCATAAATCATTTGCCCTCGTCTCCTCGTTATCGAGATATAAAGTCATAAAGTTTGCTAATTTATTTGTTTAATTAAGGGAAAAAGGCGTGGTTTTGATTCAGAAATTTTAATAATCAGATTAATATGAAATACAAAACACATTTAGATATAGTAATATGAAAATGAAAGAAGTCCGTAAACAAAATGCTATTGACAAACATGATACTGAACCAAAAAATGATTGAAGCGTATAAAATCGTGGCACCAAGCAGGGCCTAATTATCGGCGGGGCAAACTTCCACCAGTAAAAAAGAATAGAAATTGTCGCCTTATTTAACCCT